>CM042477.1:59071280-61471280 GCA_023621385.1 Quercus gilva
TTTAAGCCTAATTAAGGTATTTATGTTAGGAATAATTTGAAAATTTGGGAATTATAGTTTTTTCTATATGTAAAAAGAAAAGAAAGATGGTAGGAGACAGTGAAGCATGAAAGCCCTTGCTCCTGGTTATCAAGCTTTTTCTTAAGTAATCTCTCTCACTCTCTCAGCCCTTTAGTGACATAGTTTTAGTTTTGAAGCTTTCAATATGACTTGGAATGTTATTATAACTAATAAGCAATGTTTACCCACCTCAAATTGTCTTGGATATTTGTGTCTAATCGGTGATTGATATTATCCACAATAATGCTACACCATCTTATGAATGATATCTTATTAGGAAATTCAATCTATAGGATCGCATGAGCATGCAAATTTACCTTACTTTGGTTATAACAAGTGTGGTTCACTTTTGAGTTTGTACAAATAGGAAAAACCATTTTAATAAGTTTTATAGCTCTCTTAAAATCTATAATTATTGAATTTGGTTCAACATGGGTTCTTATAGGGTGAATATTTTGTAAAAATGGTTGTGATGTAGATAGAGAGACATGTGAAGCATCAAATTGTTGGAGCATGATTGAAACTTCGAAGGTATGGATGGTTAATTTGATGAGAAAGTTTTTATTATTATGACGTGTAACATATATTTGATGTGGGATGTGGAAGCGCCAAGAAGCAGAACATATTTACCTCTAGAAAACAAGAAACAAAACACATTTGCTTCTGAAAATAACATCAAATCAATGAGGGTTCCTTGAAAACACAAGGAGAAAGGGTCTAGAGTCCACCGAAAAATAGAAAGACAAAAGTTTATTGATTGAATAATTATTTAAAAAACGTGTACAGACTTAGAGGCCTATTTAAGGGCTTCCTAAAACTTAATAGACAAAAAAATATAATGTAAAATAACTTCTAATTGATACCTAACTACAATAGAAACCGAATTTGACCTAAAAAACGTTAAAAGTACCTAAAAACAAGAAAACAAATGCCCTAAATCTAAAATAACGTTTTTTACATAAAAATACCAAAATTAATAAATTACTAAAATTAAATAGTAAATTCTGTCCTACATCAGACCTCTCCACTTGAAACAAACTTGTCCTTAAGCTCTTCTTCGAAATCTGAAATCTTCCATGCCAAGAGAACAAATACTTTGAATACTTCATCTTCTTTGTCTTCTTGCCAAACTTGAAAGTCATCAATTGAGCAACTTGAACTTCTTGTCCCTTGATCTTCATGCAATTGACAATATTCACCAAATAAGAATCAATAATCAAATCAAATCTTTCCACCTCTGTAAAATTAATAAACTTTGTTTTGGTGTCTCCCACCATAATAATAGGAGCTTGAATGTTGCAATCATCTAACTGGACTTCATCGAGATCTGTTGGTTTTTAGACCCCTTAAAACCCAATTGGATTAACCTAATTAATTAGCCAAGTGATTAACTTAGTCAAATTATGCAAATCTAGGTTATCACAATCAAACAATCATATCATGTATATAGCAGCAGAAATATAAATAACACACAGATATGATGACCCAAGAAATCACAACAGTAAAAACCTGGGGAGGATTTAACCTAACTATCCTTAAGGTAAACTTGAATCCACCATATGAAAGAATCGAAGTTTGTACAATATAATTTAGACCACTAACATTCTATTACTACCCACCAGTAAAACTTACTGATACGACCATGTGCAAGCTCTGAATCCACGGACTCCTTCTTTCTTGGATTCTCCAGCAAGTACAAGCACCCTCGCTTGTGTTTCTTTAAGCTCTTATGGCAGCAACCGAATGATCATCAAGTTCTTGAAGAAAACTCCTTCTTGATAATCCTAAGCTTATGTGAAGGAAAGCTCCTCAAAGATCTCACAAGAAATTCACACAAACAGCAATATGAGCAACCTCTAAAACGTGGTTAGGGTTTGCCTTATATACTTTGGGCAAAACATAAAACCCTAAACGTTTTAAATGAGCTAGGGCTGAGTTGGAATTCTGTAGAAAAACGCATTCTGCCTTAGATTCGATCGATTGAGCTAGGCCAAAATGCATAGTGACTTCTGCATCAGCTCGATTCTAACTTTACATAGAAGACATAACTTTGAGCAAGTCTAAACAAGACTAAACAACTTGTTTTGATTATGGTTTGCCAACAATACAAATTAGAGTTCTAAATACATTAATTCTAACTCTTTAGAACCTAACAAGATCGTTGACAACTTCCTCTATAATTTCTTTTTTAATGGTTTCTACTATCTCGACCTTAAGATCTTTCTCTATAATACGGTCTTCATTAATCTCCTCTACAATCTTAATTTCATAGTCTTCTTCTATAACAATGTCTTCATTAATTTTCTCAGAAATCTCTATATTTTCTTCAAGAAAAATATTTGTTCAACATACAACTTCTCTTAATGGTAGAATATATGGTTCTCCAAAATAATTCAAGTGTGAACTTCTTGGCCAAAAATAATCTTGTTTTGTATATGATAGGTGTTCATCACAATCCAAAGGATAAAATTTGATAGCAAGCATTTTGTTGGGAAATTTAGACTCCAGTTGACAGAATTAACAAGTTTTAAAACCCAAGTTGTTAATTAGATTTATTATGAATAAGCCTTGTTAAAACAAACAAATATCAATATCATGTCAATATCATGCATAGCGGAATTGTAAATAAGACAAGATATGATGACCTAGGAAAACCAATGAAACAAACTAGTTTCACAGTAAAAAACCTAGGAGGAAACCTTCTCGAAAAGCAATTCACTATAGTAAAGAAAAGTTTCAGATCTAGCACAAAACTTTTGTCCCTAGACTGTACAATCCCCATAGATGAACTCACAGCAAAAACCTTCTACCACTTCAAAACCTCTGAACTCTTCAATATATGAATGCCATCCTTTTGCACGAATCTTAGTATGTGACTAACTCCAGCAACTTGAAGATTTTGTTGGCTACAAAGTTCTTCACTTCATCAACAATGAAAATTAAGAAGTACTTGATTACAAAACCCTAAGGCGCAAAAGACGCGATAACTTCTTGCAGAGAGAATAAGACACTAGGTCACTCTCTGCATGTGTTCTCCATATATAACGACCTTTAAAATTAGCCTTATATATGTCTAGGGTTGTGAGAAAAGAAACCCTATATATACATATCAGCTTAGGCCGAAAATCAGATCTTGAAATTCTGATCCCGTAAATCTCGACAGAAACAGCTTGTGTCGAGGTTTTGTCGAGCTTCGACTTTAAATCTTGATAGAAGTCTTTTTGTTATATTACTGTCGAGCTTTAATGAACAACTTTTCTTTACTTGTTTCTTGGAAAGATCTTCATGGCTTTAACACTTGACTTGAACAACATATTTCTTGAAGTCTTAAACTCATCATAGATCTACCCAATTACAAGTAAAGTGCATTTTTTCAAAGGATTAGCCAATTACATAAAATTTGTCCCTAACACATCTTTTTCATCCTTGGCCATGAACAAATTTTGTCTTTACCTTTTTGGATTCCATCATTCTGTATTCGTTCCCACCAATGTAAGGCATACTCTCTAACTTATACAAAGCAAGTTTTACCTTTTTCTCATCACAAATATTCTCATAGTCAAATAAATCCTCTAGATCAAGTAACCAATCAAGAAAATCTACTTTATAAAAATAACCATTAAAACTTCCAATTCCCTTATAAGGCCTATATGAATTTTGCTTACTAGTAGGTTGCCCATGAGTTATGTCTCCATGATAGCTATTCCTATTGTTTCCATGCTCCAATGACGTCATCCTAGCAAAGATATTTGTGAGTGCTAGTTGTACGTCATGTAATTCTTACTAAGTTTTCTGTCACCGGAATTGCTACCATCTCATATGTCAGCCACCAGACCAGGATAGGTTAAGGCTTTGATACCAACTGATGCGGGACACGGAAGCGTCAAGAAGCAAAACGCGTTTATCTCTAGAAACAAGAAAATAAATATCCTAAACCTAAAATAATGTTTTTTTTACATAAAAATACCAAAATTAATAAATTACAAAAATTAAATAGTAAATTCTATCCTACATCAATATTAATGAAACTTTCTTTGACAGTAATCAAATATACATAAAGCTTGTGAACTTATTGAAGTAATTCATAATAATAGACAATACAAAGTTATCTTATTTTTTCGTTGGGGTGGGGGGTTGGAATGAGACTTTGGCCTCTAAGGGCCACAAGTGAGCTACACAAACACCACCTTCAAGCCCAATATAACATGTACAAACTTAGGCACACTAATAGGACTCATTGTTAGAGAGTTAGACGTAAGTGTTCATTACATAATACTTGAAAATATATATTTGCTTTATACAACTTCGATTTTTTGAGTTGTGGTGACTTATGCAATGATGACATAATACTTTTAGCACATTGCTAATAGTGTTTCTCAAACAGATTAGTATGATAGTGTCAAAGTATGAATGTTTCCTAGACATAATTTTTTGGATGACTTTAGTGCATCAAATTGTTGGAGCATGGCTGAAATCTTTTAAGGTATCAATGTGGTAGTTAAGCCAATTCAAAACTTGGGTACATTTAACATATTGGGTCCATTTGTTTTTATAAGTAGCGGATATAGATCTTACAATGTCGCTTTTGATGAGAAACTTGTTGGTCCAATATAACATGTACAAACTTAGGCAGACCAATAGGACTCATGGTTATAGATTTAGGTGTAAGTGTGCATTACACAATACTTGAAAATATATTTTTACTTTATAAGTTTTTGTGACTTATATGCAAGGGTTTTAATACTTTAATTTAACTCATTGCTAAAAATGTATCTTACATTATTAACATAATTAATGTTTGTACTTGATCGTATTGATGTATTTTCTTTAGATTTGTGTATATATAAGATTGGTGGCAAGAATACATTTTTTTGTGGCACTACTTGAACCCATTTTTGTTTTTGTAATGTATGGGAGACATATCTCATTTATATGTATTGCTGCAACTATTTTGCAAACAACTTACTTTAATGGGTTTAATAGTATAACACTTTTTATTTACTTTTTAGATTGTATGGATGATTTGTTTCCGAATGTGGTTGGAAAAGATTGTATGAATGAGTTCTTTATGAATGTTATTAGAAAAAATACAAATAATTTGTCATACTTTATACGAAACCAATTATAATTTACTACGTATTCTTTTTACTTTCCCTATAAAATATCCAAATTAAAAAAAAAAAAAATATTTGTATTCAACAAGTAACTTTGCTTATGAGTTTGAAAGCATTATAATAAATACAGGTACCATAAATGTTGGTGTCCGTTCCTCAAAAAAAAAAAAAAAAAAAAAGTTGGTGTCCATCAGCATTTTCATTGCCTAGAAAGTACCTACAAACTCGACTAGAAGATGTGTATGTATGTAACAAAGATATTTTGAAGTCAAGTTTTCCAGCTTTGATGGTGAGTGAATTGGGATATACCAAATTAGATATCCTAGAAATAAAAAAATAATAATTAAAAAAAAAAAAAAAAAAAAAACTCTTAACCCCAGCCAAAACTAGGATTTGATCAAAACTCTGTCAAAACTATCTTGGAATTGTTCGAGTCATATATAGCATGAAAGTATGTGTGAAAAGTTTTGTTTTGAGCGGCTACATGCGGCAAACACTTTTAAAATCCCATAACTTCCCAAAGCGACGTACAACCCTTCTAAACTAAAATGTCTATAGACATTTGGTGTTACAACTTGCAAGCTTTACAACAACGTATGGAGTGCCTAATTTTGTGTTCAGTAAGACTTCCATGGAAACGCCTAAAAACTTTCACAATAATAAACTCAACATTCAAAAAAGTTCATGGGCTGCCAACTTTTAGGAGTCACAACTTCTCACCCTAAGCTTTGACTTATGAAAACTTGGTTTTATTGGAAAGAAAATTTCATTTAATTTCCAATTGTACCTTGTTTGTGGAATTTCGAGACCAAGAAAACCCTGAATAAGCCTTCAAAATCAAAGTCAACGTTGGAAAGTACCTAGAAAATATCATGTTGCTCCAAATGGTGTAGCTATTGTAATATTATACTACTACTGTGCCATGGTCAAACTCAAAGATGATTATTGCTCTATCAAACAATTAAGTAGCTAACTAGATGCGATAGTCAGAATACTATGCGCTTAATTAAATGATATGCCGCTCTCAAATACTCTCATATAATATAACCATACTTCCATTCAAAAAAAAAAATATATATATATATAACCATACTTGAATCTTTTAAAACTCTACCAAAATTCTGGTTTGATGGTTTTCCATATAAAACCTATTAAAATATGAGAACCATTTTTCAAAGATTAAACCCTAGTTATGCCTTTCTTCTAAAAAAAAAAAGAAACAAATTTTCAAACAACATATCTAATCATAATTTTTCACTTCAAAAACGATTATCAAACATTAATTTTTAAATTTAAGGTTTTCCCAATCAAAAAATCCTTGAAACAAAAATTTCGGGTTCACGTTTTCCTCTTTAAAAACCTCTTGATAAATGACAACTTGAATGATGTCTCCCTTTTTGTAATCCCCTACTTAAAAAAAAAAAAAAAAAAAAAAAAAATCACATCAACCGCCATACACCATCATTCACCATGAGTTCTGATGACATCTAAAACTTATAAATATTTGAATTTTAAATTCTATATATATATATATATATATAATCCTAAAATTTTACTATGACTATTAGTTTAATTTATACTCAAATATTTTGTTAACTTCGTTTATTTGCCCAAACATTAAATTGATAGGTTAAAATCACTTATTATTAATAAGTTTGACTTATTTTCAGTATTTTTTTAACTCGAATCTTATTTTCTTTTAATGAGAAATTGACACACCGCACACTAACTAAATAAAAGGTGGAGATTAAAATTAACTACAACTTGTCATTGTATATCTAAAATAATAGGAGATGTCCAGTTAAAAAAATACTAGAGGTAAGCCAAACCCATTATTAATTACATCAACTATGGGATAGACAAGAAAAAATACAAATATTTTGTCCTGTTTTATACTCCATCAATTATAACTTGTCACATATTCTTCTTACTTTCCATATAAATTACCCAAGTTTAAAATGAAAAAGAGAAAAAGAAATATATGGTATACCATGATTGATGGAATATAAAATTGAACACAAAAACTATAATAGAAAATTTGATTTTGACAATAAACTTTGCATATACGTCAAAGCCATACAATAAATTCAGGTACCATAAATGCTGGTGTCCATCAGCATTTTCATTGTGTAGAAAGTACCTAGAAACCCGGATTGAAGATGTAACAAGGATATTTTGAAGTCCTTGGTTTCTAACTCTAATGGTGTGCAAATTGGGACCACGAGGCCATGAGTAATGAGAAAGCGATGCTCTATACCACTTGTGCAGGCATATCCAAATATCCTGTTTAATTTCCCCGCATATTCAAAATTTGGTGCGAATCATGTGGTATAAAAGGCACAATAGAGTTACGGTAGCAACTCAAACATGAGGCATAGCAAGGGAAGCAGATGTGGGGTTAGGGAATAACAGTGCAAATCTCCTTTGGCAAAAGAGAACATGCAGAAGCATATTGCATACTTTTGTTTCGCCAAAGGACAATTGCCCTGCCATTCATCCACACGTAATTATTTCATGCCTGCAGCTTCAGTATCATGGCTATAGCAACAAATAAGCTTGTTATCGTTTCAACATTTGTTTTTAGTATTAGTAATTGGTTTCTCTTGCCATTATAATTGTTGTATTTATTTATTTATTTATTATTTTTTTTTTTTTTTGGGCAGGTAAATGCTAAACTGTAACAAGTAACAACTTGGATCATTAACATGTGGAGTGTGGAGTTGAAGTTTGACATGAATCGGTGAATTTCAACATGGGCACGTACTATAAAGCTAAAATCGATCTCTATATCCAGGTGTAATATGGATTACAAGAATGTGATTTATATTGAAAGCTAGCTAATTGAGTATTGTTTACCACCAGCATAAGACTTGTACGATTACAAAAATCTTATTCTATTGTTATATCTATAAAGTGGCCTCACGTTGATCTTGTTTCTCCATGAAGAAACATATCGAACTTTTCCAAATTGATTTGAAGTGGGAAAAAGTGTCATTCTGTGTTCAAATAAACAGTCAAATCATTTCATGTTCATATTAAAACATGACACTCTTCCTAACACTACCAACAACACTTGACCGAGCTGCTCTAAAACTAGGCCTAAGACCCCCTCTAACAAAATACTCCCAAATTATAAAACATAATAAATAAAAATTCGATCTTCTTTTAAAAGAAGAGAATTGGGTTATGTTTTTTTTTCTAAATAAAATTGATGAAAATCTAAATACAATTCTTAATAAATTTATTCCTAGAACTGTTAAAATATAATAGGCAATTTACACAAATGAAAAAAAAAAAAAAAAAAAAAAAAAAAAAAAAAAAAGCAAAAAGAGTTGGAAGATAATTATAGCATTAATAATTATCATAATGATATTCAAGCACGTGATATAACAATCCTACATTACATATCAAAAAACTATAAATTTTTTTTTCCAAAATACATGTATTGTTGCTACTCCATTTTGCCCCCCTGAAAGCAAATCACTACTTGTACGCAAAAATTGAAAAAAAATCTTAATTTTAATTAAGACATGTACAATCCCAAAACACCTCAAACACCTCAACTTCGTTGAAATTAGTCAAATTAGATTAAACTTGAAAATTTTGCAACAAAACATGAGGGTTAAGCAAGTTTGACCATATTTGACCTATTATGACTAGGAATAATTATAGATTTCCAATGTCAGACGTACCCCCATAACACTACAAAAAAGGGTCTTTAGCCGTGTTTAAAAAACGCAGCTATAGACATCAAAAACGCGGCTATAGGATAGAGCCGTGTTTCCTATAGCTGCGTTTACAAACATGGCCTAAACACCACAGCAATAGGCCTATGGCCGCGTTTTTGAAAAACGCGGCTAAAGTTTAGACCTGAAGTTGCGTTTTTAACCCAGTAGGATATATTGGGGCCTATAGCTACGTTTTTGAAAAACGCGGCTATAGCCCGCTTTGAGCTGCGTTTAAAACGCAGCTATAGGTTTTTCTAAAAAAAAAAAAATTCTGGGATTTTTTTTTTCCCCAAAAAATTCAAAATTCAAAATTAACCACAAATCCAAAAAATTCAAAATAAAACACAAACCAGAAAATTCAAAATCAAACACAACATATTCACAATACAAACACACCCAAAAAATTCAAAATCAAACACAAACTCAGAAAATTCAAAATCAAACACAACATATTCACAATACAAACAAACCCAAACAATTTAAAATCAAACACAAACCCAGAAATTCAAAATCAAACACAACGTGCTCCAAAATATAAGAACACAAACCCATTTAAACGTAATCACAATATCAACAATACAATAGCACAAATTCAAGCACAGATCCATTTTCTTACTAACTAAACATAAAGTAACCAAAAAAAAAAAAAAACTAGATCTATTGACAAATCAGTGTGCTTGAGATGAAGAAAAAAATGAAAGAAAAAAAGAAAAAAAGCAGCAACTCCAAAGAAACGAAGGGAAAAAAAAAAAAAAAAAAGTTACCCAGTGAAGAAGGAAGAAAGAAAAAAAAAAAAAAAAAAAAAAAGAGTTATCCAGATGTGAAAAAAAAAAAAAAAAAAAAAAAAAAAAAAAAAAAAAAAAAAAAAAAAAAAAGCCTTCCAAAACTGACAGGAAAAACCTTATCAATAACCAAAACTAGGATTTGATCAAAACTTGGTCAAATGATCTCGGAATTGTGCAAGTCGTATATAACTTGAATGTGTGATAAGTTTTGTTTTGAGTGTCTACATGCACCGAACACTTTTAAAGGCCCATAATCTAAACTAAAATTTCAATAGACATTAGGTCTCACAAGATTTCCAACAACGTATGGAGCTCCTAATTCTGTGTTTTGTAAGGCTTCCATGCAAACGCCCAAACTTTCACGATAATAAACTCAACGTCCAAAAAGTTTATGAGGTACCAACTTTTAGGAGCCATAACTTGTTTCATGAAATTTCAAATTGTGACTTGTTTGTGGAATTTCAAGACCGAGAAAATCAAAATACCCTAAATAAGCCTCTAGAAATCAAAGTCAATGTTGAAAAGTACCTAGAGATATCATGTTGCTCCTAACAGTGTAGCTATAGTAATATTAAACTACTATTGTACCATGATCAAACTCGAAGATGATTGTTGCTCAATCAAACAAGTAGCTAACTAGATGCCATAGTAGGAGTACTATGCGCTTAGATGATATGCCGCTCTCATATAATATGACCACGCATGAATCTGTTAAAACTTTGCAAAAATTCTGATGTAATGGTTTTCCATTTAAAACCTTTTAAAATATGAGAACCATTTTTCAAAGATTAAATCCTAGTAATGGATTTCTTCTTCAAAAACCAGTTTTCAAACATCCAATCCTAATCATGATATTTCACTTCAAAATCTATTTTCAAATATTAAATTAAATTTATGGTTTTCCCAATAAAAAAATCTTTGAATTTTTTTAGGGGGTTTAAAACTTTTTTTCCTCTTCAAAAACCTCATTGACAAATGAAAACTTGAATAATGTCTCCCTTTGTGTAATCCCCCTAGTTAAAATCACATCGATCAGCCAACATACCCCATCATTTCACTCTGGAAAGATGAGATTCTATGATGTCTAAAACTTATAAAATGTTAGGGTTTTAAGTTCCATATTACGTCAACTTTGGGACAGACAAGAAAAAATATAACTTTTTCCTGCTTTATACTATATTAATTATAGCTTGTCACATATTATTTTTATTTTTCATATATATATATACCAAAGTTTAAAATTTAAAAAAAAAATGGTACACTATGATTGATATTATTTTTATTTTTCATATATATATATATATATATATACCAAAGTTTAAAATGAAAAAAAAAAAAAAAAAAAAAAAAAAAAAAAAAAAAAAAAAAAAACATGGTACACTATGATTGATAAAGTATAACGTTAAACACAAATAGAAAATTGTTGTTGATAATAAACTTTGTGTATACATCTGAAAGTCATATAATAAATTGAGGTACCATAAATGCTGGTGTCTGTCAGCATTTTCATTGTGTAGAAAGTACCAAGAAACCGAGCTTGAATATGTAACAAAGATATTTTTAAAATCCTTGGTTTCCAGCTCTGATGGTGTGGGAATTGGGACCACGAGGCCATGAAAAAGGAGAAAGCGATGCTATATACTACTTCTGCAGGCATATCCTGATATCCTGTTTCATTCCCCCCGCATATTCAAAATTTGGTGGGAATCATATGCTATAAAAGGCACAGTAGAGTTATAATAGCAACTTGAACATGAAGCATAGTAAGGAAAGCAGATGTGGGGTTAAGGAATTAAAGGCTCGAAAATGTGTTAAAAACACAAGAGCTGTTTAGACCCCCCAAATTAAAGTTACGGCAAGATTGAATTTACTCTAACTTAATACTAAGTGCAGAATAGTGTAAATACAAATGGAAAAACAAACAAGCTACTCTAATCCATAATCAATACAACACAGTAGTAAAATAAAATGTAAAAGAGTAGGGAAGAGAGATGCAAACACAAAATAACACGCTAATGTGTTATCGAAGAGAAAACAGAAGAACTCAGTGAAAAACCTCTCTGCCGCCCTCTAAGCAGCAATCGATCCACTAGACAATCAATTGGGATACATGGGTTAGCAAGAGACCCTCCAAGCCTAATCTTCCCGATATACCTAAGCCCTCTAAGCTTCTACTCCAACAAGGCTTCTCAGAACTGTGTCTTGTTTAGCTCTTCGGATCCCGTAACAAGCTCCATGTTGCATCTACCATCCTTGGCTTCTTCCAATGCTTCCCAGCAGCATCAAAACCTCACTTAACACTCTGAAAAGGGTGTGGTAAGTGTTTGGACTATCAACCTCTCAATGGTATGGAAATGGAAAGGTAGGAGTTGAGGAAAATCCACAAGCAATTGTGTAGAGAAATGTGGGTATAACAATCTCTAACTCTCAAGTTTTGTGGTTAGGGTTTTCTCTCAGAAGCACTCTTGTGAGTAATGTGGGTATATATAGTGTGGGTACGGAAAGTGTGTATCAGATAGAATAGCCTGGCAAAACAGAATGTTTCGGGAGTGTCTCGCGGGAAGGCCTTACCCGCGAGCTACTTGCAAAACTCAGCTGCCTCCATATGTACTGACTTTTTGCATTCCAATCATGTGCAGGACACATGAATCACTTAACGGGATGCTTAGTAGCGAGTTACCTGCGAGAAATCTTCTATCTTCAATTGCTTGAGTCTTCACACACACTCTCTCTCTATCAGACAACCCTTACAATTAAATCCCACAATAAATACAAGGTATAAAAGATTGAATATAATTATAATCAAATTTGGCACGGAATAAAAGCCAACAAAACACATAGTTGTAAATTACAACTTTACAATCTCTCCCTTTGGCTATTCCGTGACAAAACCCCTAAAACAGACTCTAGACTTAAACGTAAGTTTGGGAACAATGGCAAAACTCATTCACACCTAATCTAGAAGCTGTGAAGCACTTGGACATATATACCTGTAACCTGAAACACTTGCACACAAACAAAACTTTCATTAAGCTTATGACAAGTTGAACACAAGGTATTTACATGAGCAAGTAAAATGCGATCAAGTTTGTAGATACTATAAACATGTAAGCATATCTTGATCAAACAACATCAGTCATTAAAGAATGACTACAATGAACATTTAGCAAGTAAATGCTCATCCGGACACGCAATGCAATTAAGAACAATCCTAAGGATCAATTGCATGTCCAACACTCAACCAATGCAAAATACACAAAGTATTTGCATCTAGGAAGCAATATCCTACTAGGGCATAAAAGTGAGATACTCAAGATATATAGACAATATCTTAAAAGTACAAAAAAATGCTACAAAGCATTGAAATAATCACAAATACTGAATATAAACTAAAATTAAAACAGAGCATTAAAGCTTTAAAAGAAAGCAGTAAAAACAACTATCCAAGAGTTATAGATGTTGAAACAGTTCAAAGAAAATATAAATAAAGCTAAACCGCTTGAAATAAACCAATGTATCTAAGGTCTAAGCTATGCTCCCCTTCAACTGTGCAAGCTCCCCCTCAAAAATTTCTCCCATTTTTTGATCGGAATGGCCAAAGAGGCTAGAACTGATCGGACTCTGAATCTGATCCCTGCGGCACGGACAAATCATTGATCTGTGAGGATAAGGTAGTGATCTGGCCCTAAATATAGGCAAACTGGTTTGTGGTGTGCTGCACATGTGAGTTGGAATGGCCAAAGAGGCTAGAACTGATCAGACTCTGAATCTGATCCCTGCGACACGGACAAATCATCGATCTGTGAGGATAAGGCAGTGATCTGGCCCTAAATATAGGCAAACTAGTCCGCGGTGTGCTGCATATGTGAGTTAAGCATGGTAGACATCTGGTCCATTTTAGTTAGGAGGCGATCAAGTCTGTCTGATCCTTATGCTGGTGCTGAAAATGATGGCTGAGCTGAAGTCTCTGGAGTAGAAGTGAATCTATCAATTTCTTCCTCTGTATCACCACCCTCGTCCTCAACATGATCCCGTGGTATTGTATGCACACCCGTTTTGGAGCCTTTGATGTGAGTTGTGCTCCTAGTCATTGTGTGTGCACCAATAGGGTAGTCCCTCTGAACCATTGTGAGGCCACTAAGAATTTTGAGCCTTGTTTGTGCAATGAGGCCCGTAATCAGTGAGGGAAAATGCATAACTATTATGGAATTTTGCTTCTTAATGCTTCTCTTCAAAATGTGGAAAATGTGGCCACAAATATCTATCTCTTTGTGGGTAAAGAGATCATACAGGAAGATTGTCCTTGGGGTAGACAATGCGGAAAGGTTGGTGACCTGATATAGATTGTGGATCATCACATAAGCAAGTGTCCTCGTCTCCAGAGAGAATGGTATTGTATTCATGGATGATTTCTTCGGTGTACCACCAAGTATCCTTATCATCTCCTCAGTAGAACCCAATCTATCCTCATATTGCACTGTAATTGGCTGTGAGGGAGGACGAACTTCTAGGAAATCTTGAATACTTTCTCTAGTAATGACAAACTCTTTGTGTCTCACCCAGCAGTCTATGTGATTTTCCTCTACATTGGCATTGGCGAAGAATTCTTTAATGATCTCCAAGTACACAACTCCAATCGGGTTGAAGAGTTTGTCCATGTCCTGTCCTTGAACACTTTAGGTAAGAAAGTGTCCTCAAGTGATTCCATTTGTATGACCGTTTCCAAGATGATAGTTTTATCCTTATAACAGTCATTATACTTCATATCAGCCTCAGTAGACCTAAAGTTATCAGAATTAGTGCGTGCACGTTTGGAGGATAATGTCTTAGGAGCTGCATGCTTAGTATGAGACATTTGCACAAAGGAAGATAGAATAAAGAAACAAATGCAAAACAAAAAGAAACAAACCACAAAACTTGATTAGATCCAAGTTAGTCCAAAACATAGGTAAAACAACCTAAAATAGAGCATAACCCACTCAAAACAGAACAAATGACCTTAAAATAGCATTCTATGGATGTTAAAACATGTAAACAAAAGCACAATGCATGAATTAAGTGATTGTGCATGTGTGTATCTGGGTTGTGCATGTGCTGATGCATGTGAGTGCAGTAGGTGATGCATTGGGTGTGCCTAGAGGATGCCTAGTGTGTGCATGGCATGGCATTGAGGCACAAAGTGGGAAAATGTGTAAAAACACATACCCTTTGACCAAAACATGTTATACATGTTCAATAAAGAGTAAACCCAAGCATTGAAACTCAGTTGAATCCAATTTAACACAAGAGTGTCATTAGGACATTCTGTCAAACACCTAACATGCAATAATGAACTACAACTATGAACAATGCATGAACATGGTGAAAACTGCCTCAATACATGCTTAGAATGTCACATAAGGCCAACACAAACACAAACAAAGCAAATGGGACTTAACCCAATCAAAATTTTGAAAAAAATTTCACAAAATTAAGAACCCCAACCCAGTTTTTGAAAATCCCCAATTTTTAAAACCCTAAGCTAAAATCTGCAAAATTTAAGACAAAAATGAAAAGAAATATTTAGGAAAACATACCTTGAAGTGATTTTGCAGAGATTTTTGCTTGAAAATGATGGGGTTTGAGTGAAAATAAGATTTGGGTTGAAAGGGGTTTGAGAGAGGCAGTGCGAGGGAAGTTAAAAGTATTTGAAAACATGTCACATCTGCTACATAAAAACTGAAAACACGCATTTTTCGCGGGTTAGGCAGTAACATGACAATCGCGAGACAGTTGCAAGAATGGCCACTGAAGCTCAAAGCTTTCGCAAGAAGCTTTAAGCCGCGAGACAATCGCGATAGCCTTTGTATGAATTGAAAAAAAAAAAAAAAATCCATTTTTTGCCTAAAAACGTTTCGCAAGAAGTGTTTAGTTGCGAAATACTCACGAGACAATAGCGAGACTCTCTGTATGAAAATGTGACTTTTTAATTTCCCTTAAGCACATTTGGCGGGAAACTTTAAGCCATGAGCTTCTCGCGAAACAACCTCTGAACCAATTTTTGAAGGAAAACACAAAAACGTATTTTGAACAAAAACTAAAAACATGAAAGTATAAAAACACTTTCAAAAACATATATAAAACTCAAAAATATTTTTGGGTTTGATCAGCAAGTAATTGAGCATACACATCACATTGAACATGTACAATCACATAAATGAGATAAGCATTACTTGAACAAAGTCTTGTGTGCTGTATGTGAGTATCAAATGTGAAATAGTCCTTAGACCAGAGTGAAGCTTCAATGATCAATTCAATCAAGTCATACACAACTGGAAGAAAATCAAGTGGACTATCTTAATTATAGAAATGAGCATACATGACCTTCTACAAGAAATTGATTACAAGACATAGAAGCTTTTCATTTGACTTCTGCATAAATCATAACATTCGATCCTTTTTGGATAATCTATCTCTTTTTGAGATTGGTGCTTGAAATTTTTTACATTTCAACATTCAGAGTTGGCCTTTGGCTTTTTGAGCACCATACATTTCATTAGAAAAGTTGTTTTCCCTTTTTCTTAGTTAAATACTAGTATATGCGACAGGCTTTTACATCTCAATATCTCTTTTCATTTGGAGATTTACATTTGGTGAGCTCTATTGCAGAAACATAAAAAATAAAAAAATAAAAAATAAAAAAATTGTGGGAAGATATATAGGCACAAGTCTATATAAGTATCAAGACCATCAAGACTATTGACCAATCATTCATGACAAGCTTGAAGATCTATTTACAACAATCACACATAGTGTCTTGAGTGATTCCATAATCATGTAGAAGCTTTTTCATCCATAATAATTGTGCACAACAACTTGCCGCTGCAATGTACTCAGTTTCAGCCGTTGAAAGAGAGACTGAATTTTGCTTTTTGCTTATCCATGATACCAAGTTATTTCCAAGATAGAAGCAACCACTAGAAATGCTCTTCCTATCATCAATGCATTCGGCCCAGTCAACATTCAAATACCCAGCTAAGCACTCATTCGAGTCTCTTGAATACCAAATTCCATAGTCAGATGTGCCATAGATGTAGCGAATAATTCATTTGACTGCTGTCAGGTGCGATTCTTTGGGTACTGCTTGAAAACGAGCACATACTCCTACACTGAAGGCAATGTCCGATCTACTCGTAGTGAGATAGAGAAGACTACTAATCATGCTTCAATAAAGTGTTGGATCCACTTCTACACTGGCTGCATCACAACTTAGTTTTGCTGAGGAACTCATGGGAGTGGAAGTATATTTCTTAGAGTCTAGGTCGAATCTCTTTACAATATTTTTGGCATATTTCTCTTGAGAGATAAATATCCCATCTTTCCGTTGTTTCACTTGAAGCCCTAGGAAGTAGTTTAGCTCCCTTACCATGCTTATCTTAAACTCCCTTTTCATTTCTTCTGAAAATTCATGAGCTAGGTGATCGATTGTGGATCCAAATACAATGTCATCCACATATACTTGAGCAACAAGGAGAGGTCTCTCATCTCTTTTGACAAACAAAGTTTGATCGACTTGACCTCTCTTGAAACCATGATCCAAGAGGTATGTGGTGAGGCAATCATACCAAGCTCTTGGTGCTTGTTTTAGCCCATATAATGCCTTCTTCAGCCTTAACACATGGTCCGAAAAGTGAGGATCTTGAAACCCCTTTGGTTGCTAAACAAACACTTCTTCGTTTAAAAACCCGTTTAAGAAAGCACTTTTCACGTCCATTTGATATAACTTGAAGTTCATAATGCATGCTATAGAGAGAAGAATTCAGATTGATTCTAGTCTTGCAACTGGAGCAAAAGACTCATCAAAATCTATTCCTTCAACTTAAGTATATCCTTGAGCCACCAATCTAGACTTGTTTCGAACCACTTCACCATATTCATCGTTCTTGTTCTTGAAGATCCACTTGGTGCCGATTACATGTGTATCCTTGGGCCTTGGTACCAACTCCTATACATCATTTCTAACAAATTGATACAACTCTTGGTGCATGGACTCTACCTAATTCTCATCTTTCAAAGATTCCTCCACTTTCTTGGGTTCAAATTAAGCAAGATAACAGTTGTATGTCACATGATTCACATTATAGGCCGGTCCTTTTCTCAAACGAAGTCCTTCATCTACATTACCAATGATATTGCTTGAGGGATAATTGAGAGTTACCCTTGATGATGGTCTTTCGGAAGTGGAAGGTTCCTCATCACGAGAGATTGGAGGTTGAACTTCCGGAGGGGTAAGTGGGCTTGAAGATTCTTATGTTAATCTAGTCTTCCTTCTTGATATAGAAGGTGTAGACTCTTTTTCCGGGGATTCTTTCTCAGCATCATCACCTTGAGACATGTTGTCATCACCCTCACTCTTCTTAAGATTTGATCCTTCACCATCATCATCAATACCATTTTCAGATATGGTGTCATCGATGACCACATTTATCTTTTCCATCACCGTCTTAGTGCACTTATTGTACACTTTATATGCTCAGCTATTTGTTAAATAGTTTGGGAATATCCCTTCATCACTCTTAGCATCAAATTTTCTAGGATTCTCCTTATCATTGAGAATGTAACATTTGCTTCCATATATTTGGAAATATTTCACCTTCGGCTTCTTTTCTCTCCAAATTTCATACGATGTCTTCTTTGTTCCTACTCGGAAGTAAATCCTATTTCCAATGTGACATGAAGTGTTCACTGCTTCAGCCCAAAACTTCTATGGAATGTTTTTGTTGAGTAACATTACTCGTGCCATCTCTTGAATCACCCAGTTCTTTCTTTCAACTACCCCATTCTGTTGTGGAGTTTTAAGAGCTGAAAATTCCTTCTTTATACCGTGTTTATTGCAAAATGCTTCAAACTTTACATTTTCAAACTCCTTCCCATGGTCACTTCTGATTTTGACTATGGGAACTCCTTCTTCATTCTACAGCCTCTTGCATAACTTTTCCATCTTGTCACATGCTTCTGACTTCTCTCTAAGAAAATCCACCCAAGAGTATCTTAAGAAATCGTCAACTACCACCATAATATAGTGCTTTCCACCCATGATTTTTGTTCTCGTTAGACCCATTAAATCCACATGTAGTAACTCCAAAGGGCGAGATGTAGCAACCACATTTACTTTAGGGTGGCTTGACTTTGTTTGTTTTCCCAATTGACATGGACCATAAACATTCGTCTCAGTTTTCCCAAACTTTGGTAAACCTACCACTGCTTCAAGCTTTGACACTTTTTCCACTTGCTTGTAATTTGCATGTCCAATGCGTTGATGCCATAACTCCAAAAGATTCACTCAAGCACTTTGACATGCTATGCGAGGTTTAGGAATAACCCCATAACAATTGTCAGTTGTCCTTAGTCCCTTCAAAACTTAAACACATTCTTCATTTAGGATTAGACACCCTTTCTTAGAAAATTGGACTAAGAAGTCATCATCACATATTTGAGTGATACTTAGCAAGTTCACTTTCAATCTTTTAATGTACAGCACATCAGTTAATAAAGGTAGTCCTGGAATATCAATAATTCCCTTTCCAAGAACTTGTGAATGACTACCATCTCCAAATGTCACAAAACCATCTTCCTTCTCTTTAAGGGTTTTGAACAAAGATTTATCTCCAGTCATATGCCTTGAACAGTTGTTGTCAAGATACCACAAACATGAATTAAACGCTTTCAAAGCGGTATGAACAAAAGACACGCATGAGATAGGCATTCTTGACCATTAAAGCAAGACTCATCTTTCTTTACTTCATTCATAGATGAGTGAAGCTTTCTTTTCAGACCATCTAGTTTATCACACAAATGTCTATTCCTTCTCCTATATTTATCAATTAAGGAATTCGACTCACACAAGCTATTGTGAATATCATGATTTCTATGAACTAATGATTTCAGCATGTGTATAAAGATTCTAGCATGTTTCTTTGATTTGAATACCTCTAAAAGCTCACTACTGGGATAGTCTCCAAATATGCTCAAAGAGTCATTATCACAAACACCTTTACTACGCTTCATGTTGGCCTTTGCCATATCACTTTCCATAGCAAGCTAAGGGGTTTAGGATGACACTGAGGTAATAAAACCATAGCGAGTGTACCCACTCTGATACCAATTGAAAGCTTGAAAATGTGTTCAAAACACAAGAGCTGTTTAGACCCTCAAATTAAAGTTACGACTCAATAGATTTTACACTAACTTAATACTAAGTGTGGAATAGTGTAAATGCTAGTGGATAAACAAACAAGCTACTCTAATGCATAATCAAAACAACACAACAGTAAAATGGAATGTAAAAGAGTAGGAAAGAGAGATGCAAACACAAGATAACACACCGATATGTTATCGAAGAGGAAATCGAAGAACTTGGCGAAAAACCTCTCCGTCGCCCTCCAAGCGGTAATCGATCCACTAGACAATCAGTTGGGATACATGAGTTAATAAGAGACCCTCCAAGTCTAATCTACCCGATGTACCTAAGCCCTTCAGTCTCCTACTCCAATAAGGCTTCTCGGAACCGTGTTTTGTCTAACTCTCCGAATCCCGCTACAAGCTCCATGTTGCGTATGCCATCCTTGGCTTCTTCCAATGCTTCCCAGCAGCACCAAAACCTCACTTGACACTCTGAAAGGGTGTGGTAAGTGTTTGGGCTATCAACCTTTTAATGGTATGGAAATGAAGAGGTAGGAGTTGAGGAAAATCCACAAGCAATTGTGTAGAGAAATGTAGGTATAACAATCTTTAACTCTCAAGTTTTGTGACTAGGGTTTTCTCTCAGAAGCACCCCTCAACATTTGTGGGTAATGTGGGTATATATAGTGTGGGTGCAAAAAGTGTGTATCAGATAGCACAGCTTGGCAAAATAGAATGTTTCGCGAGTGTCTCGCGGGAAGGCCTTACCCGCAAGCTACTTGCGAAACACAGCTGTCTCCATCTATACTGACTCTTCGCATTCCAGTCATATGTAGGGCATATGCATTACTTCTCGGGATACTTAGTAGCGAGCTACCTGAGAGAAATCTTCTGTCTTCAATTGCTTGAGTCTTCACACTCTCTCTTTATCACACAACCCTTAAAATTAAATCCCACAATAAATACAGGGTACAAAAGATTGAATATAATTACAATCAAATTTGACACGGAATAAAAGCTAACAAAACACATAGTTGTAAATTACAACTTTACAGGAATAACAGTGCAAATCTCCTTTGGTGGAAGAGAACATGGAAATGCATATTGCATACACATGTTTCACCAAAAGAGAATTGTCCTACTATTCACCTGCACATAAATATTTCATGCCAATAACTTCAGTATTTTGGCTACACCAACACATAATAGTTGTATTACTTTATTTTTTTAGCAGGTAAATGCTAAATTATAACAAGTAACAACTGGGATCATCAACATATGCACTAGAAGTTTGACTAAATTTGTGAATTCCAACATGGGCGTGTATGATCAAGTTTAAGTAGATCTTTATATTAAGGTGATATATGGATTACAAGAATGTGATTGATATGAAAACTCAATTTATTGTGTTTAAAATTGAAGCTTCTACTTCTTTTTTAACTTTTCTAGGTAGCAAAAGCATTATAGGCAACTCGAAATCACTGCCTGAATTTTGTGCTCTTCGTTGTAATGGTTTCATATAACTTGTGTCGACTAGCTCAGTGGATTCTCTATATGAAGAAGCATAAGTTTATCACGCTAATTTCATAGGGAAAAAGTTGTGGGTGCAAAGGAGAGTATGCCCGAGTGGACCGTGGTGGAGAAAAGTGGAGTTGCCACCTAGATTAGGTCTAGGAACCATATTGAGCCTTTTGGGCAAATCACTTACATACATGGATCCACATACTAGATTATGGGTCCGGAATTTGGGTACAATTTGGGAAGGTGTTAGGCACCTAAAACTGCCCAGCTTGTAGGCCGGCCTCTATTATGTATTGCTAGGCCATATTTAATTAAAGAGTTTATTAATAGAGCCATAATCTTAACCTAAACATACATCATGCACTTAAGGAAAATAACACACACAACACGTTAAATATCACATCACAATATAAAAATAAACAAATAAAACACAATAAAACATATTATACTAAAAAAGGAAAAGACAACAATTAAATAAAACACACAAGGAAAAGTATTAAATAAACCAAACATGGCAAAAAGACACAAACAGACATGGAAAATAGTTAAACATAGTTAAGTAATTTAAACAGAGTCAAACCGAATCAAATAACATGTTAAAAGGTGGTTAAAATAATAAAAACAAGATTTTACCCTAATCTGGGTTCGAGGTGCGTAAGCATAGTCAATCATGCTTAGCATCCTTTAGCATAGATTCGAAAAAAATTACATTTTTTTTTACAAATTTGAACATTTAAAGATATTAAAACAAAAATCAAACAAGCATGTTAGAACCCTAAACACTTAAACTAACATGAGGCAAATAAAACAAACATCAATACAAACAAATAAACATGAACCAAAATCAACAAGTATAATAAACTACATTAAATTATATCAAACTAACCTAGGAATTGAAATAACAATATGAGAACAAAAAGAATAGATTATAAACAACCAAAAATCAGATTAGAACATATCAAAAAGACCAAAACATCAATAAAAAATGATAAGGAATCTTAAGATAACATCAAACAAAGAATCATGTGAATCCTATGTAGCAAAGTGGGAAATCATGGAAAAGAGACTCACCTTGCTTTAGAATCACATATTTGAAGTTATTTAACCGACACCTCATTGCCTTCAACGCAAAGATTAGATTGAGAAGACAAAGATAATCAAAGAACACAACAATTTTTAGTAATCACAACTCAAGAACAAAAAGTTTTGAAAAGGGTTTTGAGAAATCAATTTAGAAAAATAGTTTCTGTCTTAAAACTAATTAAAGAGAGGTTTTAATTTTGTAAAAAAACGTTCTAAGGTGCTGCCCTAGGATTTTGAAAAGAGAAAAAAGGGTTTTAGAAAATATGGAGGCCAAAAAATCACTCTCTCTGGCTAGGGTTTTGATTTGAGATATAAGATGAGTATTTAAAAGTTAAAATTAGGGTTTTGGGGGGGGGGGGGGGTTTAATGATCTTTGGATGTTCTCAAGAGTCTATGGGCCAGCCCACATCAAAGCATGATGTTTTGGGCCCTTAAAATGAAGTTTTAAAACCCTAAAAATTAGACTACTTAGTTAGCCCAACTTCAAATGATCATAACTTATTCAATATAAATCCAAATCGGCCAAACTTTGTGCTCAAATTGAAACCCAAGATATCTACTTTCCAATGAAATAAATCTCACTGAAAAATTCTTTGAGGATCAAAAGTTATGGTCAAAATAGTGAGCAAATGTCATTTTTCAGTATCGATTTCAAAGCGATTTAAGCACTTTTGAGTTGTGATTACTTCCAAACTATTGTAAACTCTTTAATTACCCTTGCTTGACATATTTCAAGCTCATCTTTGGAGCCAGGAATAAAAATTAATTAACGAATACAAAATGTGGTGTCTACAAAAGTGTCATGCTGTTTTCAAATAAACAATAAAATCATTTCACGTTCTTATGAGAATACATGGACATTCTTCTTGACACAATCTACAACATTGTTTTAAAGGTTGTTTTCAATGTTGAGAATATTAGAGATATGTTAGCCCAATCCTTCTAGTCTAGGGTTTAACCTACTATATATATTCATGTTATGGTCCATTGTAATATAGGATTTGTATTGCACTCTAATATATTATTGATGTAGCTTTTAGGTTTTCCTCTGTGGATGTAAACCGTTAGGCTGAACCACGTATCTCTCGTATGTTATTGTGTTCTTACTTTATGCTTCCATTTCTACATCCATACTAGCATATTTAACATGGAATGAATCATAACATAAGTATATATAATAGGCTAAACCCTAAAATATAAGTGTAAAGTTGTTATTTACAACTATTTTGTGTTGGCTTTAATTTCGTGCCAAATTTGATTGTAATTTTTTCAATCTTATGTACCCTGTATTTCATGTGAGATTTCACTGTATGGTTTGTGTGTGAGAGAGAGTGTGAAGACTCAAGACAACATTGAAGATCAAA
The DNA here is from genome assembly GCA_023621385.1 of Quercus gilva. Taxonomy (NCBI): domain Eukaryota; kingdom Viridiplantae; phylum Streptophyta; class Magnoliopsida; order Fagales; family Fagaceae; genus Quercus; species Quercus gilva. The sequence goes on from CM042477.1 coordinate 59,095,097, forward strand.
GGAGTTTTCGCTGGTAAGTCACGAGAAGACTTCCTATGAAATGAAGCCATGTGCTCAGCACATGATAGGAATGCGAAGAGTTATGATATCTGGTTTTCTAGAGTATTTCGCAAGTTAGGCATTCCTTCAAGATACTTGCGAAACATTTTGTTTTGCTATTTTGGCATATCTGCTCCACTATGTCATCACCCACACTATATATACCATCATTACCCATACATTGAGTTGAGTGCTTTTAGAGAGAAAACCCTAGCCATAACCCTTGAGAGTTAGAGATTGTCATACCCACAATCCTTTACACAATCCATTGTGGTTTTCCTCAACTCCTACCTCTCCATATCCAAATCCTTGAGAGGTTGATAGCACAAACACTTACCACACACATCCTGGGTGCTACCAAGAAGCATTGGAAGAAGCCATTTGTTTGGTAGATGCAATCGGGCTGAATTGCGTGATCCGAAGAGTTAGAGAAGTCAAGGCTTCGTTAAGTTAGTTGGTAGCAAAAGCTTAGAGGGCTCAAGTACATAGGGTAGACTAGGCTTGGAGGGTCTTTTGTTATTTGTGTACTTCTATTGATTCTCTAGTGGATTGATTTACCGCTTGGAGGGCGGCGGAGAGTTTCTCTTAGTTCTTCAATTTCCTTTTCGATAACATATCGGGGTGTTATCTTGTGTTTGCATTCTTCTTCCTTACTCTTTTTGCTTTCATTTTATTGTTAATATTTGATGAATATGGCTTAAAGTAGTTATTTTGTTTGTTCACTCGCATTAACACTATTCTGCACTTAGTTTAAGTTAGAGAAAAATCAATCAAGCCATAATTTTTAATTTGGGGGTCTACACAGTTCTTGTGTTTTCTCACACATTCGAGCTTTCAATTAGTATCAGAGCAGGTGCACTTGCTGTGGTTTCATTACCTAAGTGTGATCCTAGACCCTTTTTGAGATGGATTGATCTTAATCGCTTAATGCTCCTCCATACTTTGATGGAGCAATTATGCTTTTTGGGAAATCCGTATGAGGGCATTTCTATGTTCCATTGATGATATTGTTTGGGACGTTGTCGAGATAGGATGGACTAGGCCAGATGCTGCCAAATCTACATGGGATAAAGCAGCTCTTGCAGCAACTAATGCTAATAGCAAGGTTTTAAATGCTATTTTCTATGGTGTTTCTCCTAATGAATTTCACAGGATCTCTCATATTACAATTGCCAAGGAGGCGTGGCAAATCTTGGAGACGGCCTATGAAGGCACCAAAAAGGTGAAGGACACCAAGTTGCAAATACTTACCATAAGCTTCGAGGAGCTAAAGATGAGTGAAGATGAGTCATTCGACTCATTTTATGGGAAGCTAAATAAAGTGCTGATTGGAAAATTCAACTTAGGAGGACTCTAAGATTGTGAGGAAGATTCTACGATCATTGCTGGAGAGCTTCTGTGCAAAAGTCACTGCCATCGAAGAGAGCAAAGACCTTGATTAAAATTCAAGAACTCATCGGTTCTCTTCAAACCTATGAGCTATCTCTACCATCTCAAAGGAAGAGCAAATCTCTTACTCTCAAGACAATCAATGAGAGATTGGAAGCTCAAGACTCCTCCAATGAGGATGAGGTTGAAAAGGATGTGGCGTACCTTGCTAAGAACTTCCATAAGTTCTTAAAGTTCAAGAGAGATGGGAAATCTTTTAAGAAGGGCAAATTCTAAAATTTCAAGAAAGACTACAAGAAGAAGGATTCAAAAGATTCCTCACTGTCTCAAATGGTCACGTGCTTTGAGTGCAAAGGGCATGGGCATGTGAAGAAAGAATGCCCCACATATTTGAAAGCAAAGGGTAAAGTTTTTGCAACTACCCTTAGTGACTCGGATGGTTCCAATTCTAATTCGGAAGAAAGTTGTGACGGAGAAGGAAATTACTCCGCATTTATGACCATTGCACCCGTGGACTCATCGGAAGATTTGAGCATTCTAGTGGAAGAACTCAATGAGCACACCAAAGTAGAGTCTATGGGAATTGGCGAAGAATCCGATGATGAAGATGAAGGAACCAAGAAATTGCAAGAATCCTATGATTCTCTTCTTGAGAAAACCAAAGAGTATGCTAGAGTGGCTAAGGTAGCCATCAGAAAAATGAAGAAAGCTGAACAAGACTACAAGAGCATACTCGTGAGGTACAAAGAAACGAAGTGCGAAGTCAAGGCGCTGAATGGAGAACTAACCGAGGCCTACTCCGAGATCAAGTTCCTTGAGCTTGAAGTGATTCAAGCTAATGCCAAAGTGGAGTGCGTTGCCTCCAAGAAACTTGACAAAGTGCTTACACATCAAAAGCCTTTTTCTGACAAATGTGGCTTAGGATATTCGGGAGAAAGTAGTTCAAGTGCCAATGTGTCCGAGGAGATGAAATTTGTTAAAGTTAAGGAACCAATGGAAGCGACTCCAAGTGTTGAGAATGTAAAAGTGGATAAGTAACCAAATGGAACTGTTCAAAAGGTTTTAGCAAAACCTCAAAATCCATTTGTGGCTAAACCCAAGGCTAAAGGGAAGTCTCTCCCAAAGCCTCAAAGAGGTCCTCAAGGTCAACACTTCTACCACCATTGTGGAGTTCAAGGACACATAAGATCTAACTGCTATAAACTTCATGCATTGAAGAAAATGGATTCTCAAAGGCTAAGAGGACAAGAAAAGGGGAATTGGAATGCCAAGCAATCAAAAGGGCGAGAAGCTGTTCATATTGCATTTTTCATGTTTTTCTTCAAAGACTCCTTTCGAGGCATTTTCAAGAAGCTCGCGACTAAGCTCTTCCTGCGAAAATGAAATAGGCAAAAATGAAAACTCCAAAATTTTCAAACCGAAACTTTCGCAACTGTCTTGCGAGTAATGCTTACCTGGGAAAATCTTTGTGCTTCAGAGGCTTTTTTTGCAAATAACTTTGCGAGAAGCTAACTCGTAAAAAACCTTGTTTTCATTTTTGAAGGGCTGATCAAGATAGTTTTTCAAACACAATCTATTTCCCTCACTTTGCCTCCCTCCAGCCTCTCTCAATCCTAAACCTATTTTCACTCAAAAACCCAACCAAATCTTAAGTGCAATCTTCTCAAAATCATCTCTAAGGTATGTTTATTCAATCTTTTCTCTTTATTTCCTTTGATTATGCAGAAAATTCTAGGTTTTGCTTGAGTTGGGTTCATTTTTGAAAAAGGGTTGGAAACTTTAAATTTTGTAAAAAAAAAATTTCAATTTCTTGATTGGGCTTTGTCCCATTCGGTTTGTTTGTGTTTGTGTTGGCCCCTTGTGGCATTTTAACATGTATTTAGGCAAGATGCCCACATGTTCATGCATTGTTTACATGCTAGTTGTGTTGGTGCACACCAAGTGTTTGATAAAATGCCCAAATGGCATTTTGGTGTTGTTTTGGACTCCAATGAGTACCAAACTTTGGGGATTACCATGATTATACATGTTTATCATATTTTGATCATTGGTTGTGTGTTTTACATACTTTGACCCAAATGTGCTTAGTCGTGCCTTGCATATGCATCACATATGCACACTTGATGCACACACTTGTTTGCTTGTCATGTTTTTGCATTTCAATCATGCTAAATTTATGTTATTACATGTTTAGCACTTACAACATGATTTTGTGACATTGTTTACGTTCTTTTTAGGACTTTGTGTTTGTTTTTTGAACTAACTTGGTACTAATCAAGTCTGTGTTCTTGTTTTTGTGTTTTTGCACTTGTATTTTTGTGCTTTGTGAATGTTTTTGCAGATGTCTCCATTCAAGAATTCAACTGTGAAAGGAAGAAATGGCAAAGGAAAAGAACCCATGATTGATGTTGATAACTTCACCTTGAAGTCAAAGAAAACTTGATCATCAACAGGATTTTATGATGCCTACAAGTTCAGATCATATGCCACATTTCAAGCCTATGAGAGCTATTTCAAAGATGCTCCTTTGTTGGTTGAAAGGGCCATTAAGCAAGTGTCTCTCCTTGAGAAAAATATCCCCAAATGGTTTACCTCCAAGAATTGGAACTACCTTCTAACCAACCTTGATGATACATACGAAAAAATGGTGAAAGAGTTCTATGCAAATGCCATTTTTGAAGGGGATGAGCTAAAATGTTGGGTTAGAGGAAAGAGCTTCATAGTGACACCTGCCTACCTTGCTGATATCTTGTGCATTAACCAGCTGATGTTTTCAAAGCTGCCAGTGTATGATGGTTTGAATCCAGATGAAGAGGTGCTTCGAGAACCAATAGGAAATCAGTAAGTGTTGCTTCCCTATCTCCCAAACTGAGGCTACTCACAACGATCATGTTCCACAATCTCTATCCTCTATCAAACACCGGGTACATGAATCTTGGTTGAGCGTTGTTCCTTCACGATCTGATCAATGATGAAGAGATTGACATTTGCTCTCACATCTTCCACATTTGGAGCAAAACTGCTGAGCGAACTGCTTCAAGAACCTGCCTTCCTTTTTGTTGCCTTATCTCAAAAATTTTGAAGCTCAAAGGCGTGCATCCTTTGAAAGATGAGTACCTGTATCCACAACCAAGTCCAATCAACATCCGCACTCTCAATGCTAGCATCGGTCACACCCGAAAGGGAGCCAAGCAAGAGAGTCATGCTCCTCATGGTAGTTCAAGCTCTAGCTCACATCCCTATGATGAAAAGTTGGACAACATTATGTCATCTATCCAAGAGATTAGCACTAAGCTATCCGGACTTGCAACCATCATTCACTCCTAACACATTCGCTTTGACACAAAGTTCATGTCTCTCTAAACTCAAAAGGACCAAATTCAAAGGAAACTAAAGGAAGTTGAAGACTAGCTATTCCATGACAAAAAGGGGGAGATGGTTCATAATAGGAGGAGTGTAATGATAGGGGGAGAAAGAGCTAGACTAATGGGGAGCATTGGAGATCAAGATCAAAAGAGCAAGCAAAGCCTAACATTAGATATTTTGCTTTATGTTGATATTTACATTGCTTTCTTTTAACGCCTTTTAAGTACTTTGGTTTAAAACTTTCAGTTTATATTCAGTACTTTGTTTTTGTATCCTTGCTTTGTAGAGTTTTTAAGTACTTTTAGATTATTGTTGTATTATCTTTAGTACTACACACTTATGCACTTGTTGGATCTTGTATCCTTGAAGCAAATACTTCTTGTATTTTGCATTGGTTGTGAGTTGGACATACAATTGACTTTTGCATTGCTCTTAATTGCATTGTGTGTCCGGATGATCATTTACTAGCTAAATGGTCATTGTACTTATTCCTTAACAACTGTTCCTGTTTGATCAAGTTAAGCTTCATAGTTTATATCCTGTTTATTACCTTGATCACATTTTACTTGCTCATATACGTACCATGTATTCAACTTGTCATAAGCTTAATGAAAGTTTTGTTTGTGTGCGAGTGTTTTAGGATACAGGTGTATACATGCAAGTGCTTCACAGCTTCTAGATTAGGTGTAAATGTTCTCAAACTCACGTTTAAGTCTAGAGTCTGTTTTAGGGGTTTTGTCACGGAATAGCCAAAGGAGGAGGTTGTAAAGTTGTTATTTACAACTATTTTGTGTTGGCTTTAATTTCGTGCCAAATTTGACTGTAATTTTGTTCAATCTTATGTACCTTGTATTTCATGTGGAATTTCATTGTATGGATTGTGTGTGAGAGTGAGTGTGAAGGCTCAAGACAACATTGAAGATCAAAGGAGTTTTCACAAGTAGCTCGTGAGAAGACTTCTCGCGAAGTGAAGCCATGTGCTCAGTAAATGTTATGAACAGAGGTGTTGAATGGTTGAATTCGAGGACAACCAAGCCTCCAAGAACAGAGAAAAGATATGAACAGAGAAATAGAGAGAGAAATTGGAAGAGAATTGAAAGAATTGGAACTAAGAATGCATTTCCGATACAAACTCCTCTCTTCCTAGCCTTTTAATACCCTCTCAAAGCCTCACTCTCTAACTACCTAACTACCAAGCCAGCTGTCAACCAGCTGCCCACATTCTAATAAACTAACCGTAGAAACTAACTCTTATTTGGTACAATCACTAGTGCCAACTCAGCATATAATGCCAACTAAGCAATTACACTTATTATTCTAATATCAAAATATAGTTTGGCAACACTACCTGATGCCCACCTCATCAGCTACTCCTGTATGCCTCACCAGCACTAACACACTCTTCATCAACAACCTGTCCACTCACCTCACCAGCACTCCACATGCAGCATCACACGCTTCCTTATGCAGCAACATACACATAGCTAACCATCACCACACATTCTAACAGTAAATGACAGGAATGCGAAGAGTCATGACAGCTGGTTTTTGCGAGTATTTCGTGGGTAAGGTCTTCTCACAATATACCTGCAAAACATTCTGTTTTGCTATTTTGACATATCTGCTCCACTGTCTTCACCCACACTATATATACCATCATTACCCACATATTGAGTGGAGTGCTTTCAGAGAGAAAACCCTAGCCATAACCCTTGAGAGTTAGAGATTGTCATATCCACAATCCTCTACATAATCCATTGTGGTTTTCCTCAACTCCTACCTCTTCATATCCAAATCCTTTAAAGGTTAATAGCCCAAACACTTACCACACCCATCTTGAGTGTAAAGTGAGGTTTTGGTGCTGTTGGGAAGCATTGGAAGAAGCCATTTGTTTGATGGATGCAATCGGGCTGAATTGCGTGATCTGAAGAGCTAGAGAAGACAAGGCTTCATTAAGTTAGCTGGTAGCAGGAGTTTGAAGGGGTCAAGTACATGGGTAGACTAGGCTTGGAGGGTCTTTTGTTATTCGTGTACTCCAACTTATTCTCTAGTGGATCGATTTACCGCTTCGAGGGCAGCAGAGAGGTTTTTCCTCGAGTTCTTCAGTTTCCTCTTCGATAACACATCGAGGTGTTATCTTGTGTTTGCATTCTTCTTCCCTACTCTTTTAATTTTCATTTTATTGTTGATATTTGGTGAATATAGCTTAGAGTAGCTCACATTTACTTTATTCCGCACTTAGTTTAAGTTAGAGTAAAATCAACTGAGCCGTAATTTTTAATTTGGGGGTCTACACAGCTCTTGTGCTTTCTCACACATTTGAGCTTTCAAAAAGGATTGGGCTTGGGCCTATTACATTTGGCTAACATATCACTAACAGAGAATAAGCAATATATATGAATATGTAAGGTTACTAGATGAATCTCTATGAGACTTATGACTTCATGCTTTCACTATTTTTCATATATTAGCTGATTCAGGTCTATATTTCAGACCTTCTTCTCTGGATATATTATGTTTCGATAGCAGTTCCTTAAACAAGAGTCTCATTGGATGAAATCCAAAAGGGGGAAAAAGACCTAATTTATTGCCTCGCTAAACTAACTAGAGGGTGGTATACATAATATTATGCATATATGCATCATGCAAATTTGTCATAGTGTGTACATAAATGCATTAGGTTAACAGGAAAGATCTAATAGAGACTTGTCTGATGAACCCTAGAGATTAAATATTTTTTCCATGATGGGGGATTGTCATGAAAATTGATATGGAGTAGATAGGTCATAGGTGGAATTGGTTTGGACCATATTAGAAAACTTGAATGAATTTATATATATATATATATATATATATAAAGATAATATAATGATCGTTGTGTATTAATTAAAATTAGAAATAAAAATCCAAGGAAAAAAGAATCATCGAGTTTTAAGAGATTGTTCTAAAAGTTTGCTTATATAGTAAATGAGGTTTACAAACAGAATGAGGTGAGGTGGGTTATGGAGGCTTGGTGGAGTGTATCATAGCCTGTAAAGTGATTCACAGGTGGGTAAAGTGACAAACCGCAAAACACATATAGGCACTACTAAAACTGTTCTAACCACAGGTTGTCTAAATCCCCATTTTTTTTAATTATGCAATTTTTTTTTTTTTTTGGAGTGTCAAAATAAACTTTAAAAAAACGTGTGTGAACAGAAATTATTTTATAAACCTTAATGTGAATACACAATTACCTAGTTTTTAATATTTGAGTATAAAATTATCATTTTTTTACTATAATTTTTATAAATATTTCTTGTTTAGCGATCTCTTTAAGCCCACACAAAGTTACCTGGTCAGCTTTAATTGATACAATTTTTAATGAGCTAAGAAAAAACACTTGCCACATATGTGCTTTAACTTAAAAGGATTAATTTAGTGACAATCAAGGTTCATCATAATTGTTTATAAAGCCCAAATTGAGGTAATATATAACTTATGTGAGACTAAACATACACTCACACAACACACTCAACTAACTAATTAATTCAATATCTAATCAATTTAAGGCAACACAAAAATTAAAAATTTAACACAATAATTGTGGGGCCCTATTACATTAACCGCGCTGGCCCATCACATGCGGCCCAAGGCCCGCGCCGAGGATGGTGCTGAGGCCGAGGACAATGGAAAAGAACCCAGAATGTCCGAAGGGCCGCGCCGAGGATGACCTGTCCTCGGCGCACCGACTTCATTAAAGGGAAAATATCCCATCAACATTTCTGCCGTCTTAATGAAGACATGACCGGCGGACCCAGTCGCCTCGATTACCCCAACTAATAGAAAGTCTGTAAGGGCGGCTGAGAACTAACGTAAAGCCTGTAAACTGCAGATGATGTGACAAACTCCTGTACACCACGATCAGATAATTGACAAGTGGATGGTCAAGATCAACAAAAATAAGACTATATAACTAGCAAGATTCTTAACATAAGGGGGATCCGGAGGCAAAGCCGAGGATCAATGGTCCTTACAAATACTTGGCCAAAATTACAACGAAGGGAGGATCTTTCTTACCGTAAACTTCTAAGTCCAGTTTGTATAGGGGAATCCGCCCCAAAAATTCGTTGTCTGCCCGTTTTATGCTTAGTCTTTCCTACCCATTCTCTACAAAATTTTATTGTTTGGGGTCCATTACATTTTGAGCCCTTACAATTGGCGCCCACCGTGGGGCAGACTTGTGCATCAGCGGCGCGACGTTTGGGGAATGGGAAACAAAACGACAAATCAATCAAGAAAAAATGTCGATCCATGCAGTTTTTAGCAACAATATTCATCCGGCAGTCTACAACAACAAAAAAAAAAAAAAGGAAAAGAGAGACAACGTGTAAAATAAGTCTACTTCTTTTATTCATATATGAAAAAAGATTACATCTTTTACAAGTAATGCCCAGGGGGCTTGTTCTAAAGCTAACTACAAAGGCAGACGCTTGATAAAGCCGGCAGAGGAACAAAAGGGTAGAGAGCAACAATGGCAGAGGAACAAAAGGGTAGAGAGCAACAATGGCAGAAGAACAAAAGGTGGAAGAGGAGAATAGAGAAAGAAATGAAGAAAAGAAGAGATGAAGAACAAGTATTAAAAAAGAGGCGAAGGAGGAGAGGAGGAAAGAAAAGAGGAAGGCTCGTAGAAGAGCAAAAGAAAGAAGAGAGAAGAAGGATTTGAAGATAGGAAAGCTACATTAAGGGGCGGAAGAGGTAGAGGCACAGGACGGCTCCGTTTCCGGGTTCCGCCTGATTTCCCTCCCACCCCCAATGCAGCCGACTTGGGGGGTCAATGACCCGTACCCAAGGGAAAGTGGTTACGTTCTCCCTGGATCTTCCTCCTGACGGCGAGGAGGGCTCCTCCTCTGGTTAGGTTGAAAAGAAGGAGGATCTTCGGATCTCCCCTACCTCCACACCAGCGTGGCGGACAAAGTCGGAGTACCATCCTCGGCTCCCGGTAGGGGCTGTGCATCCCCAGGATTGCCCTTGTTAAGGGCCCACTCATTCAAAGGGACTAAAACGGCTATGTTTGGCGGAGCCCTTTTGGGAGATGTTTATGGGAGAAATTTGATATGGACTTTTGTCAAGTGTGAAGGAGAAGGTTGCCCTGGAAGTGTCTTATATAGATGGTGGGATATTAATGAGTGCCAATCTGCCATAAATCCCAGGGAGAGATTTCCGGAGACCTTTATTCCTCCCCAAATTCCAAAGCGCCTAACAGCCGTTAGATCCTCGTAGATCCACGGCTAGCATTAATGGGGAGGCGCCCCATTAAATGAGAAGGCACCGAAGCGTCAGCGCGCGTTACCTGGACAACCCAAGAGACGCCTCGTAATCAGAAGGGTTCCATCAGAATGAAGAGGCAGAACACGGCAAGGCCTCATCCTTCACCAACCCCAACTTGTATTTATTATTATTTCTGCTTGAAAAGTGTAATGATCTATGGCTTATTGTAAACTATAGCAATAAAGAACCAAACGACTCCGAATAAATAGCTAAAATAAACTCAAAAAATGAGAAAACTAGGTACTGGACAGAACCAAGGCCTTGCATGGTCCTCGGACCCAAGCCTCAAGGTGAAACCAGATACTTCAGATGATTCAAAAATGAGAAAACTAGGTACTGGACAGAACCAAGACCTTGCATGGTCCTCGGACCCAAGCCTCAAGGTGAAACCAGATACTTCAGATGATCAAAAAATGAGAAAACTAGGTACTGGACAGAACCAAGGCCTTGCATGGTCCTCGGACCCAAGCCTCAAGGTGAAACCAGATACTTCAGATGATTCAAAAATGAGAAAACTAGGTACTGGACAGAACCAAGGCCTTGCATGGTCCTCGGACCCAAGCCTCAAGGTGAAACCAGATACTTCAGATGATTATTAAAATGAGAAAACTAGGTACTGGACAGAACCAAGGCCTTGTATGGTCCTCGGACCCAAGCCTCAAGGTGAAACCAGATACTTCAGATGATTCAAAAATGAGAAAACTAGGTACTGGACAGAACCAAGGCCTTGTATGGTCCTCGGACCCAAGCCTCAAGGTGAAACCAGATACTTCAGATGATTCAAAAATGAGAAAACTAGGTACTGGACAGAACCAAGGCCTTGTATGGTCCTCGGACCCAAGCCTCAAGGTGAAACCAGATACTTCAGATGATCAAAAAATGAGAAAACTAGGTACTGGACAGAACCAAGGCCTTGCATGGTCCTCAGACCCAAGCCTCAAGGTGAAACCAGATACTTCAGATGATCAAAAAATGAGAAAACTAGGTACTGGACAGAACCAAGGCCTTGCATGGTCCTCGGACCCAAGCCTCAAGGTGAAACCAGATACTTCAGATGATTCAAAAATGAGAAAACTAGGTACTGGGCAGAACCAAGGCCTTGCATGGTCCTCGGACCCAAGCCTTAAGGTGAAACCAGATACTTCAGATGATTCAAAAATGAGAAAACTAGGTACTGGATAGAACCAAGGCCTTGCATGGTCCTCGGACCCAAGCCTCAAGGTGAAACCAGATACTTCAGATGATCAAAAAATGAGAAAACTAGGTACTGGACAGAACCAAGGCCTTGCATGGTCCTCGAACCCAAGCCTCAAGGTGAAACCAGATACTTCAGATGATTCAAAAATGAGAAAACTAGGTACTGGACAAAACCAAGGCATTGCATGGTCCTCAGACCCAAGCCTCAAGGAAAACCGAGCATAAAAAGAGAAAACCAGGCGCTAAATAAAGCTTAAAGCATTGCATGGTCAAAAACCTCAGGTCAGCAGGAAGAAAATCTTCCTGTAAAAACTAAACGCTAAGAAAAATCAAGGTCGTGTACGAACAGCGGGTCCAAACCTTTATGGGAATCAGTCATTATGGAGCCATGCAAACGTTGGTCAAAACCAAGGCTCTTATACGGGCCATAAGCTAAAAGATGAGGCAAAGCCAATTCCCTTTTTTAGGTGCCAAGTAAACGAGCCCCCTCAGGCGCAAAAACCGTGAGAAATCGAGTGACATAGCACGAACGACGCAAATCTATCCCTTCCCAGGCGACCCTACGTGCAAAAAGGAAACTGCAAAAACGGCTGAAGTAGTGATAACATTGACGGTACGGAAAAACCCAACAGGCCGAGAAAACATGCCGAGGTAGTCAAAATCCTCCTCCCCGCCCAAGGGGACGTGCAGCAGAATTTTGAGGGGCTATTGTGGGGCCCTATTACATTAACCGCGCTGGCCCATCACATGCGGCCCAAGGCCCGCGCCGAGGATGGTGCTGAGGCCGAGGACAATGGGAAAGAACCCAGAATGTTCGAAGGGCCGCGCCGAGGATGACCTGTCCTCGGCGCACCGACTTCATTAAAGGGAAAATATCCCACCAACATTTCTGCCGTCTTAATGAAGACATGACCGGCGGACCCAGTCGCCTCGATTACCCCAACTAATAGAAAGTCTGTAAGGGCGGTTGAGAACTAACGTAAAGCCTGTAAACTGCAGATGATGTGACAAACTCCTGTACACCACGATCAGATAATTGACAAGTGGATGGTCAAGATCAACAAAAATAAGACTATATAACTAGCAAGATTCTTAACATAAGGGGGATCCGAAGGCAAAGCCGAGGATCAATGGTCCTTACAAATACTTGGCCAAAATTACAACGAAGGGAGGATCTTTCTTACCGTAAACTTCTAAGTCCAGTTTGTATAGGGGAATCCGCCCCAAAAATTCGTTGTCTGCCCGTTTTATGCTTAGTCTTTCCTACCCATTCTCTACAAAATTTTATTGTTTGGGGTCCATTACATTTTGAGCCCTTACAATAATAAAAACCTTAGTGAAAATATAAAACATTTCTACAATTTTTTATATTACACACCCCCTAAATAAACTTATTTATAATCCATAAGAAAATAAAATAAAATTTCAAATGATCCAATTAAATCTTCGAAGCTACGAATGATTGAAAATTATGAGGTGCAAAAGAAAATTGGTTTTTATTAAAAATTCACTTATTGGAATCAACAACCACAACTCGCTAGTCAAAAAGAGGGAAAAAATTAATTCAAATGAAGAAGCATTATTTTAGAATTACTCTTCTCCCAACCTTTGGTTAAAAATGGACCAATTGTTTTCATTAAAAAATCTAGCTTTCTTTGTTTCTTTTTTTAAGAAGGTCATTTAATCAACTTTATTGGAATTATTAAGCTAGTTGTTCAATTTCTCTTTTGGGAGGTGGACTCTCACCTTTTGAGGGAAAATTCTTTCTTTTTTCTGGATCTAATATTTAAATGATATTAAAATTATTTTTAAAATTTCTGGGAAATGCCCCTGACCAAATTTGTTTTTGTCACTGCAAGAAGATTAAAAAACTAAATATTGAGAAATGAAAATAAGTTAATTCATGTATTTTTTTTTTAATATGAAAAATTATTTTTTACATGCAATGGGCATGAAAAACATTGACAAAAACATTGTATATATGTGTAATAAACATAAACATTATAGATAAATACATATGTACATACATAAATACCTATTTACATAAATGTTTTTGTGTGCATGTGTGTTTGATAACCAAATAATACTTTTGAACTTTATAATGAAATATTCATCTTCTTGGGTTCTTTGACCAAAATCTAGTTATAAGCTAGATTATTAAAAAAATAAAAAATAAAAAAGGTTTAATCTTCAAGCTAATATTGAGTTAGGTATTGTTTCTCAATATTTGAAAAGTCAACATTTTGAAAAAAATGAATACAACAATAGTAAAGACGTGTCAAGAAGGACATCATGACCACGCTCTCAACTATGTAATGGTTGGATAGTTTATAATAGTGTCTTTTGTGGTAGAGCAAAGTAGAAAAGTTTCATGGAGAAACTATGGACATATTGAGACACTTGCAGAGCTAATGAGATAGAGGGCCCTCTTCGATTATTTAATTTTAATTTTAATTTTCTTAACATCCATATTGCTTATCAGAAAAAATATATATACATTCATATAATTTAACTCATTTTAAAAAATGATACTACATTTTTAAAGAATATTTTATTCTAGACTTAAACATTATATATGTGTGGATTACATAAAATAAACATAAACAAAACATGAACGTACATATGTAAAACTTCATTGGCACAATCAAGAAAAAGAAAAAGGAAAAATGGATGAATTAAGAACACAAAGCAGAGAGTTTTACATAACTGATAACATTGTTTAATTACAGATGATATCAATAAAAATACAAACCCAAAATTAGGAAGGACCTTCTTGACAATTTCCTAGTTGACAAAAATTTGATAATCGAGTGCCTCAACAATTTCTTCCTTCTACAGCTGCAAGCTGGTCAAGACTTCTTTCTTTATACGTCCTCACGTGCTTCTCACGTGCTTTGGGGTGTATGAGATCTTACTTTTTGATTATGTCCGGTTGGAGTTATTCTATCTATGATCATAATTAATTATATATAACACTTTTAATAGTACATAACTTTATTATATTCAAATAACATAGGGTGGACAAACTACATCATAGTATTTCAATAGTGAATGAAATTCTTTCTATTACTTAGTTAAATTTTTAATAATTTGAATGACTAAAAAAACCAACCAAACTATATACTGAAAAAATGGTATATGAATATGAAACCAACAATGGCTATTTAAATATACATAGGAAAAACTATACCACTGTGCCCCTAAAGATAAACCCTATCTAGCATAATATGATAAAGTGCTTCAACATAAGATAAAACCAAGCATATTATGATTGTGCAAATCACTACCGCTAGATAGTACTAAAATTATTTTTAAATGGGATGGAGACCAATATGAATATGATAGAAAGCGAACAGGTGAAGTATAGTGTCTAAATACATGAAGTTAATATAACCCATACTATTGATATTACCCATCACGACCTTTTTGGCAAGGCAGGGGCTTTTGCTACTACAGTGAGGGCCCTTAGTCAAGCTTGCCTGCCAGTGCAAAATAGTTGTATTGTTTTATTTTTTGAAAGGTAAAAAGTAACAACTGGGATTACTAACATGTGGAGTGTGGACTAAAACTTTGACATGAATCGGTGAAATGAAAATAAGTTGATTTCTAAAGTTTTTTTAGCATGAAAAATTAATTCACGTGTAATGGACATGAAAACATTGACATAAACATTATATATATATGTAAAACAACATAAACGTAAACATTGTAGATAAATGCATGTGTACAAACATAAATACCTATTTACATACAATGTTTGTGTATATGTGTATGTGATAACCAATAAAACTTTCCAAGTTCATAACATGAAATATTCATCTTTTTGGGTTCTTTGGCCACAACATCTACAACTGTTGCTTGGATAATAACATTTTGTAGGGCTTTGTGCAATTTATATTTAAGATTTGTCACACTTTTTTCCACTCCTTGTTTAAGAGAATTCTACTCCCAAAAATTGAGGAACACTTGTTAGTTTATAGAATCATAATGAGTAACAGAGATTATGTGTTAGAGATTAATTACTAGTGTAGAGTGAGGTTCCACAATCGAGGAACTCTTACAACTAGATGGTAGTGTATTATTAGGATTTGATCCTAGAATTACTCCACAATCTAGTTATAAGCCAGATTATAAAATCAATTTTTAATTAATCTTGATGCTAATATTGAGTTAGGTATTGTTTCTCAATATTTAAAAAGTCAAACATTTTGACAAAAATGAATACAACAATAATAAAGATGTGTCAAGAATGACATCATGACCACACTCAACTATGTAATGGTTGGATTACATATAAGAGTGTCTTTTGTAGAAGAGCAAAGTGCAAAAGTTTCATGGAAAAACTATGGTCATATTGTGACACTTGCAGAGCTAATGAGATAAGGGGCTCTCTTAGATTATTTAAACTTTTTTTCTTTGTCATCCATATCTCTTTTAACAATACACACACACACACACATAAAATTTAAAGTATTTCAAAAAATGGTACTACAATTTTAAATAGGATATTTTATAGGTGGATTACATAAATTAAACATAAACTAACATAAACTTATGTAAAATTGTTGTCAAATGTAGAAATCATTAAAGCCTTCCATAAACATAAGAATATAAAACAATTACTCAAAAAGAATATACAATGAACTCACCACCCTACATGCAATATGTTACTCTTGGGAGTACACCACAGCGGAATGGTCCTAAGAGGTAGAGGGTTGAGAGTCACCCCCAATTTTAGATCTAGTAACCAACTTGAGCACCTTGTAGAGGCATACACACCAAAGATTGTGTTTAGAGTTAGGTTACAAGATGGGATGGAGTTTGGCACCTTAAGCCTTCCCACCATGTAGGGTGGGCTTTATTCATTGTGTTCTGTTGCCTAATTCTATCAAGCAATCCCCTAATGGGTCATCCTAAACATTCAAGAAGTAAAACACACACACACACACACACTAATACAAACCCTACACTATCCATACATCACACCCATCATCATACATCATCACATGCATCATTTATTTATCTCATCATCATCATATCATAACATGTTAATATCATTCAAGTTCATCATTTCCATCATCCAAGTTCATGGTCACATCTTAATCACATCCTACACATGTTTCTAATTCCTAATCATAATTTTCAAGCATTAAAGGAAGCTTAAGCTTGTTAATAACAAGTAATCAAAGGAATAAAAGACAAGCAATCACCAAACAAAAAAGAATGATTTGGAAATTTGAGTTTACGGTTGAACGTATTTGTGCATGACTAAGGTTGCGCACACTACCTCATGGAGCTACATACATAGGATTGATCATGCACACACAACCCTACCCATAATCCAAATTTCTACACTGCTCTATCGTAAGGCATATATGTAACCTAATTAAATGCAATTAAATTTTTTGGTTTTTAGACCCCTCTAATAACAAACATTAACTAATTTTATGACCAAGTTATTAATTAGATCAATCATGAACTACCCTTGGTTAATGCAACAATCACCAATATCAATCAAGAGAAGCACGACGGAAATAGAAAAGTACACATCTATATAGTGACCTAGGGAAAATCAATGGAAAAAAATTGCATAGTAATAACCCTAGAGGGATTTAATTAACCAAAAAATCTTAAGATAAAACATATCCAGTAATTGATTAAAAGTTTTACATAAACCAAATAATCCTATTTCTAATAAAACTTACTATTGCTACCCAACACATCTCTGAATCCACAGAATACTATAGTTAGCAAACTTTGTTGAATGCGAATCTCTAATCAACGAATCCAAGTACCCACTTGAAGATTTTGATTTCAGCAACTATGTAAATAGGAACTTTAACAACACCGGAGTTTCTTCAAAAAAAACTTTTAAGAGAGCTTGGATACGAAAACCTTAGATATAGAATAAGCGGCTCTACTCTGTCTATAATCACTTCATATAAAGTCTCTTTTATAGTCTAGCATAAGTGGCACAAAACCCTAGAAGCTTGGACAATGGGCAGGTTTGAAATCTACAATCTGATCTGCATCGTTCAATAGATCGACTTAAGTGCTCAATTGATCGAATAATTACAGTCTCAATTGATTGACTAACTATCGAAAGTTGGCAAACACACTGAAAGTTGACTGTAACATGCAGAATCTGGCAACTATCTTGTTTTAAAAAATAAACCATTAAATTTACTAACAAGACATATTTTGTTCACGGATTGGCAACCAAAAAAAACAAAACCCTAACCTATGTCACTTTAAGAAAATTTAACTCTCTTTTAACAAATTATTTTATCTCTATCATCTATTCAATGGATGTCAAATTGATTTATGAATAAATTTTATGTGAAATTGAAAATTTTATGAATGGTTTCCACTTTTTTTGAATCATGTTACTCCTAGAATCAATGAAAATAATAATTTAAATGATTTTATAAATTTGAAACTTTAATTGACAAATTTAAAAGCGGGTATAAAGTGTAAGTTTTTTTTTTTTTTTTAATAACAATTTCTCCTATTATATTTAATCCCCACCTCTAATTTCCACTGACAACCAAACAATGAGTAGAAAACTTATCCCTTTGTCTTTCCCCTCATTGTTTTAAACATCCAAGTAAAAAAATATAGATAACTTTTCCTTTCCTACTCTTTGCTCTCTCCTATAATAATTTCTCCTCTTCCTATGAATTCCCTACATATATATCTTATCCTTTTCTAGTTAAAAAAAAAAAAAAAAAAAATCCAAATTGGAGGGAGTATCCTCCAGCCGTTCTAAAAAATGTACAATATAAAGAAATTGAGAGAAAAATGCTTTGGAAACTACGCTAAGCCATTTCGCTCCATGTACATGATATAATTCTTAAAAAGCGGTTCAACATATGCTGCCGTTACTTAAAAGTGGCAATCTCATATCAAGCAGAAAAAAGAAACTGAATCCTTTTCAACATTTTCACACAAACATCAAACAAGTGGTTCAACTTTGGCTGATGATTAACGCTGGACCGCCTAATGGACAAAAGATTGGACAGAAACATCTTGGAAAAGGGAAGGTCCGGCGGCATGTTTTCATAATTTCGTTTAAATATGCGCATTCATCAACATACATATTCTCACTGATCAGGGAAAAACAAACAAAAACAAAAATAAATAAATAAAATGGAAAAATATACATATTCCCGTGGACTATTTTGTTCTAGTGTCTGCATCCTATCTAGCTACTATTACCACACGCACTTGCTAAATTTGTACTTCATTTAATATGTATATAACAGCATAGCCGGCATATATCTCTGTAAGGTTGAATTTTATCATCCACTTTGTTGGCTTTATTTTGTGCAAATTTTCTTGTAATTCAGCATTTAGAAACCCTGTATTTAGGTGGAAATCATGTAAGGGTAGTGTGTGAGAGAGATTGAAGAAAAGCACAAATGTGTGCAACTCAACAAGGCCTCACGACTGGATCTCGCGGCTTGCAAGTCGCCAAAGGAGGGACATGAGTGAAGCATGCAGAGAAGCTGAAGAGTCATGCTAGTTGTTGCACTACAGACAAAACCTCCAGCTGGCTAGGCCGTTATCTCGCGACTCAAACTCACAACTCAGTCAAGTCACGAGGCCAAGTCACCAGTTCACTCTGTTTGGGAAAAACTGAATTTTCGCATTCCATACACGCACTAGTATAAATACCCCTTATACCCACGAAATGTAGAGATTCTAGAGAGAATTTTGAGAGAGAAACCCTAGAGAAAAATAAGATTGACTCATCCACAATCTTCATCATTGTCTCTCCAAATTCCTCTACTCTCATCCTTTCCATTGTTACATCTTTGAGAGGTACATTTGGCCAAATCCTTTTCTCACCATACCCACATCTGTGAGAAGGTTATTTGGTGCTTGGGAAGCAGTTAGGAATGGACTAATTGATATTGGTTGATGCTATGGCTTATAGCGGAATTGGATAAGCTAGAGAAGACAAAGGTTTGGCCTAAACTCGTTGGAGCAAAAAGCTTGGAGGGCTTAGGTACACTAGGTAGATTAGGCTTGAAGGGCCTTCTACTGTT
Source organism: Quercus gilva (assembly GCA_023621385.1). NCBI lineage: Eukaryota > Viridiplantae > Streptophyta > Magnoliopsida > Fagales > Fagaceae > Quercus > Quercus gilva. Next base: position 59,114,449 of record CM042477.1, read on the forward strand.
CATGTATCCCAACTTGATTCTCTAGTGGATTACTGACCGCTTGGAGGGCAGCGAAAAGGTTTTCCGCCGAGGACTTTGGTTTCCTCTTCGATAACACATCGCTGTGTTGTCTTTGTGTTTGCATTTCTCTTCCCTTAATCTGTACCTTTTAATTACTGCTGTGGTTGTGATTAATTATGGTTGTGATTGTTTTATCAATTCTGTTGTAGCTTATTTTCATATTCCGCACATTCATTGTTTGATAATAAGTTTGAATTGGTAATTTATAATTTGGGGGTCTAAACGTTCAAGGTATTTTACACACTATTTGAACATTCAATTGGTATCAGAGCGGGTGCACTTGTTGTGGTTTAATTACCTTAATGCGATCCTTGACCCTTTTTTAGATGGACTGGTCTCAATCTTTAAATGTTCCACCATATTTTAATGGTAGCAACTATGCCTTTTGGAAAGTTTGGATGAAGGCATTCTTGTGTTCAATTGATGATACTGTTTAGGATGCAATAGATGTAGGATGGACTAGGCTGGAGGCCACTAAATCCACTTGGGATAAGGTAGCACTTGCGGCAGCTAACGCTAACAGTAAAGCTTTGAATGCAATTTTCTGTGGTGTTTCTTCAGATGAGTTTCATAGGATTTCTCATATTACAGTTGCCAAGGAGGCTTTGGGAGATATTGGAGACCACCTATGAAGGCACGAAGAAGAGGATACTAAATTGTAGATGCTAACCACTCGATTTGAAGAGCTGAAAATGAGTGAAGACGAGTCATTCGACTCATTCTATAGCAAGTTAAATGAGGTGGTTGTTAGCAAGTTCAACTTGGGTGAGAAGACAGAGGACTTAAAGATAGTAAGGAAAATCCTTCGATCATTGCCGGAGAGCTTCTGTGCAAAAGTTACAACAAATGAAGAGAGTAAGGACCTTGATGATACCAAAGTTCAAGAACTAATTGGCTCACTTCAAACTTATGAGCTATCATTGCCATCGCAAAGGAAGAGTAAATCCCTTGCTCTTACGACGATCAATGAGAGGGTAGAAGCTCACGACTCATCGGATGAGGATATTGTCGATAAAGATGTGGCTTATCTTGTGAAGAATTTCTAAAAGTTCTTAAAGTTCAAGAAGAATGGAAAATTTGCTAAGAAGGGAAAATTCCCAAGTTTCAGAAAAGAGAAAAAGGACTTCAAGAGGAAAGGTGGGAAGGAGTCTTAATCCTCCTTGGATTTGTGAGCTGTTATTAAGATTTGTGATATATGATGTTTCAGATATGGGTTGGGTTCGTGTTGTCTGAGTTTGGGTGTTTAGGTTTTGTTAATTTTGTCTTTAGGTTGCTAGATACTCTTCTTATCATGTTTGATTTTCATCCTTAAGTATGTCTACTGATCTGTCTTGTGTTGAGCATATCATACCCATTGAGATATGTCTTAAAGACGTGCTTAAATTTTAGGGTTTTTATGATTCGCACTGTTTGCAAGTGTCTTTGGTTCACAATATTTGCTTAGTGTATATTAGTTTATGTGTTTAGTTGTGTACGCTAGGTTGTTCTTGTTGTGTTTCTGTGCACATTGTCACACTATGTTATGTTTAACAGTTGGTGAAAAAATTATTCCGTGGTCTTCTGTTTTGGATTATCTCATGTCATGTTGATTCTGAACTAAATATAGATTGATTGTTTGGTATTATTCTCTGTTCTTTTTAGTGCTACTAACCTGTTACTAATTTTTGAGTTTCCATCTACTGTGCTCTATTTTTTTTTTTTTTTTTTTTTGTGGGCTTTATTGCTATGGTTTTGCAGATGACTCCTACAAAGAAGAAGACTATTGCCAAAAAGGGTGACAATAAGGTTGAAGATGGACAATACAAAGTTCAGGCCTCCTCAAAATTTTGAGAGATACACTCGGTTCTACTTGAAGGCACCCATCATCCAAGAAAGATTTGTGGATTTGGTTGATTTGAAGGACACTTTCATCCACAGTTGTTTTCAGGATAGAGGTTGGGATAAGCTACTAAGTGGTCTACTTGGAGTATGTGCACCTCTGATTAAAGAATTATATGCTAATGCTGTTTTAAGAAGGGATAAGATCAATTGTTGGATACGAGGACATGAATTCAACATAGATCTGGATGATATTGATTAGGCGCTGGGTTTTGAGGATTTTGTCCATGATTTCACACACTACAAGGATAGAATGCTATTTCCATAGAAACTGTCCAATCTTATGTTGGTGGAGTTAGAGAGGGGAGATGCCTCAACACTACTGCTTTTCTAGCTGACATGGGATGTCTTACAGTGATCATGATGTTCAACTTTTACCCAGTGAAGAAGATGACCACCATCAATAATGCTAGAGGCATTTTCCTCATTGAGCTCAATGAGAGAACTTACATTGATATAAGTGCTCACATCTTCTTCATTATTGCTAATGAGACAAGAACCACTTCAAGGGCAAAGCTAATCTTCCCTAGCCTACTTATGAGGCTTTTTAAAGCAAAGGGTGTGGAAATCCCTTAAGACATCAGTCTCATGCTTACTCTCTCAGCCATTAATGCTATAACCATTACACGAATAAGAGTTCATCTTCCGGGTGATGAAGATAAGGATGCTCAAGAAGAAGGAGAACCAATGGAGATTGAGACAGAAGCTAAAGGACAGCCCTCAAGCTCAAGAGGCCGTGGCAAGAGGAGCAGAGCTTCATCTTCATCTGTTGTACCTTTAGATGCATTCCAGATCATCCTTAAGAGGATTGATGGGCTCAGAGATGTCCAGAATGAGCAATCTGATAGGCTGGCTGCTTTCCAAGATCATGTGAACTTACTTTCAACAAAGTTTGATAGTTTCACCACCCAGCAGTAGCCTTTTAGCCATTCCGGTCAAAAAGGGGGAGAATTTTGGAAGGTAGCTCTTAAAGGGGAGTGCCATTTGAGGGGGAGCATACCAAAAACTTAATTTCAGTAGTGTTCACTTTATGTTATTTATGTGTTTTGGGATTATGTTTTGAAGTGGTGTTATGTTTTGGATAATTGTTATTATGGGTTTGCTATATACACTTGGTTTTAAACTCATGGATATGGTTTTAATACTTTGTTTAAAGTTGTTGGTACTTTGGTATATATTAGATGATTTTCAATTTTCTGTTTTGTACCCATGCTTTGTAGCCTAGTACTTGTTGCTAAATGTTATGCATTTTCTTTAAGTACATCACTCTTGTGCCCTGTGTTGGATTTTATATCCTTAATACAATTACCTTGTATTGTTGTATTGGTTGAGTGTTGGACATGCAAATGATACTTTGCATTAAGCTTATTAGCTTGCATGTCCGGATATTCATTCCTTATGTGAATAAGCATTGTGGTCACTATTTATAGTGATTGTTCTTTTTTTGTTAAGCCATGCTTTATTGCTTTAATATATATTGCTTGATCGCATTGTGCTTGCTCTATATACATTACAAGTTTTCTGCATACAATGATCATGTTGTGTTGTTGTGTTTCAGGAGATACTTGTACTTATGGTTCAAGAGCTTCACAGATTCTAGAGTTAAGTGTGAGTAAGTTATGTTCAACTGTTCCCAACTCACATGTTAAGTCTAGAGTTTGGTTTAGGATTTTGTCACAGAATAGCCAAAGGGGGAGATTGTAAGGTTGAATTTTATCAACGATTTTGTTGGCTTTATTTCGTGCCAATTTGCTTGTAATTCAGCATTTAGAAGCCTTGTATTTAAGTGGGAATCATGTAAGGGTAGTGTGTGAGAGAGTTTGAAGAAAAGCTCAAATTTGTGAAACTCAGCAGGGTCTCACAACTGGATCTCGTGGCTGGCTCGTAGCTTGCAAGTCGCCAAAGGAGGCACATGTGTGAAGCATGCAGAGGAGCTGAAGAGTCACGCCAGCTATTGCACTACAGGACAAAACCTCCAATTGGCTAGGCCATTATCTCGCGACTCAGACTTGCGACTCAGTCAAGTCATGAGGCCAAGTTGCCAATTCACTTTGTTTGGGAAAAACTGACTTTTCGCATTCCAAACACATACCAGTATAAATACTTCTTATACCCACGAAATGTAGAGAGTTTCTAGAGAGAATTTTGAGAGAGAAACCCTAGAGAAAAACAAGATTGACTCATCCACAATCTTCGTCCTTGTCTCTCCAAATTCCTCTACTCTCACCCTCTCCATTGTTACATCCTTGAGAGGTACATTTGGCCAAATCTTTTTCTCACCATACCCATATCTGTGAGAAGGTTATTTGGTGCTTGGGAAGCAGTTAGAAAGGGACCAATTGATATTGGTTGATGCTATGGGCTATAGCAAAATCCGGTAAGCTAGAGAAGACAAATGTTCAGCGCAATCTCGTTGGAACAAGAAGCTTGGAGGGTTTAGGTACATTAGGTATATTAAGCTTGGAGGGTTTTCTGCTATTTATGTATCCCAACTTGATTCTCTAGTGGATTATTGATCGCTTGGAGGGCGGCGGAGAAGTTTAATGTCGAAGACTTCGGTTTCCTTTTTGATAACACATCGTTGTGTTGTCTTTGTATTTGCATCTCTCTTCCCTTAATCTTTACCTTTTAATTACTGCCATGATTGTGATTAATTATGGTTTATATTGTTTTATCAATTCTGTTGTAGCCTATTTTCATATTCCGCACATATTTTGTTTGATAATAAGCTTGAATTGGTAATTTGTAATTTGAGAGTCTAAACGTTCAAGGTGTTTTACACACTATTTGAACATTCAATTTCTTCATAGGAATGCATTTTTCTTTTTAAATGAATATTTGCTTTAAAAGAAACAGGATGTGTTAGGAATAATGGTTAAATTATATCGAAATTAGGTAGAAAAATTAAAATATTGATTTAGCTTCATGACAAAACCGGTCCTGAAAAATCCCATGTCTGTTTGATCATTTGTCTAAAAGGTACGGAACGAAAAAGATTGCTGAAAGAAAAGTTCTTTCAAAGGAAATGTGGTCCATGATGGCTATAGTTGAATTGAAAAGGAGGATCGAGAGGGAATGATCTAGAGCATATGCCAATCTATTTCCATGGAATATCCATACCTAATGTGCGGATCACACAGAATAAAAAGCGGCGATGGATGTTTTGGCAAAACGCAGAACTGAAAGGTGGCAATGGATGTGTTAAGAGAGTAGAGAAGAATAACAGGGCGGTTCTCTTAGGGCAGAAATGTTGTGTGCATTTGCATGCATGAGTGCCAATTCCTGCCAAAGGAGAATTGCCCTGCCATTCCTGCCAAAGGAGAATTGCCCTACCATTATACTACTACCTTTGTTCCATTTCACTAATTTATTCTTTCTTGATTTGTATGGTAATCTCTCTCTTTCTCTCTCTCTCTCTCTGTAAAGTGTGAATATGGCAATGCCCATTTTGTTTCATATATTGACCTTTTTGCTTTGTGTTGAAAATGATCCTTTCATTGTTCATTCGCTGTCAAAGAGAGTGTAGAAGTAGTGATGAGCTACTTGGAGAAAGTCCACACACAAGAGCTCCTTACAAAAGAAAACTGTTTGAAGTAAATACTTCATAAGGACAAAAGTATTCTGTTACTCCATCCATAATAGAAGTACTAGGAGTTGGAGGTCCCTTTATGCAAGGTTCTTTCAAGCTTAAGGCTATTATTAAATATTCAATATAAGGGGAGTTGTAGTCATAGGTTTTTCAATCACAAATTTGCCAACATCTCCGTATTAGGAAATGCCACGAACACTACTAAATAGATATCATTTTCAAAACTTGTTAAAGCATTAATATGCGATCAGGGTAAATTTACTTTTGTATAAATTTACTACAGTTATCACTTATGCACTAATCACAGTATATTACTTCTTCCTCAAAAAAAAATCACAGTATATTACTTTGAAAATTGTAAAATTCTATCTCATTATATTTATTGTTCTTGCTAATAAGTGCCTTAAAGACACTTGTTAAAATATATTTAATATTTCATTAGATATTATTTTTATGCATTTTTCAAAATAAAATAAAATAAGCTTGTGGAGAAATATTAAGAAAATGATATACAATCACAATGCCTGTGGTTATAGATTAATGAATTATTTATTAGTGTATTTTAATATATATTTTTTTAAAAAAAATTATACATTAGTTTTTTAAAATTAAATATTGATAGCATAGCTATTAATATTTAATTTTCTAGAAATTTTGTAAGATGGAAGATATAAGAAGAAAATGTAATCTGATGATAAATTTATTAAAATTCACTTCCAATAAAAAGGTATTGAGTAAAGCATGCAAGAGTATGGATACAAAAGTTTAGTTGAAGCATTTGATTATATATGAAGTTTAATTGTTCAATCGTTGTCGGATAAGAACTGCACAAGAAAGAATTCACAATTTCAGAGAAGAAACCTAGTATTTGTTGAATCTCCAGCATCCTTAATAACCGCAACATAATCTAATGGCCAACGAATTTGGACCACTCATTCACACCTCTACTAATTCTCTCTTTCTCTTTCTTTCAATGGTCCCAGAGGCCTACAATTCTTACAAATAGATCAAAGCTAAATTTGATTGTCGGCAAAATAATTGTAAACCAGAATTGTCTGGGTTGAAATTCCACCTCACGTTTTGGCTATTGCGTTATGTTTCAATTGGGGAAAAATAGTAGAGAATTTGCTTATGTTTCAATTGGGGAAAAATAGTAGAGAATTTGCTAAAACTGGTCCAATTTTTTTGGGAGAATTTGGGTAAATTGTTACAGGGTACATTTTTTTATGTTAGAATTGTTTTATGAACACAATTATGTAACTAAAATTATGTTAATTTAACTTGTTATTAATAATTGCAGATCTGTATAATTAGAAATTGCCTTTTACATTTGTATTGCTTTTATACCTCCCTATTTACATGTATGTGAAACTATATGTATTTGAAATAAGACTTTTCATTTAAAATTAAATATTAATTAAAAAAAAAAATTTTTGGAACCATCACATTGTTACGGGAAAAATTGTAGTTCACAATAACTCATAGCCAACCGCAATTACATTTAGTATAATTATTTTTTTAAAACAAAAATTTAACATAATACCAAACCCAATTTTATTAGATTTCATAATAGGTACTACCATTACGGCATTACCGTTATTAATTGCTACCTAAGCATATCAACAATAAACTACAAGATTTTCACCACCGTGCATTATTAGCATGGTAATCACTCTACAAATACAAAGTTCTTGTGGGATAGAGGGTAAGGGTCGGGGTTTAAGTTTCTTAAATAAAGCTTCACATACATATACAATTAAATTAGGCCAAAATAGAACTTTTATGTTGTATAAAAAAATTTATAAAAAAAAAACTACAAGATTTTCTATTTTCTTCAATAAAAAAATAAATAAAAAGGTTAAGATTTTCTACAATTTATAGTCATTGATAAGAGTGATAATTATATATATATATATATACACACTTCATTTGACCCATTTCATTAGTCCTGTTAAGAAATCCAACCTTATAAGGTCATTAATTTATTGCATAATTTTGTAGGTCTATATATAAGTGATAAGCAATTATTCACAATTTGTCACGTCAAAGTTGTGGCAAAGAGGTATAAAAATTTTATAAAAAAAAAAAAAAACAAAATTAGGCTAAAGTAGAATTTCTATCTTATATATATATATATATAACTACAAGATTTTCTATTTTCTCAAATAACAAAATAGGGTCAAGATTTTCTACAATTTACGTTCGTTAATAAGAGTGATAATTTTATATATATACTCTGTTTGACCCACTTCATTAGTCCTATTAAGAAATCCAACCATATAAGTAAGGTCATTAATTAATGCATAATCTTGTAGCTTTATATATAAGTGATAGGCAATCATTCACAATTTGTCACGACAAAGTTGTGGCAAAAAAGTTTAAAAATAGTTTGTGGTCCTGAAACTACTCATTTAGAAATCCAACCTTATAAGTAAAAAAGATTAAATTCAATAAAGATGTAGCATAAAGCCTATGTTTATGCCATCCAATAATATTGTGCCACATCAAATTTTTTAAATAATTGCAAATAAAATATTAAGCCATAATACACACAATTACTATCTATTTCAGTAGATTAAAACCCTAATCTAACTTCCTCTAGAACCAATACACCTTGGGAAGCCACCGAGAACCAATCATTCTCAACCAAACTTCAAGGTCCTCTTGCAAGCCAATCTTGATCAACTGATTTAATCAGGGCAAGTGGCATAGCAATCTTGATTTTCACCCAAAGGTGTGTCAGTTGTCTCTATTGAAATAGGACTTCAAACACATCAAGTTTAACAAAGGCTGATTTGCTCATTTGCCCAAGCCACCACAATCTTTGAGGATTTTTTAAAACAATGAACACACACCCTTGTGGATCATTTACTCAATGCTTTCTGGGTCACATCCTAGTAGCCCAATTGCCCGAGCTACGTTCACTTGTCATCCATTTTGCCTTCTTTTATCAATTTCAATAAGGGTCTGACCCAACCTTCCTCCATGTTAAGCTTCCCAAGACAGTTTAATCTTTCAAGCTAAAAAACTTTTTCCATGAACTGCATATGGAACATATTTTTTGGCTATCCCAGATAAAGGCAGCAACTTTGGCAGCTTCGTGACTTTAGTTGAAAATTTTCAAATGATAGCAGATTTCAAACTAAAGTAGAATTTTTATCCAAAAAAAAAACTCCTTCATTAATTTGTTTAAACTTTAGGTATATAGATTAATTGACTTTTTAAATCACATTATGTCACGCCTCAAACCCCAAAGGGTCCAAAGCATGAGAAGACATCTCAAAGTACCTATAGAGTTTTTCCTTTTTGACAATTCAATCCACAAAAACCATATCAATTACCAATATCAAGAAATATCATAATAATTCCATTGAATATACTCTCAAAGTAAGTCAGAGCTCTAAGCAATAATTACAAGGACCATTGGCCACAAAAGAATAGATGTCTGAATAATTAATTACATATCATCAGCTTATCCCATTAGTGGGAATAACATCACAACCACTATAACACACAAAAAATGAGTCAAGTTTATTCTAAGATGTACATAATCTAATATCTTCATTACAAAATTTCAGCCTCCATCAGTAATTAGTCTAACTACTGTTAGCCACCAAAAAGAGCTGTCTCAAAAGATTGTTGCCTACTATGAAAAGTTTATAAATAATGGAATGAGACAAAACCCAGTAAGTAGCATAATTAATGGGGGTGGGGGAAATGCAAGTTTCATCTTCAATAATAATAATATGACAAGAATGATTTAATAATGAAATACTAGTTTCCCAAAGTAAATACCTTGAAACTATATACTATGATCTGTGAGCACTAACAATATAATTTTCATAGCCATAAAATTTAACATACGGTAATTATCTCAAATATACCACACTACCATATAAATCGGTCAGGGGATCCACCCATTCACAACTGGCACGATATTGTCCTCTCTGGTATGCAGACTTTTGGCCCCATGGATAGCAACCTCACCCATACCCTCAAGGTTTTCTCTCCCCTCATGGGCAGCAAAGAGAGCGTGTCAAATAGGACCTCTCTTGCATGTGGTCTCTTGGCCCCATGGACAGCAGCCTCACCCACACACAATTAAGGAACCTCTTCCTCCCATGGGCAGCAAGGAAGAACGCGTCATCCAAAGTGAAAGGTTACTGACCTGGATTTGATTCCATTGTCACAAAGAGTACGGAAACCAAATCGGGTGATCACCAGGAAATCACATATGGCATGATGTTAAAACCACATAAAGCTCATAGGTTACATTACTTTGAAACACATAGTTCATATCCAGGTAGTTACAGTAAACCTTAAATAATCTAACTTCTACAAAGTCTGTAAGGTATTCAACTTCATTTTTGTTAAGAGATTTTCTATCAATTTCCCAAATAATACAAGACAAGCATCTTTAAATTTTCTAATATACCATAAAATCTAAGATTTCCTTATCAAATAAAAGATGCTCATTTTTCCATATCAACATATTCTTGCATTTCCCCAAATGCAATACCAAATATGATGCATTTTCATATATAATCATACATATATTAAGGTTACAACACAATAGTTTTTAGGAAAATATAGTTTTCATAGGTAGTTTCCAAAAGTGTGTCCAACCCAAAAACAACATTTATGCAACATGTTTATTTTTCAAAAATCCCATTAAAAAGCCACTTACCTTGCAACCGCAAAAGCCTAATTCTCCAAGCTCCAAGGAGATTAGCTAGAACCTAAACAATATCAAGTAAACCTATCACAATAAGTATAGAGCTTGAAATTATATCTAGCTACAATTTAGGAATTGCCAAATGAGTACTTAATTAGGCAAGCCTAGTATTTAACCTCATCAATAATAATATATCCCACTTCCAAAGTTTCTTAACAAATTGATTCACAAGGCATAAACTCCAATTTATAAAGTTGATCCCATTTAATATCATCTCCAACATTATGACTAGCTTCCATAAAATTTATACTACATCATTAAGAGACCCATGAAAGCAAAATCAAAATATCCTCTAAGACAAGAAATTTAGAACTTCTACTAACTCCAAATAAATCCAATGGCAATGGAAAAATTAAATTTACCAACCATCACATGTTATAACTTAAAACTCCTAAATTTTCCACCATACATAAACCTTAAGTAGTCATCATTAGCACAAATTATATACCCACTCATCAAATAATTCCATCAATACATAAAAACACATAAATATCACTTCCAATGCTCATAAACCACATGGGTATCATTATCAATGCTTAGATAAAATAACCTCAAGCAAAAGTGTAAAACCCACCAAAAAGATTAGAAATTTTTACCTTAAATAAAAAATGTAAAGGTGTTTATGGGTCCACAAGAATTTTCCAATGATCTTGTTGGAAACTTGATGGTGGAAATGGTGATATGAAGGTGCTGGCAAGAGAGTTTGAAGGAGTGAAGAGGAGTGTTCTACCGAAAATGAAAAGGAGAAAAAGAAAGAAAAGAGAAGCAAGGAAGTGAGCCGGCCAAAGGAATGAAAAGATGAGTGGAAAAGGAGTGGTGGGTAGTGGGGCTAGGTGAGGCACGTGGGAACCCAAAAAATATTTGACCTTGATTTTTTTTTTTTTTTTTTTTTATTGCTAACTGGGACGTTACACATTATATTGTCAATAGTATATTTGTTCACTTTTTAAAAAATTCATGCATTCTATTTCGGAACATCCCAAAATATAATAGAGGACCAACAAATTTGTAGTACCTTTAACATTTTTCTTTAGGATGATGTTAGAAACTAAGAGGAAAATAAAAGGACACCCAAAGTAGGCATGTCTCTTAGTATACCTCACCAAAAGTAACATCTAAGGGTTATGGAGTAATAGCTTGAACTATTACTCTATCCCACTATGTGCCACTATCACACAATTAATGGAGTGGTATGCATATAAACACAACGAGTGGTACCCACTGAACAGAAAATGAAATTTGTATCTTTCATAATGTTTGTAGAGTGTTGTGAGACTTTTAGGCTGTGGGTTATGTTTGCATCACTCTAGTAGTGTGCAACATTGTCGAAGAAATGTTTTATTCGTGGGTTATATATCCTGAAATTCAAAACAAGTTTGAATTGCTGGTTTGCGTGGAGGCTAACTCTGGACAACATAGAACAATCTCAAAACTCTTTTGTGATTGTTGGTTTAGGCCAAACGAAGTATGCCGAAAAACTGATAGTTAAAATTCTGCTACAAAGTCTATTTTTTTACCAATGAAGTATAAAATATGAATATAAAGTCAATATGAAGAGTTTCTTAAAGTTATGAAATAAATGTGAGAATTCGAAGGGTACATGCATTGTGTAATACTGCACCTATAATTGTCATTTCAAACCAAAAAAAAAAAAAAAAATTTGTTTGTTTATTTAGATCCCTATAAACCAGATTAGTTTGACCTAATGAATTAGCCAAGTAGTTATTTAGGTTAATTATGAAATCTAGGATAAACAGTAATAAATCATATCATACAATGCAGAAAAAATAAATAAGATAACGAAATGATTATCCAGGAAAACCAATGAAATCAACCGTTTCGAGATAAAAACCTGTGAGGATTTGACCTAACTTTTCTCAAGGTAAACAAATCCACAATGACAAAATGGAAGTTTACAATAGATTTTCTCCCTAAAATCTAATGCCACCTCTTGTAGAACTTACTCACACGACCACGTGCAGCTTTGACTCTATGAACTCTTCTATCTTGTATTTGCTAAACAAAAACTCCCACATTTGTGACTTTGAGATCCTACTCAAAGGTTTAGCAACACAAACTCTCCAGATTGTGATTTCAAGACCACCCTTGAAGGTTTAAATCATCAGCTATGTATGATCTTATTGCAGCAACTTCAGATCTACGAATTCTAAAGATATAAGAATGATTTCTAGTAGTGACTTTGAAAGAGGAAGGCACAATACCTTTTAGATTTCACAAGAGTACCTCCAAAGTCTTCCAAGAGCTTTGAAAACATATTTAGGGTTTTCCTTTTATGCCTAGTAGTGTTGGACTGAAACCCTAGATCTTTTTACGGGCTTGGGTTTAATTTAAATTCTGCAAAAAAATCATGTCTGCGATTTTCAATCGGTCGGGCCTGATTTTTGATCGATCGAACCTGGAAAGTTTTCTGCGGGTTTCCTTTTTCTTGTATTCTGACTTGCGGCACCTTGAGCATTGTCGAATAAATTCTATAGACTCTAAAATCTATACTTGGACAAGTTTGTGTTCAAGATTTGCCAATTTTTTCTAAATTTCTAGAACCTAACTATCTCCCCATTTGGCAATCTGTGACAAAACTTACATACAATATGAAATTCTCAAATACAAGATCAACCCAACTACAATAAAATGCCCAATTACATCACAAATCCCAATCTAAGACTTCAAACCTAAAAGTTGCTAGTGTTGGGAAATTTAGATCCCAGCTGATAGAATTAACAAGTTTTAAATCCAAGTTGTTAATTAGATTTATTGTGAATAAAACTTGTTACAACAAACAAACATCAATATCATGCCAAAATCATGCAGCGGAAAAGTAAATAAGACAAGATATGATGACCCAGGAAAACCAATGAAACAAATGAGTTTCACAGTAAAAAACCTGGGGAGAAACCTTCCCGAAAAGCAATCCACTATAGTAGAGAGAAGTTTCAGATCTAGTATAAAACCTTTATCCCTAGACTTTATAATCCTCATAAATGAACTCACAGCAGAAACCTTTTACCACTTCAGAACCTCTGAACTCTTCAATATATGAACGCCACCCTTTTTGATGCACAAATCCTAGTACATGTCTAACTCCTTTGCACAAATCCCAGTACGTGACTTACTCACCAACTTGAAGAAGATTGTTGGCTGCAAAGTTCTTCACTTCATCAACAATGAAGATCAAGAAGCACTTGGTTACAAAACCCTAAGGCGCAAATACGCAGTAGCTTCTTTCAGAGAGAATAAGGCATTAGTCACCTTTTGCATATGTTCTCCTTGTATTTTCCTATGTGATGGCCTCTAAAATAAGCCTTATGAAAGTCTAGGGTTGTTAGAAAAGAAACCCTACACAAATACAAAAGCATGTGCCGAAAAACAGATCTAAAAATTTGAATTCCCGTAACCTCGATTAATCGAGAGGTGTCGAGGAAGTGTCGAGATTTAAACTTCGACAAATACAGCTATCGAGGAGCTGTCGATGAGACAGGAGCTTTCTCGATCGATCCACTAGTTGTCGAGAAGCAATCGAGATTGTGATAAGAAGAAGTTGAAAATCTCGATAGATAGCCTAGCTGTCGAGAGGTGTCGAGCAGCTATCGAGCTATCTGTCCACAGGTGTCGAGCTATCTGTCCAATTTTAGTGAACAGATTTTCTTCACTTGTTTCTTGGTCCAATCTTCATGGCTTTAATACTAGACTTGAACTCTTGTTTCTTGAAGTATTAAATACATCCTAGATCTATCCAAATACAAGTAAAGTGCGTTTTGTCAAAGGATTAGCCAACTACATAAATATTGACATATGTTCCTAACATGAATCACATATGTCCTAATAGCTAGAAAAGGCAGAAGGTATTGATCAGTACGTACCTTTCTTTCTTGAAACACTCAAAAGAGTACATCACCGCATGTGTGTAAACAAAGACAAATAAACAAAAAATAACAAATATGCAATAACATCAAATAAAAAACGTACAAACTAACTCTCCCCCTAAGTTAGATACATAAAAAAAAAAAAAAAAAAAAAAAAAAAAAAAAAAAAAAAAAAAAAACTTTTATTTTCTCCCTCTTTCAAAAACAGTTTCGTCTCCCCCTAAATAAAACAATTAAAAACCTTTTTCCAAATTTCATCTATTTCTCCACATTTTTGTCACGTATTGACAAAGACAACCAAATCAGAAGGCAAACAGTAAACATACACAATAGAGGATAAGAGAAAATAGAGAATTACCACCGCACACCCTTTGGTGCGATGGTCAATCTACAAGTATAAGTGCTTGTGGGGTGTGGAGGGTAAGGGCCGGGGTTCAAGTCTCTAGGATGGAGTTTCACACACATATACATTTAGATTAGGTTAGAATATAATTTTTATCTTGTATAAAAATAAAAAAAATAAAAAAAATAAAATAAAATTTTAAAAATAGAGAATCAAGGAAACACACAAAAAAATTGAACTCCATAGAAAATAGAGGCATCCCCCCCCCCTATGAAGAGCAACAACTCGCCCTATGAACAACACAGGTTTAAAAAACATCTTTCTTTGCCTATAAAAATAGGAAAAACATAACAAGTTTTGGGAAAAACAGTTTCGGGGAACATTTAGGAGGTGGGGAAAACTAAAAAGACACAAACCAAACTAAAAAAAAAGTTGAGCACACACATGAATACAAATATTATCTCTTTCAATATATGCAAACTTGACACTATGTAATCGATAAACAAATGCAAGCAAACATTCCAAGCACAATCAGTTAAGACTATACAATATAGATCACAATGAAAATAAAATTAGCATGCAAAGTGTTTTAGAGAAAATATTTGCACATTTATTATCCATCATATCTCAAAAAAACATTCTCAATTTTTAGCAGTTCACACATCAAGAAAAATAGCATATACTAAAATGTACAAAACTAAAAAATTAATAAATCAATTTTTAAATCAAGTTAAGTACCCAATTTAGCTAAGTGTGTGCGTGTTATGTGTGAAAACAATGAGTGATATGACTACAAAAATGCAAGATGGATAAAGAAAACAATGCAATGCATGTGAATTCTATCACAAATGATGCGTGAAAATACTGATTAGGTAAGAAACTAAAAACTGAAATTTTTGAAGTTTCGATCGGTCTAAAGGAATTGAGCATCAATCGAAAAATAATTTCTGGGAAATTTCGATCAGTCGAGCATCGATTGGACATCAATTGAATTAGGTAGAGAGTTTTTTCTTTAAAACCTAAACATTTTCAATCGGTTGAGGGTAATCTTTGATTAGTCGAAACAGTTAAAAATTTTAAAACTTTAAAATCTGGAAATTTTATACAGAAAAACAAATTTAAGAACAGTTTTTGAGACTCAAAGCATATGCACATGATCCAAAATAGTTTTAAAACATTATGCCTTTTAAATGCAAACATCAAAACCAATCAAGAAGTTAAAACCACAAGATTTAAACTTCAGAACAAATTTTTCTTCAAATTCCAAAACAAAACCAATATATATATATATATATATTGTATTTGCACATAAGATCATATGCAATTAAAGATGGCTAGATTAGTCAATACACAATCCTATGTACAGAATTTAGCAAAAATTTGCGTGTAGTGTGTGCAACTAGTAAGTGTACAAAGTACAGAAAATGTGATATGTAGATAGTAATTAAATAAATTTTCTACATCATCAATCACATTAGATTGAAAATGACTATCACCTAAAGAGTCACATCATATAACTCTCATATCTTCTAGAAAACACACTTGCAATCATGTAAAAATATTTTACTTTTCTTTTTGCTTTTCTTTTTCTTTTGATTTTCTTATTCTTTTTGAAATCAACACCTCATTTAATCCTGCTGTGCAAGTGCTACACCTTACCAAGCACGGCTTTTATAATTTGCACACAGGTGTTCATGATTGGCAAGTAACAGTGGTGACATGGTTATTTATGCCTTTCTCCTAAGATTTTTTAGTTCTTACAATCAAAATAATGTGACATCAAAACCAAGAGCATGTATTTAAAGACTATAAACAACTCACACAATTAAGCACTACATAGCACAAACTAGCAAAGTGCGGAAAAATAGCTCATCAGAGCTAAACAATTAGGTACATAGTCATGAAATGCAAATTTACTTGGCCAACCTCAATTACAAACTAAGTGATGTGTAATACAAAAACAAATCTTTTTGAATTTTCAAAAAAAAAAAAAAATTTTTATGGCTTGAAATCAAAAAGCACACATTATGTTAAATGAATAAAATGCAAAAATAATGCATGACAGTGCTTAACTAAGCTATAGAGGGTACACAAATAAGAAATATCAATTTCTTAATTAACCCATGAGTACATATACAAATTAGTACATACTCATACAAAATTAGAAATAGCTTATGCAGTCAGTTATGCAACACATAACTTTCTATGTTTCTCCATAATGTCAAGTAGGTTCTAAATCAAGAGAGAGATATCATACTTCATGTAATCCTCAAAAACAATAAAACAAGACACAAAATAAAATATTTGTCTTTTTGAAAATTTTCAATGTTTTTGGATTTTTTTTTATAATCAAAACAACCTAAGAAAATAAAACAACCAAAAATTGAAAGAAAACATGTCCACAAATAATTGAAAGAATTAAGTTAAGGACAAGTAAACAACACTAATCTCAGCAAATCTTTTCTCACCCATATAGCATGCATCTTTGGCTTTGTAGGTGAAAAACCATGAAAAGTAGAATGTATTTGAGGGATTAAACACTTACTCTGAGAAAGACTAAAATCCTTCAATTTCCTTTCACAAGCCAACAAGCTTAAATTTTTCAAAAACATATAAAACAATTTATTAGGACTTGTAGTAGGAGATATAGAATCACATATCCTAGACTGAAACATAGAATGCTTAAATTTCATTTTATGACAGTTAGAACAAATGTGACCACGGACACTACCACAAAAGTGACAAATAAGAATAAATCTGGGAACATCAGTATTCCTAGTGGGGTTTCCAATCAGAGGCTTTGGTTCTTGTCTCAACAAAGAACAATTTGGTCTAATATGATCAACAACACCACAAAGATAAATGGTAGGCACAAAAATAGATTTCTTTTGTACTCTAGCCGTAGGTTTTAGACTTAGATTTAGAAACTTCAGCGTCTACATCACAACTTTTACCTTTTCCTAACCTAGCAAAATAAGTCTTTTCCTTATAATTGCTCTTAAAATGAGGGATATAAACTTTTTTATCTTTAGGCTTAAGAGGAACAAAAATACAAATAGATCTATTATCAATAGCAAGTATGGTATTAGACAAATTTCAAGTTTAGCTTCAAACTAACCTAATTTGTGTTCCAAACTTTTTATCTTTTCATCTTAAGAGGTGTTGGAAAATTTAGACCCCAGTCGATAGAATAAACAAGTTTTAAACCTAAGTTATTAATTAGATTTATTATGAATAAACCTTGGTAAAACAAACAAACATCAATATCATGTCAATGTCATGCACAGTGGAATAGTAAAGAAGACAAGAAATGATGACCTAGGAAAACCAATGAAACAAACTAGTTTTATAGTAAAAAACCTGGGGGGAAACCTTCCCGAAAAGCAATCCACTATAATAAAGAAAAGTTTCAAATTTAGTATAAAACCTTTGTCCCTAGACTCTACAATCCCCATAGATGAATTTACAGCAAAAACCTTTTATCACTTCAAAACCTCTGGACTCTTCAATATATGAACGCCACCCTTTTGCATGAATTCTAGTATGTGACTAACTCCAACAACTTGAAGATGTTGTTGGCTGCAAAGTTCTTCATTTCATCAACAATGAAGAACAAGAAGTACTTGGTTACAAAACTCTAAGGCGCAAAAGGCACAGAAACTTCTTGTAGAGAGAATAAGGCACTAGGTCACTTTCTACATGTGTTCTCCATGTATAATGGCTTTTAAAATAAGCCTTATATATGATTAGGGTTGTAAGAAAAAAAAAAACCCTACACATACATATCAGCTAGGGCCAAATATCATATTTGGAAATTCTGATTTCGTAGATCTTGACAGATTCAACTTCTATCAAGCTTCTGTCGAGCTACGTTCTTAAATCTCGATAGATATTGTTTCTATCAAGGTATCTGTTGAGTTTTAACGAACAACTTTTCTTCACTTATTTCTTGATCCAATCTTCATGGCTTTAATACTTGACTTGAACTCTTGTTTCTTAAAGTACTAAACCCATCCTAAATCTACCCAATTACGAGTAAAGTGCATTTTGTCAAATGTTTAGCTAATTAAATAAAATATGTCCTTAACAAGAGGAAAATTGATTTCTAAAAAATTCATTCTTTTTATTAGATTCATATAATTTCACAATAAATTCCTCTCTTTCAAGATTAGCCAATTTTAACCCTTCCTTGAATTTCTTAGGAATAATTCATAGATTTAAATAATTCTTTACAGAGAGTTTCACGGGCATTAATAAGATCAATAGAAACAATAGTGTCCTTTTTATTCAAATCATCACAAATATGAGTAGACAAACACTTAAAGTTATCCATAATAGCAGGGATCAAGGATCTCACACAGGACGTTAATCCAATCAAAGTGAACCCGCTCTAATACCACTTGTTTGTTTGTTTAGACCCCTGTAAACCAGATTACTTTAAGCTAATGAATTAGCCAAGTAGTTATTTAGGTTATTATGAAATCTAGGCTAAACAGTAATAGATCATATCATACAGCACTAAAAAATAAATAAGACAACGATATGATTACCCAGGAAAACCAATGAAACCAATCATTTCAAGGTAAAAACCTAGGGAGGATTTGACCTAACTATCCTCAAAGTAAACAAATCCACTATGATAGAATGGAAATTTACAATAGATTTTCTCCCTAAAATCTAATGATACCTCTTGTTGAACTTACTCACACGACCACATGCAGTTCTGACTCCAGGGACTCTTCTATCTTGGATTTGCTAATCGCAAACTCCCATGTTTGTGACTTTGAGATCCCACTCAAAGGTTTAGCAACACAAACTTCCAGTTTGTGACTTCAAGATCACCATTGAAGGTTTAAATCATCAACTATGTATGATCTTGTTGCAGCAACTTCAAATCCACCAGTTCTGAAGATATGAGAATATATGATTTCCAATAGTGACTTTGAAAGATGAAGGATATCTTTTAGATTTCACAAGAGCACCTCCAAAGTCTTCCAAGAACTCTAGAAACGTAGTTAGGGATTTCCTTTTATACCTAGTAGTGTTGGCTTGAAACCCTAAAGCTTTTCGCGAACTTGGGCCTAATTTAAATTCTACGAAAAAAATCATGTCTGCGATTTTCGATCGGTCAAACCTAGCAAGTTTTCGATTTCCTGAACCTGCAGCTTCCTTTTTCTTGTATTTTGATTTGCAGTACCTTGAGTATTGTCTAATAAATCCTATAGACTTTAAGATTTATACCTAGACAAGTTTGTGCTCACGGTTTTCCAATTATTCTAAATTTCTAGAACTTAACATAAAGAAATTCATTGTGAGTGTAATAAGTTCAACTCTTGCATGGATAAGGGCACGTTTCTAGAACTTAACATAAATAAATTATTCTAATAAATCCTTTCTCTTCGTTCTCTCTTCTATTGTGAGTGTAATAAGTTCAACTTCTAATAGCATATCCTGTGGATCAATCCCTTTTGTGTACATGAAGGTTGTTTGTTACTTTATTCCATATATCATAATCACTTTCTCATGAAAGTTTCGCATCAAATATCTCCACACGGAAATTTGATTCTAATATATAGAGATCAAGGAAGACAATTATGTATTGTATTGGCCAGTACCGCTGGAATATTCCATTCCAGTGCCTGAATCGGTACAGAAACAGGGTTGAATCGTACAGCCCAAAATACTGGGGTGTACGATTAGAGATGCTATTTAACCCCCCAAAAAATAAGTTTGTAATTTTGATACCAACCATGTTATATAAAATATTCTTCAAATTCTTTACTTTATGGGATTTCCACTCTTACATGTGATAGTGGAGAAATTAGAAATGGAAAAAAAATGGAATATCTTTATCTTCCATGTGTGACATGACTATTTACATTCTAGCAAGTGGACCCAAAAGTTGATTTTATGTATGCAGAAACTCGATGCTGTATTTACATATGGGTTCTATCATCTATGCTTGAATTATGACATGATATTGCCGTCTGGAGTGTGGTGGATATTTACTTTTCCAATGCATGCGCTATTTGAGGATATTAGCTTCTAACCCCCACAATGCACGAAATTCTTATGTAAAATATTTTTTATTTAGTTCTTAAACATCTCTTTAAATACCATAATGTTAAAAGCATTCTTAAACTTACATAATGCAAGTTCAATCTAGAAAAAAAAATATATTTAGAAGAAGGAAAAAAAATTAGCAACAATTTCCACCTATGCTCAAAATTTGAACATAGGGTGAAAATTGTTGTTAAAATTTACTTGTAGTGAGTGAGAGTGAGGTGCTTGTGTAGCCATTAATCAGTGGGTGGGGTGGGGTGGCAGGTGTGTGTGGCAATTAATTTTTAACTTAAATTATCTAACTCTTTTTCTTTTTTCTTTTTTTTTTTTTAACTTGCTGGTTGTTGGTTGTTTGTTAGTAAATTAGTGCTAATTTTATGTGGGACATTATGGAATTTAATAGTTATGTTAATAAATTGGTGCTAATGTGGAATGTGTAGCCACTAGAATTTACAAATTTTTTACTATAGATTTTATAAATTAATGTATCATCAATTATAAAAAAAATAAATAAATTTTATAGTAGGTTTAACTTTTTTTTTTTTTTTTTTTTTTTACATTTTCTTATATATGCATCTATTTTTATAAATAAATAAATAAATAAAACATATTGACTCAATATGATTGTAAGACTTGGGAATGATGAAATATTGGAAACATTAGTTTTTATACATGATAAAGTCTCGTATCTTTACAAGTTAAGAAACAATTTGAATAGCAATTGAATCAAAGTAATTACTCAAATAGGATTGGACTCCGTAAATTATTTATTTAAATATTTTCAATTTTAATTTTGTAAAATGAAGGGGAGATTGTTACCAAATTTAGTACAAAATCAACTATATATATACTTTATTTTTGTTATTAGACAAAGTTTGACAACATACTTGATCATAGCTTAAGGTTACAACTTTACTCAATATCTTTTTGTTAGGACATATGTGGTTCACATGTTAAGAACATATGTCATACTTATTTATGTAAATTGGCTAATCCTTTGACAAAACACACTCTACTTGTAATTTGGTAGTTCTAGATGTTTTTAATACTTCAAGAAACAAGGTTTCAAGATCAAGTGTTGAAGTCATCAAGTCTGTCCAAGAAAAACAAGCTGAAGTGCAAAATCATTAAATCTCGACACCTTCTCGATAGCTCCTCGACACCTGCTATCTGTCGAAAATTAAAAAGTCAGATTTTCTAATCTGATTTCTTGGGATCCATGAATATGTTTTTGGGCCTTCTTTTCTTCTAACCCTAAACATATAAAAAGATTGTTTTAAGAGCCGTCATATGAGACACAAGTTGTAAAAGCATTGAGCAATCCTTGTTCAAGCAAATTGTGATCAAAAGACGAAGTTCTTGACCTAGTTCATCCTCTCTAAAGAAGTTGCTGTGTATTTGCATCAAAGGGTTTTGTGACCAAGCATCTTCCTGATCTTCATCGTGTAGGATGAACTTAAGAACTTTGCAACCTACCTCTTCTTCTAAGTTGGTGTTTGAAGTCGCGTACTGGGATCTGTGTATTGGTTAAACACGTACTTGGGAGCCGTGCATCAAAGGTGAGAACTGTCACTACAGATCAAGTCCAATTGGGTATTGGGGTAAGGATTCAACTATAGGTTGGTAAGGTACTTGGGATTCCTTTACTTGTAACCACTTGATTTGATAATAGTGGAGTTTCGGGAGTGGTGACCTGAAAATCACCTGGTGGGGTTTTTGCCGTTAGGGTTTTCCCCATTCGTGAACAAATCACCGTGTTATTTTATTTTCGCTGCATAATTAGTTTATTGGTGATTTGTTTGTGCTGCTACGCAATTGCATGATAAATTGATTAATTAATAACTTGGCTAATTAATTAATTGGTTTAATCACAAGGGGTCATTCAGTTTGTGGCCTATCAAGTGGTATCAGAGCAGGCACACTTTGATTAGGTTTAATCTTTGTTGTGTTAATCCATTGACCCCTGTTTGTCATGGATAGAGGATAATCATTAATTATACCTCCTTTATTTGATGGGACTAACTATGCCTACTAGAAAGTACGCATGAGAGCTTTTTTGCAGTCCTTAGATGAGAAGGTGTGGCAAGCTGTTGAGATTGGCTGGACCAAGCCAAAAGAAGCGCCGGCCGATTGGGATGAAGCCAAGATCAAGGTGGCAAACTTCAACAGCAGAGAGTTAAATGCCTTATTTAGCGCAGTCACCAATGAGGAATTCAAGAAGATATCCTCAACTGAAACTGCTTAGGAGACATGGACCATCCTCCAAACAACCTATGAAGGAACAAAGGCTATCAAAAATTCAAAGCTACAGAGGCTCACTACAAGCTTTGAAGAGATTAAGATGGAGAAGGATGAGTCGTTTGATGAGTTCTATGCCAAGTTCAAGGACATAGCGAACTCAGCCTTCAATATTGGGAAAACCATCCCTAAACCCAAGGTTGTAAGGAAGGTGCTCAGATCTCTACCTGAGAGATTTCATGCCAAGATTACGGCAATAGAAGAATCAAAGGATATTGATAAAATTCCTTTGATTGAGCTGGCTGGGAACTTGCAGACCTACGAGCTAGGGTTATCTAGGATTGGCAAGTCAAGCAAAGGCAAGAGCATGGCCTTGAAAGCAAAGAGCAGTGATATAGATGAGTCTTTCGAAGATGAAGATTCCAAGATGAAGTCCTACATTACAAGGAAGTTCAAGAAGTTTATGAACAATGCTAATGGGAGGAGCTTTTACAAGGACCGTAGGCAATCTAGTTCTTCTCAATTTAAGAGCCAAGACAAAGAGAAGAAGGATGCAAAGGAAGGTGGTCAGTACACTGTTCCCGCAGAACCTAAGTGTTTTGGGTGTCATGGGTTTGGACATATGAAGAATGAGTGTCCTACATATCTCAAGAGTATTGGGAAGAGCAAGGCACTTGCTGCAACCCTGAGTGACACTGAGCCTGAAGATGATTCGGACAATGAGGATGACAAAATCTTAAATGCCTTCACTGCCACAGTCAATCCTACTGAAGGGATTGTTGAAGAAGTGGATGAAGAAGAAGAATTGGTGGACACCAAGTGTGAGAAGATGGATGATCAAGATGATATCCATTCAGCCTATGAGAAACTATACAAGTTGTCTAAGAAGCATGAGAAATTGTATAGGCTGGCCACCAAGAAGCTTGAAGCGGAGCTGTTTCAAGTCAGAGCTCAATTGGAGAGGACTTCAAGTGTAAAACTTGATGAGATGCTCAATCTTTAGAAATCTGCTTCAGATCGAACAGGTTTAGGGTATGATCTTTCTTCCTCTAATATTGCTTCCACTAGTACTACTGTTTTTGTTCCTCCTGCTAATATTGTTAAAGTTGAAAACACTAATGATAAAACTGAATTAGCTAGTGAGAACTTAGACAAGGGCAAATCTATCTTAGGAGCAACCCCTAAGTAAGATAAGAAAGATGCTAGAAACCCTAGGGCTAAGAAGGTTAACTCTTAAAAGGCTAAACAAAAGAAGCAGCATCTCTGTCATCATTGTAGAGCTGCCAGTCATACTCAACCAAATTGCTACAAGTGGCTAGCCACTCAATAGAGCAATGGCATGACAGCATCTGGAAGCCAAAATCAACTTTAATCCTCTCTTGCTCCTCTTGGAGATCTTCTAAAAGCCCTCATGTTCCTTTCGAACTTAAACTATTTCAATTCTTCCCCCTCACCGCCGGTTCAAGGGTTTAATCAAAGGAAAGGTTCTTCCAAGGTGTGGAAGAAAAAGGACTTTAAGTGATTTCATCACTTTCTTCTCCCTTCTTGTTTTTCTTGTTTGTTGCATTGCTTGTGTGTTTTGCATTTCTTTTTTTGAGTCAGTCTAGTTTTATGCTTTGCTTTGTTACCATGTTTTTATGTGTTCGCTTTTAGTTTTGTTTATTTTGTTTTTAATTAAAAAAAATTGAAAAATCAGAAAAATACAAAAACAGTGTGTGTTTTGTGTACTTTGGTACTTGTGTACCTTGGATGGCCAATGAAACAGAGTTTTCTAAACTTTGTATCTCTTGTAACTTAGATGAGTATCTTTATGCACAACTAAGCAAGTGAGTTTTGTGGCTCTTGTTTGTGATGAGTAAGATTAAGTTATCTTTTAAAACTTAACACTCATATCACTCTTTTTGACGGGTAGGACTAGAAAATCCTAAGAGAAAGGCATAAATAACCATCTCACCACTGTTGCCCGCCAATCATTAATGACATCTGTATGTTTTGGCATAGCAAAAGTATGATGTCAATGACATTTGTGTGCTTCGGCATAGCAAAATTGGAATGTCAAATATCAATGGGTATTTCTTTTCTCTCTCTTATAAGCCCATGTACGATATGCTTAAAAATAAAATATGCAAAGAAAATAAAAAGCAAAAAGATAAAAAAAAATGCTTTAAAAATGGTTGCAAGCGTGTATTCTAGGAGATGTGGGAGTTATAGGATGTATCTCGAAGGTAATAGTCCCCATCAAACAATTATGATTGTGTGTGAGTTAAAGATATTTTCTCATATCTCAGATCGTCATAACATGTATACACATATGCAATCTTGCGATGTTATTCACACAAAACACGCAATATTCTTTGCTACTTTTGATACATGTATAGGTACAATGTGATTTGGCCATCACTAAGGTTTTACATGTGCTAATGTATGCTCACTAAACTGTCTTGACTTGTTTTTGAAAAATAAATTTGGTTAGACTTGTTTAATGTGTGTGTGTGTTTTTGGGAGATCCATGTGCTTAAATTTTTTATTGAGAGATGATTTTGAGAGCCTTTTATGTTGAGTGGATCATTGTTGAGGTGTATGATTTGATTGCATTCATGTCTGTGTTTTTCACTTCTCGAAAAACTGCTTTTATCTGCTGGCTCGACACCTCCTCGATACCTTGCTATCTGTCGAGATTCTCAAGCCTTTTTCTTATCGCAATCTCGACACCTCTTCGACACCCGGTGGATCGATCGAGAAAGTTCCTGTCTCCTCGATACCTTCTCGATACCTTGTCGATCGATCGAGCTTTTGTTCTTGATTCTGGTGTTCATTCCTCGACACCTTCTCGACACCTTCAGCTGTCGACGTGCTTTTTCTCGATACCTTCCTCGACAGATTCCTCGACACCTCTCGACACCTCAGTTGTCGAGAATTACTGAAACTTCTATATAAGCCTCTATCGTGATCCAGTTCTCATTCTCTCGATCTATCTCGATCTATCCGCGGCTATTCATCTCCCTAACCTCATTTACTCACTCAAAATCTCCAATCCACGTGATTTTCGGCCATTCCTTGCTTTAAATCACTTGGTAAGATCTCATGTTCCCTCATTATTCATGCATTTCATGTTTTGAATCTTAGGTTTTGGGGTTTTTGAAAAAATTTTGGGTTTTTCAAAATCAATGAGTTTTTCTTGAAATTTTGGGTTGGGTTTTCACTTAAAGGTGTTCAAAATGTCATACATTGCATTTCATGTGCATTAGAATGATATTTACATGTATTTAGATGTGTGTTTCTGGTATGTGTGCTGGCAGGTTTAGATTGGGCTGAGCCCATGATGTTTTTTTTTTTTAATTTGCATGTCACATGTTCATGCATTCCCCATGCATACGTACTTTTTGTTCAATATATTTGATATGTGTACTGTTTTGGGACTTTTCTAATTGTCTCCCTCTCTATCTCTTTCTCATTGTGCTTACGTTAGTAGTGTCTATGACACCTAAATGTAAATCCACTCCTGCTCGGAACCCTCTACATTCTGGAGCTTCTTCCTCTTCTGATTCTGCTCCTCTAAATCTTCGATTCCATGATGGAGATGCCCACAAGGCATTTACGGAGAACTTTTCTAGACGAGGTGTTCATTCGGAACGCCAAGTCATTTTGGCGGACTTCGCCGACATTGACCTTCCCTCTGTCATTCACAATAGAGGATGGGAGTCACTGTGTGACGTCCCAGTCACATGTCCTCTCGTGCTGATTTAGGAGTTTTACTCCAATATACACGGGATTGATCGTTCAGTACCTCTCTTTCACACTCGCGTTTGAAGTACGCGCTTTGCTGTCACACCGCAGCTAGTTGCGGATATGCTTCGGGTTCCTAGGATAGAGTTTCCTAACTATCCTTCTTGTAAGCATCTACAGACTGTGTCCAAGGATGAGCTCATTTCTGCTTTTTGTGAGCGCCCTTCTGTTTGGGGTGAGCATCAATATACATCATGTAGACCTTTTGCTAAAGGTCCTAGATTCCTAAACATGGTGATGACTTTTGTACTCCATCCACTCTCTCACTACAACTCTATCACAGAGCCTCGTGCTCGATTTTTGTTATCTCTTCTTAAGCATCTTACTATAGATTTTCCTTCTCACTTTATTTTCTCTATCATAGATGTTCATCTAGATTTGGCGTCTCGTGATAAGCTCATCTTTCCTTCTTCTATCACGAGGATCTTACGCCATTTTTCTATCCCTTTTTCGGTGTCCGACCATTTCACACACATTTGTGCCATAGATGCCGCTACCGTAAAACGTAGTGAGGCTCAGTTTAGGTCGAGACAGACGAATTCCACTCCTCCCTCCTGTTCGGCTCCATCCAGATCTGCTCCATCTACATCTGCTCTTTCTTCCTCTATGGGCGATGTATCTCTTGGAGACATCATGGCGCAGCTGCAGCGCATGGATGCTCGCCTCGATACACTCTCCACTGAGTTATATCAGGTGAACGTTCGTGTTGGTCGTATTGCACAACGGTAGGTGACCATGGGTGATTTTGCTTCTGAGGCTACTCCTTCACCACCTTTTCCAGTGGCTTCTGACTCTGAGGATGATGATGAAAATGGTGATGACGATGACTCTTCGGATGATGATGGAGATGCTAGCTCTAATGATGAGATGTCTACATGACACTCTACCCTTTGTCACTTGTGACAAAAAGGGGGAGTAGTTTTAGGTTATGAGAGTAGTCATCTTAGGGGGAGAGTTAGTATAGGAAATTTTTGATAGGGGGAGTGCTGATATTTTGAGGGATGTAGTGAGGTTTTGATGTATCTTTTCTTTCTATTCTTTTTAGATACATTGATCTTGTATATGAGGTCTTGTGACCAGTTTTACATACATTGTACTTATTTTCTCTATATATGGATGTATGTTTTTTTCACCTCTCTCTTCATGTGTTGTTTCTTCTCTATCTTTATACACATGTTCTTTATACTTGTATGCAATCTATTATTTCTATTTCACACAAGATGCCTTGATGAGTTTTGTTTAAAGTGTTTTAGAAATACAGGTTGTCAAAGTCTACTTGCCATAAACTCTCTTCTTGCAAAGTTTTTCAAGAGTTTGTGTTAGAATAGATTTTATTGTATTCAACAAGTGAATATGAGTTGAGTGATTTATGACTTCTCTTATATGTTCATTTGTTTGTTGTGGTTTTCTCACAGATTGCCAAAGGGGGAGATTATTAGGACATATGTGGTTCACATGTTAAGAAAATATGTCATACTTATTTATGTAAATTGGCTAATCCTTTGACAAAACGCACTCTACTTGTAATTGGGTAGTTCTAGGTGTTTTTAATACTTCAAGAAACAAGGTTTCAAGATCAAGTGTTGAAGTCATCAAGTCTGTCCAAGAAAAACAAGCTAAAGTGCAAAATCATTAAATCTCGACACCTTCTTGATAGCTCCTCGACACCTGCTATCTGTCGAGAATTAAAAAGTCAGATTTTCTGATCTGATTTCTTGGGATTCGTGAATATGTTTTTGGGCCTTCTTTCCTTCTAACCCTAAACATATAAAAGGATTGTTTTAAGAGTCGTCGTATGAGAAACAAGTTGCAAAAGCATTGAGCAATCCTTGTTCAAGAAAATCGTGATCAAAAGACGAAGTTCTTGACCTAGTTCATCCTCTTTGAAGAAGTTGCTGTGTATTTGCACCAAAGGGTTTTGTGACCAAGCATCTTCTTGATCTTCATCATGTAGGATAAACTGAAGAACTTTGCAACCAACCTCTCATTCTAAGTTGGTGTTTGAAGTCACGTACTGGGATCTGCGCATTGGTTAGTTACGTACTTGGGAGCCGTGCATCAAAGGTG
Organism: Quercus gilva; assembly: GCA_023621385.1. NCBI lineage: Eukaryota > Viridiplantae > Streptophyta > Magnoliopsida > Fagales > Fagaceae > Quercus > Quercus gilva. The sequence goes on from CM042477.1 coordinate 59,143,089, forward strand.
GGAACTGTCACTACAGATCAGGTCCAATTGGATATTGGGGTAAGGGTTCAACTGTAGGTTGGTAAGGTACTTGGGATTTCTTCACTTGTAACCGCTTGATTTGATAATAGTGGAGTTTCGGGACTGGTGACCTGAAAATCACTCGGTGGGGTTTTTGCCGTTAGGGTTTTCCCCATTCGTGAACAAATTACCATGTTATTTTATTTCCGTTGCATAATTAGTTTATTGGTGATTTGTTTGTGCTGCCACGCAATTGCATGATAAATTGATTAATTAATAACTTAGCTAATTAATTAATTGGTTTAATCACAATGGGTCATTCAGTTTATGGCCTATCACTTTTTATTAGATATGAATTTTAACAAACTTACGATTGGATTACATTTTCTTCTTATATCATCCATGTTTCCAAATTTCTAAAAATTATGTCATCAATCAGAATGTTTAAATTTCAAGTTTTTGTAGTTTAAAATTATGCATAAAAAATAAGTTTATAGATCAAATACTAAATAAAATCTAATTAGCATAAAATTTTACATGTATGATAAGAAAATGAAGAACATACAATCCAACTATTAAATTTTTGAAATATATATTCATGTATATGCAAACTTTTTCCTTTGTTGTTTAAAAGAATTTTTAATTTTATTTTTAGATGATTAAGTAAAAATGTATTAAGAAACAGTTATTTTGTTTCTTCTCTCTTTTGTTGATATTTTATTAACATTAAGTGTATGCTAGTTTGGATTTTAAAGATTTTTTTTTTTTTTTTAATTGAGACTTTGGCCCCCACTAAGTTTAGATCATGGTTCCATCCTTGACAACAAAAATAAAATAACACATATTGATATGATGACTTAGAGATAACCAATGGAATAGAAATTACACAATAAAAAAACTTAATTGGAGGGATATAACATATAATTCCCAAGGTAAAATATATCAACTAATTGATTTGAGGTTTTATGATAACTGAATAACCTCATTCCTGTAAAACTTACTACCGTTACCCACAGACTTCCTTAGTTATCAACCTCCAATCCACGAATCTAACTACCCACTTGAAGATTTTGATTTGGAAACTATGTACATTGGATGCAAAAGCAACTTCAACAGCACTGGATCTTTAGTTTCTTTAAAGAATATCACTAGTAGGAGTTTTAAGAGAGTTTGGGTACAAAAACTATAGATATATAATGTGCTGCTCGACTTTTTGTAATCATGTATTATAAGGTCTCTTTTATAGACTGGCATAAATAAAAAATCCTAAAAGAGAAAGGGTTTGAGCTATGAGATTAATAACATATTATAACTATCTTACCCAAAAAAAAAAAAAAACTAATAATTTTAAATACATTCAATTTAAGCATCACAACAATTAAAATGTGTGTGTAAAAAAAAAAAAACATAAATAAAAACATTATAGATACATACATATGCATGTACATTTGTACATACATCCATTTGTTTGAGTGTGTGTGCACTAACCAGATAATACTTTCGCAGTTCATAATGTAATGTTTATCTACTTGGGTTTGTTAGCCACAACTTCAACAACTGTTTCATGGATAATATCATTTTGTAGGCTTTGGTCGGTTTGGTTTAGTATTTGTCATACTTTGTTGTCCACAACTTGTTTCAAAGAGTTCCACTCCAAAAATTCCAGAGACTCTTGTTAGTTTATCATGTCATAATGAGTATCAAACAATTCTATGCCTATTGATTAATATTAGCATTGAGTGACCAGGCTTTGAGGTTTTTTCAATCTCTTCTACAGTTGTTTTAAATAGTCTCCAGTCATCCTGTTACATCAAGTTTAACATTCATACCAATATTGAATAAGATGTTATCTCTCTCAATTTGACAAATCCAAAATTTTGACAAAAATGAATACAATTAAAGACGTGTAAGGAAGGACATCATGGCCACGATCATGATTATGTAATGGTTAAATTATACATAATAATGTTTTTTTTGTAGCATAGCAAGTGGAAAGTTTTATGGAAAAACTATGGTCCTATTGAGATACTTGCAAAGCTTTTGAGATAGGGGGGCCTCTTAGATTGTTTTTCTTCTTCTTTATCTTTGTAAAGTTGTGATTTGTAACTATGTTTTATGTTGGCTTTATTCTATGATAGAAAGTGTTGTAATTGCATTAATTTTGTTCCTTATATTTTGTGGGATTTTATTGTATTGGATTTAGTATTAAGTTGGTGAAGAATCGAGCATGAAATGAAGATCAGTGCTATTTCACGACTAGCTTGCAAGAAGTTTGCGAGAAAGGTACTCGTGAACAGGGCACATGAGAAGCACATGTTGGAAGCTGAAAAGTTAAGTGTCAGGCTTCATTTCGCGAGTACTTCGCGAGACAGGCCATCGCGCGAGGTACTCACGAAACATTCTGTCTAGAGGATTTTAAGTTTGACTTTCTTACCCTTCATCGATATTATATATACCCTCATTACTCACAAAAGTAAAAGAGGCTATTCAGAGAGAAAAACCCTAGATAGGTTTTTTACAACACAACACACCCATCTTTTAAAGAGAGAGCTACTCATCTTTAGTGAGAAATTATTGTAGTCTTTTCTCCTTTCCTCTCCCATTATCATACTTTGAGAGGAAATTTGTACCCAAACACAACCTACATTTATTCAAAGTGTAGAGAGTGTTTTGGAATTTTGGAAGTTTTGGAGATTTGCCAAAAGAAACCGGTGAAACTTGGCAGATGCAATCAGGTGTATTGCAAGATCCAGAAAACTAGTGAAGACAAAATTTTGAGAAGTCCGTTGGTAGCAGGAGTTGGGAAGATTCAAGTATATTGGGTAGACTAGACTTGGAGGGTCTTTTGTTATTCATGTACTCCAACTTATTCACTAATGGATCGATTTCGACTTAGAGGATCGCAGAGAGGTTTTTGGCCAAGTTCTTTGGTTTCCTCTTCGATAACATATCTTGGTGTTATCTTGTGTTTGCATCTCTCTTCCCTTACTCTTGTGTTTTATATTTATTGTTTGTTGTTCATGTTTATGCACTAGAGTAGTTATTGGTTCTTTGCGCACATTTACTCTTGTTTCGCACTTTGATTAAGTAAGAGTAAAAACAATCTAGCCGTAATTTAAAATTTGGGAGTCTAAACAAGCTCGTGTGTTTTAGTACAAATCTGAGCCCTTTCAATCTTCTATATATCTAATAAAAAAAATAAAAAATTATACATGAAATTTAGCTTATTTCAAAAAATGATACCACATTTATAAATATGAAAAATTATTCTAGGCTTAAAAACTATATAAACATATATAAAATTGATATGGAATGAAAAAATCTTGATAGTCATTTATAAAATTGAAGTCAAAGAACTTCCGAGCATATTTTTTATGATTTTTCCAATTGTGGGAAAAGGTAGTATTACGTTTTTGTTTGAAATTCTTAAAAATAACCTTGAAAATTTGTGTGGACATACTTCTTCTTTCATCATGTCAATTTACAACTCAGTTGGTATATAATCATTGATAGGTAATGTTTGATTTAGAGAAGTCTAAATAAAAGGAACTAGGAAGAGAAATTGAGAAGTCAATAATATAAATGGGGGAAAAAGAGCTTACCTTTTATACTTCCATGGCATCTTCGTGTTGACAATCTTCCCAATATATATATTTTTTTTCCACTGCTTAAAATTTGGGCTATATTGGATTAATTTATGTATGGCTTAGCTTGGAACTTGTGTGGATACTAAAAAAAATACCTAGATTTAAAGAGAACCCAAAGACATAAGAATATTAGATGGTTATTCGAAAAAAATAAAATACATTATGAGCTCACCATGGTACACCCAGTGTATTGTCCTTGGAAATATGCCTCAACTGAGCGGGCATGAGAGGTGGAGGGTTTGGACAGTCGCTATCTGATTTAGGTCAAGGAATCAACTTGAGCATCTTACGGAGGCCTATGCACCATACATTGAGTTCAGAGTTAGAGTACAGGATAGGAAAGGGTTAAACAAACCAAACTTGCCCCGGCATATAGGTAGGACTCTACTCATTAAGTTACGGCCGGGGCCGTTACTAAGAAGTGGCAATCTCATATCAAGCAGAAAAAGGTAACTGAATCCTTCTTAACATTTTCACACAAACATCAAACAAGTGGTTCAACTTTGGCTGAAGATTAACGCGGGACCACCTGATGAGGGACAAAAGATTGGATAGAAACAGCTTGGAAAAGGGAAGATCCAATGGCATGTTCTCATCAACATATATATCCTCACTGATCTGGAAAAATAAATAAAATGAAAAAAATATACATATTCCCGTGGTCAATTTTGTTCTAGTATCTGCATTATATCTAGCCACTATTACCACACGCACTTGCCTTAATTAGTTTGTATTTCATTTCATATGTTGTTATAACAACGTAGCCGGCTTATATTTCTTCATAGTAACGTGTTGAGTAAGTTGTGTTAGGAATGAATGTTTCCTTAAAAAGAAAAAGGATGTATTAGGAACAATGGTAAACTTGTAACGTCCCAATAAGTCAAAAAAAAAGTGTAAGATCAGATTTTATTTTTGGGTTCCCACGTGCCCCACCTAACCCCACTACCCACCACTTATTTCAATCTACCTCACCCTCTCATATCCGGCCATTCCTCTCATCTTATTTTCTTTTCTCTCATACACTCCTCTCTATCACTTGCTCATCCTCTCCCACTGGTATATCTATACCACCATCTCCACCATCATTTTTCCGACAATATCACTGGAAAATCTTTTGAAACCTCTAAGCATCTTCATCTTTTATTTGAGGTAAAAGTTTCTAATCTTTTTGGTGGGTTTAAATGTTTTTGCTTGAGGATATTTTTATCTAAACTTTAATAATGATACTCATGTGATTTATGAGCATTGGAAGTAATATTTATGTGTTTATATGTATGGGTTTTGTATTGGTGGAATTATTTGATGAGTGGGTTTATAGTTTGTGCTAATGATGACTACCTAAGGTTTATGTATGGTGGAAAATTTGGGAGTTTTGAGTTATAACATGTGATGGTTGGTAAATCTAATTTTTTTTCCATTGTCATTGGGTTTATTTGGAGTTAGTTGAAGTTCTAAATTTCTTATCTTGAATGATATTTTGATTTTGCTTTCATTGGTCTCTTAATGATGTAGTGTAGATTTTATGGAAGCTAGTCATAATTGTAAGGTTGAATTTAATCAACCATTTTGTTGGCTTTATTCCGTACTAAATCTGCTTGTAATTTAGCATTTAGTAACCCTGTATTTAAGTGGGAATCATGTAAAGGTAGTGTGTAAGAGAGTGTGAAGAAATGTTCATCATTGTGCAAAGAAACACGAACTCGCGAGTGGAATTCGTGGGTGGCTCGCGACTGGCAAGTCGCTAGAAGATGGTCACATGTTAAGCATTCGGAGAAGTTGAAGCATCATGCCAGCTATTGCACTACAGGACAAAAAGTCCAGACTGGCAATGCAGTTACCTCGTGGCTTAAACTCGCAGTTTAGTCAAGTTATGAGGCCAAGCCGCCAGCCAGCTCTGTTTTGAAAAAACTGACTCTTCACATTCCAAACACACATCACTATATATAAACTCTTATACCCACGAAATGTAAAGAGTTTCTAAAGAGAATTTTGAGAAAGAAACCCTAGAGAAAAACAAGATTGATTCATTCACAATCTTCACCTAAGAGACTCTTCAAATTCTTCTACTCTCACCCTCTCCATTGTTATATCCTTGAGAGGTTCTTAGCCAAATTCTTTTCTCACCATATCCATATCTGTGAGAAGGCTTTTTGGTGCTTTGGGAAATAATTAGGAAGGGACCAATTCATATTAGTTAATGCTATAAGCTATAGCGGAATCCGATAAGCTAGAAAAGACATAAGTTCGGCGTAACTTCGTTGGAATAAGAAGCTTGAAGGGCTTAGGTACGCTGGGTAGAATAGGCTTGGAGGGTCTATTACTGTTCATGTATCCCAACTACATTTTCTAATGGATTATTGACCGCTTGGAGGGCGGCAGAGAGGTTTTACGCCGAGTGTTTCGATTTCCTCTTCAATAACACATCGAGTGTTGTCCTTGTGTTTGCATCTCTCTTTCCTTTATTTTTACCATTTAATTATTGCTGTAGTTGTGATTATTTATGGTTTAGATTGTTTATCAATTCTATTTTAGCTTATGTTCATGTTTCGCACATTTATTGTTTGATAATAAGCTTTAATTGATAATTTGTAATTTGAGATCTAAACGTTCAAGGATATTTTATACACATTTTGAATATTCAATAATGTTGGAGATGAAATTAAATGAATTAACTTTATAAATTGGAGTTTATGCCTTGTGAATTAATTTGTTAAGAAACTTTGGAAGTAAAATATATTATTATTGATGAGGTTAAATACTAGGCTTGCCTAATTAAGTGCTTATTTGACAATTCCTAAATTATAGCCAGATACAATTTTAAGTATGCTTATCATGTTAGGTTTGCTTGATATTGTTAAGGTTTTAGTTAATCTCCTTTGGAGTTTAGAGAATTAGGTTTTTTGCGGGTTGCAAAGTAAGTAGCTTTTTAATGGGATTTTTAAAAAATAACCATGTTGCATAAATGTTGTTTTTGGGTTAGACACGCTTTTGGAAACTACCTATGGAAACTATATTTTCCTAAAAACTATTGTATCGTAACCTTAATATATTTATATATGATTATATATGAAAATGCATCATATTTGGTACTGCATATGGGGAAATGCATGAATTGTTAATATAAAAAAATGAGCATCTTTTATTTAATCTTCATGGATTTTGTGGTATATAAGAAAATTTAAAGATGCTTATCTTGGCTTGTTATGTGAGAAATTGATAAAAAATCTTTTTGACAAGAATAAGGTTTAAAACCTTAAAAGCTTTGTGGAAGTTAGATTATTTAAGATTTTTCTAAAACTACATGGACATAAACTATATGTTTCAAAGTACATTTAACCTGTGAGCTCTATGTGGTTTTAACACCATGCTATGTGTGATTTCACAGTGATTACCCGATTTGGTTTTGTAGTTTTTGTGACAGCGGAATTAGATCGAGGTCAATGCCCTTTCACTTTGGGTGATGCATTCTTCTCTGCTGCCCATTGGGGGGAGGGGGGAAGAGGTTCCTTGATTGTGTGTGGGTGAGGCTACTGCCCATGGGGCCAAGAGACCACATGCAAGAAATGTCCTATTTGACGTGCTCTCTCTACTGCCCATGGGGGGAGAGAAAAACCTTGAGGGTATGGGTGGGGCTGCTATCCATGGAGCCAAGAGTTTGTATATCAAAGAGGACCATATCATGTCAGTTGTGAATGGGTGGATCCTCTGACCGGTCTATGTGGTAGTGTGGTATATTTGTGGTAATTTACCTTATGTTAGATATTATGGCTTTGAAAATTATATTGTTGGTGCTCACTGATTCTAGTATATAGTTTCAAGGTATTTACTTTGAGAAACTTTGTGTTTCATTATTTAATCATTCTTGTCATATTATTATTATTGAAGATGAAACTTGCATTTTTCCCACCCCCATTAATTATGCTACTTATTGGACGTTAGCTCATCCCACCCTCTAACAGTTTTTCAGATTTATTAACTATACCTTGGATATGAAGCTTAATTCTTTGGTGATGATTAGAGTGCTATGTTAAATTTGGAGACTTCTGCGGTAAATGGTTGGTGACTCGATCTTACTATGTTCAACTTGATCTTAATTAATTCTATTGGAGGTGGGTTGCTTGAGGTTTGTTAACCTTTGGCGTGGTAGGCCTAAACTCAAAGTTAAGGTCCTTATTCTTGATAAGATTGTAACTTTGTGTAATTTAATTAGAGTTTTGTGATATATTCATGTATTATATGGAGGCACATGATTTTTAGTTATTGTTAGTAAATGTGTTATAGAGTTCTAACTTGTAATGTAGAGATTTTAGTATGGTTATAGAAAAGTAAATAAAGATCTCCTATATATAATTTGATTTGCCAAAAAGGAAAAATCTACAAGTACCGTTGGGATGTATTTCTCATGCTTTGGACCCTTTTGGGTTTGGGGTGTGACATAACTTATATCAAAATTAGATGGAAGAAATAAAATATTGATTTAGCTTCATGACAAAACTTTTCCTGAAAAACCCCATGTCTGTTTGATCATTTGCTCTTAAACAGGTCTAAAAGGCACGAAATGAAAAGGATTGGTGAAAGAAAAGTTCTTTCAAAGGAAAGGATCCATGATGGGTACAGTAGAAGGGAAGAGGAGGATCGAGAGGGAATGATCCAGAGTATATGCCAATCTATTTCCATGGAATATCCATATCTAATGTGCTGATCACACACAATTAAAAGCGGCCATGGAAGTTTTGGCAAAACGCAGAACTGAATGGATGTGTTAGGAGGGTAGAGAAGAATAACAGGGCAATTCTCTTAGGGCAGAAATGTTGTGTGCATTTGCATGCATGAGTGACAATTCCTGCCAAAGGAGAATTGCCCTGCCATTCTACTACTACGTTTGTTCCATTTCACTACTTAATTACCCATGCACTATGTTCTTTCTTGATTTGCATGGTAATCTCTCTCTCTCTCTCTCTCTCTAAAGAATGAAATGGCAATTCCCATCTTGTTTCTTGTAATGACTTTTTTTGTGGTTATGGATCAATGAGCTATTGATAGGTGTAATTTGATTTTTTTTTTTTTTTTTTTAATTATACATTATAACTTGTAATTGAATATTTAATTTATTTATTTCCAAACAAATACACCCTTTAAAAATATGACTTATGCATGCGTACTTGAACACTGTTGCAAGAGAAGTCTCAACCCTATGTCAAGGCTCGCATACTCCAGTATATATTTGACTAGACAATTCTAGACCCGCCAATAAACTTTCCAATGTTCTCAACCCTTTCTGTTTTTATTTTACCGTATATAACAACCAACAATGTCATATATTTTTTAGTTTTCTCAAAAACGAATGTCAAATATTTCGAGTGGTGTCAATGATATTATAAATTTTATTATACATGTATTACAAAATTGATGTTCTACTGATGACAAAAAAATAATTAGATATTTATATATAATATTGTTCAAATAAACAATCATATATTCATTATCAAACCAGTTTGTAGATTTTATTACATAAAATTTGTAATAATTTTAATATTTTCTTAAATCTTTATCATCTGAAACTATTTTGGTACTTGAATACAAATTGACAACAAGTCTAGAAATTTTTCTAAAATTTCAAAATACCTCCAAGATTTTAAAAGAAGATGTAAAGAAAATTTCAGTGGAGGCAAAAAGCATAAAAACAATATTTAAAACAAAAAAAAAAAAAAAAAAAAAAAACTCCCTTTGTACTTCTCCATTTTAGATGTAGTTCTCATTTTCTATGTGTTATAAGATGAAAGATTCTCAAATATTGATTAAATTGAAGAAGAAACAATGGTCGAGGAAAGTCAATTGAGATAAGCAAGGAAGAAAGGGAAGCAATCGAGTAAAATCTAATTTAAGAGAGATTGTTTACTTCAATGAATCTAATCTTTACGAGGGTGATATATATATATATATATATAAGGAGAATAAAAAGTTGAAAACCGTTTTAATTGAATCCTCTAATTGTTATAGTAGAGCAGTAACTAACAGCAAACAAACTGACCAATTTAACTAATTTAACAACTCTGATAACAATATGTAACTCTGCTACAATCTTATCTAATGCACCCTCATTTCATTTAAGAATTGATTTTTTATTATTATGTCAAGATGCCAATTTATTTTTGGTATAAGAAAAATAAAAAGCTTTTTTAATGATGCTAAAATGACCACAAAAATAAATGCTATAGTTTATTTTTATAAAAATATTTACAAACAGATCAAATCATCATTGCTTGATAAGAATAACTATTTGCTTCACATCACGATAATTTTAGTTAGAAAACATGGGTTTCTTTTTTAAAATAAAAATGTGAGGTATTTTAAGCCATGAAGAAAATTAAAACATTTGTAGAAGCCTATTATGACTATTAAGTTAAGGTCATGAGATTTTGATAGAGAATGAGAATTTCCACCAAACGGATCTAAAGAATTTTATAAAACAAATGTAATTCAACTTGGTTTTATCGATTTTAAGGTTCACATAATAAAATGGTGTAATTTAAAGAAATAAGAAGTCAATTAATTTGTAACATGGCTAAGGGCACGTTAAGTTGTAAAGCATGCAAGAGTATGGATACAAAAATTTAGTTAAAGCTTTTGATTATATATTAACTTTAATTGTTCAATTGTTGTTCGATAAGGACTGTACAAGAAAAACCTAGTATTTGTCGAATCTTCACCATCCTTAATAGCTGCAACATAACCTAATCACCAAGGAATTTACTTTACAGCTCGCTCTCTGTCTCTCTGTCTCTCTCTCTCTCCATGGTCCTAAGGGACTAGAATTCCTAAGACTAGATCAGAGCTAAATTTGATTGGTTAAAAAAAAAAAAAAGGTTTGGGTAAGAATTCCTCCTCATGTTTTGGTTATATATTGGGTTATGTTTCAATTGTGGAAAAGTGGTAGAGAATTTGTTAAAATTAGTCCAATTGTTTTTGGAGAATTTGGGGAAATTGTTACAGGGTATATTTCTTTTATGTTCAATTTGTTTGATAAGGATTGTACAAGAAAGAACTCACAATTTCGGAGAAGAAACCTAGTAGTTGTCTTGTACACGTGTATTACTTTTATATGTCCCTATTTATATGTATGTGAAATTAAAGTCCAAATTTGATAAAGATATGATGTAAAACCCATGTTTTACATCTTTCAATAAGAGATTGTCACATCAACATTTTACTTAACATCCAATATATCCTACGTACAACACCTAATAATATCTCAATAAACTCCTAATTTGATTGGATTTATATATGAGTATTAAAATTGATCAAGTGTGGTTGTTCTTATTTTTAAATATGTAATAAGATGATGTAACATGTTGGGATTGAAATGATAAAACATAGGTTTTACATCACATTCATACAGAATTTAATAACAGTAATGGTGCATGTGTATATACAAATAAATAAATAAATATATATATATATATATATGGAGTAATGCTAAAGATACAAACTTTTTCACAAAAAAATTTATAAACTGGTGATGTGGTAAGTAGTTATTGGAAAATGAAAAAGTGATGTTAATGGTGGGCCTAAATGAAAACCAGTAAAAAATTAGTTATATCAACAGTTTGTAAAAATGATGTAAAACAGCTTGTGACTGTCGCATTACTCATATATAAGTGATAGGCAGATAATCACTCACAGTTTATCACATTAAAATTGTAGCACAGAAATTCAGTTTGTGATTCTAAAACTAGAACCAAGAAAAAGAAAGGGGGTACAAGTTTTCAAAGTTTTTTTCATTAATTAGTTTAAACTTTAGGGATATAGATTAATTGACTTTTTAAATTATGTTATATTTGGAAATTTGTCAATAGTATATTTAATTATTTATTGACTTTTTAAAACATTCCTATATGAAGAGTTTCTTAAAGTTATAATAAATGTGATCGAGAATTCGAAGGGTACATGCATGGTATAGTACTGCACCCATACTAGTTTCCAAACCAACAAGAAGAAAAAAATAAAATACAAAGAAATCCATATATTTCTACTCTCTCCGTTCTTTTTTCTATTGTGAGAGTAAGTTCACCATTCCAATAGCATATCCTGTGGATCAACCCCCTCTGTATACATAAAGGTTATCTGTCACTTTATTCTATGTATCATAACCACTTCCTCATGAAAAGTTTGGCATCAAATACCTTCGTACGTACGGAAATTTGACTAACATATAGGCTGGGTTTGGATTCGCGTTTGTGGATCCAACATTTGCGTTTGTCTTTTTGTTTTTTTTTTTTTGTTTTTTTTGTTTTTTTTTTCTTTCACCCGTTTTAAAGGTTTGCAGCTACTGGTCACGGTTACTGTTTATGAACAGTAGCCGCAAATGCTGACTTTTCAGCCTTGAACAGTGCATAATGCACTGTTTATGGGTCCCACAAATCTCAACTTTGAACAACTTTTTCATTAAAAATGGGTCCCACAATACTATTCACACATTTAAAAATTATTTTGCTACAGTGTTTTCAGTTCAGTTTAGTTTAGTTCAGTAAAATAAGTTGTATCCAAACAGACCCATAAAGATACTATTTAACTAGAGATGGGCACAAGAGGGCCCGACCTGTCCTAAGAAATTTTTTTACTGGATATGTTTTTCATTTTTGTAGATGGGCCTATTTTTTCTAATCAGTCTAACTAGTCTAGTACATCTAGCAACTATCCAACTCAAAAACTTAACAAAAACAAGATTCAAAATTTAAAAATCTTAGCCAGCCCAATATTAAGAAACAATTTTTTTTTGTTTTTATTTATTTATTTATTTATCTATCTTTGTTGGTAGATGGTTGCATCTTAATGTATTATAAAACAATGATTTTGTGTATTTATCTTGGTTAATAATTTATTAATACTATATGAATGCCTATTTGGATTTTTTATTTTTTATTTTTTATTTTTGCTTATACTCCGGGCCCCTAGCTTGAAATCTTTAGCCGTTCCTGTATTTAACCCCAAAAAATAAGTTTGTGAATTGAATCCAACCATGTTACATAAAATATTCTTCCAAATTCTTTACTTTATATTTCTCAACCAAAAAAAAGAAAAAAAAAATCTTTACTTTATGGGATTTCCATTCTTTCATGTACCCAACAAAAAAACCCAAGGAATATAAAAGGTCGGTTCATAGAGAGAGAATCAAATTGAAATTCTGGTTTCAATTTGTATCCTTGAGAAGGTAGGGACCATATTGGAGAAATTAGAAACGGAATAAAAGAGGAGAACAAGCTTCGATTGATGCTTCAAGATGGAATTAATCTTTATCTTCCATGTCCGACACCACTATTTACATGCTGGCAAGTGAACCCAAAAGTTGATTTTAGACGAAACTATACTATTGGCCTTTAAAGTTTACTTTGTGAGCGCTATTAGTCCGTTAAGTTTCGAATGAGTACCATTAATCCCTCTAGTTTAAAAAATAAGAACTGTTAGTTCTTTAGTTAATTGTAATTAGCATTATTATCTATGTGGCTAACGGAAAAATGATGTAGCATTTTTTAACTTTAGTGTAAGCCTATATGGCAATAGCCACGTTGATGAATTTGCCACACTAGCATGTGAATCATTATTTTTTATTATTTTGTTAAAAAAATTCCACGTGTTCTTGTGACTTCTCCCTGCGCTTTATCTTCCTCCTCTCCTAGCTGGTGGTGTTGTCACTGTCGCTATCGTTGCTGCTGCTTCTGCCGCTCCCACTACCATTAGCCACTGGCAATTCAAACTGTTGTCATTGCCACTACATCAGCAGCACAAAACATCTCTATGTCCTTCGCCAATCACCACGGATGTCCACGGCTAACCTTGAAGGATCTTTATGTATCTTTGTTCTTAAGATTTGTTTCCAATGGATCAATAAATAAAATAAAGAGGTTTAAGTATTATATTCAGGCCTGTTTTCTTTTGCATAATGTTAAAGATTGTTTTTTTTTTTCCCCAGCCCAACCAATCTTTGTGGGGATCAACGGTTGCCTTTTAACAAGAAAGATTGCATTGATTGAATCCTTTTGTTGGGTTTCTTGCACCCAATCAATAAATATTTGTGTCCAATGAATCTTGATATGAGAGAGAGAGAGAGAGTTTTATAAGACTTTGTATGGTTAGAGGAGTGTGTGTGTGTGTATATATATATATATATATATGATAAAAGAAGAGTAGAATGTGGTTGTGGTTGTGGTTGTGGTGGTAGTGAAAAGTGGTGTTGAGTAAAGGGCTGATAATGAATTAAAAAACCATGCCAAACCGCTCAATAAAATTTTGGTGAACATCATTGGGCTTGTATGGTTAGAGGTGGATCTACTTACTTTGCTAACAAATTTGTGTTGCCTTTGATGTGATTTGGTGACTGGAGTGGAGGTTTGGAAGACGGCGGAGCAGAGAAAGAGGAGGGAGGGGCTGAAGCTCTTCTTCTTCTTTTTTTTTTTTTTTTTTTTTTTTTTTTTTTTTTTTTTTTTTTTCATTTTTTAAATATATAAATATTAAATGAAAGGTTACGTAGCAAAATTAAATAGCTGACATGTCATTACATACCCATCAATTTTTGTCATTATACATCCACATAGACAATAATCCTAACCGAGTTAACAAAAAAACTAATAGTGTTCATTTTTTAAATTTGAGGAACCAATAGTACTCACTTAAAATTTAAAAGACTAATTATACTCATAAGATAAAATTCAAGGACTAATGGTGTAATTTTGCCTTGATTTTATGTATGCAGAAACTCGATGCAGTATTTACATATGGGTTCTATGCTTAAATCATGACATGATATTGCCGTCTGGAGTGTGGTGGATATTGACTTTTCTAATGCATGCATTATTTGAGGATATTAGCTTATAACCTGTGCAGTGCACAAAATTTTTATGTAAAATATTTTTTATGTAGTTTTTAACATCTCTTTAAATCTCATGATGTTAAAAGCATTCTTAAACGTACATAATGCAATTTCAATCTAAACCTAAAAATATTTAATAAATAAGGAAAAAAATTAGCAACAATTTCCTTTTTACGTTCAAAAGAGAAATGATATGTCCATAATATTTTCAAATATTTTCACAAAAAATTCTATGTGGCAAGTTATTATAGGTTGTTATTGGTGGAGTAAAAAAGTAATTTCAGTGGTAAGTTCAAATTCAAACCAATAACAACTAACCATCTATGATTTGTTATAAAAATATTGTGAATGTAACATCTATCATGTTCAAAATTGCAACCTATGATTAAAATTTACTTATATTGAGTAAAAGTGAGGGTGTGTACGTATGTGGCCATTAATAAATGGGTGGGGTGGCAGGTGTGTGTTGTAATTATTATTATTATTATTATTATTATTATTATTATTATTTTGAGAAACGGCAATTACTTTTTAACTTAAAGTATCTAACTCTTTTTTGGTTTTTTTTTTTTTAACTTGCTAATTGTTGTTGGTTGTTTGTCAGCAATTTAGTGTTAATTTTATGTGGGAATTATGGAATAGAATAGTTGTATTTACAAATTTTACAACATAAATTTTATAAATTAATGTATCATTAATTATAAAAAAAATATAAAAAATTATAGGAGTTTTATCACTTTTTGTTACATTTTCTTATATATGCATTTTTTTTATAAAAACTTATTGACTCAATACGATTGTAAGACCTGGGAATGATGAAACATATAAAAATGAATTAAATAAGCAATTTAATAAAATATTGGAAATATCAGTTTCTATATAGGATTAAGTCCCGTATCTTTACAAGTTAAGAAACAATTTGAATTGTAATTGAATCAAAATAATTACTCAAATAGGATTGAACTCCGTAAATTATTTATTTAAAGATTTTCAACTTTAATTTTGTAAATTGAAGGGGAAATTGTTACAAAATTTAGTACAAAATTATTTTATAGGGCTTTGCTCAATTTGGTTTAGGATTTGTCACACTTTGTTGTCCACACCTTCTTTGAAAGAGTTCCACTCCTCAAATTGGAAAAGTCTCGTTAGTTTATTGTATCATAATGAGTATTAAACAATTTTATGCGTATGGATTAATATTAGCGTTCAGTGACCAGGCTTAAAGGCCTTTCTCTTCTACAGTTTGTTTATAAGAGTCTCCAGTCATCTTATTACAACAAGTTTAACATTCATGCCAATATTGAGTGAGATATTATCTCTCTCAATTTAACAAATCGAACATTTCGACAAAAATGAATACAACTAAAGACATGTAAGGAAGGATATCATGGCCATGATCTCGACTTCATAATGGTTGGATTATACATAATATATATATATATATATTTACAGCATAAGGATCATAAGTTGAGGCTAAACCAGAGGAGTAGTTAGGTTTGGGAATAGAGCCTAAGGGGGTGAAACGGTTAACAATCTTCAAAGGAGAAGCAGGTTGTTTTTTAACAAGCTGATTAGTAGTGGTAGGTGTCTTGTCTTTTGGCCTTCTACTTGCCATTGTGACACTGCAGAAATTCACGAGTAAGGAAATCAAGAATAGTATTTTGAGATCCTTTAATATATTCAATATCGAAATCAATACTTAAAATAGCTTGCCATTTGGCAAAAATATGTTTTGAAGCAATATTTTCAACTTCCTTTTCAATAACATAGCACTTTTGCAATCAATGCATAATAAAAACTTTTGGTTTAATAAATCACTTTGAAATTTTGAAATACATAGTACGATAGATAAAATCTCTTTTTTAATAGTACTATAATTTGACTGTGCATTATTCCAGATTCCTAATCTAGAATGGGAAGAACATTTTCAAGAAACTTGTTACTGCTACTATTCCTGAACTAGATGAATTAGATGAAGGTGATAATGTATTTATTCAACTAGAATGGAAAGAACACTTTGGGAGTACTCTCAAAGTGTATGAAAAGAAACACTCATTTCCTGGTCTCCTAATTAATTATGATAATGGTTCATATGTTGCTGATGATTTGGATGATGATCATGATAGGGATCCTAACTGGCTTTCCCAAATATTTGAATATGGCTTTATCAGGTTCATAAAATTAACAAGCCAGTCAGCTTCCACAAATTATTCAGGATGCTATTAAAAGATTTACAAGTCCTTTTGTTTCCATCAAATGCTGGAGTACTTTGCCAAAATGGGAAAGAGATAACTGGATGAATGTCCAGCCCTCAAAGCATCTCATTCTCATTAATGGTCACACTCACCAAGGACAATGGCTTGAAGGAAATTCTCAATTGTCCTTTAATGATCCTTATGCTCTTGCGGAATGTTGGAGAAATTATTTTAATAATCAAATTATTGAAGTTGCTCAGAATCTATGGAAAGACTATCATTTCATAGGAAGCACAGATAGAATTTCTATTTTTGGTCCCAAGCCATACACTGATGCCATTGCTCATTTACGAATAACTGATCATTGTAATCCAAGAACTCTTCTCATCCCAGGGAGAAGACCAGTGTTTAAGCCAATTTTATATTGTGGATTCTGTAATCAATATGCTACTTATCATGAGCATGAATGTGATTCTCCACAAGGTCCTTTTGATCCTTTTGATGGATACCCATCCGATGCTCCTTCTACTGATTAATAAGTGCCACTGTTATTATTGCACTATTGTTCTAAGATTCTCATCAGTTTGATAAAGTTATTCTCCCATGCTACTCCCACAGTCAAAAACTGTTTGGTCAAGATACTCCTAATTTTGCAGTTGACTGAAGATTGAATGTTACAATATTCAAGCGCACCAGCTGTGATGTCCCTGAGCATTCCCATGCGTTCTTGAAAAGATGAAGGGAATCCACATATTTTATCATGTCCTCATATTTTGTCATATTCTCTTGCCATGATTCTTCCGACAAAATCTACTCTACATATTTTGTCATGATCTCATATTTTGTCATGTTCTCTTGCCATGATTCTTCCGTCAAAATCTACTCTACATATTTTGTCATAATCTCACATTTTGTCATGTTCTCTTGCCATGCTTCTTCTGACAAAACCTACTCCCTAGTAAAGTTCCTAAATGAGTTTCTTTTGGCTTTTTGTCATTTCAAAGTCAATTAAATTCTTTGCTCCATGCTTTGCTTCATGGGTCTCAAGCTTTCTTTGGTTTGGAGAATCAAACTTGGCTCCATTTATTAAAGTTTTTGAGAAAAAAAGGAGAAAAAGTGATGTTCACCGATTACTGTTCACCGATTACTATTCACAGATTACTGTTCATAGATTACTATTCACTGATTACTGTTCACTGTTACTGTTCACTTTTTACTATTCATGACACTATTCACTCCGAATTTTTGCTTACTTAAGGGGGGTTGTCCCTTAAGTTTCATTGAGAATTCATTTGCAGAATTCATTTTGAGAATTCATTTTAGAATTTCCTCCTTAGAACTCCTTTCTTTTAAAGAGTCTTTCTTGAAGAGAGAGTTCCTTGTTTACCTTGGGATTTCCTACTACTACAACCTTGAAACTAGAACTAGTTCCAAGCTTTGTAACTGTTTTAATCTTGTATTCACTACTACTGTAAGTATTTTATCTATTTCAATAAACAAGTATTTTCAGCTTTCTGCTTATTATACTACTTGTTGCTACCGCCACCTTGGACGGACTACCACCATCCCGGACGGTTCTAAATTGCTTTCATTTACTTTAAATTATTTTGATATATACTGCTTGGCTGGTTCTACTGCCTTATTATTGTCTTTTGACCTTCTAGTTTCAAGGTTGTAGTAGTAGTAGGAAATCCTAAGGTAAACAAGGAACTCTCTCTTCAAGAAACGCTCTCTAAAAGAAAGGAGTTTTAAGGAGGAAATTCTAAAATGAATTCTGATCCGAACTTAAAGGACATCCCCCCTTAAATAGGAAAATTTTGGAATAAACAGTAAAAGTAAAAGTAATAGTAAAATCCTTGTCCAAAGCATGCCAAAAGTGGGCTCGGAGTGACTAAAAGCATGGGAAATCAAGGAGAATCTTCATCATCATTAGTGGAGTAAAGCAATAGTGAAATTTCACCAGCTGTGAACACTATAGTATTTTTGGCCGTTGTGCAGGCCAAACAAATCAATCATCAATCATCTACTAAGTCAAGGTCATCTTCTTCATCATGTCCAAACCACTCCTGATTGTAGGGGTAGTAAGGGTTATTTGTAACAGATGCACCAGAAAACCGTTCATCGTCGGAATTATTTGCAGCTTTTTCATTTGTAATCATCTTAAGCAGAGCATACAAAGCATAAGGATCTTTTCGGATTTCATCTAAAGGAGAACTTTTCTTTTTAGATCTGGTGGAATGCTTAGCAGGTTTAACAGATGAGGAAGCAGGTGCATCAGCCAATTTACTTGCTTGCATTAGGGTGTGGGTATTAATTGCAGGAAGAGCATTGGATGGTAAGAAGTCTCTAGTAACATTGTTAATAACTGATTGTGTGTGGGGAAACTTATCCCACCACTTAACAAACCAGCAACATGTAAGAGTATCACCTTCCTTTTCATATTGCCATTTCAAGATCCATGGAACTTTATATTTTCTAATAAAATGGAGCAAAGGAGAAAACTTCACACCATGAGAATCAAGTTTAAACACACTTTTGAAATATGTTAAGCAATTCATTAATGGTTCAGGAAGTATCTCAGGAGTAGAACCAAAATAAGTCCACCAGCGGACAAACCAGAGAGGTAGATCAAAATTGAAGTTCTTATCAAAATTAACAAACTAGGAATGTGTCATGTTGTCATTTTGGTGAAGCATAAATCTGAACCAAGCAGTGACATAATCATGGTATGAATAGGGAACAGAGGATTTTGGTAACCTTCTTGTGGTAGCAAGGTTGGGGCCCTATATTTGTTCAGAAATAATATGTTTTAGAAAAACACTGTAATAAATAATCTTGTTAGTATTGATCTTATTAGTTATGGGGTTAATGACAATAGAATTTTCATGGTGCAAAAAAAAAAAAAATATATATATATATATATATTGTAGCATAGCAAATTGGGAAAGTTTCATGAAAAACTATGGTCACATTGAGATATTTGCAAAGCTAGTTGTAGGGGCACGGTTTGGATCCTAAGCCCAAAAAGTAATTGGATTAGGGCCCAAAGAGCCCAACACAATGAATTTGTAGAAAGTGGACTTAAAAACTAGGTTTCAACGGATTAAGCAATGCATACAGTAGATTAAAGATAGTAAAAAAAAGCAAAGAAAGACAAACTCTATGTAAAGAAATCCTTCCTCGACGAAATCTGAGAAGAGTGATCCTTGGATATATTTTTTTTAGATTTGGATACAATTTCAGTTCTCGTTGATACAGTATTTTCTCTTCAGATTCTCCAATCTCTATCCCTGGAGGATCGCTCTCATTATATAGCCTTCTTTGGCTGATCTTGGCCCTCCATTTGTTGATTATGCAAGCTTCTACTTGGATCTTGTTTTATCAAATGCCATACCAAGTCTTCTGTGAGTTGTGGCAACCAAAACAGCACTGTTCATGGGTCTTCTCCACATAAATGCGGTTAGGGTGTTTGGTGAGGTGCATTAAATGTAGGGGCAACTATCATCCCTCCAATCTCGTTAGGGCTAATCCTCTCTTTAAAGCTCCTCCTCTATAGTGTAGCCCTCTCCTATAATGTGCCATTGGTGTGGCCATAGCCCACCTTTCCGGCCTTACCATCTGAGTGTATGGACTCCTCGGATCTGTATTAGCCTCCTCGGCCTTGGTATGACACATGGCAAGATTAAATTTCTATACCCCACACTAGTAATATAGATAGGCCTCTTAGATTATTTTTCTTCTTCTATATGTCTTATAAAAAATAAAAAATTATACATGAAATTTAAGTTATTTCAAAAAGGGATACTACATATATAAATATGAGAAATTATTCTAGGCATAAACATTACATATATGTGGAATACACAAACATGGGCAAAAATTGCGAAACAGTCTATTTTTGGAAAAAAAATTAGGCGCGTGGCATGCATTCAAAGTTATTTAGTAAGTTGGACTCTTTTTGAAAGTCAAGTTTGGCAAACTCGACTTTTGGGCTGGAAAACGAACACTATAGTGGGTTTTTTTTAATGGCGTTTGTCAAAAACGCTACTATAAGTACCATATACTGGCGTTTTCTATAAACGCTGCTATAGGCACTAAAAAAAAGGCCACTATAGTGTTCGTTTTCTAGCCCAAAGTCGAGTTTGCCAAACTCGACTTTCAAAAAGAGTCCAGCTTCCTAAATAACTTTGAATGCATGCCACGTGCCTAATTTTTTCCCACAAACATGTATAAAATTGATGTCGAATGAAGAAATCATGAAAGCCTTTGTAAAATTGATGTCAAAGAACTTCCCAGCATATTTTTCATGATTTCTCCAATTGTGGGAAAAGGTAGTGCAATATTACATTTTTTTTTGAAATTATAAAAAAATAACCTTGAAAATTTGTGTGAACGTACTTGTTCTTTCATCATGTCAATTTACAACTTATTTGGTATATAATCATTGATACATAATGTTTGAATTAGAGAAGTCTACCAGTTCTTTTTGACAATCTTACATTTTATACTTGTGGCATCTTCTTGTTGACAATCTTCCCTATTTTATTTTATTTTTTCCCAAAATACATGTATCGTTGCTACTCCATTTTGCCCCCTAAAGGTTATATTTTTAGATAGATCAGACCAAGCGGCAAAGATTAACCAATCCTCAATTCACAGTCAATGAATTTGAGATATATATATATATATATATATATGCTCAGATCTATTTCGGCCATGGTGTAAAATTGAAGAAAGATAAAGGGGCCGGCTTCAAGAGTACCTTGCTCTTGTTTTGGGTTTGTTTGTGTTTTTGTTTTTTGGAGAGAATTTGTAGTTGTTTTTACTGGATTTTGTGTGTGTTTGTTTCTCAAAAATATTTATGGGTTTATGGGTTAACTACAAAAAAAAAAAAAAAAAAAAAAAAAAAGGGCTATCCCAGCGTTTGCAAAACTGCTGGGATAGCCCTAAAAAGCGCCGGAATAGGCCCAAAATGCCCAAAAAGAAATGTTGCTGGAGATTGGTTTGGTTACTAGGTTTATGGTTTTATTTCTTGGGTTTATTGGGTTTAATTTACTGGAAGTTTAAGTGTTGATCGTGTTAGAATTTTTTGAGTTTGATCATGAGTGAGTTGGCTGGTTAGGTATATCTTGGTCTAGGGAAGAACATAAAGAACAAGTTATTATGTTCTTACAAAAAGATGATTAAAAGTAACTAAAAAAATGTTAATTAAATTAGATTTAAGGTATTTTTAATTTATTTTATTTTTAAAAAATTTTCTAACATGGCTTTTTTTATTGGTTAAAATGTCGACATGGCATTTTTTAAAAGCCAAATAAAATTTTTTATTATTATTTTATTAACCATGTTAGCATCTTATATACCAGCAGTGCACTCCATCTGTCACGTAGACAATTTTTGTTAGTGAGATGATGGAAATAACCAAAATGGTAATGATTTTTTATTTTTAGGGACTAAAGTAGGTGCTTCAAAAAAGTAGAGACCAAAACAAGAATTAGCCCAAAATGTAGAGACCAAAATTATATTTTTGCCTAATTTTTAACAAGAAATGTACAACCCCCAAACCCCTCAAACTCCTCAACTTTGTCTAAATTAGTCAAATTAGGTCAAACTTGAAAAATCCGCAACAAAACACTAGGGTTAACCACATTTGACCTATTGTGACTACAAATAATGGTGGATCGCCCATGTTGGACGTACACAAAATTAAATATCTTAGAGGAAAAAAATTCCTTCCAAAACTAAGAAGAAAAAACCTTATCTTTAGCCAAAACTAGGATTTGATAAAAATGCAGTCAAACAATCTCGGAATTGTACGAGTCATATACAGCATAAAAGCTTGTGTGATAAGTTTTGTTTTGAGTGGCTACATGCAGCGAACACTTCTAAAGACCCACTAGCCTTTGAGCATGCGCGTGACCTCTGAGCACATGCTCACGCATGTGCTTAAAGGCTCTTTTATTTTTTGATAAAGGTTAGCAATTTGAATCCATTATAATTTGGAATTACTACATTTTCCAATCACAAAATACCTACGGGTGTGATGAAATAAATATTTCATCCACAACGCATAACACTCATCACACCCTAGGTATTTTTTTCATCACGTGACTAGGTATTTTGTGATTGGACAATGTAGTAATCCCAAATTATAATGGATTCAAATTATTAACTTTTACCAAAAAATAGAAGAGCTCTTAGAGGCTAGTAATCATTATTAGTATTTATTGTTTTTAATTACAAAATAATTGTAGCAAGAAAGTAATTAGGAAATGGCAGGATAGTATTAGAAGATTAACTCTATGACAGTTAATAACATGTTACCTCTCATGATAAAAAATAGTTTAGAAAAAAAAATTCTAACTTTTCAAACACTGATACATAGAGATAACATACCAAAAACAAATCAAAGCAAATCATGCAGATAAAAGAGTGGAAAAACTTACCTAAGAGAAGTAAGAGGTGGATTGCGAGAGTTAAGAGTTGGAAGTCCAGATTCGATTAACGACACACTTGCCCAAGCTAAAATTGACCCCTCAGCTATTCAAATTGGCTGCCATACAATGATGCGTAGACAAAGGCAAAATCAGTATTGAAACTCTTTATGTGTGCGTGACTAAAATGTGGGTGCAAGGAAGGATTTTTTTTTTTTTTTTTTTTTTTTTGCAGTAACGGCATTTGTTTTTTTTTTTAATCAACAGATTTATTTTTACAAATAAACGTGTGTTTGTTTTAATTTTTATTTTAATAAATGGATAAAGTAATTTAAAAACCATCAGGAAATTGATCATATTTTGTGGACAATGTTTTAGTAGGAGTTAAAGATGTATTTTTATCGAGTTGCCCCTGCTTAAATGTAGATTGTAGGGGTATCTTCACTACAAGAAATATGGGTATAGGCGGCATTCTTTTTAGCGACGTTTTTAAATTCGCCGCTATACATAGTATATTGTGACGTTTTTAAAAAACGCCGCTAAAGAGTGATCCTTTCGCGACATTTTTCAAAAAACATCATTGTAACCCAAAACAATAGCAGCGTCTCTTAAAACGCCGCAAAAAGTACAATTTTAGTGGCGTATATTTTGTTTATAGCGATGTTTTTATAAAACGTCACTATAGTTATTAAAGCACACCCACCACATAGCCTAAAAAATTTTGGTAAAACATATAGCAACAGTTCTGTGGAAACATATAGCAACATTTCTAAAACGTCGCTATATGTTCCCTAAAATTTTTGTCCTTTTCCCGTACTAAAAATTTCGCTGACTTTTCACTTCCCACATTTTTGTCCCTCCTTCTTCCCTTTTTTTTTTTTTTTTTTCTTTGTCCTACACTTTTTTTCATTCTTTTGTTTCTTTTTCCCTTACACGTTTTCTCATTGTTTTGCTTCTTGTCATTCTTTTTTTAACTCAGACAAAGAACTTCATTTCCCACTTCTATATTCTCCCCCTCCCCTTATCACTTCTACAAGCTCTTCACTCTCTAGCCACCACCCATTGCCACCAACATAGCCAACGCGGCCATCATCGACCTCCACTACCACCCACTGCCACCACCATACTTTTTCCCCTCTTTTTTGGTGTTCAAGTTTTTTTCAAGGGTAAGTCTTTGTGTTTTAGCTTATGGGTTTGCTTTTATTTGGTTTTTTCTTTAATGGGTCATGGTGTCTTTGTGTATTGGCTTATGGGTTTGCTTTGATTTGGTTTTTCTTTAATGGGTCATGGAACTTTTGTGCTAATTTTTGTTGTTTGCTTATTTTGGTTGGATTTTGTTACAGAAAACTCTTATTCAAATTTGGATTTTTGAGCAAAAGGACCTGAGCATCAAAGGCTGAATCATTGTAAGTTTGAGTATAGGTTTGTAAATCTTGTATTTTTTTTTTTCTACTAATTTTTCTATACTGTGTAGATTTTGAATTTTTTTTGTTATTAGTTTTGTGGTTTAACTAGCTTGAGATTTTTTTTTTTTTTTAAAGCCCACTACCTACTAATGTGTACAAGGAAGTTCTTCCATTAGATGAGGCTTTCTGCTTAAAAATTATATCTTCAATGTGTTATCATTATATATATATATATATATATTTATGTATGTATGTATATGCTTGCTTTAGCTTTTATTTTTTCATTGAATGCAGAGAATGAGAATGAGAGAGAATTACTTATGGATGAGAATTAGTTTTTAGGTGGTTTTTTTTTTTTTTTTTTTTTTTGGAGATAGACAAGTATTTTGTTCAATTCAAGATGATACATGTCATGTATTGGTATTAAACATATATATATATATATATATATTGAATCTATGGTTAATGTGTTATTGTGAAATATTTGATGATCAATAGGTATATTTGATCTATTACAAGCTTGTGTTAGTTATTGTTGAATTTTAAGTAGGTGTATATAGCATTTTTTTTTTTTTTTTAAATAGAGCAGGTTTTTGCAACGTTTTAAAAACGTCGCTATAAAGTAAGAGGAAATCCTTTTTAGTGACAGTTTTAAAACACTGCAAATAATCAATTCTATAGCGACGCTTTAAAAATGCCACTAAAAAACAAGAGGACAAATTCTTTTGCAACGTTTTTGAAACGTCACTATAGGTGTTACTATCTGCAGCTTTTTCAAAATGTCACTAAATGTATTTTCCAACATTAAATACGAAAATGTTTTATAAAATGTCACTAAAAGATTTTGAACGCCACTAAAGAGTAACATATGGTGACGTTTTTCAAAACGTCGCAATAGATCTATAGCGACTGCTCTATTGTGATCTTTTTGAACGTCGCAAAAAAAAAAAAAAAAATTCTCTATAGACCGTTTATGTCTATAGTGACATTTTTTGGATTTTTAGCGACGATTTTCAAACGTCGCCTAAACCTAGATTTCTTGTAGTGTTTGGGAAAAAAAAAATTAGTCCAAATAGGAGAAGCCCCTTAAATAGTAGTATATAGATAACTTCGACATGCAACCCTTCTAAGCTAAAATGTCTATAGACATTGGGTATCACAAGCTAGCTTTCCAACAACGTATGGAGATCCTAATTCTGTGTTCAATAAGGCTTCCATGCAAACACCTAAACTTTCACAATGATAAGATAAACTCAACTTTTGAAAAAGTTTAAGAGGTACCAAATTTGAGGAGCCATAGCTTCTCACCCTAAGCTTTTATTAATGAAAATTTGGTTTTATTGGAAATAAAATTTCATGAAACTTCCAATTGTATCTCGTTTGCGGGATTTCCAGATCAAAAAAAATCCCAGAATAAGCTTCCAGAAATCGAAGACAATGTTGGAAAGTACCTAGAAATATCACATTGCTCCTAATACAGTATAGCTATAGTAATATTAAACTACTATTGTGCCATGATCAAACTTGAAGATCAATGTTGCTCTATCGAACAACTTACTAGATGCTATAGTTGGAGTACTATGCGCCTAAACGATATGCCTCTCTCAAATACTCTTGTATAATATGACCATGCATGAATCTATTGAAACTTTGACAAAATTCTGGTTTGCTGGTTTTCCATTTAAAACCTCTTAAAAAATGAGAACCATTTGTCAAAGATTAAACCCTAATAATGGTTTTCTTCTTCAAAAACCATTTTTCAAACATCCAATCCTAATCATGAAATTTCATTTCAAAATCTATTTTCAAATATTAAATATTAAATTTAAAGTTTTCCCAATCAAAAAATCTTTGAAAAAAAAATTTGGGTTTAAAGCTTTCCTCTTCGAAAACCTCATTGACAAATGACAAATTAAATGATGTCTCCCTTTGTGTAGTCCCTTAGTTAAGATCAAATTAGCCAACATACCCCATCATTCAACATGGAAAGATGAGATTCTGATGATGTCAAAAACTTATAAAATAGGTACATTTTAACTTTTAAGTTCCATATTTATATATATAATAATAATCCTAAAATGATATTACGATGGCATTAATTTATACTCAACCATTTTGTTAATTAACTCGGTGTGCCCAAACATTAAATTGACTAGTTAAAATCTCTTATTATTATATCAACTTTAATTTGGAACAGAAAAGAACAATATATATATATATATATATCATTTGCCCTACTTTATAATCCATCAATTATAACTTGTCTCATTTTTTTTTTTTTTTTCCATTTAAAATATCCAAGTTTAAAATGAAAAAAGAAAAAAGAAAAAAAGAAGCATGTGATATACTATTATTGATGAAATATAAAGTTAAACACAAAAATTAAAATAGAAAATTCTTTTTCTCAATAAACTATGTTTACACGTTCGAAAGCCATATAATAATTTCAGGCACCATAAATAAATGCTGGTGTCTATCAGCATTTTTATTGTCTAGAAAGTACAAAGAAACTGGGCTTGAAGTTGTAATAAAAATATTTTTAAATACCTTGGTTTCCAGCTCTGATAGTGTGGGAATTGGGACCACGAGGCCATGGAAAATGAGAAAGTGATGCTATCTTGTGCAGGCATATCCTTATATCCTGTTTCATTCCCTTGCATACTCAAAATTTGGTGCGAATCATTGATGTAGAACAGACAGTACATGTCTTCCTGGAGCAGCATGGGTGTAAGAAATCACAACGCAAGATCAAATGGAGATGCTAGTAGAGGCCATTGGGGCGACAGTGTCGAAATTGCATGAAATTTGGCAGGTTGAAGGGAAACGGTATTCTGATCCAGACTCATGTCAAGTGCCATGAGCGTTGCCTACATTTAGGCAAATTCCTTCAATAAGGCCTCAAAAACAGTGTTTTTGTTATTTACAGTAATATTTGTTTTTCCTTAATAACTTTTACTTTAAAAGTCATAATAAGGTTCCGTCTATTTTTGAACAACCCTTAAGGTCAGTAGTTTATAATTCTGCATTTAACTCAATTTTGCCATTTTTGGTAAATTTCAGTATTTTGTCACCTAATCGCGTAATTAGTGCAAATTAGGGTTTTAAACATTTTTCTTAGTATTTGTACGTTTTGTAGCCATTAGAGGCAAATCCGACTATTATTAATAAACACAAACTTTTGTCAAATTATTTCTCTGGTGGATTCCAGTTTTCTTTTCCTCGTGGATTCAGGGAAACCCCTCGTGGATTCAAGGTTTACTACCAGGAACTAATAGTTTAGTTTCTGTTCCATCAAGAGAGCATCGTGTGTGCTTCCTTTAGGCTTCCGCAACATCAATCATGTGGTATAAAAGGCATAGTGGGGTTACAGTAGCAACTCGAACATAAGGCATAGCTAGGGAAGCAGATGTGGGGTTAGGGAACAACAATGCAAATCTCCTTTGGCAGAAGCGAACATGCAGATGCATATTGCATACTTCTGTTTTGCCAAAGGAGAATTGCCCTGCCATTCACATGCATATAATTATTTCATGCCTACAGCTTCGGTATTGTGGCCATTTTGCCAAAAAAGCTTATTAAGGTTTCTAACTTTGTTTTTAGTATAAGTATTCTATGTATCTTGGCTTGATAATAGTTGTATTGTTTTATTTTTTGGCAGGCAAATGCTGAATTGTAACAAGTAATAATTGGGATCATCAACATGTGCACTAGAAGTAATTTGACGTGCATTTGTGAATTCCAACACGGGTGTGTATTATCAAGCTTAAGTATATCTTTATATTAAGGTGATATATGGATTACAAGAATGCAATTGATATGAAAACTTAATTTAGTGTGTTCAGAATTGAAGTGTCTTCTTCTTCTTTTCTTTTTCCCAAGTGGCATAAGCATTATAGGAAACTTGAATTTGCTACCTGAATTTTGTGTTCCTCGTTGATATGGTTTCATACACCTTGTATCGATATATTTCTCCACGAAGAGCCTTCTTAGTTCTTATGGGTATCTGATTACTCAACCAGCTCAGTAGATTCTCTATACGAAGAAACATAAGTTTATCGCGCTGAATATATAGGAATATGCATATGAATATGTAAGCTTACTAGATGTATCTCTATATGAGACTTATGGCTTCATGCTTTTCACTATTCTTCATATATTAGCTGATTTAGATATTTTACTTTGGTTATATTATGTTTTCGATATCAGATCCTTGATCATTGGATGAAATCCGAAAAGGGAAAAATAAAGACCTAATTGATTGCTTCGATAAACTAACTAGAGGGCAGTATACCTAATATGATCCATGCAGCATGCAAATTATGTCATAATGTGCACATCAATGCGTTACGTTAATAGGAAAGATCTAATAGAGACTTGTCTGATGAACCCTAGAGATTATATTCTTTTCCATGATGGGAGGTTTGTCATGAAAATTGATATCGAGTGAGATAGGTCATAGGTGGAAATTGGTTTGGACCATATCAAAAAACTTGAATGAATTTATATATATATATATATATATATAGAAAAAGATCATATAATAAATCATTATGTACTGTTAAAGATATATTAGCCCATTAGCATAGGTCCAAGCCTAATTCTACTTTGTGTACAAGCTAAGTCTCCTACTTGTACTAGAAGTCTATTAGTCTAGGGTTCAGTCTACTATATATACACATGTTATGATTCATTGTAATACAGGATTTATACTACACTTTAATATATTATTGATGTAGTCCTTTAAGGTTTCCTCTATAGATGTAAGCTGTTAGGCTAAACCATATAACCCTTGTTTTGTCAGTATTTTCCACTACCTCAACTTTTGTGGTCAGTGAACCCTTTTAGTGCCCTCTCCCGATTGCTCCGTCACTGTCAGAGGTCCTCAGGGTTAAATCTCCACCGCTAGAAGCTCCTCCTTCGCTGCCAAAACCGCTGCCATCATCAAATCTGTCACCTCTGACCTCTAATTAGGACATAAGACATATCACCGTGTAGCTTTTCAATCGCTCTACACATCGCCGTCAAAAACATCAACATCTGACCACCCACGCGCCACCACATGCCGATCAAAGTTTCGGCAAATACTTCCACTCACTTCACTAAGGGTGTGCATGAGTCGAGCTGGGTTGGGTTGAGAGGATTTTTTGACCCAACTCACCATGGTGGGTCAAAAAAAATTCAACCCAACCCAACCTATCACATTAGTCCAACCCAACCCACATAGGTCGAGTTGGGTCGGGTTGAACCCATAGGTTGGACAAATTTTTTTTTTTAATTATTATTAAATTGAGTAAAAAAAATATAAATATTAATATATTAAAAAAACCCAAATATTAGTATTAATGTAACTCTTTAAAGGCAAACAACACTAATGACTAAACAACAATAGTAATTTACTAGGGCTTGTGTGAACTAATTGGCTTTTATATAGGATAAGAAGAGCTAATTATTTTTAAAAAATTATTAATTATATAATATTATATATATATATTAAATATATGAGTGGGTCGGGTTGGGTTTGGTGGGTTTGAAATTTTATGACCCAAACCTAACCCGACCCTCTATCAAAAATTTTTTGTAACCCAACCCAACCCACCAAGGCCTAAAAACTGACCCAACCCGGCGGGTTGGGTTAGGTCGGGTCGATTTTGGCGAGTTGGCGGGTTGGCTGCACACCCTTACGCTTCACACGCCACTAGGGTAGCTCCGATCTTGTTGCCACCAACACCATCAGAATCATCTTTCTTTGATCTGCATCTTCAGAAAAGAATCAACTTCATCGAATAGTCCACAAGCCCTCACGCGTCGCCGAAAGCTTTGGCGAAGCTGATCCACATGCCTCACGTGCCACTAAGTACCTACTGATGTCATTTATGACATCATCACTACCACGTCAGCCCTAGCTGACGTCACCTGCTTATGTCAACGCCACATCATCTGTTGACGTCATCTTCTCTTTCGCTGACGTCATCGCCAGTCAACTTGTTGACGTCATCCGTTGACCTTTCTTTGTTGACCGTTGACTTTTGGCTAGAGTTGACTTTTTGCAATCCAGGTGCTCCTTACATAGTTTTTCGCGTAGATTTCATTTTTATAGTCCATTTTTGCATATTTTTCTTTTAAATGAAGAATAAGGACAAATATTCTTCTTGTTGCAATAATCGTCGTCGACAATCTAGTAAACATTTTTGCAATTTTTGCAAACGTTCTGGCCACAATATTGAGATTTGCTATCATCGCAACAAATTAGCTATTTCAATTTCTGCTGGCACTGTTGCTAACACTTAGAGTGTCCAACCAATGGCTCTCGTCTTTGCACGATCTAAGTCTTCAAGAAACACTTTCACCATGTCCACAGATGACCTTAAAAACATCATTGCCAATGTCATTCGTATAGTTGGTAATGCATCTTATTCCTCTTCTTTCTCAACTTTATTTGGTATGTCTCTTTCCTCTTGACTTATAGATTCTGCTTGTTGCAATCACATGATTCCTCACTCGTCCTTATTTTTTGAACTTAAACCTACACCACACCCTCTTAATATTCACACAACAAATGATTCCACAATGTCTAGCCATAATATAGGTTCCATTTCGACCTCCAACCTCTTGGTTCTTAGTGTCTTTGATGTTCCTGACCTTTCTTACAATTTATTTTCTGTGGGACAATTAGCTGAGTTAGGTTATCGCATTATCTTTTATTATTCTGGGTGTATTGTGCAGGATCCAAGAATGGGACAGGAGTTTAGGATCGGTCCCAGAGTTGGGCATATGTTTCTCGTGGACAACCTTCGTCTTCCACTTGTTGCTCCTGTTTCTGTTACTGTAACTGCTGCAGTTTCTTCTACTCCTTCCCTTGCACTTTGGCATGCTCAACTTGGTTACGCATCTTCCTCTTGGGTACAACAATTGGTTTTTAGAGGTTTGTTAGGTTCAGTGTCTACAGAAAATTTTGATTGTGTTTCATGTCAGTTAAGAAAACAACCAGCTTTGTCTTTCAATACTAGTGAATTAGTATCCACTAATATCTTTAACCTTATTCATTCTGATGTTTGGCGGCTTTCCTCTGTCTCTAGTATTGGTGGGTCTCGATATTTTGTTGTCTTTGTTGATGATTACTCTCGCTATAGCTAGATTTTAAATATGAAACATCATTCAAAATTATTGCAAGTATATTCTGATTTTGCAAAAATGATTGAAACTCAATTTTCCAAACGTATCAAAATTTTTCAATCTGATAATGCTGTTGAGTACACTTAATATGCTTTCCAAGCTGTTTTACATTCCTATGGCATTATTCATCAACTAACTTACATCTCTCAGCAAAATGGTAGAGCCGAATGAAAACTTTGTCATATTCTTAACACTGTTTGTGCTCTCCTTCTCTCTGCCAAAGTTCTTGCTCCTTTTTTGGGCGAAGCTGCTCTTCGTGTTATTCATGTTATTAATCGCATTCCAAGTCCTGTTATCCAAAATCAAACTCCATATGAGCACCTTTTTGGGTTACCTCCAAACTATCACCATCTTCGCTCCTTCGGTTCTACTTATTTCGTTCTTCTTCAGCCACATGAGCATAACGATCTTGAGCCTCGATCAAGGCTTTGTTGTTTCCTTGGCTATGGAGAAACTCAAAAGGGGTATCAGTGTTATGATCTTGTCTCTCATCGTCTTCGTATCTCCTGTAATGTTGTCTTTTGGAAACATCGCTCTTTTGTCGATCTATCTCACTTCCGTGTCTCCCTATCTTCCTCCTCTGTTTTAGATCTTTTTCCAGATGAGGCACATATTCCTTCTATAGCTACTTCTGATCCTTTTGTAGTTGCTCCTAATTCTCCTATAGACTTCTCTATCCAATCACCAAATACCTTTGATCCATTTCCTAGTTCACCCTTTAATGAACAGGTGGAAGATGCACAGGTTGAAGATGAGCTACCCAACCCTAAGCTTGGGTCTCCTACTCCCGCTCCTGCTCCGTCTGAAGATCTTGCATAAGACATTCCACCTCATCACTCAACTCGGGTAAGATCCATTCCTACACATTTACTTGATTATCATTGTTACACTACCTTTACTACACTACACGAGCCTCACACCTATTGTGAGGCTTCCACTGACTCTTTATGGCAAATTGCAATGAAAGAGAAACTTAATGCATTATCTATAAACCATACTTGGGATTTGGTGATTCTCCCCCCTGGGAAATCTGTGGTTGGTTGTAAGTGGATCTACAAGATTAAAACTCGTTCTGATGGGTCCATTAAATGCTACAAAGCTCATCTTGTTTCAAAAGTTTTTACACAGAAATATGGGATTGATTATGAAGAGACATCTGCTCTGGTTACTCGTATCTCATCTATTCATGCCCTCTTAGCTATTGTTGCTGCCAGTAAATGAGACATTTTTCAGATGAATGTCAAAAATACATTCCTTAATGGGGATTTAAGTAAAGAAGTTTATATGCAACCTCTTCTTGGTCTTTCTATTGAATCAGGCAAGGTTTGTCACCTTCGATGTGCACTTTATGGCCTTAAACAAGCTCCACGAGCTTGGTTTGCCAAATTCAGTTCTACCATCTCTCGCTTAGGTTACATGACCATTGTCTAATCCCTCTCTTTACAAACGCTTGGTTAGCAACCTAGTTTATCTCACTGCCACTCGTCCAGACATTTCCTATGCTGCTCACCAGGTGAGCCAGTATCTGTTTGCTCCACGATCGACTCACTATGCTGCTGTTCTGCGCATTCTTCGATACCTAAAGGGCTCTCTCTTTCATGGTCTTTTCTACTCTACTCAGTCTCCTCTTGTTCTCCGTGCATTTTCTGATGCTGATTGGGCAAGAGATCCTACTGATCGCAGGTCCACTACTGGTTATTGCTTTCTTCTTAGTTCTTCTCTGATTTCTTGGCAAAACAAGAAACAAACTCATGTGGCCCGCTCTAGTATTGAAGTAGAATATCGTGCCCTTGCTGATACCACATTTGTGCTCCTTTGGCTACAATGGCTTATCAAAGACTTAGGTGTGTTCACATCGTCTGCTACTCCTCTTTATTGTGACAACCAAAGTGTCATTCATATTGCTCACAATGATGTCTTCCACGAACGAACTAAACACATCGAGATCGATTGTCATTTTATCTGTTATCATCTTGTTCATGGTGCTCTCAAGCTAATCTTGATCTCCTCTAAAGATCAACTTGCAGATATCTTCACCAAGTCACATCCTAAAGGACGTCTTCGTACTTTGGTTGACAACCTCAAGTTGGTCTCACATCTACCTTGAGTTTAAGGGAGGCTGTTAATGTGTATTAAGGTATGTGAGCTTTAGGCCCACCTTGTTTACTTGTATAGCACACTTACTTATACTGCACACTCTGCCTCCTATATAAAGGCACTTATGTATATTCTATTACTTGAGAAATATAATACACTTATTCAGTATTTCTAACATGTACTAATTAAAATTAGAAATAAAAATCCAGGAAAGAAAAAATGAGTTTTATTTTATTTTATTTTTTTTACATGACAATTTGGTTGGACAGAAGAATATGCTTAAAAAAATAATATTAAAAAAAATTTAAAAAAAAAAAAAAAAAGATGAACCATATCGAAAGATCTTTTATAAGTTGTGTTAACTAAAACCCAAAAAAAATAAAAAAAAGAACAAAAATATGTTGAAGCTAACAATATATGCACCCTATAGTGGTATTGGGTTTTCTATCCATTTTTAAAAGTTAGTAGCCATGTGTCAAACTTAATTTTTTGAAAGAGTAACGCTATATATATATATATATTGAATGTTCAATATGAGTATGAAACACCTTTGAACATTTAAACCCCAAATTACAAATTATCAATTCAAGCTTATTATCAAACAATTATTGTGCGGAATATGAACATAAGCCAAACACAAAATTGATAAACAATTTAAGCCAAATATAAACACATCCACAGCAGTAAATATAAGGTAAAGATAAAGGGAACGAAGATACAAACACACGGATAACACACGATATGTTATCGAAGAGGAAACCAAAACCCTCGGCATAAAACCTCTCCGCCACCCTTCAAGCGGTAAATAATCTACTAAAGAATGTAGTTGGGATACATGAATAGCAGAAGACCCTCCAATCCTAATCTACCTAATGTACCTAAGCCCTCCAAACTTCTTGCTCCAACGAGGTTGTGCCGAACCTATTTCTTCTTTAGCTTACCAGATTCTGCTATCAACCATAGTATCAACCAATAGATATTAGTTCCTTCCTAACTGCTTCCCAAAACTCCAAATAAACATTCTCACAGATATGCATATGGTGAGAAAAGGATTTAGCTAAAGACCTCTCAAGGATTTAATAATAGAGAGGAAAAGAGTAGAGGAATTTGAAGAGTCTCTAAGGTAAAGATTGTGGATGAATCAATCTTGTTTTTCTCTAAGGTTTCTCTTACAAAATTCTCTCTGGAAGATCTCTTCATTTGGTGGGTATAAGAGTCTATATATAGTGGGGTGAGAAAGGAATGCGAAGAGTCAGTTTTTCCCAAATAGGATGGTTTGGCGGCTTGGCCTCGTGACTGGTCTGAGTCGCGAGTTAACAGCCTAGCCAGCCTAGGACTTTTGTCCTGTAGTAAGATAGTTGGCGTGACCCTTCACCTCCCCTGTGTGCTTTTCACATGCCTGCAGTTGGCAGCTCCCAGTCGCGAGTCACCCGCGAGTCCTAGCCGCGAAACTCTGCATCTTTGCACAATCTTGAGCATTTCTTCACATCTTCTCACACACTACCCTTACAAGAATCCTACCTAAATACAAGGTTACTAATTGCTAAAATACAAGCAAATTTGGCACGGAATAAAGCCAACAAGATGGTTGATTAAATTCAACTTTACATATATATACCCAAAACAATTTATCACATTTTTCACACTAATTGAGTTGACAAATTTTTACTAATTTTTATATATATTCATCACTAACATCACTTTTTTTGTCTATTACTAATAATTTGTCACATTAACGATTATCAAATTTTGTGTATTTACCGTCTTTATGAAAAAGCAAGCTATGCCTTGAAAAGTACAAGACTCTTAACAAAAGTTATTATTATTTTTATATAAACAAGGACCAACAAAAAGGACATATATAAGAAATATACAGCAAGAATTGATGAAAATAACACAGAGGGTGGTCTAAATATATATCGTTGTTATTTTACCCTAGTTCATGGTTGTTCTCAAGGCTAATGTCACTTAAAGTGTGGACCTAAGGTCCCCATTAAAAAATATTTTATACCCTTTATAAAAAGGGCTCCTTCCATTTTGAAAATGTCTAAAATTGTAGAGTAATGTTTAAAATACTACAAACTTTATTATATAGAGCTTCCAAACTGATATGTTATCATACAAATAGATATGTTATCAATTACAACAACAACAAAAATCAATATTCATTTATTAGGTGGTTGAAACCCACCAATCACATTTAAATGTTACCAGAAAAATTGTATACTTTATGTAGTAAAATTTGTAATGCACTTAGAATTTTCTAAAAATATATGATAAAAATTGGTTTAAAAAATAATAAGAGTTGTGACTATTTTTCTCCCCTCATAAAAGATTTCCACAATGTTAAACCTATAAAAACCTGACCCAATTGAAAACCATAAACTAATTAAAAAACATATATCTTGAGACTTTAATTTTTATAAACTAATATCGTACACAATAGATTGTTAATACTAACCACCTAATGTCTCACATAATCAAACATCAAAAATCTTTTTCTCTTTTTGAATACTAAAATAAAAATTTATAACAATGCAACGCCTTATCCAAAATAAATTAAACATTCTTCCTAAAAGAATAAGAACATTTTTTTTTTCTTTTTGTGTTTTTTTTTTTTTTTTTTTTTTTTTTTTGCAGAATTTTATGTTTGAACTATGATATTTGAATCTCTATTTGATTAAATTTAATTTGTTAGTATTGATTAATTCTCTATTTGATTAAATTTAATTCATTAGTATTGATTCATCAAATTATTAGTTTAATTCAACAAATTAAATTTGGTTTTGTCATTATTAAATAAATTATTTTGTTCATATTTAAATATTAAAGGGTCCACTTAGATCTATCATTTTAACTAGGGTTTTAGGCCTCAAACTATATTGAACTGCTCTGCTTTACTTAACAAAGTACGTCTTAGAGATCTTGAAGGTCTTTGTCATTGGAGCTTTGTCATAGAGGATTACTTTGCCTCCCTCTGTTGAAGAAGTTGAGGCACTAGCTTGCCATAGAACTATTAACTTTGCATCGAACTAGGACTGCAGGAGTTGGTTTTTGAAGGAGATTCTGAGATTCTTATCAAGATTCTGAGTTTGTATTGCACCAGCTGCACCCGCTTTGGTCACCTGGTGGACGAATCTCGTGCCTCTACCTCAAAGCTTAGATCCTGTTTTTTCTCTTCTGTTCGTCGAGATTGTAATAGAGTTGCTGATAAGCTAGCAAAAAACTCAAAATTTTTGCTCCTCCTTTTGTATTTCATGACAGACTTCCTCTGTTGATTTAAAATTGCCTTGGTCCGGTTTCTCAAAAAAAAAAAAAAAAAAAACTACTAAGTACGTCTTAGGATGTGACTACAAACTAAAATTGCTCAGCCACCAAAACAATAAATAATTAATTGATTACATTGGATGCAAACGTCAATCAAAGTCATCCTTAAGGTAGAAAATCCCTCAAATATCTTTAATTTTTTCAAGACTGTAACCTACGATCTGTTTTGGAATTTTGAGATTTTCATGAATGGGATGACAAAATAAGCAAAAATTGAGCGAGTATATTATATTTTGATAAATTTGGTGTTTTAAAGAAAGATTATTGACTTTAAATGTTAATAACTTGATTTTGAAGTGGGTTATTAAAAAATATAAACCATACCTTGACGTCGCAACTTTCTGGAAATAAAAAATTACAGATTGAATTCTACATGAGAAATAACGTGTGGACCTAATCTATTTTATGAAAAGTTTTGAAAAAACTAAACTGGAAAGGTAGATCTGAAAAAAAAAAAAAAAAAAAAAAAGAAAAAAAAAGACCATATTTGAGAATAAATATAAATAAATTTGGGTTCCTATGTATAATCGTACTCTCAGGCCACATTGCTAATTTTGTGGGCAGGTAGTTCTCTTTAATTGTTGATCTTTTGTGTGTGCATGATACACTAAAACAGTTGTTAATGCTAATGAATTTTCTTTTGTGGACAGCCATATTGTTGTTCAAATTGTGTACATTTTCCATATCCAAATTTTGTATTTTATTTTGTGAATCTTCTATGAATGCAACATTCAAATTGTGTACCTTTGCAATACAAGAAGTTGCCAACTGTGTCTAAATTGCCAATTGCATTTGAATGCAACAAGTTGCCAGGCTAGGTGATTAAAACATACCACTTTCACTTAAAATAACCATTTTCATTTCAAATTGTTGCCAACTACTAGCATTCATTACAAAATCTAGACAAACCAGCATCATTATAATTAAATTGTCTTCAAGTCATTAACAACAACTTACATAGTGTACGTACCCACAACTTACATAAACAAACAAATTTTATTTCAGCCTCAATGGCTTCACTCCATCATCCCCAAACCTACCAAAAAGTACAAAGCACAAAACAAACAGAACTCGTGACACAACCAATGCAACTCTATATTGTCTTGCTCTTTTTTTGAAAATCATTTCTCTTAACCTTGTATTTTATTCTCTTTTCTTAGATAGTATTTCCCTTTCCCTTGCTTTATCTTCCATATCAAAAGCTAGCTTCTCCATATCACTAGCAGCCCTTGTCTCATTCTCCAACTTTCTGAATTTTATCACAAGTGGTGCAACTTCAGACTCACACTGATAAATATTTTTTTTCTTCAGACCACTTGAAGTACTTGCAAGCCTTTACCTCTTCCTGCACATAATATACAAATCATATCAATGCTTTACCCAATTGATACATTTTTCATCAAAATAATACATTCATTAGAATTCATATCATTGTAAAAGCAATAGCCAAAAAAACTCCTCTCAAAGTTAGACAATGTCAAAGAGGTCCTTAGTGCACATCTCTCTCTAGAACAAAAATGCAGATTGGAACTCGAGTAAAAATCACTTGAGGAAGATATGGTGCAAGGTGAATCTTTGATTCCTTATTCACAAACATCAAATTGTGCTCAAAATCAATATGAATTTTTCCACAAGTTTTTTTAACCCTCGAACACGCACTTACCCATGTGAAAGGAGAATGGTGGTCAAAACTTGTATCTTCTTTCTCAAAATTAGTACCAGAAGCTGAATCTCACACTATTTCAATCACTAAATGCGATTTCAGTGGCTCATTTGCTAGATTTGTTGTCTCGTGTCCTTGGAGAAATATTTTCTCAAGAAATAGGGAACTTAAGAGATTGTTCTAAAAGTTGGCTTATATAGTAAATGGGGTTTGCAAATGGAATGGGGCTAGGTGAGGTGGGTTATGGAGGCCTGGTAAAGGGATCACAAGTGGGTAAAGTGACAAACCACAAAACACAGATAGGCACTGTTAAAATTGGCCTAATCACAAGTGGGTTACGTCTAATTTCCCTTTTTTTTAATTATGAAATTTTTTTTTGGTGTCAAAATAAACTTAAAAAAAAAAAAAAAAAAAAAAAAAAACGTGTGAATAGAAATTGTTATATTATAAACCTTACTGAGAATACACAATTACCTAGTTTTTAATAGTTGAGTACAAAAATTATCATTAATTTATTATAATTTTTATAAATATTTCTTATTTGGTGATATCTTTAAGCCCACACAAAGTTACCTAGTTAGCTCTGATACAATTTTTAATGAATTAAGAAAAAACGCTTGCCACATATGTACTATAACTTAAAAGAACTAATTTAGTCACAATTGAGATTCATTGTAGCTGTTTATAAAGTCCCGATTGACCTAATATGTACCCAATGTGAGACTAAACATACTTCATACAACACACTCAACTAACTTAATTTAATATCCAATCAATTTAAGGCACCACAACAATTAAAAATTGAACAACAATAATAAAAGCCTTAGTGAAAATATAAAATATTTCTACAATTTTTTTATATTATATGCCCCCATTAAAAAATATATATTTGTAATCTTTAAGCAAATAAAATACAATTCGAAGGATCCAATTAAATCTTCGAAAGTTACAAATGGTTCAAAATAATGAGGTGCAATAGAAAAAAAATTTTTAATTAAAAACTCACTAATTGGAATCAACAACCACAACTAACTAGTGAAAAAGAGGGAAAATTAATTTAAATGAAGAAAACTTATTTTAGAATTACTCTTCTCCTACCCTTTGGTTAAAAATGGACCAATTCTTTTTATTAAAAATTCTAACTTTCTTTGTTTCTTTTTTTTTTTAAAAGGCTATTTAATAAACTTTCTTGGGATTATTAGGCTAGTTGTTCAATTTCTCTTTTGGGAGGTGAACTCTTACCTTTTGAGGGCGAAATCCCTTCTCTCTTTTTTTTTTTTTTTTTTTTTTTCTTTTTCAATCTAACATTTTAAATGTTATTAAAATTATTATTTATAATTTTTGGGAAATGCCCCTGACCAAGTGTGTTTTTGTCACAACAAGAAAATAAAAAATCTAAATATTGATAAATGAAAATAAGCTAATTCATGAATTTTTTTTTTAATATGAAAAATTATTTCACATGAAATGGGCATCAAAAACATTGACATAAACATTGTATATATGTGTAAAAACCATAAACATAAACATTATAGATAAATACATACGTGCATACATGAATACCTTTTTACATATATTTGTTTGTGTACATGTGTATGTGTGTGTGATAACCAAATAATACTTTCGAAGTTCATAATGTGATATATTCATCTTCTTGGGTTCTTTGGCCACAACATCTACAACCATCGCTTGGATAATAACATTTTGTAGGGTTTGATTTTTTTTTTTTTTTTTTATAAGATTTTCACACTTCTTTTTTTCACTCCTTGTTTTAGAGAGTTCTACTCCCCCCAAAATTGAGGAACTCTTACTAGTTTATCTATACTATTAATAACAAGATTTCCTATTTTGGATTTTATTATTTTGCATACCAAAATATTCTCACACAAATTCTTAAACTCTCTAAAATGCCTCTATCTTTTAGTTGAATAATTTTAGATTTAAAAACACAAACTAGCTAAAAGAGTAATTTACTATTTTAAAAAAATTTCTAAGTTTTTGGCTTTCAAAATTTTTTCAAAATCCTAAAAATTAGAATACTATCTCTATCTCACTTTTAAACATTATTTCACTAAACCTAAAATAAAAATTAAAAAAGAGCCTCATTTTGCACTTGTAATGAGTCTAATTATATCATAATGAGCAACGAGCGATTAGTTCCACAATTTCGCAACTCTTAGTACTATACAGTGGCGTAATATTAGGAATTGATCCTAGATTTACTACACAGTCTAATTATAAGCCAAATTATAAAAATAGGTTTAATCTTCATGTTAATATTGAGTTAGGTATTTCTCTCAATATTTTAAAAGTCAAAACATTTTGACAAAAATGAATACAAAAATAAAAAAGATATGTCTGGACATCATGACCACACTCTTAACTATGTAATGGATGGATTACATATAATAGTGTCTTTTGTAGGAGAGTAAAGTGGAAACTTTTCATGAAAAAATTATGGTCATGTTGAGACACTTGCAAAGCTAATGAGATAGCGTGCCCTCTTAAATTGTTTAATTTTTTTTTTTATCATCCATATTTCTCATAACAAACAAACGTATGTAAAATTGGTGTCAAATGTAGAAATTATTAGAGCCTTATATAGATATAAGAATATAAGATGATTACTCAAAAAGTATACAATGAGAACTCACACCATACATGCAATGTGTTACCCTTGGGAGTACACCACAATGGAGTGGGCTTAATAGGTAGAGGGTTGAGAGTCGCCATCAAGTTTAGATCTAGGAACCAACTTAGGCCCCTTGTCAAGGCCTATGCACTAGAGATTGTGTCTGGAGTTAGGGTACATGATGGGATGGTGTTTAGCACCTCAAGCCTTCCCCTCGTGTAAGCTTGGCTCTATTCATTGTGTTCCATTGCCTAATAAATCATCACATGCATCATTTATTCATTTATCTCATCATCATTACATCCTCGCATGTTAATATCATTCAAGTTCATCATTTCCATCACCCAAGTTCATGCCCACATCTATCACATCCTATACATGTTTCTAATAAATTAGAAGACCCTAATCTTGTTTTTAGAGCATCAAAGGAAGCTTAAGCTTGTTACTAACAAGTAATCAAAGGAATAAAAGACAAGCAATCAACAAACAAACAAAAAATGATTTGGAAATTTGAGTTTATGGGTGAACCAGTGTGTGCATGACTAAGGTTGCATGCATAGGCTCGTAGAGCTACATATGCAGGATTGATCATTTACACACAGCCTGCCCATAATCCAAATTTCTATACTGCTCTATCCTAAGGCATATATTTAACCTTTTTTTTTCTTTTTTCTTTTTTTTGAGAAGCAGGCATATATTTAACTTAATAAAAAGAAATTAAATTAAAACTAAAATACTAAATTAAATTAAATTTTTTGGTTTTTAGACCCCTATTATGAAAAATATTAACCAATTTTAAGATCAAGTTTTTAATTAGATCAATTATAAAGTGTCTTTGGTTAATGCAACAAATATCAATCAAGAGAAGCGCAATGGAAATAGAACAGTACACATCTATATAGTGACCTAAGGATAAACAATGGAATAAAAATTGCATGGGTATTAACCATAGAAGGATTTAACCTAAAAATCTCAAGGTAAAAAACATCTAGTAATTGATTAGAAGTTTTACAAAAACCGAGTAATCATATTTCTAATAAAACTTACAAATGTTACCCAACACATCTCCGAATCCATAGACTTTCGCAGTTAGCAAACTTTGTTGAATGCAAACTTCTAATCCACAAATTAAGTACCCACTTGAAGATTTTGATTTCAGCAACTATGTAAATAGGAAATAGCAGCAACTTCAACAACACCGTAGTTTCTTCATGAAATATCATCTGTAGAAGCTTAGATATAGAATAAATGGCTCTTCTCTCTCTGTAATCACGTCATATAGGGTCTCTTTTATAGTATAGCATAAGTGGCACAAAACCCGGCCTAGAAGTTTGAACAATAGGCAGGCATGAAATCTACAATCTTATCTACACCGTTCAATAGATCAACTTAAGTGCTCAATTGATTGAATACTTACAGTCTCAATTGATTGACTAACTATCGAAAGTTGGCGAATATACTAAAATGCAGAATCTGACAAATGTCTTGTCTTCAAAAAAACATTAAAATTACTAACAAGACATGTATTGTTCACGAATTGCCAACCAAAAATAAAACCTAACAATTTTGTCACTTTAAGAAAATTTAACTCTCTTTGAACAAAATTTTTTTACTATATCATCTATTCAATGGTTGTCAAATTTATTTATAAACAAATTTTATGTGAAATTGGAAGTTTTATCAATGGTTTCCACTTTTTAGGATCATGTTATTCCTAGAATCAAGGGACCTAAAACCGGGTATAAAGTGTAAGTTTCTTAAAAAATAATAATTTCTCTTATTATATTTAATCCCCACCTCTCATTTCCACTAACAACCAAACAGTGAGTTGAATACTTTTTTTTTTTAAGCTGGAGCTTAGAAAAAATCGAATTTGATTTCTAAGTTTAATTTTAATTGAGCTCTCGTTACTTGATAAGAATAACTATTTGCTTCACATCGATAATTTTAGTTAGAAAACATGGGTTTTTTTTTTTTAAATAAATATTTGAGGTATTTTAAGCCTTTAAGAAAATTAAAACATTTGTAGAAATGTATTATATGACTATAAAGTTAAGGTCTTGAAAGATAGAGAAATTAAATTTCCACCTGAAAGCTCAATTAGTGTGAAAACACTAATGCTGATTTAAACCCTTAATTTTAAATTACGGCTTAATTGCTTTTACTCTAAGTTATCTAAGTGCGAAACAAGAGTAAAGCACGCACAATAAACCAGTAACACTACTCTAAGCCATAAGCAAGTACAATAAGCAATAAATATAAAGCTTAAAGAGTAGGGAAGAAAGATGCAAACACAAGATACACCAAAGCGTGTTATCGAAGAGGAAACTGAAGTATTCAGTGAAAAACCTCTCCACGACCCTCCAAGTTGAAATTGGTCCACTAGTGAATAAGTTAGAGTACACGAATATCAAAAAGACCCTCCAAGACTAATCTACCCAATATACTTGAGCCCTCTAAGCTCCTGCTACCAACAAACTTCTCGAAGTCTTGTCCTCACTAGTTATCTAGATCTCATCATTCTGCCCAATTGCATCTGCCACTCAATGACTTCTTCCAATACTTCCCAAAGGCACCAAAACTTCTCTCAACACTCAGAATGGATGAGGTAAGTGTTTAGGCTAAGAAAATCTCAAAGATATGAAGATGGAAAAGTAGGAGTAGAAGAAAATCAAGAAAATTTGTGTAAATGATTATAGGTATGACAATCTTCAACTCTCAAGTGTTTTGCTAAGGTTTTCTCTCTAGAAAAGACTCCTTACAATTTATTGGGTAATGAGAGTATATATAGTGTGTGTAAAAAATTTAGAAAAACACTCTTTGTTTTTACCAAACAAAGAGTTTCGTGGGTACCTCATCTCGTGAAGTACTTGCAAAATGACAGGCTAGTATGACTCTTCAGCTTCTAATCATGTGATTCACACGTGGCCTTTTTGCAGGTACCTTTACTCGCGAGATTCTCACGAGCTAATCGTGAAACTGCATTGATCTTTATTGCATGCTTAATTCTTCACCAATCTCTCACTCATCCCTTACAATTAAACCCATATAAATACAAGGAAATGATTGACTAAATTATAACCAAATTTGACACGGAATTAAAGCCAATAAAGACTAGTTGAAAA
Organism: Quercus gilva; assembly: GCA_023621385.1. Lineage (NCBI taxonomy): Eukaryota > Viridiplantae > Streptophyta > Magnoliopsida > Fagales > Fagaceae > Quercus > Quercus gilva. The sequence continues at coordinate 59,187,655 of CM042477.1, forward strand.
TCACAACTTTACACCACCAAACGGATCTAAATAATTTATAAAACAAAATGAGAATTCAACTTGTTTTGCCAATATTAAGATTCGCATAATAAATCAATTAATTTTTAGCAAGGCTAGGAGCACATTACATTGTAAAGCTAGCTCTCTCTCTCTCTCTCTCTCTCTCGCTGAACTATACATTTTGGCTATTGGGTTACGTTTCAATTGTGGAAAAGTGGTAGAGAATTTGTCAAAACTTGGACCACTTCATTAAAACTGGCCCAATTCTTTTTTAAAGAATTAGGTGAAATTGTAACATGGTATATTTCTTTTATGTTAAATTTTTTTTTTATGAACAAAATTATCTAAGTAAAATTAAGTTAATTTATATTGTTATTAGAAATTGTAGATTTGTGTAATTAGAAGTTGCCTTGTGTATGTGTATTGCTTTTATACTTATTTATACGTATTTTAATATTTAAATAGAGATATATGAATGTGTAACAATGAAACTATTTGTATTTGAAATAAGACTTTGCATGAAAAATTGGATATCAATTAAAAAATTTTGGAACCATCACATTGTTATGGGCAAAAATGAATTATGATGATGCGTAGGATCGTCAATGAGCCAAAATCCAAACTCGTAGTCAAAAGACCTATAGAGTGCACTGTTGTGGCCAGTGCCGGTCAAGGACTATCCAAAAGTTAAGTAAAAAAACTCGCACCAATCTCCAATAACTATAAAAATATGAGAGTTAGGAAATTATGCACGTACATTTAGGGGAGTTAATGGCCCGTTAATGGCCCGAGAACTTCGGGTTCAACTTACCATACTTAGTAGTTACGGATTTGTAGGAGGATACTCAAATGTGGTATTTATACAAGTTCTTTCCATTTGGAGATGGAGTGGAGGACAGGTAAAGGCTAGGGAACTAAGTGTCGCTAGTCATTCGTCTATGTCAAGTATCGAACATCTGGTGTTGGTTGGGTAATACATGAGTGACTCGCACCAGCTAATTGGCCGTTTATTGATCAAATAGTTGCTTGGTCAACCATTTCATATGACTAGACCATGTCAAGTAACTAGACCCTATTAGATGACTCTCTCTTGCTAGTCATTTTGCCTTGTAGAAATATTTCCTACAAAATTCTACATTGACTAACAGCCAACCGCAATTACATTTAGTATAATTATTTTCTTAACAACAAAATTTTAACATAATACTAAACGCAATTTTTTAGATTACATTCTATGTACTATATAATGCACTGAGCTAGATTACGCACTTAAATGCTTACCTAAGCATATCAACTATCAAGAACAACATATCAAAAGATAAAAATGAAAACTATCAAGAAAAAGATTCTCAAAAAAAAAAAAAAAAACAAATCAAGATTTTCTACAATATACGGTGTTGATAAGAGTGAGAATTTTATATATACTTTGTTTGTCTCACTTCTTTAGTTCTAATTAGAAATCCAACCTTATAAGTAAGGTTATTAATTTATTGCACAATTTCGTGGGCCCATATGTAAATGTTAAGCAATCACTTATAGTTTGTCACGTCAAAATTGTAAAATAGTTTATAGTTCTAAAACCACTCATTTAGAATTCCAGCCTTATAAATAACTTCATTTATTGCATTATCTTTGAAAGAAAATCATTCAAGTTTTCATAATTTCTTTCATTATTAGTTTAATCTTTAGGTATATAGATTATTTGACTTTTTAAATCATATTATATTTGGAAATGTCTTTTTTTTTTTGGTTGAAATATTTGGAAATATGTCTTTTTTTTTTTCTTTTTCTTTTTGTTGAAATATTTGGATATATGTCAATAGTATATTTATTGACTTTTTAAAACATTACTATATTTTATTTTTGGGATATATATCTCAAAATAAAGTAGATGACCAACAATATAGCTAGGATGGAGTAATCCTACATGTATTACAAGTTTTATTAGTGGATTCCGATTAATTCAACTGATAAAGTCTCTCATTGTTGAATAAGAGATTTTGGCTTCAATCTCCACCTATACCAGAAACCGATTAATATCTTAGTTTGATGATAAAGAGCTATCATCAAAAGCAGATACGTAAAGATTGACAATGTTTCTTACTAAAAGATTTTGTTGGAAATAAAAATGGAAAAAACTTAGAAATAACAAAAGTTGATGACTATGCTAAATTGACTAAGATATGGTATTCACGCTAAAGCTAGAATATTTTCTGACGTATGTCCAATCATCCCACAAAATGGCTGTCATCCCAAGGCCTACTACAAAAGCAATATGGCTGTCATCCCATGGCCTTCCACAAAAACAAAATGGCTGAGACGATTCTTTAAGTGCCAATCTTTTTTCTTTTTCTTTTTTGAGAAACAAGTGCCTATCTTAATGGCCACATCAGGCCCATCACTGGATTAACCTATCGTTCTATACAAACGTGAAAGTGCCCTTTCATATATGATTATAGAACAATGGCTGACAGGAAGCACCTTTTCCCAATGGTCCTTGTCTGAGTTTCTTGCCAACCCTGACCATCCTTGTAAGTTTCAACCTGCCGTGTTACAATTGAATCTCAGCATAATATTGATGAGATTTTAAAAAAGAAAAGGGTAAATATAACACCATGTTGTAGACCCTTAAAACATGGAGTTACGTTGTGCAATATTTTATGATGCTATGTTCCCACGAGGCATTTTCATAAACTTTAACTAAAATTGATAATGCGGTAAGTGCTAACATTATATATTGAAAAAGAATTATATTGTTTCTCCAAAATAAAAAAATAAAAAAGAAAGAGAATTGTATAAAAATATTTCTAGTTCCCTCCCTAACTTTCTACTTCAATTCTTATTTGGGGTGTGTGTATTCACACAACTTAAACTTTAGGGTAGAATGATTTTTTTTTTTCTTTCTTTTTCCCTTAAATTCTTTTTTAATACGTGATGTTGACACTCGTCTCCAACCATGCATAAAGTAGTTCCATATTTTAAAGGTATACCACATGAATGGTATCTGTAATTTGATCTTCTAAAAAAAAAAATTAAGATAAAATTGAGAATGACGGAAACCATAGCAAAATATAACTTACCGTCTCAAGAATGTTTTCGCCAACTATCCCTCCCATTACAAAGATAGATTCGTTGATGACACCAGCAGCGAAATATCCCCTGGGCTTTTTCATTGGTTCTCCACTCATCCATGACTCAAGACGTGGATCAAATATTTCAACACTTGAAACTGTTCTACTTCCATCAAATCCACCAAGAGCAAATCTGGGAAAAAGAAGGCGGTTACAGTGAAGACATAAATGTGCTCAGATTAAAATATCAAAATCCAATTGAATGTGGGAAAAAGAAGGCGGTTATGGTGAAGACATAAATGCGCTGAGATTAAAATATCAAAAATTCAATTGAACGTGATTTAACACGTGTGCTTGAAGACCATAATTTCATAATAACCAAACGCCCACCCCCCTACATAACAGCCAGTGACCAAAAGTGATTGATGGATCTTCCCAGAGCTGTCCTGATTCATTATCAGCACATCAAAAACTGGAATTAGGTATCTCTGATCCATGGACATTATTTCGAAGCATTAGTGTAGCTCTCCATATTGGATAAATATTAAGCTATTACTTAATTATTATCTACGTGAAATTTCTTATCATAATAATAATAATAATTGTTAAAAAGAGTAGTAGCAAACTTACCAATATGAATTCCTCAACTGAAAATTATTATTACTATTTTTTGATAAATTCCTCAACTGAAAATTAATATATATAGCTTCCCAAACAGCTAATGTTGGGCAGAATGACTTGTATCCAATATTCATATCTAATCTAGTACACAAAGCATGCATTTCTTAGGAAACCTATATATGAAAGGCCATCGAAAGGGTAATAATAATAATAATAACTTACAACTTTTCATTAAAAACAACCAGGGAATGGCTGCCCCTCTTTGTATTCATACTTGCAATTTTGGTCCAAGAATGTTCTCTAGGGTCAAATCTTTCAGCAGACCTGAGTCGGTAGAAAATTTCAATGAACCCTTGATACAGAATGCACATGTAACAATATAAAAAGAAAAGATTTCGATACAATTGTTCTTATGTTTTCTTCTCTCTTTAACGTATTAAAACCCTCTCAAACTATTATGTCTGTCATTTGGTTTGTGAGAGCGTTTGTGTGTGCATGCCTCCTTTTTTTGACTAGTGCATTCTGCATACATGTAACATGTGTGTGAGGGGTGTGCACCAACAAGTGTTGTTCTGGGAAAAACATATAGATATATTCTTATGAATATATCTCTAAAATCATACATGTAGATGTGAACATACAGGTTTATAGAGAAACTGATCCAAAGAAAAGATCATTCCTAAATGCAGCCATGATCTCAAAGTAGTAAGCAGTTTGGTCAGCAAACCAGTGATATCTTACATCAAGTAGTCCTTCCCATCATAACCACCAGTAGCATAAAGAGCACCATTCAGCTCCACTGCACCAACAGCGAAACGCTGGAAGAATAAAAGAAGCACTCCCCATCAAAAAGAGTTTATAAGTTTGCACAAACATTAATAATTTGAGGGGAAAAAAAAAGGATGTACCTTAAGGGAAAGAAACACATAAAAATAAGAATGAGGCTTGACTTAAGCAACACAAGTGACTGAAAAACAAGTAAGCTAAGCAATCTATAATACCTTTTGTAGCATTGAACGCATTGGGATCCATCTTCCAATGTCTAAATCAAGCATTTCAACATTTGAAAAGCATTCCACATTGTTCCCCCCACCAATGGCAAATATTTTGTTATCTATAGTAGCTCCAGCTAAACTTCCCTTTTTCTGATTCAGTGAAGGGCGTGGGGTCCACTGATCATTTGCTAGGCTGTATGACTCAACTTCACAGAAAGATGATTACAAAAAAGTTAGCAAAAGTTTAAATTCCAGTAAGAAAAACAGTTTAAAAGAGTCGGTCCAAGCTCACACCAGTGTCATAATACTCGGAACCGTCTTGACCTGAACCACCTCCAAATACATAAAGATCATTATTCAACTGTGCAGCTGAAAAATATGAACGGGCACAGCTCATTGGCTTAAGAGATTTGATCACATCATGAGAAGGATAATACGAATCTAATGCTGACAACCATGATATACCATCATATCCTCCAGCTAGAAATACTGACTCATTATGATCCAAATGGAGCTCATCAATCACCTCACTAACTGACTCATTATGATCCAAATGGAGCTCTTCAATCACCTCATTAACTGACTCATTCTGATCCAAATGCAGCTCATCAATCACCTCACTAGCTGACTCATTATGATCCAAATGGAGCTCATCAATCACCTCACTAACTGTCTCATTAAAAAGTGCCACAGAAGGATTGGACAGAGGTTCCAACATCATCACACAACAATCTTTCAACAGCTGAATTTCCATTTCAGCCTCCATCTGAATAACCATTGTAAAATGTGTTCATCCAAACATTATGAAGAGAAGCAAGATAGGGGGGAAAAAATTATATATATATGTGTGTGTGTGTGTGTGTGTGTGTGTGTGTGCAGTATCAAGTTTCAAGAAAAGAGTCATAGCATAAGCTCAAAGCTTCTGGCATATGGACTGTAATTTAATTTGAAACAAAAAGTCTAGAAAAATGAACTGTACAACACTTGCACTTATAATAACTGGGTTTTGATCTATGAGACTCTGTTGACAGTTATGTTAACATGTACATCATCTGCCAAATTAAAGATTTCCAGAAGAACATTTTATTTTTAATTTCTCCTCAAAGCTTCTTCTATGTTCAAGGGCCTAAATTTTATTTAACTGCACAATCAACCATTCATAGCCAATTTTTACTATGCTTTTCTACACGCTAGTAGGAGTGTCATCTGTACATGGTTTATTAAATTCATTCAACCTTGCAGAAGCACCCTTAAAAAATAATCCTAATATTTTGCAGAATCTATTTAAGTTCTCACTTTCCCCTTCGTTTGACATTTTTTGTTCCTATTATGAGTCAAAATTATTGTATACAACAAGTGACTAATACAAAAAGAAAAAAGAACTCACCATAACAGGATACAAACACTCAACAACTGACAAGAACAGATCAAACTAAAACCAGAAAACAACCCAGATTGTTAAAACTCAACCCCTTAAAAAAAACACAGTAATTCCAACACAAATCCAGCAAAAGCTCTCTTCATTACCAAGTTCCTAGCAATTCTCAAGTTGACATTTCTGATATCCTTCCACCTAAATTTTTATGAACTCTGAGATTTTATGTTTATATTATTTATAAACTCCTTATTATAGAAGAATCTCTAGTGCAACTTTTTGTAATGCCACCATAGAATAAAAATTCAAATGGTCCCATCCATATACATCAAGGTAGCCAGAGAAACATCAAAAAAAATATTTAACATGCATTTGAACATCTCATGGAAATTAAAAAGAACCATTATTTTATATAACTTCATACAGAAATCTATCACTCTAATTAGGGCCATTATCAAAAAAGCAGTCATCAACAGAAAAAATATAATAAACTTGAAACAGAAACATTCATGAGAAGTTCGAACAGAAGTCATAACATCAATTTGACTGACAACAGCAGTTTTCATTTTACTAATTTAAACATCCAAGATAAGGGCTAAAAACATTCAAAGAAAATGGAAAATTTTAAAATTAGATTATGGCAAGGAAGAACCAGCTTCTGCTCCAAAATACTTGTCTTCTGAATTTGTTCTGTTCTAAAGGTCTTTAGCTCTTGCACCTCTTGAATCAACTATGTATAAACATAAGAATATATGAGAATGATGGTAAACAAAACCAGACTAATGAATAGAAGTTATAGAATGTGGACAATTGACATACTCAAATACCTGAGCTATGATCAACTGACCCTCAGATGATGAATGACGACACTCTTCATTCTTCTCTTCTACACCCATTGGTTCCACTTGAAAACCTTTGTCCTCCAATTGAATACCATTCAGAACAGTAGTATCTTCTACATAACCTGGCATTGGAATAGCCAATTCTTTTCTTTCAGTTGGTAAGTCACACACAGAACCATTGGGTCTTGAACCAATGACTTGACCCTCCACCTGACTATTACAAGGGAAGGAGGTGCCATTTGAGCTAGAGCTCACGGGCTGAAGTGACAATTCTTTCAATTTCATGCATATAACATCATTCTCATCTTGTTTAACTAGCTTTGTGTCCAAGCAAGCTCCCAATGGCTGGTTATTTCCATCAAACGAAGAAGCAACAACTTTAGAATCTGATTTCCAACTTGAGTAATTCGAATGCCCAGTTTCCAAAGAAAGTGGCTTAAACCCTTCACCTTCCTCTCCAGCATCATTTGGGGGAAGTGCTTGAAAAATAGTTTTCCACTTTGCAGTATTCTGTGGTACAGAAGCACTTGGAGCAACCACTAAAGATGATAATAACGACATGAGCCTACTTGCTTGAGCATGATCTAGCTCAAACCAGAAATGGTTCTGAGAGTAATAGTTGTCAGAAATTATTGGTTTAAACTGATTTTCAAGTAGTGGTTGGCACCGTAGGCGGACGCGAATCTGAACCTTTTAAGTAAAATGCAGTGCAATATCAATACTAGACCCATATCTTCAGCCAAATCCAACATACAACTCAAAACAATTAGACCATATATGAGAAAATTTCATATGATACCTGTGCAGGATATGATGTACTCTCTGAACCATCAGTGGTCCAGCCATAGGGGTTAATATTCATTTGGCCATTGCTAGCAGCCTCAAAGATTCCATGAAGTCTTCTATCACTGTAGTTGAATAGAAACAGTGGCAAGCCAGGATCAATTTTCTTCACATATGAAAAGTGTTGAGCTGGTAAGCCTGTCAAATGAAGAATATATATATCATTATTATTAGAGCCAAAACTGGGAGAAAAATGACAAATCATCAGTTACCACATTACTCACAAATTAATAAGATTTATAGTTCATAATTTAAAAAATATGTGCTTCACTTTTCTAACCCCATCGGGTGCTTGTATAACTTACTAATAAAAAAAATTATAAAAAAAAAAAACTTATTCTGTGTTTAGATCATAATTTGGGAGCATCTATCACAGTTTGGCACTAATTTTATCATTAATTATTGGTGGTTTTTGGTGAAATTTTGGTCATGGGTTCAACCGTGATGCTCGCATGTGTTATTTTTCTTAATTGTATAAGGTATGTTGATTAATAAAGGCTCTATTTTGGGCTTTTGTGAACATTCCAAGAGTATGGAGGGAAAGACAGATCCAGTAGTTGTGTGGTTAATTTTGAGAATTTTTACAATTTTTTTTAAGTTGGGGCCACTAGGCAGAGGTAAGTTGCAGAAGCATAACACAAAGAACCTTAGTAAGATAAAATGTCACTTTTAAACCATGGGTAGGCAAGGTGAAACTGCCAAAAATTACATATGGATAAAGTTTAGTTATCCCTATTAAGAAAGGCTTCACATTGCAAAACAAAAATTGAAAGCTCAAAAAGAAAAGCAAATGCAAAATCAGGTTGGTGGACATGCAACAAAGGCAGATGAGACGACTGACCAAAGAGTTGGTTCAATAAGCATTCTTTCATGGTACTGTTCTTGCAACCAAATATGACACCACCCAGGTGACTCTTCCTCAAATTTCTGGCAGATGTAGAGCTGTTCACTGACTTTGGAGAAGGTGCATTTTCACTAACAATAAATGTTTTTGTTTTCCTCCTTGCACCCATTCTGCAATCTAGAGGCAAATCTATATAAATAAAACTCAGATAACAAATGGAGATTACTGATTAAAACAGCCACAGGGGACAAAGCAACAACCACCAAATTACATTCCTCATATTTAATTGATGATAGTGAGATTATTGATTAAAAACCATAGGACACAAGACAACAACAACAACAACAAAAACCAAGCCTTAGTCCCAAAATTTTGGGGTTAGCTATAGATATAGATTAATAAATGAACAAGAGTTGAAAAGACATCCATTATTCCAACCACATTCACTTTCCTTCTATGAGAAGTCATTAAACCGCATTAATAAGCATCAAAAATTATATTTAGAAAATTCATTACACGATAGTTTTTCATGTAACTTGTCCAAATCAATTGGCACAAGCCTGAGACACATGGCACACAATTAATGCAAGTAATAAATATACAACTGGTGTCTTAGCCTGAAGATAAAAGACAATCCTCATGGAACGGACATCATCAGTTCAAGATTCAACCCCTATCATATCTATTAAAACGACCACTTATTATAAGATTGAAGCCTAACTCCTTTGTCAACATCAACAATAAGCAACATTTCAACTATAACTCGGAAAAATCATATAAAATATCAGTGCAGGATACTATAATCCCAATCTTGTTTTCAAATATCATCCACCAGATATTCAAACAATACAAAAAGAATGATACTAAATTAAACAAAAACAAACAAACAAACAAAGAATCATCGTATTTAAGAATCAGTAACACATATTCAAAATACCACACAAACAGACACACATCAATCATAAGAAAACCACACAATCTACAAACAAATAGCATCAAAAATCTAACACCCAACGATTAAACCCTAGACGTACCAAATGGCTATGAAATCAGAAATCGGACAGAGACATATCACAAAGATTTCAACAAGTAATAAACAATTAGCACCAACATTAATATTCGCATAATCCAACAGTTCAAAACAAAACCCTAGAAATCCATAAAACTCCGATACTGAAAAGAAATTGAAACTACAAAAACTAAACTAAACTAAACGAAGTTGATCGCATCAATTAGAGCCAATCTATTTCAGATGAAAAAAAAAATCATAGCATTGTTCTTCTTTCTTGTTCATGAAAAACTTCGAAGCGAAGCGAAGAAAAATTTGAGAGAGAGAGAGAGAGACATACTGTGAGAGTGAAGGTTTTGCAGGTTTGTTTTTGGAAACGAAAAAAGCTTCGGAAGCTTCGGAGGGAGAGAGAGAGAGAGAGAGAGAGAGAGAGAGAGAGAGTGTGTGAGTGAGTGAGTGAGTGAGGTCACGCCGTCACGCTAAGGCGCGAAATGATAACCGAGAGTGACTTGTGTGTATATGTAGGCGTTAATTTTAAAAAACTTTATAGAGACGAAGTGGAAAAACGGACAACACAATTACACAAACAAAATGCACACGCCGCTTCCGCTTCCTGTTTTTTAAGGCTGTCACGTGGTTACCTTACCTCAAATGGAAATTTTATTATTTAATACCCATTAATTGTAAAGTACTAGTCCACTAGATGCTTACGGTTGCTTCTTATTAAAACAAAAAACAAAAAAAAGATGGATCATTGCATACTTTTGGTATGATTGTCCATTTATAAGTATAAGTATTACGGAATGTGAAAGGTAAGAACCAGAGTTCTAGTATTTAAGAGCGAGCTAACTATATAATATATGTGGTCACAATTTACATTTTGGAAATTCCAAAAAAAATAGTAAAATTTTGCTATTTAATATGGATAAAGTTTAGCTTTAAACCAGCATGAAGTTACTTTTCTAGCTCACTATGTGATAATTTACAAGACTATTTATCTCTTCTCTATCTCTATATATTAAGAGGATTCAAAGAATTAATTATCTGTTAGTTATCTGATGATTAAATTCTCTAAATAACCCCTAATCTTTAAAAAATATTACTTTAGTAAGATAAATAACTTAGGGTATATAAGTAATTTAAATTTAATAATTTAATGATAAAAAAATAAAAACTGCTCAATTTTTCCTGCCCACGTTCTCCTATTGCCCCTAAGAATAGGCCACACAAGTCACAACTATCTCTAAAGCGGAAAAAAAATCCAAATTTTAAACCCACTTAAAATTCAAAACACACTATTATCTTTATTGGCGAAGAAGGAAACACCCAATATGTCCCAATTTATCTGCCAACCCACGTTCCATGTGTTCATTAAAAAAATAAATAAAAAATCACTTAAAATTGAAAACACATATTTATCCATACTGCCAAAAAAATAAAACAGTCAATCTGCCAACCAACCCACGTGCAAAACAAAAACTTCCCATTAACATTTTTATAAATGTTAAAATTTTGCATTCATCATAATTTGGGGTTACTGAATTATTTAATCACAAAATATTTCGGAGTGTGATGAGATATATACATTTATGAGTGAAATAAATTTTTTGTATATAAATCACATCACGCCCCTAGGTATATTATGATTAAAGAATGCGGCAACTCTGAATTATGATAAATGTAAATTATTAACTTTAAAAAAAAAAAAAAAGATTTTCTAAGCATGCACGTGAATGCAGCAACTCTCAATTATGATAAATGTAAATTATTAACCTTAAAAAAAAAAAAAAAAAAAAAAAAAGCCTTTAAGCACGTGCGTGAGCTCGTGCTTAGAGGTTAGTATATATATATATATATATGTATATATATATATATATTAATAGGCAAAACTTAAAGAAAATCCAATTATATTATATAATTGAAGTCCAATTTTGCGTCATATATCGTAAATTATTTATTTTTAGAAAGAGTTTTATTTTTTAATTTTGGAGTCAAATGTTGGACCACATCATAAATATCCATAAAAAACCAAAGAGTTTAGAATTAATGAATATAAATTAATTTAAAAATGGACAATTTACATTTTCTAACTAATAATATTCTTACAAGACTTTTTAAAGAGTTAAAAAATATATATAAAAATGACTATCAATAATGAAGAAGGTAAAAATCTAGGTTGACGGATCTCCATGAAATGGGTCTGACGGTTCCGCATTCGTGGGCTGATAGAGAACAGGCCCAACGTGTGTAAGGTCTGTGACTAACAGATCCTGCATGAGCGGATGCAACAAGGACGGATCGTGCAACTACGTGGCAGCCAAAAACCCTAGATGGGAAATACTTGCGACATACACTTACCCATCATAGAATCCCAAGGTAAATGGAATCCTAGCACAAAGAGGATTCCAGAAGATACACGCATTAATGAAGATTTTCTATATAAGGAAATATTTTTTCCATCACGTTTGAGACTATTCAAGAGGATTCCTATAAGGAAAAGACTTCTACACCAAGAAAGAGATGTCAACATTCTACTACTATAAAAGCCCCAATACCCTCACAAATCAAGATACGCATAATTTACCTCTCTCTAGCACTTTAGAGTTGTGAGAAGTTCTAGCTTGACTTTCGGAGGATATTTGGCCAGCACCACACCGGTGCTCTCTATTAGGTCTTCCCTTTCTGTTGTGCAGGTGTTATTTCGAGCGTGCAAGTATCGTGTGGCTCACTGGTGATTTTTTCGGCATCATCAGTTGGCGCCGTCTGTGGGAACATCGTTTTCTGAGCCATAACAAATGCTTCCCGAACAAAAGAGTTGAATGGTGCTAATTCACTCAATGGTGACCACGAACAACGTTCAGGGAGACGAAACTCACTTAGCGGCCTTCGAGGGGCAGGTTCAGACCTTAGCTACCGTCGTAGAGTGCCTCACTAAGCAGAACCACGATCTGGAGGAGCAGTTACGCTAGAAATACGCAAGTCACGGCACTTAAGAACAAAACCAAGAAGGCACCAGTGCCAATAGAAGAGAACGAAAGGGGCCAGAGGGTAGTAATGCTCAAAGCATACCAGAGCGACAAAATTTGAGCATGCCATCCCTCATGGATGCAACTCCGCCTTATATTGTCACAGAGATGCAGGCAATGAAGGAGCAAATGAAGGTTATGATGAACGCTCTTAAGGGGTGGGTGTCCAGCGACCTTGACAATTTGGTCAACTGCACCGACTCGCCGTTCATTACGGCCGTCAACTCCTTCCCTTTACCACATAAGTTTCGCATGCCACAGATCGACAGCTATGACAGAGCGAAGGACCTTCTGGACCACTTGGAAACCTTTAAAACCTTAATGCACCTTCAAGGGGTAGCAGATGAGATCATATGTAAGGCCTTCCCTATGACACTGAAGGAAGCCGCGAGGATTTGGTTCAGCCGACTGATGCCTAACTCCATCAGCACTTTCAAAGAGCTAAGCACCTAGTTCACCTCGCATTTTATTGGAGGATACAGGTACAAAAAGTCTATCGCATGCTTAATGAACATCAGGCAGCGAGAAGAGGAGACGTTAAGATCCTATATAACCTGTTTCAACAAGGAAGCGCTCTCGATCGATGAGGCCAACGATAAGATACTTATGGCGGCCTTCACAAACGGGTTACGAAAGGGTAAGTTCCTTTTCTCTCTATACAAAAATGACCCAAAAACAATGTCAGAAGTCCTCTACAGAGCCATTAAGTACATGAACGCTAAGGACGCACTGTTGGCTTGAGACGAAAAGCTAAGAAAAAAGGGAAAGGCAGGAAGATGCTCGACAAGACCAAGGTCAGAAGATGGCAAGGACGGGGGACCGAAAGGATGACAAACGCTCCAAGCCCCCCGTAGGGAGATTCACGAATTTCACCCTATTGACTGCCCCAATTGACCAGGTACTAATGTAGATCAAGGACGAAGGAACCCTAACCTTTTTCGAAAAGCTGAAGAAAGATCCTAATAGGTGATCTAGGGACAAGTATTGCCGCTTCCACCGTGATCACGGACATGATACGGCTGATTGCTACGACTTAAAACAACAGATCGAAACCCTTATTAGACAAGGGAAATTGCAAAAGTTCGTCAGCATAGAAAGGACGGATCAGCAACATCAAGAACAACTCTCCCGACGGGATAATGAGCGCCTTAGGCCACCTATAGGGGATATAAGAATGATCGTAGGGGGCATGACAACTATGGGGTCATCCAAAAATGCCTGAAAGACATACCTCAGGATGGTTCACAACGTTCAGCTGATAGGCTCCTTACCAAAGATAGCATGGATAAAGAGCCCCATCATAGGATTCTCGGAAGAGGATGCCTGACGTCTTCACCACCCTCATGATGACGCGCTTGTTGTCACCGTACAAGTGGGGGACTTCAACATGCATCGGGTGCTAATCGACAATGGTAGCTCAGCAGACATCCTATATTACCTAGCATTCCAGCAAATGAGGATTGATAGAGAACGGTTAATACCGACAAATGCTTCGCTGGTTGGTTTTTAAGGTACAAGGGTATTCCTATTAGGCGCGGTCGTGCTTTCGGTAATAGTAGGTGATTATCCTCAACAGATCACTAAGGATGTGACATTCCTTGTGGTCAACTACTCGTTTGCTTATAATGCTATCCTCGGACGACCCACCCTTAAATCGTGGAAGGCAGTAACATCAACATATCACCTAATGATCAAGTTTCCTATGGATTACGGGGTTGGAGAGCTACGAGAAAATCAGGTGGCCGCATGTGAATGCTACATTGCCATGCTGGAGATGGAAGATCACCAGCAGACCATGTGCATAGAAGATTAACAAACCATAGCAGAACCGGTTAAAGAACTAGAAGAAATAACCCTTGATGAATCAAGACCTGAACAGACGATTAGAATGGGGACGTTGGCCAGCCAGCCAATACGTCAAGCCCTTGCAGCATTCCTTAGGATGAATCAAGATGTGTTCGCATGAAGTCACAAGGATATGCCCGGGATTGATTCCTTAGTCATAGTTCACAAGTTGAATGTGAACCCCGCATCCTCACCCGTCTGACAGAAAAAGCGAGTGTTCACTCGAAAGCAAGATAAAGCGATAGCAAAAGAGGTCAGGAAGCTACTGGAAGCAGATTTCATTTAAGAAGTGTACTACCCTGACTAGTTAGCAAATGTAGTTATGGTCAAGAAGGCTAATGGGAAGTGGCGAATGTGTGTCGATTTCTAGACCTTAATAAGGTATACCCGAAGCACAGCTACCCATTTCCTCGGATAGATACCTTGGTAGACTCGATAGTAAGACACCAGCTCATGAGCTTTATGGATGCCTTTTCGGGCTATAATTAAATCAAGATGGATGAGGCTGATCAAGAGAAAACCTCATTTATCACCAGCCAAGGACTCTTTTGCTACAAGGTGATGCCATTTGGGCTCAAGAACGTGGGGGTGACGTACTAGAGACCGATGAACAAAATGTTCACGCACCAGATTGGGAGGAACGTATAAGTTTATGTTGATGACATGTTAGTAAAGAGCCTACATGAAGATGATCACCTAGACGACCTCCGGGAGACTTTCGACACACTTCGGTCATATAACATGAAGTTGAATCCAAACAAATGCGCATTCGGAGTGACGGCGGGGAAATTCTTGGGCTTCATGGTATCCCAAAGAGGTATAGAGGTTAACTCAGAGAAGATATGGGCCATAATGGAGTTAAAGCCACCAAGGACGATCAAGGAGGTGCAAAGCTTGAATGACAAAATTGCAGCCTTGAACAGGTTCGTCTTGAAAGCGATGGATAAATGTCTACCCTTCTTCCACATTCTGAAAAAAATCATTCGAGAGGACGAACGAGTGCCAAAAGGCCTTTGAAGATTTAAAGAAATACCTTTCATCTCTGCCATTACTTAGCCTGTCCAAACTAGGGGAAGAACTCTACCTTTACTTAGCAGTTTCATAAGCAGCGGTCAGCACGGCCTTAGTAAGAAAGGGAGAAGGATCTCAAAGACCCGTTTACTTTACAAGCCGGGCGTTCCAAGGAGCAGAAGAGAGGTACCCTCAAATTAAGAAATTGGCCTTCGCATTAGTAACTATGGCATGGAAGCTCAAGCCGTACTTTCAGGCACATACCATCATAGTCTTGACGGATCAACCCCTGAGAAGAGCCATGAGTAGCCCTGAGGCTGCCGGATGGATGGCTCTATGGGCAGTAGAGTTGAGCGAATTTGATATATAGTACCACTCGTGAACTGCGATAAAAGGGCAAGCTGTGGCTAACTTTATTGCCGAATTTACTCAATCAGAAGGCAAGGGGGCAAAATATAGCCGCACAGTGGAGCATCCACACAGACGGATCTTCCAATAGATGAGTAGGAAGGGCTAATGTGGTAATCCAAACCCCAAAGGGGGATAAAATCGAGTGCATGATCCGACTGGACTTCCCCACGACCAACAACGAGGCTGAATATGAAGCAGTGGTAGTGGGGCTAGACCTCGCAAAGGCAACAGGTGCTAAAAACGTGGTCGCACATTGCAACTCCCAGGTGGTAATCAGTCAGATTAAATGGCGGCTACGAATGCAAAAATGAAAGGATGAAGAGGTATCTAGAGGAGTTAAAGAATCGAATTAGCAGCCTCGAAGTCAAATTCATTCAAATCCCAAGGGAAGAAAACAAATGTGCCGACCGCCTAGCAAAAGCTGCCTCAGCAGAATTTATGCTTGTCCCCGAACAGGTATTGTCATTTGTTCAAGTCTCCTCACTTATTGATGACGGAACGAATGTGCAGGAAGTAGGTTCTGAAAGCAATTGGACTACGCCATTGATATCCTACTTGAGAACTGGCATGTTACTAGATGGAAAAGACGCCGCCAGGAAGTTGAAGGTCTAAGCATCATGATTTGTGCTAAAAAAAGATGTCTTATAGAAAAGAGGATTCTCTCGACCGTACCTGAGGTGTTTAAGCCACTAAGAAGTAGATTACGTAATGAGAGAAGTCCGTGAGGGTATCTGCGGAAACCACTCGGGGGCATGGTCATTAGTGCACAAGTTGATCCGAGCAGGATACTATTGGCCTACAATGCTGAAGGACATATAGCTTATGTCAAAGCCTGCGACAAGTGTCAAAAGTTCAGTAATTTCATCAGGCAACCGTCCGAAGAGCTAACCCCCATGACAGCCCCTTAGCCATTCGCCCAATGGGGTCTAGATATCATGGGCCTCTTCCTGAAAGCAGTTAAGCAGCTAAAGTTTCTGTTAGTTGGTATCGTCTACTTCACTAAGTAGGTGGAAGTAAAAGCCCTAGCCACTATCATGGAGAAGAACATTCGAAATTTTGTTTAGAGAAATATCATTTGCAGGTACGGGATACCCAGAGTGCTTGTCTCCGACAACGGAAAGCAATTCGACAATAGCGCATTTAGGGACTTCTGTTCGGAGCTAGGTATCAAGAATCACTATTCGTCGCCTGCACACCCACAGGCCAATGGGTAAGTTGAAGTCACGAACCGATCCTTGCTAAAGATCATCAAGACTCGGCTCGAAGGGGCAAAGGATATCTGGCCGGACGAGCTACCAAGCGTTTTGTGGGCATACCGAACTACAGCAAGAACACCCACTGGAGAAACGCCATTTCGACTAGCATATGGAAGTGACACTGTCATCCCAACAGAAATAGGGCTCACAAGCTATCGGGTGGAGAACTACGACGAGGATAAGAACGAAGAGGCCATGCACCTTCAGCTCAACCTGGTGGACGAAGTCCGAGCGACAACGGAGCAAAGGTTGGCGCAATATCAGAATCTCATGGCGAAACACTACAACTCCAATGTCAGGCATAGAGACTTTCAGGTTGGAGATCTTGTACTACAGAAGGTAATGGGCGCTACTAAAGATTCTTCGCAAGGAAAGCTCGCCCCTAATTGGGAAGGACCCTACAGAATCACATCATGGAAGAGGAAGGGCACCTATCACCTCGAGACGCTGGACGAGCAAAAGTTGCAGCACCCGTGGAACATGGAGTACCTATGAAAATACTACCAGTAGAGATAATATGAAGAACAATGATGCTCCCCAATTTTCCAGTTTATTTAGTTTTACTATAATTACTTGTTTTACTTAGAAAATTTTTTGCTACAATACGTATCCTTTTAAGCCCAAGGGGGTAGGTACTTTTTTACAAACGCATGGTTTTTTAATTAATAAGAAGAATATTCAGACATAACTATGTTTTTCTGAATTCTGATAAAAAGTCCACAAACTGGACGGATCATCCCAAGATGATGAAAATTCTTAAGTCCAAAAAGTGGACGGGTGTAAACTAAAAGTCCACAAACTAGATGGATCATCCTAGGAGGATGAAAATCCTAAGTCCAAAAAGTGGACGGGTATAAACTAAAGTCCACAAACTGGACGGATCTTCCCAGGAGGATGAAAATTCTGAGTCCAAAAAGTGGACAGGTATAAACTAAAGTCCGCAAACTAGACGAATCATCCTAGGAGGATGAAAATTCCAAGTCCAAAAAGTGGACGGGCATAAACTGAAGTCCATAAACTGGACGGATCATCACTGAAGGATAAAACTTCTTAGTCCAAAAAGTGGATGGGTCTACTATCAAAATTCAAATTTCACTTAAGACGGAGTCTATTTTTCAATGGACAAAATGAAGTCCACAAGGTGGACGAGTCTATTAATTCACACAGTTCATGAATTGAATGGATCTACTGTTCAAAAAACTCATGTCGTTGAGTGAATAGTTATGCTGCTAATAGATCATTAATGGTTCACATAATCTCATTAAGAGAGTGACAACCAGAGCCACATAAAGAATAGAGTCATTTAAATCCATAAATTAAACAAATCCATTCACAAAAATGAAATAGACAGCATAGTTAAAAGTTAAACCCGTGAAGGGTTGAAACTTACATCGACGATTAAGTACATTCAAATGTTCTCCAAGACCATTTAAAAAAAAAACTATGGACGGAGGTATGTTCAACATTTTCTAGAAGACGGACATCAGCATCGACAGTCAGATCTTGGCCTTTTGGAGGAGCTAACTCACCATCACCAGCTGCATTATCAACAAATAGGCTCTCTGTACTGTCAGAGGTGACGGGCTGTACAGTGGTTTGGGTTTGGTCATCAATATTTATCATGGAGAAGTCAAGTTCAAGGTAAGCTCTTTTTGCTTGACGAACAGCATCATCGAATCCGTCTGTGTAAGAAATAGCGAGCTCCTTAATGAGGGCGTCGGAGTCATGATACTTACGAATTGCTTCTTCTTTTGCCTGACGGAGTTGATCCTTAGCTTCCTTGATCTCTTTCTCCTTGTCTTCCAGGACCTTCTTCAGCTGCTCCATCTAGTTGAAATACTCATCCCTGGCTTTTTCCACCATGACAAATTTCTTATCCTGGACGACCTTCCAAGCCTTCAGCTCGTCTGGTTATTCCTTCGTCGCCTTTGCCTTTTCACGAATACGGTCTAGCGACGTCTCATGGCTTAGATACCGTCCTATGAGCCCTTTCATCATAACCATGGCCTAAAAATAAAAAGGAGTTAGTTTCAAAACTAGCAAAGAGGTAGACAGACGAATAGAGGATGGGTAAGTTTTACCTGAGCAATACTGAACAGCTCGTCTCCCCCATCGCCTCTGTTGAATGGTTGCTTTGGTCCTCATAATCCTCAGCAGTTATGATGGACAAAAGCCTTTTCAGAGCGTGTTTGGAGTTCTCTCGGAGGAGGACAAGTGGCTTTTCCTGATAAGTAGACGGAGCCTTCATAAGGCCTTTGCAAGGCCCATGCTTCGCTGGGGTGACCATCTTCGTATCCTTAGTCATTAGCCCTACAACGGGCTCCAAAGGGACCTTGGGTTTCTTTGGAGGACGATCCCCTTTGGACGGCTATTTCCTTTTTGTGGACGGGTGGCTTGAGCCCGTCCTCTTAGGATCCACACCGTCGGTCTCCTTATTCTTGGCAGCCTGTGACTTAATCATTGCCCTCCTCTTGGCGTCATCTATTTTTGTAGAGGTGGACGGGTGAAGTTAAATATTAAGATTAAAATCAAAACTATTCAAACAGAATGAAGATGACGAACTTACATTGGCGAATTCTGGTGTCGTATTTAATGGCTGCTAGCGTTGGTTCGAGTCCGTCACAATACCAATGGATGGTATTAAGTGTGACTAGTTTTGCCCAAGTCCTTTCCTCCGGCTTGGTCTTGGCAAAAATTCTTTCAAGAAAGCTGAACTCCTCAAGTTCAACTTGTGGATGTCGTCGAACTACAAAAAAGAAGACGGTTAACAATGTTCAAGAAATGATAATAAACTGAATGGTTTATGTTAAGGGTTCACACACTAGGACGAGTGCATACCAAATGGAGGCAATATGCCCCAAGTTGTGTTGACGGGTATGTGTTCTGTGTCCCCTGGACAACACATCCATTCGTCACCCTCTAAGAAGAAATAACGGCTCTTACAGTCCCTATTGGAGTCTGGGGTTTCAAATATAACCTTCAACAACAGACTCTTAGGCACAAAACAATACATCCTCCTTGATTTGTCTATTTTGTCTGGATGGTAACAGTGAAGGAATTCCCGCACCGTCAGCCTCTTAGCACCATTAAACCACCAAACAGGACCTCCATTGCTATGAAGACCCTCAAAGCGTTTGGGGATACTTGGTTGACAGACAGGCCCGGGTATTTGAGAAGCTCACGGTGAAGGGAGCTTAGTGGAAACCTGAGCCCTGCCTTCAACATCTATTCATAAATGTCGACACCTTTTATCCCTTCATAGTAGCATTTCTCTGACTTATAGGGTAGACAGATAGGGATGTTATCTGGAATTTGGTAATTGGCCCTAAAGGTGTTCAAGTGTTTCTCCTTGATGGCGGATTTAAAATCATTCATCATCTACTTCGGTAGCATGATGAATTCCCTAGGTCCATCAGCACCAACGACGGACTTTATTGGTTGTTCCTTGCCACCGTCAGAACCCTCCTCTGGGTCAGCCATCTCTATATCCTCATTTGTTGAGGACGGGGAAGAGGCGGACAGACTCCTCTCTTCTCTTGGACTCTCTTGGTCTTCGTGACCTGACATGTATACTTCCTCGTAATCTGCCCCGTCACAGACAACTGACCAGTTACTTGACGCACTAGACATTGCCTACACGTGACGACAAAACCTAAGATTCTGACGGGTCTAGAAGGGGTGATAGGGAATAGAGCAGGAAAATAAAAGAGTATCTGAAGATAAAAGAGACTTGTGAAAAAGAGAGTACTTACCAAGTTAGTGCGTGAGCAGAAGAAAGGCGTTGATGACGGACACAGCAACTTGACGGAGTGGTCTCTAATAAGGATGATGGATGTGCTCTGACTGTGTGTTTTAGTGGAAAGTAGAGAAATGAGAAAAGAAGAGTGTGATATTTATAAATGAAGTGCACGGAAGATGAAGCGACGCTTCGATCCGAGACAATATCCAATGGAAGAGCGACACGTGCCATGCATCATAAATGGCTTCCAGACAACCTGTCAGGGGTGGGCATAGTTCACAGAGTCCGTATTGAAACCGTTAACTCACATGCCTTTGGACCGTCATCTCCTAAACCTTGAACCGTCACCCCACGGGTCCTTCTGCTAAAAAATGACAGACCCATGGGGTAAGGGAGCAACTGAAGAGGGTAAAAATTTAGGTTGGCGAATCTCCATGAAATGGGCCTAACGGTTCTGCATCCGTGGCCGATAGAGGACGAGCCCAACGTGTGTAAGGTCTGTGATAGACGGATCCTACATGAGCGGATGCAATAGGGACGGATCGCGCAACCACGTGGCAGCTAGAAACCCTAGATGGGAAATACTTGCGATACATACTTACCCACCATAGAATCCCAAGGTAAATGAAATCCTAGCACAAAGAGGATTCCGGAAGATATGCACAATAATGAAGATCTTCTATATAAGGAAATATCTTATCCATCATGTTTGGGACTATTCAAGAGGATTCCTATAAGGAAAAGACTTCTACACCAAGGAAGAGATGTCAACCTTCTACTACTATAAAAGCCCCAATACCCTCACAAATCAAGGTACGCATAATTTACCCATCTCTAGCACTTTAGAGTTGTGAGAAGTTCTAACTTGACCTCCGGAGGTATTTGGCCGACACCACACCGGTGCTCTCTGTTAGGTCTTCCCTTTTTTTTGTGTAGGTGTTATTTCGAGCGTGCAAGTATCGTGTGGCTCACTGGTGATTTTTTTGGCATCATCAAATAATATTTAAATTATACTATATATACTACTATATATACTAATGAGGCGTTGCACAATGCACAATGAAAATTTCCTCATATTGAAAATTTGTTAGGATTGCTGATGCCATCTCTTTGACAGTCATGAATTGAAGAACATGTCACAATGTGATGAAGGAATCACAGTCCACAAGTAATCTACATGTTATTTACTTTTAACAAGAAAGTTTCATTGAAAATTTAACAATTTTGGTATTTCATCGTGATTCTGAACCACTATGGGTCGACCTCTAGCCCAGTCCAATTCTAAGGAGTAAATTGGGAATGCTTCAATTTCAAAATTATACCTTTTCTGGAACCCAATTTTGAAAGGTTCCCAGTATTAATAGTTTTTGTTGGCAAATGCAATTATAGAAAGCCAAAGGCAGAAAAACTGGATCCAAATATCAATACATGGCAATGTATCAATATTCAGATCATTTGCTGCATTATAGAAGACTAGAAGAAGGTCTAAGCATTAGTAACCTGAAAAAGAAAACCCACTTGTAAGCATTGCTAGTATAATATACCCTATAGTGTATCCAATAACATCCAGCCTACAAGCCAATTGCAACACAGAAGAAAAGGAGCCTGCAGTAACATACCATTTAATGAATGAGACAAAAATCTCTTGAGGAAAAAATCAACTCTGCCAAAAGATAGAAGAAAGAGAGTTTTTAGGGGAAGAGGCATGCCCGTTTTTTACAACCATGTCAAAGTAAACTGCAAGAAAGAAACATTAGAGTAGAAACATGGTTATCACTCACTAAAATTACTCTGTTGCATGCTGTAATCCTTTCAGATTATAAAGTAGAAAGGTATTTCATTTCTGTATTGGGACCAAGACTTTCATCACCAGGACCACGACCTGACCGGAAACCACTTTTATTAGACGGTAAACAATGTTTTGTTTTGTTATAATTATTGACTTCCAACTTCACGTTGTTCCAAAGTGTAACACGGAAGATCTGTTTACGTAATAGATTACTGTGAAATTGTGCATTCATCCTTTATTTTATTTATTTATTTATTTATTATTATTATTATTTTTTGCTGTGTTCTGTTCTGATTTCCTTTTCCTTTGGACTGTTTGACTGAAAATTTTTAGAATAGATAACTGCATGGATTGTGGGGTTCAAAATTCGAGTTTGCAAGGCATGTAACACGAAAAGTTATTTACTTATGAAACAATCTTATGAGATCATCGTTCCACAATATTTTAAACTCATATAGATGGAATCTATACATGCTGTGAGAGAAATGTTTTATAAAATTGTCGTATCAAGTGGTACTTTTTTTTTTTTTTTTTGGTATTAGACATAAGGAAAAACAAAAACAAAAACAAAAGGAAAAATCCAAAATTTTTACATTTGTGATAAATTTAAACCTTATATATTTAATTGCGTAAAAAAAAAAAACATTTATAAAAAAGTCTTATAACTCAATTTGCACATCTTTGAAAATATCTAGAGTTCAAATCATTCTCTACCATTGTTATATCTAGCAAATTATATATATATATATATTTATATATATATATTTTAGAGAGAGTTTCAACCTATAGCGTCCGCTCCTGATAATAACTCTTTATCATTAGACCAAGACACCAATCAGTTTTTGGTGTAAGCGAGGATTGAATTCCAAATCTCTTATTAAACCATCAGAGACTTTACTAGTTAAGCTAGCTAAAACCCACAACAAATTATATATATATACACACATACACAGAGGGATGGAAGGTAGCCTTTGACTTGGGGGGGCAATGGCCCCCTCCCCTATTTTTTTTTTTTTAAATATTAGAATATATAATAGGCATTAATTTTAGCAATTTTATTCTATAAAAAATTACACTTTGCCCCCTTAATTAATAATAGCATTAATTCTTTAAGAGTGATGTTATATCCACAAATTTTTCTACAATATTTTTACAAACTTTTGAAATAGTAGATTCTTATTAGTTCACATCTAGACTCACTGCTTACACCATTTGTAAAAAAAAAAAATTGTAGCCCTAGCATTTTCTTCTTTTTAAAGACCATAATAATATATAAATTTAAAATTTAAAACAAGATATACAAGCCCAAAAAAGTTAGCCCAACAATAAGAATTATTAATAGTAAAACTAAAAAAATTTAAGTCTAATAAACCAATTTTACTCAAAACAAACAATGCGACCAATTAAAAATTTTCAAATAAAATAATTGTCCTTACCCAACAACACACATCAAAGTCAGGAAAAAAAAAAAAAAAAAAACTCATTGGCTAAGCTATCATATACAACCAATAGCGAAGTCGCCCCCTAACTATAAGTCCTGACTCCGTCTCTATATATTTATAAACACTACATTTTCATTCTTGTAATAATCAAAATTCTCGTCTATTATAGAAAGAAATCTAACATAAAAATAAAAATAAAAAAAAATAAAAATAAAAAAGCCGTTCTACTCAACTTATATAGCTCTATTTTATATACTTGTATTGCTAAATTTTTTAGCTATATCTCCTTCATTTTCTGTAAACTCAAATAATTCCATTTGGATCTTACTCAAAATCACCATCCAAACCACCCCACTTCAAGACCACCCAGAGGCCTCACCAAAGCCCTACAAAAAAAGCTTTGTCACAACTCTAATGGAAGCCACAACACTTCGTTCTCAATCGATCAAAGAAGACACGTACTTCATATCCAACCTCAAGTCCTCTGAGAAAAAAGCTCTCCAAGAACTCAAAGACAAGCTTGTAGTTTCTGAAGCCTCTGATTCATCCATGTGGGGTGTTCCTCTATTGGGGGGTGATGACAAAGCCGATGTGATACTGTTAAAGTTTCTAAGGGCCAGAGATTTCAGGGTCTCTGACTCACTCAACATGCATGTTGCTTAAGTGCTTAGCTTGAAGGAAAGAGTTTGGAGCAGATAGTGTGGTTGAAGAGGAACTTGGGTTTAAGGAACTAGAGGGTGGTGGCTTATATGCATGGTTAGGATAGAGAAGGACACCCTATGTGTTATAATGCTTATGGGGTTTTTAGAGACAAGGAAATGTACGAGAGGATTTTTGGTGATGATGAGAAGCTTCAGAAATTTTTGAGGTGGAGGGTTCAAGTGCTTGAGAGAGGGATTAATCTTGGGGCAGAAATGTCGTGTGCATTTGCACGCATGAGTGCCAATTCCTGCCAAATTAATTGTCCTGCCATTCTACTACTACATTTGTTCCATTTCACACTTAATTACCCATGCACTACTTTCTTTCTTGATTTGTATGGTAATCTCTCTCTCTCTCTCTCTCTCTCTCTCTAAAGAATGAATATAGCAACGCCCATCTTGTTTCATGTATTTAATTTTTTGGTGGTTATAGATCAATGAATTATTGATAGGTGTAATTTTTTTATTTATTTTAAATTATACATTATAACTTGTAATTGAATATTTAATTAATTTATTTCCATACAAATACAAATTAACCCTTTAAAAATATGATTTATGCATGCGTACTTGAACGCCATTGCTTGAGAAGTCTCAACCCTATGTCAAGGATCGCATACTCCAGTATTTGACTAGACAACCAATAACTTCCCAACGTTCTCAACCCTATCTGTTTTTATTTTACTGTATATAACAGCCAACGATGTCATATTGTTTGAGTGGTGTTAATGATATTATACATTTTATTACATATGCTTTATATTACAAAATTGATTTGCTACTAATAACAAAAAAATAATTAGATATTTATTTGTAATATTGTTCAAATAAACAAATTGTATATTCATTGTCAAACCAGTTTGTAGATTTTATTACATAAAATTTGTAATAGTTTTAACATTTTCTTAAATCTTTATCATCTGCAATTATATTGGTACTTGAATACAAATTGACAACACGTTTATAAATTTTTCTAAAATTTTAAAATACCTCCAAGATTTTAAAAGAATATGTAAAAAAAATTTCAGTGGCAACAAGCATAAAAAAAGTAAAAAATTAAAAAAAAAAAAAAAAAAAAAAAAAAACTCCCTTTGTACATCTCCATTTTAGATGTAGTTCTCATTTTCTGTGTTATAAGATGATATTAAGATTCTCAAATATTGAAGAAATTGAAGAAGAAAAAAATAAACGAGGAAAGCCAATAGAGATAAGCAAGGAAGAAAGGGAAGCAATCGAGTGAAATCTAACTTAAGAGAGATTGTATTACTTCAATGAATCTAATATTTACAAGGCTGATATTTATATAGAAAAGGAGAATAAAAAGTTAAAAACCGTTTTTAATTAAATCCTCTAATTGTTATGGTAGAGCGGTAACTAACAGCAAACAAACTCACCAATTTAACTAATTTAACAACTCTGATGACAATATGTAACTCTGTTACCATATAATAATAATAATAATAATAATAATAATAATAGGTAAAGCTAAGAGAAAAACCAATTAGATTTCAAATTGGAATTTAATTAGAGTCTAATTTTATGCCATGTATCCCATCTAATCTAAGTTTTTAAAGTTTTGTACCAAGTGAGTTAATTCAATATAAAAATTGGATTTCAATTAGAGTTTAATTTTGCGACATATATCCCATCTAATCTAAGTTTTTTTAATTTTTGTACAAAATGAGTTAATTTAGTGTAAAAAAAAAAAAAAAAAAAAGAGGAGTCCAATATAAGTAAACCATAGAAAAACATAATTTTTGAATGATTTTATATAGATGAGCCATTTTTTTTGTAGAACTAAAAACAATTCAAGTTTATAAATCATATATATATATATATATATATATTAATTGGTAAAGCTGAGAGAAAATCCAATTAGATTTTAAATTGGAATTCAATTAGAGTATAATCTTGTGCTACATGTCCCGTCTAATAAAAAATTTTAAAATTTTGAACCAAGTTAGTTAGTTCAATGTAAAAATTGGATTTCAATTATAGTTTAATTTTACGGCACATGTTCCATCTAATCAAAATTTTTTAATTTTTGTGCCAAATGAGTTAATTTAGAGTAGAAAACGAGGAGTCCAATATAAATAAATCATAAAAAACATAATCCTATATCTAACACTATATATAAAATTAGAAGAAGAGAGAGTTTGAATGATTTTATATTTATAAGCCTTTTTTTTTTATAACTAAAAACAATTAAAATTTATAAGTTATAGATATAAATATATATATATATATATATATTAATAGGTAAATTTTAGAGAAAATCCAATTAAATTCTATAATTGAAGTCCAATTTTGCGCCATATGTCCTAAATTATTTATTTTTAGAGAGTTTTATTTCTTAATTTTGGAATCAAATGTAGGACCATATCATAAATATCCATTCAAGTGAGTTATTATGCACAAAAACCAAAGAGTATAGAATTAATGAACATAAAAATATTTTTTAAAAATGGACAATTTACATTTTCTACTTAATAACATTCTTACAAGACTTTTTAAAGAGTTAAAAAAAAAAAAAAAAAAAGAATGACTATCAATAATATTTAAATTATATATGTAAGATTATTATACTATATATGCATCTTAATGTGTATCTTTTAAGTATATTCATGCATATGCATGGAGTTACAAGCTAGTAGTATATAATGCACCCTCTTTTCATTGAAGAATTGACAATAACTAATTAAGAAAGATGTTTTTTTAATAAAAAAATTATTATTATTATTATTTAGATATGGCAAAACTTCAACCTATACCATCTATTTTATGATAATTCTTCTTTATCATCAAGCCGAAAACATCAACTGATTTTTGGTGTAAGAAAAAAAATTTTTTTTTTTTTTTTTTGAGAAGAGCCAAAAAAGAGTTTCTTAATTTTTTAATGAAGCTAATATGACCAAAAAAATAAACACTATAGTTTATTTATAAAAATATTTATGGACCGATCAAATAACCATATATTGCTTGATAAGAATAACTATTTGCTTTACATCATTGATAATTTTAGTTTAAAAACATGGTTTCTTTTTTAAAATAAAAATTTGAGGTATTTTAAGTCTGTAAGATAATTAAAACATTTATAGAAAGGTATAATGATGACAATGAAGCTAAGGCCCTGAGATTTTGATAAAGACAGTGAAAATTTCTACCAAATGGATCTAAAGAATTTTATTAAAAAAAAAAAAAAAAAGGAATTCAACTTGCTTTATCAATTTTAAGGTTCACATAATAAAATGGTGTAGTTGAAAGAAATATGAAATCAATTAAATTTTAACATGGCTAGGAGCACGTTACGTTGTAAAGCATAGTATGGATACAAAAATTATGTTGAAGCTTTTGATTATATATGATGTTTAATTTTTCAACCATTTCCTATTAGGAGTGTACAAGAAAGAACTCAGAAGTTCGGAGAAGAAACCTAATATTTGTTGAATCTCCACCATCCTTAACAACCGCAACATAATCTCTCTCTCTCTCTCTCTCTCTCTCTCTCTCTCTCTCTCTTAATGGTCCTAGAGGCCTAGAATTCCTAAGAATAGATCAGAGCAGAATTTGATTATCGGCAAAATAATTGTAACCAGAATTGTCTATGTTGGATTTCCCCCTCATATTTTGGTTATTGGCTTATGTTTCAATTGTGAAAATGTGGTAGAGAATTTGTTAACTGGTCCATTTTTTTAGGGAGAATCTGGGGAAATTGTTATAGGGTATATTTCTTTTATGTTAGAATTTTTTTATGAACAAAATTATCTACCTAAAATTAAGTTAATGTAACTTGTTATTAGAAATTGCCTTGTACATGTGTATTTCTTTTATAATTCTTATTTATTATGTATGTGAAACTATATGTATTTGAAATAAGACTTTGCATCTAAAATTAAATATGAATGAAAAAAAATTTGGAACCGTCACATTGTTATTGGAAAAAATGATTTCCACAATAACTCATAGCCAACCGTAATTAAATTTAGTAATTTTTTTTTTAGAGAGTTTCAACCTATAGTGTCCGCTTTTGATGATAACTCTTTATTGTTAGACTAATACACCAATCAGTTTTTGGTATAGATGGGGATTGAATTCTAGATCTCTTGTACAACCATCAAAGACTTTAAAAACAAAATTTTAACATAATACCAAACCCAATTTTTTAGATTGCATTGTACATACTATATAATGCATTGAGCTAGATTACCTATTAGGTACTACCATTACCATTATTAAATGCTACCTAAGCATTTTAACTATCAAGTACAAGATTTTCTATTTTCTCAAACCAAAAAAAAAAGGTCAAGATTTTCTTCAATTTACTGTTGTTAATAAGATTGATTACATATATGATTATTTTATATATATTCGGTGTCCCACTTCGTTAGTAAAATTTAGAAATACAACCTTATAAGTAAGGTCACTTATTGCATAATTTTGTGGGTTAATATACAAGTGATAGGGAATCTATTTCAATTTGTCACATCATAGTTGTTGCAAAGAAATTAAGATTCCTAAAACTACTCATCTAGAAATCCAACCTTATAAGTAAAATATACAAGTTTACATTTCAAACTAGGAAAAAGAAAAATATACAAGTTTTCAAAATTTCTTTCATTAATTAGTTTAAACTTTAGGGATATAGATTAATTCACTATTTAAATCACTTTCTATTTGGAAATATATCAATAGTAAATTTATTGAATTTTTAAAATATTTTTACATTTTAGTTTGGAACATCTCAAAATAAAATAGAAGACCAACAAATTTGTATTACCTTTAATAATAATTTTTCTATAGGATGAAGTATAAAATATGCATGAAGTCAAAATGAAGAGTTTCTCTTCAAGTTATGTAATAAATGTGAGAATTTGAAGGGTACATGCATAGTATAGTACTGCACCCATATATACTAGTTTCCAAACCAAGAAGAAGAAACAAAATACAAAGAATTCATATATTTCTCCTCTCTCTCTCTCTCCTATTGTGAGTGTAAGTTCACTATTCCAATAGCATATCCTGTGGATCAATCCTAGAGCAAAACAAAACAACAAAAGAAAAAGAAGCAAAGAATGTCTAGTGAACCCGATGACCTTGAAAACCATTTCTTGAAAGACAACTCCCGAAAAAAGACTTATGCTAAGGTGATCCAAGAAACATGCATGCAAGAGCTATGGGAAGGAACAAAAGTTGAGCTAGAGGATGGACAACCCATACAGGAGAGCGATACTACTGACCAGCCGGGGATGGCGGAGACCCACACCAGTGACAAGGACGGTTCACCTGGGGAGGCTTGGGAAATCACGGTTACCACCGAGATGAAGCGCAAAATGGCTGGACCATGGCAAACAAGCATCATCCTTAAACTCACAGGTAGACAGCTTGGGTATCGAGCTTTTCAAACCAAGTTAGCGGGTATTTGGCATCCTGCAGGTAAGACGCATTTAATTGATATCGGATATGGTTTCTTTATTATGCGCTTTGATATTCTAACAGACTGCCAACATGCTCTTATGGATGGACCATGGTTTGTGGGCGACCAATATTTACATGTTCAGGCTTGGAAGGCAGATTTCCACTCGCATGTAGCCAAAATAACAAATACGGTGGTCTGGATTTGCTTAGAACAACTTCCAATAGAATACTATCACCTGACTTCTTAAAGCACGTGGGCAATAAGTTAGGCAAACTACTTAAAATCGATGCCGTCACAAGTGCTGCCAACCGAGGCTGCTTTGCTAGACTATGTGTCCAATTTAATATAACCTCTCCTTTGCCGAAACGTGTCAAAATCGAGGCATTTTGGCAAGATATAGTCTATGAGAACATGCCGATGTTATGTTTCCGGTGTGGCTAAATAAGACATAGAGAGGTAAATTGCCCCAAACAACAACTTGAAATAACCCACACGAACCCACCTGGGCTTGAGCAACGTGGCGAGCCTAGGGTGCCGGACCTGGAGAATATTCATTCTCAGTGGAAGAGCGTCCAAACATGGCGGTCTAGCATGCGCGGGAAAACCAGTGAGACTCAAGCATGTGGCAAGTTTACTTACCAAAATGTTTACACGCCGAGTCAGCCACGTGAGCTTGCCCCCTCAACTGACCCACTAGTGATGAGACCTTTTCATACCATTTTAGTGACAAGCCAGGTGTCCAAGGGAACAGCCAAGCAAGCTGGTTCTCACCGAATTGATGTGGCATGGTATGGTGAAAATTATTTTTTATTGCTGCCACGTGAACCTAAAGGGGATTACATGCAAGAATCCCATGCAAACAGCTGCCCCCGTTTAGCTCAGGTTCACACTATACCTCCGACTGCATGCATGGGGAGAACACAACTTTTCTTCACCTATTCGAAACTTCACACGCACCCCCTACGCCATAAGATGGCCCCCTCCTCCGACCAAAACTCCTCACCCCCAACACTGACCGATCCCGATCTCCACTTCACGCCTATTCCCCAATCCTATCCGAGTCTCCATACCCCTTACTCTGTGTACACCTATTCCTCCACTCCTCACGACCAAGCTCAGCAGATGGAACTTCTACAACAGATATGGAGTGGTCTCTCCCTCGGTCGCTCCGACGACGAGACGGTGAACTATGTGCGTATCCTAGTTCATCCACAGGCAGCATTGGTTTAGAACCAAGTGACTCAAACTCTGAGCTTACCAATGCGCCTCGAACCTCCACCTCAACCCAATCTTTACCAAAGGCCCTACACCCATTCACGAGTGCGACGGGCAGTCCATCCCTAACAACACTCGGAGGGGCATCACAGGGCTCCATCAGTCCGACAAAGAAATGCTTGGACGAGCCATTACAGCGTGTCCTCCCTGGAACAGCTTCCAAAAGCCATTGTCTGATTCCTCGATCTCAGCAAAATAAACTTGGCGATGCAGGACGATGAATCCAACCTATATATCATCATGTTCTCAAACCCAAGCCTGCCATTTGTCATGTCCGTCACGCATTGGGCCAGGCTCGGCGAAAGCGACCCACTATCTCGTCTCAAGACGACCACAGTGAGGCATCAATGCCTCTTTCACTCAGTGACAAGGAACCCGAGGACCTGGGGAGTCCTAAACGATTACTTGAATCTTAATACCTTATCCATGAAAATGATTGTGTGGAATTGTCAAGGAGCTGGAAGTGTGGCTTTTCACAATCATGCGTATGAGCTTCATCGTTGGCATCGTCCTAATATTTTGGTCATTGTGGAGCCCCATATAGCTGAAGAACGGGCGTAAGTGGTTATTAACACTCTTCCCTATACTCACTCCAGGCGTATGGACCCCAACGGCTTCTCTGGAGGCATTTGGATGTTATGGAACGAGAGCACCGCCTTTCAGGTGGAAATTCTCACGCAGAGTGAACATAGCATTCATGCGTTGGTGAAGGTATCCTCTCCCTCCTTATCTTTTTTACTTACAGCTGTCTATGCTTCTCCAAACTTTCATAAACGTAGGCTTTTTTGGGATTACTTACAAAATCTTGCTAATCTTGTTGAGTTACCTTGGGTTTTACTTGGAGATTTTAATGATATGCTATCGGAGGAAGAAAAAATGGGAGGGCTTCCACTTAATAGAACTAGGCTAAACGCTTTTAGAAATTGCTTAGATAACTATGGCCTCATGGATCTTGGCTTCCAGGGACCACGTTTTACTTGGACAAATAAGAATCCTGACTGGACCCATAACATAAAAGAGAGGTTAGATAGAGGTTTGGGAAACGCAGAATGGAAGATCCTTTTCCCTACAGCCGAATTACATCATCTCCCTAAGGTTAAATCTGACCACTACCCCATTTTGCTTGTTACTAACCCTTTGGAGTGAAAATCCCCCAAACCCTTCCGTTTTGAGCAGATGTGGCTCACGGACCCCTCTTTTTCGGCCCTAGTAGAAAGTAGTTGGCATACTTCAGAAAATTTACTGTTTACGTCCTCCTCTTTATCTAGGTTCCCTCGCCGGCTGGATTTTTTAACAAAAAATATTAGTGTTTGGAATAAGACCCAGTTTGGAAATATTTTTCAGCGGAAAAATCGTCTTTTAGCTAGACTTCGAGGCCACCAAACGGCTATGGCTATGAAACCATCTATTTTCCTCTATTCCCTTGAACAATAATTCAACCAGGAATACAGCACCATCCTTTACCAGGAATATTTATTTTGGCAGCTTAAGTCGCGCATCATGTGGTTAAACTATGGTGATGCGAATACCAAATATTTCCATCTCCACACGATTCAACACCGCAGCCAATCCCGTGTATGTACCTTAAAGGATGACATGGGGCTGTGGCTTACTAGTGACCCTTTACTGCATCATATAAATGATGCCTTTCACAAAATTTTTCACGCTACTTCAGCTCATATGCATCCCTTTTCTAGGTGTGAGAGATAGTATTCTCAACCCAGCCCTTTTTTAGAAAATGCTCAGTCTCTGACCCAAATTCCCTAACCAGAGGAAATTATTAAGAATCTTACTGATCTCCCTCTATTAAAAGTGCCGGGCTTGGATGGCTATCACGATATTTTCTTCCAAACAAATTGGTCCAATCTTGGTTCAAGTGTTATTCAGGTAATTCAAGAGATCTTTGAACAACTCATTATCCCGCCTTCGTGGGGCCTAACAAACTTAGTCCTTATCCCGAAAATTGCCCAACCTGAGAAGATCATTCAATTTTGTCCAATTAGTCTCTTTAACACTCTTTATAAGTTAGTCTCCCGGATTATAGTGCATCGTCTCAAACCTTACATGGCTGATATTATCAACCTTTGCCAGGCGGAGTTTGTGCTAGGCCGTAGAACGAGTGATAATATAATCCTTGTCTAGGAGGTTATTAGGACTTTAATTAAGCATTGTGGTGGGATAGGGTACATTGTGTTAAAATAGGACCTTGAAAAGGCTTATGATCGGTTAGAATGGGACATCATTCGGGAATCACTGGAATTCTTCCAGCTACCCTCCAACCTCATCACCCTCATCATGAATATGGTTTCCTCTACTCGTTTTCGCATTCTTTGGAATGGAAGTTCGCTTCCCGAAATTGTGCCTACTAGGGGAGTCAGGCAGGGGGACCCGCTTTCCCCCTATCTTTTTATCCTGTGTTTAGAACGTTTGTCTGTCCGACTGGAAGAGGTTGTACGCGATAAACGTATTCACCCTATGGCTTTTAGGGGTGGGGTTCGCCTTTCTCATTTGTTTTTCGCTGATAATATCTTTCTTTTCACTAAAGCTACGAGTAGAGACTGCAGACATTTAAATACAATCTTGCAAAACTTTTGTGCCTCTTCGGGGGCAGATTATAAATGTCTCCAAATCCCGTACTTGGTTTTCCCCTCGAATCCCCAGATGCTTAAAAGATCAGGTGTTTGGCATATTTGGTATACCAACCATTGACCGCATCGGCACATATCTTGGAACCCCTATCTTCACTACATGTCGTACAACTAACTCCTATCAATATCTTGTTGATAAAATCCAGAAACGTATTAAAGGTTGGCAAGCAAAATATTTGACAATGGCTGGCCGTGCCACCCTCATAAAAGCAACGGTGACAGCCATCCCTATGTATGCTATGCAAACCATGCTCCTCCCCCAAAAGATTAGTCACCAAATTGACAAATTGAGCTGCAAATTCTTATGGGGGGACACCACTTCCTGACGTGGCTGCCACACGGTCAATTGGGAAACTGTTACCTTACTAAAGGATGAGGGGGGTTTGGGTATACCCTCCACCCGCCATTGGAATCGAGCGATTCTCATGAACTAGGCTTGCCGATTATATACTAATCCCAATATGCTCTGAACTCAGGTTATTAAAGTCAAATATTTCCCTCACACCACATTGTTTACCAGCACTAGGAGAACGAGAGGGAATCATATTTGGCACTTGATCTCACTCGGTATTCAATTGCTTCTTGAAGGCATGCGCTGGGTTATTGGAGATGGGCACACTATTCTGATTTGGAAGGACCAGTGGCTGCCTCAGGGCACATTGTGTAGCTACATTGAAGGCCCTATCCATATCTAGGAAGAGGATTAACGGGGTAGCGCCTTGCGGACCCAACTCAATTGGAATTTCGATTCATTAAACTTCCCTTTCCCCTTCTCTCTTCAAAATCTTATTTAGGGTATCCCTATTGCCCATTTCAAGCAACTCTCGGATTCCCTTAAGTGGCCCCATAATAATGGCACGTGTTTTGTGAAATCAGCATCCAAATTTCTCTTCCATAAACAAAATGCCCCATTCAACGCTCAGGGTTGGAAGTGGATTTGGGCTTTAACCTGTCCTAAAAAGATTCAAGTTTTCATTTGGAAAGTAATGCATGACAGGTTGCCCACTCGCACCTTCCTCACCATTGGCCGCCCTCATCTAGATGCTCATTGTCTTAGGTGTCATCAACTAGAAACAACCATTCACATCTTAAGGGATTGTCCTTGGGCAAAAGAGGTATGGAGTCAATCATCGGGAATTCTACCTATGTCTTTCTTTCAATTGTCTTTGCAAGATTGGCTCCGAAGTAATGCCACTGCAGAAAAGATTATACTACCTTTTCAACTCCCTTGGCGGGTTTATTTTCCGTTTCTCTGTTGGAATTTATGGCTGGCTAGAAATGAAAGGATCTTTAAGGGCCAATCCCAATCCCAACACAAACTTATATACTCCTCTGTTCAGGTTGCAACGGAATTTCATTTCTTAGTAGGATCTACTAGCCGGCCCTAGATTAGGACTCCACAAATTATATATTGGAGCTGCTTCCTGCACTTTTTATTAAATTAAACACTGATGGTAATGCTCTTCCTAATCCGGGGTTAGCCGCGGTTGGGTACCTTTTGCGAAACCATTCAGGTGAATGGATAGCTGGATTTTCCCTTCACTTAGGACTAGCATCAAATAATATGGCAGAGTTGGCTGCTGTCCGACATGGTTTGGTGCTCGCGTGGGATATGGATTTAAATTCATACAACTTGAACTCGACTCTAATACTATGCTAACTTGGTTAACTGCTCATAATGCCACTTATCCTCCCAATATGTTACCTTTAATTTGTGATTGCAAGAACCTCTTGGATCGGGACTGGGTGGTTTGGGTGCTTCATGTGTATCGTGAAGCTAATGCGTGTGCGGATGCTTTGGCAAAGCGGGGAACTCACCAACAACACTTTTTGTCTATATATAGTTCATGTCCCAGTTTTGTATATGTATGGTATGTAAGGGATTTGGCAGGCCTTGGAGCAACTAGACTTTGTGCTCAACGGCTCATTAGTGTTGATGTTTAAACTTTTATTATAAATAAGACCCCCGTTTCCATATTAAAAAAAAAAAAAAAAAAAATCCTTTATGTATACATGAAGGTTATTTGTGACTTTATTCCATTTATCATAACCGCTTCCTCGTGAAAAGTTTCACATCAAATATCTTTCATACGGAAATTTGACTCTAACATATAGACTATAGAGATATAATTTAACTAGGGATAGACCTAAGGGAGGCCCAAGGGGCCTGGACCTCCTGGTACTAAGATTTTTTTTTTTTTTTTTACTAGTTATAATTTTCATTTCTGTAGTTGGGCCCCTCTCTTCCAAAACTTTAGGCATCCTTCCTCTTTAATCAATCTAGCCCAGTCCAGCCCATTTAACAATTACCCGACTCAAAAACTTAACAAAAACAAAACTTAAAGAAATTTAAAAATCTTAGTTAGTCCAGTATTAAGAAACAATATCATTTTGTGTGTGCGCATGTTTTTTTTTTTTTTTTTTTTTTTTTTTTTTTTTTTCTTTTTTCGTCTTTTGTCTTTTGTCTTTGTCTTTGTTAGTAGATGACTACATCTTAATATATTAAGAAACAATGCTCTTGGTTTTTTTTTTTTTTTTTTTTTTTTTTTTTTTTTTTTTTGAGAAAAAACAATACTCTTGTTTATTTGTCTTAGTTGGTAGTTTGTTAATACTATATAAATGCGTATTTAGAGTTTTTTTTTTTTCTTATACTTTAGCTCTCTTAGCTTGAAATCCTAAGTCCGTCCTTGTATTTAACCCCCAAAAATTAAGTTTGTAATTTGAAAACAACCATGTTACATAAAATATTCTTCAAAATACTTTACTCTGTGGTATTTCCATTCTTACATGTATACAGTATACCCAACAAAAACCCAAGGTAAGGCACGTAAAAGGTCGGTTCATAGATAGAGAACCAAATTGAAACTTTTTCAATTTGTATCCTTGAGAAGGTAGTGAAATAATTATGTAAAATATTTGTTATTTAGTTCTTAAACATCTCTTTAAATACCATAATGTTAAAAGCATTCTGAAACTTAAATAATGCAAGTTCAATCTAAAAAAAAAAAAATTTAGTAAATAAGGAAAAAATTAGCGACAATTTCCACCTTATGTCCAAAATTTGAACATAGGGTTAAAACCACGTCCACTTGTGTATTAAAAGACCAAAAGGGCACTACATCCAAGATACAAAAACCTTTTTTTAAAACTCGAAACCCTCACTCAATAGTAGTTCACAAGGAAGAATGACGAAGGTTTAATAATTCTTTTGCATTTTTAGGTGAATAATCACTAAACTCTTTCAAATTGTATCGAACACTTTGATAAGGTGACAAGATTTCAAGTCTATTTCCATAACTAGTCTTAGTTAGTAACTACGCATATTGTACCCATACTGAAAGTTCAATTTGGGTATGAAACACCCTTGAACATTTAGACCCCAATTACAAAATTATCAACTCAGGCTTAATATCAAATGATTTACGTGCGGAATATGAAAATAAGCCAAACATAGAATTGATAAACAATCTAAGCCAAATATAAATACATCCACAGCAGTAAATATAAGTCAAAGATAAAGGAAGAAAAGATGCAAACACATGAACAACATGCGATGTGTTATCGAAGAGGAAACCGAAGCTCTCAGTGTAAAACCTCTCCGCTGCCCTTCAAGCGGTCAAATAATCCACTAAAGAATAAGTTGGGATACATGAATAGCAGAAGACCCTCCAAGCCTAATCTACCCAAGTACCTAAGTCCTCCAAGCTTCTTGCTCCAACGAGGTTACGCCGAATCTATTTCTTCTTTAGCTTCCTAGATTCTGCTACTAGACCATAGCATCAACCAATGTAGATTGGTTCCTTCCTAATTGCTTCCCAATAGCACCAAATAAACCTTCTCATAGACATGGGTGTGGTGAGATAAAGATTTGGTAAAACAGGCCTCTCAAAGGTATAACAATGGAGAGGAAGAGAGAAGAGGAATTTGTAGAGTCTCTAAGGTGAAGATTGGGGATGAGGCAATCTTGTTTTTCTCTAGGGTTTCTCTCACAAAATTCTCTCTGGAAGCTCTCTCAATATCGTGGGAATGAGGGGTATTTATACTGGAATGAGAATGGAATGTGAAACGTCAGATTTTCCCAAACAGGGCATTTTGGCAACTTGACCTTGCGATTGGGTTAAGTCGCGAGTTCAAGCCGCAAGCTAACGACCTGGTCAGCCTGGGACTTTTGTCCTGTAATGCAACAGCTGGCGCGACTCTTTAGCTTCTAATATACTTGGCACGTGTGCAGACTTTTGGCGACTTGCAAGCTGCGACTCACTCGCGAGATCTAGTCGCGAGATTCTGTTTCTTTGCACAATCTTGAGCATTTCTTCACACTTTCTCACTCACTACCCTTACAAGTTTCCCACTTAAATACAAGGTTACTAAGTGCTAAATTACAAGCAAATTAGCACGGAATAAAGCCAACAAGATGGTTGATTAAATTCAACCTTACAATCTCCCCCTTTGGCTATTCTGTGACAAAACCCTACAACAGACTCTAGAATTAATGCGTAAGTTGGGAACAGTTGAACAAAACTCACTCACACCTAACTATAGATTTTGTAAAGCTCTTGAACATATAAACAAGTAACTCCTGAAACACAACAACATAGCAATATCATTATATGCAGAAAACTTGAAATGCATATGGAGCAAAAGAAGCATGATCAAGCAAAAATGAACTTAAGCATTAAAGCAATAAATCATGGCTAGATCAACCAAGTAGTCACTTAAACAAAAGTGATTACTATGTTCATTCACATAAGGAATGAACATCCGGACATGCAAAGTGATAAGCTCAATTGAAGAGTATCATTTGCAAGTCCAACACTCAACCAATGCATACAAACATATATGCATCTAGGAACAATCCTACAAGGGCACAAGAGTGACAGTACTTAAAAAGGAATGCATAGCATTACGATAGAAGTACTGATTTAACAAAGCACAAAGGCTGCATAAAGCATGGTACAAACCACAAAGGCCTACAAGTGTGCATAAGTGCATGGAAACAAACCCTTAAAGCTTACAAAAGCAACATGGGTACAAAACAGATAAACCAGAACATATGCTGATAGACTGAATAAACAACACAAGTTTTGAGACAGACTACAGACTAAATATAACATAAAACATAACAAAATATAAGGCACAAAATGTAAAGCTCCCCCTTTGATTTTGCTCTTTTCTCCCCCTGTCATTTTACTCAATACTCAGATATCTTCTCCCCCTTTTTGTCATGGAATAGGTAGTCCTCATCTTCTTCTAGCTTTCGTTGAATCTGATCCAATTGAGTTTGGAGAGAGGTGAACTTCGTGTCCCACTGAGTGTTGTTATGGTGCACAATGGATGTGAGACCTGACACTTTGGTGCTCAATTCATGGACAGATGCCATAATGATGTCTAACTTCTTCTCGAGGGAGAATGAGTTGGACCGCGAACCACTGTGAGATGTTGAAGCTTTAGTTTTTATTCCCTTCTTACTATGGCTAATGCTCGTGTTGAATGTATGCATGTTGATTGGACTGGGTTTTGTGCAGGGAGTTTCATCTTCAAATGGATGGATCCCTTTGAGCTTCAAAATCCGAGAGATGAGATAGCAGAATGGAATACATATTCGGGTCTCAGTTCGCTGAACTGTTTTGCACAGAACACGAAAGATATGTGCACAGATGTCAATCTCAACATCAGAGATTAGATCATGAAAAAACAAAGCTCGGCTGAGGTTCATGTACCCGGTGCTGGATAGGGGATACAAGTTGTTAGTCATGATGATTGTGAGCACTCTCAATTTCAGAGGAAGAGAGGAAACACTGATTGAGTTTCTGTTTTGTGAGAATTCCAAGTCTTTGCCAAGGGCGTCCCGAAGTAATTCCTTGTCCAGACATAGATCATCATACACTGGTGGATTACCAAGTATCGGCCGATTGATATGCAAAATCTCAGCCAAATACGCAGGAGAGACAGAGAAACTTTTTCTCCTAACCCAGCACTTAAGTTCATCACCTTTAACGATTGCATTAGCAAAAAATTCTGTGACTAAATCCTCATAAGCATCATCTAGGTCAGAGAGAAGGTAATTCCAATCTTTGTAAGCAAACCATTTTGGAATGTCAATGACAAACAAAGAAGGTTGATCAACAGACCTTTCAATTATTGGTGTAGCATCTCTAAAGTAATTTTCATGAGTCTGAAAGGCAGCATAAGATCTGAATTTGTTTGGGTCGAAAACACCTGAAGGTGAACGGGTCCTCTTTGGGTGAGGTGAGGGATCATCGACATCAATGATAGGTTCCTTCCCTTTGCTGTTGCCCCCTTTCACAGTTGTTCTCTTGAATGGAGACATATTCACTCTGCAACATGGATTATCAAAGAAAAGGAAAATACCCAAAAAAAAAAATCCAAAACAATATTAGAATAGGGTTAGGATCAAAACATGTGCATGTGGAGAAACCCTAAGAATTTGGGATTTTGGGTCCAAGTATGACAATGAGTGTGTGTGGGTGTCAAAAGTAACATAATGAACTCACAAAAGGAGTAAAACAAAATAGACTCAAGGACAAATACCACCACACAAACCGAGACTCAAAAACGAAAGGAAGATATACCAACAGCACAGATCCACTCAAAAACTACAAATCAACAACTTAGCTCACAAAAAAAATGTTCAAATCATGAATAATGAAGTGAAAGTAGGAAAACCCATACCTTTATCACGACGAATGAAGGGAAAATGGTGCAATAATGAAGGATTTTCACAGATGAGCATGGCGAGTTTCAGAGAGAGAAATGGAGAAGATAATGAACAGTCATAAAGTACGAGGGAAAAACTGAAAAGTTTTTGAAAATTGACTTTAAAACGCAAAACACACGTTTTTCGCGACTGGAACAAGTCGCCAGTAAGTCGCCAGGGTAAGCTGCGAAACACTATGAAGCAAGATTCTTGAAAAATATTCTAAATATTTTTCGTGACTGGAAGATCCACCCGCGAGAGAGTCACGATATGAGCCGCGAAAATCTCTGAGTAACTCTCACGACTAGACCTTCCACCCACGAACAAGTCGCCATACTGAGCCGCGAAATATACAAAAACTCAAATTTTGAAAAAATTTTCTAAGTCTTTTTCGCGACTAGGGCATTGACATGTCAGTGAGCCGCGAAAAATCTCTGAGTAGGCTCACAACTGTGACTTGCGACTGGGCCAACCCGCGACTTAGTCGCCAAAACAGGGCAACATAGTTTTTGAAGTTTTTGACTATTTTTGTAAAACAAAACACTTTCCAAAAACAAACTAAAACACTCAAAAATCTTTTTGTGATTGATCAACAAAGATTGAGTATGTGAAAACACATTTAAATAAGTACAATCACACAAATGAATATGGCATTCATTGAATATAGACTTGTGTGTTATGTGTGGATATCAAAAATGAAATAGTCCTTAGTCCAATGTGAAGCTTCAATGATCAATTCAATCAAGGCATACACAACTAGCACTAGATAATGTGACCTATCTCAATTATAGAAACAGGTACA
The DNA here is from genome assembly GCA_023621385.1 of Quercus gilva. NCBI lineage: Eukaryota > Viridiplantae > Streptophyta > Magnoliopsida > Fagales > Fagaceae > Quercus > Quercus gilva. The sequence goes on from CM042477.1 coordinate 59,229,334, forward strand.
TATGACCTCCCACAAGAACTTGAATACATTCTTTGAAGCTTTTCATTTGGCTCCATATTTAACATAACATTTGCACTTTTTGAGCAAAGAAAATCTCATTGAGAGATAGATGCCTGAAATTTTTGATATTTCAATTTATGAGTTAGCCTTTGGCTTTTTGGGCATCATACATTTTATTTTGATTGCTTTCCCTTTTTCATAGTCAAATACTAGCATGTGCGACAGGCTTTTGCAGCTCTATATCTCTTTTCATTTGGAGATTTACATTTAGAGAGCTCTTTTAAACATAAAAATAAAGAGTGGGAAGATATATAGGCATAAGTCTATACATGTCTCAAGATCAACAAAACCATTCACTAATCATTCATGACAAGGTTGAAGATCTATTTATAACAGTCACATAGATTTCAGAATTTCTTCCACAATGATATGAGTGCATGAGAGACAAGCTAAGCTCATTAAATGCGCAAAGCCATTAGTACAAAGGTACAAGGCAAAACATGTTTTGAGACAAATCTTAACAAAGCTGATCAATCTTTTTGGATTTTCTACCCTTTTTTTTTTTTTTTTTTTTGTGTTTTTGAATTTTTGACACAAAAACAGTAAAATATTGATAAAAAAAACATAACAAAAAGAGTGTAAAAACATTTCAACCAAAGAAAAAAACACACACACAAGATAACAACCTAAATAATAGTAAGAAGCACACAACCAAGCATATTCACAATCATGGGAAGTATTGATGCATGGACATGTTGTAATGCTTATGCATGAGTACCCTTCGTCACCCACACGTCACGTGCATTTGGGGTGATATCCTTAACTGATTGGGTACGAGAATTAGGACTATCAAACCTTCGTGTGAAGCTTTCTAGGCAATTTGTGAAGGCATCGATCATCTTCATCACGTCCATCATTCCTGGATCACGGTTTTGACTTCTTGGTCGCTCACCACCCTAAGACCTCATGTCATTTTTGCTTCCTCGTGACCGAGGTGCACTTGCATTGTTATCTGCTCTCAGTTTTTAACAATTGGGTTTGGTATGTCCTTGTAATCCGCAATAGTGACAAACATATTCTGTTCTAGGACCCTGTTGTGATCTTTGAACTGATCTCCCTCTAGCTCCATATCTGGATTCTAATTGATTACGGGACTTATTTAACACCCGTTGATCAGCCAGCTTCGTCTTCTTCTCAACCTTAACATCCTCAGGGATGGGCTCTTCTACAATCGGCTCTATGGCCTTCACAAATTTCACTTCTTTGGTAGCTTTGGCCGATAAGCTACTCCCTCTGGTATATCCCAACCCGGACTTGTCTAAGAAGTGTTTTTGAGATGAAATAACATCTTCCAACTTCTTGGAGGAGACCCTTTCTATCTTGGCTTGTGCTTGTACCACCTTTTGCTCAAGAAATCTTACTTTGGTATAAGCTTCCAATAACTCGCCATTTAGTGTGTCAATTTCACACTTTGCCTCCTTATATCTGGCCATAAGACTTTTGTAGTCCTCTTCAGCCCTTTTCATCTTTTTCACATCCGCCTTTGCAACTCTTGCATACTCACCCGATTTCTCAAGGAGAAAGGCGTAATTCTCTTGAAGACCCGATGTACCTTCATCCTCCGAGTCTTCAGCAACTCCAATAGACTCCAAATTAGAATGCTCACCAAGCTCCTTCACAAGTGTATCCAAATCATCTGAAGATTCCACATGAGCAATGGTCATGAATGCAGAGAAATTTCCTTCTCCATCACAGCTCTCTTCAGAGTCGGAGTCGGAAGAATCTGTATCACTGAGTGTTATGGCATAAGCCTTGCCTTTTCCTCTCAGAAAATTTGGACACTCTTTCTTTAGATGTCCATGGCCATTACACTCATAGCACACAATGTCTGAAGGAGGTTGAGAATCCTTCCTTTCTTTCCTCTTAAACTCTTTTCTATCACTTCTTGAAGATGAAAACTTCCCTTTACTAAACGGTTTTCCACTGTTCTTCATCTTCAGAAATTTTTGAAAGTTCTTAGCAAGGAATACAACTTCCTTCTCCAATCCATCTTCTTTGGAGGATTCATCCATTCTTTCGGTGATGGTTTTGAGAGCAAGTGATTTACTCATCTTATGGGAAGGTAATCCCAGCTCATATGTTTGGAGAGATCCTATCAACTTTTGGATTTTGATCTCATCTAAATCTTTACTCTCTTCTATGGCTGTAACCTTTGCTCTAAAACTTTCAAGTAAGGACCTCAATATTTTCCTCATCACTTTAGTGTCTTCAATCTTCTTACCAAGGTTGAGTTTAGCAATTACAATTTCATTGAGCTTCTCATAGAATGAATCAAACGGTTCATCATCACCCATCTTGAGCTCTTCAAATTTGGTGGTAAGCATTTGAAGCTTTGTGTCCTTAACTTTCTTCGTACCCTCATAGGTAGTCTCCAAAATCTCCCAAGCTTTTTTGGCTACTGTCATATGAGAAATCTTGTGGAATTCATCAGGAGACACACCACAAAATATAGCGTTTAACGCTTTACTGTTAGCATTAGCTGCCGCAAGAGCTGCCTTATCCCAAGTGGATTTGGTTGCCTCTGGCTTAGTCCAACCTATCTCAACCGCATCCCAAACGGTATCATCGATAGAACATAAAAACGCTCTCATTCTGACTTTCCAAAATGCATAATTATTATCGTCAAAGAACGGTGGTACATTAAGAGATTGAGACCTATCAATCTTAAAGGAGGTCAGGGATCACACTAAGGTATTAAAACCACAACAAGTGTACCCGCTTTGATACTAATTGAAAGTTCAATTTGGGTATGAAATACCCTTGAACGTTTAGACCACAATTACAAAATTATAAACTCAGGCTTAATATCAAATGATTTATGTGTGGAACATGAAAATAAGCCAAACACAGAATTGATAAACAATCTAAGCCAAATATAAATACATCCACAGCAGTAAATATAAGGCAAAGATAAAGGAAGAAAAGATGTAAACACACGGATAACACGCGATGTGTTATCGAAGAGGAAACCGAATTCCTCGGCGTAAAACCTCTCCGCCGCACTCCAAGCGGTCAAATAATCGACTACAGAATATAGTTGGGATACATGAACAGCAGAAAACCCTCCAAGCCTAATCTACCTAAGTACTTAAGCCCTCCAAGCTTTTTGCTCCAACAAGGTTACGCCGAACTTATTTCTTCTTTAACTTCCCGGATTCCGCTACTAGACCATAGCATCAACCAATGTAGATTGGTCCTTCCTAACTGCTTCCCAACAGCACCAAATAAACCTTCTCACAGACGTAAGTGTGATGAGATAAGGATTTGGTAAAACAGGCCTCTCAAAGGTATAACAATGGAGAGGAAGAGAGAAGAGGAATTTGTAGAGTCTCTAAGGTGAAAATTGGGGATGAGGCACTCTTGTTTTTCTCTAGGGTTTCTCTCACAAAATTCTCTCTGAAAGCTCTCTCAATATCATGGGAATGAGGGGTATTTATACTGGAATGAGAATGGAATGTGAAGCGTCAGATTTTCTCAAACAGGGCATTTTGGCGACTTGACCTCGCGACTGGGTTAAGTCGCGAGTTCAAGCTGCGAGCTAACGGCCTGGCCAGCCTGGGACTTTTGTCCTGTAGTGCAACAGTTGGCGCGACTCTTCAGCTTCTGACATGCTTGGCACGTGTGTAGACTTTTGGCGACTTACAAGCTGCGACTCACTCGTGAGGTCCAGTCGCGAGATTCTGTTTCTTTGCACAATCTTGAGTATTTCTTCACTCTCTCTCACTCACTACCCTTACAAGTTTTCCACTTAAATACAGGGTTACTAAGTGCTAAATTACAAGCAAATTAGCACGGAATAAAGCCAACAAGATGGTTGATTAAATTCAACCTTACACATATAATACATGTAAATGCGTAACAATTAAATTTACTTGCGGCTTACATGTTGTGGGCAAAAATATGAAATTAAACACGTTATTTTGAGGCTAGACGTAAAACATGTGTTAGTTATGGATAGTAGAAAAATTGGCGAGTTAAAACATTCACAACAGCGTTACTAAAAAATATTACTTTTAGCTAATTTATCTACTTTACTATCTCACTTTACAAAACCCCTACATCAATAGTTTATTTTAGCATATAACATATTAAAATAATATAAATAACACAATAAAATAATATATTCAACACGATATACAACCACCAGAACCACCATCACCCATAACAACCACCGCCACAACCATAGAAACTACCACATAACCATAACCATAGCCAACCCCACCCACAACGGCAACACCCAACCATCACAATCCCTCCAAATTGCGACCCACTAAACCCAAAATAAAATAATCACCCAAAACCCCCATCATCGCCTCCGACTACCTCTCAATCCTAAGATGGTCCTTTTAAACTTGGAGCTAGTTAGATCAGAGAACATAGTCATGCCATGGGTCAAACCTCTGGTGTCTGTGCACTCTCTTCAAATTCTTCTGGAAAACCTTGAACTTGAACTTGAACTCGTGCTCCTCTTGATTCGCATATGACTTGCCATACTTCTTCTTAAATAGCGAAAAGTGGTGCTTTGCCCCGAGTAAAGGATCGTCGTTTAAAGTCTCACAAACGTCGGCATCGTCGATGACTTGTCATATAAACGTGTTGTCGTTAGAGTTTTCCTGCCATGATGTCGTTACAGAGATGAGGAGAAGGTAAGAGATTAGGAAGAGAGAGAATCGGTTATCCATTTTTTTTTTGGTTTTGTGAGTTTATGCGTTGTGAAGAGAGGCTGGGTGAGGTTGGTTAGGCGTGGGAGAAGGGAAGAGAGGCTGGACGAGGTTGGGCGATGTTAGGATTCTCAAACTTGGAGGAGTGGGTAATAGCAAAAGCAATAGAAAAGAAAGAGAGAAGAGCCACGCGTGAGAAGAAAGAGAGAAAGAGGGAGAGGCACGCGTGTGAGAGGGATTAAATTATATTATTTGGTTTATAACACTCAGCTACAGTGAGCTGCTAGAGATGGCAGTTCACTGTAGCTGAGTGTCAAAAAATTTTAAGTTTTAGAGCTTTGATGTAGTGGGTGTTTTTAGTGTTGGGTGCCAAATTAGATTTTTAGCACTTTTAGTAACCTTAATGTGAACGCTCTTATACGAATTGTTAGAGCATTCTCATCAGCTCTCTCATAAAAAATGTCATTTTGACACACTAAAAACTTACTTTATTATTTTAGTACATCATTTTACAATATGTCATTTATCAGATGTTCTATTTTTTTACCACTTCATTTAAATATTATTTCTTAACTCTTTTTAATTCTTATTTTATTCATTTTTTTATTATTGTTTCTAACAATCATATTCTTGTTCTAAACGGTAACATTCTTGTTCAAATATTCTTGTTCTTAATACATACCAACTGCTTCGCTCCCCATGCCAATGGCCAAGCCCCATTGTAACACCTCTTAGACTTCTTGACAGTCTCAAACCATTGGTCTATATACGCGTTTCCTTTCAATTTTATTTCTAAAATTACTCAATGCACCTAAGAACTAGCAAAGCATGCACATCAACAACTCAGGAGAGTCAAAACCGCTACCTCTTTGGCCCTTAAGCCAGAGTCTTGCTCAAAAAGTTCTACCTTTATATTTTTCCTACACAGTTTACTATATAAATAGGATCTTGGTTATATTAGATGTCCTTAACTTGCCAAAAAATGTCCAGTCGAAGGGATGTTTGATCTTAAACACTTTCACCAAAGCATCCTCCAAAAACTGTAAAACTTAAACAGTAACATTTTCAAAAAATCCTCTTATTCAACTGTCATATTTTTTTAAATCCATATTTTCCATTTAGGATTTAAAAAAAATAATCAATAAAAATAAATACTTAGAACCTGTCACCTTCAAAAAAAAAAAAAAAAAACCTTAAAACAGAGACGAGAGAGGAGAGATAAAAAAAAGGGGAAAACAGGGGGGAAAAAAACCGGTGAACCTGATTTTATAGATCAGTTATGGTGGAAATTGTGAGATGGTAGAGAGGCAATCGGAGGTGGCTGAGATTGAACTGCGAATACACGACTCTAAGATGAAGTCGTCCGATTCGGTGTATCAGATCATAGAACAGAGAGGAGAGATCGGAAAAAAGGGAAAAAATGGGGAAAAAAATAGATGAACCTGATTTTATAGATCAATGATGGTGGAATTAGTGAGATGGTAGAGATGAAATCTGTAGTGGCTCATGATTCATTCGAAAAGAGAAAGCAAAAGGGAGAAGAAAAGAGAATGGGAGAGTGGAGATGGTGAAGCAGAAAATGAGTGGCTGAACGTGAAGATGAAGTTATATTTTAATTAGGAGGTGAGAGAAGGATGAATAAAAAAGTAATAAAAGGAAATAGCATTTTCAACCATACGCTCTCAAAAATGAGAGCGTACTGTAGCATGTTTCATATTTTTAGCATATTTAGCACACCTCATGATGTTCTGTTTTTGGTGTTTGGTGTGCCAAATGCCAAATATTTGGCATTTGGCACACCTGATGAGAATGCTCTTATAAAAGAATAAGAAGCAACCTTTATTAAACTAGCTAGTAGTTAGCATAAGACAAGAGATATAAAATATTTTTAAAAATTCAATAAAACATACACTTGTCAAACACTAAGAGAATGAGTAATGTCATGTTTAATATATTTCAAACATAAAAACTCAAAAATACAAAACAAAGCTTACAACAAAACACAAATCCCAAGCTATGCCTCGTGGTTCTAGTGCTTAAATAATCACGTTTAATTTCTTTAATAATAATAATAATAATAATAATAATAATAATACAACATATATTAGTAATATTGCATCTACAATATTTTCACAACAATTTTACAATAAAGTCTAAGCGGTAAGTTGGTATTGATTATAATTTTTATCCATTACTAATATCACTTTTTTAACCACCATCACTAGTAACAATTTGTCACTAAAATTTGTTGTGAAAATGTTGTGAATATAACATTACTTCTAATACAAAACCTTAATAATCAATGAGCCAATAAATGTGATTGGAGTGCGTAATAATAATTATTTGAATTACTTTTTATAATTAGTGACACATTAATTTAAAGGATCTATATGGTTAAATTTGTAATATCTCTAACATCCTTCTTAGAAAAATTTAAATTTTATATGACTGAGTCTACCTTGGCTTAAGATGTATTGCTTTTATCTTCTTCTTAATGAAAGTTGCTACCTTCTTATCAAAAAAATTAATTTTGTTGGGATCATCAAAGGATTAAGTCACACTTAGCAAGAGTTAAAAGATTATGATACAAAGATTGTTTGCATTTATATATAAATAAATAAATAAATATATATATATATATATATATGGTAAATGTTTTTCAGTATTTTTGTTACAATTTTTTTAAAAAATAAACGTAACTTACCCATATGATACGCATACCTTTTTTTATTATTCATTTCCATATTTTTATGCCAAATTTTGAAATGTTCTTTTTTTAAAGATGACAAAATATAGCTGTCCATATACTTACTGTATTATTACTTGTACCGTATTTTACTAACTATATAACCAGCATCACCGAGGTAATATTTACTCACAAATTATAAATCAAATTTTGTTAAAAAAAATTCCAAAATAAAGTGATAGACAACTCACTTAGAACCAAACACAAAGGCTAGTTATGGAGAGAGAGTTGAGAGGGAGAGAGTAAGTGAAAGGGAGTGAGGGAGTGATAAGTATCGGGATGAGAGGGAGAGAGCAAATTTAAAATGTTTTACCAAAATTTTAAGTGCAAAACGTTTTACACAACATTTACATCAAAACAAACAGAGTGTAAACATACACTTACACAACACACTTAACTAAATTAATTTAATATCCAACCAATTTAAGGCACCACAACCATTAAAAATTTAACAACAATAATAAAAGCCTTAGTGAAAATATAAAATGTATTTCTACAATTTTTTTATATTATACGCCCCCATAAATAAAACTTATTTATAATCCATAAGCAAATAAAATAAAATTTCAAAAGATCCAATTTAATCTTCAAAGCTATGAATGTTTCAAAATTATAAGGTGCAAGACAAAAGTTGTTTCTATTAAAAACTCACTAATTGGAATTGACAACCATAACTCACTAGTCAAAAAGAGGGAAAAAAACAAATACAAATGAAGAAACATGATTTTAGAATGAGTTTAAATTCTGTAAGGACCTGACGTAAAACCTATTGTTTACACCCTCCAATACCATGATGACACATCGGCAATTTACAAATTAGTGAATACATGCTATCACACACAATACTTTCTCCCTAATACCCAAAAACATTGAAGAAAGAAAAGAGAGTTTCTCTCCATTGCTTCCATGGTTGCCAGCTATAGACTAGTTGGAGAGCTACCAATTATAATTAGAAAAATTAATTGTATGTCTAATTGTCTATAATCAAAGCAATAAATCCAACATAGTCCTGGCTTGGATCTTCGAAAGTAATAAATCCAACATAGTGCTTGCTTGGATCCGCAAAGATGGTATTGCTTGATTATGCCTACTACTAGAAAACAAAAAGGCTTATTCTAAAATATATAAAGAAGGACATGGAGGCTTGTGGTGTTAAAGAGTAACAAAGCCAAAAACACCTCATCTATCAGTCTAAGGAAATACATTGTATTTCTCTGTGATGATCCTAGCGTCAGCTTTGTTGCCCTCTCTGTAGCCAACATCGACATAACAACCCTGTGCTTTATCTCAAACCAATCCGTATATGGCAACCAATAACTCGGCGGAAAGAACTTCGAAATTTTGAAATTGGGTATGGTGAGCAATTATTGGGTGTGGTATATCTTATTCACTTATTTGTACTTTTTTGTGAAAAACTGACGTGGCATGCTAGTATTGGAGGGGTAAAACAAGGGTTTTACACCACGTCCTTATCAAATTCGGACTCTTTTAGAATTACTCTTCCCCCACTCTTTAGTTAAAAATGGACCAATTGTTTTCATTAAAAACTCTAACTTTCATTTTTTAAGAAGGCCATTTAATCAACTTTCTTGGGATTATTAGGCTAGTTGTTCAATTTCTCTTTTGAGAGGTGAGCTCTCACTTTTTGAGGGTGAATTCCCTTTTTTTTTTTTTTTTTTTTTTTTTTTTCGGATATAATATTTTAAATTTTATTAATTTTTTTTTAATTTCTAGAAAATGAGCCCGACCAAATGTGTTTTTCTCTACAAGAAAATTGTTTTTTTAAAAAAAAAAAAAAAAAAACTAAATATTGAGAAATGAACATAAGTTAATTCATAAATTTTTTTAATATGAAAAATTATTTCACATGCAATGGGCATGAAAAACATTGACATGAATATTGAATATATGTGTAAACAACATAAACATAAACCTTATTGATAAATACATATGTACATACATACATAACAATTTAGTATTTACATACATTTGTTTTTGTATATGTGTGTGTGTGTGATAGCCAAATAATACTTTTGAAGTTCATAATGTGATATTTTCATCTTCTTGGATTCTTTGGCCACAACATCTACAACCATCGTTTGGATAATAACATCTTTTAGGCCTTTGGTCAGTTTTTCTTTAAGATTTGTCACACTTTTCTTTCCACTTCTTGTTTTAGAGAGTTCCACTCCCCAAAATTGATGAACTCTTGCTAGTTTATTGTATCATAATGAGTAATGAGTGATTATGTGTTAGGGATTAATTATTAGTGTTGATTGAGGTTTCATATACTAGTGTTGAGTGAGGTTCCACAATTGAGGAACTCTTATAATGAAATAGTGGAGTAATTTTGAGATAAAAATCCAATCCCTGAACTACTCCACAATTTGTTTGTAAGCCATGTTATAAAAATATATTTGATTTTCATGCTAATATTGAGTTAGGTATTGTCTCTCAATATTTGAAGAGTCAAACATTTTGACAAAAATGAATACAACAATAATAAATACGTGTCAACAAGGACATCACGACCACAATCTCAACTATGTAATGGTTGGATTACATATAATAGTGTCTTTTGTGGTAAAGCAAAGTAGAAAAGTTTCATGGAAAAACTATGGTCATATTGAGACACTTGCACAGCTAATGAGATAGGGGGCCCTCTTAGATTATTTAATTTTTTTTTCTTTGTCATCCATATTTCTTATAACAAAAAATATATATACCTACATAAAATTTTACTCATTTCAAAAAATGATACTACATTTTTAAATAGGATGTTTTATTCTAGACTCTCTTTTTTTTTTTTTTTTTTTTTTTTTTTTTTTTTTGATACAAGATAGAATTTCTACTTTAGCCTAATCTAAGTGTATATGTGTATGAAACTCCCTCCTAGAGACTTGAATCCCGGCCCTTGCCCCCCACACCCCACAAATATTTATACTTGTGGAGTGACCACTGCACCAAGGGTGTGCAGTTATTTTATTCTAGACTTAAACATTATATATGTGTGAATTACATAAAATAAATATTAATATAACATAAATGTATGTAAAATTTCATAGGCACAATCAAGAAAAAGAAAAAGAAAAAAAAAAAAAAAAGGATGAATTAAGTACAAAGAGTCAAAGAGTTTACAGAACTGACAACATTGTTTTTATTACAGATGATGTCAATACAAATACAAACTCAAAATTAGGAAGGATCTTTTTGAAAAAATCCTAGTTGAGAGAAGATCTCTGAGAATCAAGTGTAGTTATAGATTAGTTCTTCTGCAGCTCTAATCTGGCCAATACTTCTTTCCCTTAATACATCCTCACCTGCTCTAGGGTGTGTGATTTAGGACATATGTGTTTCACATGTAAGGAACGTATGTTACTATTTTATGTAATTGGCTAATCCTTTGACAAAATGCACTTTACTTGTAATTGGGTAGATCTAGGTTGTGTTTAATGCTTTAAGAAACAAGGTTTCAAATTCAAGTGTTAAAGCCATGCGAGTTTGTCCAAGAATCAAGTGTGAAAGTGCTGCTCATTAAAGCTCGACAGCTAGCTTGACAACTAGCATCTATCAAGACTTAGAGAGCTATTTGAATCCCAAGCCTCAACAGCTGCTCGACAGATAGGTATCTTTCGAGGTTTATGAAGTTTAGTTTTCCAAGACTGTTTTTCATCCAATCCGTGATTATATGTTTGGGCTTTCTTCTCTCACAACCTTAGACATATATAAGGATTATTTTAAGGGCCGTCAAAGGTGACACAAGTTGCACAAGTGTGGAGCAAAGTTTGTTCATGCAAATTGTGACCGGAGACAGAATTTGCCCTAATTCATCTTTCTTGTGAAGAAGCTGCTGTGTTTGTACACTGTAGGGTTTTATGACCAAGGAGCTTATTGATCTTCATTGTGTGATAAACTAAAGAACTTTGCAGCCAACATCCTTCTCTAGTTGGTGATTGAAGTCGCGTACTGGGATTCGCACAATTGGTTAGTTACGTACTAGGAGAAGTGCATTGAAAAGAAGAGATTGTCACTACAATATAAGTCCAATTGGGTATTAGGGTAAGGGTTCAACTATAAGTTGGTATAAAGTATTGAGATTCCTTTACTTGTAACCACTTGTTGTGATAATAATGGATTCTTAGGAGTTGTGACCTTAAAATCACCCGGTGAGGTTTTTGCCATGTAGGTTTTCCCCATTCATAAACAAGTCACCGTGTCAATTTATTTTTCACTGCATATTTAGTTTAATTGATGATTTATTTGTGCTACCATGCGTTTGCATGTTAATTTGATTAATTAATAAACTTGGTTAATTAATCAATTAATTCATCACAAGGGATCAATACGTTTTTAGCCTATCAAGTGGTATCAGAGCAGGCACACTCTGATTAGATTTTAATCTTTGCTGTGTGATCCATTGACCCCTATTTGTCATGGATAGAGGACAATCTCTTATTATACCTCCTTTATTTGATGGCACTAACTATGCATATTAGAAAGTACGCATAAGAGCTTTCTTGCAGTTTTTAGATAAGAAGGTGTGGTAAGCTGTAGAGATTGGCTAGACTAAGCCAAAGGAAGCGCTGCCCAATTGGGATGATGCTAAGATCAATGCGGCAAACTTCAACAGCAAGGCATTGAATGCTCTATTTAGTGCAGTCACAAATGAGGAGTTCAAGAAGATATCCTCCACTAAAACTGCTAAGGAAGCATGGACCATCCTCTAGACAATCTATGAAGGAACTAAGGCTGTCAAAGATTTGAAATTTCAAAGGCTCACTACAAGCTTCAAAGAAATCAAGATGGAGGAGGATGAGTCATTTGATGAGTTCTATGCCAAGCTTAAGGATATAGTAAACTCAGCTTTTAATCTTGAGGAAACCATTCCTGAACCCAAGATTGTGAGAAAGGTGCTCAGATCTCTACCTGAGAGATTTCATGCCAAAATCATCGCGATTAAGGAATCAAAAGATATTGACAAAATTCCATTGACAGAGTTAGTTGGCAATCTGCAGACCTATGAGTTGGGTTTGACAAGGATCGGGAAATCGAGCAAAAGCAAGAGCATGGCATTGAAGGCCAGGAGCAGTGATACTAACGAGTCTTCTGATGATGAAGATTCCAAGATGAAGTCCTACATCACTAGGCAATTCAAGAAGTTTATGAAGAATGCCAATGCAAAGGGCTTCGACTAGGACCGTAGGCAATCTAGTTCCTCTTAGTTTAAGAGTTAAGACAAAGGGAAGAAGGATGCTAGGGATGGCGGTCAGTACACTGTTCCCTCAAGACCAAAGTGCTTTGGGTGTCAAGGTTTCAGTCATATGAAACAAGAGTACCCCACATATCTCAAGACCATTAGGAAGAGTAAGGCACTTACTGCTACATTGAGTGACATCGAGCCTCAGGATGATTTTGACAACAATGATGACAGAATCCTTAATGCCTTCACTGCTACTGAGGGGATTGTTGAAGATGTGGATAAAGAAGAGGAATTTGTGGAGTCTAAATTTGAGAAGATGGATGAACAAGATGACATCCACACAGCCTATGTAAAGTTATACAAGGTCTCAGAAAAGTATAAGAAGTTGTATAGGTTGACCACCAAGAAGCTTAGTGATGTGGAGCTTTAGCAAGAAGAAATCTCTACAAATTTTGATGAAGCCACTCAGACTATTGGAGCACTGAGGTTTGAGAATAATTTCTTCGCTCAAAAAACCAAGGAGCTTGAGACAGAACTGTTCCAAGTCAGAGCTCAGCTAGAAAGGACTTCAAGCGCTAAGCTCAATGAGATACTCAGTCTTTAGAAATTTGCTTTTGATCGAACCAGTTTAGGGTATGATTTCTCTTCTTCTAATATTGCTTCTACTAGTACTACTGTTTTTGTTCCTTCTAGTAATAATGTTGAAATTGAGAACACTAATGTCAAAACTTATTTAGCCAGTGAGAACATAGACAAGGGTAAATCTATCTTAGGAGCACCCCCTAAGCAGGATAAGAAAGAAGCTAAATATATAAGTGGTTAGCCACTCAACAGAGCAACGACATGATCACATCGGGAAACCAGATCAATTTCCATCCTCTTTTGCTTCCCTTGGAGATCTTCTCAAAGCTCCTATGTTCAAAGATTCACTCAAAGGAAAGGTTCTTCCAAAATATGGAAGGAAAAGGGTTTCAAGTGATTCTATCACTTTTTTCTTTCTCTCTTCTTGTTTTTATGTTTGCATTACTTGTGTGTTTTGCTTTTAAGTTTCTAGTTTTTATGCTTTGCTTTGTTTAACATGTTTTTGTTTGTTTTGAGTTTTGTTTATTTTGTTTTTCATATAAAAATTAAAAAAGAAATTGAAAAAATCAGAAAAATACAAAAACAGTGTATGTTTGTGTATATTGGTACTTGTGTACCTTGGATGGCCATTGAAACAAAGTTTTCTAAACTTTATAGCTTTTGTAGCTTAGATGAGCATATTTATGCACAACTAAGCAAGTGAGCTTTGTGGCTCATGTTTGTGATGAGTAAGATTAAGTGATCTCTTGTACTTAACACTCGTATCACTCTTTTTGACGGGAAGGAATAGAAAATCCTAAGAGAAAGGCATAAATAACAATCTTACCATTGTTGCCCACCAATCATGAAATGACATCCATATGCTTCGGCTTATCAAAAGTACAATATCAAATGCTTAACATCATTGGGTATTTCTTTTCTTTCTCTTATATGCCCATGCATGATATGCTTATTGAAAGAAAAATATGCAAAGAAAAATAAAAGCAAAAAGATCAAAATGCTTTATATATGATTGTAAACGTGTATTCTAAGAGATGTGGGAGTTATAGGATGTACCTCGAAGGTGATAGTCTCCATCAAATAATTATGATTGTGTGTGAGTTAAAATGATTTTCTCATATCTCAAATTGTCATAACATGTATATACTTATGCAATCTTGTGATGTTTTTCATACACAACACGCAATATTCTTTGCTACTATTGATACATGTGCAGGTAAAATGTGATTTGGCAATCACAAGGTTTACATGTGTTAATGTATGCTCACTAAACTGTCTTAACTTGTTTTTGAAATATAAAATTTGTTAGATTTGTTTAGTGTGTGTGTGTGTGTGTGAGTTTTAGAATCTTTGTGCTTCAAAATTCTTTGTTGAGAGATGATCTTGAGAGTTTAAAATGTTGTTTGGATCCATGGTTGAGTAGTATGTTTGATTGTATTCATATCTATGTTTTTCTCTTCAATGAAAAATTGTTTTTAAGCTATCTCAACAACTTCTTGACACCTCTCGATACCTAGCTTATCTATCGAGCTCTTCAGTTGCTTTTTATCATAATTTCGACACCTCTCGATAACTAGGTCGATCAATCGAGAAACTTTCTGTCCCCTCGATAGCTCCTCGACAGATCCTTGATCCATCGAGCTGTGTTTTGCCTTGGACACCTCTAGACACCTACTCGATAGATGCATTTTTTGACCCTATTAGATCTTGACACCTCTCGATCTATCGAGAATTAGTGAGGTTCTATAAATAGGGTCAGCACGATTCAGCTTTCATTTTGCTCAATCTCTCTAGAATTCTCACCTCCCGAAACCTCTCTCTCACTCCAACCCTCTTCCTCAAGGATTTTTTGGCCTTAATCAAGTTTTCTTCACTTGGTAAGTATCCTAATCCTTCTTTTTCATGCATTTTCATATCTTTTGACCTAAAAATTGGGGTTTGTGGAAAATGTTTGGGATTTTTCAAATTGATGAGGTTTTTGCAAATTTTTTGGTATGGGTTTTAAAGATTTGATCTTAAAAACTTCACGCATTACATCTCATTGGCATTACAACTATATTTTCATGCATTTAGATGTGTGTTATACATGTGCAACTGATTATGTGTTGGTAGGATTGGATTAGGCTGAGCCCATGATGCAATTACCTTTGCATGTCACATGTTCATGCATTCCCATGCATACGTTCTTTCTATTCACTATATTTTGATATATTTTTTATGCTTAGGACTTTTCTGATTGTCTCTTTCTCCTTCTCTTTCTCTCTTCTGTTTGCGTTAGTCTACTTCTATGGCACCCAAACGTAAATCTACTCCATCCCGAAACCCTCTTCATTTCGGGGCATCCACTTCTTCTGATCCTACACCTTTTTCTGTCCGGTTTCATGATAAGAAGGCAAAATTAGACTTCTTTGAGAACTTTTCCAGATGAGGCATTCATTCTGAATGCCAAGTTAGCTTGTCAGACTTCTTCGACACTGACCTTCCCACTGTCATCCATAGTAGGGAATGGGAGTTACTGTGTGACGTCCCAATCACTTGTCCATCCTTACTGATCCAAGAGTTTTACTCTAACATGCATGGATTTGCTTTTTCAGTACCTTTTTTTATTACTCGTGTTCGAGGTATGCACATTGTTGTCACATCAAATATTGTATCCGATGTGCTCCGAGTGCTTAGGGTAGAGCATCCTGACTACCTTGGTTGTGATCATCTTAAGACAGTGTCTAAAGATGAGCTTATTTCTTCTTTTTGTGAGCGCCCGTTTGATTGGGGTGAGCATTAGTTCACTTACTATTTGGGCTTTGCTAAAGGCCCTCGGTTTCTGAACATGGTCATGACCTTTATTCTTCATCCCTTATCTCATTATAACTCTATTACAGAGCCTTGTGCTTGGTTTTCGCTTTCACTTTTAGAGCATCTTAGTATAGATTTTCCCTCTCATTTCATTCCTTCTATCATAGTTATGTATAGAGATTTGGCAACCCTGTGATAAACTTATCTTCCCTTCGACTATCACGAGGATTTTACGCCATTTTTCTGTTTCCTTTCCCGTGTTCGACCACTTCTCTGTTATGGGTGCTATAGATGCCGCTACCATTAAACGGAGTGAGGCACAGTTTTGGTCGAGGTGGTCTAGGTCAGCTGTTCCTCCCACTCCTTTGACTCCATCCACATCTGCTCCCTCTTCTTCCACGAGTGGTGTGACTCTCGAAGACATCATGGCGTAGCTTCAGCGCATAGATTCTCGCCTCGACACTTTCAGTGATGAGTTATGTCAGGTGAACACTTGTGTTGGTCATATTGCATGGCGCCAGGCGGTTATAGGTGGCTTTGTTACTTCTCCTTCACCTACTCTAGAGGCTTTTGAGGATGATGATGATGATGATGATAATGCTACTACTTTCGATGATAAGGATGATGAAAATGCTAACTCTTCTAATGCTGACGAGATGTCTACTTAACACTCTTACCCTTTGTCACTAATGACGAAAAGGGGGAGTAGTTTTAGTTATGAGAGTAGTCATAGTTAGGAGGAGAGTTAGTATAGGAGATTTTTGTTAGGGGGAGTGTTGATATTGAGGGATGTAGTGAGGATTTTATGTATCTTTTTCTTTTCTGTCCTTTTTAAATACATTGTTCTTGTACATGGTTCTTGTGACCATTTTGACATACATTGTACTTATATTCTTTATATACTGATGTATGTTTTTCACCTACCCTTACATGTGTTGTTTCTTTTCTCTCTTTATGCACATGCTTCTTATATTTTGTATGCAATCTATTATTTCTGTTTCACACTAAGATGTCTTGATGAGTTTTGTTTAAAGTGTTTCAGAAATATAGGTTGTCAAAGTCTTCTTGTCATAAACTCTCTTTTTGCAAAGTTTTTTAAGAATTTGTGTTAGGATAGATTTTATTGTATTCAACAAGTGAGTATGAGTTGAGTGATTTATGACTTATCTCATATGTTCATTTGTTTGTTGTGGTTTTGTCACGGATTGCCAAAGGGGGAGATTGTTAGGACATATGTGTTTCACATGTTAGGAACATATGTTACTATTTTATGTAATTGGCTAATCCTTTAACAAAATAGACTTGTAATTGAGTAAATCTAGGACGTGTTTAATACTTCAAGAAACAAGGTTTCAAGTTCAAATGTTAAAGCCATGCAAGTCTGTCCAAGAATCAAGTGTGAAAGTGCTGCTCATTAAAGCTTGACAGCTAGCATCTATTAAGGCTTAGAGAGCCGTCTGAATCCCGAGGCTTGACAGCTGCCCGACAGATAGGTATCTGTCGAGGTTTATGAAGTTCAGTTTTTCAGGTCTGTTTTTCATCCAATCCGTGATTATATGTTTGAGCTTTCTTTTCTCACAACCCTAGACATATATAAGAATTATTTTAAGGGCCGTCAAAGGTGACATAAGTTGCACAAGTGTGGAGCAAAGTTTGTTCATGCAAATTGTGACCGGAGACAGAATTTGCCCTAATTCATCTTTCTTGTGAAGAAGCTGCTGTGTTTGTACACTGTAAGGTTTTGTAACCAAGGAGTTTCTTGATCTTCATTTTGTCATGAACTGAAGAACTTTGCAGCCAACATCCTTCTCTAGTTGGTGATTGAAGTTGCGCACTGGATTTGCGCAATTGGTTAGTCACGTACTGGGAACCGTGCATTGAAAATGAGAGATTGTCACTACAGAACAAATCCAATTGGGTATTGGGGTAAGGGTTCAACTGTAGGTTGATATAAGGTACTGAGATTCCTTTACTTGTAATCGTTTGTTGTGATAATAGTAGATTCTTGGAAATGATGACCTTAAAATCACCCGGTAGGGTTTTTGCCATGTAGGTTTTCCCCATTCATAAACAAATTACCGTGTCAATTTATTTTCCGCTGCACACTTAGTTTAATTAGTGATTTGTTTGTGCTACTACGCGTTTACATGTTAAGTTGATTAATTAATAAATTTGGCTAATTAATCAATTAATTCATCACAAAGGGGTCAATACGTTTTTGGTCTATCATGTGAGATCTTACTTTTTAACTATGTTTGGTTGGAGTTATTCTATCTATGATCACGATTAATTATATATCAAACTTTTAATAGGACATAACTTTGCTATATTCAAATAACATAGGGTGGACAAACTACATCATAGTATTTCAATGGTGAATGAAATACTTTCCTTTACTTTGTTAATTATTTAATAATTTGAATGACTGAAAAAACCAACCAAACTATATAATGAATAAAATGGTATATGAATATGAGACTAATAATGGCAACATAGGTATACAATGGTATTACAATTTCCTTGTATCCCTAAGGGTAGATCTTCTCTAGAGTAATTTGATACAGTGCTCCCACATAGGATAAAGCAAGGCATATTCGTGTTGTGCAAATCACTACCCTTGAGGATAGAGCTTCGATGGTCATATTGAGACACTTGCAGAGCTATTAAGATAGGAGGGCCTCTTAGATTATTTATTTATTTTTTTATTAATCATCACTTACCAAAAAAATATATATATACATAAAATTTAACTTATTTCAAAAAATGTTACTACATTTTTAAATAGGGTAGTTTATTCTAGACTTGAACATTATATATAAAAAACTGACACGTATATAAATTTTACTTTAAAATTTCACTCGGTGCGTTGGAGAGGCTCAGTTTCAAATACCAAGTTAAAAAGCAATAAGTTATATTATTTTCCAAAATTAACCCATCGTTTGGTACCCTCTCACTCTCTCATATATAAAGAAAAATAACTGGTCAAAATATAAAAGGCTTGCAATACTAAAAAAAAAAAAAAAAAAAAAAAAACAAAAAAAAAAAACGCTGGGTACAGAGAGAGAACGAAAGACTTCTCCGCTCCTTCCCCAGACATAAAGCACTGTTGTAAGCACATAGACAAAGAAAAATCTATGGGCATCAACACCGTTAGGCTACATATCTGCTACCAAATCGTTGGAACCGGCTCTGGTACATTTTCCTTCATTTTTTTAGATTTGGGTATGAAATATTACTTTTTATTAAGTCTTTTTGTTGGATAGGTTTAGATTTGGTTTTGGTTTTGATTCCTTTCTGTTTCGGGCTTTTGGGTTCTCCATGAAAATGTTTGTTTTCTCACATTTTCGATTTTTTTCCCTATTTTGGATTACAGAAATCACTAAGCCCTTTCCCTGTTTTCTAATATTTGCGTTCATAGTTTTTTTTTCCCTGCGGTTTTGATTTGGAAAACCGGTTTTGCTTTTGATTCATCATCAATCTTCTCTGCAACAATAGACAATTCAGAAGGTAGGCATGGTTTTTTCTTCTTTTATCCCTATTGAAAAATATATGGGTTTAGTTTTTTCAATATATGGGTTTAGTTTCTTCAATAGGGATAAAAGAAGAACCCTAGAAACGGTAATTGAATAGGAAAAAAAGGGGGAAAAAAAACCATGCTTGCCTTCTGAATTATCTATTGTTGTAGAGAAGATTGATGATGAATCAAAAGCAAAACCGGTTTTCCAAATCAAAACCCCAGGGAAAAAAAAAACTATGAATGCAGATATTAGAAAACAGGGAAAGGGCTTAGTGATTTCTATAATCCAAAATAGGGAAAAAAAATCGAAAATGTGAGAAAACAAACATTTTCATGGAGAACCCAAAAGCCCGAAACAGAAAGGAATCAAAACCAAAATCAAATCTAAACCTATCCAACAAAAAAACTCAATAAAAAGTAATATTTCATACCCAAATCTAAAAAAATGAAGGAAAACATACCGGAGCCGGTTCCAACGATTTGGTAGCAAATATGTAGCCTAACGGTGTTGATGCCCATAGATTTTTCTTTGTCTATGTGCTTGCAGCGGTGCTCTATGTCTGGGGAGGGATCGGAGAAGTCTTTCGTTCTCTCTCTGTACCCAGCGTTTTTTTTTTTTTTAGTATTGCAAGCCTTTTATATTTTGACTGGTTATTTTTCTTTATATATGAGAGAGTGAGAGGGTACCAAACGGTGGGTTAATGTTGGAAAATAATATAACTTATCACTTTTTAACTTGGTATTTGAAATTGAGCCTCTCCAATGCACCGAGCGTAATTTTAAAGCAAAATTTATATAAGTGTCAGTTTTTTAGATAGGCATTTTTCCTAACGTGACAGCATCTCCTAAAGGCTTCTGCTATTATATATAGTATTAGATGTGGATTACATAAAATAAACATAAACATAAACATATGTAAATTTGGTGTCAAATGGAGAATTCATGAAAGCCTTCTATAGACATAAGAATATAAGATGATCATTTGAAAAGTATATAGTGTGAACTCACCACCCTACATGCAATGTGTTGCCTTTGGGAGTATGCCTCAACAGAGTAGACCTAAAAGACGGAGGGTTGAGAGCCGCCCCTAGTTTAGATCTAGGAACCAACTTAGATCCCTTGTAGAGGCCTACACACCAGACATTGTGTCTGGATTTAGGGTACATGATGGGATGGTGTTTGGCACCTCACGCCTTCCTATCATGCAAGCTGAGCTCCATTCATTGTGTTCCATTGCCTAATTCTATCAAGTAATCCCCTAATGGGTCATTAAACATTCAAGAAGTAAAACACATACACACACTCTAATACAAATCCTATGCTATCCATACATCACACTCATTATCATACATCATCACATGCATCATTTATTCAATTATCTCATCATCATTACATCATAGCATGTTAATATCATCCAAATTCATGCTCACATCTTATTCACATCCTACACATGTTTCTAATTCCTAATCATATTTTTAAAGCATCAAAGGAAGCTTAAGCTTGTTACTAACAAGTAATGAAAGGAATGAAAGACAAGAAATCAACAAACAAAAAAGAAAGATTTGAATGTTTGAGTTTCTCGATGAACCTGTGTGTGCATGACTAAGGTTGCGCACACAGGCTCATGGAGTTGCATACACAGGATTGATCATGTACACACAAACTGACCCATAATCCAAATTTCTACACTGCTCTATCCTAAGGCATATATCTAACCTAATTAAAATCAATTAAATTAAAACTAAACTACTAAAATAAATTATTTTTTTTGGTTTTTAGACCCCTTTTATAACAAATATTAACCAATTTTAAGATAAAGTTATTAATTAGATCAACTATGAAGTGCCCATGGTTAATGCAACAATCACCAATATCAATCAAGAAAAGCACAATGGAGATAGAACAGTACACATCTATATATTGACCTATGGAAAATCAATGTAATAAAATTGCACAGTAATAACACTAGTGGGATTTAACCTAAAAATCTCAAGGTAAAACATATCCAGTAATTGACTAAAAGTTTTACAGAAACTAAATAATCCTATTTCTAATAAAACTTACTAATGCTACCCAACACATCTCTGAATCCACAGACTCTTGTAATTAGCTAACTTAGTTGAACGCGAACCTCCAACCAACGAATCCAAGTACCCACTTGAAGATTTTGATTTCAGCAACTATGTAAACAGGAACTTCAACAACACCAAAGTTTCCTAAAAAAATATCATCAGTAGAAACTTTGAGAGAGATTTAGGTAAGAAAACCTTAGATATAGAATAAGCGACTCTTCTCTCTCTTTGTAATCACGTCATATAATGTCTCTTTTATAGTCTAGCATAAGTGACACAAAACCCTAGATGCTTGGACAATAGGCAAGGTTAAAATCTACAATATGTTCAATTGATCAAATACTTTCAATCTCAATTGATTGACTAGCTGTCAAAAGTTGGCAAACATACTGAAACTTGACTGTAAAATGTAGAATTTGGCAACTATATTGTTTTAAAAAATAAACCATTAAAATTACTAACTAGACATGTTTTGTTCATGGATTGTCAACCAAAACTAAAACCTATCAAATTTGTCACTTTAAGAAAATTTTACTCTTTTTGAACAAAATGTTTTTTTTTTCTTTATCATCTATTTAATGGTTGTCAAATTTATTTATGAATAAATTTTATGTGAAATTGGAAGTTTTTTCAATGGTTTTCACCTTTTTTGAATCATGTTGCTCCTAGAATCAAGGAAAATAACAATTGAAATGATTTTATAAATTTGAAACTTTAATTGACAAATTTAAAAACAAGTATAAAGTGTAAGATAATTTCTCTTATTATATTTAATCCCCACCTCTCATTTACACTAACAACTGAACAATGAGATTGTGAGGGATTTTCACAATTCGCTCTAATACCAATGGGCTTGGTCTGCGATCGAATGCTATAAAAGATTTGTGGCCCCTCATCCTTCACCAATTGGTTGTTGGATGGATTAGTAAGGCACACGGTCCGACAAGTGGTATCAGAGTCTGGTCATAGGTTCAAGTCGTTGGAGCCCCATTGTGAGGGAGGGATTGTGAAGGATTTTCACAATTCGCTCCAATACCAATGGGCTTGGTCAGCAATCGAATGTTATAAAAGATTTGTGCCCCCTCATCTTTCTCCAATTGGACATTGGATGGATCGGTAAGACACACGGTCCGACAGAGTTGAATACTTATCCCTCTGTCTTTCCTTTCATTGTTTTAAACATCCAAGTAAAAAATATAGATAACTCTTCCTTTCCCACTCCATGCTTTTTCCTATAATAATTTCTCCCCATCCTACGAACTCCCAAGTCCCAATGTATATATCTTATCCTTTTCTAGTAGAAAAAAGATACAAATTGGGAGCAATTATACATTTTTTATGGTAAACCACATTACTTGTCTACTATTTTACTAAATAACTCCTACCTGTTTAAAATTGCTCAGTCAGTAAGAAACTAACTTCTAACCCAACAATTTTAAATCGGTGAGAGTTTTTTAGTGAAATGATGGACAAATAACATGGTTCACAACAAAGATATTAAGCCTAAAGTGTGATTTTTTGGGTCTGCACATGTCCATGCTGTGTTTGTTTTTGGTCGGGTGACATGCAGTTGCATGCATAGGCCCACATATCTCCCACAAGCGTGTCCTGGTGGATGGTTATGTAATACCTATACTAATAGCTTTGGAATAAAATTCTATCTTTTACGTTTTGAAACTACGCGCTAAGTCATTTCGCTCCATGTACATGATATAATTCTTAAAAGGTGGTTCAACATATGCTGCCGATACTTAAAAGTGGCAATCTCATATCAAGCAGAAAAATGTAATTGAATCCTTCTTAATATTTTCACACAAACATCAAACAAGTGGTTCAACTTTGGCTGAAGATTAACGCAGGGCCACCTGAGGGGACAAAAGATTGGACAGAAACAGCTTGGAAAAGGGAAGATCCAATGGCATGTTCTCATAATTTTGTGTAAATGTGCAAATTCATCAACATGCATATTCTCACTGATCAGGAAAAAAGACAAAAACAAATAACAAATAAATAAAATGAAAAAAAAGGAAAAAAATTGGCAAATGCCCTTTTCGCGCAAAAAAAAAAGTAGCATTTTACCCTCTTTCTCAAATTAATTAGGAAAATGTCACTATTTTGAAACTCGATTTTCTCAAAATCGAATTAAACCCTATAGTGGCGTTTTAAAGAGCTTATAGTGACATTTCGAGCTCCATGAACTCGAGTTATAGGTAAAAAATAAAAATAAAAATAAAAATTTGCATGGAACTCGAGTTCATGGAGCTCGAGTTCCAAAACGTCACTATAGGTCCTTAAAACTTTATTATAGGTTCCTTAAAACGCCACTATAGGGCTTTAGAATTTTTTTATTTTTATTTTTTTAAAACTCAATTTTGAGAAAATCGAGTTTCAAAATAAGTGTATTTCCTTAATTAGTTTGAAAAATAGGGCAAAATACTAAATTTTTTGCGCAAAAGGGGCAAAGGCCAATTTTCCGTGGTCAATTTTGTTCTAGTGTCTGCATTCTATCTATCCACTATTACGGTATTACCACACGCACGTGCCTTAATTTGTATTTCTTTTTTTTTTCTTTTTTTCTTTTTTTTTTTTTGAAGAGAATTTGTATTTCATTTAATATGTATATAACAACATAGCCGGCATATATTTCTTCATAGGAATGCATTTTTCTTTTTAAATGAATATTTCCTTTAAAACAAAAAGGATGTGTTAGGAATAATGGTTAAATTATATCGAAATGAGATAGACTAAATAAAATATTGATTTAGCTTCATGACAAAACTTGTCCAAAAAAAAAAAACCCAAGAGTACGTGTTTGGTACTGTTGTTTAAACAACAGTTTTCAGTGTTTAAATAATATTACACATATTTTCATACACTTTTTCATTCACATATATTTCTACCAAACAACAATAACGTTACTAGAA
Source organism: Quercus gilva (assembly GCA_023621385.1). NCBI lineage: Eukaryota > Viridiplantae > Streptophyta > Magnoliopsida > Fagales > Fagaceae > Quercus > Quercus gilva. The sequence continues at coordinate 59,253,889 of CM042477.1, forward strand.
ATTTCTTACCAAACGGTCCCTCTATTTGATCATTTGCTCTTAACCAGGTCTTAAAGGTGTGGAATGAAAAAGATTGGTGAAAGAAAAGTCCTTTCAATGGAAGGGGGGGTCCATGATGGCTATAGTAGAATTGAAGAGGAGTATCGAGAGGGAATGATCCAGAGCATATGCCAATCTATTTCCATGGAATATCCATATCTAATGTGCGGATCACACAGGATAAAAGGCCGCCGTGGAAGTTTTGGTAAAACGCAGAACTAAATGGTGGCAATGGATGTGTTAAGAGGGTAGAGAAGAATAACAGACAATTCTCTTAGGGCAGAAATGTTGTGTGCATTTGCATGCATGAGTGCCAATTTCTGCCAAAGGAGAATTGCCCTGCTATTCTACTACTACATTTTTCCCATTTCACTACTTAATTTCCCATGCACCGGCACTACGTTCTTTCTTGATTTGTATTGTAATCTCTCTCTTTCTCTGTGTGTGTGTGTGTGTAAAGAACGAATATGGCAATGCCCATTTTGTTTCATATATTCACTTTTTTGCTTTGTGTTGAAAATGATCCTGTCATTGTTCATTCTCAGTCAAGGAGGGTGTGGAAGTAGTGATGAGCTACTTGGAGAAAGTCCACACAAGATTTTCATACAAAAGAAAACTGTTTGTAGTAAATACTTCATCATGACAAAAGTATTCTATATTTCTGTTACTCCATCCATAATAGAAGTACTAGGAGTTGGAGGTCCCTTTATGCAAGGTTCTTTTAAGCTTAAGGCTATTATTAATTATTCAATATAGAGGGAATTGTCCTAGTTTTTCAACCTCAAATTTGCCAACATCTCCGTATTAGGAAATGCCACTAATACTGCTAAATAAATATCATTTTGGAAACTTGTTAAAGCGTTAAAATGTGATCAGAGTAGCTTTACTTTTATATAAATTTACTACCAATATCACTTATGCACTAAGCACAATATATCACTTTGAAAATTGTAAAATTCTATCTCATTAGATTTATTGTTCTTGCTAATAAGTACTCTAAACACACTTGTTAAAGTGTATTTAATATTTCATTAGATATTATTTTTATACATTTTTCAATATAAAATAAAATAAACTTGTGGAGAAATATTAGAAAATGATATACAATCACAATGCTTGTGGTTATAAATCAATGAATTATTGATAAGTGTAATTTAATATTTTTTTTAAAAAAAAATTATACATTATATGACTTATGCATTCCTTCTTGATCTAGGCAATTCTAGACCCGCCAATAAACTTCCCATGTTCTCAACCCTCTCTGTTTTTATTTTACCATAACAACCTGCAACGATTTTATATATTTTTGAGTGGTGTCAATGATGTTATAAATTTGATTAAATATGTTTTATATTACAAAATTGATGTGGTGCTGATAATAAAAAAGTAATTTAGATCTTTATTTATAATATTTTTCAAATGAACAAATCGCATATTTATTGTCAAACCAGTTTGTGGATTTTATTGCATAAATTTTGTAATAGCTTTAACATTTTCTTAAATCTTTATCATCAGCAACTATTTTGGTACTTACTTGAATACAAATTGACAACAGGAGTTTAGAATTTTTTTTCTAAAAGTTCAAAATACCTCCAAGATTTAAAAAGTAAATAAAATTTCAGTGGCAATAATAATAATAATAATAATAATAATAATAATAACACAAAAAAACAAACAAACAAAAAAAAACACTCCATTGTACAGCCCCATTTTAGATATAGTTATCATTATCTGTGTTATAAGATGAAAGATTCTCAAATATTGATGAAATTGAAGAAAACAAAATTGACGCGGAAAGTCAATTGAGATAAGCAAGGATGAAAGGAAAGCAATTGAGTGAAATCTAACTCCTAAGAGATTGTGTGAATCTAATCTATACAAGGGTGATATTTATATATATAATGAGAATAAAAATTTAAAAACCATTTTTAAATAAATCCTCTAATTGTTACAGTAGAGCAGTAACTAACAACTAACAGACCGACCGACCAACCAATTTAGCTAATTTAACAACTCTGATAACAAATATGTAACTCTACAACAATCTTATCTAATGCACACTTGTTTCATTGAAGAATTGACAATAACTTCATAAAAATCTTTTATTTTAATTATTATTATTTAGATATAATAGAATTTCAACTTATGGTGTTCATTTTATGACACCAATTTTTTTATTATTATGTAAGGATACTAATAGATTTTTAGTATTAAAAAATAATTTTTTTATTAAATGAAACTAATATGACAACAAAAATAAAGGCTATAGCTTATTTATAAAAATATTCACAGACAGATCAAATCATCATTGCTTGATAAGAATAAATATTTGGAAAACATGGGTTTCTTTTTTAAAATAAAAATTTGAGGTATTTTAAGTCTTTAAGAAAATTAAGACATTTGTAAAAATTTATTATGACTATGAAGTTAAGGTCTTGAGATTTTGATAGAGAATGTGAATTTCCACCAAATGGATCTAAAGACTTTTATAAAACAAAAAGAATTTTATTTATTTATTTATCAAGTTCTCATAATAAAATGGTGTAATTGAAAGAAATAAGAAATCAATTAATTTTTAACAGGATAAAGTTTAACTGCAAAATTGTTTGTAGTTTAAGATAAACCTTACTTAATAAAATATACATTACTACATATTTTGAAAATATAACCATTGATTTGCATATTCTTTATGCTCTTAATATAAATGTCAAATTTTATATCAATTAGATATTATTTATTACATTATCTATAAGCTTATATTTTATAAATAATTTTAAATTACAAAAACTTGAAATTTAAAAAAAATTATTGATGGCATAGTTATTGATTTTTAATTTTTTTAGAAATTTTACAAGCACGGAGAATATAAGTAGAAGATGTAATTATATATGAAGTTTAATTGTTCAATCATTGTTCGATAAGGACTATACAAGAAAGAAGTCACAAGTTTACACCACTCTCTCTCTCTCTCTCTCTCTCTCTCTCTCTCTCCATGGTCCTAGAGGCCTAGAATTCTTATGAATAGATTAGAGCTGAATTTGATTGTCGGCAAAATAACTGTAAACTAGAATTGTCTTGGTCGGAATTCCACCTCACATTTTGGTTTTTAGGTTATGTTTAGAGGCCTAGAATTCTTACGAATAGATTAGAGCTGAATTTGATTGTCGGCAAAATAATTGTAAACTAGAATTGTCTGGGTCAGAATTCCACCTCACAGTTTGTTTTTAGGTTATGTTTCAACTGTGAAAAAGTGGTAGAGAATTTGTTAAAACTGCTCCGATTGTTTTGGTAGAATTTGGGAAAATTGTTACAAGGTACATTTTTTTTATTTTTTTATTTTAGAATTGTTTTATGAACATAATTATCTAACTAAAATTAAGTTAAATGTAACTTGTTATTAGAAATTGCAGATCTATGTAATTACAAATTGCCTTGTACATGTATATCGCTTTTATACCTCCCTATTGGCATGTATGTGAAACTATATGTATTTGAAATAAGAATTTTCATGTAAAATTAAATATTAATTAAAAAAAGAAAATTTTGGAACCGTTGTTATTGGAAAAAAATGAAGTTCACAATAACTCATAGCCAACCGCAATTACATTTAGTATAATATCAAACCCAATTTTTTTAGATTACATACTAGGTACTACCATTACCATTATTAAATGCTACCTAAGCATATCAACCATAAATTTCAAGATTTTTACTACTGCGCATTCTTAGCATAATAGTCACTTCACGAGTACAAGGTTCTTGTGAGGTGGAGGGCAAGGGTTAGAGTTCAAGCCTTTAGAATGGAGTTTTACATACATATACACTTAAATTAGGCTAAAGTAGAATTCCTATCTTGTATTAAAAAAATAGAAGGTTTTCTATTTTCTCCACACACACACACACACACACACAAAAAGTCAAGATTTTCTACAATTTACGGTCACTAATAAGAGTGATAGTTTTATAATAAGAGTGATAATTATATATATATATATATATATACACTTTGTAGTCAATTACTCATAGTTTGTCATGTTAAAATTATGGCAAATAAGTTTTGAAATAATTTATGCTCCTAAAACCAATATTTTAGAAATCCAACCTTATAAGTGAAATATACAAGTTTACATTTCAAACCAAGAAAAAGAAAAATATTCAAGTTTTCAAAATTTCTTTCATTGGCATGATGGTCACTTCACAAGTATAAAGTTTATGTAGGGTTGGGGAGGTAAGGATCGGGGTTTAAGTTTCTAGAAGAAAGCTTCAAACACATGTACGCTTAGATTAAATTATAATTTTTTTTAACCTAAATTATAATTTAATCTAAGTGTACATGTATTTGAAGCTTTCTATTTTGTGTATATATATATATATATATAAAATAAAAAAAATCTCTTTCATTAATATTTTTAAACTTTAGGGATATAGATTAATTGACTTTTAAAATCATGTTATATTTGGAAGTATGTCAATAGTATATCTATTGACTTTTTAAAAAATTCCTATATTTTATTTTGAAACATCCCAAAATATAATAGAAGACCAACAAATTTGGAGTACCTTTAACATTTTTCTATAGGATGGTGTTAGAAACTAAGAGGAAAATAGAAGGACACCCAAAGTGGGCATGTCCCTCTATATACCTCACTAAGAATAACATCCAGGAGTTACAAAGTAATGACTTGAACTGTTACTCTACCCCATTTTATGCCTAGTATCACACAATATTAATGGAGTGGTGTGGTGTGTATATAAACATGACAAGTAGTACCCTCTAAATAGAGAATGAAATATGTATTTTACATAGTGTTTGTGGCATGTTGTGAGGATTTTAGGTTATGGGTTATGTTTGCATCACTTTAGTAGTGTGTAACATCATCGAAGAAAAGTTTTATTTGTGGGTTATACAAACTGGAATTTAAAACGAGTTTGAACTACCGGTCTGCATGGAGGTTAGCTCTAGGCAATGTAAAACAATCTCAAAACTCTTGTGTGATTATCGGTTTAGGCCAAAAAAGATATGCCGAAAAACCGATTATTAAAATTTTGCTACAATATCTGTTTCTTATAGAGGAAGTGTAAAATTATGCATATAAAGTCAATATGAAGAGTTTCTTAAGGTTATGAAATAAATGTGAGAATTCGAAGGGTACATGCATTGTGTAGTACGTACTGCACCCATAATTGTCATTCCTAACTAAAAAGAAGAAATACACTATAAAGAAATTTAGGAGAAAATGGGCTTTTGCCCTTTTTAAAAAAAAAAAAAAAAAAAAATCCAGCATTTTGCCCAATTTTCCAAACTAATTAGAGAAATACCCCTGTTTTGAAACTCGATTTTTTTAAAATCGAGTTTTAATTTAAAACTCGAGTTTTGGACAATTGAGTTATAACAAGTTGAAAATTAAAAAAAAAAAAAAAAAAAAAAAAAAATTCAGGAGCCCTATAGTGGCGTTTTGAAACTCGAGCTCCTTGAACTCGAGTTCTATGCAAGTTTTTTTTATTTTTTTATAAGTTTAATCACCCCATACCTATAGTGGCGTTTTAATGAGCCTATAGTGACGTTGAAACTTAATTTTGAGAAAATCAAGTTTTAAAATAGAGGCATTTTCTTAATTAGTTGGGAAAATGGAATAAAATACTGGATTTTTTGCGCGAAAGGGGCAAAGGCCAAAAATGGGCTTTCTCACTCCATGCTTTCTCCTTATTATCATTTCTCCTCTTCTTATGAAGTCCCAACATATCTTATCCTCTTCTACTAAAAATAAAAGATCCAAATGGGTGGGAGAAAAAAAAAAAAAAAAAAAAAAAAAAAAAAAAGCTTTTCAAATTACGCTAAGTCATTTCGCTCCGTGTTTGTACGTACCCGGCTGTTACTTAAAAGTGGCAATCTCATATCAAGCAGAGAAAAAAGTAATTAAATCCTTCTCAACATTTTCACACAAACACCAAACAAGTGGATTAACTTTGGCTGAAGATTAACGCAGGACCACCTGATGAGGGACAAAAGATTGGACAGATACAGCTTGGAAAAGGGAAGATCCAATGCCGTGTTTCTCATAATTTTGTTTGAATATGCAAATATCCTCACCGATCTGGAAAAATAAAGAAAATGAAAAAAAAATATACATATTCCCGTGGTCAATTTTGTTCCAGTATCTGCATTATATCTAGCCACTATTACCACACGCACTTGCCTTATTTAGTTTGTATTTCATTTAATATGTTGTTATTACAACATAGCCGGCATATATTTCTTCATAGTAACATGTTGAGTAGGATGTGTTAGGAATTAATTTTTTTTTTTAAATGAATGTTACCTTAAAAGGAAAAAGGATGTATTAGGAATAATGGTTAAATTATATCGAAATTAGATGGAAGAAATAAAATATTGATTTAGCTTCATGACAAAACTTTTCCTGAAAATCCCCATGTCTGTTTGATCATTTGCTCTTAAACAGGTCTAAAAGGTATGGAATGAAAAAGATTGCTGAAAGAAAAGTTCTTTCCAAGGAAAGGGTCCATGATGGATACATTAGAAGTGAAGAGGAGGATCGAGAGGGAATAATCCAGAGCATATGCCAATCTATTTCCATGGAATATCCATACCTAATGTGCGGATCACAGAGAATAAAAAGCCGCCATGGATCAGTTTTGGCAAAACACAAAACTGAATGGTGACAATGGATGTGTTAGGAGGGTAGAGAAGAATAACAGGGCGATTCTCTTAGGGCAGAAATGTTGTGTGCATTTGCATGAGTGTCGATTTCTGCCAAAGGAGAATTGCCCTACCATTCTACCACTACATTTGTTTCATTTCACTACTTAATTACCCATACATGCACTACGTTCTTTCTTGATTTGTATGGTAATCTCCCTCTCTCTCTCTCTCTTTCTCTCTCTAAAGAATGAATATGGCAATGCCAGTCTTGTTTCATGTATTGACTTCTTTACTTTGCATCGAAAATAATCCTTTCATTATTCATTCGCAGTCAAAGATGTCCTTACAAAAGAAACCGGTTTGAAGTAAATACTTCATAATGACTGAAGTATTCTGTTACTCCATCCATAATAGAAGCACATGGAGTTGGAGATCCCTTATGCAAGGTTCTATCAAGCTTTAGGCTATTATTAATTACGGAAATTCCTGTTTTACAAAGACATAAGTATTCTGCTACTCCATCCATAATAGAAGCACATGGAGTTGGAGATCCCTTATGCAAGGTTCTATCAAGCTTTAGCAGTGGCGGCTCCAGAATTTTCTTTTAGGGGTGTCAATAGTGTCTTGAGTTAGGATTTTGTTGTGGGGAGTAAAAAATAAAATGATTATTATTATTATTATTTTATATATACAATTGTCATATTACATGCAATAATCTAACATAATATTCTAAATAGTATACAATACAACTATATTGTAAAATAGTCTAAAAAAATTATTAATAGTTTAAAAATCGGTAAGAAAACAACGATAGAATGCATATAAATAAATAAATAATCATAATATATGTCAAATTAATAATAATTTATTATAATCATATGTAATATCAATTAAATAAAAATATATGATAAAGAAGAATAGTAACACACCAAAGAGTGGGCCTGAGAGTAAACATTAAACTAAGCAAAATAAATAGTAACTTATATAAAGTTTTGCTTTTGAAGTGTATGGATTTTTAATCACACATGTGGTCATTCTCTTGGAATTGGAGCACGCACTAAAAGACTTTTTGGACTCAAAAAACTGTAGAACACTTATCAAACTACTTGATTAGATAGAAAGAAAATACAGAAGGGAGAAATAGAGAATGAGAAAAGAATCATAAATGTAAATACAAATCACCTAGTTGTACAAGTGGTGCAATCTTGTTGTTGATAAAGAAGAAAAGTGCAGGAAAAAAACAGTTTTATTCTACCCTCAACAGTAAGGTAAGCCAAAATCCAGAGAGAAGGTTTATTTATTTTTTAACAAAGGAGCAATTTTAAGAGTAGTGCTATTGACAAAACATTTACACAATAAAATCTAGATGGCAAGTTGTTAAAAGTACTTAAAAAAATGATGTCAAATATAGGTTTAGATAAAAAGTCAATTACAACTTGTTACTTAATATTTATTGTAAAAATATTGTGAAAATAACACTAACATGATCATATTTCAAGTTTATTTCAATTGGGTTTAAACAAAATTTAGTGTTAGGGTGTTCAAAATTTTATTTTAAGGGTCAAAACAAAAAAAAAAAAAAAAAAAAAATTAAAAATTTTATATATAATTTTTTTTTTTGGGGGCAAAGCCAGGGGGTTCATTTGAACCCCCTGGGCTGGCTGTAGAGCCGCCCCTGAGCTTTAGGCTATTATTAATTACGGAAATTCTTGTTTTACAAATTTACATTGTACATTACAATGTAAATTGTGGACAACATTTCCACTTTTTGTGTATCTATCACTCTTTGCAAATGTGTACAACATTTTCACTTTTTATGCATCTATAATTTAAATTTATGTTGCAAGTATAATGTGAATATATAAAGGTCCTATTAATGATTCACTATTGGAGGAGTTGTTATCTTAGGTTTTTCAACCTCAAATTTGCCAACATCTCTGTTAATGCCACCTTTACATATCATTTTTAAAACTGTTAAAGCATTAACATGTGATTGGAGTAACTTAACTTTTATATAAAGTCATTACTAATATCAATAATGCTAATCACAATATATCGCTTGAAAGATTATAAAATTATATATGATTAGATCTATTGTCCTTGCTAATAAGTGTTTTAGGGTCTATTTGGTTGGAGAGGTAGAAAAGTTGGAGGATAAAAAAGATTGTAATTTCCCTCCTTTTTGTTTGCCTGGGAGTGGAAAAGTGGAGGGACAGAAAAAGTAAGTCTGTATAAATTTACTCATATACTCTTGTTAAAAAAAAAAAAAAAATCACCCAAAATTATTATTTTTTTTAAAATCATGTCCAGAAAAAAAAAATTTGTCTAATTAAACAAGAAAAAAATAAAAAAATATAATAAAAACAATACAAAGAACCACGCCCAAGGCCCCAACAAATCAAAAGAAAAATCCAAAAAAAGAAAAAACCAAGGCAGCATCCTAAGAAAGTAAGGCAACTCAACAAATCCCAGGTGCATTACACATGGGCAATCTTGTCTTTAACCTATTAGACTTCCTCCCATCTAGTTTTCTCCCCATTTTGGAGAGAACTTTTTGGTCAACTAGGGGAGAAAACACTCGGGCTCTACTATCTCTTTCCCATCTCTACCTCCTAGCTAAACATCCTCCAAAAAAATTTCCCTCCTCATTTTCTCTCATTTTTTTTTTCCAACCTCCCTAAAATCCAGTCTACCAAACACACTCTTAAAGACACTCATTAATGTGTATTTAATACGTCATTAGATATTATTTTTATACATTTTTCAAAATTTAGTAAAATTGTGGGGAAATATTAAGAAAAGGATATAGAATCACAATGCTTGTAGTTATTGATCAACTAGTGGGTAACCTCGTTCATATGCATGGGTACAATTAAAAATAATCATAATTTTACGGTTAAAATTATATCTCTTTTTTAGAAGAGGTTCAAATTATACATTGTATTAGTTTATACATTTTTTAAACCATACGTTTCTAAAATCTGTAATGGTTTCTCATTTATATATATATATATATATATTGTACACAATAATATACTTGCCCCAAAAATTAAAAAATTATATGAACATGTGGTGTAAAATTGGACTCCAATTGAAATGCAATTTAGAATCTAATTGGATTTGGACTTTTTTATTTTTACACTCAAAAATTAACTCGAAACAAAAATTAAAAATTAAATGGGACATATGGTACAAAATTGAGAAGCCAATTAAAATATAATTGAATTTTTTCTAAGTTTTGGTTTTAAATATATATAGATGGATTATGATAGGTGCATTTTTTTTTTTTTTTTTAAGATTGTACATTATAACTTGTAATTGAATATTTAATTAACTTATTTCCATACAAATACAAATTAACACTTTAAAAATATGAATTATGCATCCCTTCTTGAACACCATTGCAAGAGAAGTATCAACCCTAAGTAAGGATGGTAAATGGGCGGACTGGGTTATAAATGAGTTAGGTGTGTAATTGCCCATATATTCATCTATGACTCATTTATATATAAATTAATTACTCATTACCAATCCAACCCATATAATTAGTGATGGGTAAGATTTCTAAGTGCAGCTTGTCCTTGAATAGTCGTCCACCAAATGTGAACTCGTCATGGAATAGTGGTTCATGAGATGAGGAATACCATGGTAATCATGTCCCTCCACCCTCAAACATGGATCCTTAAGAGAACCTCGTCCGGACCTTGTGAGGTTGTCTAGACAGGGATGACCCTCAATGTGGGTTCTGTCTGCATGAATAGATGAATTGAACCACGTGGTAAGATCTTGATGTATCATTGTAACTTCTTATTGAATATTTAACTTCCAATGGTAGTTATCCTCTGATCTCCACAAATGTAGGGGAAGTTACCAGGCAAGTAACTGCCCCCACAGCATTATATATACACTCATATTCGACAAAATAAAGGCAAGTTTTTCCCTTTACACAATTCCCAGAAGTTTGGAATTCTAGATTTTGAAGAGAGAAACTAACTTCATCATCGGAGGATTTTTGGTCGGACAACCTCGGTCTCCTTTGATTCTTTGTTTTTATTTTTCAAGTCTCCAAAATCACCAAGATCTAAAACATCCAATCTACTGATTTTTAGAGCATTATCAGTTGGCGCCGTCTGTGGGAAATCCGATTGTCTTACAATTTGTCTTTCTGCAACAAAAGGCTAAATGGTTCAGACCAGATCGAGGGCTACCAGCCCAGGTCATCAGAAGAGTAGGGATGCTTCAAGCAATCCCTATCGCGACCGTCAATTAGCCCCAGCCATGCAACAGTCCTCTGTTCAACACATGCAATCCATAGCAATTGCCATGGTGGAGTTAACTTGTTGGAATCAGGAGTTGACCAGGGAAATTAATTTGAGGAGGCAATGCTACGAGGGGTACACTGAAGGTCAAGCCCAGAATTAGGAAGATATGGGAAATGCTGAACCTGAAAGCCAGTCAAGGGGTACCACATCAAGGAGTGTGCCACATTTGGAGAAGGAAATGGACCAGATGAGGAAGGTTATGGAGGAGATGAGGGAGAACATGAGAAGGGCAAATCCAGTAGAGGATTTATTCTACTAAACAGATTCCCCTTTCACGGCTTCCATAAACAATCACCCCTTGCCTCCAAAGTTCAAGATACCTTCATTCAATTCATACGATGGAAAATGTGACCCATTTGATCATATTGCTACTTTCAAGACTACTATGCACCTTCAAGGGATCCCAGATGAGATTATGTGTAGAGCCTTCCCTACCACTCTCAAAGGATCGGCACGAGTGTGTTTCAGCAAAATACCCCTGAATACAGTGAGTTCTTTTGAAGAATTGAGTAAGTTATTTGTTAATAATTTCATCGGAAGGCAAAGGCATAAACGTTCTTCGTCTAGCTTACTAACCATAGAACAAAGAGAGAATGAAAGCCTGCGGTCCTTCATCACTCGTTTCAATAGGGAAGCCCAAACGGTGGACGAGGTGGATGACAAGCTACTATTGGCGGCCTTCCATAATGGAGTTAATTCTGACTTATTCATCCACAAGCTTTATGAGAAAGAGCCTCAGTCCATGGCTGAACTCGTCCATTCGGCCCAAAACTTTATGAATGCAGAAGACGCAATTATATCTAAGAAGAGGAAAAGAGCTAAGAAAATGGAAGCAAACCCCACACGCCACTCCGAACAAGGTTTTCGTCCAAAGAAAGGACGAACAGAAGATAAGAGGGACCGAGATAACAAGAAGGCAAGCCCTTCAGCACGAAATCAACAATACACCTCATTGAACATACTGTTTGAGCAAGTTCTCATGCAAATCAAGGACAATCATTCCTTGAAGTGGCCGGAGAAAATAAAAGGAGATCCCGACAAGCGTAACAGGAACAGGTATTGCCGCTTCCATAAGGACCATGGGCACGATACAGATGAGTGTTTCGATTTGAAGCAACAAATTGAAAACCTCATTAGACAGGGAAAATTAAGAAACTTCCTTGGATGAGACAACATGGACGAGAAATTGAAAGGGAAAATAGAAGAGTAATCACGACCCCCGCTCAGAGAAATAAGGGTTATCATAGGAAGGAGTTCAATGGGACAATCGTCCAAGTCAAGGAAAACATACCTGAAGGTAGTGTAGAATGTTCAACTTTCTAGATGATTGCCAAAGATGAAGAACACGGATGAACAAGCCATTACATTCACGGACAAAGATGCTGAAAGAATTCACCACCCTCATGACGACGCCATCGTCATCACTCTGCTTATTGCTGACTATACAACCAAGAGGGTGTTGATGGATAATGGAAGTTCGGCAGATATTTTGTACTATCCTGCTTTTCAGCAAATGAGGTTAGGATGAGATATACTTCGTCTAGTGAATTTGCCCTAGGTGGCTTTCGGAGGAATGAAAGTACAACCTGTGGGTACTGCTACATTACCTATGGTGGTAAGGGCGTACCCACAACAGGTAACCAAGGACGTAAATTTCCTTGTGGTAGATTATTCGTCCTCCTACAATGCTATAATCGGAAGACCAACTTTAAATAATTGGAAGGCAGTCACGTCTACTTATCACCTGTCAGTCAAGTTCCCTACTTATCACATGGAGTAGGACAAGTGCAGGGAGATCAGCTAGCAGCAAGAGAATGCTACCTGGCCATGTTAGCCATGGACGAACAAGTTCAGACGATGAACCTTGAGGAAAGTAAAATTGTGCAGAGCCTACTGAGCCATTGGAAGATATTCCTTTAGACGAGAATAACCCTGAGACATATACTAGGGTTGGAGCGGAGTTGGAAAAGAAGATAAAGCAGGATCTCATCCCGTTTCTAAAGAAAAGTATTGATGTGTTTGCATGAAATCATAATGATATGCTAGGTATAGACCTTAGCGTCATTACTCACCGTCTGAATGTATATCCTTCTTCGAAGCCTGTGCGCCCGTGAGAGAGACAATGCCATTAAAGAAGAGGTCTACTACAGCAGAGTTTATTCGAGAGGTTTATTATCCAAACTGGTTGACCAATGTAGTAATGGTCAAGAAGGCAAATGGCAAATGGAGAATGTGTGTAGATTTTACTGATCTAAACAAGGCTTGCCCCAAGGATAGCTATCCATTACCGTGTATTGATCAGTTGGTGGATTCTACTACGGGTCATAAGTTGCTAAGTTTTATGGATGCTTTTTTCAGATACAATCAGATAAAGATGGATGAGGCAAACCAAGAGAAGACATCCTTCATCACCAGTCAAGGCTTGTTTTGTTACAAAGTAATGCCCTTCGGTCTAAAGAACACAGGAGCAACATACCAAAAGTTGGTCAACCATATGTTTCGTCCACAGATTGGACGGAATGTAGAAGTCTATGTAGATGATATGTTGGTAAGGAGCCAGGACGAGGAGAAACACTTGGATGACTTGCAAGAAACCTTTGACACACTTAGGCATTACAACATGAAGCTGAACCCTAGCAAATGCGCTTTCAGAGTTTCATTAGGAAAATTTCTCAGATTCATGGTTTCGCATAGAGAAATTGAGGCAAATCCTGATAAAATACAAGAAATATTGGATATAAAGCCTCCACGAAGCATCAAAGAAGTCCAGTCTCTCATCGGACGAGTTGCTGCCCTTAACAGGTTTGTCTTTAAAGCTATTGACAAATGTTTGCCATTTTTTAAGGTTCTTAAAAAGGCATTTGAATGGACGGATGAGTGCCAAGAAGCTTTCCAAGACTTGAAAGCATACCTCATTACGGCCCCCTTGCTGAGTCCGTCTGTATTGGGAGAGGAATATTCTTGTATTTGGCAGTAACCCCATATGTTGTGAGTTCAGCGTTGATCAGAGAAGAAGGAAAGGTGCAGAAGCCACAAGCAAAGCACTTAGAGGAGCAGAAGGACGGTATCCATTGATAGAAAAATTGGCCTTTGCGCTAATAACAGCTTCCAGGAAGTTGAGACACTACTTCCAAGCTCATATCATCAATGTAATGACAGACCATCCCCTCAAGAAGGCAATGAATAAGTTGGAAGCTACAAGATGACTGATCCAATAGGCTGTCGAGCTCAGTGAGTTTGACATCAGGTACTAACCCAAAAATGCAATAAAGGCTCAAGCCCTAGTAGAATTCATTGCAGAATTCACTTTGAGTTGTGACGATTTAAGCGGGAAGGAAGATAGTAAAAAGTGGGTCATTCGTGTGGACAAATCGTCTATGCAACATGTAGGAGGGATAGGAGTTGTTTTACAATCCTCAGAAGGAGATAAGCTAAAGCACAAGGTTCGTTTGCAATATCAAACAACTAATAATGAGGTGGAATATGAAGCCTTTCTTAAAGGACTGGAGTTGGCTAAGTCTGTGGAAGTAGAATCAATACTTGTCCTGGGAGACTCACAGCTGGTTATAGGTCAAGTAAATGGGACATGTGACGCCAAAGAAGAACAAATGAGGAAATATCTTTATAAAGTGGTACGGCTTTTGAAAAAAATTCAAAGAAGCTAATTTTGTTCAAATCCCAAGGGAAGAGAACATGAAGGCAGATACTTTAGCAAAGGAAGCCTCAACGAGCGAAGCAATGGACAAGGTTGATGAAATTCAATACATACCCAGCATAGATTTTCCAAAATTACAGCAGATAGAAGGTGAAGAAAATTGGATGACTCCAATCATATCATATCTAAAGGACGGAAGGCTTTTAGAGGGGAAGGACGAGGCTAGAAAGCTCAGAATTAGATCAGCTAGGTACGTCCTCATGGACGAGGTAATATACAAAAAAGGATTCTCCTAGCCTTACCTAAGATGTTTAGCCCCGGACGAGGCAAATTATGTATCGAGGGAGGTGTATGAAGGAGCATGTGGTAATCATTCAGGAGCCAGATCACTCGTCCACAAGGTCATCCATGCAGGATACTACTGGCCAACAGTCCAAGCTGATGCCAAGGCATATGTCAAAGTTTGTGATCAATGCCAACGATTCAGTAATATTCCTAGACAGCCGTCAGAGTATCTCACCCCAATGATGGCTCCATGGCCTTTTGCATAATGGGGATTAGATATCTTGGGTCCTTTCCCACTTGGAACCAAGTAGATGAAATATTTAGTGGTTGGTATTGATTATTTCACTAAATGGGTGGAAGCAGAACCCCTAGCAAAAATCACCCAATAGAATGTCAAAAACTTCGTCTGGAAGAATATTATATGCAGGTTTGGGGTGCCCAAGGTGTTGATATCAGACGACGGACGACAATTTGATAATGCACTATTTAGGGACTTTTGTAAGCACTTCAGAATTCAAAAACTTTACACCTTACCAGCCCATCCTTAAGCAAACGGTTAAGCAGAAGTGGCAAATCGATCCTTGTTGAAAATCATCAAGACTCGGCTTGAAGGGGGCAAAGGGAGTATGGCCAGACGAGCTACCAAGTGTTTTGTGGGCTAAGAGGACAACAGTGAGAATCCTCATAGGGGAAACTCTTTTCAAGCTTGCCTATGGAAGTGAAGTAGTCATACCTGTCGAAGTACATATGGCCAATCATAGAGTAATGAAATATCAAGATGAGGAAAATGAGGAGCAACTTCACCTAAATCTTGATCTAATAGATGGGGTGAGGATGGATGCAGAGCAAAGGACGGTAAGGTATAAAAACCTCATGGCTAGGCAATATGATGCCATGGTGAAACCCAGGCATTTCAACATAGGGGACCTCGTCTTAAAAAGGGTTCCTTTAGCAACCAAGAACCCAGCCCATGGGAAATTGGGACCTAATTGGGAAGGACCCTACAAAGTTATCAATTGCAAAAGGCAAGGATCCTACTACTTGAAGACCTTGGACGAGACGAAGTTGGAACATCCTTGGAATGTTGAACACCTAAGGAGGTATTATCAGTAACATATTAGCCAAGACAAGTATTATCCTGGACGAGCCTGGAGTTTGTTCTGTCTACGTATTGTTAAGTATGATATATAGTGTGATGTGTTGTGTTTACTCTTTAAAACTGTATTAGTCTCTAAATTGTGTTGTATGGATGAAGTTATGTGGTATTTGTTTGTATTTATACAATATGTATGGACGAAGACATTAGCTTCCTCCTTGGCCTTCGCAGCCACCTCAGCCCACTTTTTGCATTCTTCCCTCACCTCTTGAACCCTCGTCTCCAGCAAAATCCTCGTCTTGTCCAATGTTGTGGCCTGCTTAGACGCCGTGATAAATTTTGACATGGCCTATAAAAGGATAAATGACAAGAGATGATGGTTAGACAAGATAAAATTATAAAGTAACAAGACAAGGCAAAAAGATGGTCACATACCTTAAAAAGATCATGAACATCGGAAAGTTCAAAGTCCTTCAAGGACATATCATAACATGTAGTTATGTCCTCACTAGACACAGCCTTCTCAAAACATTCCCAAGCCAGGTCTTTATTTTCAATAATATTTGTTGGAACCCTTTGAGAAGATTGGGACAAGGCAGGCGCGGTACACTTGGATGGACGAGTCTTGGACGGGGTAGTCTTAACTAGAGTGGACGAGTATACATCAAATACTTGGACGAATGGTTGAGATGGAGAAAGTGTAGGCTTAACTATCTGGGATGACTCATGTTTAGCCTTTTTCCCTCGATGACTGGGAAGATTTCCCAAGTCAAGGTTCTTGGACAAAGACTTCCTTTTGTCCTCAGCGGAAGGACGAGCTCAGGACTAGGTCTCAGGACAGCTCCCCTTATCCACAGCTTCCTTCCCCTTGTTTTCTTTCATAGTCGCCATCGCTGAAAGATGGTTAAGTGAGTTAAAATTAAACCAATATATATATATACACACCGTATATGATATTTAAGTTTATACTCACATCTACGAACTGTAACCTCGCATGTGATAGCTTCGTCAGATGGTTTAGGACCAAGTCCCCACTTAGCAAGACGTCTGAGGGTGACTAACGAACGGAAATCCTTGTCAACATGTAGACGAGCCCTATTGAAGCGATCACGATGGAACTTGCTCAAAGAAGGCCGTCTAATAGCTGTAAAACAATAGATGGATAGAGGTTAGGCACATACATATATATATATATATATATAATTATTATTATTATTATTTATATATAATAATGAAATAAAGAAAAAGGGGAGGGGCATACCTTTAGGACGAAGGTTCCCTAAATCCCCAGTATAAGGGGCAAAAGTGTCCTTGCCAACGTCCACAGGATGCCTAGCCCAGAAATTGGAGAAAAAGATAAATTCCGTCTTCCAGTATCTGTCAGACGAGACTAAGGACTTGATTAACCTACAATCTTTGCCTCTAGCTATAAACTGATAAAAGCCAAGGGATTGATTTATTTCTAAGGGTATGTAACAAAAAAGAAACTCATCCATATTGAGAGGACGCTCCCTTCCAAATACTTTATTCCATAAAATTTGCATAGAGATAATCAATTTCCATGCATTTGGGTTGAACTGACACACTCCTATACCTAATCTGACAAGTAACTCCCTGGCAAAAGCATTCAAAGGTAACCTAAGACCCCCAAAAAAATAAGCCTCATAGACGCTTATTCCGAGGTGAGGGTTGCAACACCATTCTCCACAGATGGGCAACCTAGAATTTAGTTTGTCAGGAATTTGGTACCACAACCTAAGGTTATTAAGCCTTTGTTAGTTTGTTTTGGAAGAAACGCCAACTGCACAACTATAAACAGTCTCCACCTTGTCCAAAGGATTAGACGAAGGGACGCTCAACGAGGTGCCAGCCTGGGGCCCAGAATCTTTCCTAAGTTTTTCTTGAAGAACTTCTAAGGGGACATCAGGGACGTCGGAAATATATCCCTCGTCCGTAGTACTCCCCCTACTACCACTATGAAACCACTATGACTAATGCTACTGCTAGAGCTATTATAGTTGGTGGTATCATGATACTCGTCTATATCTTTTTCTATACTATTGCTAGATGAGGAGATAACAGTTTCAGACATTGTTTTGAAAACTTAAAGGAAAACCTAAAGACGGGGAAGGAGAAAATACCTGGCTCCATATGGAAGAGGACTATGGATGCAAAGAGACTTCTAGATGAGGCTCTAGTGGCAAAGGTCAAGGGGGAAAATTTTCAGAATGAGAAGGGTAGGAAAGGAATTCTACTATTTATAGGCAATGGGGTTCAATATCCGAAATGACAGGACCAACCAAAATAAGCCATGTGGCACATGTATTGAAAGACGAAAAGTCGTGATCGAAATAAGCCACGTGTCAAAAAAAAAAAGAATTTTATTCTTAGGATGGATTACACAAGGACTAAGGGGCAATTGATGGGTAAGATTTCTAAGTGCAGCTCGTCCTTGAATAGTTGTCCACATAATGTGAACTCATCCTGGAATAGTGGTTCATGAGATGAGTAATACCATGGTAATTATGTCCTTCCACCCTCAGACAAGGATCCTTAAGAGAACCTCGTCAAGACCTTGTGAGGTCGTCTAGACCTTGTGAGGCCATCTAGACAAGGATAACTCTCAAATGTGGGTTCCGTCTACGTGAACAAATGAATTGAACCACGTGGTAAGATCTTGATGTATCATTGTAACTTCTTATTGAATATTTAACTTCCAATGGCAATTATCCTCTAATCTCAACAAATGTAGGGGCAGTTACCAGGCAAGTAACTGCCCCCATAGCACTATATATGCACTCATATCCGACAAAATAAAGGCAAGTTTTTTCTTTTTCACAATTCCTAGAAGTTTGGAATTCTAGATTTTGAAGAGAGAAACTAGCTTTATCATCGGAGGATTTTTTGCCGGACAACCCCGGTCTCCTTTGATTCTTTGTTTTTATTTTTCAGGTCTCCAAAATCACCAAGATCCGAAACATCTAGTCTATTGATTTTTAGAGCATTATCAATTAGTAATCCACCTATTTAACCTAATATGACCCACATACCTCTAAAAGCTAAAAATGACCAAAATACCCCATGAACCTAAAAAATAACCGAAATAACCCTGAATCCTAAAAATGACCGAAATACACCCGAAACCTAAAAAATTACCTAAATACCTAGTAAACCTAAAAATGACCGAAATACCCCAAAAACCTATAAAATTATCAAAATACCCCCTAAACCTAAAAAATGACTGAAATACCTCCAAAACATAAAAAATTACTGTAATACCACCGAAACTTAAAAAATGACCAAAATACCCCCCGAAACCTATAAAATGACCAAAATACGGCCAAAACCGAAAAATTAATAAAATACCTCATAAACCTAAAAAATGACTGAAATACCTCTGAAACCTAAAAAATAACCAAAATACCTCCTAAGCCTAAAAAATGACCAAAATACCACAGAAACCTATAAAATGACCAAAATACCCCCTAGAACCTAAAAGATTATCGAAATACCCCCGAAACCTAAAAAATGACCAAAATACACCTAAAACTTCTAAAATTACCAAAATAGAGGTTTGGGTGTTTTGAATGTTTCGAGGGCATTTTTGACAAATTAAAGGTTCTAAGAGTATTTCGGTCATTTTATAGGTTTTGAGGTAATTTCAGTAATTTTAGCTTTTGAGGGTATTTTGGTCATTTTGTTTGTTTGGGAGGTATTTCGGTCATGTTTTAGGTTTATGGGATATTTTAGTAATTTTTAGGTTTCAAGGGTATTTTAGTCATTTTTATAGGTTTCAGCAGTATTTCGGTCATTTTTTAGGTTTTGGGGGTATTTTGGTAATTTTTAGGTTTCGAGGGGTATTTTGGTCATTTTATAGGGTTCAGAGATATTTCGGTCATCTTTTACGTTTTGGAGGTGTTTTGGTAATTTTATAGGTTTTGGTGATAATTTAATCATTTTTTAAGTTTTGGGGGTATTTTGGTAATTTTTAGCTTTTATGGGGTATTTCGGTCATTTCTTAGGTTTTAGGAGTATTTCGGTCATTTCTTAGGTTTTAAAAGTATTTCGGTCATTTCTTAGATTTAGAGTGTATTTTGGTAATTTTTAGGTTTTGGGGGTATTTTGCTCATTTTTAAAGTTTCACGAGTATTTTTTGTAATTTTAAGGTTTCGAGGGTATTTTGGTCATTTTGGTTATTTTTTAAGTTTCGGGGGTATTTTAGTCATTTTCTAGAAATTTATATTTTTTGTTGTTTATTTAAATTTTAGATGCATTTTAGTAGGTATTCGTGGATTTATTTGTTAAGACCCATATAATTAAATAACCTAATGGGTTATTATCCATTTAAGCCAAATATTCAAATGGATTCGGTTAAGACTTATCCAAATTAGGTGGGTAATTGGTGGGTCTATAGATGTAGATAAAAATTGCCACCCCTAACCCTACGTCAAGGCTCGCATACTTTGGTATTAAAGTAGACAAATGTAGACCCACCAATAGGCTTTCCAGGTTCTCAACCCTATTTGTATTTATTTTACCATAAAAACCAACGATGTCATATATTTTTGAGTGGTGTTAGTGGTATTTTAAATTTATTATATATGTTTTGTATTATAAAATTAATGTGTTACCAATAAATAAAAAGTAATTTAGACATTTATTTATAATATCGTTCAAATAAACAAATTATATATTCATTGTTAAACTAGTTTGTTGATTTTATTTATATAAAATTTGTAATAACTTTAACATTTTCTTAAATCTTTATTACCTGCAACCATCTTGATACTTACTTGAATACGAATTGTCTAGAAATTTTTCAAAATTTTCAAAATACTGCCAAGATTTTAAAGGAATATGTAAAGAAAATTTTAGTGCCAACAAGCATAAACAAAATAATCTCCATTTGTACATCAACCTTTTAGATTCAGTTCCCATTTTTTATGCGTTATAAGATGAAAGATTCTCAAATATTGATGAAATTGAAGAAGAAACAAATTGACGAGGAAAGTCAATTGAGATAAGCAATTGGTGAATTAATCCAACTCGAGATATTGTATTACTTCAGTGAATCTAATTTATACAATTAAGGGTGACATTTATATCTATAAGGAGAATAAAAACTGCTTTTATTTTTTTTACGAGGGGAGAAAAACCGTTTTTAATTGAATCCACTAATTGTTACTGTAGAGTTGTAACTAAAAGCTAACAGACTGACCAATTTAACGACTCTGATAACAATATGTAACTCTACTACAATCGTATTTAATGCACCATCGTTTCATTTCATTGAAAAATAGACAATAACTTAAGAGCTTTATTATTATTATAATATAGAATTTTAATCTATGGTGTCTACTTTAAGAGTATTATTCTTTATCCTCATGCTAAGATACCAATTAGTTTTAGTATAGGTAAAAAAATAGCTTTGTTAATGAAGCTAACATGACAACAAAATTAAAGACTATAGCTTATTTATAAAAAATAAAAAAAAAAAAAAAAATTATGGACCGATCAATTCATTATTGCTTGATAAGAATAACTATTTGCTTCACATCATTGACAATTTTAGTTGGGAAATATAGGTTTCTTTTTTAAAATAAAAATTTGAGGTATTTTAAGCCTTTTAGAAAATGAAAACATTTTAAGAAAAGTATAATGATGACTATGAAGCTAAGGCCTTGAGATTTTGAAAGACAGTGAATTTCCAACAAACGGATATATAAAGCATTTTATAAAATGGAAGTAATTCAACTTGCTTGAGAAATATGAATACAAACTTTAAATAGGGACTTTTCTCTCTTAAAGATTTTCTTAAACATATTTTCAAACATATATGAAAAAATAATGAGTACAAACATTACAAATTTTGTTTTCAACTTCAAATAAGTCTCCACTGTCAAAAAATTCCTTCCAAATAAATATCGGATTCATTCAAAAATTATATTGAACATATGTCTAAACATACATAACATAACAAGATTGTTAATGCAAAAAATTATAAAAATATTTTTGGTGATTTAAAAACATTGCCAATATATATATATATATGCAACAATAGTGAATACAAACATAACAAATTTTGTTTTCAATCTCTACTTCCTCTTGTAAAGAGAGAAAAATTCATGAGATTAGTACAAAATTGTATCCCAGACATAACCCTACAATTCGAGCAAAGAGGTCTAGCACAAGAAAGTATAGTGTCAAATGCAAGGAAGATACGATCTTCATTTAAATTTTTAATGACAGGCATCTGATTTTAGAACCACTCCAATGACAAGGAAGTTTCATTTCTATTTTCCTTTCTTGGTGGATTTGCTTTGTATATAAGGGAGCAAAGGCCTTAATTGTAATGTACTCTAATTTTACATTATAATAAATAAAGCTCTTAACATATTTTTTTTAGATAGATTGTATACGAAATTTGACCAACGTTTGATTTTTTGCAATTTCTTAAGAATCAGAGATTGTTTTTTGATTTTTATACCAAAATGATAATTTCTCTTAGTATAATATATGTTGTTCTTATCTAAAATAAGAGCTACATAGTGTAGAATGGGTTTCCATATTGACAGATGCATGATAGCAATTAAGATCAAACAAATCCCCAAAAACGCAATGATCCAATTTTGGAATATATATATATATATATATATGAAAAAATTGAGAATCCAGCCATTAATTAAGACCTTAGTGAACAACTTTAGGCTAAGAAGTGAAAGCCCGCTATAGAAATGCAATGAAAGTCACACTCAAACATATAGACAACAAAAACAACAAATTGAAAGAGAAACCAAGAAGGATCAAGAGTAAAAGGGCTTAAAATCTAGAACTAAGATCCCCAAGTTTTACTACAAGCTCACATCCCCATAAGTTATCTTGGTTAGAATTTGGACCATGACTGAATTTCAGTTTATTATTATTTTAGTAGCCACATAAGCTTTATGTTGACAACTGTGCTCATTTTATGCCATGTAAGTATTTTCTTTTAGTGAGTTAATGGTATGGATCAAATTAACTACAATTTAAAAATAATAAGGACCAAATTCACTGCTACGAAATTTATGACCAAATTGAATGTGACCCTAAAATGTAGGAACCAAAATATTATTTTTGCTTTTTTCTGGTTTTTTTTTTTTTTTTTTTTTTCAATCTTAAATAGGTCTTCACCATTATAAAACTTATTTCAAAAAAAAAAAAAAAATGATTCATTCAAAAATTAAATTGAACATATGTTTAAACGTTCGTAACATAACAAGAATATGAACATAAAAATAATTAAGAAAATTTTTCATGTTTAAAAATAAGCAAAATTTAACCTTTTCTTTTGATATGGACTTTTGGTCCTTTAATTGAAAATAAACTCTCAAACAAATCTCTAATTCATACACTTAGGTCCACTAGTTACATACTAAGCTTCCTTGTAACATGTAATTGGAGTAGGTTCCACGACCATATCTATTGATCTTCAGATTCTTGTTGCGTAAGTAAATTAAGTGTTTTTATTAAGAAATTTTGTATGATTAAATATAGAGGCTGTGCAATTTTTCTTTCAAACTACTATAAAAGGCATATTACTGGATTTTTCCTAACTTTTTCAGTCACTACAATAGCTTTCATTCTTTTTAGTTATTACCACTAGTTTGTAACCCCATACATAATAATAGATATATTTAAAATGTATAATTATAAACATAAATTTTCTTTTATTTAAAAAAAAAATTAATAGTTCAATTCCTACATAAGTTAAATACTATCAGTGATTATTCTTATATTTTCTAAACTCTTAAAAAAAAAAAAAACTATGGAAGAAAATTTTAATATATTTTTAACAAACTCCTTGATTATTGCGATGAGAAATTAAAACCTTCTCCAAAATTTAAAAATTGCTATAACATTCTTATATATAAAAAATCAATAAACCCATAGATTTTAGAACTCAATTGAAATCCAATTGGATTTTTTCTAAACTTCAGCTTTAAATAAACTAGCATGTAATCCATGGAAATCCATGGATACATTTAAAATTAAATACAATTTTTATTATAAAAATCTAAATAAGGGCAAATTACAAATTACCCACCTGTGGTTTGGTTACAATTTAAGTTGCCTACCTGTGATTTAAAATTTAACACTTTACCCATCTGAGGTTTGACCGAAATTTAAGTTGTCTATCTGTGGTTTGAAATCCCATGATGTAAGTAATCCGCTAGATTCTTTTTTATCTTATTTGATCTTGAATTTTTATGTTTTTTTTTTTTTTTTTTTTTTTTTTTTTTTTTTTTTGCATTTTTTGCATTTTTTGAGGAAAGAAACATAAAAGTGAAATAACTGAATCAACCTCAAATGAGTAAAGTGTCAAATTTCAAACCATAGGTAGGTAATTTAAATTTCGGCCAAATCATAGGTGGGCAAATTGTAATTTGCCCTATAAATAATTAGTAAAATTATTTTTTAAAAGAATAACATGTAACACATGCATACGTATGAATAAATTTAAAATTAAACACAATTTTTATCATAAAAATATAAACAATTAGTCAAATTATTTTATAAAAAAAAGTAAACGTAATTAGTCACATATTAAAATTCTTATACCTAAACTTAATATGTTAGGAGTATGGTGTGTGTGTGTGGTGCTGTATACGTATGGTGCTGATGATGGGTGTGGTGGTGCGGATGAGGCATGCGTGGTGTGCTGCATGTGTGTGGTGTTGATGAGTAGCATTTGGAATTAAGGAGTTTGGCAGTTGAGTTCAAGGACAACTAGGCCTCCTAGAGCAGAGAGAAAATAGGAAAGGAGAGATAGAGAGAATTGAGAGGAAAATTCTGGTAAGAATATCAATCATGTTCCTATTCTACAATCACCCTTCTAGTTTAATACCCTGGATAGCACATCAGTCCAGTAACCAATTTCCTAACTGTCCTCCCAAGCCAGCTGTATAACTACCTTGCCAGCTAAGCCATCCAACTCATTCTAACTAACTCCATTAACTAACTTTAATACAATGTAATGCTAATGTAGGTACACCTCCAATACAAGTATATGTATACTAAAGTATAAGTACATAATACCAGCTAGGCAATCACAACACCATCTATGGCACAGTTATTGTAAGGTTGAATTTAATCAACCATCTTGTTGGCTTTATTCCGTGACCATTTTGCTTGTAATTTAACACTTAGTAACTCTATATTTAGGTGGGAAAATTGTAAGGGTAGTGTGTGAGAAGATGTAAAGAAAAGCTCAAGTATGTGCAAAGAAGCAGAGCTTCACGGCTAGGACTCGTGGATGGATCGCGACTGGCAAGCTGCCAAATGCAAGCACGTGAGATGCACACAGGGAAGCTGAAGGGTCGCGCCAGCTGTCACACTACAGGACAAAAGTCCCAAGCTGGCCAGGCCGTTACGTCGCGACTTGAACTCGCGACTTGGACAAGCCGCGAGACCAAGCTGCCAATTTACCCTGTTTGGCAAAAACTATCTCTTCGTATTCTTTTCTCACCACACTATATATAGATCCTTATACCCACTATATTGAGAGAGCTTTTAGAGAGAATTTTGTGAGAGAAACCCTAGAGAAAAACAAGATTGCCTCATTCCCAATCTTCACCTTAGAGACTCTACAAATTCCTCTTCTCTCTTCCTCTCCATTGTTATACCTTTGAGAGGCATTTTATCAAATCCTTATCTCACCACACCCACGTCTGTGAGAAGGTTCATTTAGTGCTGTTGGGAAGCAGTTAGGAAGAAACCACTCTACAAATTCCTCTTCTCTCTTCCTTTCCATTGTTATACTTTTGAGAGGCATTTTACCAAATCCTTATCTCACCACACCTGCATCTATGAGAAGGTTCATTTAGTACTATTGGGAAGCAGTTAGGAAGAAACCAATCTACATTGGTTGATGCTATGGTCTAGTAGCGAAATTTGGTAAGCTAAAGAAGAAATAGGTTCGGCGTAACCTCGTTGGAATTTTTGGGGAAGCTCTTGAGGGGGAGTGCTTGTTTTGAGGGGGAGTTTCATTATTTGTTGTTTTTGTTTAAAATTTTGATACTATGTTTGGATAACTTTTGATGTTATAGGTTTGATACACTATGGTTTAAGATTGGTTTAAACTCATATCTCTTGAATGTTTTTAACTCTTGGGTTATTAAATTTATAATGATGTTATTTAGTTATTCAGCAATGGTTTATCTGATTTGTACCCATGTTGCTTTTGTAAGTTTTAAGGGTTTGTTTTCATGCTCTTTTTCACATTTGTAGGCCTTTGTGGTTTGTACCATGCTTTATGCAGCCTTTGTGCTTTGTTAAATCAGTACTTCTATCGTAATGCTATGCATTCCTTTTTAAGTACTGTCACTCTTGTGCCCTGTAGGATTGTTCCTAGATGCATATATGTTTGTATGCATTGGTTGAGTGTTGGACTTGCAAATGATACTCTTCAATTAAGCTTATCACTTTGCATGTCCGGATGTTCATTCCTTGTGTAAATGAACATAGTAACCACTTTCTGCTTAAGTGACTACTGGATTGATCTTGCCATGAATTATTGCTTTAATGATTAAGTTCATTTTTGCTTGATCATGCTACTTTTGCTCCATATGCATATTAAGTTTTCTGCATACAATGATATTGCTATGTTATTGTGTTTCAGGAGTTACTTATTCATATGTTCAAGAGCTTTACAGAATCTAGAGTTAGGTGTGAGTGAGTTTTGTTCAACTGTTCCCAACTCACGCTTTAAGTCTAGAGTCTGTTGTAGGGTTTTGTCACGGAATAGCCAAAGGGGGAGATTGTAAGGTTGAATTTAATCAACCATCTTGTTGGCTTTATTCCGTGACCATTTTGCTTGTAATTTAAAGAGTGGGAAGATATATAGGCATGAGTCTATGCATGTCTCAAGATCAACAAAACCATTCACTAATCATTCATGACAAGGTTGAAGATCTATTTACAACAGTCACATAGATTTCAGAATTTCTTCCACAATGATATGAGTGCATGAGAGACAAGCTAAGCTCGTTAAATGCACAAAGCCATAAGTACAAAGGTACAAGGCAAAACAACTTTTGAGACAAAACTCAACAAAGCTGATCAATCTTTTTGGATTTTCTACTTTTTATGTGTTTTTTGGATTTTTGACACAAAAGCAGAAAAAAAAATGATCATAAACATAAAAAATGTAAAAACATTTGAACCAAAGACAAACACACATATGAAACAACAACCTAAATACTAGCAAGAAGCACACAACCAAGCATATTCACAATCATGGGAAGTATTGATGCATGGACATGTTGTAATACTTACGCATGAGTACCCTTCGTCACCCACACGTCACGTGTGTTTGGGGTGATATCCTTAACGGATTGGGTACGAGAATTGGGACTATCAAACCTTCGTGCGAAGCTTTCCAGGCAATTTGTGAAGGCACCGATCATCTTCATTACATCCATCATTCCTGGATCATGGTTTTGACTTCTTGGCTGCTCACCACCCCAAGACCTCACGTCATTTCTTCTTCCTCATGACCGAGGTGCACTAGCATTGTTGTCTGCTCTCTGCTTTTGACAGTTAGGTCTTGTATGTCCTTGCAATCTGCAATAGTGACAAACATAATCCGTTCTAGGACCCTGTTGTGATCTCGGGATTGATCTTCCTCTAGCTTCATGCTTGCCCATAGATTGATTTCGGGGCTTATTCACCATCCGCTGCTCAACCACATTCTTCTTCTTCTCAACCTTAACATTCTCAGGAATGGCCTCTTCCACAATTGGCTCTATGGCCTTCACAAAATTTACTTCTTTGGTAGCTTTGGTCGATGAGCTACTCCCTCTGGTATATCCCAACCCGGACTTATCTGAGAAGTGTTTTTGAGATGAAATAACATTTTCCAGCTTTTTGGAGGAGACCCTTTCTATCTTGGCTTGTGCTTGCACCACCTCTTGCTCAAGAAATCTTACTTTGGTAGAAGCCTCCGATAACTCGCCATTTAATGTTTCAATTTCACATTTTGCCTCCTTATATCTGGCTAGAAGATTTTTGTAGTCCTCTTCAGCCATTTTCATCTTTTTCACAGCCGCCTTTGCAACCCTTGCATACTCACCTGATTTCTCAAGGAGTAAGGCATAGTTCTCTTGAAGATTAACTGTATTTCTATCCTCTTCAGCATCTGATTCCTCAACAATCCCTAAGGATTCATCATCACTGTGTTCTCCAAGATCTTGTACAAGTTGATTCAGGTCCTCCGAGGACTCAATATGCTCAATAGCCATAAATGTGGAGTAGTTTCCTTCTCCATCACAACTGTCCTCAGAGTCAGAATCACTTAAAGTAGTGGCATAGGCATTTCCTTTAGACTTCAAATAATTGGGACATTCCTTTTTAAAGTGTCCATGTCCATTACATTCAAAACATGTAATTCCTTGTGAGGATTGGGAATCTTTACCCTCTTTTCTTTTGAACTCTTTCTTCTCTTTTCCGGTACTCTGAAATTTTCCTTTGTCACCGAATTTCCCACTATTTTTGAACTTCAAGAATTTTCGGAAGTTCTTTACAAGATATGCCACATCTTTGTCTACTGCATCCTCTTCCGAAGAGTCATGAGACACCATTCTCTCATCAACTGTCTTAAGAGCTAGAGACTTGCTCTTCTTCTATGTAGGTAGGGACAACTCATAAGTCTGCAGAGAACCAACCAGCTCTTGGACCTTAATGTCGTTAAGGTCTTTGCTCTCTTCAATGGCTGTAACTTTGGCACAGAAACTCTCTGGTAGTGACCGAAGTATCTTCCTTACAATTTTCGAGTCCTCTGTCTTTTCTCCCAAGTTAAATTTGCCAACGACCACTTCGTTCAATTTACTATAAAACGAGTCAAAAGACTCATCCTCACTCATCTTTAACTCTTCAAATCGAGTGGTTATGCTTAAGTTCATTTTTGCTTGATCATACTACTTTTGCTCCATATGCATATTAAGTTTTCTGCATACAATGATATTGCTATGTTATTGTGTTTCAGGAGTTACTTATTCATATGTTCAAGAGCTTTATAGAATCTAGAGTTAGGTGTGAGTGAGTTTTGTTCAACTGTTCCCAACTCACGCTTTAAGTCTAGAGTCTGTTGTAGGGTTTTGTCACGTAATAGCCAAAAGGGGAGATTGTAAGGTTGAATTTAATCAACCATCTTGTTGGCTTTATTCCATGACCATTTTGCTTGTAATTTAGCACTTAGTAACCCTGTATTTAGGTGGAAAAATTGTAAGGGTAGTGTGTGAGAAGATGTGAAGAAAAGCTCAAGTATGTGCAAAGAAGCAGAGCTTCGTGGCTAGGACTCGCGGGTGGATCGCAGCTGGCAAGCCACCAAATGGAGGCACATGAGATGCACACAGGGAAGCTGAAGGGTCGCGCCAGCTGTCACACTACAGGACAGAAGTCCCAGGCTGGCCAGGCCGTTACGACGTGACTTGAAGTCGTGACTTGGACAAGCTGCGAGACCAAGCCGCCAATTTACCCTGTTTGGCAAAAACTGTCTCTTTGTATTCTTTTCTCACCACACTATATATAGACCCTTATACCCACTATATTGAGAGAGCTTCTAGAGAGAATTTTGTGAGAGAAACTCTAGAGAAAAACAATATTGCCTCATCCCCAATCTTCACCTTAGAGACTCTACAAATTCATTTTCTCTCTTCCTCTCCATTGTTATACCTTTGAGAGGCATTTTACCAAATCCTTATCTCACCACACCCACGTCTATGAGAAGGTTCATTTGGTGCTGTTGGGAAGCAGTTAGGAAGGAACCAATTTACATTGGTTGATGCTATGGTCTAGTAGCGGAATCCAGAAAGCTAAAGAAGAAATAGGTTCGGCGTAATCTCGTTGGAGCAAGAAGCTTGGAGGGCTTAGGTACTTGGGTAGATTAGGCTTGGAGGGTCTTCTACTGTTCATGTATCTCAACTATATTCTTTAGTGGATTATTTGACTGCTTGGAGGGCAGAGGAGAGGTTTTACGCCGAGAGTTTTGGTTTCCTCTTCGATAACACATTGTGTGTTGTCCGTATGTTTGCATCTTCCTTTCTTTATCTTTGCCTTATATTACTGCTGTGGATGTGTTTATATTTGGCTTAGATTATTTATCAATTCTGTTATAAGCTTATTGTCATGTTCCGCACATTAACTGTTTGATATAAAGCTTGAATTGGTAATTTTGTAATTGGGGTCTAAACGTTCAAGGGTGTTTCTTACCCAAATTGAACTTTCATATGGTATCAGAGCGGGTACACTTGTTGTGGTTTTAATACCTTAGTGTGATCCCTGACCCCCTTTGAGATGGATAGGTCTCAATCTTTTATGCTTAGCTTGTCTCTCATGCACTCATATCATTGTAAAAGAAATTCTGAAATTTATGTGATTGTTGTAAATAAATCTTCAACCTTGTCATGAATGATTAGTGAATGATTTTGTTGATCTTGAAACATGCATAGACTCATGCCTATATATCTTCCCACTTTTATTTTTTTCTTAAAAGAGCTCTCTAAATGTAAATCTTCAAATGAAAAGAGATATAAAACTGCAAAAGCCTGTCTCATATACTAGTATTTGACTAGGAAAAAGGGAAAGTGACCAAAATAAAATGTATGATGTCCATAAAGCCAAAAGCTTACTCATAAATTGAAATATCAAAAATTTCAGGCATTTATCTCTCAATGAAATTTTCTTTGCTCAAAAAGTGCAAATGTTATGTTGAATATGGAGCCAAATGAAAAGCTTCAAAGAATGTAATCAAGTTCTTGTGAGAGGTCATATATGCATGTTTCTATAATTGAGATAGGTCACATGATCTAGTGCTAATTGTGTATGCCTTGATTGAATTGATCATTTGAGCTTCACATTGGACTAAGGACTATCTCATTTTTTATATCCACACACAGCACACAAGTCTATGTTCAATGAATG
This sequence comes from Quercus gilva, assembly GCA_023621385.1. Classification (NCBI taxonomy): domain Eukaryota; kingdom Viridiplantae; phylum Streptophyta; class Magnoliopsida; order Fagales; family Fagaceae; genus Quercus; species Quercus gilva. The sequence goes on from CM042477.1 coordinate 59,284,905, forward strand.
CCATATTCATTTGTGTGATTGTACTTGATTAAATTTGTTTTCACATGCTCAATCTTTGTTGATCAAACACAAAAAGAGTTTTGAATGTTTTTAGTTATTTTTGGAAAGTACTTTGTTTTTACAAAAATATCAAAATTTTCAAAAATAGTGTTGCCCTATTCTGGCGACTAAGTCGCGGGTTGGCTCAGTCGCAAGTACCAGTCAAGAGCCCACTCAGAGATTTTTTGCAGCTCATTGGCATGTCAATACCCTAGTCGCAAAAAAGACTTAGAAAATTTTTTCAAAATTTGTGTTTTTGTATATTTCACAGCTCAGTATGGCGACTTGTTCGCAGGTGGAAGGTCCAGTCGCGAGGGGCACTCAGAGATTTTTGCGGCTCAGCTCGCGACTCTCTCGCGGGTAGATCTTCCAGTCGCGAAAAACACTTAGAAGATTTTTCAAGAATCTTGCTTCATAGTGTTTCGCGGCTTACCTTGGCGACTTAATGGCGACTTGATCCAGTCGCGAAAAACACGTGTTTTGCGTTTTAAAGACAGTTTTCAAAATTTTTGTTTAGTTTTTCCCTTGAATATCAGTGACTGTTCATTGTCTTCTTCATTCTCTCACTTAAACACTCCGTGCCTCACTAAAAAAGACTTCATTTCTGCACCATTTTAGCATCAATCCTCTTGAAAAAGGTATGGGTTTTCTTGTTTTCCCTTCACATTTCATGTTTTTACTGTCATATTCTTGAATCTGTGTGTTTTGATGTTGGTTTGAGTTTTTTAGGTGCTCGAATGTGAGTCTGGGTTTGTTTGGTTGTGGTTGATTTCTTCTGTTGCTGAAAATTTTTGTATCATGTTTTTGTTTCATTACTCTTAGTATCTGTTCTGAATTGTGATATTTGATACATTTCGTATTCTTTAAGCTTATTGTCTTATTTTTATGAATGAGGCATTTCAGTTTGTTTGAAATTTTTTTTGGATTATATGGCTTGTATTGCCTTGAATTTTAGTCATCATATCATGTGGTGCTGCCTTTGGGTATATCTTACACTTGTCAGGTGCCTTCTTCTGTCTGATATCAGTTTACTCTGTCCATTTTTAATTATCTAGTGCTTGTTTCTGTCTGCATTTATACTGAATGATATTATCTGACTAGGTCTTCAAATCTCTAGTTGTTAACTGCTTTTGGTTTGAGGGTTGTCTTATCACTCTGTTATTATAATTGTGACCAAATTGATACTAATTTGAGTATGCTTCCACATATTGTGTTTTGCCCTTATTGTGGACTTTTCTGAGTATTTACAGATGGCTTCCACATCTTCTAAGAAGAAGACTCCTACTAAGAAGGTTGATAAAAGAATGAAAATGGACAACAACCTGTTTAGGTCTATTAAACATTTTGAGAGATACAGAGATTCCTTCATAAAGGGAACCATTATCCAAGAGAGGTTTGCGGATTTACATGACTTGAAGGATACCTTCATTCCACAATGCTTTGAAGGAAGAGGCTGGGAGAAACTTCTAGGTGACTTACCTTTAGTGTGTGAACCTCTAATTAGAGAATTCTATGCAAATGCTGTGATAAGGGAGGATGAGTTGAGTTGTTGGGTGAGAAGAAAGGAGTTTACCTATATTGATAAGGTTCTAGGGCTGGAGAGTTTAGAAGATTATGAATTCACTAACTACAAGGACAGAATGTTTTCTCTAGAAACTGTCCAGAAAAGGATTAGTGGGGTTATAGAAAAAAGATGTCTCAACACTTCTGATTTTCCCAAAGACATAAGGTGTTTAACCACCGTAATGATGTATAACCTGTACCCTATAAGGAAGTTGACTACGCTGACAAATGCCAGAGCTATCTTTCTTATGGAACTTAAGGAGAAAACCTTTATTGACACCAGTTCTCACATTTTTGATACTATAATGGATGAAACTAAAACCACCTCCAGGCCTAAGCTGGTATTTCCAAGTCTTCTTATGAGGATTTTCAAAGAAAAGGGTGTTGCAATCCCATAAGACATCAGTCCCATGCCTCCTTTATCAGCCATTAACAAATTTACTCTCACAAGGATACAAAGCCGTCTTCCAGGTGAAGAAAAGGAAGGTGTCCAAGAAGATGTTGATCCAATGAAGACTGAAGGAGAGGCTGCAGGACCATCTTCCACACCAAGAAGAAGAGTCAAGAGGAGCAGAACTTCTACCTCATCAGCTGTACCTTTTGATGCCTTTCAAATCATCCTGGAGAGGCTTGATACACTCAAAGAAGTTTAGAATTAGCAGATTGAAACGATGACAGTAATGCAAGACCAGTTTGATATTCTTTCAGCCCAGTTTGATAGCATTCACACCAACCAGGATCACTGACCCTTTGGCCATTCTGGTCAAAAAGGAGGAGAATTTTTAGGGCAGCTCTTGAGGGGGAGTGCCTGTTTTGAGGGGGAGTTTCATTATTTGTTGTTTTTGTTTAAAATTTTGATACTATGCTTGGATAACTCCATTGTTATAACTTTGAGAGGCATTTTACCAAATCCTTATTTCACCACACCCATGTTTATGAGAAGGTTAATTTGGTGCTGTTAGGAAGGAGTTAGGAAGGAACCAATCTACATTGGTTGATGCTATGGTCTAGTAGTAGAATCCGATAAGCTAAAGAAGAAATAGGTTCGGTGTAACCTCGTTGGAGCAAGAAGCTTGGAGGGCTTAGGTACTTAGGTAGATTAGGTTGGAGGGTCTTCTGCTGTTCATGTATCCCAACTATATTCTTTAGTGGATTATTTGACCACTTGGAGGGCGGCGGAGAGGTTTTATGCCGAGAGCTTCGGTTTCCTCTTTGATAACACATTATGTGTTGTCTGTGTGTTTGCATCTTCCTTCCTTTATCTTTACCTTATATTTATTGCTGTGGATGTGTTTATATTTGACTTAGATTATTTATCAATTCTGTTATAAACTTGTTGTCATGTTCCGCACATTAACTGTTTGATATAAAGCTTGAATTGGTAATTTTGTAATTGGGGTCTAAACATTCAAGAGTGTTTCTTAACCAAATTGAACTTTCAGTTATATTGTACACCCTAATAGCATTGACACAGCCCACCTCATCAGCTACACACGCATACTCTATCAGCAACACACACACCCCTCATCAGCAACACACACACACCTCATTAGCACCACACACATGCAGCACCCCACACATGCCTCATCAGCACCACACGCACCCATAATCAGCACCATACGCATGCAGCACCACATGCACACACCACACACCTAACATAATACTACTTATGATAATTTTTTTCTAATTTTTAATTAGATAGAATGTGTAGTGATCTTTGTTGTGTGGTAACTTTTATTGAGTATATGTGATTTTCTTTTTAATTTTATAGTTCATTAATATTAGATTCTTAGTATTTTACACTTATTAACTCACTTGGCATAAAGATTAAAAAACTTAAATGAACACATGGCACCAATGTAAGTGGATAATTATGGTGTGGTCTTCACATAAATTTAGACATATAGTGCAAAATTGGATTAAAATTTCAAATTCTAATTGAACTTTTTCTAATTTTTACTTATCAAACTTGTGCATATGCATAGATACACTTAAAGATATACAATAAGATACATAGTATAATTCATATATATATATATATATATATATGAATTTTAACATATTCTCACTGACTAGGAAAAAAAAAAAACAAATAAATAAAATGAAAAAAAATATACATATTCCCGTGGTCAATTTTGTTCTAGTGTCTGTATTCTATCTATCCACTATTACGGTATTACCACACGCACTTGCCTTAATTCGTATTTCATTTAATATGTATATAACAACATAGCCGGCATATATTTCTTCATAGGAATGCATTTTTCTTTTTAAATGAATATTTCCTTTAAAACAAAAAGGGATGTGTTAGGAATAATGGTTAAATTATATCGAAATTAGATGGAAGAAATAAAATATTGATTTAGCTTCATGACAAAACCTGTCCAGAAAAACCCAATCTCTGTTTGATCATTTGCTCTTAACCAGGTCTAAAAGGTACAGAATGAAAAAGACTGGTGAAAGAAAAGTCCTTTCAATGGAAAGGGGGTCCATGATGGCTATAGTAGAATTGAAGAGGGGGATCGAGAGGGAATGATCCAGAGCATATGCCAATCTATTTCCATGGAATATCCATATCTAATGTGCGGATCACACAGAATAAAAGGCGGCCGAGGAAGTTTTGGCAAAACGCAGAACTGAATGGTGGCAATGGATGTGTTAAGAGGGTAGAGAAGAATAACAGGCAATTCTCTTGGGGCAGAAATGTTGTGTGCGTTTGCATGCGCAAGTGCCCATTCCTGCCAAAGGAGAATTGCCCTGCCATTCTACTACTACATCTGTTCCATTTCACTACTTAATTTCCCACGCACCAGCACTTCGTTCTTTCTTGATTTGTATGGTAATCTCTCTTTCTGTGTGTGTGTGTGTGTGTGTGTGTGTGTAAAGAATGAATATGGCAATGCCCATTTTGTTTCATATATTGACTTTTTTGCTTTGTGTTGAAAATGATTTTTTCATTGTTTATTCTCAGTCAAAGAGGGTGTAGAAGTAGTGATAAGCTACTTGGAGAAAGTCCACACAAGAGCTTCATGCAAAAGAAAACTGTTGTAGTAAATACTTCATAATGACAAAAGTATTCTATAATTCTGTTACTCCATCCATAATAGAAGTACTAGGAGTTGGAGGTCCCTTTATGCAAGGTTCTTTCAAGCTTAATGCTATTATTAATTATTCAATATAGAGGGAATTGTCCTAGGTTTTTCAACCTCAAATTTGCCAACATCTCCGTATTAGGAAATGCCACTAATACTGCTAAATAGATATCATTTTCGAAATTTGTTAAAGCATTAACATGTGATTAGAGTAGCTTTAATTTTATATAAATTTACTATCAATATCACTTATGCACTAAGCACAATATAGCACTTTGAAAATTGTAAAATTCTATCTCATTTGATTTATTGTTCTTGCTAATAAGTACCCTAAAGGCCTAAATACACTTGTTAAAGTGTTTTTAATATTTCATTAGATATTATTTTTATACATTTTTTAAAATAAAATAAAATAAACTTGTGGAGAAATTTTAGAAAATGATGTACAATCACAATGCTTGTGGTTATAAATCAATGAATTATTGATAAGTGTAATTTAATATTTTTTAAAAAAATAATTATACATTATATGACTTATGCATTTCTTCTTGATCTAGACAATTCTAGACCCGCCAATAAAGTTCCCATGTTCTCAACCCTCTCTGTTTTTATTTTACCATAACAACCTGCAACGATTTTATATATTTTTTAGTGGTGTCAATGATGTTATAAATTTTATTAAATATGTTTTATATTACAAAATTGATGTGCTGCTGATAACCAGTTTGTGGATTTTATTGCATAAATTTTGTAATAGCTTTAACAGTTTCTTAAATCTTTATCATCAGCAACTATTTTGGTACTTACTTGAATACAAACTGACAACATGAGTTTAGAATTTTTTTTCTAAAAGTTCAAAATACCTCCAAGATTTTAAAAGTAAAGAAAATTTCAGTGGCAACAAGTATAAAAAAAAATAATTAAAAAAAGAAAAAAGAAAAAAAAAAAAAAAAACACTCCATTGTACATCCCCATTTTAGATATAGTTATCATTTTCTGTGTTATAAGATGAAAGATTCTCAAATATTGATGAAATTGAAGAAAAAAAAATTGAGATAAGCAAGGATGAAAGGAAAGCAATTGAGTGAAATCCAACTCCTGAGAGATTGTGTGAATCTAATCTATACAAGAGTGATATATATATATATATATATAATGAGAATAAAAATTTAAAAAAACCATTTTTAAATAAATCCTCTAATTGTTCCAGTAGAGCAGTAACTAACAACTAACAGACCTACCAATTTAGCTAATTTAACCACTCTGATAACAATATGTAACTCTGCAACAATCTTATCTAATGCACACTTGTTTCATTGAAGAATTGACAATAACTTCATAACAATATTTTATTATTATTATTATTATTATTTAGATATAATAGAATTTCAACTTATGACATTCACTTTATGACACCAATTTTTTTAGTATTACGTAAAGATACTAATAGGTTTTTAGTATTAAAAAAATAATTTTTTTTTTTTTTTTTATAATGAAACTAGTATGACAACAAAAATAAAGACTATAGTTTATTTATAAAAATATTAACAGACAGATCAAATCATCATTGCTTGATAAGAATAACTATTTGCTTCACATCATTGATAATTTTAGTTGGAAAACATGGGTTTCTTTGATAATTTTAGTTGGAAAACATGGGTTTCTTTTTTAAAATAAAAATTTGAGGTATTTTAAGTCTTTAAGAAAATTAAAACATTTTTAGAAATGTATTATGACTATGGAGTTAAGGTCTTGAGATTTTGATAGAGAATGTGAATTTCCACCAAATGGATCTAAAGAATTTTATAAAACAAAAAGAATTTTTTTTTAATCAATTTTAAGGTTCTCACAATAAAATGGTGTAATTGAAAGAAATAAGAAATTAATTAATTTTTAACAGGATAAAGTTTAGATACAAAATTGATTGTAACTTAAGACAAACTTTACTCAATAAAATATACATTACTACATATTTTGAAAATATAACCATTGATTTGCATGTTCTTTATGCTCTTAATACAAATGTCAAATTTTGTATCAATTAGATATTATTTATTACATTATCTATAAACTTATATTTTATGAATAATTTTAAACTACAAAAACTTGAAATTTAAAAAATATTATTGATGGCATAGTTATTGATCTTTAATTTTCTAGAAATTTTACAATGGTGAATTTATCAAAATTCACTTTCAATAAAAAGATATTGAGTAAAGCATGTAAGAGTATGGATACAAAAATTTAGTAGAAGCGTTTAATTATATATGAAGTCTAATTGTTCAATCGTTGTCCGATAAGGACGGTACAAGAAAGAAGTCCCAAGTTTACACACACACACACACACACACACACACACACACACACACACACACTCTCTCTCTCTCTCTCTCTCTCTCTCTCTCTCTCTCTCTCTCTCTCTCTCTCTCTCTCTCTCTCTCTCTCTCTCTCAATGGTCCCAGAGGCCTAGAATTCTTATGAATAGATTAGAGCTGAATTTCATTGTCGGAAAAATAATTGTAAACTAGAATTGTCTAGGTCAGAATTCCACCTCACATTTTGGTTTTTGGGTTATGTTCAGAGGCCTAGAATTCTTACGAATAGATTTATAGCTGAATTTGATTGTTGGCAAAATAATTGTAAACTAAAATTTTCTGGGTCGGAATGCCACCTCACATTTTGGTTTTTGGGTTATGTTTCAATTGTGAAAAAGTAGTAGAGAATTTGTTAAAACTGGTCCAATTGTTTTGGGAGAATTTAGGGAAATTGTTACAAGTTACATTTCTTTTATGTTAGAATTGTTTTATGAACATAATTATCTAACTAAAATTAAGTTAAATGTAACTTGTTATTAGATATTGCTGATCTATGTAATTAGAAATTGCCTTGTACATGTATATTGCTTTTATACCTCCCTATTTACATGTATGTGAAACTATATGTATTCGAAATAAGAATTTTCATATAAAATTAAATATTAATTAAAAAAAGAAAATTTTGGAACCATTTTTATTGGAAAAAAATGAAGTCCACAATAACTCATAGCCAACCGCAATCACATTTAGTATAATCATTTTTTTTTTAAACGAAAATTTAACATAATATCAAACCCAATTTTTTTAGATTACATACTAGGTACTACCATTATCATTATTAAATGCTACCTAAGCATATAAATCAACAATCAATTTCAAGATTTTTACTACTGTGCATTCTTAGCGTAATGGTTACTCCACGAGTACAAGGTTCTTGTGAGGTGGAGGGCAAGGGTCAGAGTCCAAGCTTTTAGGATGGAGTTTCACACATATATACACTTACATTAGACTGAAGTAGAATTCATATCTTGTATTAAAAAAAAAAAAAAAAAAATCCTACAATGTTTTCATTTTTCTAAAAAAAAAAAAAAAGGTCAAGATTTTCTACAATTTACGGTCACTAATAAGAGTGATAATACACACACACACACACACACACACTTTGTAGTCAATTCGTCACAATTTGTCATGTCAAAATTGTGACAAAGAAGTTTTGAAATAATTTGTGGTCCTAAAACTACTCATTTAGAAATTCAACCTTATAAGTAAAATATACAAGTTTACATTTCAAACAAAGAAAAAGAAAAATATTCAAGCCTTCAAAATTTCTTTTATTGGCATGATGGTCACTCAATAAGTATAAAATTTATGTAGGGTTGGGGAGGTAAGAGTCGAGATTCAAGTCTCTAGAAGAAAGCTTCAAACACATGTACACTTAAATTAAATTTGTACGATACCCAATACCTAGGCCTGTCTTAGGCCCCAGTGCGTGGGAACAACGTTTAGGCCCTATCCCTACCAGCCCAAAGGGTCCAGCCCATAACTGTACAAGGTACTAGTCCAGACTCCACGGCGAGGGTCATACCGAGCACGTTCCCCGAGCATAATGAGATGGGACGTAAACGGACGCTCGGAATCCCAAGGGCGCAACGGTTCTCCGAGGAACGGAGCCGTCGTGCTATTCATTAGGTGAGGAACCAAGTTCCAATGCCACCACCACCAAACCACCCACTTATCTCTAATCGTATTGGACCTCTCGCCGCACTCACCACAACGCAATGATGGCCACCCCATTATGGAGGAACTATAAATATGAAAACAGCTGAGAGAGATAGGGTTGGAAAAAAAAACACACACACACACAGAGAGAGAGAGAGAGAAGAAGAAAGCAAGGAGGAGCATTAAGTTCTAGGACTTTGAACTACCCATAGTAGGAAAACTTCAAACCCACACTACAAATAGATTGTAAGCCCAGGAGTAGGCAGGCCCATAGGCCATATTTTGGGCTCACACAATTGGCGCCGTCTGTGGGAATTCTCCTACGCAGCTGTAGTTCGACTAGGATTCACACGGCGGGATGTCAAGGAGAGGTTCTGAGAATGAGGTAGAAAGTCGCTTGGCAGAACGATCTCGGGGGTCGTCTTGGCGCGAGAGGAGACAAAAGCGGCGCAAAGACAGGAATGACGAGCGGGTAGAAGGGTCTGGCCTCGGAGAAGGGTCATACCAGACACAGCAGCAGGCATCAAGCGCCTCTGGGCATAGGCAATTCGATGAAAGAGACGAGGAACTGGAACGGTTGCGTAGGCAGGTGAGGGAGTTGGAGTTAGAGGCAGAGGTCGGACACCAAGGAAGGAGAGGCGACGATCAAAACTAGAGGGCGGGTCCAGGGGGAGGTCGCCATGATACGGGGTCCAGCCAGCTCGTATCGCGCCGACACAGGCCGCGTTCCCGTTCACCGAGGCACCGTCGGAACCGAGGCCATTCGCATTCACGGGAATCCCGCCATCACAGATACCGCTCGCGATCATGGGGCCACGAGGACCGAGGGTCTGACTCGCCCAACGAGCAAAAACCGTACAACGCGGCAATGGACGTCATGAGCCGCGCATTGAGAAGAGCAGCACGATCCCCATTCTCGGAAGATATTGAGAGAGTCGTGATGCCGAGCAGGTTCACACGTCCTCCATTTAATACCTACGATGGAAGGACAGACCCGATGGAAGACGTCAGTCACTACATCCACATGATGTCCCTACATTCTCACGATGACACACTGATGTGCAAAGTATTTCCCTCCAGCCTAGGGCCGACCGCTCTGAGGTGGTTCAACGGGTTGCGCAAGGGTTCCATTCATAGCTTTGCCGAGCTAATCCAAGAATTTGGTGTGCGGTTTGTGACGTGCAGCCGGGTGCCGCAGCCCGTAGACGCTTTACTATCTATGAAGATGAGAGTACGGGAAACCCTCCGTAGTTATGCCAGCCGGTACTGGGAGCTCTATAATGAAATAGGTGGGGGGAACGAGAAGATTGCAGTGAGTACCTTCAGGATGGGACTCCCCGAAGACTCCGAGCTCCGAGAGTCACTGACGAAGAAGCCTTCCGAGGACATGAGACAGCTCATGAGACGCATAGAGGAGTATAAGCGCTTAGAGGATGATCGGCTGCAGAGTAAAGGCAAAGCCCCGGCAGTAAATCCTTCTTGGCACAGAGGATTTCAACCGAGGCCTCGGAAGGATTTGAAGTTGCATGAGCCATTCTGGCAAACGGGGGAAGTTAGTATGACGTTTAAAGAGCCAGTGCATCGGATTCTGGAGCGAATCAAGAATGAGCCTTACTTCAGGTGGCCGAACAAGATGGGCGGCGACCCCTCTCGGAGGAACCAGAATTTGTACTGCACCTACCATAAGGACAAAGGACATACCACCGAACAGTGTCGCGTGCTAAAAGACCATCTGGCGCAACTAGCGAGGGCAGGACACCTAAAAGAGTTTGTAGTCGACAACGATGTTCGGGGTGCCGACACAAGGACACAGCAAAGGGGGAACCCTCTTCCACCGCCCCTGGGTGTGATTGAGATGATCCAAGTCCCCTCCGTAGGGACGTCGGTGGCTAAAAGGGAGGTATTGACCGTCGCGCCATCAGAGGGTCGGCTGGGAGCAGAACCCTCGAGGAAAAAGCCCAAGTATGTTCGGGAAACGCTTGCTTTTGATGAGCAAGATTTGGAGGGAACAATACAACCGCACGACGATGCCCTAGTGGTCACGGCCCGGATGGGCGGCTTTCTGGTAAAACGGGTAATGATAGATCAAGGTAGCGAAGCCGATGTGATGTATCTGAACTTGTTCAAAGGGCTCGGATTAAAAAGCCAGGATCTGACAGAGTATAATACGCCGTTGGTATCATTTGATGGAAGAATCGTGGTCCCCGAGGGACAGATTTCCATACCCGTGTGCATGGAGGGTAAAGAGGTCCCAGTATCATTCATAGTTGTCAGCTCCTTCTCTCCTTACACGGCAATACTGGGGAGACCATGGATCCACGCCATGAGGGCCGTTCCCTCCACTTTGCACGTAAAAGTCAAGTTTCCTACAGATCAGGGCGTCGCCGTGGTACGAGGATGCCAGAAGATGGCGAGGCAATGCCTTATCACAGCAGCAAACCTTCAAGTCCAGAGCGTCGAGCATAAGGAGAATGCCGAGGAACCTTTGTTATAGCAACTACAAAAGCCCCGAGGGGAAACAGGGGCAGCGGGCGCCGAGGAACTTATAAGGGTGAAGATACTGCCAGATGCCGACAAACGTTTTCAAATAGGGGCTAACATGTCACTCAAAGAGAGGGTGGAAGTATTGTTGTGTCTGATACAAAACGTGGACGTGTTTGCATGGAGTCCATATGAAGTGCCCGGGGTGGACCCCGAGTTTATCACCCATAAACTTAATGTGGATCCGTCATTTCCTCCCAAGAAGCAAAAACCGAGAAGGGTGGCTAGGGAGCATGCGGAAGCCGTGGAAGCATAAGTACAGAGGCTTAAAGAAGCCGGGGCGGTAAAAGAGATCTTCTTTCCGGAATGGCTGGCGAATACAGTGGTAGTGAGAAAGAAGAATGGCAAATGGAGGGTATGCGTGGACTTCACGGATTTGAATCGAGCATGTCCAAAAGACCCGTTTCCCATGCCGAAGATTGATCAATTGGTAGATGCCACCTGCAGGCACCCGAGGATGAGCTTCCTGGACGCCTTCCAAGGATACCATCAAATAGCCCTGTCAGCCGAGGATCAAGAAAAGACGGCCTTCATAGCCCTCGACGCCAACTATCACTACACGGTGATGTCATTCGGGCTAAAGAACGCTGGAGCAACATACCAACGGATGATGACGAAAATGTTCCGTGACAAACTGGGCCGAACAGTCGAAATTTATATTGACGACATGGTGGTCAAAAGCAAGCAGGAAGTACGACATGTGGAGGATCTCGGGGAGGTGTTTGAGCGGCTGCAACAACATAAGTTGCGCCTGAATGCAGAAAAGTGCGCTTTTGGCATGGGAGCTGGAAAGTTTCTAGGATATCTAATCTCCTGTCGGGGGATTGAGGTCAACCCGGACCAGGTGGAGGCCGTGAAGCATCTCAAATCCCCGAGCAATCCAAAGGAAGTACAGGTCTTGACAGGAATGCTGGCCGCCCTCAATCGGTTCATCTCCAAGTTCTCGAATAGATGCCGGCCATTCTACCAACTTTTAAAGAAATGGAAAGGGTTTCAATGGAGTGACGAGTGTGAGGAAGCTTTTTAGAGATTGAAAGAATATTTATCGCAAGCACCGGGATTGGCGGCACCAGAGCCCGGAGAAGACCTTTTCATGTACCTCTGGGTTTCCGAGCATGCCGTAAGTGCCGTATTACTAACAGACAGGGGAGCACAACGGCCTGTGTACTACGTCAGCAAGACTTTGGTAGACCCGGAGACTAGATACTTACCCTTGGAGAAATTGGTATTGTCACTCGTACACAATACAAGGAAGTTGCCTCAGTATTTCCAGGCCCATACTGTGTATGTACTAACTCAGTACCCACTACAGTCATTGCTGAAGAGATCCGACTTCACGGGGCGGATAGCAAAGTGGGGAACCCGGCTGAGGGCTTTCGACATACGATATAGGCCGAGAAAGGCCATTAAGGGCCAAGTTCTGGCAGACTTTGTGGCCGAGTTTTCACCCCGAGCCTCTCAAGAGATGATTTGTCAACTGGATTGTCGTCCGTGGAAAGTATACGTGGACGGTGCTTCGAACTTCGCAGGGTCCGGCATAGGGGTGGTCATGTTAAGCCCTGAGGGAATAAAGCTGGAGTAGTCGTTCAAGTTGGGATTCAAGGCTTCCAACAACAAAGCGGAGTACAAGGCCTTGTTAGCCGGGCTAAGGGCAGCCTCGGGAGTCAGTGCTCAGAATGTGGAGATATATTCGGACTCGCGATTGGTGGTTAATCAGGTCCAGGGCAAGTTTGAGGCCCGGGATCCCCGTATGAAGGCGTATTTGGAGCAAGGGAAGCAAGCTATGTCAGAAATTGGCACCGTAAAGTTGGTACAAGTGGCCCGGACACAGAATAGGCACGCCGACTCCCTAGCCACTCTAGCTTCATTAGTGGCGGAAGGCATACCTCAGTTGATAAGAGTAGAACTGATTCCGGAGCCGAGTATCTCAGAAAACGAAAACTCTCGTGGCTCGGGGATCGGCGTCACACCGATTACCACGCTTGGGCGAAGTTGGATGGACCCCATCGTTGAATACCTAGCTGAAGATAAGCTCCCACCTGATGAAAAGGAGGCAGCCAAGGTCCGCAAAATAGCTTTGAGATATTGGCTAACGCCAGACAGGAAGCTGTACAGAAGGTCATATGGGGGACCATATCTCCTGTGTTTACCTCCCACGAAGGCAGACGAGCTCTTAGCCGAGCTCCATGATGATGTGTGCGGCAGCCACGTGGGAGGACGGTCATTGGCCCATCGAGCAATGACCCAAGGGTTTTGGTGGCCTAAGATGCAAAGGGACGCCGCCGAGTACGCTCGCAAATGTGAGCAATGTCAGAAACATGCGCCCGCGATTCACCAGCCTGCCGGTTACTTGAACCCAATCAGTAGCCCGTGGCCCTTTGCATAATGGGGGCTGGATATACTAGGGCCATTCCCCCGAGCAACGGGTAACCGACGATTTGTCGTGGTAGCCGTTGACTATTTCACAAAGTGGGCAGAGGCAGAAGCTTTAGCTAACATCCGGGACACGGACGTAAAGAAATTTGTGTGGAAAAACATAGTCATCAGATTCGGAGTGCCGAACACCCTCATCTCTGATAATGGTCTACAGTTTTGCAGCAAAGCTTTCCAGGATTTCTGTAGAGACCTCGGCATCCGGAATAGGTACTCCACTCCCGCGTACCCCCAAAGCAACGGCCAGGCCGAGGCGGTGAACAAGGTAATCGTAAGCGGTCTGAAGAAAAGATTGGATGGAGCAAAGGGGAATTGGGCCGAGGAGCTGTCTAGCGTCCTGTGGGCTTATCGAACGACACCCAGAAAATCAACGGGGGAAACCCTATTTTCACTCACTTATGGAGCCGAAGCTGTGATACCGACCGAGGTAAACCTGTGCAGCAGACGAGTATTCGGATTCAATCCTGACGTGAACAACGGCCTACTGATTGAAAGTTTGGACAGGTTAGAAGAGTACCGTGAAGCTTCGACCATACGGCTCGCAGAGTATCAGCAAAAGCTTGCCCGGAGATATAACCGCAGTGTGAGAACGAGACAGTTTAACGCCGGGGATTTGGTATTAAGAAAGGCCGTAGGGAGCATGTGAGACATAAACTCGGGGAAATTGGCACAGACCTGGGAAGGGCCGTACAGGGTTACAGCAATCGCGGGCTCGGGAGCCTATTACTTGGAAGAACTGGACGAGAGGCCGCTACCCCGACCTTGGAATGTTCAGAATTTGAAAAAATTCTACCACTGATCAATCATGTGCTCGGTTCGAGCTGTGTATCCATATGTGTACGTTTGCCAACGTTAGTAAAGGCAATTGTTTGTGCACATCATTAGCAAAGTAAAAACTAAATTTATCTAAGGACAGAAACCTGACCCTCGGTTCGAATCCCTTCACCGAGCAGGTGGAAACCTTATAATTTATCTAAGGACAGAAACCTGACCCTCGGTTCAAATCCCTTCACCGAGCAGGTGGAAACCTTACAATTTATCTAAGGACAGAAACCTGACCCTCGGCTCGAATCCCTTCACCGAGCAGGTGGAAACCTTATAATTTATCTAAGGACAGAAACCTGACCCTCGGTTCGAATCCCTTCACCGAATAGGTTAAAACCTTACAATCTATCTAAGGACGGAAGCCTACTGCCTGGCCCAACCTATATGGCCGAGCATGTAGAACCCTTGGACCGTTCGCCTAATGACTGAAAACTACTGCCCGGTTCAACATACAACGCCGAGCAAATAGAAACCATGAATTTGACGTGGGACAGAAACATAATAAGCCAAACCCTCCAAA
The DNA here is from genome assembly GCA_023621385.1 of Quercus gilva. Classification (NCBI taxonomy): domain Eukaryota; kingdom Viridiplantae; phylum Streptophyta; class Magnoliopsida; order Fagales; family Fagaceae; genus Quercus; species Quercus gilva. Next base: position 59,299,952 of record CM042477.1, read on the forward strand.
GGGCTGAACAAAACTACGGCACAGTCCGCAGTACAGCGCCAAACAAAATGGTCTGCACGGCAAATGCCGGGACCAGACTTAATCATTCAACACACTACGGTACAGCCACAAAGCAAACAAAATACGGAAAATATTGGCAGAAAAGCATAAGTAAAAGGATTTCACATACTCAAAACACGTTGGGAATCCGAAATAACAAAAATAAAATTGTTCAGTCACCACAGCCCGGTGACGTAGGCAAACTTGTCAAGAACATTGAATAAAATACTAAGGTAATGAAACACTTGCAAAAAATAAAGGGGGTAAATACTCCTCGGCTGCTTAAGAGGTAAAGTCGGCAGGTTGCACAGAGACTTCGGTCTGCACGGGGTCATGGACGAGTTGATCACTAGAGCGAAGTTGGCTAGCTACCTCGGTCTCCTCCAGCTCCACATGAGCGTCAATCTGCTCCACTAGTTCCCTTAGACTGGTCGTTTCCTCCTCATCAGGGGGCCCTAGAGGAGCCTGTTGTGCTTGGGGAGGGACAGGGAACGAAATCTGCGCTACATTCCTCAAGGGAGAGTCCTCGGGAACTCCCTTTGCTTGCAGGGCAGCCATCCAGCCCTCCTGGAAGCCAAGCTTTTGTGCGTCCCTTATGACCGGTTCCGCCGAGTTCTCTGCATCGGCGAAACCTTCATTGTACCACTTGCTCTCACTCGCCTCTAAGGCAGCCCGAAGGTCTTCAAGCTCCTTTTCCCAGGTAGTCCCCAGGCTCTCGGCTTCCGCCAGCCTGAGCTCAATGTCTCCCAGGCAGGTTTGTAGCTCCGCGTACTTCTTCTCCGCGTCCGCCTTTGCCTTTTCGGCCGTTGCGACCTTCTTTTCCGCCGCCGCAGCAATCACAGCCTTCTCCTTCGCGTGGGCGTCAGCCACGTCCTTCAGAGCCCTTTCTCGGCCGGCGTCCTCGGTAAGATCGCTGACGCGTCTATCTAATATGCACGCTAACTGCGCCGCCTGATAATGTAACAAGAACGGGGACTCAATCGCAGTAAAAAAAAAAAAAAAAAAAAAAAAAAAAAAAAAAAAAAAAAAAAAAGAGAAGAGAGAGAGAGGGGGGGGGGGAGAATACAAAGTGGATTTACTTACCGCGATGGTATGCCATTGCAGCCGCCGCGCCATGGATTCGTCCGTCCCTTCCTCGAATGCCCGCACGTCTTCAGGAAGCAGTAAGCCGCGCACCAACGACTGGGCGACGTGACCGCCCGCCCCCTTCGCCCAGATATGCACACTTGCGCCTGAGGGAAGAAGTTTGCCGTCTAGCATGTACGAGGGCTGCCAAGCTGGCACGGCACGGGACGAAGACGCCACGTTTGTCCCTGTCTGGGTCGTGGGCTCGCGGATTACTATACCGCTGGAAGGCCGAGGAGGAGTTCTCACGGGCACCACAGTCGGAACAACCGTAGCCTGCTCGGTTGTCCGTTGCCTTTTCCTTTGTCGAGCCGGGGCTACTGGCGGAGGAGGAGGGGTTTGGCCGCGGCCGTGCTGTTGCTGTTGCTGCGCGGTCTGCCCTGCCCCAGGGATGAACCAGTTTATTGTCATTATTCTCCGGGTCACCATTTCCTCGGCTTGGTGTTGCTCGGGTTCGGCGGCTACCTCTTCGACTTCTTGAGGAAGTTCCCCTTGGTCAACAGGACCTTCTGGTTGAACGTGTGCCTCTTGCTTGATCTGGTCGTGGGCGCACTCTCGGCGTGCTTGAGACACTCGCTCGGCAGACTCGTCCCGTACTGGTTGACGCTCGTCAGAACGGAGATATCGCGGACCGAGGTCGCGAGCTTCTCCTACTGTAAATTTCGCGGGAAGGAAGTTTGGAAGCCGAACGTCAATGTAGGATAGAAGCGGGCTGTCAACCAACAAGGCTTGACCAAAGGCTTGCCAGGTGGAATAGACGGGAGTCATGCCGAGTATCAGATGGGACGTTCGAAGTTGTCCGTCTGTGTGAACAAAGATCTCAGACCTAAGCACGAAGTTTAGGTCACGCACGTGCACAACCCTGATATCCGGGACGAACACTCTACCGTCTGCACGTATAACACAGATAGGCGTTAAGATAAATAAAGAGGTTTCACAGGGAGGAACAATTGTACGACAAATATAACTAATGCAAAATGAAAACGGGTAAAATGAACAAAGACGAACCCACTTCGCGCCTGGTGAGGGGGCAAGGGAAGTCACCGGCAAACCAATTGCCGCGCACCCTGACGAACTCCCCGGCAGAGTTTCTATTTGAATCAGGCAGGCAGGAGATCAGCCGTACCCTCATGTCCCTCACTTTCAAATAATAACTAGTTTTCTTTGCCCCACACAAGCTATACATATGGTTTATGTCATGATGGTCTAACTGCAAATCGAAAAGCTGATTCAGGCGCCTCACACAACTCACCACCCGGTAAAAGTTGGGAGCAAGCTGGTCGGGGCATAGTCCGTAGTACCTAAGGGTGTTGACTAAAAGGGGGTCTACGGGAAACCTCACCCCACCCTCTAAAATGGCCATCAGGGGAAAGAAAACAGTGTTTCCGCCTCTGTGAAGAGCCATTTCACTCTCAGGGCAGTAGGCTATTTCGACGTCACTAGGAACATCGAAGGCCCGCCTGAAAGTGGCCAAGGCCGCCTTTGTGTCTAGGAGATATGAATACCCCATCCTAAAAACTCTAGGAGAATAACGAATGAAAATATGAAGGAGGGACTGCGAAGAACTTACTTGGGTTCTAAGGTGAAGGAGGATTCTGGTCTGGAGTATAAATGCTCGGATGAATGCACAGTGAAGAAGGAAACACAGAAAGATGAGAGCAAAAAGTGACAGAATGGTCCAAAGCAAACCTTATATAGGAGACCCATGGGACGTATGCAGCAGTTAATTAGCCGTTATGAGGATTAATTAACAACCGTTCCGATTCCCGCGCCAGCTAAAGCCTGCACCGCCCTGGTTCACGAAGCGTCAGGCAATAATGATGGCTTATCCAGGCGGCCAAAGTTGGCGCACCTTTTAAGGAAACGAATTAATGACGCTCTGAGGGATCCTAGACATCACATCCCCGAGCACCAACTACGTGCAGCCTCTTAGAGTTCCTTGATTCGTGCCGAGAGCCGGCCATGAATCAAGGGAGGGCTATTGTACGGTACCCAATACCTAGGCCTGTCTTAGGCCCCAGTGCGTGGGAACAACGTTTAGGCCCCATCCCTACCAGCCCAAAGGGTCCAGCCCATAACTGTACAAGGTACTAGTCCAGACTCCACGGCGAGGGTCATGCCGAGCACGTTCCCCGAGCATAATGAGATGGGACGTAAACGGATGCTCAGAATCCCAAGGGCGCAACGGTTCTCCGAGGAACGGAGCCGCCGTGCTATTCATTAGGTGAGGAACCAAGTTCCAATGCCACCACCACCAAACCACCCACTTATCTCTGATCGTATTGGACCTCTCGCCGCACTCACCACAACGCAATGATGGCCACCCCATTATGGAGGAACTATAAATATGAAAACAGCTGAGAGAGATGGGGTTGGAAAAAAACAAACACAGAGAGAGAGAGAGAGAGAAGAAGAAGAAAGCAAGGAGGAGCATTAAGTTCTAGGACTTTGAACTACCCATAGTAGGAAAACTTCAAACCCACACTACAAATAGATTGTAAGCCCAGGAGTAGGCAGGCCCATAGGCCATATTTTGGGCTCACACAAAATTATATAATTTATTCTAAGTGTACATGTGTTTGAAGCTTTCTATTTTATATATATATAAAAAAAAAATATATATATATATATATCTCTTTCATTAATATGTTTAAACTTTAGGGATATAGATTAATTGACTTTTAAAATCATGTTATATTTGGAAGTATGTCAATAGTATATCTATTGACGTTTTAAAAAATTCCTATATTTTATTTTGGAACATCCCAAAATATAATAGAAAACCAATAAATTTGGAGTACCTTTAACATTTTTCTATAGGATGATCTTAGAAACTAAGAGAATAATAGAAGGACACCCAAAGTGGGCATGTCCCCCTATATACCTCACCAAGAGTAACATCCAGGAGTTACGAAGTAATGATTTGAACCATTACTCTACTCCAATATGTGCCCACTATCACACAATATTAATGGAGTGGTATATATATAAACACGACAAGTGGTACCCACTAAATAGAGAACGAAATATGTATTTCTCATAGTGTTTGCAGAGTGTTGTAAGGATTTTAGGTTGTTAGTTATGTTTGCATTATTTTAGTAGTGTGTAACACCATTGAAGAAACATTTCATTCTTGGGTTATACAAATTGAAATTTAAAACGAGTTTGAATTGCCAGTCTGCATAGAGGTTGGCTCTGGACAATGTAGAACAATCTCAAAACTCTTGTGTGATCATCGGTTTAGGCCAAAAAAGATATGCGAAAAACCAATTATTAAAATTTCGCTACAATGTCTGTTTCTTACAAATGACGTGTAAAAATATGCATATAAAGTCAATATGAAGAGTTTCTTAAAGTTAAGAAATAAATGTGAGAATTCGAAGGGTACATGCATGGTGCGTCTTGCACCCATAATCGTCATTCCTAACCAAAAAGAAGAAATACAATAAAAGAAATTCATATATTTCCCCTCTTTCTCCGTTCTCTCCTCTATTGTAAGTGTAATAAGTTCAACTTCTAATAGCATATCCTGTGGATCAATCCCTTTTGTGTACATGAAGATTATTTGTCACTTTATTCCATTTTTAATTTCTCTACACGGAAATTTGACTCATAACATAAAGAGATACTATTTAACCCCAAAAAATAAGTTCGTAGTTTTGAATCGAACCATGTTATATAAAATATTCTTCAAATTCCTTACTTTATGGGATTTCCACTCTTATATTACATGTGACCCTAAGGGAGAAATTAGAAATGGAAAAAAGAGGAGGACAAGCGTGTATTGATGCTTCAAGATGGGATATATCTTTATCTTCATGTGTAACATGACTGTTTACATTCTAGCATGTGGACCCAAAAGTTGATTTTATATATGTATGCAGAAACTCAATGCAGTATTTACATATGGGTTCTATGCTTGAATTAGGACATGATATTTCCGTGTGGAGAGTGGAGGATGTTGACTTTTCGAATGCATGTGTTTTTTGAGGATATTAGTTATAACCGGGCAAATGCAAATAATTTTTATGTAAAATAATTTTTATTTAGTTTTTAGCATCTCTTTAGATCTCAGAATGTTAAAAGCATTCTTAAAATTACATAATGCAAGTTCAATCTGGAACAAAAAATATTTAGAATAAGAAAAAAAATTAGCAACAATTTCCACCCTATGTACAAAATTTGAACATAGGGTGGAAATTGTTGTTAAAATTTACTTGTAGTGAGTGAGAGTGGGGTGCTTGTGGGTGCTTGTGTAGCCATTAATCAGTGGGTGGGGTGGGGTGGGGTGGGGTGGGGTGGCAGGTGTGTGTGGCAATTTTTTTAATTTAAAATATCTAATTAAAATTAAAATGATTTCATAAATTTGAGATTTTAATTGAGAAATTAAAAACCTGAGTCCTAATCTAAAACCGGGAATAAAGTGGAATTGTTATTTTTTAAATGTCCTATTATATTTAATCCCCACCTCTCCTTTCCACTAACAACCAAACAATAAGATGAATATATATTCCTCTCTCTTTCCTTTCATCGTTTTAAAAAAGCATAGATAACGCTTGCTTTTTCACTCCATGCTTTCTCCTTATTACCATTTCTCCTCTTCTATTAAAAATAAAAGATCCAAATGGGTAGGAGTAACCCAAAGCCCTTCTCAATGTGCATGTGAGAGAAAATAAAAAATTCTTTTCAAATTACGCCAAGTCATTTCGCTCCGTGAACACGATATGATTCTTAATCAAGATTGCCTTTTTAAGTTACGGCCGGGTTCGTACATACCTGGCCGTTACTTAAAAGTTGCAATCTCATATCAAGCAGAAAAAAGTAATTAAATCCAACGGCATGTTTTCAGACAAACACCAAACAAGTGGTTCAACTTTGGCTGATGATTAACGCAGGACCACCTGATGGGGGACAAAAGATTGGACAGAAACAGCTTAGAAAAGGGAAGATCCAATGGCATGTTCTCATAATTTTGTTTAAATACGCAAATATCCTCACTGATCTAGAAAAATAAATAAAACCGCCGAATACTTTTGGTGCGATTGTCACTCCATAAGTATAAGTGCTTGTAGGGTGTAAGAGGCAAGGCCGAAGTTCAAGTTGTTGGGCTTTGTGAAGCCTAGTTATGTTTGATCCGGTTGACAATCCGACCCGACTCAAATAATATTGCGTGGTTTTTAATGGGAGATTTTCTGAGGCTTAGTTCATGGAGCGGAAGCTTGGCCTGTGCGCAGGATATAAAAAACTGTTTTTGGTGATTAGGGTTTTGTCTTGTTGTTTTTGAGAGAGTGAAAACACTATAGCCGCAATTTGTATTTTTCCCTAATAATAGTGAAATTTCTGCAACTCTGTGGACATAGACAAATCGCAAATCACGTAAATATTGTCTTGTGCGTGTGATTGTTTTCTTTAGCGTGTGTTTTCTCTATTTTTTTGTTCCTCACAAGTTGGGAATTTTGGCTGAATTCCCTACACAAGTCTCCAAGAGAGAGCTTCACACACATATACACTTAGATTAAATTAGAGTAGGAATTCTATCTTGTATAAAAAAAAAAAAAATAAATAAAATGAAAAAAAATATACATATTCCCGTGGTCAATTTTGTTCTACTATCTGCATTATATCTAGCCACTATTACCACACGCACTTACCTTAATTAGTTTGTATTTCATTTAATATGTTGTTATAACAACATAGCCGGCATATATTTCTTCATAGAAACATGTTGAGTAGGATGTGTTAGGAATGAATTTTTTTCTTTTAAATGAATGTTTCCTTAAAAAGAAAAAGGATGTATTAGGAATAATGGTTAAATTATATCGAAATTAGATGGAAGAAACAAAATATTGATTTTGCTTCATGACAAAACTTTTCCTGAAAATCCCCATGTCTGTTTGATCATTTGCTCTTAAATAAGTCTAAAAGGTACGAAATGAAAAAGATTGGTGAAAGAAAAGTTCTTTCAAAAGAAAGGGTCCATGATGGATACAGTAGAAGTGAAGAGGAGGCTCGAGAGGGAATGATCCAGAGCATATGCCAATCTATTTCCATGGAATATCCATACATAGTGTGCGGATCACACAGAATAAAAAGCGGCCATGGAAGTTTTGGCAAAACGCAAAACTGAATGGTGGCAATGGATGTTGTAAAGTTGTGATTTACAACTATGTTTTATGTTGGTTTTACTCCATGACAAAAATGTTGTAATTGCTTTAATTTTATTCCTTGTATTTTGTGGGATTTTATTGTATTAGGTTTAGTATTAAGTTGGTGAAGACTCAAGCTAAAATGAAGAATCAGTGGATTTCGCGAGAAACTCGCGAGAAGCTAACCCGCGAAAGAGCCATGTGAGGAGCACATGACTGGAAGCTGAAGAGTCATATCAAGCTGTCGTTTTCGTAAGTGTCTCGTGGGTAAGGCCTTCCCGCAAGGTAGTCGCAAAACATTCTGCCTGGAGAATTTTTTAGAGTGACTTCCTTACCTTTCGCCCATACTATATATACCTTCATTACCCACAAATGTATATGAGACTATTCAGAAAGAAAAACCCTAGATAGGTTTTCTACAACACAGACACCCATCTTTTTGAGAGAGAGCTACTCATCCTTAGTGAGAAATCATTGTAGCCTCTTCTCCATCCATCTCCCATTATCATACCTTGAGAGGAGATTTGTACCCAAACACAACCCACACCTATTCAGAGTGGTAAGAGTGTTTTGGAGCTGCTAGGAAGCATTGGAAGAAGCCAAGGATGGCAGATGCAACATGGAGCTTGTTGTGGAGTCCGAAGAGCTAGACAAGACACGGTTCCGAGAAGCCTTGTTGGAGTAGGAGCTTGGAGGGCTTAGGTACATCGAATAGATTAGACTTTGAGGGTCTCTTGCTAACTCATGTATCCCAATTAATTGTCTAGTGGATCGATTACTGCTTGGAGGGCGGCAGAGAGATTTTTCGCCGAGTTCTTCGGTTTCCTCTTCGATAACACATCGGCATGTTATCTTGTTTTTGCATCTTTCTTCCTTACTTTTTTGTATTCCACTGTGTTGCTATGATTATGGATTAGAGTAGTTTGTTTGTTTATCTACTTGCATTTACACTATTCCGCACTTTGTAGTAAGTTAGTGTAAAATCAATCGAGCCATAACTTTTATTTGGGGGTTTAAACAGCTCTTGTGTTTTCATCACATTTTCGAGCATTCAAATGTGTTAGTAGGGTAGAGAATAAAAGGGCGATTCTCTTATGGCAGAAATGTTGTGTGCATTTGGATGCATGAGTGTCGATTTCTGCCAAAGGAGAATTGCCCTACCATTCTACTACTACATTTATTTCATTTCACTACTTAATTACCCATACATGCCCTACGTTCTCTCTCTCTCTCTCTCTCTCTCTCTCTCTCTCTCTCTCTCTCTCTCTCTAAAGAATGAATATGGCAATGCCAGTCTTGTTTCATGTATTGACTTCTTTGCTTTGCATCAAAAATAATCCTTTCATTATTCATTCGCAGTCAAAGATGTCCTTACAAAAGAAACCGGTTTTAAGTAAATACTTCATAATGACGGAAGTATTCTGTTACTCCATCCATAATAGAAGCACATGGAGTTGGAGGTCCCTTTATGCAAGGTTCTATCAAGCTTTAGGCTAATATTAATTAAGGAAATTCTTGTTTTACAAATTTACATTGCACATTAGAATGTAAATTGTGTACAACATTTCCACTTTTTGTGTATCTACCACTCTTTACAAATGTGTACAACATTTTCACTTTTTATGTATCTATAATTTAAATTTACGTTGCAAGTATAATGTGAACATATAAAGGTCCTATTAATTATTCACTATTGGGGGAGTTGTTATCTTAGGTTTTTCAACCTCAAATTTGCCTACATCTCTATTAATGCTACCTTTACATATCCTTTTTAAAACTTGTTAAAGCATTAACATGTAATTGGAGTAACTTTACTTTATATAAAGTCATTACTATTATCAATAATGCTAAATTGCTAATCACAGTATATCGCTTGAAAGATTATAAAATTATATATGCTTAGACCAATTGTCCTTGCTAACAAGTGTTTTAGGGTCTATTTGGTTGGAGAGGTAGAAAAGATTGTAATTTCCGTCCTTTTTGTTTGCTTGGGAGTGGAAAAGTGGAGGGACGGAAAAATTAGATCTGTATAAATTTACTCATATACTCTTGTTAAAAAAACAAAATCACCAAAATTATTTTTTAAAAATCATGTCTAGAAAAGAAAGTTTATGTCTAGTTAAACAAGAGAGAAACAAAAAAAAAAAAAAATAAATAAAATAAAATAAAATAAAATAAAATAAAACAAAACAAAACAAAACAAAACAAAACAAAAACAAAAACAAAACAAAGCACCATGCCCAAGGCCCCAACAAATCAAACGAAAAATCCAAAAAAAAAAAAAGTAATAATAATAATAACCAAGGCAGCATCCCAAGAAAGTAAGGCAACTCAACAAAACCCAGGTGCACTGCACATGGGCAATCTCGTCTTTTACCTATTAGACTTCCTCCCACCCAGTTTTCTCCCAATTTTGGAAAGAAAACTTTTTGGTCAGCTAGAGAAGAAAACACCCGAGCCCTACCATCTCTTTCCCGTCTCTATCTCCCAGCCAAACATCCTCCAAAAAAATATCCCTCCTCATTTTCTCTCCTTTTTTTTTATCCATCCTCCCTAAAATCCACTCTACCAAACACACTCTTAAAGACACTCATTAATCTGTATTTAATACGTCATTAGATATTATTTTTATACATTTTTCAAAATTAAGTAAAATTGTGGAGAAATATTAAGAAAAGGATATAGAATCACAATGCTTGTAGTTATTAATCAACTAGTGGATAACCCCGTTCATATGCATGCGTACAATTAAAAATAATCACAATTTTATGGTTAATCACGATTAGTTTATACATTTTTTAAACCATACATTTCTAAAATCTGCAATGTTTTCTCATTATATATATATATATATATATTGTACACAATAATATACTTGCCCCAAAAATTAAAAAATTATATGAACATGTGGTGCAAAATTGGACTCCAATTGAAATCCAATTTAGAATCTAATTGCATTTGAACTTTTTTATTTTTACACTCAAAAATTAACTCGGAACAAAAAAAAAAAAAAATTTAAATAGGACATGTGGTACAAAATTGAGAAGCCAATTAAAATCCAGTTAGATTTTCTCTAAGTTTTGGTTTTAAATATATATATATATATATATATGGATTATGATAGGTGCATTTTAATGTTTTTTAAGATTATACATTATAACTTGTAATTGAATATTTAATTTACTTCTTTCCATACAAATACAAACTAACACTTTAAAAATATGAATTATGCATCCCTTCTTGAACACCATTGCAGGAGAAGTATCAACCCTAAGTAAGGATGGCAAATGGGTGGATTGGATTATAAATGGGTTGCGTGTGTAATTACCCATTTATCCATCTATGACTCGTTTATATATAAATTAATTACTCATTATCAACCAAACTCATATAATTAGTAACTCACACATTTAACCCAATATGACCCACATACCTCTAAAAGCTAAAAATGACCAAAATACCCCCCAAAACTTAAAAAATGACCAAAATACCCCCGAAACCTAAAGAATGACCAAAATACCCCCCAAAACTTAAAAATTACCAAAATACACCCGAAACCTAAAAAATTATCAAAATACATCATAAACCTAAAAATGACTGAAATACTCCCAAAACCTATAAAATTCCCAAAACACCCCCTAAGCCTAAAAAATGACCAAAATACTTCTGAAACCTAAAAAATGACTAAAATACCACTGAAACTTAAAAAATGACCAAAATACCTCCTAAAACCTATAAAATGACCAAAATACCCTAAAAACCTAAAAATTAATAAAATACCCCCTAAACCTAAAAAATGACCGAATCTGAAATACCCCAAAAACCTATAAAATGATCAAAATACCCCATAAAACCTAAAAATTTACCGAAATACCCCCGAAACCTAAAAAATGGCCAAAATACATTACAACATCTAAAATTACCAAAATAGAGGTTTGAGTGTTTTGGATGTTTCGAGGGTATATACGACAAATTAAAGGTTCTAAGAGTATTTCAGTCATTTATAGGTTTCAAGGGAATTTCAGTAATTTTAGGTTTCGGGAGCATTTTGGTCATTTTGTTTGTTTCAGAGGTATTTCAGTCATCTTTTAGGTTTATGGGGGTATTTTAGTTATTTTTCGTTTTCAAGGGTACTTTAGTCATTTTATAGGTTTCAAAAGTATTTCGGTCATTTTTTAGGTTTTTGGGGTATTTTGGTCATTTTCAGGTTTCAGAGGGTATTTTGGTCATTTTATAGGGTTCAGAGATATTTCAGTCATCTTTTATGTGTAGGAGGTGTTTTGGTCATTTTATAGGTTTCAGCGATATTTTGGTCATTTTTTAGGTTTATGGGATATTTTGGTATATTTTTAGCTTTTAGGGGGTATTTTGGTCATTTCTTAGGTTTTAGGAGTATTTCGGTCATTTTTTAGGTTTAGGGTGTATTTTGGTAATTTTTAGGTTTTGGGGGTATTTTGGTCATTTTTAAAGTTTCACGAGTATTTTTGTAATTTTAAGGTTTCGAGAGTATTTTGGCCATTTTGGCTATTTTTTAAGTTTCGGGGGTATTTCAATTATTTTCTAGAAATTTATATTTTATATTGTTTATTTAAATTTTAGATAGGTTTTAGTAGGTATTAGTGGGTTTATCCATTAAGACCTATATAATTAAATAACCTTATGGGTCCTTGATACTTACTTGAATACGAATTGTCTAGAAATTTTTCAAAAATTTCAAAATACTGCCAAGATTTTAAAGGAATATGTAAAGAAAATTACAATTCCAACAAGCATAAACAAAATAATCTCCATTTGTACCTCAACCTTTTAGATTCAGTTCCCATTTTCTATGTGTTTTAAGATGAAAGATTCTCAAATATTGATGAAATTGAAGAAGAAACAAATTGACGAGGAAACTCAATTGAGATAAGCAATTGAGTGAATTAATCCAACTCAAGAGATGTTGTATTACTTCAATGAATCTAATTTATACAATTAAGGGTGACATTTATATCTATAAGGAGAATAAAAACTGTTTTTATTTTTTTTAGAGAGGGAAAAAAAACCATTTTTAATTGAATCCACTAATTGTTACAGCAGAGCTGTGTAAGGTTGAATTTAATTAACTATCTTGTTGGCTGCCAAATTTGCTTGTATTTTAGCAATTAGTAACCCTGTATTTAGGTGGGATTCTTGTAAGGGTAGTATGTGAGAGAGTGTGAAGAAATGTTCAAGATTGTGCAAAGATGCAGGGAGTCACGACTAGAACTTGCGGGTGGCTTGTGACTGGCAAGCCGCCAGAAGGAGGTCATGTGTCAAGCATACGAGAAGCTGAAGCGTAATGCCAGCTATTGCACTACAGGACAAAAAGTCCAAACTGGCAATGCAGTTACCTCGCGGCTTGAACTCGCGACTCAATCAAGTCGCGAGGCCAAGCCGCCAGCCAGCTCTATTTTGGAAAAACTGACTCTTCTCATTCCAATCACACACCACTATATATAGACCCTTATACCCACAAAATGTAGAGAGCTTCCAGAGAGAATATTGAGAGAGAAACCCTAGAGAAAAACAAGATTGATTCATCCACAATCTTTACCTAAGAGACTCTTCAAATTACTCTACTTTCTTCCTCTCCATTGATACATCCTTGAGAGGTTCTTGGCCAAATTCTTTTCTCACCATACCCATATCTGTGAAAATGTTTATTTGGTGCTTTGGGAATTCGGAAGAGACCAATTCATATTGGCTGATGCTATGGGCTATAGCGGAATTCGATAAGCTAGAAAAGAAAAATGTTCGGCGTAACCTCGTTGGAGCAAGAAGCTTGGAGGGCTTAGGTACATCGGGTAGATTAGGCTTGGAGGGTCTATTGCTGTTCATGTATCCCAACTACATTTTCTAGTGGATTATTGACCGCTTGGAGGGCGGCAGAGAGGTTTTACGCCGAGGGCTTCGATTTCCTCTTCGATAACAGATCGAGTGTTGTCCTTGTGTTTGCATCTCTCTTCCCTTTATCTTTACCATTTAATTACTGCTGTGATTGTGATTATTTATGGTTTAGATTGTTTATCAATTCGGTTATTTGCTTATGTTCATGTTCCGCACATTTATTGTTTGACATTAAGCTTGAATTGATATTTTTGTAATTGGGGTCTAAACGTTCATAGTGTTTTATATGCTATTTGAACATTCAATTGGTATTAAAACGGGTGCATTTTTTGCGGTTTTATTACCTTAGTGCGATCCCTGACCCCTTATTGAGATGGATAGGTCTCAATCTCTTAATGTGCCACCATTTTTTTTATGGTAATAATTATGCATTTTGGAAGATCCAAATGAGGGCACTTTTGTGTTCTATTGATGATGCTGTGTGAGATGCAGTTAAAGTTGGTTGGTCTAGGCCGGAGGCTGCCAAATCCACTTGGGATAAGGTAGCTCTTACAGCGGCTAATGCTAATAATAAAGCCTTGAATGCTATTTTCTGTGGTGTCTCTCCAGTGAAATTTCACAGGATTTCACATATCACTATTGCTAAGGAAGCATGAGAGATTCTGGAGACTACTTATGAAGGAACAAAGAAAGTGAAAGACACCAAGCTACAGATGTTGACCACTCTCTTTGAGGAGCTAAAAATGAGTGAGGATGAGTCTTTTGACTCTTTTTACAGTAAGCTGAACAAGGTGGTTGTCAGCAAATTCAATTTGGGAGAAAAGACAGAGGATTCTAAAGTAGTAAGGAAGATCCTTTGGTCACTGCCGAAAAGTTTTCGTGCCAAAGTGACAGCTATTGAAGAGAGCAAAGATCTTGACGACATTAAAGTCTAAGAATTGATTGGTTCATTGCAGACATATGAATTGTCACTACCCACGTAGAGGAAGAGCAAATCTCTTGCTTTTAAGACAATTGATGAGAAGGTAGTATCTCATGACTCTTCAGAGGAGGATGGTGTAGATAAAGATGTGGTGTATCTTGTGAAAAACTTCCGAAAATTCTTAAAACTCAAGGACAGTGGGAAATTTGGTAACAAAGGAAAATTTCAGAGTTCTGGAAAGGAGAAAAAAGGAATTTAGAAGGAAAGATGGTAGAGAACCCCAATCTTTTCAAGGAATTACATGCTTTGAGTGCAATAGACATGGACATTTCAAGAAAGAATGTCCCAATTATTTGAAATCGAAGGGCAAGGTCTATGCCACTATTCTAAGTGACTTAGATTCATCAAATTCTGATTCGGAGGATAGTTGTGATGGAGAAGGAAATTACTCCGCATTTATGGCTATTGAACATGTTGAGTCCTCGGAGGACCTGAATCAACTTGTATAAGAACTTGGAGAACACAATGATGAAGAATCCATTGGGATTGTTGAAGAATCAGATGATGAAGAGGATGAGAATACAGCTAGTCTTCAAGAGAATTACACCCTACTCCTTGAAAAGTTGGGAGAGTATGCAAGGGTAGCAAAGGCGGCTGTGAAGAAATTGAAGAAAGCAGAGGAAGACTACAGAAGTCTCCTGGTCAGATATAAGAAGGCAAAGTGTGAGATTAAGACACTAAATGGTGAGCTATCAGAAGCTTACACAAAAGTGAGATTTCTTGAGCAAGAGGTAGTGCAAGCACATGCCAAAATTGAGAGGGTCTCCTCTAAAAAGCTGGAAGATGTTATTTCATCTCAAAAACACTTTTCAGACAAGTCCGAGTTGGGATATACCAAAGGGAATAGCTCATCGACCAATGTCACCAAAGAAGTGAAATTTGTGAAGGCCATAAAGCCAATTGTAGAAGAGTCTAATCCTAAGCAAGTTAAGGTTGAATAGAAGAAGAAGAAGGTGGTTGATCAACGGGTGTTAAATAAGTCATGTAATCAATTTTAAGCCAGATTTGAAGCTAGAGGAAGATCACTGCCAAGATCACAACGGGGTTCTAGAACGAATCATGTTTGTCACCATTGTGGATTACAAGGACATACTAGACCCAACTACCATAAGCTGAGAGCATTGAACATTGCAAGCACTCCTCGGTCACGAGGAAGAAGAAATGACTGGAGGCCTTGGGGTGGTGAGCAACCAAGAAGTCAAAACAATGATCCAGGAATGATGGACATGATGAAGATGATCGGTGCCTTCACCACTTGCTTAGAAAGCTTCACGAGAAGGTTTGGAAG
This sequence comes from Quercus gilva, assembly GCA_023621385.1. Lineage (NCBI taxonomy): Eukaryota > Viridiplantae > Streptophyta > Magnoliopsida > Fagales > Fagaceae > Quercus > Quercus gilva. Next base: position 59,315,400 of record CM042477.1, read on the forward strand.
TCCTAACTCTCATACCCAATCCTTCAAGGATATCACCCTAAACGCACGTGACGTGTGGGTGATGAAGGGTACTCATGCATAAGCATTACAACATGTCCATGCATTAATACTTCCTATGTTTTATGAATATGCTTGGTTGTGTGCTTCTTGCGAGTTTTGAGTTGAAATATTATTTGTTTGTTTGTTTTTGTTTCAAATGTTTTTACATTGTTGTTTTTTATCTATCTTCTTCTTACTTTTGTGTCAAAAATCCAAAAATACATAAAAAGTAGAAAATCCAAAAGATTGATCGACTTTGTTGAGTTTTGTCTCAAAGCATGTTTTGCCTTGTACCTTTATACTAATGGCTTTGTGCACCTACGATCTTAGCTTGTTTCTATTGCACTCATATCTTTGTGGGAGAAATTTTGAAATTTATGTGACTGTTGTAAATAGATCTTCATCCTTGTCATGAATGATTAGTGAATGGTTTTGTTGATCTTGAGACATGCATAGACTTATGCCTATATAACTTCCCACTCTTTATTTTATTGTTTTGCTTAAAGAGCTCACCAAATGTAAATCTCCAAATGAAAAGAGATATTGAGTTGCAAAAGCCTGTCGCACATACTAGTATTCGACTAGGAAAAAGGGAAAGTAACCAAAAATAAAATGTATGATGCCCAAGAGGCCAAATGCTAACTCATCAATTGAAATATAAAAAATTTCAAGCATCAATCTCACAATGAGATATATTGAATCAAAAGGATCAAGTGATATGATGTATATGGAGCCAAATGAAAAGCTTCAAAGTTATGTTATCAAGTTTTGTGGGAGGTCATATATGCTTATTTCTATAATTGAGATGGGTCACATTATCTAGTGTTAATTGTGTATGTCTTGGTTGAATTGATCATTAAAACTTCACATTAGACTAAGGACTATCTCATCCTTGATACCCACACACATTGCACATGTCTATGATCAATGAATGCCATATTCATTTGTGTGATTGTACTTGATTAAATGAGTTTTCACGTGCTTAATCTTTGTTGATTAAACATAAAAAGATTTTTGAGTTTTTAATTGTTTTTGGAAAGTATTTTTTTTATACAAAAATTGTCAAAAATTTCAAAAACAGTGTTGCTCTATTCTAGCGACTTAGTTGCAGGTTGATCCAGGCGCATGCCCAGTCACGAGCCCACTCAGAGATTTTTCGCGGCTCACTGGCGGGTCAATATCCCAATCGCGAAAAATACTTAGAATATTTTTCAAAATTTGAATTTTTATAATTCTCGCAGCTCTTTGTGGCGACTTGTTTGCAGGTGGAAGGTCTAGTCGCGAGGGGTACACAGAGATTTTTGCGGCTCACCTCGCAACTCTCTCGCGGGTAGACCTTTCAGTCGCAAAAAACACTAAGCAAATTTTTCCAAAATTCTGGTCTTAAGTGTTCTGGCGACTTGCACGCGCCTTAATCCAGTCGCGAAAAGTGCGTGTTTTGCGTTTTAAAGACAGTTTTTAAAACTTTTCAGTTTTTCCCTTGAATTTTTGTAACTGTTCATTGTCTTCCCCATTTCAAACCTCTCTCAAACTCACTGTGTCTCTCTTCGACAAACTTACATTTCTGCACTTTTTCTACTCCAATCTTCAAGAAAAAGGTATGGGTTTTCTCTTTCTCACTTCATATTATATGATTTGAGTGTTTTTTTTTTTTTTTGGTTGTGAGTTGCTTTGCTGTTTTGAAATTTGAGTGGATTCAAATATGAGTTTGAAATTTCAGAGTTCATATTTGGATTTGGTCCATTTTGTTGTACAAATGTTGGTGTTTTCTTTGTTCTATGGAGTGTTTCATGGCTATATTGATCTATGCGTATCATGCTCATGGTAAAATGTCACAATGACAGTTATTTGTGACTTTGTGATATTCAATGTTCACTTGACACTGAGTTGTAACTGAATAATCAGCATTTTTGTTCACCTGCTTCATTCAATACTTCAGTGTTGATTATGATTTTGTTTGATTCTGACCTGGTTCATGTTTGTGATTGTATGTGATCTCTCTGATTCACATTTTTATATCTGAATCTAATCAAGTTGCTGTTTGTACCTTGTGGTGTTGCATTTAATTCTTTGCTGTGTGTCTGTTCTCTTGCAGATGTCCCGTCAATCCTCTAAAGGCAAAGACATTGTAACCGATGATCCATCAACCCCGGTTGCTAAACGGACTCGACTCTCGTCTCAGTCGTCTAAAGATTCTACCACTAAGAGATTTAGAACACCTTTTGATTCAAAGACCTACATAGACATTTTTAGAGAGGCTCCTCCCATTGTGGAACGAATAGTCAAATTTGATACCCTGGGGACAATATTTATCCCTAAGATTTTTGAAGGAAGAGATTGGGCTAATCTGTTTGGGAATTTTGAGGATCCGATTGAAGAATTGGTTAAGGAATTCTACTCTAATGCCAGATACATCGCAGTAGAGTTGAAATGCTGGGTACGAGGAACAGAATTTTCCATCAATGCAGACTACATTGCTAAGGTTCTTAGCATCACCAGACTAGAAAATGTGGATCTAACTCCGTATGATGACAGAGTACTTCAAGTACAAGACATTCTTCAAGTTCTTGGGAATGAATGTGAAGTGGGAAGCAAAGGATCATCTATAGGCACCGCACAATTTTCGCCTGAATTGACAACTCTAAAACTGATCATGTTCTCCAACCTCTACCCATTGTCAAACATTGCTTACATCAATCTTGGAAGAGCTAAATTTCTGTGTGATCTCATTTTCGGTGATCCGATTGACATCTGCGTTCACATATTTCAGATCATTAGGAAAACAGCAGCTCGATCAGCAGCATGAACAAATCTTCCTTTTTGTAGTCTCATCATGAAGATCATACTTCGTGAAGGTGTTAGTCCACCATCAGATGAAAAAATTATGTCTCTGATCAATATCCATATACACTCTCTAAGCAAGCAAGAGCCACTCCTCTAAAGCACCTAAGACTGAACCAGTCACTCCTTCTGGTCAGAGTTCAGCCATACCTGTGCATATCGAAACAATTTCTTCCATTCCTTCTGAGATACAGGCATCAGGCACTGCACTTGTACCACCTAGCTCTCAGGCTGACAGGATAAGTATTTTGATTGAAAGCATGTCTCAGCGGATTTCAGGATTAGAAAGGCTTATCTACTCAACCAACACCCAAGTTCAAATGCACCTCACAACCATTGAAACACAGTTGGATTCTATTCAACATAAGTTGGAAGAGAGCCTTTAGCTATTCGTGACAAAAATGGGGAAAGCGATAGCATACAGTAAGGGGGAAAGCGACACAGGAAGCAGAAGTGTGCATACTGAAAGGGGGAGTTATGTGATGTGTGCTCTAGAAGAGGAAGTTGATATATATACACTTACATACTTTTTGGGATAGACTAACAAACTCATATTTTTTTTGCTTGTTCTGTTTATAGCTATTTGGGTGGATATAGTTCTAATAACTTGGTTCAAATGGTTGGTAATGTGAAACTTTGGTTCTAGTATATATTATGATGCTATTCAGTTATTTCAAGTTTGTATGGTACTTTTGTAACCGTTTGCTTTTGTAAGTTTTTAGGTTTTTGTACCCATACTTTGTAGCTTATGTACTTGTTGCTAAATGTCATGCATTTTCTTTAAGTACACCACTCTTGTGCTCTTGTAGGATTTTGTTCCTAGATGCATATATGTTTTATGCATTGGTTAAGTGTTGGACATACAAATGATATTCTGCAAATGAGTTTATTAGCTTGCATGTCCAAATGTTCATTCCTTGTGTGAATGAGCATTGTGATCACTATTATATAGTGATTGCATGTTTGGTCAAGCCACGGTTTATTGATTTATCCCATTTTGCTTGATTGCATTGTGCTTGCTTCATATGCATTACAAGTTTTTCTGCATACAGTGATCAAATTGTGTTGTTTTATTTTAGGAAATACTTGTTCGTATGATTCAAGAGCTTACTAGATTCTAGAGTTAGGTGTGAGTGAGTTTTGTTCAACTGTTCCCAACTCACGCGTTAAGTCTAGAGTTTGTTATAGGGTTTTGTCATGGAATAGCCAAAGGGGGAGATTATAAGACTGAATTTAATCAACCATCTTGTTGGCTTTATTCTGTGCCAAATTTGCTTGTATTTTAGCAATTAGTAACCCTGTATTTAGGTGGGATTCTTGTAAAGGTAGTGTGTGAAAGAGTGTGAAGAAATGTTCAAGATTGTGCAAAGATGCAGGGAGTTGCGACTGGAACTCGCGAATGGCTTGCGACTAGCAAGCTGCTAGAAAGAACTCACGTGTCAAGCATGCGGGAAGCTGAAGCGTCATGCCAACTGTTACACTACAGGACAAAAAGTCCAGACTGGCAATGCAATTACCTCGCGGCTTGAACTCACGACTTAGTCAAGTCGCGAGGCCAAGCCGCCAACCAGCTTTGTTTTGGAAAAACTGACTCTTCGCATTCCAAACAAACACCACTATATATAGACCCTTATACCCACGAAATGTAGAGAGCTTCTAGAGAAAATATTGAGAGAGAAACCCTAGAGAAAAACAAGATTGATTCATCCACAATCTTTACCTAAGAGACTCTTCAAATTACTCTACTCTCTTCCTCTCCATTGATACATTCTTGAGAGGTTCTTGGCCAAATCCTTTTCTCACCATACCTATATCTGTGAGAAGGTTTATTTGGTGCTTTGGGAAGTAATTCGGAAGGGACCAATTCATATTGGCTGATGCTATGGGCTATAGCGGAATCCGATAATCTAGAAAAGAAAAAGGTTCGGCGCAACCTCGTTGGAGCAAGAAGCTTGGAGGGCTTAGGTACATCGGGTAGATTAGGCTTGGAGGATCTATTGCTGTTCATGTATCCCAACTATATTTTCTAGTGGATTATTGACCGCTTGGAAGGCGGCGGAGAGGTTTTACGCCGAGGGCTTCGGTTTCTTCTTCGATAACACATCGAGTGTTGTCCTTGTGTTTGCATCTCTCTTCCCTTTATCTTTACCATTTAATTACTGCTGTGATTGTGATTATTTATGGTTTAGATTGTTTATCAATTCAGTTATTTGCTTATGTTCATGTTTTACACATTTATTGTTTGACATTAAGCTTGAATTGATATTTTTGTAATTGGGGTCTAAACGTTCGTAGTGTAACTAAAAGCTAACAGATTGACCAATTTAATGACTCTGATAACAATATGTAAGTCTGCTATAATCGTATTTAATGCACCTTCGTTTCCTTTCATTGAAAAATTGACAATAACTTAAGAGCTTTATTATTATTATATTATAGAATTTCAATCTATGGTTTCTACTTTGTGATTATTATTTTTTATCCTCATGCTAAGACACCAATTAGTTTTTAGTATGGGTAAAAAAATAGCTTTTTTAATGAAGCTAACATGACAACAAAAATAAAGACTATAGCTTATTTATAAAAAAAAGTTTAAAAAAAAAAAAATCATGGACCGATCAAATCATTATTGCTTGATAAGAATAACTATTTGCTTTACATCATTGACAATTTTACTTGGGAAATATAGGTTTCTTTTTTAAAATAAAAATTTGATGTATTTAATTTTAAGCCTTTTAGAAAATGAAAACATTTTTAGAAAAGTATAATGATGACTATGAAGCTAAGGCCATGAGATTTTGAAAGACAAAGTGAATTTCCAACAAATGGATATATAAAGAATTTTATAAAATAGAAGTAATTCAACTTGCTTGAGAAATATGAATATAAACTTTAAATAGGGACTTTTCTCTCTTAAAGATTTTCTTAAACATATTTTCAAACATATATGAAATAATTATGAGTACAAACATTACAAATTTTGTTTTCAACCTCAAATAAGTCTCCACCGTCATAAAAATTCCTTCCAAATAAAAATCGGATTCATTCAAATATTATGTTGTACATATGTCTAAACATACATAACATAACAAGATTGTTAATGCAAAAATTATAAAAATATTATTGGTGATTAAAAAACATTGCCAAAATATATATATATATATATATGTATGTATGTATGCAACAATAGTGAATACAAACATAACAAATTTTGTTTTCAATCTCTACTTCCTCTTGTAAAGAGAGAAAAATTCCTGAGATTAGTACAAAATCGTATACCAGGCATAACCCTACAATCCGAGCAAAGAGGCCTACCACAAGAAAGTATAGTGTCGGATGTGAGGAAGATACGATCTTCATTTAAATTTTTATGACTGGCATCTGATTTTAGAACCACTCCAATGACTAGGAAGTTTCTTTTCTATTTTCCTTTCTTGGTGGATTTTCTTTGTATATAAGTGAGCAGAGACCTTAATTGTATTGTACTCTAATTTCACATTATAATAAATTAAACTCTTAAAATATTTTTTTAGATAGATTGTATACAAAATTTGACCAATGATTGATTTTTTGCAATTTCTTAAGAATCAGCGATTGTTTTCTGGTTTTTACACCAAAATGATAACATCTCTTAGTATAATATATGTTGTTCTTATCTAAAATAAGAGCTACGTAGTATCAAATGGGTTCTTATATTGACAAATGCATGATAGCAATTAAGATCAAACAAATCCCCAAAAACTCAATGATCCAATTTTGGTAAATAAATAAATAAATATGAAAAAAATTTAGGGACCAGCCATTAATTAAGACCTCAGTGAACAACTTTAGGTTAAGAAGTAAAAACCTATAGAAATGCAATGAAAGTCACACTCAAACATATAGATAGCAAAAACAACAAATTGAAAGAGAAACCAAGAAGGACCGAGAGTAAAAGGGCTCAAAACCTAGAACTAAGATCCCCAAAATTTTACTACAAGCTCACATCTAAGTTATCTTGATTAGAATTTGGACATGACTCCATTGCTGAATCTCAATTTATTATTATTTTAGTAGCCACATAAGCTTTATGTTGACAACTATGCACATTTTATGCCATGTAAGTATTTTCCTTTAGTGAGTTATTGGTATGGACCAAATGAACTACAATTTAAAAATAATAAAGACCAAATTCACTGCTATGAAATTTATGACCAAATTGAATGTGACCCTAAAATGTAGGAACGAAAATATTATTTTTGCTTTTTTCTAATTTTTTTTTCAATCTTAAATAGGTCTCCACCATTATAAAACTTATTTCAAAATAAAAAAATATAATTCATTCGAATATTATATTGAACATATGTTTAAACATTCGTAGCATAACAAGAATATGAACATAAACATAATTAAGAAAATTTTTCATGTTTAAAAATAAGCAAAATTTAACCTTTTCTTTTGATATGGACTTTTGGTCCTTTAATTGAAAATAAACTCTCAAACAAATCTCTAATTCATACACTCAGGTCCACTAATTGCATACTAAGCTTCCTTGTAACATGTAATTGGAGTAGGTTCCACGACCATATCTATTAATCTTTAGATTCTTGTTGCATAAGTAAATTAAGTGTTTTTATTAAGAAATTTTGTATGATTAAGTATAGAGGCTATGTAATTTTTCTTTCAAACTATTATAAAAGGCATATTACTGGATTTTTCCTAACTTTTTCGTCAACTACAATAGCTTTCATTCTTTTTAGCTATTACCACTAGCTTGTAACCCCATACATAATAATAGATACATTTAAAATGTATAATTATAAACTTAATTTTTTTTTAAACAATTAATAGTTCAATTCCTACATAAGTTAAATACTATCAATGATTATTCTTATATTTTCTAAACTCTTTAAAAAAACTTTGTAAGAAACTTTTAATATATTTTTAACAAACTCCTTGATTATTGCGATGAGAAGTTAAAACCTTCACCAAAATTTTAAAAATTGCTATAACATTCTTATATTTAAAAAAATCAATAAACCCATGGATTTTAGAGCTCAATTGAAATCCAATTGGATTTTTTCTAAGCTTCAACTTTAAATAAACTAGCATGTAACCCTTGGAAATCCACGGATACATTTAAAATTAAAGACAATTTTTATTATAAAAATCTAAATAAGGGTAAATTACAGTTTACGCACCTATAGTTTGACTGAAATTTAAGTTGTCTATTTATGATTTAAAATTTAACACTTTACCCACCTGAGGTTTTACTGAAATTTAAGTTACTTACCTGTGATTTAAAATCTTATGATGTAAGTGTTCCACTAGATTCTTTTTTATCTTATTTGATCTTGTATTATTATCATTATCATTATCATTATTATTATTATTATTATTATTATTATTATTATTATTATTAGTATTATGCGTTTTTGGAGGAAAGAAACATAAAAGTGAAATAAAATCACATATTTAGCCATGTTTTTATCAGAGGTGGGTTAAGGAAATCTAACTGAACCAATCTCAAGTGGGTAAAGTGGCAAATTTCAAACCCTATATAGGTAATTTAAATTTCGGTCAAATCATAGGTGGGTAAGTTGTAATTTGCCTTATAAATAATTAGTAAAATTATTTTTTAAAAGAATAACATGTAGCACATGCATACGTATGAATAAACTTAAAATTAAACACAATTTTTATCATAAAAATATAAATAATTAGTCAAATTATTTTATAAAATAAGTAAACGTAATTAGTCACATATTAAAATTCTTACCTAAACTTAATATGTTAGGAGTGTGGTGTATGTGTGTGTGCGTGGTGTTGTGTGCGTATGGTGCTGATGATGGGTGCGTGTGGTGTTGATGAGGCATGCGTGGGGTGTTGCATGCATGTGTGTGGTGCTGATGAGTAGCATTTGGAATTAAGGAGTTTGGCAATTGAGTTTGAGGACAGCCAGGCCTCCTAGAACAGAGAGAAAATAGGAAAGGAGAGATAAAGAGAATAGAGAGAATTGAGAGGGAAATTCTAGTAAGAATATCAATCATGTTCCCATTCTACAATCACCCTTCTAGTTTAATATCCTAGATAGCACATCAGTCCAGTAACCGACTTCCTAACTATCCTCCCAAGTCAACTGTATAACTACCTTGCCAGCTAAGCCATCCAACTCATCCTAACTAACTAACTCCATTAACTAACTCTAATACAATCTAATGCTAATGTAGGTACACCTCTAATATGAGTATATGTATACTAAAGTATAAGTACACAATGCCAACTAAGCAATCACAACACCATCTATGGCATAGTTACATTGTACACCCTAGCAACACTGACACAGCCCACCTCATCAGCTACACACGCATGCCCCATCAGTAACACACGCACCCCTAATCAACAACACACGCACACCTCATTAGCACCCCACGCATGCCTCATCAGCACCACACACACCCGACATCAGCACCATATGCCTGCAACACCACACACACACACACACCACACTCCTAACATAATACTAATGAAATTTTTTTCTAATTTTTAATTAAATAGAATATGTGGTAATCTTTGTTGTGTGGTAATTTTTATTGAATATATGTAATTTTTTTTAAAAATTTTATAATTCATTAATATTAGATTCTTAGTATTTTACACTCATTAACTCACTTGGCGCAAAGGTTAAAAAACTTAAGTGAACACATGGCACCAACGTAAGTGGATAATTATGGTATAGTCCTCACATAAATTTAGACACAGCGCAAAATTGGATTATAATTTCAAATTTTAATTGAACTTTTTCTAATTTTTACCTATCAATATGTATGGATACACTTAAAGATATACAATAAGATGCATAGTATAATTCATATATATATATATATATATGTGTGTGTGTGTGTGAATTTAAACATATTCTCATTGACTAGTAAAAAAAAAAATAACAAATAACAAATAAATAAAATGAATAAAAAAAATATATATATATATATATACATATTCCCGTAGTCAATTTTGTTCTAGTGTCTGCATTCTATCTATCCACTATTACGGTATTACCACACGCACTTGCTTTAATTTGTATTTCATTTAATATGTATATAACAACATAGCCAGCATATATTTCTTCACAGGAATGCATTTTTCTTTTTAAATGAATATTTCCTTGAAAACAAAAAGAATGTGTTAGGAATAATGGTAAAATTATATCGAAATTAGTTGGAAGAAATAAAATAATAAAATATTAATTTAGCTTCATGCCAAAACCCGTCCTGAATATCCCAATGTCTAAAATGTACGGAATGAAAAAGACTGGTGAAAGAAAAGTCCTTTCAATGGAAAGGGAGTCCATGATGGCTACAGTAGAATTGATGAGGAGGATCGAGAGGGAATGATGCAGAGCATATGCCAATCTATTTCCATGGAATATCCATATCTAATGTGCGGATCACACAGAATAAAAGGCTGGCCGTGGAAGTTTTGGCAAAACGCAGAACTGAATGGTGGCAATGGATGTGTTAAGAGGGTAGAGAAGAATAACAGGCAATTCTCTTGGGCAGAAATGTTGTGTGCATTTGCATGCGTGCCCATTCCTGCCAAAGGAGAATTGCCCTGCCATTCTACTACTACATCTGTTCCATTTCACTACTTAATTTCCCATGCACCAGCACTACGTTCTTTCTTGATTTGTATGGTAATCTCTCTTTCTCTGTGTGTCTGTGTGTAAAGAACGAATATGGCAATGCCCATTTTGTTTCATATATTGACTTTTTTGCTTTGTGTTGAAAATGATTTTTTTTTCATTGTTTATTCTCAGTCAAAGAGGGTGTAGAAGTAGTGATAAGCTACATGGAGAAAGTCCACACAAGAGCTTCATGCAAAAGAAAACTATTTGTAGTAAATACTTCATAATGGCAAAAGTATTCTGTATTTCTGTTACTCCATCCATAATAGAAGTACTAGGAGTTGGAGGTCCCTTTATGCAAGGTTCTTTCAAGCTTAAGGCTATTATTAATTATTCAATATAGAGGGAATTGTCCTGGGTTTTTCAACCTCAAATTTGCCAACATCTCCGTATTAGGAAATGCCACTAATACTACTAAATATATAAATTTACTACCAATATCACTTATGCACTAAGCACAATATATCACTTTGAAAATTGTAAATTTCTTTCGCATTAGATTTATTGTTCTTGCTAATAAGTACCCTAAATACACTTGTTAAAGTCTATTAATTAATATTTCATTAGATATTATTTTTATACTTTTTTCTAAATAAAATAAAATAAACTTGTGGAGAAATATTAGACAATGATATACAATCACAATGCTTGTGGTTATAAAACAATGAATTATTGATAAGTGCATTTTAATATTTTTTTTTTAAAAATAAGTATACATTATATGACTTATGCATTCCTACTTGATCTAGACAATTCTAGACCCGCCAATAAACTTATGTTCTCAACCCTCTCTGTTTTTATTTTACCATAACAACCTGCAACGATTTTATATATTTTTGAGTGGTGTCAATGATGATATAAATTTTATTAAATATGTTTTATATTACAAAAGTGACGTGCTGGTGATAACAAAAAAGTAATTTAGTTCTTTATCTATAATATTTTTCAAATGAATAAATCACATATTTATTGTCAAACCAGTTTGTGAATTTTATTGCATAAATTTTGTAATAGCTTTAAAATTTTCTTAAATCTTTATCATCAGCAACTATTTTGGTACTTACTTGAATACAAATTGACAACATGAGTTTAGAATTTTTTCTAAAAGTTCAAATACCTCCAAGATTTTAAAAGTAAAGAAAATTTCAGTGGCAACCAGCATAAATAAATAAATAAAAAAAACACTCCATTGTACATCCCCATTTTAGATATAGTCATCATTTTCTGCGTTATAAGATGAAAGATTCTCAAATATTGATGAAATTGAAGAAAAAAAATTGATGCGGAAAGTCAATTGAGATAAGTAAGGATGAAAGGAAAGCAATTGAGTGAAATCCAACTCCTGAGAGATTGTGTGAATCTAATCTATACAAGGGTGATATATTTATATATATATATAAAAGGAGAATAAAAATTTAAAAACCATTTATAAATAAATCCTCTAATTGTTACAGTAGAGCAGTAACTAACAACTAACAAACCGATCAATTTAGCCAATTTCACAACTCTGATAAAAATATGTAACTGTGCAACAATCTTATCTAATACACACCCGTTTCATCGAAGAATTGACAATAACTTCATAAAAATCTTTTTATTATTATTAATATATAATAGAATTTCAACTTATAACGTTCATTTTGTGACACCAATTTTTTTATTATTATGTAAAGATACAAATAGATTTTTAGTATTAAAAATTAATTTTTTTTAAATGAAACTAATACAAGAACAAAGATAAAGACTACAGTTTATTTATAAAAATATTCACAGACTGATCAAATCATCATTGATTGATAAGAATAACTATTTGCTTCACATCATTGATAATTTTAGTTGGAAAACATAGGTTTCTTTTTTAAAATTAAAATTTGAGTTATTTTTAGCCTTAAGAAAATTAAAACATTTATAGAAACGTATTATGACTATGAAGTTACGGTCTTGAGATTTTGATAGAGAATGTGAATTTCCACCAAATGGATCTAAAGAATTTTATAAAACAAAAAGAATTTTTTTTAATCAATTTTAAGGTTCTCCTAATAAAATAGTGTAATTGAAAGAAATAAGAAATCAATTAATTTTTAACATGATAAAGTTTAGCTATAAAATTGATTGTAGTTTAAGACAAACCTTACTCAATAAAATATACATTACTACATATTATGAAAATTTAACCGCTGAATTGCATGTTCTTTACGCTCTTAATACAAATATCAAATTGTGTATCAATTAGATATTATTTATTACATTATCTATAAGGTTATATTTTATGAATAATTTTAGGGATAATTACAGTAAAACCACCTGTGGTTTAGCCCATTTTCACTTTGCCTACCTGTGGTTTAAAACTTAACACTTTGTCAGATTACTTCTGTTTAGTCTCTGTTACCCACCTCTATTAAAAAAGAAGGGTAAATAAGTCTTTTTACTCTCATTTTATGCATCTCATAGAACATGACTCAAATCAAAATTTTTTCAAACCCAGAACACAGGAACACAAAATTGTTATTGTTGTGATTGTTTATGTGGTGAATTAAATTCATGGTTTTGGAGATTGAATCAGTGTACTTATAGCTAATTCATCTAAATGCTTGTAATGGCTGTTTAATCACATAGGACGATACCTTAGGAATGGAATATCTGCATTAGATATCGATTAGAAAGTCAATCTATTACTATTCCTGCACCTTCCCGATGGCAATTTGGGGGCAATTTTCGTTTACTATATTTATCTTGCAGAAAGTATTGTTACTCACAGAAAGATTAATAGACGTTTTTAGTTGTTGTTGATTTGTTATGTCATGGGTAATTGAGTTTTCTCTGTGCACTTTCAATTTCTGCGTACTAGGAATATGAATTTGATTACAAGTAGCTGACCGATCAGATTGCAATTTTTCCTTTCTTTTTTCTTTTTTTGGGTAAAAGTCAGATCATAAGCTTAATGACTATAAGTTACATGACTTACATCTATGCATTTTAAAGAAACCCACAAACACCAAAGAGAACCTTCATCGTCAATAGTGGTGGTGAACAGAGTAACAACATCCACCAGCCAAAACAAAAAGAAACCCACAATCACAATGACCAACAAACAAAGAAACCCTCTGGTACTCACTGTCCGAAATCAAAACCCACCATACCCACCTTCATCATGAAAGCCAGCTCCCATGAAGACCACTATAACCATATCCCACCACCATTGATCTCCAGGACCACCATACCGATTCACCACTGATCTTCATGGAAGAAGCTTCACCTATCTCCATGCCAACCCACACCCATGGCGAAGCCTCCTTGCCCGCCCCTCTTTGTTTGGCACTAGACCAAATGCCATTACTCAAGCTTTTCTTCTCTCTTTTTCTGATCTAAACCAAACCCATACCCATGGGGGAACTTATTTTTTGTGTTGTGATCTGTGTCTTTCTCTCTCTCTCTCTCTCTCTCAGATCTTGTGTTGTGTTATGTGTTTGTTGTAATATGTAGACTCTCCATAATCTGTGGGCATTTCATTGATTTGTACTTGTTTTAATTTCAAACAATTTTATTTGTAATTGTTTGGAATTTTATTTGTTACATTCATATACATTTATTTTTAATATCAAACCCTAATTTTTTTTTAATTCGTTTTATGTTTGTTTTTGTCTAAAAATGTATTTTTTTTAACGGAGATAACATAGGTGGGTAACAGAGACTAAACGGAAGTAACCTCAAGTGGGCAAAGTGTTAAGTTTTAAACCACGGGTAGGCAAAGTAAAAATGGACAAAATCGTAGGTGGGTTTACTGTAATTATTCAATAATTTTAAATAATAATAAAAACTTAAAATTTAAAAAATATTATTGATGGCATAGCTATTAATTTTTAATTTTCTAGAAATTTTACAAGCATAGAGAATATAAGAAGAATATGTAATCCAATGGTAGATTTATCAAAATTCACCTCTAATAAAAAGATATTGAATAAAGCATACAAGAGTATGAATACAAAAATTTAGTAGAAGCATTTGATTATATATAAAGTTTAATTGTTCAATCGATATTCGATAAGCAGTGTACAAGAAAGGAGTCACAACTTTGGAGAAGAAACCTAGTATTTGTTGAATCTCCAACATCCTTAATAGCCTAATGGCCAAGAAGTTTACACCTCTCTCTCTCTCTCTCTCTCTCTCTCTCTCTCTCAATGGTCCCAAAGGCCTAGAATTCTTACAAATAGATTAGAGCTGAATTTTATTGTCGGCAAAATAATTGTAAACCAGAATTGTCTTGGTCGGAATTCCACCTCACATTTTGGTTTTTGGGTTATGTTTCAATTGTGGAAAAGTGGTAGAGAATTTGTTAAAACTGGTCCAATTGTTTTGGGAGAATTTAGGGAAATTGTTACAGGGTACATTTCTTTTATGTTAGAATTGTTTTATGAACATAATTATCTAACTAAAATTAAGTTAAATGTAACTTGTTATTAGAAATTTCAAATCTATGTAATTAGAAATTGCCTTTTACATGTATATTGCTTTTATACCTCCCTATTTACATGTATGTGAAACTATATGTATTTGAAATAAGAATTTTCATGTAAAATTAAATATTAATTAAAAAAAGAAAATTTTGGAACCATTGTTATTGGAAAAAAATGAAGTTCACAATAACTCATAGCCAACCGCAATAACATAATACCAAACCAATTTTTTTTAGATTACATACTAGGTACTACCATTACCATTATTAAATGCTACCTAAGCATATCAACCACCAATTTCAAGATTTTTACTACCGCGCATTCTTAGCGTAATAGTCATTCCACGAGTACAAAGTTCTTGTGAGGTGGAGGGCAAGGGTTGAAGTTCAAGTCTCCAAGATGGAGTTTCACACACATATACACTTAAATAAAACTCAAATAACAAATGGAGATTACTGATTAAAATAGCCATAGGGGATAAAGCAACAACCACCAAACCTTATTCCAAAATTTACAAGTTATTACATTCCTCATATTTAATTGATGATAGTGGGATTATTGATTAAAAACCATAGGACACAAAACAACAACAACAACAAAAACCATGCCTTAGTCCCAAAATTTAGGGGTTAGCTATAGATATAGATTAATAAATGAACAAGAGTTGAAAAGACATCCATTATTCCAACCACATTCGATTTCCTTCTATGAGAAGTCATTAAACCGCATTAATAAGCATCAAAAATTATATTTAGAAAATTCATTACATGATAGTTTTTCATGTAACTTGTCCAAATTAATCAATTGGCACAAGCGTGAGACACATGGCACACAATTAATGCAAGTAATAAATATACAACTGTTGTGTTAGCCTGAAGATAAAAGACAATCCTCATGGAACGGACATCATCAGTTCAAGATTCAACTCCTATCATATCTATTAAAACGACCACTTATTATAAGATTGAAGCCTGACTCCTTTGTCAACATCAACGATAAGCAACATTTCAACTATAACTCGGAAAAATCATATAAAATATCAGTGCAGGATACTATAATCCCAATCTTGTTTTCAAATATCATCCACCAGATATTCAAACAATACAAAAAGAATGATACTAAATTAAACAAAAACAAAAAAAAAAAACAAACAAAGAATCATCGTATTTAAGAATCGGTAACACATATTCAAAATACTACACAAACAAACACACATCAATCATAAGAAAACCACACAATCTACAAAAAAATAGCATAAAAAATCTAATACTCAACGATTAAACCCTAGACGTGCCAAATGGCTATGAAATCAGAAATCGGACAGAGACATATCACAAAGATTTCAACAAGTAATAAACAATTAGCACTAACATTAACATTCGCATAATCCAACAGTTCAAAACAAAACCCTAGAAATCCATAAAACTCCGATACTGAAAAGAAATTGAAACTACAAAAACTAAACTAAACGAAGTTGATCGCATCAATTAGAGCCAATCCATTTCAGATGAAAAAAAAAATCATAGCATTATTCTTCTTTCTTGTTCATGAAAAACTTCAAAGCAAAGCGAAGAAAAATTTGAGAGAGAGAGAGAGAGAGACATACTGTGAGAGTGAAGGTTTTGCAGGTTTGTTTTTGGAAACGAAAAAAGCTTCGAAGGGAGAGAGAAAGAGAGAGTGAGTGAGTGAGAGAGGCCACGCCGTCACGCTAAGGCGCGAAATGATAACCGAGAGTGACATGTATGTATATGTAGGCGTTAATTTTAAAAACTTTATAGAGACGAAGTGGAAACACAGACAGCACAATTACACAAACAAAATACACAGGCCGCTTCCGCTTTTTTAAGGCTGTCACGTGGTTACCTTACCTCAAATGGAAATTTTATTATTTAATACCCATTAATTGTAAAGTACTAGTCCACTAGTTGCTTACGGTTGCTTCTTATTAAAAAACCAAAAAAAAAAAAAAAAAAAAAAGAAGAAGAAGAAGAAGAAGATAGAAAACTGCATACTTTACGTGATAATTTACAAGAATATTTATCTTTTTATCTCTATATATTAAGAGGATTCAGAAAATTAATTATCTATTAGTTATCTGATGACTAAATTCTCGAAATAACTCCTAATCTTTACAAAATATTAATTTAGTCAGATAAATAACTTAGGGTATATAAGTATTTAAATTTAATAATTTAATGATAAAAAAAATAAACATTAAAAACTGCTCAATTTTTCCTACCCACGTTCTCCTATTGCCCCAAATTTTAAACCCACTTAAAATTCAAAACGCACTATTATCTTTATTGGGGGAAAAAGAAACACCCAATATGTTCCAATTTGTCGGCCGACCCACGTTCCATGTATTCATTAAAAATATAAATAAAAAATCACTTAAAATTGAAAACACATATTTATCCATATTGCCAAAAAAAATAAAACAGTCAATCTGCCAACCAACTCACCTGCAAAACAAAAACTTCCCATTAACATAGCCAAAAACTACATTTGGATAGCCTCCTATTAGAAACTAGCCATATCACACGTGCTTCGCGCTTGCAATGAGGCTTTTTTTTTTTTTTTTAATGGTCCTATTTTGTAATTATATATATATATATATAATTTTTATTTTAAAAATCTAATTTATAAGTGAATAAATCAATTTGAAAATTAATAGGAGAGTGGTCCTATTTTTTAGGCAATGTTTTAGTGGGAGTTAAGGTTTCATTTTTATTGGATTGTCCTTAGTTTTGTCTCTACTTAAACATAAGGCTGTAGGGACATTTTTAAACTACAAAATTAGGAATCCAAACAAGGAATAACTAGCCTCATCACACGCACTTCGCACGTGCGATAAGGCTTTTTTTAATTTTATTTTAGTGGTCCTATTTAGTATTTTGTAGCAAAATAAAAATTTGTGCTTTTATTTTATATATATAATTTTTATTTTGAGAATCTAATTTATAAGTGGATAAAGAAATTTAAAAATTAATAGGGAAATTTTCAAAAAAAAAAAAAATAACAGGAGAGTGACTCTATTTTTTAGGCAATGTTTTAGTAGAAGTTAGAGTTGCATTTTTATCGGATTGTCTTTTAGTTTTGCCTCTACTTAAACATAGAGGTGTAGGGGCATTTTTGAACTAAAAAATGAGGAATCCAAACAGAGGAAGCCCCTTAAATAATAGTATAAAAAATCCAATTAGATTCTATAATTGAAGTTTAATTTTGTGTCATGTGTACTAAATTATTTATTTTTAGAGAGAGCTTTATTTCTTAATTTTGGAGTCAAATATTAAACCACATTATAAATATCCATAAAAAAACTAAAGAGTCTAGAACCAAAGAGTATAGAATTAATGAATATATATTAATTTAAAAAATGGACAATTTACATTTTCTACCTAATAATATTCTTATAAGACTCTTTAGAGAGTTAAAAAAATATATAAAAATGACTATCAATAATATTTAAATTATATATGAAAGAAGGGTCGTTCTACTATACCCCTTATATTTTTAGTGGGTATGGTACCCACCCAAATCTAAACCATTAATTAGTGTTATTTTAATAGTGACCGTTGATTTAAGTTTAGTTTGAAACCTGTTATCGGTAAGCTAGGTTAGTATATAAAAGCCAGAAACAGAAATGAAAAATAGGTGGGTCTCTCTTAACTTCATATCTTCTCTCTCTCATGTGCTCCTTCCCTTAAAAAGCTCAGATTGCTTCTTCTCCCATGTCCATCAATTTCTTCACTTCATCCCATTGGTGTCCCTCATTTACTCCCCGTTGAGGGTTTCTTAAAGGATCAAATTTTTTTGATTTTGTTTAAGGTAAGTATCAAGCAAATCCCTAATTTCTCTATCATTGTTTTGTTCCCCTTTTTCTTTTTAAATTTTTGAAAGAATTTTGGAATTTCACTCTTAAATTTCATTTCACTGTAACGTTGGCACACTTTTGCGTTGGTGAGGTACCAATTTTGTTCTTTCTTATAAGTGGCACAGAAAGTATTTGTTGAAATGCTTCTAAGGGATTCAGTTTTTCCAAAACTTGTTGTTGTGTCTCTGTGTGTGTTCTGCTCATTGGGGGGTGTGGGTTCTTGTTAGTATGGTGTTGAAATTTTTATTTTTTATTTTTTTATTGGTTAGTAGAGGGAAAAGGCAATACCTGTGTATTCAAGGTGGAAGGATTTTTATAAAGAAATAAATTTTTTCTTTTATGTCCTAGGGAGGACACGGTTATAGAGTTACTATTTCTTTGTTTCTATTTCATTTCTTTTCTATGTGATGTACATCTAAGCTGTAATTCTGTAGCTGTTGCAGCATCTTGGAATCAAATTTTGAGTGTTTTCTAGTTTTAAAGTTTGAGAGATTTTGTGTTGCATTTTGGCTTGTACAGAATTTGGTTTTTTGTACTTTTGCTTGCTCTTTGTCTTGTTTTGAGAATAGCGTCTCAGGTTTTTTATGGTGTCTGTGCTAATAAAATTTTTTGATTTATCATATTTTTTTTAAAGAGATTGTAGATGAAAATAAAGAAAATTTTTTAAACATCATGTAATTTTATATTGACATATTGAATCAGTCAATAGCATTTTTGGATGGCTAACTAGGGTAAAATGGACTGCTACTTTTGATGCTAGTGCTTACTTAATGGCAAGGTTTTCTTTATGACTGTCTCGCTAGGTAAATTGAGTTGTATCATATTCATATCTTCATATCAACAGATGCTTATTTTATTTCTTGAAAATTTGTTCATATGAGATAAAGAGAGCAGGATCCTCGGGCAAATTCTGTTGAGAACATTTCTAATGCCATTAGTTATGTTTTGTGCTTAGTGCAGCGAATTGATACACAAATAAATTATAGAACTTGAAAGATACATACTAAATTTTCTTTTTCTTTTCTTTTCATTTGGTACTCTGAGGTCAAAGCACCAGATGGATGATTTGTATTTTAATTTTAATTAGGCAAGATAACCAAGATTGAAAAAGAAAATTTACAGGAAAATTAGGAGCAATTCTTAACTAGTAAGTTTCTCTTACAATTTTTTTTTTCTTAACCAGTAAGGGATTCTCTTTTGTTTTTGTTTTTTACAAAATTATCGTTTGGCTTTGTTTTATGCTCAGAAGCTGCTTGATTATTTCATTAAGTCATTCATGTAATTATACTATTAATTATTTTTTAACTTGCTAGTGGACATGTTGATTATTAGCTCTGCACATTCCTTTTATTTAATTAAATTTGTATTGTTGAGTTTTCAAAAAAATTATTTGTAAAAGCAAAGTAATGTTGTTTTGTAGAATTTTGTGCACTTGTTGTGAAGCTCTCAATTCCTAACGTGTGCGTATAATTTTAGCATTGATCTATATACATTAGATACATAAGTATATTTTATTTTAATACTAATTTTGGGAATGCATAGGAGATATTTGTGAAATTGTCTATTACAAACTTTGAAGTGACGTTAAGCTATTTTTTATGCATGTTGTGCAGTCTTGAGGGTAATTTGTTAGATTGAGAAATGCACCAGGCTGCTCTCTAAATTGGCTAATTCCCTTCACTTCTTACTCACAGAAAATAAGGATCCAATTCAGGGGAGGGATGTATTAGTATTTGAATTTCTTTTATGTGAGGGATGTATTATAATGTTTTTGCTTGCCTTTTTCAGTAGCATGTCCTATGGCGTTCAAAAACACTCTTTTTGACATATGGAACTTCTCCGTGTGCTTATTTGATAGTAAGCTTTGTGTAGCTTATTGCATTAAAGTTTATGGCTATAAATAGTCTATGTTGAACATTGCACTCCATCTTTATGAAGTGTATTGTAAAAGTAACCTTGGCTAATTTAGTTCCTACTCTTTTTAGCTAAGCACCTATGACTAAAGGTATATATTAGATAGCTCATATTGCTATTTAAAAGATACAGGTTGGACCTCTCAGGTCCTCTGTATTAGATAGCTCATATTGCTATATTTAAACAATACAGGTCCTCTTTATTTGTTACGAGAATTACAATGCTTAAGGGTTGCTCTCTTTAGATGGATACATCATATAGTTGTCAATTGGTGATTCATAACATGTAGCTTGACCTCTCTTTCACAAAAGTGCCAAAAATTAGTTCGTCTGATTCTCTATAATTAAAATTTTATTTATCTTTTTCTTTTCTTTTCTTTTTTTCTTTTTTCTTTTTTTTACTGTTGTCCGAAAAATTGAATTGTTTTTAGGTATTGGGAACCTTATTACTATGCATTAGTAGGATTTGGGAACGGTGAAATTAGATGATGAGATGAGATTGAAGGAGAAATTGGAGGTGAGAGCTTGAAAAAATACCGTGTTGATTATGTTTTGTACCAAAGGGAAGCTTTTTTAGTATTTCATTGATTTCAGGTTTATACTTCCATTACAACATTTTTTTTTTTTTTCATTTTATTACTAGTAAAAAGAGCAGTGTGCATGAAATTGTCAGATTGTAAGCAATTTGGCACAAGTTAAGCTTGGAGAAAGTACTTAGTTTCCATTACATGCTCATTTCCTTATAATTTATGGGTGTCATACTTTGTTTCTCTTAGGTAGTTATGAAGAATCTGATTTATAGTTCTAAATTTTGATAAGAGAGTTTTAACAATGATATCATGTATATTTTATGCCAAAGTCTCCAACCCCAATGAAGATGGAATATTATAGATTTATGGGCTTGTATCAATTATCTTTGTAATTAATAGAGAGATGATGAACTCTATTAGGGTTTTTATTTTTTATTTTTTATTTTTTTTAGTAAGCATTAGTTGGTGTAGCTTTGAAGTACAGTTTTTTTTTTTTTTTTTTTTTTTTTTTTTTTTTTTTTTTTTTTTTTTTTTTTTTTTTTTTTTTTTAAGAAATAGAGCATATATTGATAAGATTTGAATATAAATTTTAAAAATTATCTGAAAGTGTTTGAAACTAATACATTAAACAAATATCAGTTTTTCCTTTGGCATCAAAGTTCAAACTTCAAAGAGTGGCAAGAGAGAAGTTTCCATTAAGATGGTTTCCTTCCCTTTATAGTGCTGAAATACCTGTCCTTTCTCTTACTTGGTTTGTAGGTTGTAATGCTAAACTTCTCTCATCTTACTTGTCTATGAGAATCCCCATCTGTGATCTTGACTCTAGAACTTTCCTTTTAGTAATTATAATTGAACTATTTTATTATGATTCATAATTTTGTTATCACCTCCTTGATATTTTCCCCCTTCAGTTCTGATTTCATAATACCATTCTATGAAATAGAGCAAGGACAATCCACTGGGAGTTAATGCATTGAAGTGGTGCTAAAGGACTCGGCTTTGTCATATTGCTGACAAGAAGATAAGCAGTGCTTATGGCCATATTGGGTCTAGAGAGAGGAGTTGCAAATGATGAACGACCTGTAATTGATAAAGTTGCAAGAAGGGAATGCTCCCCCCCTCCCCCTTCTTTGAACTAATAGCTTGTGCAAACCTTAATTAAAGCTGGGATGGAAACTTTCTTTTATATGATGAATATTGTAAATAATATTGCAATTTAGCATCCTTCAGGCTAATAGATTTTTTAATCTATTTGTTTAATTATTATAAATAAGTTCATAGCATCATTTTTTAGTAAGTAGAGATACTTTAAATCAATGCTTTAAAAAGTTGTTATTTTTTCTTCTCCCAAGTTGATATCTTCTTTGTCTGATTCTTTGTCTATCTTTCTCTCACTCCGGTTTGTGGATAGGGGTAGTAGCTTCCAACTGATTCGCGTTGTTAAGTTCTAAAGACTTAGGATTTTATGTATTTAGAACTCTAATGTGTAATGTTGGCAAACCATGATCAAAAAAATATGTTTAGTCTTGTTTAGGTTTGCTCAAAGTTGTGTATTTCTTATAAAGTTGGAATCGAGAGGCTGCAGATGTATTAGTGCATTTTGGCCTGGCTCGATCGATTGAAGGTTAGACTCGATCGATCGAAAGTCGACCAGAATGTTTTTCTGCAAAATTTCCAACTTAGCCCTATCTCATTAAACGTTTAGGGTTTTATGTTTTTGCCCTAGGTATATAAAGCAAAACCCTAGCCACATTTTTATGAGTTGATCTGGTTGTATTGTTGCTCATAGTTTGCAGTTTGTGTGAATCTCTTGTGAGATCTTTGAGGAGCTTTCCTTCACATAAACTTAGGGTTTTCAAGGTAGAGATATTATCAACACCTTGATGATCAACATAGTTGCTACCATTGGAGCTTAAAGAAACACAAGCGGGAGTGCTTGTATCTAGTGGAAAATCCAAGAAAGAAGGAGTCCGTGGATTCGGAGCTTGTATGTGATCGTGTTAGTAAGTTCTACTGGTGGATAGCATTAGGAAGTTGAGCGTGGGTGCTTGTAAGTCCTTTTGTATGAACTTCGATTCTTTCATAGTGGATTCAGGTTTACCCTGAGGATAGCTAGGTTAAATCCTCCACAGGTTTTTACTGTGTGGTTTCTTGGGTTATCATATCTTGTGTTCTTTATTTTTTCCGCTGCTATATATGTTTGATATGATTATATAATTTTGTTAACCTAGAATTGCATAAATTGACTAAGTTAATCACTTGGCTAATTAACTAGGTTAATCCTATTGTTGGTTTAAAGGGTCTAAAAACCTAACAAGTGGTATCAGAGTGGGTTGCTCTCTTGTTGTTGATCTTTTGATCTTTAAGCTAATCCTTGACCCCTGTTGTCATGGAACACGGACACTCTCTTGTTATTCCTCCTCATTTTGATGGGAATAACTATGTATATTGGAAAGTAAGGATGAAAGCATTCCTGAAATCTATTTATAAGAGGGTTTGGAATTCCGTTGAGTACGGATGGGAGAAGCCCACTACTCTTGTGAGTGAGTGGCAAACTTCTCAAAAAGAAGCAGCTGCATTCAATAGCAAAGTTATGAATTCTATTTTTAACGCTATTTCTATGGAGGAATTTAAGAGAATCTCTAACGTTGAGGTTGCTCAAACTGCTTGGAATATCCTCCAGACTGTGCATGAAGGCATAAAGGTAGTTAAGATTAATAAACTGCAGCAATTAACTTCTAGATTTGAAAGCATTAGGATATCTGATGATGAAATTTTTGATGAATTCTGTGCTAAGTTGAATGATATTGTTAATTCTGCATATAATTTGGGTGAAATATATGATCAACATAAAATTGTTAGGAAGATTCTTAAATCTTTAATTGAAAACTTTAGACCCAAAGTGACTGTTATTACTGAGAGCAAGGATGTGGACTCCATCCTTGTTGATGAACTTGTAGGATCTCTTCAGTCCTATGAGTTGGACCTACCCAAAGCTAGCAAATTCAAATCAATGGCTCTTAAGTCTGTTGATGATATTGAGGTTGGTGGATTTGATGATAAGCTCTCTGCTACAGAGATTGTTTACCTTGCCAAGAACTTTAGAAACTTTCTTAGGAATAGTAACAGAATGGCAAGAAATACAAACACTGCTGAACCTATAAATTTTAGGAAGAATGATCCCACTAAGGTTAGCAACACAGAAAAACCTAGAGAAAAAGTAGGTTAATCTTCTAATAATTCTTTGGGTTCTCAATGCTTTGGTTGTCAAGGGTATGGTCATGTTAAATCTGAATGTCCTACATTCTTGAGGTCTAAGGGCAAAGCTATGGCTGTAACTCTTAGTGATAATGAGATTTCTGATGATGAGTCTAGATGTGACGAGGATGGAAACTTCATTGCTTTTACTGCTATTGCTGTAGTCAATGAAAGCGTGTCTATTGAAGAGAACTCTTCTGATAGGGAACTCTCTGAGGATGCAGATCTTCAAGAGGCCTATAATAAACTTTGCAAAGTTGCTGAAAATGATGCTATGAATGTTGAACTTGGCCTGAAGAAAATTGAATCTCTTGAGCTTGATAAGAAGAATTTACTTGTTAAACTGTTTGATGCTAATAAACTTTTGAACAATGTGAAAACTGAGAATATGCTTTTGCTTGATAAAGTTAAATCTTTAGAACTTGATTTATTTGTTACTAGATCTGCTAGTTCTAAACTTGATCAAATGTTGAGTGTTCAAAAGTATCCTTCTGACAAATCTGGATTAGGTTTTGTTGAAAGCATCTTTGTGTCTGCACCCCATTCCACAAACTTTGTTTATTCTTCTTCTTCTGAACCTTCCATGAGTGAGATTGCGAGTGAAACTGTCAAATCCCCTATGAGTGAGGTTGTCAAACCTGTAGAAGTTTCACCATCTAAGAAGATTAGGGTTAATCTAAAAGAGTCTAAATCTAAGGAGTCTACCATTTCTAAGGACAAGATGCATGGTAAACCTGCTTGGGTTTGTCATTTTTGTGGAAAGTCTAGACACATACATCGTAACTGTTACAAGCTTCAAGCTGCCAAGAGAGCAAACAAATCAAAAATGCCTATGCCTCAAGCATAAGATCCTATGGCACTAATTGGTGAATTGGTAAAGGCTTTAAACCTTTATTCCAATCCTGGAGTTGGAAATCACTCGAATGTGAATAGGAACTCCAATTCTCATGGTGCATCTAAAAGGTTTTGGATGCAAAAGACTCGATCTAATTGAGTCTTTCTAACATAGTTCTTGTGCATCATTACTCTACTTTCTATGACCATTGTTCTTTGGTTTTTTTTTTTTTTTTTTTTCTAGGATTTGCATTGCATTATATTCATGCATTTCATTCTAGGATTTATTTCTGTTTTCTCTTTCAATAAAATAAAAAATAAAAAATAAAAAAAAGGAGAGGAAAGAAAATTTTGTTTGGCATTATTTTTCCTTGGTTTTTGAAAACAAGGTTGGTCAATTTATTTACACATAACATGTCTTGTGTATCTTGTTTAGCTTTGATGAGCTTATTTCTTGCACTTTACTAGTTTGAGATTTGTAATGCATGTTGTGTGGGAAAGATGTTTATGGTGTTGATCACTTTGTCTTAATCTTGAAGTCACATGTTATTTGACTGTCAGACTTGATCCTTTTAAGAAAGGCATAAATAACCATCTCACCACTGTTCACTAGCCAATCATGAACACCTTAGTGCATATCGTAAGATTTTGTGCTCGAGAAAGTGTAGCACATGCACAAAAAAAAAACAAAAGGTGTAGCCTTGGTTTAATTGCTTAATGCTTAAAATTGGTGTGTACTATTAGGCTTAATGCCAAATCACATAATTAAAATTGGTGTGTACATTATTCCGGCTATTTTAATAAGTTTCTGAACAATTAAAAACTGGTGTGTATATTATAAGGCAAAATTCAAGAAACTTACATGATTGCAAGCTTTTGTTCTAAGAGATGTGGAAGTTATATGATGTAACTCTTTAGGTGATAGTCTCTTTTAAATTCTATGTGATGAATTTTGTAGACTTTGTGATTGATTGCTATTCACATATCACCTTACATTTATCTCAAGTTTTTGCTAGTAGCACACACTACACAAATTACTCTTCACTAAAC
Source organism: Quercus gilva (assembly GCA_023621385.1). Classification (NCBI taxonomy): domain Eukaryota; kingdom Viridiplantae; phylum Streptophyta; class Magnoliopsida; order Fagales; family Fagaceae; genus Quercus; species Quercus gilva. The sequence continues at coordinate 59,341,859 of CM042477.1, forward strand.
ACTGTACATGTTATTGTGTGTGTTTTTGGTCTGACCAACCAAGTTTGAAAATACCTTGAGTTATTATGCACAACATATTTGTTGCTTGAAGAATTTAAAGGGAGAATGATTGAAATTTTTTTTGGGAAAACTGGGTTCAAAACATGGGTTGTTGAAAAAGCATTCTCATCTCATACTTATGCATTTTGTTCATTAATTTTAATGCTTTGAGGAGTTGTTTGCCCAACTTGTGTTGTTTTTTTCAAAACTGTGATTTTTCTCAAAATTTTGTAAGCCTCTACCTGTTTTGATCGATTCATTCTGTTTTTCGATCAATTGAAAATGTGCTTAAAATGTTTTATGAGTCTCGGGCTGATTCGATCGATCGAATGTAATTTTCGATCTATCGAATATCGCGAATCAAGTTTTTTAAAACTCAGATTTTGACTTGTTCAAATCACTTTTCAAAAAGTTTTTCAAACCTTTTTCTCTCTCCCCGACTCGGTAAGCTTACTCATCAATTTTTTGTCGTTTTCTGGCGAATTTCTTGTAAGGTTTCTCTCTCCAAGGGCTAGTGTGTCCATTATACCCTTTGTTTTTCATTTATTTTTAGTTTTTCATGCATTGAAGGGTAATTTTCGAACTTAACAAATTTTGGGATTTTTGATAATTCAAATCTTTTTCTATGAAATTGATCATTGGGTTTTTATTCTAGGATGTTATAAACTTTATCTTGAATGTTTAATTTGATCAATTCTGTGATTTGTGAGAAATTGAAATTTCTAGGGTTTGTTTTAATCCGAATTGGGGATTTGTTCAAATTGGGTTCAATTAATGCAATTGTCTTGTTGATTTGATGTAATTGATCATTATAATGTGTATTCTATCTTGTGTGATGATCAATTTCTCGAATTTTTTCTCAAAATCTTAACAAGTGGTTTTAAATTTTGGGTTTTTGTTAAGGAACTCTTTGCTCAAGCCAATTTTGTGAAATTGAACTTAAATTGAACTTAGTTTTACTGCATTAGTACATGCATCATCTTATTTTGATTATTCATGCATCATATAAATTTTTGTTCTATATTTTTTTTTTGTGCTAACTTGCAATCTGCCTTTGGTTTATGTTTTGTTTTTGTTCTTTTGGTTCTTTCTATGTGTCACTATCCTTTCCTTAGCATCATGCCTAGGAAGACTAGAGCTCGTAAGTCTGTTCCCTCACCTTCTCCTCCCCCACCTTCCTTTGATCGTGAGAGATTTCCTAGTGAGAAAAACCAAGAGATTTTTTTAAAGCTGAGCCTTAAGAGAAAATTTTAGTCTAAGCGTTCTGTTGGGTTAGATGAGCTTGATCCTGCCATTAGGGCAAATTTTGAGCGTAGGGGTTGGTTACCTCTGTTGGATATTTCTGATCCTCCTCCTCCAGCTACCCTGGTTAGAGAGTTCTTTTCGAACATCTCTATCCGCATCTATGATTCCAAAACTTTGGTAAAGAGTTGGATACGACGTGTAGAGTTCGTCATTACTCCTACGATAGTGGCTAATGCTCTAAGGGTACCTTTGGTCTAGCACCCTGTTTACCCGTATGATAAGTCTCCACTCTTGGATGATGTCATGTCATACATCACTGGGTCTTCTATCCAGTGGGGTTCTGATCCTCGAATCACTTCTGTTGAACTTCCTGAGACTATTTATCTTTTTCTTAGGATAGCCTGTCATTCTATTTGGCCTATCTCTCATCTTCACATCATTCCTCTTGAGCGGTGTGTCTTTTTGTTCACTCTAGTTACCGATGCTCCTATGAGTTTTCCTCACTTGTTTCTTCATTCTTTGAACGAAGTTTATAGGAGTTCATCTTCCTTTCATGCTCTTGTTCATCCTATTTTTATTCATAGGATTTTGTTATATCTTGGTCTAGATAATTTCTTTTCTTCTGAGCCCATACATGTTATTGGTCCCATAGGTGCGTCTTTTCTTAGACAGAGGGCTGCTCATTTTCGAGCTAGCTCTAAACACCCTAGGTCTGAGCCTTCTGGTATTGCACCTCCTCTTTCTTCTTCTACAGGTCCTGCTGGTGAGGATGTTCCTGATCCTGTTGGTGATGCTGCTGCTACTGCTGTTCCTCCACCTCCTTCGGATGACTTCGATATTTGTCGTACCTTGGAAACTGTCATGACCGTTTAGGCGGCTCATGGTCAGATTTTGGTGGACTTGCTTGATGAGCTACGTGCTTTGAGAGCTGACTTGGCGCATCTTTGTTCACCCTCACCACCTCTTTTTGATGATGGCATGTGATTGTCCTTTGGCATTCTGTCACAAAAAGGGGGAGTAGAGTTTTGAGACATGTAGAGGAGATTTTGTAGTTAGGGGAGTTTTTCATTTGTTTGCGGAGCTAGTGGTGATATTAGATGTAAAGTTGTAATTTACAACTGTGTTTTTGTTGGCTTTTATTCCGTGCCAAATTTGATTGTAATTATGTTCAATCATTTAAACCCTGTATTTGTTGTGGGATTTGTTGTAAGGGTTGTGATAGAGAGAGTGTTTGAAGACTTAAGCATTTGAAGATTGAAGGATTTTCGCGGGTGTCTCGCGACCTAGCATCCCGCGAAGTAAATCATGTGCTAGGCACATGCTGGAATGCGAAAAGTCAAGCCAGGTGGAGACAGCTATGTCTCGCGAGTATCTCGCGGGTAAGGCCTTCCCGCGAGACACCCGTGAGGCAATCTGTTCTGCCAGCCTGTACTTTTTGAGTCACACCTTTTGCACCTATCCTATATATACCATCATTACCCACAATTGTTGAGGTATGCTTCAGAGAGAAAACCCTAGCCAAACACATTGGTAATTAGAGATTGTCTTCCCCATCTTTCTCTATACAATTGCTTGTGGTATTTCCTCAACCCTTCCCTCTCCATTATCCATATCTGTGAGAGGTTGATAGCCCAAACACTTACCACACCTTGAGAGTGCTGTGTGACGTTTTGGTGCTGCTGGGAAGCATTGGAAGAAGCCTTGAATGGCAGATGCAACATGGAGCTTGTTGCGGGATCCGGATAACTAGGACAAGACACGGTTCCGAGAAGCCTTGTTGGAGTAGGAGCTTGGAGGGCTTAGGTACAGAGGGTAGACTAGGCTTGGAGGGTCTTTTGCTAACCCATGTATCCCAACTGATTGTCTAGTGGATCGATTTCCGCTTGGAGGGCGGCGGAGAGGTTTTACGCCGAGGTCTTCGGTTTTCTCTTCGATAACACGTCTCGGTGTTATCTGTGTTTGCATCCTTCTTCCCTACTCTTATTTATTTCATTTTTACTGCTGTGTTGCTTTAAATATGGATTAGAGTAGTTGTCTTGCTTATACGCTTGTGTTTACACTATTCCGCACTTATCGTTAAGTTAGTGTAAAATCAACCAAGCCGTAATTTTAATTTGGGGGTCTAAACCGCTCGTGTGTTTTCAACACATTTTCGAGCTTTCAATTGGTATCAGAGCGGGTACACTTGTTGTGGTTTAAATACCTAAGTGTGTTCCTTGACCCTTGTTGAGATGGACCGGTCTCAATCGCTCAATGTTCCACCATTTTTTGATGGGAATAATTATGCATTCTGGAAAGTTAGAATGAGAGCATTTTTATGCTCTATCGATGATACCGTTTGGGATGCGGTTGAGATAGGTTGGACTAAGCCGGAGGCTCCTAAGTCCACTTGGGATAAGGCAGCTCTAGCAACAGCCGACGCAAATAGTAAGGCTTTAAATGCTATTTTTTGTGGTGTGTCCCCTGATGAATTCCACAGGATTTCTCATATGACAATAGCTAAGGAAGCTTGGGAGATTTTGGAGACTACCTATGAGGGCACAAAGAAAGTTAAGGACACGAAGTTTCAGATGCTTACCACCAAATTTGAAGAACTCAAGATGGGTGATGATGAACCATTTGATTCATTCTATGGGAAGCTCAATGAAATTGTCATTGCTAAACTCAATCTTGGGGAGAAGATTGAAGACACTAAGGTGGTGAGAAAAATTTTGAGGTCCTTACCTGAAAGTTTTAGAGCAAACGTTACAGCCATAGAAGAAAGCAAAGACTTGGATGAGATTAAAATCCAAGAGTTGATCGGGTCTCTCCAAACGTATGAGCTGGGACTGCCTTCCCATAAGACGAGCAAATCGCTTGCTCTTAAAACCATCACCGAAAGAATAAATGATTCCTCCGAAGAAGATGGAATGGAGAAGGAAGTAGCATATCTTGCAAAGAACTTCCACAAATTTCTGAAAATGAAGAAGAGTGGGAAACCATTCAATAGTGGAAAGTTCTCCCCTTCAAGAGGTGATAAGAAAGAGTTTAAGAGAAAAGAAGGGAAGGATTATCAACCCTCTCCAGACATTGTATGCTATGAGTGCAATGGCCATGGACATTTAAAGAAGGAGTGTCCGAATTTTCTGAGGGGAAAAGGGAAGGCTTATGCTACAACGCTCAGTGATTCTGACTCGGAAGAGAGCTGTGACGGTGAGGGAAACTACTCCGCATTCATGACCATTGATCATGTAGACTCCTCAGATGACTTGGGTGCACTTGTGAAGGAACTTGGTGAGCATTCCGATTCAGAGTCCATTGGAACTGTAGAAGAATCAGATGAGGAAAAGGATGAGAGTGCAGCTAATCTTCAAGAAAACTACTCACTACTCCTTGAGAAGTCGGGAGAATATGCAAGGGTAGCCAAGGCGGCCGTCAGAAAAATGAAGAAGGCTGAGGAAGATTACCAGAGCCTCATGGTCAGACATAGGGAGGCAAAATGCGAGATAGAAAAGATGAATGGTGAGCTGTCAGAAGCTTACTTAAAGATCAGATTTCTTGAACAAGAGGTGGTTCAAGCGCAAGCCAAGATAGATAGGGTCTCCTCCAGAAAGTTGGATGGCGTTATCTCTTCTCAAAAACATGTCTCAGATAAGTCCGGAGTGGGATATGCCAGAGGGAGTAGCTCGTCGGTCAAAGCTACCAAAGAAGTAAAATTTGTGAAGGCCATAGAGCCAATTATACAAGAGACCATCCCTGAGAATGTTAAGGTTGAAAAGAAGAATATAATTGAGCAACGGATGATGAATAAGCCCCGAAATCAATCTGTAAGAAGACATGAAACCAGAGCAAGATCTCTTTCAAGACCTCAACGGGGTCCTAGAATAGATTATGTGTGTCACTATTGCGGACTGCAAGGCCATACTAGACCAAACTGTCAAAATCTGAGAGCAGACAACAATGCAAGTGCACCGCGGTCACGAGGAAGAAGGAATGACAATAGAGCTTGGGGTGGTGAAAACTCAAGAAGCCAAAATCGTGATCCCGGAGTGACAGACGTGATGAAGATGATTGGTGTCTTCACCACGTGCTTGGAGAGTGTTACAAGGAGGTTTGAAAGTTCCAACTCTCGTACCCAATTTGTCAAGGATATCACCCCAGACGCACGTGACGTGTGGGTGAAGAGGGGTACTCATGCATAAGCATTATAATATGTCCATGCATCAATTCTTTCCATGTGTAGGGACATTTGTAGTTGCATCATTTCATGCATTAATTTCATTTTAATTCTCTTTTGTCTGGTTTGAACCTGTTTTTGTTGATCTTACTTTTCTTGTTTTGTTTTGGGTGTGTTTCAAAAAATTCAAAAACCCATAAAAATGAAAAATCTCAAAAAGTTTGATCACTTGTTGTGTGCATATCTCATGTGAGTTTGGCCTAGTACCTTCGTACTTATGGCATAGTGCATTTACGATCTTCGCTTGTTCGTATGCACTCTTTTCTGTGTGGAAGAAACCCTGAAAACTATGTGTGACTGTTGTAAATAGATCTTCAAGCCTGTTATGAATGATTGGTCAATAGTCTTGTTGGTCTTGATACTTGCATAGACTTGTGTCTATATCTCTTCCCACTTTATTTTTATGTTTTTGTAAAAAGAGCTCACCAATTGTAAATCTCCAAATGAAAAGAGATATTGAGCTGCAAAAGCCTGTCGCACATACTAGTATTTGACTAGGAAAAAGGGAAAGCGACTATTTTAAAAGTAAATGTTATGGTGCTCAAAAAGCCAAAGGCTTCTCATCAAAATTGAAATATCACAAATTTCAAGCACCAATCTCAAAAAGAGATGTATTTGTCCAATCAAAATGAAAATGGACCAATTGTTATGAGTTATGTGAAGCCAAATGAAAAGCTTCTTTACTATGTTTTCATTGTGTGGGAGGTCATATATACTCATTTCTATAATAGAGATAGTCCACATGATTTCGTATCAGTTGTGTATAACTCGTGTGAATTGATCATTGAAGCTTCGCTCTGGTCTAAGGACTATTTCACATTTGATACTCACACACAACACACAAGTTTTTGATTCAATCAATGCCTATCTCATTTGTGTGATTGTATATGTCCAAATGTGATGTGTATGCCCTTGAACTTGTTGATCAAATTCAAAAAGATTTTTGTGAGTTTTATTAGTTTTTGAAAGTGATTTTATACTTTCTTGTGTTTCTTTTTGGTCAAAATGCTTTTTGTGTGTTTTTCATCAAAAAACTGGTTCAGGGGTTGTTTCGCGAGAAGCTCGCGACTAAGATGCTTCCCACGAAAAGGTTTGAGGGAAATATTTTTTCCATCCTGTCACACAGAGACTTTCGCGACTGTCTCGCGACCAACAGCTTCTCGCGAAATGCTGTTTGGCAAAAACTGGAATTCTCTCAAAATCAGACAGAGAATATCGCGACTGTCTCGCGAGTATCTCGCGACTTAGCGCTTCCCGCGAAAAGTTTGTCCTTCAGTTTCCTCTTTCGCGGTTGTTTCGTGACTGTGTCGCTACTCCCTAACCTGCGAAAAACGCGTGTTTTCAGTTTTTATATAACTGATGTGACAGTTTTTCAAAACTATCAACCTTCCCTCGCTCAACCCCTCTCAAACTCTCTCAACCCAAAAACACTATTCCATTCATATCACTTCATTCCAAGCAATTTTTCTACATTTTCTTCTTCAAGGTATGTTTGTTAATCGTATTTTTTCAAGTTTTTACTTAGATTATGCAGAATTTCTGTTAGGGCTTTGAAAAAAATTGGGTTTTTCGAAATTTGGGGTGGGTTTCTTAGTTTTTGATAATTCCTTCATTTCTTTTGTTTGGGCTGTGTTCATTTCACTTATTGTGCATCTGTGTTGGCCCCTTGTGGCATTTTATCATGTATTTAGGCATAATTTTACCATGTTCATGTATTGCCCATACATAAAGTGTTCTTATGCATATTAGGTGTTTGATTGAATGTCTAAGTGATAGTATTGTGCCTAATTGGTCTCAAGTGAGTCCCAATTTCAATGTTTCCATATGTCTTACCATGGTTTGATCTTGAATTGATCTTTGCTCTTGTGTATATTACATTTTGAATATATTGCATTTACTTGGCAAACACCTAGGCACACCCTCATGCATCACATGTTGCACACACATGCATACACACAGACACACACACTTGCACAGTTATTTAATTTCATGTAAAATGTCTTATTTTTCATGTACTCTTGTTTTGGTTTAGTGCTGTATGTGTTGAAGCATGCTTGTGTGAATTGGTCATTCTCTGTTTTGCACTCTACTCTGTTTTGGGAATATCTCAATAGGTGCAAACTAACTTGAATCTAATCAAATCTTTGCTCTTATGGTTTGTGCACTTGTGCTATGTGTGTTGTGTCCACTTGTGCAGATGTCTCCCACCAAGCATGCTGCCTCAAAGAAGAAGGCTCTTAAGCGTGCTAATACTGAATCTGATCACTTCAAATCCGCGGAAGCAGATATGAAGTACAATGATTGTTACAAGAAAGCGACCATTGTCATGGAAAGGTTGGTTCAATTGGAGGAGCTTGAGCACACATGCATTCCAGATGCATTCAAAGAAAGAACGTGGACCAAGTTGTTGAATCCAATTGGGACTGTGTACTCAGAAATAATCAGAGCGTTCTTCTCCAATGCTACGGTTGAAGATGACAAGATAATCTGTTGGGTGAGGCACAAAGAATTTGAGATCACAAGGGATAGTATTCAAGACCTTCTAGAGATACGTCCTACCTCACAGCCAATGTCAGTCCAATATGATGAGAGATTGGGGTCTATCATGGAGATGATATCAACTCTTGGTGGGGTTCTAAAGAAATCCTCAATGGATACTCTTAAGTTTTCTCTAGAAATGAGGACTCTGAGCTACGTCATGATCCATAACCTGTATCCGGTCACCAACCTCACCACTCTATCTGCTCCAAGGACGAGATTTCTCTACGACCTCTTCACTCACAAGGAAATTGATATCTGCAGCCACATCTTCCATATCTTGAAAAGGAGCATTACAAAGCAAAATTCACGAACCATAATGCCTTTTCCCTCACTGATCATGGGGTTCATTGCCAAGACGAAGCTGAAATTCCCTAGTGGCCTTATGGTTGTTCAGAGGGATTACCCCATTGGTGCAAATACTTTGACTCGGAGTACGGCACACATTAAAGGCCCCAAGACTGGTCCTCATCTCATTCCACTGCCTCGAGTTGTGCCAGATGAAGGTGGAGATACAGAGGAAGAGATTGACAGGTTCACTTCTGCCCCAGAGACTGCACATCCAGAGACTGCACAGCCATCGTCTTCTACTCCAGCACAAACACAAGGTCTCAGCAAGCTTGATTAGATCCTAGCTAAGATGGATCACATGTCTATAGTGCTTGACACTCACGTACAGCATACAGCGGATCAGTTTACATACCTCCAGGAGCAGATCACCACATTATCAGCTCAGATTCAGAGCTTATCTCCTACACATGGATCAGACTCCGAATCCGACCAATTCTAGCCCTTTGGCCATTCCGGTCAAAAAGGGGGAGAACATTTTTGAGGGGGAGCTGATGAAGAAGAGCTTGCACAGCCTTAGGGGGAGCGTAGCCTAGACACATAGTTACATTAACTATTGGTTATTGGTTTCACAGACGGGTTTACTAAGTTTTTTTTGGTTTTATAATTGGTTTATAGTTATTGTTTCACTGTTTTAGGTTTATAGTTCTGACACTTATGCTTCAACTTCAGTATTAATTTCAGTATATTTTCAGAATTTTGTGTTTATTTTCTATGCTTTGTGGCATATGTGCTTTGTGACATTTTATTTTGTACCCATGATTGCTTATGTAAGCTTTAGGGTTTGTTTCATGCATATTTTGTAGGTCTTTGTGGTTTGTGCCATGCATTTGCAATACCTTGCCTATGCAACCTTCATGCATGTTTGCTTGTTGTTCAATGTCATGCATTTTTCTTCTAGTACAACACTCTTGTGCCCGTATAGGATTGTTCCTAGATGCAAATACTTCGTGTATTTCGCATTGGTTGAGTGTTGGAGTTGCAAGTGACTCTCTTCAAATGAGCTTATCATCTTGCAAATCCGGATGTTCATTCCCTGTGTGAATGAGCATAGTAATTGCTTCTGTATAGTGATTACTTATTTGATCTTGCCATGATCTAGTGTTTCTATTTCATTGCTTGATCTTGCTATTATTGCTCCATATGCATTTCAAGTTTTTCTGCATACAATGATGTTATTGTGTTGTTGTGTTTCAGGAGTTACTTGTTCATATGTTTCAAGAGCACTTCAGAATCTAGAACTAGGTGTGAGTGAGTTTTGCCTTTGATCCCAAACTCACGTTTAAGTCTAGAGTCTGTCTTTAGGGTTTTGTCACGGAATAGCCAAAGGGGGAGATTGTAAAGTTGTAATTTACAACTGTGTTTTTGTTGGCTTTTATTCCGTTCCAAATTTGATTGTAATTATGTTCAATCGTTTAAACCCTGTATTTGTTATGGGATTTGTTGTAAGGGTTGTGTGATAGAGAGAGTGTTTGAAGACTCAAGCATTTGAAGATTGAAGGATTTTCGCGGGTGTCTCGCGACCTAGCATCCCGCGAAGTAAATCATGTGCCAGGCACATGCTGGAATGCGAAAAGTCAGGCCAGGTGGAGACAGCTATGTCTCGCGAGTATCTCGTGGGTAAGGCCTTCCCGCGAGACATCCGCGAGGCAATCTGTTCTGCCAGCCTGTACTTTTTGAGTCACACCTTTTGCACCTATCCTATATATACCATCATTACCCACAATTGTTGAGGTATGCTTCAGAGAGAAAACCCTAGCCAAACACATTGGTAATTAGAGATTGTCTTCCCCATCTTTCTCTATACAATTGCTTGTGGTATTTCCTCAACCCTTCCCTTTCCATTATCTATATCTGTGAGAGGTTGATAGCCCAAACACTTACCACACCTTGAGAGTGCTGTGTAACGTTTTGGTGCTGCTGGGAAGCATTGGAAGAAGCCTTGAATGGCAGATGCAACATGGAGCTTGTTGCGGGATCCGGATAACTAGGACAAGACACGGTTCCGAGAAGCCTTGTTGGAGTAGGAGCTTGGAGGGCTTAGGTACAGAGGGTAGACTAGGCTTGGAGGGTCTTTTGCTAACCCATGTATCCCAACTGATTGTCTAGTGGATCGATTTCCGCTTGGAGGGCGGCGGAGAGGTTTTACGCCGAGGTCTTCGGTTTCCTCTTCGATAACACGTCTCGGTGTTATCTATGTTTGCATCCTTCTTCCCTACTCTTGTTTATTTCATTTTTACTGCTGTGTTGCTTTAAATATGGATTAGAGTAGTTGTCTTGCTTATACGCTTGTGTTTACACTATTCCGCACTTATCGTTAAGTTAGTGTAAAATCAACCAAGCCGTAATTTTAATTTGGGGGTCTAAACCGCTCGTGTGTTTTCAACACATTTTCGAGCTTTCATTAGATTATATCTAGGTACTTCACTGTGTATACTTTCTTTTGATATCATTCTATTTGGGGCTGCTCATGTTAAAGGAGATACATTTATTCTTATATGATTCTTGTTTCTTGTGTTCACTGCTTATTGATTTATATTCATGAGTTATTCATTGATATATATCTTTATTTTTTGTTGTGTGAAACATACAAGAATGCTTTATGCTTGTTGTATCTAACTTAGGGGGAGAGTTAGTTTACATACTTGTTGATTTACTGTTTTTCTGTCATACATGCGTTTATGCGTTTGTTGAGTGTTTCAGGAATATACAGGTTGATTCAATTGAGCTGCTACCTACACTTGCAACTGATGGATAGTAGTTAGGATTGAATTTATGTTTATGAGCATTATTTTTGTAAAGGGCTTTTACTTGTAAACTTTGAGTTTTTAATTTGTGTTTTGTCACAGATTGCCAAAGGGGGAGTTTGTTAGGTTCTAAAGACTTAGGATTTTATGTATTTAGAATTCTAATGTGTAATGTTGGCAAACCGTGATCAAAACAATATGTTTTGTCTTGTTTAGGCTTGCTCAAAGTTGTGTATTTCATGTAAAGTTGGAATCGAGAGGCTGCAGATGTATTAGTACATTTCGGTCTGGCTCGATCGATCGAAGGTTAAACTCGATCGATCGAAAGTCGGCCAGAATGTTTTTCTGCAGAATTTCCAATTCAGCCCTATCTCATTAAACATTTAGGGTTTTATGTTTTTGCCCTAGGTATATAAGGCAAAACCCTAGCCACATTTTTGTGAGTTGCTCTGGTTGTATTGTTGCTTATACTTTGCGGTTTGTGTGAATCTCTTATGAGATCCTTGAGGAGCTTTCCTTCACATAAACTTAGGGTTTTCAAGGTAGAGATATTATCAACACCTTGATGATCAACTCAGTTGCTGCCATTGGAGCTTAAAGAAACACAAGCGGGAGTGCTTGTATCTTGTGGAGAATCCAAGAAAGAAGGAGTCCGTGGATTCGGAGCTTGCACCTGGTCGTGTCAGTAAGTTCTACTGGTGGGTAGCATTTGGAAGTCGAGCGTGGGTGCTTGTAAGTCCTTTTGTATGAACTTCGATTCTTTCATAGTAGATTCAGGTTTATCTTGAGGATAGCTAGGTTAAATCCTCCCCAGGTTTTTACCGTATGGTTTCCTAGGTCATCATATCTTGTGTTCTTTATTTTTTCCGTTGCTATATATGTTTGATATGATTATATAATTGTATTAACCTAGAATTGCATAAATTGACTAAGTTAATCACTTGGCTAATTAACTAGGTTAATCCAATTGTTGGTTCAAGGGGTCTAAAAACCTAACAAGCATATTTAATATAAGCTATCAGAACTATGTCTTTTGATTAAAAAAAAAAAAGAAGATATATGTACAAACACACACACAATAAGCTACCTGAAACTATGGAAAACCAAACAGACATATGATGTATGCAATCTTAGCTATATGATGTATCTAAATTATGTAATTGACCTAAATATATTAGTTTACACATCTAAACGATACATGCATAAATGACATTTAAATCATGGGATTTATTATCCTTAGGAAGTTAAGATGATAAATTCTATAACATGGGAATACTAGGGGACGTTATGATGATAAATTCCTTAATAAGCAATAATTAAACAAAGGTAAGACTAGGGGAAATTTTGTCTAAGACTATCAAATTATAGACACACTTGCTTACTAGACATTGGTATTTTTATTTCGAACGTTGCTATCATCCAATATGACGTCTTCATGATACCAATGTGACTAAGGAACAATTTGTTTCATTGAAAAATATGATGCTATCCTTGCAATCATTTAAAAAAAAAAAAAAAAAAAAAAAAACAAACAAACAAACAAAATATTAGTCTAACATAACCAAATTTATTGATTTTGATGCATTATGGTAATTTTCAAAGTTTGTAAGTGTTTTAATCATTTTGAAAGTGCCAAGGATGTATAAGTCATTTGTGGTGTTTTAAAGCTATTTTGTTCATTTTAAAGTGCTTCTTTATATTAATTTTGGAAGTTTAAAAATCTATTTTAGTCATTTTCAAATTTTAATGTTTTATAGATATTTCAGTTATTTTGAGGTTTCTTGGATATTTAGGTACTTTTCAAAATTTTGTTGGGAATTTTAGTCATTTCTATATGTTAATGAGGCTATTTTAGTCATTCTTGATATTTTGAAACTCATAGAAGATCACTATCATGAGTTTTACTAAAATTGAAGAACAACAACAATTTAAACCACCTATTCCAAAGAGTTACTTGAAGAGGTCATGTAGCATCTTAAGCTACTCATTAATAATTTTTTTTACCATATTGTTAATCATGTTAATCCCCATTAGTTTTTTTTAGATAATTTATTATCTTTTAAATTTCAATAAGTATACAGCAAAATATAACAACATAATGACAAAAGAAAATTTTATAAGTTCCACTGAGACTTTTAGGGGGGGGGGGGGGGAAGCACGTAGAGTGGTTATATAAAATTTTTGTTGTCAATTTGGTCTTGCAAATAAAGGTTTAGGGGGTATTTTGGTCATTATCAAATTTCAAGGGTCTTTTAGTCATTTTTTTAGGTTCTAAGAGTATTTTGGTCATTTTTTTTTAGGTTTTAAGACCATTTCGGTCATTTTTTAGGTTCTAAGGGTATTTTGATCATTTTTTTAGGTTATAAGGGTATTCCAGTAAAATTAGAGGGTTTCGGGGGTATTTTGGTAATTTTTTTTGGTTTTGAGGGTATTTTGGTAAATTTTTAGGTTTCAAGTGTCTTAAAGTCATTTTTTAGTCCTAAGAATATTTCTATCACTTTTTAGGTTGCAAGGTCATTTTAGTCATTTTTTAGGTTTCAAGGTCATTTCAGTTAATTTATAAGTTTCAAGGTCATGTGGTCATTTTTTTTGTCCTAGGGGCATCTTGGTCATTTGTTAGGCTTCATTGTTATTTTGGTCTTTTTTTAAGTTTTAGGGTCATTTGGTCAAAAAAAAAATTTTTGTTCTAAGGGTATTTTGGTCATTTTCAAGTTTCTTGGTTATTTCAATCATTTTTTTGGGTTTTATAGTAATTTTGGTATTTTTTTTTTTTTTTTTTTTTTAAGTTTTAAGGTGATTCTATCATTTTTTTTTTTAGGTTCTAAGGGTATTTCAGTCATTTTTTAAGTTTCAAAGGTATGGTAATTGGTGAGAAAAAGAAAAAAAAGAAAGAAAAAGAACCATCGAATGTGACAAAAGTATCACCAAATGTGAGAAATTTACAGTCTAATGTGATGTTGGTATTGCCCAATATGACAATAGAACCATCGAATGTAAGAAAAAGAGAAGGGGATTACCAAATGTGACAAAAGTACAATCATATGTGATATTGGTACTATACTTTGTGAGACTGGTACCAAAAAATGTGAGGAAAAAAATAAGGGAACCACCGAATGTGACAAAAGTACAGTCACATGTGATGTTGATACTGCGCAATGTGAGGATAGTACCATAAAATGTGAAAAAATAAGGGAACTACCGAATGTGACAAAAGTATAGTCACATGTGATGTTGGTAATGCGCAAGGATGGTACCATCAAATGTGAGAAAAAAAATAAAAGAATCACAAAATGTGGCAAAATATAATCACATGTGATGTTGGTACTGCACAATGTGAGGATGGTACCATCAAAAGTGAGAAAAAAAAAATAAAGGAACCACCGAATGTGACAAAAGTACAGTCACATGTGATGTTGATACTGCATAATATGAAGATGGCACCATCAAATGTGAGAAAAAATAAGGGAATTACCGAATGTGACAAAAGTACAATCACATGTGATATTAATACTACACAATATGAGGATGGTATCATCGAATGTGAGAAAAAAATAAAGGAACCACCGAATGTGATAAAAATACAGTCACATATGATGTTAATACTACACAATGTGAGGATGATACCATCAAATGTGAGAAAAAACAAAGGAATCACTGAATGTGACAAAAGTAAAATCACATGTGATGTTAGTACTACACAATGTGAGGATGATATCATCAAATGTGAGAAAAATAAATAAATAAAGGAACCACCGAATGTGACAAAAGTACAGTCACATGTGATGTAGGTACCGCACAATGTGAAGATGGTATTATCAAATGTGAAAGAAAATAAGGGAACTACCGAATGTGACAAAAGTACAATCACATGTGATATTAGTACTACGCAATATGAGAATGGTACCATCAAATGTGAGAAAAAAAAAATAAAGGACCCATCGAATGTAATAAAAGTACAGTCTCATGTGATGTTAAAACTACACAATGTGAGGATGGTACCATCAAATGTGAGAAAAAACAAAGGAATCACCGAATGTGATAAAAGTACAATCACATGTGATGTTAGTACTACACAATGTGAGGATGGTATCATCAAATGTGAGAAAAAAAAAAAAAAAAAAAAAAAAGAAGAAGAAGAAGAAGAAGACGAAATCACTAAATGTGACAAAAGTACAGTCACATGTGATGTTGGTAATGTGCAATGTGAAGATGGTACTATTAAATGTGAAAAAAAATAGGGAATTACCTAATGTGACAAAAGTACAATCACATGTGATGTTAGTACTATACAATATGAGAATGGTACTATCAAATGTGAGAAAAAACAAGAATGTGACAAAAGTACAGTCACATGTGATGTTAGTGTTACACAATGTGAGGATGGTATCATCAAATATGAGAAAAACATATAGGAACCACTGAATGTGAAAAAAGTACAGTCACATGTGATACTGGTACTACACAATGTGATGATGTTACCATCAAATGTGAGAAAAAATAAGAAAACCACTGAATGTGACAAAAGTATAATCACATGTGATGTTAATACTACACAATGTGAGGATGGTACCATCAAATGTGATGTTTTGGTAATCTAATATAGCAGGTTGCCTACTAATGGGTACTGTACCAAAAAAAAAAAAGAGGGGGTACGGTAGAATTACCCACTAATGCATAGTATATGTATTATTTATGGGTGCCACGTAACTTATTTAAAAAGTTTGTATTAATAAAACTACACATGGGTGACTTTTTTAATTGTCGTACGGTGGGTTAAAAGAAAATAGCTCCAAGCCAAATAATGGAGCTAATCTTTTTATCTAATACCCATAATTTATTATAAAGTTATAGAGGTGGGGCAGTTGTTTTTAATATTTTTTTTATTATAAAGTTTTGGGAGCTAATTATGCAATAGAAACCATGATTTGAACTAAAACTTTACATCCATGAGGTGTTGGTTCCTACTTGTAATTACCCGATCTATATGAGACTGGAGACTATACATACTTGAGAGCATAGTTAGGTGCTCGGAGAACTCAATTTTAGAATACATACAATTATTTGGTGTATATGAGATGAGAGACTACATACACTCAGTGATAATAGTTAGATCATTTTGGAGAACTCTATTTTATAATATACACAACAGAGAATTAGTGATGGCATGAATTACTATGACTTATAACCGTAGGATTTACTTGGTCACAATTTAAATTTCACGTTTATTTTGAATGTAAAAGCTGAATCTAAAGATATTGTTTTAACAAAATTTTAAGAAGTTTTATTAAAGTAAAAATAATGAAGAAATTTCTCTCATTTTGTAAGTGCTCATGCTGTGTGATAAATTTTATGAAGTTCTCATCGCCATTAAGGGGTTATTTATTCAACAACTTTTCCATTGCCATTAGTCATAATCCTTTTGTTTTAGCAATCCATTTAGTTATATTCAATTGGTATTTTAGAAGTTGGCAAACAGTTTGCCACTTTGCCCAAATTAGTACGTACTTGGTATAAAATGGAGTGAAGTTACCCCTTGGTTGCAGCTAATGTCAAATTCTGCTGATCCATAGCAAGGTCATGATGACCTCAAAAGAATTTGCTCCAAGTCTTAATCATAATTTAACTATTTTCAAAAGTTGAAACTGTCAAAAAAAATACTAAAACCCGTTGAAAAATGTATTTTCAACGGTTGAAATGACCGTAGAGAATCGTTATTAAAAACCGTGTCGAGAACATTTTTCTACAGCCTATACAACCGTTGGAAAAAGTGTCACACATTTATCAACGGTTAATAAACGTCAAAATAAGTATTTTCTTTTTAAAAAAAAATTTGGATGCACTCTTTCACTTTAATCAAAATTTAATAGCTTGATTCAAAATATAACTGTTAACACAATTGTGCAATTCCAAATTGAATTTCAACTGCCTATCAACTACATTTATAACAGAATGAAGCAAACTATACAAATTACTCCCAATAGATCCTAGGCCTAAAGCCAAAATACTCCCCAACCAAACTAGTAGAACAAGAGCTGAGACACCACACCCCAGCCACATGTACATTCATTTAATTACCTCATCCATTGTATTTGATAAGGAATTCTCTCCTCTCCATTACAGCACAATGTACACACAGAAGCCATGGCCTTTTTTCGTACTTTTTTAGAGCTTTTCCCCAGCACGTGTCATTACTTTTCCGATTGCAATCTTGAGCCTCTCATCTTCTTCTTCAATGCTTCATTTAAAGCTGTATGAAAACAGTCATACAAAGTGCATTGCCACTTAATAACTTATCTTGCTATTTTATATAGAACAGGTAACACTAAATAATAGATGGCTAGAAGTCAAAAGTAGATGGGTAAGATCCTTTGCACCTATTAGATTCAATATGAGGTAATAGTGGACAAAAGAGGGGCCAAATAAAGTACCCATAGAAGCAAATTATTGCATTGGTATACAACATCGATCAACACCAAAGTTGCTTCATTTTTAATAGGTATCAAAAGGGAAATAGCATAGAACCAGTTTTAGTACTTTCATAACATTGAGCATCAAATAGAGATAATAAGTAGTGGAATTACTAAATATTCAAGAAAAAGGTACACGAAAAAGAGAACATAGATTGACCTATAGCATGAAAAGACATTGACATGCCCATTAATTTTTTTTTTTTAAAGTTCTAATAAGATAAATTTGGAAGCAAAATTGTTTTGAAAGTCAGTACCTTTGGTTTAGTTCTATGGCCATAAAATTAATATTGGAAAAATATTTTCCATTATTCTTCGTGGCTGATCTCAGCTATCTTAGAGCATAACATAAGTTATGACTTCTGATTCCATGAAAAAGAGAAATAGTTCACTATAGTATTTCCATCCTTTTAGTTTTGCACCAAGGATTGGGTTCACTTGGTCACAGAAACATGGATGGTTTAAAGAGTCTGAAGACTCTGAACCCCTTCCCCCTTCCCAATGTATGGAGGCTGAGAAGATGACAGATCCACTGAGAACAAAGGTCTAGTAGCGTGTGCGTTAGTGTTGGCCATGAGAGTTTCAGAGATTAGAAAGAGAGTTGGAGGTTAGAGAGAGAGAGATTTTCAGGCGTGAAGGGAGAGAAGGAAGAAAAGGAAAACAATAAAATAAAAAAAATAAATGGTTTAATAAAACAATTCACCTTATTGGGAATGAAATTAGGATAGACACCATTCCATAAGATGGGGCGCTCTGATGTCATTACTAGTCCTTTGAAAGGTGAATTAGATAATGTTGCATGTGCATGGTTCCCCATCTGCAAAGCAAAGCATAGTGAACATAAATGATAAATTGTTGGTAGTTGTAAAACTTTAATGCTGATGCAATGTATGTTATTTAGCATATGTGGTGAAGATTAAAACAGGCCAGCTATATTTGCTACAGCGAGCAAAGGCCTAAGGGTGATTGTTAAGTCGTTCAACTAGGATAACCGAATTTAGTATTTGAGTTGACTTGAAATCATTAAGTACATCACAAAATTTGGCTTTCTCACATGTAACAAAAAACAAGCAAATTAAAAAAAATAAGCTAAGCTAAAAAATTTACCCAGGAACCCCTTCCATTTTGCACATCGTATGAGTCAAAGTGGAACTGAAGGCATCCCTCATTCTCCTTGGAACCATTACCAAGTGAAGGAGGAGACATCCCCTAATTCAGATTAAAATTGTGGTTGCCACCTGCACCAAGTCACATTCACAGACATTTCAACAACTACAAATTTTTTGCAAGGAAGCTTGTTTAAGTCATTCCTAGACATGCTTGTGCTTCCAATGCTGCCTATCTCAACCACAAACGATAAATTAAAATTATAT
Organism: Quercus gilva; assembly: GCA_023621385.1. Taxonomy (NCBI): domain Eukaryota; kingdom Viridiplantae; phylum Streptophyta; class Magnoliopsida; order Fagales; family Fagaceae; genus Quercus; species Quercus gilva. The sequence goes on from CM042477.1 coordinate 59,360,832, forward strand.
AAAAAAAAAATGGTAATAGGGTGATGCATGACACAAGTTATATGATATTAGCCAAAAAATTGAAAGTTATATGTATGATTGATGCTAGACGTCAAATTAAGGCCCAACAACCAAGCTATGTTGAACTTGGCTTGCATATCATTCTATCTTTGTTGGTTCCAATACTTATTTCATGCATATTGTTTGAGTTTAGGGGATAAATCTATCAAGAACACAATGTATGTCATAGCAAGAAGATTTGCATACATCATATTTAAAGGCTCAATGGAAGGAACTTATATTTAAATTTATTCATGAACAGGAATCAAAGAATGAAAATAAAAAAGTGAAGAAGGTTTTTTTCATTTTATATTGAGTAGACAACTAAAATTACTTGAAATGTTAGATGCACTACAAGCCCACTTAATTGAATAGATTGGTAAAATCCACTATTCACTAGAGGGGATAGCAAGATAGCCACCTATCAATCATGGCAAGACATTCATTGGGCTTGTACTCTGGAGCCGTACGCCCCCCTCCCTACAAAGAAGCAAATGCTAGAGTTAACTTGTGGCTATTACTTGGAAAATATTTTTATATGGAACAATTAACTAGTTACTTATTCTAGCCTTTACTGTTGCAAATGTCAAGCAGTACTTTTTAGATGTATACTGCATTGTGAATCTGCACAATACAATTAAAAATAATCCATAAAACAATTATAAGCTTTATATTAGAATATAACTTGTACTTAAAATTTTAAAAGTTAGGGGGATGGTGGAAGAGGCAATAGGGTTGCTGAAACATGAAAGTTGAGGTGGAAACTTACCCTGCGACTTGCCCATCAACAAACCATGGCCTCCAATCATGGGCAATAATAAGGTTTAGCGATACTATCCATGCATGCGTAGCTATGTATGGAATAACCATGTTAATGATCACCGCTATGTTATTTGGAACAAAACAAGAAAACCATTGTTCAATAAGAATTTCAATAAAACATAAGATGAAATTTGAACTAATTATATCAAATTTTTAATTCCCAGCAATGAAAAATGGAATCTAGTGAAGATGTTAATAGTAATGTCCTATGTAAACATTTTGAATCAACTTGTTATTGTTCACAGATTTGTGTTTCTATGGGTAGTTTTTTTAATTAAAGTAATATCTTGTAAACCTTGGTTAGTGTTAATTGAATTGTATGGCCAAGAAGCAGCTTGTGATACGTATTATGACAATAAACTAGCAATAGCTAACCTAATCTACCATAGTTAATCCAAGACATTAAGCATCACTTTATTAGAGATGCAATAGAAGCCGGCCAAAAGTTGAGCTGAAGTTTTGTATAAGAGGAGCAATAGGATAATATATTACAGAAGCACTTCCAAGGAAGAAATTTCATCAACTTTGAAAAGCCTTAGGAGTTTTAGGACAGCATATTAGATGGGAGAATGTTAAGCAGAATTTGCTGTAAAATATAACTACAAAAATCTGTTATTGCTCTACAATGCTAAAAGTTTGGTCAGTTTCTATTCGAGTAGTATCTTGTAAATCTTGGATTTTATGGCCCTTTATAAGGTTGAAAATGGTTGTACATTGAAGTCTATAGAGCAGATGTAATATTGAAAAAGTGGATAGCAACAATTGAATCTGAAAATTATCTATTCCTCCTCTCATTTGCTCTGTTTTGCTTCTGTGTGTGTGTGTTTCTGCAAAAAATGAACTTCTATTTTTCACTCTTTTTAAGTTGACAGACTACTTCAGAAAGGCGCTTTGAAGTAGTCTGTCAAATCCATAAAACAACCAATACACGTTTCCATAACAACTATGAACCACTTAAATTAACAAACATCTAAACTCCTGTTAATTTTCTGCTTATACCAAAATGAAAATTAACTCCAAAAAAGAAAAACAAATAACATTAAACAAAGAAACAATCATTTGGCATTCAACCAAACAGCCAAACCTTACTACCAAAAATTTGAGGTCAGCACTGAATCCTCTGCAGACTAATCAGGGTTAGTCACAATATTCTATTTGGCACTCAACCCATATACAAAAAATCAATGAAAGCACCAACTGTTCCTTTTTTTTTTTTTTTTTTTTTATGACATAGGAGAACTTCACTCAAATTAGTTGCACGTCACAGAGCATACTGTACAACAATCCTCACTGTTAATCAAACTCCTACGGGTAACTAACCCCATCCACCAGAACTAGGCACCAACTGTTGTTCCTAAGAACATAAAATAAATTTCATAATCTTCAAATTTAATTAAAAAGAGGACTTTCTCAGCACCAAAGACCAAACTACACTCTACAACAGCATAGAAAAATCACATAAACACACTTTATTTTAATCAAATTACAAAGCATTTGATAGTGATTTCTACTTTACCCAGAACATGTAAAAGCTTTACAAACCCAAATTTATACCTATAGTTGAGCCTTTTGCCATAAAATTTGAGCACTAGTGCTCAAATGGGGTTAAAAAAAAAAAAAAAAGAGACAGTTGAACAAAAATTTTGAGAAATTGGCAAACAAATAAAAATAAAAATAAAATAAAATAAAATAAAATAAAAACCCTTTACAGACAGAATGGAACCAAGGAAAATTTGATTTAAAATTAAATAATAAAAAAATTACATAAACTATGAAAGATTCAAATTCTAAACTGCAAAATGGATTGGCATCATGATTTTTATGTAATTTTTTTTTTTTTTTTTATATTCCGTCAAATTCTAAATTTCCAAATTACATTAACAACAAAAACAATAAACGAATAACTTCTATATCTTTGTTCAAGTCTTGTTCCCAAATCAAGGTACTGAAAAAGCAAAATCAAGCATTACCTGATGATCAAGACTCAATTTCAATTTTAACTAGCATTTTCATTATCATTGGTCAAGAAAGTAAACTTCAATGGGGGTAAAAAGCAATTCAGCCATTTTTGTGATAATTAAGAGTAATTAAACAATAATTCCACATTTGCAGTTTAATTATGTAGGCTATATAAAATCGAATTTAAGAATTGAAAAAAAAAATACAAAGATTGAAAGTTAGGTTTTTATGGAGACTAAGCAATTGGATTCATCAATGAACATATAGAAGATACCTAATCGGAGGGATTGGATTGGGGAAAGTGTGAATATATAGAATATCTAGACGTAATAGTACCAGCATGGTGAATCTAAATCAAAGAGAAATTAACTGAAGCCAAGAACTTTGTTTAGTTGCTGAGAAAATAATAGAGAAATAGAAAGTTTTCTCAGCAGCAACTGAATAAGGAATTCAGAGAGAGAGAGAGAGAGAACCTGTGAGAAAATGCGACCACCAAGCCGATTGGGTTTCTCATATGAGGTACAGCAAGAGCGAGAGCTAAAGCGATAGCGAGAGTGAGAAAGAGAGCATGTAACATATTTTGGCTTGTGAGATACTGTAGCTTCTATGTAATATGGTGTAACTTATTTTCAACAGTGGTAAATGATTGTTGATAGAAACTTTTTATCCATATAATTTTTTGAACCCCTTTTTTTCCACGGTGTTGAAACCTGAAGAAAAAGCTGAAATTTTTTTTTTCTAACCCTTATTTCAACAGTTATGTCAATTGTGGAAATAAATATGCTAATTTTCTTGCTTTTACTCTACAGTTGCATATAACTGTAGAAAATTAAGGTTTTTTTTTTTTATCAATAGTTATTAATAACCGTAGATAAAAACATGTTGAAAAAGCCCATGTTGTTTGTAGTAAAGTGTAGAAGTGTAGAAAGATCACCTTGCCAATGGCAGCAGTAGTGTTTCAAGCAGCATCAAAGGAGTCTGTTCTTTGACGAATTTCATGGCTCATACTAGCCATTCCTGCAATTCCACCAGCAATGTCACTTATGTGGCCATATGCATCAATTGCAAGACCAGTGGCAATACACGATAGTGCTGAGCATTCCCAAAGTAGACACAGAAATTCCATACATAGCAGCTAAGCTAAAGCTCACATAAATGGCAAGGGCAATGGAAAATATGGGAACGATGACAGATTTGTATCCCGGAGCCAATCCAAAATTCACATTTATTGCAGCACCGATCCTACAAAAATCTGCCACTTCCTTCACTGGACTGCAATATTTTGAACATGGTTATAAGCATCACATTTATAAGTTGACGGGTACAATACAAACAAATATACACAAAAGCGTTTCTTCTATGAGGTGTTGCACAACGCACAACGAAAATTTCCTTATATTGAAACTTTGTTAGGATTGTTGATGTTATCTCTTTGACAGTCATGAATTGAAGAAACATGTCACGTGATGAAGGAATCAGAGTCCACAAGTAATCTACATGTGTAAAGTTATGATTTACAACTATTTTGTGTTAGCTCTAATTTCGTGCCAAATTTGATTATAATTATGTTCAATCTTCTGTATCCTGTATTTTGTGTGGGATTTCTTTGTTAGGGTTGTGTGTGTGAGAAAAAGTGTGAAGACTTAAGGCAAATTGAAGACCAAAGATGTTTTCGTGGGTAGTTCGCGAGTAGCCTTCCCACAAAGTGAAGCATGTGCTTAGCACATAACTGGAATGCAAAGAGTCATGACAGATGGTGACAGCTGGTTTTCACGAGTGTCTCACTGGTAAAGCCTTCCCACAAGATACCCGTGAAACATTCTGTTTTGCTATTTTGTCATATTTGCTCTACTACATCCTCACCCACACTATATATACCATCATTACCCACATATGTTCAGGATTGCTTTCAGAGAGAAAACCCTAGCCACAAAACCTTTGAGAGTTAGAAATTGTCATACCCACAATTCTCTACACAATCCATTGTAGTTTTCCTCAACTCCTACCTCTCCATTTCCAAATCCTTGAGAAGTTGATAGCCCAAACACTTACCACATCCATTTTGAGTGTAAAGTAAGGTTTTGGTGCTGCTGGGAAGTATTAGGAGAAGCCATTTGTTTGGTGGATACAATCAGGCTGAATTGCGTGATCCGGAAAGCTAAAGAAAACAAGGCTTGGCGAAGTTAGTTGGTAGCAGCAGCTTGGAGGGCTCGAGTACATGGGGTAGACTAGGCTTGGAGGGTCTTTTGTTATTCTTATACTCCAACTTATTTTCTAGTGGATTGATTTATCGCTTAGAGGGTGGCGAAGAGGTTTTTTGCCGAGTACTTCGGTTTCCTCTTCGATAACACATCGGCGTGTTATTGAATGTTTGCATTCTTCTTCCCTGCTCTTTTAGCTTTCATTTTACTACTGTGATTTGTTGAATATGGCTTAGAGTAGTTTCATTATTTGTTCGCTTGTATTTACTCTATTCTGCACTTAGTTTAAGTTAGAGTAAAATCAACCGAGCCGTAAGTTTTAATTTGGGGGTCTAAACAACTCTTGTATTTTTATACAATTTCGAGCTTTTAATTGGTATCAGAGCAGGTACACTTGTTGTGATTTCATTACCTAAGTGTGCTCATAGACCCCTTGGCTTGCTATGAATAATGCTATGACAAAGGCCAACATGAGGCATAGTTCATGTGTTTGTGATAATGACTCTATGAGTATTTTCGGAGATTGTCCTAGTAATGAGCTTTTAGAGTTATTCAAATCAAAGAAACATGCTAGAATTTTTGTACATATGCTAAAATCTTTAGAGCATAGGAATCATAAGATTCATAATAGCTTGTGTGAGTTGAATTCCTTAATTGCTAAATATAAGAGAAGGAATAGACATTTGGGTAATAAACTTGATTGGTTGAAAAGAAAGTTTCACTCATCTATGAATGAAGTAAAGGAAGATGAGTCTTGCTTTAATGGTTAAGAATGTCTATCTCATGCTTGTCTTTTTGTTCATACCGCATTGATAGTGTTTAATTTGTGCTTGTGGTATATTGACAGCGGATGTTCAAGGCACATGACCAGAGATAAATCACTATTCAAAACTCTCAAGGAAAAGGAAGACAGCTATGTGACATTTGGAGATGGTATTCACTCACAAGCTCTTGGAAAAATAACCGTTGATATTTTGGGACTTCCCCTATTGATAGATGTCCTGTACATCAAAGGATTGAAAGTGAACCTGCCGAGTATCACTCAAGTATGCGATGAAGACTTCCTCGTTCAATTTTCAAAGAAAGGTTGTCTAATCCTCAAGTATTGAAGGGACTTAGGACCACAGACAATTGCTATGGTGTTGTTCCCAAACCAAGCATAGCATGTCGGAGTGCTTGAGTGAATCTCTTGGAGTTATGGCATCAACGGTTTGAACATGCAAATTACAAACAAGTGGCAAAAGTCTCAAAGCTTGAAGTAGTGGTTGGTTTGCCAAAGTTTGGAAAAACTGAAAAGAATGTTTGTGGTCTATGTCAAATGGGAAAACAAACAAAGTCAACCCATCCTAAAGTAAATGTAGTTGCTACTTCTTTTCCTTTGGAGTTACTTCATGTGGATCTAATGGGTCCAACGAGAATAGAAAGCATGGGTGGAATACATTACATCATGGTGGTAGTTGATGATTTCTCAAGGTACTCTTGGGTGGAATTCCTTAAAGAGAAGTCGAAGGCATGCGACAAGATGGAAAGGTTGTGCAAGAGGCTCCAAAATGAAAAGGGAGTTCCCATAGTCAAAATCAGAAGTGATCATGGGAAGGAGTTTGAAGATGCAATGAGCAAGGTATCAAAAAGGAATTCTCAGCCCCAAAGACTCCACAACAGAATGGAGTGGTTGAAAGAAGAACCGAGTGATCCAAGAGATGGCGAGGGTGATGCTTCTCAACAAAAACCTTCCATAAACGTTTTGGGCTGAAGTGGTAAATACTTCATGTCACATTGGGAATAGGATTTTCTTCTGAGCTTGAACAAAGAAGACATCATATGAAATTTGGAGAGAAAAGAAGCTGAAGTTGAAATACTCTTGAGTTTTTGGAAGCAAATGCTACATTCTCAATGATAGGGAGAATCTTGGAAAATTTTATGCTAAGAGTGATGAAGGAATCTTCCTCGGATACTCCATAAATAGCTGAGCATATAGAGTGTACAATAAGCGCACTAAAATGGTGATGGAATCGATAAATGTGGTCATAGATTACACCATCTCAGAAAATGACATTGATGAGGATGACGAAGGACCAAATCTTAAGAAGAATGAGGGTGATGACAACATGTCTCAAGGTGAGGATGGTGAGAGAGAATCACTAGAAAAGGAGTCTACAAGTCCTATATCAAGAAGGGAGACTAGATCAACACAAGGATCTTCAAGCCCTCTCACAACTCTGGAAGTACAACCTCCAATCTCGCGTGATGGGGAACCCTTAACTTCCAAGAAACAGTCATCAAGAGTAACTCTCAATCATCCCACAAGCAACATCATTGGTGATTTAGATGAGGGACTTCGTTTGAAAAAAAGGACCGAGCTATAGTGTGTACATGTGACATACAACTGTTATCTTGCTCAATTTAAACCCAAGAAAGTGGAAGAAGCTTTGAAAGATGAGAGGTTGCATCAATTTGTTAGAAACAATGTATGGGGGTTGGTACCAAGGCCCAAGGATACATATGTAATCGACACCAAGTGGATCTTCAAGAACAAGACCGATGAAGATGGTGAAGTTGTCCGAAACAAGTCTAGATTGGTTGCTCAAGGATATACTCAAGTTAAAGGCGTTGATTTTGATGAGTCATTTGCTCCGGTAGAAAGACTAGAATTAATTCAAATTCTTTTCTCCATAGCGTGCATCATGAAGTTCAAGTTATACCAAATGGATGTGAAGAGTGCCTTCTTGAACGGACTTTTGAACGAAGAAGTGTTCGTTGAGCAGCCAAAGGGTTTTCAAGACCCTTACTTTTCGGACCATATGCTAAGACTAAAAAAGGCATTATATGGATTGAAACAAGCATCAAAAGCTTGGTATGATCGACTCACCGCATACCTTTTGGATCATAGTTTCAAGAGAAGTCAAGCCGATCGAACACTCTTTGTTAAAAGAGATAATAAATCCTTCATTGTTGCTCAAGTATACGTGGATGACATTGTCTTTGGATCCATAGTCGATCATCTTGCTTAAGAATTTTAAGAAGAGATGAAAAAGGAGTTTGAAATGAGCATGGTGGAGGAACTGAACTACTTCCTGGGGCTTTAAGTGAAACAACATAAAGATTGGATATTTATATCTCAAGAGAAGTATGCCAAAAATTATGTCAAGAGATTCAGCTTGGACTCCAAGAAGCATACTTTCACTCCTATGAGTTCCTCGGTAAAACTAAGCCTTGATGTAGCCGGTGTGGAAGTAGATCCAACACTCTATCAAAGCATGATCGGCAGTATTCTCTACCTTATTGCAAGTAGGCCAGATATCGCCTTTAGTGTAGGAGTATGTGCACAATTCCAGGCAGCACCTAAAGAGTCCCACTTGATAGCAGTCAAACGAATTATTCGTTATATCAATGGCACATCCGACTATGAAATTTGGTATTCAAGAGACTTAAATGAGTGCTTAGCTGGATATTTGGATGCTGACTGGGCCGGGTACGTTGATGATAGGAAGAGCACCTCAAGTAGTTGTTTTTACCTTGGAAATAACTTAGTGTCATGGATGAGCAAAAAGCAAAATTCAGTCTCTCTATCAACGGTTGAAGTTGAATACATTGTAGCAGGGAGTTGTGCATAACTATTATGGATGAAGAAGCTCATACATGATTATGGAATCACTCAAGACATTATGTGTGTGTTCTGTGATAACACAAGTACCATAAACCTATCGAAAAATCCAATACAACACTTGAAATAGAAGCATATCGAGATTCAGTACCACTTCATTCGAGACTTGGTGGAGGACAAGATTGTGTGTCTAGAATTTATAAACACCGACAACCAAAAGGCAGACATGTTTATCAAAGCTCTTGATGGTCCATGGTTTGAGTCTTTGCGTAGAACCATTGGTGTCGGTATCATTCCTTGATCTTTATCTCTTGTGTGACCTTATACTGATCATTGTTGCATACTTGTTGTATAGATCTCACTTGTTTAGTTAGATCATGTTTCTTTTCAAGCTTGTTTTGTACTTGCTGTTTTTGTTGATCTTACTTTACATGTTCTGTTTTTTAGTGAGTTGAAAAAATTCAAAAACCCATAAAAATTGAAAAATCTCAAAAAAGTTTGATCGCTTGTATTGTGTATATCACATGTGAGTTTGGCCTAGTACCTTCGTACTAATAGCGTAGTGCATTTACAAGCTTAGCTTGTTATGTATGCACATTTATCTTTGTGAGAAAAATCTTAAAATCTATGTGTGACTGTTGTAAATTGATCTTCAAGCTAGTCATGAATCATTGGTCAATAGTGTTAATGGTTTTGATACATGCATAGACTTGTGCCTATATATCTTCCTACACTTTTTTATGTTTTTGCTTAAAGAACTCAACAAATGTAAATCTCAAAATGAAAAGAGATAATGAGCTGCAAAAGTCGTCGCACATATTAGTATTTGACTAGGAAAAAGGGAAAGCGACTTGTATTGAATTGTATGGTGCCCAAAAAGCCAAAGGCTTATTCTTAAAATTGAAATATCAAAAATTTTAGGCACCAATCTCAAAATGAGATATATTGTTCAAAAATTATCAAATGTTATGAACTGTAATGAAGCCAAATCAAAAGTTTCAAAGATACGTAATCATTTTTGTGGGAGGTCATATATGTTCATTTCTATAATTGAGATAGACCACTTGACTTAGTACTAGTTGTGTATGACTTGATTGAATTAGTCATTGAAGTTTCACTATAGACTATGGACTATTCCACATTTGATACTCACACACAACACACAAGACTTTGTTCAATGAATGCTCATTTCATTTGTGTGATTGTACGTGTTCAAATGTGATGTGTATACTCAATTACTTGTCAATCAAACCCAAAAAGATTTTTGAGTATTTTTATATGTTTTTGAAAGCGTTTTTATGCTTTTGTGTTTTGATTTTTTGTTCAAATTTCATTTTGCAAGTTTTTCATCAAAAAATTTTCTTAGAGGCATTTTTGCGAGAAGCTCTCGATTAAGCTCTTCCCGTGAAAATGAGTTAAGGCAAAATAATGAAAACACAAAATTCAAATAGAAACTTTCGCGACTCTCTCGCTACTGTTTCGCGAGTAAAGTCTTCTTGCGAAAATTTGTGCTTCAAAGGTATTTTTCACGAGTAACTTCACTAGATGGTAACCCGCGAAAAATGCGTGCTTTCAGTTTTAAAGGGCTGATGTAGACAGGTTTTCAAACCACTTGTTTTTCCCTCACTTTGCCTTCCTTAAGCATCTCTCAAAACCAAATTGATTTTCACTCAAAAACCTAATCAAATCTCAAGAGAAAACTTCTTCAAAACATATCTAAGTTATGTCTATACAATCTTTTCACTTTATTTCCTTAGATTATGCAGAAAATATAGGTTTTCCTAAATTGGGTTATTTTGAAAAAGGTTGGGAACTCTATTTTTTGTGAATTTTTTTTCAATTTCTTGATTGGGCTTTTCCTATTTGGTTTGTTTGTGTTTGTGTTGGCCCCTTGTGGCATTTTAACATGTATTTAGGCAAGTTTCACTCATGTTCATGCATTGCTTACATGTTAGTTTTATAGGTACATATCAAGTGTTTGATAAAATGCCCAAATGACATTTTGGTGTTGTTTTGGACTCCAATGAGCTCCAAACTTTGGGGATTACCATGATTGGACTTGTTTATCATGTTTTGATCATTGGTTGTGTGTTTTACACACTTTGACCCAAATGTCCTTGGTCATGCCTTGCACATGCATCACATAGGCACACCACATGCACACTTGATGCACACACTTGTTCACTTGTCATGTTTTGCATATCACTCATGCTAGATATATGTTGCTTACATATTTAGCTCTTACAACATGTTTATGTGACATTGTTTTGTTTCTTTTTAGGACTTTGTGCTTATTTTTATGGACTAACTTGACACTAATCAAGTTTGTGTTCTTGTTTTGTGTTTTTGCACTTGTTTCTCTGCTTTGTGTTTGTTTTTGCAGATGTCTCCTACTAAGCACTCTGCCACCAATAAATCCTCAAAGCATCCACACACAAACTCAGAGAATTTTTGAACCTTTGAGGCAAACATAGCCTACAATGACTTTTACAAAAAGGCAACAATCATCATGGAAAGGGTGGTAAAAATGGAGACCTTTGAAAACACTGCCATCCTTGAGATATTCAAGGAGAGAACTTGGACAAAGTTGCTGAATCCAAGTAGAAATGTCTATGGTGAATTCATAAGGGAATTCTTCGCAAATGTCACTGTGGACAGAGATCACAACAACTGTTGGGTGCAACAAAAAGAGTTCATTATCATAAGGGATTCAATTCAAGAGTTCCTAGAAGTTTGTCTACCATCTCAACCAATCTCCATTCAATATGATGATAGATTGGACTCTCTTGAGCCAATGGCAGAGCTCCTAGGTGGCTCTCTTAAGAAGAAGTTAATAAACGCCATGCCTTTCAATGTGGAGATGAGAACATTGGCTTATGTCATGATTCATAACCTCTACCCGGTGATGAACTTGACAACATTGTTAGCACCAAGAACTATTTTCCTGAATGATCTCTTCACACACAAGGAGATCGATTTATGTGTTCACATATACCACCCCCTGACAAAAAGCATCACCAAGAGGAACTCAAGAACAATCATGCCATTCCCAAGTCTTATTATGGGTTTCATAGCAAAGACAAGGATGAAGATTCCAAGCGGTCTTACCCTCGCACAAAGAGACTATCCCATTGGTGCTCATATGTTGACTCGAAGCAAAGCCCACATCATCGGATCAAGAACCCACATCTCTCAAATCCCAAGGGACAATGTTGAGGAAGAAAGTGGGGATAAGGAGGAAGAAATTAATAGGTTCACTTCAGCCCCGGAGGGGTCTACACAACCATCTTCCCAAGCTCAAGCACGGGGACCCGATTGCCTTGATCACCTTATTGCAAGGGTAGAGCAGGTGTATGGCATGCTCAAATCCCATGTGCAGCACACTATGGATTAGTTTGCCTATATCCAAGGCTAGATTACTGCATTATCATCATAAATTGAAGACATGATGATGGCGTAGGGATTCGACTTAGAATCTGAATAATTCTAGCTCCTTTGGCCATTCCAATCAAAAAGGGGGAGAAAGTTTTGAGGGGGAGTTGCTAGCACATCATAGATATTATTGGTTCATTTTGGTGGTCCAGTGGTTTAGTGGTTTAATTTTGTTTTATCTTTAAAGTTTTTATAACTCTTGACTTTATTTACATTGATTTCTTTTAAAGCTTTAAGTACTTTGGTTTAATATTAGTTTATATTTAGTATTTTGTTTTTATATCCTTGCTTTGTAGCATTTTTTTTAAGTACTTTTAGATTTTGTTGCATTTCTTGAGTATTACACACTTGTGCCTTTGTTGGATCTTGTATCCTTAATGCAAATACTTCGTGTATTTCGCATTGGTTGTGTGTTGGACATGCAATTGATTTTTGCATTGCTCTTAATTGCATTGCTTGTCTAGATGATCATTTACTAGCTAAATGTTCATTGTAGTCATTCTTTAATGACTGTTCCTGTTTGATCAAGTTATGCTTCATTGTTTATGTAGTGCTTATTACCTTGATAGCATTTTACATGCTTATATACGTACCTTGTATTCAACTTGTCATGAGCTTAATGAAAGTTTTGTTTGTGTGTGAGTGTTTCAGGATACATGTGTATACATACAAGTGCTTCACAGTTTCTAGATTAGGTGTGAGTGAGTTTTACCACTGTTTCTAACTCACATTTAAGTCTAGAGTCTGTTTTAGGAGTTTTGTCACAGAATAGCCAAATGGGGAGATTGTAAAGTTTTTGAATGTTCAAATAGTGTGTAAAACACCTATGAACGTTTAGACTCCCAATTCACAAATTAACAACCCAAGCTTATAATCAAACAATGTATGTGCGGAATATGAATATAAGCTGAAACAGAATTAGTAAAACAATCTAAACCTAAATTAATCACAACCACAACAGTAATTAAAAGGCAAAGATTAAGGGAAGAGAGATGCAAACACAAGGACAACACAGCGATGTGTTATCGAAGAGGAAACCGAAGTCCTCGGCGAAAAACCTCTCTGCCACCCTCAAAGTGGTCAATAATCCACTAGAGAATAAAGTTGGGATACATGAATAGCAGAAGACCCTCCAAGCCTAATCTACCCAGTGTACCTAAGCCTTCCAAGTTTCTTGCTCCAAAAGGGTTACGCTGAACTTTGTCTTCTCTAGCTTATCAAGTCCTACAATTGCCCATTACATCAATCAAAATGAATTGGTCCATTCTTAACTGCTTCCCAAGCACCAAAAGGCCTTCTCATATATATGGGTATGGTGAGATAAGGATTTGGCTAATGAACCTCTCAATGATGTATCAATGGAGAGGGTGAAAGTAGAGGAATTTGGAGAATCAAAGGATAAAGATTGTGGATGAGTCAATCTTGTTTTTCTCTAGGGTTTCTCTCTCAAAATTATCTCTGGAAGCTCTCTATAATATGTGGGTATAAGGGTATTTATAGTAGGGTGTGTATGGAATGTGAAGAGTCAATTTTGTAACAAGCAGGGTGGTTCTGGCGAGTCGAGATCGCGATTGGAATGAGTCGTGAGCTAATGGCCTAGCCACACTGAAAGTTTTTTCCTGTAGTGCAACAGCTGGCATGACTCTTCAGCTCCCCTGCATGCTTCACACGAGTGTCACTTTTGGCGACTCGCCAGTCACGAGAGACAGTCGCGAGGCCTTGCTTGAGTGCACACTCTTGAACTTTTCTTCACATTCTCTCACACACTACCCTTACATGATTTGCACCTAAATATAGGGTTTCTAAATGTTGAATTACAAGCAAATTTGGCATGGAATAAAGCCAACAAAATGATTGAATAAATTCAACCTTACAATCTCCCCCTTTGGCTATTCCGTGACAAAACCCTAAAACAAACTCTAGAATTAACATGTGAGTTTGGAACAGTTGAACAAAATTTACTCGCACCTAACTCTAGAATCTATGAAGCTCTTGAACCATACGAACAAGTATTTCCTAAAAACAACAACACAATACGATCATTGAAAGCGGAAAACTTAAAATGCATATGGAGCAAGGAAAATGCGATCAAGCAAAAAGGAATGAAGCAATAAAGCATGGCTTGACCAAAAACGAACAATCATTATAAATAGTGACCACAATGAACATTCACATAAGGAATGAACATCCGAACATGAAAGCTAATAAGCTCAATGCAAAGTATCATTTGCATGTCAAACACTTAACTGATACAACAACACAAGGTAATTGCATTAAAGAAAAAATCCAACAATGGCACAAGAGTGATGTACTTAAAGAAATGCATAACATTATCAACAAGTACTAAGCTACAAAGCTTGGGTACAAATTATAAGGTACTGAATAGAAACTTAAATATTCAAACCAAAGTACCAACAATGTAAACAACCATGAGTTTAAACCAAAGTATTTAACAAAGTGCTGTGCAAACATACCAATTGAATGTTCAAATAGTATGTAAAACACCTATGAATTTTTAGATCCCCAATTCACAAATTATCAACACAAACTTATAATCAAACAATGTATGTGCAGAATATGAATATAAGCTGAAACAAAATTGGTAAAACAATCTAAACCTAAATAATCACAACCACAGTAGTAATTAAAAGGCAAAGATTAAAGGAAGAGAGATGCAAACACAAGGACAACACAACGATGTATTATCGAAGAGGAAACCGAAGTCCTCGGCGAAAAACCTCTCTGCCGCCCTCTAAGTGGTTAATAATCCACTAGAGAATAAAATTGGGATACATGAATAGCAGAAGACCCTCCAAGCCTAATCTACACAGTGCACCTAAGCCTTCCAACCTTCTTGCTCTAACAGGGTTACACCGAACCTTGTCTTTTCTAGCTTACTGGATCCCGCAATCGCCCATTACATCAACCAAAATGAATTGGTCCCTTCTTAACTACTTCCCAAGCACCAAAAGACCTTCTCACAAATATGGGTATGGTGAGATAAGGATTTGGCTAATGTACCTCTTAAGGATGTATCATTAGAGAGGGTGAGAGTAGAGGAATTTGGAGAATCAAAGGATAAAGATTGTGGATGAGTCAATCTTATTTTTCTTTAGGGTTTCTCTCTTAAAATTCTCTCTAGAAGCTCTCTACAATATGTGGGTATAAGGGTATTTATAGTAGGGTGTGTATGGAATGCGAAGAGTTAGTTTTGTAACAAACAAGGTGTTCTGGCGAGCCGAGCTCGCGACTAGAACGAGTTGCGAGTTTGAGTCGCGAGCTAACGACTTGGCCAGATGGGAAGTTTTTTTCTGTAGTGCAACAGCTAGCGTAACTCATCAGCTCCCCTACATGCTTCACACATGTGTCACTTTGGGCGACTCGCCAGTCGCGAGGCCTTACTTGAGTGTACACTCTTAAGCTTTTCTTCACATTCTCTCATACACTACCCTTACATGATTCCCACCTAAATACAGGATTTCTAAATGCTGAATTACAAGCAAATTTGGCATGTAATAAAGCAACAAAATGATTGAATAAATTCAACCTTATAGTTGTGATTTAAAACTATTTTGTGTTGGCTCTAATTCCATGCCAAATTTAATTATAATTATATTCAATCTTATGTACCCTGTATTTTATGTAGGATTTCTTTGTAAGGGTTGTGTGTGTGAAAGAGAGTATGAAGACTCAAGGCAAATTGAAGACCAAAGATGTTTTCACAAGTAGCTCGTGTGTAGCCTTCCTGCGAAGTGAAGCATGTGCTTAGCACATGACTGGAATGCGAAGAGTCTTGACAGATGGTGACAGCTGGTTTTCGCGAGTGTCTTGCGAGTAAGGCCTTCCCGTGAGATGCCCTTGAAACATTCTGTTTTACTATTTTGTCATATCTACTCCACTATATCCTCACCCACACTATATATACTATCATTACCCACATATATTGAGGAGTGTTTTCAGAGAGAAAACCTTAGCCACAAAACCTTTGAGAGTTAGAGATTGTCATACCCATAATTCTCTACACAATCCATTATGGATTTCCTCAACTCCTACCTCTCCATTTCCAAATCCTTGAGAGGTTGATAGCCCAAACACTTACCACACCCATTCTGAATGTAAAGTGAGATTTTGGTACTGCTGAGAAGTATTGGAAAAAGCCATTTGTTTGGTGGATGCAATCGGGCTGAATTATGTGATTCGGAGAGTTAATGAAGACAAGGCTTGGCAAAGTCAGTTGATAGTAGGAGCTTGGAGGGCTCGAGTACATGGGATAGACTAGGCTTGGAAGGTCTTTTGTTATTTGTGTATTCCAACTTATTCTCTAGTGGATCGATTTACTACTTGGAGGGTAGTAGAGAGGATTTTTGTCGAGTACTTCGATTTCCTCTTCGATAACATATCGGCATGTTATCTTGTGTTTGCATTCTTCTTCCCTTCTCTTTTAGCTTTCATTTTATTGTTGTGATTTGTTGAATACAGCTTAGAGTAGTTTTATTGTTTGTTTGCTCGCATTTACTCTATTCCGCACTTAATTTAAGTTAGAGTAAAATCAACCGAGCCATAAGTTTTAATTTAAGGGTCTAATAAGCTCTTGTGTTTTCACACAGTTTTGAGCTTTCAACATGTTATTTACTTTTTAACAAGAAAGTTTCATTGAAATTTTAACAATTTTGGTATTTCATCATGATTCTAAGCCACTATGGGTCGACGACCTCTAGCCAAGTCCAATTCTAAGGAATAAGCTGGGAATGCTTCAATTTCAAAATTATACCTTTTCTGGAACCCAATTTTGAAAGGCTCCTAGTATTAATAGTTTTTGTTGGCAAATGCAATTATAGAATGCCAAAGGCAGAAAAACTGGATCCAAATATCAATAAATGGCAATGTATCAATATTCAGATCATTTGCTGCAGTATAGAAGACCAGAAGAAGGTCTAAGCATTAGTAACCTGAAGAAGAAAACTCACTTGTAAGCATTACTAGTATAATATACTCTATAGTGTATCCAAATAACAAGTCCAGCCTACAAGCCAATTGCAACACAGAAGAAAAGGTGCCTGTAGTAACATATCATTTAATGAATGAGACAAAAATCTCGAGGAATAAACCAACTCTGCCAAAAGATAGAAGAAAGAGAGTTTTTAGGGGACGAGGCATGCCCGTTCTTTACAACCATGTCAAAGTAAACTGCAAGAAGGAAACATTAGAGTAGAAACATGGTTATCATTCACTAAAATTACTCTTTTGCATGCTGTAATCCTTTCAGATTATAAAGTAGAAAGGTATGTCATTTCTGTATTAGGACCAAGACTTTAATCACCAGGACGACGACCTGACCGGAAACCACTTTATTAGACGGTAAACAATGTTTTGTTTTGTTATAATTATTGACTTCAACTTCACGTTGTTCCAAAGTGTAACCCGGAAGATCTGTTTACGTAATTGATTACTGTGAAATTGTGCATTAATTCTTGTTTTTCATTTTTTTTTTCTTTTCTCTTTGCTGTGTTATATTCTCATTTCCTTTTCCTTTGGACTGTTTGACTGAAAATTTTTAGAATGGATAACTGCATGGATTGTGGGGTTCAAAATTCGAGTTTGCAAGGCATGTAACATGAAAAGTTACTTACTTATGAAACAATCTTATGAGATCATTGTTCCACAATATTTTAAACTCATATAGATGGAATTTATACATGCTGTGAGAGAAATGTTTTATAAAATTGTCTTATCGATTTGTACTTTTTTTTGTGTATTAGACATAAGGAAAACAAAAAAAAAAAAAAAAAAAAAAAAAAACAAAAGAAAAAATCCAAAATTTTCATATTTGTGATAAATTTAAACCTTACATATTTAATTGTGTCAATAAAAAAAACATTTGTCAAAAAGTCTTATAACTCAATTTGCACATTTTTGAGAATATTTAGGGTTCAAATCATTCTCTACCATTGTTATATCTAGCAAATTATATATATATACACACACACAGACAAGGGCGGAGGTAGCCTTTGACTTGGGGGGCAATGTCCCCCTCCCCCAAATTTTTTTTTTTTTTTAAATATTAGAATATATACTAGGCATTAATTTTAGCAATTTTATTCTATAAATTTACACTTTGGCCCCTTAATTAATAATATTATTAATTCTTTTAAGAGTGTTGTTATAGCCACAAATTTTTCTATAATATTTTTGCAAACTCTTGAGGTGGCAGATTCTTATTAGTTCGCATCTAAGCCCACTACTTACACCATTTGTAAAAAAAAAAAATTGTAGCCCTAGCATTTTCTTCTTTTTAAAGACCATAAAAATATATAAATTTAAAATTTAAAACAAGATATAAAAGCCCAAAAAATTAGCCCAAAAATAAAAATTACCAATAGTAAAACTAAAAAATATTAAGTCTAATTAACCAATTTTACTCAAAACAAACAACGCAACCTTTTAAAAAATTTCAAACAAAATAATTGTCCTTACCCAACAACACGCATCAAAGTCAGGAAAAAAAAAAACAAAAAAAAAAAAAAAAACCCTTAGTGGCTAAGCCACCGTACACAACCAGTGGCAAAGTCGCTCCCTAACTACAAGTCTTGACTCTGTCCCTATATATAAATGTATATATATGTATATATATATAAACTCTACATTTTCATTCTTGTAGTAATCAAAATTCTCATCTATTTGCGAAAGAAATCTAACATCAATCACAAAAAAATAAAAAAAAAATAAAAAACCACCGTTTTACTCAACTTGTATAGCTCTATTTTATATACTTATATTGCCAAATTTTTTGGCTACATCTCCTTCATTTTCTTTAAAACAAAAAATTCCATTTGGGTCTTACTCAAAACCACCATCCAAACCATCCCACTTCAAGACCACCTAGAGGCTTCACCAAAGCCCTACAAAAAAAGCTGTCACAACTCTAATAGAAGCCACAATACTTCATTCTCAATCGTTCAAAGTGTTAACAATATAAAGTGAGAGAGAGAAAGATTGAATAGTCAGTATATTGTGTGTAAATAATAATGTACAATAGAAAGCCTTATATAGGCTAAGCATGTGTACAGTACAAGTAATATGAGTTGATAGGCCAAGAATGTATTGACCCCTTGTGATGAATTAACAAATTAATTAGCCAAGTTAATCAATTAATTCAATTAGCATGCAATATGTGTGGTAGCACAAACAAATCACCAAATAACTAAATGTAACGGAAATTAAATTGACACGGTTATTTGTTTACAAATGGAGAAAACCTACACGGCAAAAACTCCACTGGGTGATTTTAAGGTCACCACTCCCGATAATTCACTATTATCACAACAAGCGGTTACAAGTAAATAAATCTCAGTATTTTATACCAACCTACAATTGAACTCTTACTCCAATACCCAATTGGACTTGTTCTGTAGTGACAATCTCTCCTTTTATTGCATGGCTCCCAATACATGACTAACCAATTCGATGCGCGGATCCTAGTATGTCGCTTACTCACCAACTTGAGAAAGATGTTGGCTGCAAAGTTCTTCAATTCATCATAGGATGAAGATCACGAAGATCCTTAGTTACAAAACCCTACGGTGTACGAACACAGCAGCTTCTTCAAGAGAAAGATAAACTAGGGCAAATTCTGTCTCCGGTCACAATTTGCATGAACACAACTTTGCTTCACATTTGCACAACCTTTGATGGCGCTTAAAATAGTCCTTATATATGTTTAGGGTTGTGAGAAAAAAAAGCCCAAACATGTATTCACAGATTGGATTGAAATCAACTCCGAAAAACTGAATTTCATAAACCTTGATAGATAGCTTATCTATCGAGCTAGCTATCAAGCATCGTGCTTCAACAGCTTTTTAAACCTTGATAGATACTAACTGTCAAGCTAGCTGTCAAACTTTAAAATCTAGCACTTCTTCACTTGTTTCTTAGACAGACTTGCATGACTTTAACACTTGAACTTAAAACCTTGTTCCTTGAAACATTAAACACATTCTAGATCTACCCAATTACAAGTAAAGTGTGTTTTGTCAAAGGATTAGCCAATTCTAATTTGACATATGTTCCTAACATTAAATCACATATGTCCTAACATGAGTAAACTACAAATACAGTATACTGGGCTAAGCCCAATAGGCTAATCTAGTTTAAGTTATATACTAACATCCCCCCTCAAACTTGAGGTGGCAAGGAGGGAGCCAACTGGAGTTTGGATATAAGATCTTAAAGACGACCAGGTAGGTGAGACTTGGTGAAGATATCAGCAAGCTGGTCAACAGAGAAGATAGAGAACAACTTGAGATTGACTTTCTTGAGATGCTAGCAAGTGATGTGGCAATCGATCTCAATGTGCTTGGTGCATTCATAAAAGACATCGTTATGAGCAATGTAGATAGCACTATGATTGTCACAATAAAGATGAGTGGCAATGGGCTATGGAGCATCCATGTCAGACAAGCTTGCAGGTGGTGTCGGCAAGGGCACGAAACTCAGCCTCAATACTGGAATGGGAAACCACATCCTACTTCTTGCTACGCCACGAGACAAGAGTAGTATCCAATAGGAAACAGAAACTTGTGATAGAGCATCGATCAATATAAAGTGAGAGAGAGAGAATGAATAGTCTGTATATTGTGTGTAAATAATAATGTACAATAGAGAGCTTTATATAAGCTAGGCATGTGTACAGTACAAGTAATATGAATAAACTACAAGTACAGTATACTGGGCTAAGCCCAATGGGCTAATCTAGTCTAAGCTATACACTAACACAAAGAAAACACATACTTCATTTCCAACCTCAAGTCCTCAAAGAAAAAAGCTCTCCAAGAACTCAAAGACAAGCTTGTAGCTTCTGAAGCCTCTGATTCATCCATGTGGGGTGTTCCTCTATTGGGTGGTGATGACAAAGCCGATGTGATATTGTTAAAGTTTCTAAGGGCTAGAGATTTTAGGGTCTCTGACTCATTCAACATGTTGCTCAAGTGCTTAGCTTGGAGGAAAGAGTTTGGAGCAGATAGTGTGGTTGAAGAGGAACTTGGGTTTAAGGAACTAGAGGGTGTGATGGCTTATATCTGTATGCATGGTTATGATAGAGAAGGACACCTTGTGTGTTATAATGCTTATGGGGTTTTTAGAGACAAGGAAATGTACGAGAGGATTTTTGGTGATGATGAGAAGCTTCAGAAATTTTTGAGGTGGAGGGTTCAACTGCTTGAGAGTGGGATTAATCTTAGGGCAGAAATGTCGTGTGCATTTGCATGCGTGAGTGTCAATTCCTGCCAAAGGAGAATTGCCCTGCCATTCTACTACTACATTTGTTCCATTTCACTACTTAATTACCCATGCACTACGTTCTTTCTTGATTTGTATGGTAATCTCTCTTTCTCTCTCTAAAGAATGAATATGGCAATGCCCATCTTGTTTCATGTATTTAATTTTTTTTGTGGTTATATTAGATCAATGAATTATTGATAGGTGTAATTTTTTAAAAAAAATTATACATTATAACTTGTAATTGAATATTTAATTAATCTCTTTCCATACAAATACAAATTAACCCTTTAAAAATATGATTTATGCATGCGTACTTGAACACCATTGCTTGAGAAGTCTCAACCCTATGTCAAGGATCGCATACTCAAGTATTTGACTAGACAATTCTAGACCCACCAATAAACTTCCCAACGTTCTCAACCCTATCTGTTTTTATTTTGCTGTATATAACAACCAACGATGTCATATTTTTTGAGTGGTGTTAATGATATTATACATTTTATTACATATGCTTTATATTGCAAAATTGATGTGCTACTGATAACAAAAGAATAATTAGAATATTGTTCAAATAAAAAAGTTGTATATTCATTGTCAAACCAGTTTGTAGATTTTATTACATTAAATTTGTAATAATTTTAATATTTTCTTAAATCTTTATCATCTGCAACTATATTGGTACTTGAATACAAATTGACAACACGTCTATAAATTCTTCTAAAATTTCAAAATATCTCCAAGATTTTAAAAGAATATGTAAAGAAAATTTCAGTGGCAACAAGCATAAAAAAAATTTAAAAAAAACTCCCTTTGTACATCTCCATTTTAGATGTAGTTCTCATTTTTTGTGTTATAAGATGATATTAAGATTCTCAAATATTGATGAAATTGAAGAAGAAAAAAAAATAAACGAGGAAAGCCAATTGAGATAAGCAAGGAAGAAAGGGAAGCAATCGAGTGAAATATAACTTAAGAGAGATTGTATTACTTCAATTAATCTAATCTTTACAAGGGTGATATTTATATATAAAAGTCTAATAAAAAGTTAAAAACCGTTTTTAATTAAATCCTTTAATTGTTATTGTTAAATATTAGCATTGATACACCATGTTGAATGTGCTAGTATGGATGTAGAAGTAAAAGTATAAAGTATAAAACACAATAACACACGAGAGTTATATGGTTCAGCCTAACGGCCTACATCCACAGAGAAAACTCTAATGGGCTACATCAATAATATATTAGAGTGTAGTACAAATCCTGCGTTACAATGAATCATAGCATGTGTATATATAGTAAACTAAACCCTAGACTAATAGACTTCTAATATAAGTAGGAGACTTGGCTTGCACATAAAGTTGAATTAGGCTTAGGCCTATGCTAATGAGTTAATATATCTCTAACATCCTCTCTCAAACTCAAGATGAAATCTTGTTGAAATCTTGAGATTTGATAAAGTTGAAAAGATCCCTCAAATGAAGTTTAGCTCTGTGACGATAGTTTGAGGAAGACAATGGTCTTGCAGTGTTGATGCGACTTCTAACAGTGGCATGACTATATTGGAGAGTTTTGACAGTAGTAGTGGGAAGCCAAAGAAGATGAATGCAGCGAAAAAAAAAACACCGAGGAAGACAAAGATTGCTCTTAAATATACCGCAAGGACAGAAAACTATGGCCACAAGAAGGTGGCTTTGATACCATATTAAATATTAGCATTGATACACCATGTTGAATGTGCTAGTATGGATGTTGTAAAGTTGTAATTTACAACTGTGTTTTTGTTAGCTTTTATTCCGTGCCAAATTTGATTTTAATTGATTTCAATCTTGTATACCCTGTATTTATTGTGGGATTTATTGTAAGGGTTGTGTGTGTGAGAGAGAGAGAGAGTGTGAAGACTCAAGAAATTGAAGACTGAAGAGTTTTCGCGGGTATCTCGCTACTACGCATCCCGCGAAATGGTGCATGTGCCCTGCACGTGTTGGAAGCTGAAGAGTCATGCCAGGCTGTCATTTTCACGAGTGTCTCGCTGGTAAGGCCTTCCCGTGAGACAGTCGCGAAACTTTCTGCCTGGAGGATTTTTATGAGTGACCTTCGTACCCTTCACCCATTCTATATATATACCCTCATTACCCACATATGTTGGTGTGGCTATTCAGAAAGAAAAACCCTAGATAGGTTTTCTACAACTCACCCACCCATCTTTTGAGAGAGAGCTACTCCTCCTTAGTGAGAAATCATTGTAGCCTCTTCTCCATCCCTCTCCCATTATCATACCTTGAGAGGAGATTTGTACCCAAACACAACCCACACACATTTAGAGTGTAGAGAGTGTTTTGGAGCTATTGGGAAGCATTGGAAGAAGCCAAGGATGGCAAGTGCAACATGGAGCTTGTTGCGAGATCCGGAGAACTAAGACAAGACACGGTTCCGAGAAGCCTTGTAGGAGTAGGAGCTTGGAGGGCTTAGGTACATCGGGTAGACTAGGCTTGGAGGGTCTCTTGCTAACCCATGTATCCCAACTGATTGTCTAGTGGATCGATTTCCGCTTGGAGGGCGGCGGAGAGGTTTTTCGCCGAGTTCTTCGGTTTCCTCTTCGAGAACACGTCTTGGTGTTTTCTGTGTTTGCACCCTTCTTCCCTACTCTTGTTTATTTCATATTTACTGCGTGTTGCTTTAAGTTTGGATTAGAGTAGGTGTATTGCTCATACGCTTATGTTTACACTATTCCGCACTTATCATTAAGTTAGTGTAAAATCAACCAAGCCGTAACTTTAATTTGGGGGTCTAAATAGCTCATGTGTTTTCAACACGATTTTCGAGCTTTCAGATGTAGAAGCAAAAGCATAAAGTATAGAACACAATAACACACGAGATTACATGGTTCAGCCTAACAGCCTACATCCACGGAGGAAACCCTAAAGGGCTACATCAATAATATATTAGTGTAGTACAAATCATGTGTTACAATGAATCATAACATGTATATATATATATATTAGACTAAACCCTAGACTAATAGATTTCTAGTACAAGTAGGAGACTTGACTTGCACACAAAGTAGAATTAGGCTTGGGCCTATGCTAATGGGCTAATATATCTCTAACAATTATGTTAGAGCAGTAACTAACAGCAAACAACTCACCAATTTAACTAATTTAACAACTCTGATGACAATATATAACTCTGCTACAATAGTATTGTAAGGTTGAATTTAACCAACTATCTTGTTGGCTTTATTCCATGCCAATTTGCTTGTAATTTAAGCACTTAGTAACCTTGTATTTAGGTGGGATCATTGTAAGGGTAGTGTGTGGGAAGATGTGAAGAAAGGCTCAAGTATATGCAAGATGGCAGAGTTTCGTGGCTAGGACTCGTGGTTGACTTGCGACTGGCAAACCGTCAAATGCAAGCACGTGAGATGCACACAGGGGAGTTGAAGGGTCGCGCCAGCCGTCGCAGTACAGGACAAAAGTCCCAAGCTGGCCAGGTTGTTATTTCGCGGCTTGAACTCGCAACTCAAACCAGTCGCGAGGCCAAGCCGCCAATTAGCCCTGTTTGACAAAAACTAACTCTTTGCATTCCTTTCTCACCCCACTATATATAGACCCTTAAACTCACCAAATGTAGAGAGCTTCCAGAGAGAATTTTGTGAGAGAAACCCTAGAGAAAAAAAAGATTGATCCATTCACAATCTTTACCTTAGAGACTTTACAAATTGCTCTACTCTCTTCCTCTCTATTGTTATACCTTTGAGAGGTTTTTGACCAAATCCGTTTCTCACCATACCCATATCTGTGAAAAGGTTTATTTGGTACTTTAGGAAGCAGTTAGGAAGGAATCAATTCACATTGGTTGATGCTATGAGCTATAGCGGAATCTGGTAAGCTAGAGAAGAAAAAGGTTCGGCACAACCTCGTTAAAGCAAGAAGCTTGGAGGGCCTAGGTACATGGGGTAGATTAGGCTTGGAGGGTTTATTGCTATTCATGTATCCCAACTACATTTTCTAATGGATTATTGACCGTTTGGACGGCGGCGGAGAGGTTTTACGCCGAGGGCTTCGGTTTCCTCTTCGATAACACATCGTGTATTGTCCGTGTGTTTGCATATTCTTTCCTTTATCTCTGTCTTATATTTACTACTGTGGATGTGTTTATATTTGGCTTAGATTGTTTATCAATTCTGTATTTGGCTTATGTTCATGTTTCGCATATTAATTGTTTGATAATAAGCTTGAATTGATAATTTGTTAATTGGGGTCTAAACGTTCAAGGGTGTTTCAAACCCATTTTGAACTTTCATTTGGTATCAGAGCTGGTACACTTGTTATGGTTTAAATACCTAAGTGTGATCCTTGACCCCTTATGTTTATTTGCCATGGATTGTGCTATGTATGCCTCCTTGTATGATTTAGTTGGTGATAAATGTAACATGCCACGTGTTTGTGAAAATACCTCTATGAGTAATAATCCTCATGATTATGATGCTGTGTTACATAAATCTTTGGATGTTGTTGATATTCCTAACATCAAACCCTTGAAGAAAATTGCTAAGAAGTTTCAAAAGAATTTGAACAAGTTATTTTATGAAAATGATGATTTGATTGCTAAGCTCAATGAATCTAGCAAATTGTTGAAAAATATAAGAAATTTGCTGAAAATTCTCTTGAAAAGCTGAAAGAGTTTGAATGTTTGAATATGGGCTTGAGTGTTAAACATGTTTTGTCTAACAAACTTGTTGATGATCTAAAATGTGGGAATGAATCTCTGAAAATGCATGCCAAGTGTTTGATTGCTGAACCTATTGCTAAAAAGGATGATAATATATGTTGCAATCATGTTGTGGTACCCGATTTTGTGCCTATTGTGTGTTCTACCTCAAAAGACAAATCGGTGTATATTCCTCCACATAAAAGAAATCAAAAAGTGGAGAGAAAGGTTATTAAGTCAAAGCCTCCATTTAGGTCTCAACCTAAGGCTTTGGATGGATCTAAGTTTGTTCCAACTTGCCATCATCGTGGTGTGATTGGTCATATAAGACCTCAATGTCATAAGTTGAAGAGGGAACAAAAAAATGTTGCTAGATCCCTTCTCAAAAAGCCTATTGGACCTAAACACATTGTTTGTCACCATTGTGATGCCTTTGGTCATCTAAGACCTCAATGCTCTAAGTTTCATGCTTTTAAAAGAATCAAAAGAAAAGAGAAACTTGAGCTTTTTGGAAGTTGTGCTAAAAAGGGTAAACCAGATTTGAGTGATAATTGCATGTTGTTAAAAAAAGTGTTTAATGCTCTTAACTCATTGACTATGTGCATCTCTGGTTCTCATTCTTCCAACCCTCGTCTCACTTCTCTTGAGACACTTATTCCAAACAATCGTTCCGTTTGGATGAGGAAGGGCTCTTATGGTTAAGCTTTTGCTCTTTTGGTCCTTAATCTAATTTTTTCGATCTTTGTAGGACCCTTCATGCATTGAATATCATATCCTCATGCATTTGTACATCGTGCATTTATTTGTATGCATTGTTTTTGTTTTGATCTTACCTTTTTGTTTTAGTTTTGTGTAAGTAAAAATCCAAAACCACATAAAAAGTAAAAACTTCAAAAATTTTGATCATATATGTTTGAGCACATATCACATGTGAGTTTTGCCTTGTACCTTCGTACAAATGACTTTATGCATTTACGAGCTTAGCTTATTCTTTATGCACTTATATCTTTGAGGGAAAAATCTTGACATCTTTGTGTGATTGTTGTAAATCGATCTTCAAGCTTGTCATGAATGATTAGTCAATAGTCATGTTGGTTTTGATACATGCATAGCCTTATGCCTATATATCTTCCCACCATTTATTTTTGTTTTTGCTTAAAAGAGCTCACCAAATGTAAATCTCCAAATGAAAAGAGATATTGAGCTGCAAAAGCCTGTCGCACATACTAATATTTGACTAGGAAAAAGGAAAAGTGACTTTTATGAAATTTTATGATGCCCAAAAAGCCAAATGCTTGTTCATCAAATTGAAATATCAAAAATTTCAGGCATCGATCTCAAAATGAGATGTATTGATTTAAAATTATCAAATGTTATGAGTTGTAAAGAAGCCAAATGAAAAGTTTCAAAGATATGTAATCATTTTCTTGTGAGAGGTCATATATGTTCATTTCTATAATTGAGATAGACCACTTGTCTTAGTACTAGTTGTATATGACTTGATTGAATTGATCATTGAAACTTCATTCTAGACTAAGGACTATTCCACACTTGATACACACACACAACACACATGCCTAATGTTCAATGAATGCCTTATTCATTTGTTCGATTGTACTTGTTTTAAATGTGATGTGTGTGTGCTCAACTACATATGGATCAATCCAAAAAGATTTTTGATCATTTTATATGTTTTTGGAATTGATTTTTATCACTCTTTGTGTTCATGTTTAGTGCATACATTGTTTTTCAGTGTTAAAACATGTTCTGGGTTGAAAAACAAGTGTCAGAATTTTTGGCTACTCATTTTGGCGACTTGCAACCAGCCAAACCAAGTCGCGAGTTTTGGTGACTTGTTTTGGCGAATTGCCCAGTCGCGAGTTCACACAAACTGGTTTTGCGGCTCACTGACGACTTGTTCGCGACTCGCCTAGTCGCCAAACACCCAGAAACAGCTTTTTTAAGTGTTTTTCATAGGAAAACTGTTTTAAACCTCTCCCATCCTCTCTTAAACCCCTCTTTTACTATTTTTACATCAAAACCCAATCAATTTGAATGGTTTTTCATTCCATTGACATCTCTAAGGTAATTATATACGCTTTTCATTGTTTTTGATCCTTAGATTATGTTTTTGTGAGTTTTGTGCTCTTGGTTGGGATTTTCATCATAGGGGTTGGGAAAACTTAATTTTTGTCAAAATTTTTATATGGGATTGGTTTCTATTGATGATTTGCTTTGGTTGTTGGCCCCTTGTGGCAAAAAGAACATGTATTAAGGGTGGTTTTCATGATGTTCATACATTGTTTCACTTTGTTCTTCATAGTGTGCATGCTAGGTGTTTGATAAAATGTCTTTTAGGCATTTTCTCACTTGTTTGGACTCCAATGAGTATCAAACTTTGGGGTTTCTCATGTTTTCTCATTAGGAACATGTTCGGTTCATTGGTTGTGTATTTAACACACCTTGCCCCACATGTGCATTTTTAATGCAATGGTCATGCATTGCACTTAGCTACCTCTTACACACATCTTGCTACCCTTGTCATGCATTGGTTCATACATTATTTCTTCATCCTAGCTTGTCATGTCTTAGGATTGAGCTTTATTTTCTCATTCATCATTGCACCCCTCATGCATCATTATCATTGTTCATACTTTCATCTCTTGCCCTCGTTTCTCATTGATCCTTTGTCTATTCCTGACAAAAAGGGGGAGAGTATACCGAAGAGTTTTTGTCATTTCTATATGACCCTTGTGCATATTCTTAGGAGGAGAAATTCTATTTCTCGTGCACACTTGTAGGGGGAGAGATATTCCATAGGGGAGATGCATATACCAAGAGGAAGAAGACATTGTGTTAATTAGAAAACTTTGTCTAGGTGTTTGGTGTTTGATCAAGTTGCTCACATGTTTCACATCATGTTTACTTGATCGCAATTTACTTGTTACATTATACTTGTCCGTTTATTACTTGCTTTACCTTGAGGGTCTAATGTGTTTTGTGCAAGTGTTTCATGTTACAGGTATATATGTTCCAAGTTCATCACAACTCCTATGATTCATGATAGGGGGAGTGATATGATAGGGAAGTATTTTATATTTTATACCCATGTTGCTTATGTAAGCTTTAAGGGTTTGTTTCCATGCACTTATGCTTTTTGTAGGCTTTTATGGTCTGTACCATGTATTTGCAACACTTTGCTTATGCAGCCTTTATGCATTTTGCTTTAGTACTTATTAATGCTATGCATTATCTTAAGTACATCACTCTTGTGCCCTTGTAGGATTGTTCCTAGATGCATATATGTTTGTATGCATTAGTTGAGTGTTGAACTTGTAAGTGATACTCTTCAATTGAGCTCATCACCTTACATGTCCGAATGTTCATTCCTTGTGTGAATGAGCATAGTAATCACTTTTGTGTAGTGATTGCTTGGTTGATCAAGCCATGATTTACTGCTTTATTGCTTAAGTCCATTTTTGCTTGATCATGCTTTTATTGCTCCATATGCATTTCAAGTTTTCTGCATACAATGTTATTATTGTGTTGTTGTGTTTTAGGAGTTACTTGTTCATATGTTCAAGAGCTTTTCAGAATCTAGATTTAGGTGTGAGTGAGTTTTGTTCAACTGTTCCTAACTCACGTGTTAAGTCTAGAGTCTGTTGTAGGGTTTTGTTACGGAATAGCCAAAGGGGGAGATTGTAAGGTTGAATTTAATCAACCATCTTGTTGCCTTTATTCTGTGCCAATTTGCTTGTAATTTAAGCACTTAGTAACCCTGTATTTAGGTGGGATCATTGTAAGGGTAGTGTGTGAGAAGATGTGAAGAAAAGCTCAAGTATGTTCAAGATGGCAGAGTTTCATGGCTAGGATTTGCGGCTGACTCGCGACTGGCAAGCCGCCAAATGCAGGCACGTGAGATGCACACAGGAGAGCTGAAGGGTCGCGTCAGCTATCGCACTACAGGACAAAAGTCCCAGGCTGGTTAGGCTGTTATTTCGCGGCTTAAACTCACGACTCAGACCAGTTGCGAGGCCAAGCTGCCAATCAGCCCTGTTTAGCAAAAATTGACTCTTCGGATTCCTTTCTCACCCCACTATATATAGACCCTTAAACCCACCAAATGTAGAGAGCTTCCAGAGAGAATTTTATGAGAGAAACCCTAAAGAAAAATAAGATTGATTCATCCATAATCTTTACCTTAGAGACTCTACAAATTACTCTACAAATTGCTCTACTCTCTTCCTCTCCATTGTTATACCTTTGAGAGGTTTTTAACCAAATCATTTTCTTACCATACTCATATCTGTGAGAATGTTTATTTGGTACTTTGGAAAGTAGTTAGGAAGGAACCAATTCACATTGGTTGATGCTATGGGCTATAGCGGAATCCGGTAAACTAGAGAAGAAAAAGGTTCAGCGCAACCTCGTTGGAGCAAGAAGCTTAGAGGGCTTAGGTACATTGGGTAGATTAAACTTGGAGGGTCTATTGCTGTTCATGTATCCCAACTACATTTTCTAATGGATTATTGACTGCTTGGAGGGCGGCAGAGAGGTTTTACGCCGAGTGCTTCGGTTTCCTCTTTGATAACACATCGTGTGTTGTCCGTGTGTTTGCATCTTCCTTCATTTATCTCTGCCTTACATTTACTGCTATGGATGTGTTTATATTTGGCTTAGATTGTTTATCAATTCTGTATTTGGCTTATGTTCATGTTCCGCACATTAATTGTTTGATAATAAGCTTGAATTGATAATTTTTTAATTGGGTTCTAAACGTTCAAGGGTGTTTCAAACCCATTTTGAACTTTCAAGTATATAATGCACCTTCTTTTCATTGAAGAATTGACAATAACTAATTAAGAAAGATGCTTTTTTTTTTTAAATTAAAAAATTAAAAAATTTATTATTATTATTTAGATATGGCAGAACTTCAACCTATAGTGTCTATTTTATGATAATTCTTCTTTATTATCAAGCTGAAAACATCAACTGATTTTTGGTGTAAGAAAAAAAAAGTTTTTTAATTTTAAGAAGAGTCAAAAAAGAGTTTCTTAATTTTTTAATGAAGCTAATATGACCAAAAAATAAAAATAAATAAAGACTATAGTTTATTTATAAAAAATTTTACGGACCGATCAAATCACCATATATTGCTTGATAAGAATAACTATTTGCTTTACAGCATTGATAATTTTAGTTAAAAAAAACATGGTTTCTTTTTTAAAATAAAAATTTGAGGTATTTTAAGTCTGTAAGATAATTAAAACATTTATAGAAAAGTATAATGATGACAATGAAGCTAAGGCCTTGAGATTTTGATGAAGAAGGTGAAAATTTCTACCAAAGGGATCTAAAGAATTTTATAAAACAAAATGAATTCAACTTGCTTTATCAATTTTAAGGTTCACATAATAAAATGGTGCAGTTGAAAGAAACAAGAAATCAATGAATTTTTAACACGGCTAGGAGCACATTACGTTGTAAAGCATGGTATGGATACAGAAATTATGTTGAAGCTTTTGATTATATATGAAGTTTAATTGTTCAACCGTTTCCGATAAGGAGTGTACATCAAAGAACTCACAAGTTCGGAGAAGAAACCTAATATTTGTTGAATCTCCATCATCCACTACAAGAAAGTTTGCTATTTTCAACGGTTGACAACGTCGAAAAAAGTATTTTTAACGGTTTAAGTGACCGTTGAGAACCGCCACTAAAAACTTTGTCGAAACTTTTTTTCTACACCCTATGTGACAGTCGAAAAATGTGATTCACCTTTATCAACAATTATTAAATGTCAAAATATTATTGAAAACTATTGAAATATATGTTGTCTTGAGATAAATTTCAACAGTTTGAAACCGTTGAAATAAGTTTTTTTTTTTTTTTTTTTTTAAATCCTAATTTGGATGCAATCCTTCACTTGATCCAAATTTAATAACTTGATTCAAAATATAAACATAAACACAATTGTGCAATTCCAAATTAAACTCCATTCTCATATAAAAACTAAAGCACCAACCTAATTTTTAAGTATTAAAATAGTTCCAAGTTTTCAAAATGGCTAATTCAAAGAAAAAAAAAAATTAAAAACCACCATGCTCCATCAATTATCTTCAAGTAATAGAATTATGGAGAAGTGCCACTTCCCAACAAGACGGCCCGGCCCATGACGAAAGCTAGTATCATTGAAAAAAAGATGATGCATTCTTTCTTCATGTACTTCCCCGTAGAGAGCACCCCATCCCTCCAATATTTTCCTTACTCATAAAGCACATACATCCACTTTAACAAGTGCATATCCACCCAAGGACAACCTGTAAACCACATAAAATTGGGTTAGACTTAAGTGAGGAGCTACCAAAATTTTATTAACTGTATGGATCAAAAAGTCAAGGCCCAAAGGTAAAAATTGAAATTAAGAGTATAAACAGACTAATAAACACCAATAATATCATAACTTGGCCAAAAGATAAAAACATAAAAAAGGAAGAATTGAAACATCTATCTTTAAAATAACTGTCAAGTCCAAGTTAAAAATTGCAACACTTACATAAATGGCACCTGGTGGGTCCTGAACCCATGACCCCACCATTCACAATGCTTTTACAGGAGGAGGTTCCATTTGAGCTAGAACTCATTGGCATGAACGTGCTATTGAATATTAAAGAAACCAATAGGACAAAGGAAGATGTGATGGAAGCCCATACACGCATGAAAATAAGTTATAGACATTTACTTCAGTATAAATCCATGTATATAACATTGATGCAGACACCATTACAACAAGGGAAACCAAATTAGAGTACTAGATTTCACACACCATTTGGAGCACCCCTCCCCCCACCTCCTCTCTTCTTTTATTTTCATGGAAACAAATTCCAACCAGTATAAACAATTAAACATTTACTTTTTCTTGTGCGATGTCTTGAAGGCAGAAACTTAAAAAAATTATTAAAAAAAAAAAAAAAAAAAAAAAAAAAAACCAGAGAATTTTAATTCCACCTGGAGTTTAAATGCACACCAATTTTTCATCAATCATCATTTTAGATAACGCATTTTGTAAATTACTGCCTACTTCCATTCACAGCATCCTAAATTCACTTTTTTTAAGATAAATTAAATTCACAACTAGTATCTTCATTTAATACATATGCATGGAATCTTACAGTAAAAGCAATAATCTTAAACATCTTAACAAAATGGTTGCTTGCAAACTGTAACACAACGCTCAGACAAGATTCTAATGATCATGCTGGCCACTCTAACAGAAGCAGTGCTCTAAGTTCATATACAGATTGGAAAAGGCTCATCACAAAGTAAATAACCATTTGCAGGATTATAGACACTAAAAACTTACCTTGGCAAGAAGAGTCTTTCCAGTTCCGGGTGCTCCAGTCAAAAGAATTCCCTGCGAATAAGTATGTGTTAGGCTATGTATTATGAAATTAATCAAGCAAAGATAAACAGAAAAATGCAAGTTACAGATAGATGAAATCAGAAGATATTACCACTCTTCATACCAGAGAAGGCGAAGAATGACTACAGAATCTAAGGTTGTAGTTGAAGTAATTTAATCTCAAACATTCCACACTCTAGCATATAAAAAATTTCAGGTTTTCTAATAAAACCATAAGATATTCATATACTTGTGCAATACACGATTCACAAAACTAAACAGAATCAACATGTTACACTTCATACACAGCAAGGAACACCCAAAGCCTTTTGATGAGCATTCTCAATATCTGTAACATATAGAAATATAATAACAAACCTCTGGCAACTTCCCCCCAAGGCGAGTAAATTTAGATGGGTTTTTTAGGTACTCCACTACTTCCTCAAGCTCCTGCTTTGCATCATCACAACCTTTGACATCTTTAAATGTCTTAACATTCTGCAAGAAAACAAATTGGTCAGGGTGATTAAATAATATACTTCAAATGCAAGCATACTGCAAGTAAGAGATGCAACTCCCAAATTCCTTGGAAAATAACTCCCATAAAATATTCAAGAAACCATAATTACAAGAACTGAAGAAACACCTTTATCCAAACTATTATTGGAAATTTTAGGTGATATCACATCCCTACCTTACCTTTGAACTTTTTTTTTTTTTTTTGACAAGTCTTTCAACTAAATATAGGAACTAGAACTACACATTAAAGTCTCCATTTGTTTCTTAACATGTTTTAGCAAAAAATTTGAAACAAAATTTTCAATACTTGACCAAATTTTCTACATTTGCTTCTCCATATTCACTGGCTTCTGTCTCCTGTGTGCCCACTGCCGCGCCCCACAACACCCGCCACCCCCCCCCCCCCCCCCCCGGTTTTCCTCTCCTTCCTTGGGGAACAGAGGTGGGGACCCAACCTCAAAGAAATACAAAGGCAGCCATTCCATGTCAAAGATCACCAATATCGAGAGTACAGATACCAAATATCTACCTTCTCTGGCATAACTTCTTTATTTAACTCCTTCGGGGCATAGGAAGAACTAGAGCCAACACCTGATGTTCCTATCCCACCCAAGCTCCCTACATATTTTTGAAGTGCAGCAGCACCCAGTATCCTAAAAGGAAAATCAAGTTTGGAGTGAGTACAACTCAAGTATACAGAAAAGCACTAACTACTAGATACTGTGTGTGTGTGTGTGTGTGTGTGTGTGTGTGTGAAGAGAGAGAGAGAGACTTGAGGAACAGAAGGTTCATACCATACTAATCCAAGAGCTATAGTAAATAAGATAGTTGAGATAAGCTCTTGCGTAAAACGTGATTTGTTTGAGACTTTAAGTTCAACCTAGTAGGAAAAACAACACTTATTAAGTTGAATTTATAATTAAAAGTAGAAAAAAAAAGTCAGCAAGTATATAATAAATCTCAGACTTTGGCTTTAGTCTCAAATTTGACCCTGAAGTGTCAATTGCATCAGTATCAACCTTATAGTTTCAAATTGTTTCAATCTGGTGAGTCTCACGTTAACTAAAAATAATGGAAGACCACATAAGTTGTACTTAGGACCTATTAGTGCACCACAAAAACACTCCATGTAAATTGAAGGTGGTATTTTGAAGCCAAATGAGCTCACAAACATATCGTTGAGTACAAATGTCAAAAGTTTTTACCGTTCAAATAGGTATTAATTGCACCTTATCTGAGTTTTCATTACTTTCACTGAGTTTCCAAATTGAAACAATCTTGGAACTACCAAGTAAACATTGATGCAACTGAATTTTTGGATTTAATTTGAACCAAGGTCAAACTCTAGGGTTTTATGATATAATTACCCCCCAAAAAAGAAAAAGAATTCACACACACATATCAATCTTTCAACAGATAATCAAGGTTTATACTAAAATCAGCCAATGAGGACCATGTCCTGTCAATATGACTCAAAATTTTTGTATAAAATCTTACCACCACAACATGCAATGGTTGCTTCTCAGATATGCCAGGGTTTAGAAAGGGATCGTCCAAGTTGCCTGATGCCCGCAGCTTCAACTCTTGCAACTACATTTATAAAGTTAATCATTAGTTGAATTTCAATGATGAAAGAGACTGGTTTAAGAGAGTTGAATGAGGATCTAGATTTGCATTGCAAAACATGGATTAAAACAAACAAAAAAACATAGAAAGTTCATTTGAGTAGTCTCAAATACAAGATTTGGTATCTCAAAGCTCATGTACCATAATAATTAGCTAATATTGACATTGCAGAATGATCCAAAATTCATTTCTCTTACATTAACATTATAAACATTCTTTTTTTTTTTTGATAAGTATATTAACATTATAAAAATTCATAGAACCCATATAATTTTGTAAATGCTAAAAGGTATTTCTTCATGATTGCTCTATGGAACTCATCAACTAAAGAAAAATATATGGTGGGTTTTTGAAAAGTATTGTGGCAGATTATTTATTAATTAACCGTTGTCAGCTAAATGTGTGCATTTCATAAACATCACCTATATCCATTTGATATATGAGATCATGCAAAATAAGATTTTTTTTTTTTTTAAATGGTAAGTTACTTACGCACCCAATGGGTCTTGAACCCACGACCTCATCCTCCACCTAGAACTTATAAGGGGCGGAGGTACTAGTTGAGCCAGAGCTCATTGGCAGTAAGTTTTACATTATCATAGGCTCACACACATGTAATTGGTATTGGACCATTTTATAATTTTCATTATCTTTGTTCTTAGTGATACACTATTTGGTTATATGCTACATCAAATGCATATTACTCCATGAATGTTCAATATGTGTGTAAAACATTGTGAATGTTTAGACCCCAATTTACAAATTACCAATTCAAACTTAATATCAAACAATGTATGTGGGAAAATGAACATAAGCTTATAACAGAATTGATAAACAATCTAAACCAAATAAAATCACATCCACAGCAGAAATTACATGGCAAAGATTAAGGGAAAAGAGATGCAAACACAAGGACAATACAACGATGTATTATCAAAGAGGA
This sequence comes from Quercus gilva, assembly GCA_023621385.1. Classification (NCBI taxonomy): domain Eukaryota; kingdom Viridiplantae; phylum Streptophyta; class Magnoliopsida; order Fagales; family Fagaceae; genus Quercus; species Quercus gilva. The sequence goes on from CM042477.1 coordinate 59,397,365, forward strand.
AACTGAAGCTCTCGACGTAAAACCTCTCCGCCGCCCTCCAAGCGGTCAATAATCTACTAAAGAATGAAGTTGGGATACATGAACAGCAGAAGACCTTCCAAGCTAATCTACCCAGTGTACCTAAGCCCTCCAAGCTTCTTGCTCCAACAAGGTTACACCGAACCTTTGTCTTCTTTAGCTTACCGGATTCTGCTATAGCCCATAGCATTAACCAATATGAATTGGTCCCTTCCTAACTGCTTCCCAAAGCACCAAAAAGCCTTCTCACAGATATGGGTATGGTGAGAAAAGGGTTTGGCTAAGAACCTCTCAAGGATGTAACAATGGAAAGGGTGAGAGTAGAGGAATTTGAAGAGTCTCTATGTAATCATTGTGGATGAGTCATTCTTGTTTTTCTTTAGGGTTTCTCTCTCAAAATTCTCTCTGGAAGCTCTCTAAATTTCATGGGTATAAGGGTCTATGTATAGTGGGTGTGTGTTTGGAATGCGAAGAGTCATTTTTTCCAAACAGAGCTGGCTGGTGACTTGGCCTCACGACTTGACTGAATCGCGAGTTCAAGCCGCGAGCTAACTAAATGGCCAATCTAAACTTTTTGTCCTGTAGTGTTACAGGTGGCACAACGGTTTAGCTACTCTACATGCTTCACTGGTGTGCAACTTCTAGCGGCTTGCCAATCGCGAGCCACTCGCGAGATCCATTCGTGAGTCCCTGCTTCACTGCACAATCTTAAGCATTTCTTCGCACTCTCTCACACACTACCCTTACAAGATTCTCACCTAAATACATGATTTCTAAATGCTAAATTACAAGAAAATTTGGCACGAAATAAAGCCAACAAAATGGTTGATTAAATTCAACCTTAAAATCTCCCCCTTTGGCTATTCCATGACAAAACCCTACAACAAACTCTAGACTTAACGCGTGAATTGGGAACAGTTGAGCAAAACTCACTCACACCTAACTTTAGAATTTGTGAAGCTTTTGAACCATAAGAACAAGTATCTCCTAAAACACAACAACACAATATGATCATTGTATGCAGAAAACTTGTAATGCATATGGAGCAAACACAATGCGATTAAGCAAAATGGACTTAAGCAATAAACCATGGCTTGACCAAAAACGAACAATCACTATAAATAGTGATCACAATGCTCATTTACATAAGGAATGAACATCCGAACATGCAAGCTAATAAGCTCATTTGCAAAGTATCATTTGCATGTCCAACACTCAACCAATGCAACAACACAAGGTAATTGCATTAAGGATAAAGATCCAACAAAGGGCACAAGAGTGATATACTTAAAGTAGTGCAAAGCATAACAAAAAGTACTTAAGCTACAAAGCAAGGGTACAAAACCTAAAAGCTTAGAAAAGGCAACGGTTACAAATGTACCATACACAAAACAGAATAACATCTTATATAAATAAACCACAGAGCCAACAGCTTTAGACAAAGTGTTAGAACCATATCCACACAAGAGTTTATAAAAACAACAAGAAAATAGCTATAAACAGGATAAACAAAACAAAAGTTTGTTAAACTATCCAAAAGTATGTGTGAGCGTATATGCATATATATTAGCTTCCTTTTCTAGAGCACACAACTCCCCTTTTCAGTATGCTATCTCTCTCCCCCTTTTTGTCACGAATAGCTAAAGACTTTCTTCAAGCTTTTGCTGAATAGCATCTAACTATGTTTCAATGGTTGTGAGACGCATTTGAACTTGGTTGTTGGTGGAGTAGAGAAGCCATTCTAATCCTGAAATCTGCTATGACAAACTTTCAATCAAAGTACTTAACTTGTCAGCTTGAGAGGTAGGTGGTGCAGGTGGAGTTCCAGTTGATTGCATCTCAGAAGGAGTGGGAGAAACAGTCTCGGTATGCACAAGTGTAGCTGAACCTTGACTAGATGGGGTGACATGGGTGAATGGCTCACTCTTAGGTGCTTTAGAAGAGTGACTCTTACATGCTTGAAGAGTGATCATGGATATTGGTTGAAGACGTGACACAATTTTACCATCTGTTGGTGGACTGACACCTTCAAGAAGCATGATCTTCATGACGAGACTACAAAAAGGAATACATGTTCGTGCTGCTGATCGAGCCACTATTTTCCCAATGGTCTGAAAGATGTGGGCACAAATGTCAATCGGAGCTCCGGTAATGAGATCACATAGAAATTGTGGTCTTCCAAGATTGATGAAAGCGGTGTTCGACAGTGGGTAGAGGTTGGAGAACATGATTAGTTTTAGAGTCGTCAGTATAGGCGTAAACTGTGCAGTGCCTATAGATGAACCTTTGCTTCTAACCTTATGATTCGTCCCAAGAACTTGGAGAATGTCTTGTACCTGAAGTACTTTGTCATCGTAGGGAGTGAGATCCACATTTGTTGGTCTAGTGATGCGAAGAACCTTTGCAATGTAGTTTGTATTGATGGAGAATTTTGTTCCTCTTACCCAACATTTCAACTCTACTCCGGTGTATCTGGCATTATAGTAGAATTCCTTAACTAATTCATCCACCGGATCCTCGAAATTCCCGAACAGATCAGACCAATCTCTTATTTCTAAAATCCTAGGGATAAATGTTGTTCCCAAGGTATCAAATTTTACTACATGTTCCACAATAGTATGAGCATCTATAAAAATGCCTGAGTAGGTCTGTGAATCAAGAGGAGTCCTAAATCTCTCACTGTTAAAGTCTTTAAACCTCTAAGACGAGAGTCGAGTCCGTTTAGCAACAGGGGATGATGGAAAATCAGTTTCAATCTCTTTTCCTTTAGAAGATCAGCGAGACATCTGCAAGAGAACAAACACACAGAAAAGAACCAAGTGCAACCCCACCAGACACAAACATCAACTTGATTAGATTAAAAAAAAATGAAATACAGAGAGAGATTTCACTCAATCACAGAACATGAATCAATACAGCACCAATTAATCAAAAGCAACACTGATGGAGTGTATATGTACGAATGTAACAAGTGTTTAAAACTGATGCTTTTTCAGTTATAACTTAGTACCAAGTAGACAATTAACAGTTGAACATCACACAGTCACAAATAACTGTCAATGTGACATTCTACCATGAACATGATATGCACAGAGCAACACAGACATGAAACACAACATAGAATACAGACATCATCACAAAAAATGTGAGATAAGCAACTAACATTCAGTATCACCAACACTCAAACAAACTTACTCAACAAAATGAACCAAACCCATGTTCGAAACACTATATTTCTCAAATCTCAATAACAACACACAGATCAAGAGAACAAGGCAATAAACTTGAAATACTTAGTAAAACTGAGAAAACCCATACCTTTTCTTGAAGAGTTAAGGTTGAAATGATGCAAAAATGGAGGTTTTTCGAGAGTGACATGATGAGTTTGAGAGAGAGTTGAAATGGGGGGACAATGAACAGTCACAAAAGTTCGAGGGAAAACTGAAAAGTTTTGAAAACTACCTTTAAAACACAAAACATGCATTTTTCGCGATTGAATCAAGTCGCGTGCAAGTCGCCAGAGCCAACCGCTAGAACACTTAAAAGCAAAATTTTTTTTAAATTTTCTAAGTGTTTTTTGCGACTGGAAGGTCTACCCGCTAGAGAGTCGCGAGGTAAACAGCGAAAATCTCTGTGTACCCCTCGCAACTGGACCTTCCACCCGCGAACAAGTCGCCACACTAAACCGCGAGAAACATAAAAACCCAAAATTTGAAAAATATTCTAAGTATTTTTCACGACTAGGACATTGACCCGCCAGTGAGTCGCGAAAAATTTCTGTGTGGGCTCGCGACTAAGGCATGCGACTAGACCAACCCGCGACTGAGTCACTAGAACAGGACAACACTGTTTTTGAAGATTTTGACAATTTTTGCAAAAACAAAATACTTTCCAAAAACAACTAAAACACTCAAAAATCGTTTTATGTTTGATCAACAAAGATTGAGCATGTGAAAACATATTTAATCAAGTACAATCACACAAATGAATATAGCATTCATTGATCATAGACATGTGTGATGTGTGTGGGTATCAAAAATGAGATAGTCCTTAGTTTAATGTGAAGCTTCAATGATCAATTCAATCAGGGCATACACAACTAGCACTAGATAGAGTGATCCATCTCAATTATAGAAATATGCATATATGACCTCCCACATAACTTGATAACATAACTTTGAAACTTTTCATTTGGCTCCATCTACATCCTATCATTTGATCTTTTCGAATCATTACATCTCATTGTGAGATCAATGCCTGAAACTTTTGATTTTTCAATTTGATAAGTTAGCCTTTGGCTTTTTAGGCATCATACATTTTATTTTTGGTTGCTTTCCCTTTTTCCTAGTCAAATACTAGTATGTGCGACAGGCTTTTGCAGCTCTATATCTCTTTTCATTTGGAGATTTACATTTGGTGAGCTCTTTAAGCAAAAACAATAAAATAAAGAGTGGGAAGATATATAGGCATAAGTCTATGCATGTCTCAAGATCAAACAAAACCATTCACTAATCATTCATGACAAGGTTGAAGATCTATTTACAACAGTCACCCAGATTTCAAGATTTCTCCCATAATGATATGAGTGCATAGGGAAAAAGCTAAGCTTATAGATGCACAAAGCCATTAGTACAAAGGTACAAGGCAAAACATGTTTTGAGACAAAACTCAACAATGTTGATCAAACTTTTTAGATTTTCTATTTTTTATGTGCTTTTTGGATTTTTTGACATAAAAACATGAAAAGATTGATCAAAAGCAACAATGTAAAAACATTTAAAACAAATAGCAACCAAAAAAACAATTTTCAATTCAAACTAGCACCAAGCACACAGCCAAACATTGTCACAAAACATAGGAAGTATTAATGCATGGACATGTTGTAATGCTTATGCATGAGTACCCTTCTTCACCCACACGTCACGTGCGTTTGGGGTGATATCCCTATAGGATTTGGTACTAAAGTTAGGACTTTCAAACCTTCTAGTGAAGCTTTCCAAGCAAGTAGTGAATGCACCAATCATCTTCATCACATCCATCACACAGGGATCACCATTTCGACCTCTTGATGACACAACAGCCTAGGTCCTCTTGTCATTTCTTGGTCCTCTTGACCTTTGATCAGTTGCATTCTTCAATGCTCTAAGCTTATGACAATTGGGTCTGGTGTGTCCTTGAAGTCCACAATGATGAAAAAAGTGGTTCGTTCTCTGACCTCTTTGTGATCTTGGAAGAGATTTCCCTCTGGCTTTAGACCTGACCACAGATTGTTTCCAAGGCTTATTCAACACCCTTTGGTCAGCCACAATCTTCTTCTTTTCAGCCTTTGCCTTCTCCTCAGTAGGGGCAACTACAACTGACTTTTTGGCCTTCACAAACTTCACTTCCTTGGAGACATTCACAGCTGAACTACTTTCTCTGGTATATCCTAACCCAGATTTGTCTGAGAAATGTTTTTGAGAGGAAATGACATCATCTAGCTTCTTGGTGTAGACCCTCTCTACCTTAGCATTTGCTTGAACCACCTCAAACTTAAGGAATCTAATTTTTAAGTAAGCTTCTGATAACTCTCCATTCAGCTTTTCTATTTCACACTTTGCCTCCTTATGTCGCATTAGGAGACTTTTGTAATCCTCCTCTACCTTCTTCATATCTTTCACGGCTGCCTTGGCCACACGTGCATATTCTCTTGATTTCTCAATGAGTGAATTGTAGTTCTCTTGAAGACCTTCTACAATCTCATCTTCTTCACCATCCGATTCTTTTACAATTCTCATTGATTCCTCATCACTATGCTCCCCAAGCTCTTGTACAAGCAAATTCAAGTCCTCCAAAGACTCAACATGAGCAATAGTCATAAATGCGGAGTAATTGCCTTCTCCATCACAACTTTTCTCAGAATCAAAGTTGGATGAATCTGAGTCACTAAGAGTTATGGCATATGCTTTGCCCTTTGATTTCAAATAGTTTGGACATTCTTTCTTGAAGTGTCCATGCCCATTGCACTCGAAACAGGTGATTCCTTGTGTAGATTGGGATTCCCTACCACCTTCCTTTTTGAATTCCTTTTTCTCCTTCCCCGGAATTCTGGAATTTCCCTTTATCACCAAATTTTCCATTGTTCTTGAATTTCAAGAATTTTCAAAAAAATTTCACAAGGTACGCCACATCTTGATCGACAAAATCCTCATCTGATGAGTCGTGGGCTTTTACCCTTTCATTAGTTGTCTTAAGAACAAAAGATTTGCTCTTCCTTTGTGTGGGCAACGACAGTTTATACGTCTAAGTGAACCAATCAGTTCTTGGACTTTGATATTATCAAGGTTCTTACTCTCTTCAATCGCTATCACCTTGGCACAGAAGCTTTCCAACAATGACCGAAGGATCTTGCTCACTATTTTAGAATCCTCCATTTTCTCCCCCAAATTAAACCTTCTGACGACTACCTCATTCAGCTTACTATAGAAAGAGTTAAAAGACTCATCCTCACTCATTTTGAGCTCCTCAGACCAAGTGGTCAGCATTTGCAGCTTAGTGTCTTTCACTTTCTTTGTTCCCTCATAAGTAGTCTCTAGTATCTGCCATGCTTCCTTGGCAACAGTGATGTGTGAAATCCTGTGAAACTCATCTGGAGAAACACCACAAAAAACAGCATTCAAAACTTTACTATTAGCATTAGCTACCGCAAGAGCTGCCTTATCCCAAGTGGATTTAGCAACCTTCGGCCTAGTCCATCCCACTTCAACCGCATCCCACACAGTATCATCAATAGAACATAAAAATGCCCGGTTCATCTCAATACGGGGTCAAGGATCACACTAAGGTGTTTAAACCACAAAGAGTGCACTCGCTCTGATACCAATTGAATGTTCAATATGCGTGTAAAACACTATGAATGTTTAGACCCTAATTTACAAATTAGCAATTCAAACTTAATATCAAACAATGTATGTGCAGAAAATAAACATAAGCTTATAACAGAATTGATAAACAATATAAACCAAATAAAATCACATCCAGAACAAAAATTAAATGGCAAAGATTAAGGGAAGAGAGATGCAAACACAAGGACAACACAACAATATGTTATCGAAGAGAAAACCGAAGCCCTCGGTGTAAAACCTTTCCGCCACCCTCCAAACGGTCAATAATCCACTAAAGAATGAAGTTGGGATACATGAACAGCAGAAGACCCTCCAAGCCTAATATGCCTAGTGTACCTAAGCCCTCCAAGCTTCTTGCTCCAACAAGGTTACGCCGAACATTTGTCTTCTTTAGCTTACCGGATTCTGCTATAGCCCATATTATCAACCAATATGAATTGGTCCCTTCCTAACTGCTTCCCAAAGCATCAAAAAAGCCTTCTCACAGATATGGGTATGGTGAGAAAAGGGTTTGGCTAAGAACCTCTCAAGGATGTAACAATGGAAAGGGTGAGAGTAGAGGAATTTGAAGAATCTCTATGTAAAGATTGTGGATGAGTCAATCTTCTTTTTCTCTAGGGTTTCTCTCTCAAAATTCTCTCTAGAAGCTTTCTACATTTCGTGAGAATAAGGGTCTATATATAGTGGTGTGTGTTTGGAATGCGAAGAGTTATTTTTCCAAAACAGAGCTGGTTGGAAACTTGACCTCACGACTTGACTAAGTCGCGAGTCAAGCCGCGAGCTAACTGAATGGCTAGTCTGGACTTTTTGTCTGTAGTACTACAACTGGCATGACAATTCAGCTACTCTGCACACTTTACTCGTGTGCAACTTCTGGCAGCTTGCCAGTCGCGAGCCACCCGCGAGATCCAGTCACGAATCCCTGCTTCACTGCACAATCTTAAGCATTTCTTCACACTCTCTCACACATTACCCTTACAAGATTCCCACCTAAATACCGGGTTTCTAAATGCTGAATTACAAGCAAATTTGGCACGGAATAAAGCTAACAAAATGGTTGATTAAATTCAACTTTACACTCCACATATACATAAAATGATTGATTGCTATGTTGCAACTTCTTAATTTATTTTCCATGATGTTGAACATTTCAATAAGATGAGTTCGTTATTTATAATGCAGAATGCAATATAGGGTGATAAATTATGTGATACCAATCTCCTATCTTCTAAATTATATTAGAAGACACGCATATAACTATATAGAATATTTGTACCTGATGGGATGACAAAAAGGTAAGGAAAACCAGCTCAGACTTCAAAGTGAGTACTGAGGTTGTAAACCTGTGATTCAATTAATTCTTATGGCTTACACCACTAGATACAACTCATACAAGTAACATTTGCACCACGAGATACAACTCATACAAGTAATTTTTTTTTTTAATAAGTATTTCACTAGAAAAAGAACAACATCTTTAGTCCTTAACCAAAACAGAACCAAAAAATTGGAAATTACAACTATAAATAGATGAGGCTATACCCCCATCTACGTCATAGCATGATGAAAACTAGGACTACAGACCAATCCCCGATCAGAAAACAAACATGTTATGCACTACATCATCAAAATATAACTCTTCCTATAAAAGGACATTCACCTACAGCTCCAACGCCCAAACAGCAGACAATACATGAGACCAAATTCCTCATAAAGTCAATTCTTTATACACCACTGACACTAAGCCGATCGAAAGGGAGGCACACTACAAGAAATTTGGTTATTTTCAATGGTTGAAACCGTTTTAAAAAGTACTAAAAACCGTTGAAAATACTATTTTCGACGGTTAAAGTAACCATCGAGAACCGCCATTAAAAACTATGTTGAAAATTTTTTTCTACAGCCTATGCAACCGTAAAACCGTAAAAAAAAATGTTACACTTTTATTAACGGTTAATAAACGTCGAAGTATTATTAAAAGCCATTGAAACATAACACATAAAAAAGCTTATTACTTTTTTCTACATGTACTCAACCGTCGATAAAAGGTATCTTGAGATAAATTTCAATAGTTTGTAAACGTTGAAATAAGTATTTTCTTTAGAAAAAAAAATTTGGATGCACTTTTTACATTGATCAAAATTTAATAACCTAATTCAAAATATAATGTAAACACAATTGTGCAATTCCTAATTAAATTTACAACAACCAATCAACTACTCTTTTAACAAAATAAAAAAAATTGTACAAATACAATGGATAATTAGAGCTAAAAATATATTTTTTTTAATCAGTAATAGGATCATCATTGTTAACCAATGATGCAGCATCTCGATTACCAATTCTATCATAATGTATTTCAGTGCAAGGTCCACAAGGACTTGTATCACCCATCTCCCAGAAATTGTCCTGTACAAAGAAACAAAAACTGTAAAAAATTGCACACATGGAAAACACTTTATTTTTATTCAACAACTTCCCTACATATATTCATGGACATGTAATAATCCTGTACTTCCATTTTATCAACCTCACATTTTCATTTCAGCTGCACTAGTGTCATATAAATGTTTCTTGGTAGCCAGCATTTCTTTGCTGTCATTAAATACACAAACAATTGAATCTGCAAAAATTTAGACAACTATATACATGTTGGCTATGGAGACAATTCTCACGTTCAAGCTCTTTAATTTCCTCCTGAATTGAAACGAAAATCAGAAACTAAACTAGGGGAAAAAAACCATTTAATTTAGATTTCATCTGACATACTTGAAGTGCTAAAATATGCCATTGTGATTGTGCTAGCTCTTCCTCTCTCTGAGCTTGCTGCCTTGCCAAAAGCTGAATTTCAAAAGAAAAATCACCATCAACCAAAATTTTACTTGCATGCAATGCATGAAACAAATTATTCCAAAGATGAACCAATTAGCAAGCATCCATTCATATTAAAGAGAACTTTGTGTATTTGATACGAGTTTCCCAGGAAATGGTCCATCTTCATTGGAGAACTATAGTGATACAGTTTTTTTTTTTTTAAAAAAACAAAGGCTATTGTGATATCCATCATTATTCAAAAGCATAAACAACGGTTACTTGAACATTATCCACAAAATCTTCAATTAACTAATGAATGCAAAAGTTAATCAAGATATAAAGCCTAGGTGGAAGCAGGAAAGTTGTGAGGGAAAATGTAAAGAACACAAGATTAGCATACAAACTGGTGACAAAATAAATAAATATTTCTAGTTTGTGTGGACTTTATCTACACCAACTCACTTCTTCAAGCACAAATTTTTCCATCAGAGCTGGTTAAAAATTGCAGCTCTATGATATAATTGGCTACCTGCTAAATTGTCATAATAAATGCATTTGGAGACTCAACAAAGTACATTTTAAATGAGAACAGATTTTTTGAGAGAAATGTTTTTACCAGAACCTGCTGTTCTGCTACAGAAGTGCTTAAATTCTGTGCATCCTGCTTTTGCATGGCTGATAATACCAGTTAGAGAAAAAGGATATGTTAAAACCTCACCAACTACCCCAAGGGTTAAATTTGTTATAGATTGAGAAAACTTTCAACTTATATTTAACTAGTAGAGGTGCTGACAAGTGGTAGCAGGAATGGGTTCATACCTGTGTAGTGATTTCCATTGTGATCAACCTGAGATTATTAATCACATTGTCAGGCCAAGGACTAAAATATTAAAACCTAAGTCTTGGGAAGTATTAAAAATATGAGGTGAAATTTAACAAATATTTTAAGAAGACAAAAGAATGAAACGGACAGGTGGTCTTGATTCTAAAGATTGATGAAGATTCTTATTGTCATCAAGAAGTGTATAAATTTCTTTGTCCTTCTCCTCAATCATTCGATCAGCAAGATCACGAAATGTATCATGCTCTTCCTACAAGTTATGCATCCAATTAACACAAGAACAAAAATATAAATATACTGACAATTAATCCAAGCCCAAATGCAACAAGATACAAGATTTAAGGTACCTTCAATATTCTTTTATAACGTAATTTGAGCTCATCCAATTCTTTTTGTACATCGTGTCCAGATGATGCTTCAATTTGAGCCTTCAGTCCCTCACATCTGACTATAAAATTAAGTATAACATTTTTGAATACTTAACTGGTATCCATATTTCTATGGATTGGAGAAAAGGAAGGAAAAGAGGGTAAGAATCATCTTTATTCGACTTAGCATAGATGTCTTACTTTGCCATGTTTCTTCTATATTTTGAAGGTTCATTTCCCATGTTTCCTTATTTGATTGGTGGCTAGCATTAGCAGAATTCAGCTTTATTTCTAAGCTCTTGATCTACTGCTTGGCATTGTCAAGGACCAACTCTCTGGAATAAATATGTAATTGAAGAGTCAAATCAGACTTCTTAGTACGTAAACCAAAATTCAATATTTCAAGAATAGAAGTAAAAAATGCCACTTATCAGAAGATAGAGGATTGGGTGTATCACTATTTCAAGGCCCCAGTAAAAGAGACTGGTTTCTTTAAATTTTTTAAACCAATGCTAGTAATAAGTGCCTTTAGCTAGAAGATAATGGAAGTTGGATATGCAAGGAACTGTAGCACCAATATATAAATGGTGTAGAGCCATATTCTGATACTCCCAATGCATCAATACTTATTCTACTTCTGTTAAAGCACAGTATCAATGAGGCATACAACATAGTTGAAGAACTTTGTTCTGCACCATAGATGCCAAGGATATGCAACTAGAAATATTTTGGAGAAGGGAATATATTTTGTTTTTTCTTTTCTATATAGCTGGTAAATTAAGCATTAGATCCTATAAGGTTGAATTTAATCAACCATCTTATTGACTTTATTCCGTGCCAATTTGCTTGTAATTTAAGCACTTAGTAACCCTGTATTTAGGTAGGATTATTGTAAGGGTAGTGTGTGAGAAGATGTGAAGAAAAGCTCAAGTATGTGCAAGAAGGCAGAGATTCGTAGCTAGGACTCGCGGCTGACTCGCGACTGGCAAGCCGCCAACTGCAGGCACGTGAGATGCACACAAGGGAGCTAAAGGGTTACGCCAGCTATCGCACTACAGGACAAAAGTCCCAGGATGGCCAGGCTGTTATCTTGCGGCTTGAACTCGAGACTCAGACCAATCGCGAGGCCAAGCCGCCAATCAGCCCTATTTGGGAAAACCTGACTCTTCGCATTCCTTTCTCACCCCACTATATATAGACCCTTATACCCATCAAATGTAGAGAGCTTCCAGAGAGAATTTTGTGAGAGAAACCCTAGAGAAAAACAAGATTGCCTCATCCCTAATCTTTACCTTAGAGACTTTACAAATTCCTCTTCTCTCTTCCTCTCCATTGTTGAATCCTTGAGAGGCCTTTTTACCAAATCCTTATCTCACCACACCCACGTCTGTGAGAAGGTTTATTTGGTGCTGTTAGGAAGCAGTTAAGAAGGAACCAATATCCATTGGTTAATGCTATGGTCTAGAAGCGGAATCCGGGAAGCTAAAGAAGAAATAGGTTCGACGTAACCTCATTGGAGCAAGAAGCTTGAAGGGCTTAGGTACTTGGGTAGATTAAGCTTGGAGGGTCTTTTGCTGTTCATGTATCCCAACTACACTTTTTAGTGGATTATTTACCGCTTGGAGGGCGGCGGAGACGTTTTACGCCGAGGGCTTCGATTTCCTCTTCGATAACACATTGTGTGTTGTCCGTGTGTTTGCATCTTCCTTTCCTTTATCTCTACCTTATATTTACCACTGTGGATGTGTTTATATTTGGCTTAGATTGTTTATCAATTCTGTATTTGGCTTTTGTTCATGTTCTGCACATTAATTGTTTGATAATAAACTTGAATTGATAATTTGTTAATTGGGGTCTAAACGTTCAAGGGTGTTTCATACCCATATTGAACATTCAATTAGTATCAGAGCGGGTACACTTGTTGTGGTTTAATTACCTAAGTGTGATCCCTGACCCCCTTTTGAGATGAATAGGTCATAATCTCTTAATGTACCACCGTTCTTTGACGGTAATAATTATGCATTTTGAAAAGTCCGTATGAGGGCGTTTTTGTGTTCTATTGATAATGCTGTGTGGGATGTAGTTGAAGTAGGTTGGACAAGTCCTGAGGCTGCCAAATCCACTTGGGATAAGGCTGCTCTTGCGGCGGCCAATGCAAATAGCAAAGCCTTGAATGCTATTTTCTGTGGTGTCTCTCTAGAAGAATTTTACCGGATTTCACATATCACCATTACAAAGGAAGCATGGGAAATTCTGGAGACAACTTATGAAGGGACTAAGAAAGTGAAGGACACCAAACTTCAAATGTTGACCACTCGCTTTGAGGAGTTAAAGATGAGTGAGGATGAGTCTTTTGATTCGTTTTACAGTAAAATATATATTTACTAATTTCAATTTTCGCTTAATTTTCGATTGTTACTAAGGGGTTTTGTGTTTTTTTTAGGCTAACTTTATAATCTACTTGATAATTTAATGTGCTTTTGATTTTAATCCTATCAGGGGATTTCTCTACTTGAAAAAGGGTCAAAATTAATGAAGATTTGATTGGTTGGTTTATAGTCTAGGCGATTTGGGTTTTATATCTATGAATCATTATCTGATTTTTATTTTACCCCTCCCTGATTTGATTGTTTTAGTCAAAGTTATATTACTTAATTTGATTATAGCTTAATTTTTTATTGTTATTCAGGAGTTTTAAGGTTTTGTTTAGGCCACGAAGGGAATGAGTTGCCCACGACTCATTCCCCAACAAGTATTTCTCTTGAAAAAAAACAATTTTGGTATTTTTTATGCTATGTGAAGTCCTTGCTTTTTATGAATACATGTATATGATGTTTAGTGCTTCCTCTAACTTTATAGAGCCTACATATAAACTATTCACCAACTGAACAGTTCTCCTAACTTGTGTGAAATCCACCTGTTAGGGGCTTGAGTGAGTTTGGATGATACCATGGTGTTATATTAATTAACAACAAATTTGAAACAATAACCATTGTTTTGATGCTGAGAAGAAATGCAAGCCTTTCATTGTAAAATTAGTCTCTATCACGTTCTAGAGTTGGTGATGATAAATACCTATAAGCCATTACTTTTAGTTGTAGAGAAATTATGAATCTATTGACTATTGAACTATTTGACTAAGGCAAATAACATTAGACCTGATAATGGATTCTTCTTTGCATGTTCCCCTCATTAGGCACATCTCTTAGGCCTATTTAGTTGCCCATGAATCAAAACTATTCATATTTTGTATAATACTGCATTCACAAATTGTCACTGTAGTGGATAGAATGACTTATTTGTGTTTTATGATGTGGATTTTAGCAAAATATTTCTAATTTTGTTAGAGAAAATTGGAACATGTTTGAATTCAAAAATGGCTTAAGAGTGAGGCTATGATTAGCTATTGTCCTGCCCTATGTATATAAGCATGCAAGGCTGTGCGTGTATTTTTCTCATTGGGAATAATTAATTCAAGAATACGATTTTTGAACCTAACCAATATAGCTATAATGTTATATAGATTTTGTAGATATTCTTAGTTTATTATGAGATTTTAGTAGCATAATAGTGTTCAATACATAAAATTAAATTCATTGCTTTTCATATGTTCAACTTGCATAATTAAGCATAATCCTCACATGAAGCTTTTATTTATTTATTTATGTAAGGTTGAATTTAATCAACCATCTTGTTAGTTTTATTCTGTGACCATTTTACTTGTAATTTAGCACTTAGTACCCTGTATTTATGTGGAAAAATTGTAAGGGTAGTGTGTGAGAAGATGTGAAGAAAAGCTCAAATATGTGCAAAGAAGCAAAGCTTCGCGGCTAGGACTCGCAGGTGGATTGCGACTGGCAAGCCGCCAAATGATGGCATGTGAGATGCACACAGGGAAGCTAAAGGGTCGCGTCAGCTGTCACACTACAAGACAAAAGTCCCAAGCTGGCCAGGCCATTACGTGGCAACTTAAACTCGCGACTTGGACAAGCCGCGAGACCATGCCGCCAATTTACCCTGTTTGGCACAAACTGTCTCTTCATATTCTTTTCTCACCACACTATATATAGACCCTTATACCCACTATATTGAGAAAGCTTCTAGAGAGAATTTTGTAAGAGAAACCCTAGAGAAAAACAAGATTGCCTCATCCCTAATCTTCACCTAAGAGACTCTACAAATTCCTCTTCTCTCTTCCTCTCCATTGTTATACCTTTGAGAGGCATTATACCAAATCCTTATCTCACCACACCTACGTCTTTGAGAAAGTTCATTTGGTGCTGTTGGGAAGCAGTTAGGAAGGAACCAATCTACATTGGTTGATGCTATGGTCTAGTAGTGGAATCCGAGAAGCTAAAGAAGAAATAGGTTCAGCGTAACCTCGTTGGAACAAGAAGCTTGGAGGGCTTAGGTACTTGGGTAGATTAGGCTTTGAGGGTCTTCTGCTGTTCATGTATCCCAACTATATTCTTTAGTAGATTATTTGACCGCTTAGAGGGCGGCAGAGAGATTTTACATCAAGGGCTTCGGTTTCTTCTTCGATAACACATCGTGTGTTGTCCATGTGTTTGCATCTTCCTTCCTTTATCTTTGCCTTATATTTACTGCTGTGGATGTGTTTATATTTGGTTTAGAGTATTTATCAATTCTGATATAAGCTTGTTGTCATATTCCGCACATTGATTGTTTGATATAAAGCTTGAATTAGTAATTTTGTATTTGGGGTCTAAACGTTTAAGGGTGTTTCATACTCAAATTGAACTTTCAATTGGTATCAGAGCGGGTACACTTGTTGCGGTTTTAATACCTTAGTGTGATCCTTGACCCCCTTTGAGATGGATAGGTCTCAATCTCTTAATGTACCACCGTTCTTTGACGGTAATAATTATGCATTTTGGAAAGTCCGTATGAGGGCGTTTTTGTGTTCTATTGATGATGCTGTGTGGGATGCAGTTGAGGTAGGATGGACAAGGCCAGAGGCTGCCAGTTCTACTTGGGATAAGGCTGCCCTTACGGCAGCCAATGCAAATAGCAAGGCATTGAATGCAATTTTCTGCGATATCTCTCCAGAAGAATTTCATCGGATTTCACATATCACCATTGCTAAGGAAGCATAGGAAATTCTAGAGACAACTTATGAAAGGACTAAGAAAGTGAGAGACACCAAACTTCAAATGTTGACCACTCGCTTTGAAGAGTTAAAGATGAGTGAGGATAAGTCTTTTGACTCGTTTTACAGTAAATTGAACGAAGTGGTTGTTGGCAAATTTAACTTGGGAGAAAAGATGGAGGACTCGAAAATTGTAAGAAAGATACTTCAGTCACTACGAGAGAGTTTCCGTGCCAAAGTTACAGCCATTGAAGAGAGTAAAGACCTTGACGACATTAAGGTCCAAGAGCTGGTTGGTTCTCTGTAGACTTATGAGTTGTCCCTGCCTACAAAGAAGAAGAGCAAGTCTCTAGCTCTTAAGACAATTGATGAAAGAATGGTGTCTCATGACTCTTCGGAAAAGGATGCAGTAGACAAAGATGTGGCATATCTTGTAAAGAACTTCTGAAAATTCTTGAAGTTTAAAAAAAATGGGAAATTTGGTGACAAAGGAAAATTTCAGAGTACCGGAAAAAAGAAGAAAGAGTTTAGAATAAAATAGGGTAAAGATTCCCAATCCTCACAAGGAATTACATGTTTTGAATGTAATGGACATGAGCACTTTAAAAAGGAATGTCCCAATTATTTGAAGTCTAAAGAAAAGGCCTATGCCACTACTTTAAGTGATTCTGACTCATCAAATTCTGACTCTGTAGACAGTTGTGATGGAGAAGGAAACTACTCTGCATTTATGGCTATTGAGCATATTGAGTCCTCAGAGGACCTGAATCAACTTGTACAAGATCTTGAAGAACACAGTGATGATGAATCCTTAGGGATTGTTGAGGAATCAGATGCTGAAGATGATAGAAATACAGTTAATCTTCAAGAGAACTACGCCTTACTCCTTGAAAAATCAGGTGAGTATGCAAGGGTTGCAAAGGCGGCTGTGAAGAAGATGAAAAGGACTACAAAAGTCTTCTGGCCAGATATAAGGAGGCAAAATGTGAAATTGAAACACTAAATGGCGAGTTATCAGAGGCTTATACTAAAGTTAGATTTCTTGAGCAAGAGGTGGTGCAAACACAAGCCAAGATAGAAAAGGTCTCCTCCAAAAAGTTGGAAGATGTTATTTCATCTCAAAAACACTTCTCAAATAAGTCCGGGTTGGGATATACCAGAGGGAGTAGCTCATCGACCAAAGCTACCAAAAAAGTAAAATTTGTGAAGGCCATAGAGCCAATTATGGAAGAGTCCATTCCTGAGAATGTTAAGGTTGAGAAGAAGAAGAATGTGGTTGAGCAGCGGATGGTGAATAAGCTCCGAAATCAATCTATGGGCAAGCATGAAGCTAGAGGAAGATCAATCTCGAGATCACAACGGGGTCCTAGAACGGAGTATGTTTGTCACTATTACGGATTGCAAGGACATACAAGACCCAACTATCAAAAGCTGAGAGCAGACAACAATGCTAGTGCACCTCAGTCACGAGGAAGAAGAAATGACGTGAGGTCTTGGGGTGGTGAATAACCAAGAAGTCAAAACCGTGATCCAGGAATGATGGACGTAATGAAGATGATCGGTGCTTTCACAAATTATCTGGAAAGCTTCACACATAGGTTTGATAGTCCCAACTCTCGTACTCAATCCGTTAAGAATATCACCCCAAACGCACGTGACGTGTGGGTGATGAAGGGTACTCATGCATAAGCATTACAACATGTCCATGCATCAATACTTCCCATGATTGTGAATATGCTTGGTTGTGTGCTTCTTGCTAGTATTTAGGTTGTTGTTTCGTATGTGTGTTTGTCTTTGGTTCAAATGTTTTTACATTTTTTTTTATTATGTTTTTTATCATTTTTTTTTTTTTTTTTTTGCTTTTGTGTCAAAAATCCAAAAACACATAAAAAGTAGAAATTCCAAAAGTTTGATCAGCTTTGTTGAGTTTTGTCTCAAAACATGTATTGCCTTGTACCTTTATACTAATGGCTTTGTGCATTTAACGAGCTTAGCTTGTCTCTCATGCACTCATATCATTGTGGAAAAAATTCTGAAATCTATGTGACTGTTGTAAATCGATCTTCAACCTTGTCATGAATGACTAGTGAATGGTTTTGTTGATCTTGAGACATGTATAGACTTATGCCTATATATCTTCCCACTCTTTATTTTTATGTTTAAAAGAGCTCTCTAAATGTAAATCTCAAAATGAAAAGAGATATAGAGCTGCAAAAGCCTGTCGCACATACTAGTATTTGACTAGGAAAAAAGGAAAGCGACCAAAATAAAATGTATGATGTCTAAAAAGCCAAAGGCTTACTCATAAATTGAAATATCAAAAATTTCAGGCATGTTTCTCTCAATGAGATTTTCTTTGCTCAAAAAGTGCAAATTTTATGTTAAATGTGGAGCCAAATGAAAAGTTTCAAAGAATGTAATCAAGTTCTTGTGGGAGGTCATATATGCATGTTTCTATAATTGAGATAAGTCACATGATCTAGTGCTAGTTGTGTATGCCTTGATTGAATTGATCATTAAAGCTTCACATTGGACTAAGGACTATCTCATTTTTGATGTCCACACACAACACACAACTCTATGTTCAATGAATGCCATATTCATTTGTGTGATTGTACTTGATGAAATGTGTTTTCACACGCTCAATCTTTGTTGATCAAACACAAAAAGATTTTTGAGTGTTTTTAGTTGTTTTTGGAAAGTACTTTGTTTTTACAAAAATGTCAAAATTTTCAAAAACAGTGTTGCCCTGTTTTGGCGACTAAGTCGCGAGTTGGCCCAATCGCAAGTACCAGTTGCGAGCCCATTCAGAGATTTTTCGCGGCTCATTGGCGTGTCAATACCCTAGTCGTGAAAAAGACTTAGAAAATTTTTCAAAATTTGCATTTTTGTATTTTTCGCGGCTCGGTATGGCGACTTGTTCACGGGTGGAAGGTCCAATCATGAGGGGCACTCAAAGATTTGCGCGGCTCAGCTCGTGACTCTTTCGCGGGTAGATCTTCCAGTCGCGAAAAACACTTAGAAGATTTTTCAAGAATCTTGCTTCATAGTGTTTCGTGGCTTACCTTGGTGACTTAATGGCGACTTGCTCCAGTCGCGAAAAACGCGTGTTTTGCATTTTAAAGACAGTTTTCAAAATTTTTGTTCACTTTTTCCCTTAAATATTTGTGACTGTTCATTGTCTTCTTCATTCTCTCACTCAAACACTCCGTGTCTCACTGAAAAAGACTTCATTTTTGCATCATGTCTTCATCAAACTCCAAGAAAAAGTTAACTCGTTGTTCATCCAAAGGTAAAGGCATTGTGACTGATGATTCGTCAACCCCAGTTGCTAAACGGACACGGTTGTCGTTTAAGTCATCCATGGACTCTACCATTGCGAGGAACAGAATTTTCCCTAAATGCAGACTACATTGCTAAGGTACTTAGCATTTCCAGACCAAGTAATGTCGATCAAACTCCATACGATGACAGAGTGCTTCAGGCACAAGACATCCTCCAAGTTCTTGGGAATGAACATGCAGTGGGAAGCACAGGGTCATCAATAAGCACTGCATTGTTTTCGCCCGAACTGACAACCTTAAAGCTGATCATGCTTTTCAATCTCTACCCTCTTTCAAATACTACCTTCATCAATCTTGGAAGGGCTCAATTTCTGTGTGATCTGATTACTGGTGCTCCAATTGACATTTGTGCTCATATATTCCAAATCATTGGGAAAACATCGGCTCGTTCAGCAACACGAACAATACTTCCTTTCTGCAGTCTAGTCATGAAGATTATTCTTCGTGAAGGTGTTTGTCCTTCATCAGATGAGAAATTCTTGTCTCGTCCTCATCCGATATCCCTGTACTCTCTCCAAGCAAGCAAGAGTCACTCCTCCAAGAAACCTAAGAGTGAACCATCCTCTCAAGCATCTCCATCTGCTCATGCCACAGCTACTCCTATACAGTCAACTAGCACCCCATTTATTCCTCCTGGATTCCAAATTCCCAAGCAAAGTTTCTTCATTGAAAATGTATTTCAGCGGATTTCTGATTTGGAACGGCTTCTCAACTCCTTTCACAGTCAAACTCAAATGCGTATCGGAGCCATTGAGTTACAATTAGATAACATCCAACATAAGCTGAAAGAAAGCCTTTAGCTATTCGGGCCAAAAAGGGGGAGAGCAGCTTAAAGGGGAAAGAAAGCTTAAACATGAAAAGAATGGTGCATACTGAAAGGGGGAGTGTTTTTATTATAGTTGATACTCATACTTAGCCTTTACCCTTGTTAGTATAGTCTTATACTTTTGGAAAACTTGTTAGTATAGTCTTATACTTTCAGAAAACTTGTGGTACTTTTGGAAAATCTGTGGGCTCTCTGGTACAATTATTTATTTTTGTAGTTATTAAATATATAATATGATGTTATTCAGTTATTTAGCAATGTTTTATCTGTTTTGTACCCATGTTGCTTTTGTAAGTTTTAAGGGTTTGTTTTCATGCTCTTTTGCACATTTGTAGGCCTTAGTGGTTTGTACCATACTTTATGCAGTCTTTGTGCTTTGTTAAACCAGTACTTTTATTGTAATGCTATGCATTCCTTTTTAAAGTACTGTCACTCTTTTGCCCGTATAGGATTTTTCCTAGATGCACATACTTCATGTACTGTGCATTGATTAAGTGTTGGTCATTCAAGTGATTTGCCTTGTGTTTGTCAACTTGAATGTCTGGATGTTCATTCCAAGTGTGAATGAGCATTGTGATCACTTGGTTATAGTGATTGCATGTTTTGATCTTGCCATGAATCATTGCTTTAATGCTTAAGTTCATTTTTGCTTGATCATGCTACTTTTGCTCCATATGCATATCAAGTTTTCTGCATACAATGATATTGCTATGTTATTTTGTTTCAAGAGTTACTTATTCATATGTTCAAGAGCTTTACAGAATCTAGAGTTAGGTGTGAGTGAGTTTTGTTCAACTATTCCCAACTCACGCTTTAAGTCTAGAGTTTGTTTTAGGGTTTTGTCACGGAATAGCCAAAGGGGGAGATTGTAAGGTTGAATTTAATCAACCATCTTGTTGGCTTTATTCCGTGACCATTTTGCTTGTAATTTAGCACTTAGTAACCCTGCATTTAGGTGAAAAAATTGTAAGGGTAGTGTGTGAGAAGATGTGAAGAAAAGCTCAAATATGTGCAAGGAAGCAGAGCTTCGTGGCTAGGACTCGCAGGTGGATCGCGACTAGCAAGCCGCCAAATGATGGCACGTGAGATGCACACAGGAAAGTTGAAGGGTCGCGCTAGTTGTCACACTACAGGACAAAAGTCCCAAGCTGGCCAGGCAGTTATGTCGCGACTTGAACTCGTGACTTGGACACGTCGTGAGACCAAGCTGCCAATTTACCCTGTTTGGCAAAAACTGTCTCTTTGTATTCTTTTCTCACCACACTATATATAGACCCTTATACCCACTATATTGAGAGAGCTTCTAGAGAGAATTTTGTGAGAGAAACCCTAGAGAAAAACAAGATTGCCTCATCCCCAATCTTCACCTTAAAGACTCTATAAATTCCTCTTCTCTCTTCCTCTTCATTGTTATACCTTTGAAAGGCATTATACCAAATCCTTATCTCACCACACCCACGTCTGTGAGAAGGTTCATTTGGTGTTGTTGGGAAGCAGTTAGGAAGGAACCAATCTACAATTGTTGATGCTATGGTCTAGTAGCAAAATCCGGGAAGCTAAAGAAGAAATAGGTTCGGCGTAACCTCGTTGGAGCAAGAAGCTTGGAGAGCTTAGGTACTTAGGTAGATTAGGCTTGGAGGGTCTTCTGTTGTTCATGTATCCCAACTATATTCTTTAGTGGATTATTTAACCGCTTAGAGGGCGGCAGAGAGGTTTTACGCCGAGGGCTTCGGTTTCCTCTTCGATAACACATTGTGTGTTGTCTGTGTGTTTGCATCTTCCTTCCTTTATCTTTGCCTTATATTTACTGTTGTGGATGTGTTTATATTTGGCTTAGAGTATTTATCAATTCTGATATAAGCTTGTTATCATATTCCGCACATTGATTGTTTGATATAAAGCTTGAATTGGTAATTTTGTATTTGGGGTCTAAACATTCAAGGGTGTTTCATACCCAAATTGAACTTTCAATTTATTTATTTATTTTTGTGTGGATATTGTTAATTTTTAATTGTCTTGGATGTTTGTAGTTCTTTTGCACACTAATATATATTTTACCTTGAATAATACTTTGATATGCATTTTCTTTCTTTCTTTTTTATAATAAAAAAAAAAAAAAAATCTTTTTTTATAGGTTTTGGGAAGAGTTTTAGACTTGCACTTTCTTTTTCCTTTTTTTTTTTTTTTCTTTTTTCAGCTAAAAGTAATTGCCTCTTTGCAGTAAAAAAATTTCAGCTGAGGTTTTGGTTTTTCTTTCATCAAGTTAGTGAGTTAAGCTGCTTAGATTTTGTGCAAAATGTGACTTTAACTTGAAACCACCAATTGAAAATTTTCATTCTTAAAAATTTTTGACACACATGAGATTGAATATAGAAGAAGGATGCTTGAGTTATGACCATCAATGGAATGCTCTTATGGCATTGAGCAATTGCGATAACTATTGCAACTACTATTGGCTTGTAAGAAGGAATGGGAGGATATGAATTGTTATAGCAGTGATTATAAAGAGTTTAGTTTGATTTGCATTCTGCTTATTGAAATGGTCCCCTAAACATCACTATGTTAGCTTTTGTAGTTACTATTATATAATTTTTTTTTCTTTATAATGGCCTATTGTAGTAATTGTGGAAATTGTAATAAGATGAATAAAAGTATTCGGGGTGTGCAACAATTTGCTATACAAGATTTGGTGATTAGCAAGCTTTTGGTTCCAAGAATACTAAAGCTAAGAGTGTGAAGTAGTTGCTGATTTTTTTGGGGCTATTTGCTTTTGTGTTCGAGTGTCAACTTGGCAAGAGCCTTTTATGGGATGTTACACTTCTAAGTACACATCAAAAAAGGTGTTTGGCGTAGTAGCAATATGAAATTGAATTAGGTTTGCTGTAAATTAAGGGACTTTGTTGAAATTAGGGAAAAAACCTAGAAGTTCAAATTCTTCCTGAATTTTTATTAGGAATTTTCAGTTTCTAGGTTTTGTTCCTTTTCTTTTATGAGTTTTAGATTTTTTTTTTTTTTGGCTTGCTATTTGGGTTATTAGAGAAGAAGGTTTATTAAATAAGAAGAGAAAGGTAGTGGAGCAAACACAAGCCAAGAAGTGAAAAGGTTTTTCAAATCCACAATGATTACATGGTTGCCCACAACTCATTCCCCAACAGGTTTTTGCCCCCCAAAAAAATTGTTGGTTATTTTTCACATTTTGCTATGAGAAATGCTTGCTTTTATGATTATAGGTATATGATGTTTTACACACACTTGGTCCCAAACACATTATATCATTAAAAAAAAGTTTAAAATATTATAAAACTATAGATTTACAATTGAAAATGATGTTATATCTCTTTTCTTCTTTTTATTTTTATTTTTTTTTTATTTTTTAATTTCAGTATAATGTTAATTTATAGAGTACGCTACACAATGATTTCTCTCTATCAATAGACCTAAACACACTTATATATACATGACATATAATAGAATAAAAGAGAGATTAAAACATTTTTTAATCTCTTTCCCGTGCATCGCACGGGTTAGCGACTTGTTAGTAAAATTTAGAAATCCAACCTTATAAGTAAGGTCACTTATTGCATAATTTTGTGGGTTTGGGTCAATATATAAGTGATAGGAAATCTATCACAATTTGTCACATCATAGTTGTTGCAAAGAAGTTAATTCCTAAAACTACTCATTTTGAAATCCAACCTTATAAGTAAAATATACAAGTTTACATTTCAAACTAGGAAAAAGAAAAATATACAAGTTTTCAAAATTTCTTTCATTAATTAGTTTAAACTTTAGGGATTTAGATTAATTCACTATTTAAATCACATTATATTTGGAAATATATCAATACTAAATTTATTGAATTTTTAAAATATTTTTATATTTTATTTTAGAACATCTCAAAATAAAATAGATGACCAACAAATTTGTAGTACCTTTAATAATTTTTTATAGGATGAAATATAAAATATGCATGAAGTCAATATGAAGAGTTTCTTCAAGCTATGTAATAAATGTGAGTATTTGAAGGGTACATGCATAGTATAGTACTGCACCCATACTAGTTTCCAAACCAAGAAGAAGAAACAAAATACAAAGAAATTCATATATTTCTCTCTCTCTCTCTCTCCCCTATTGTGAGTTGTTGGGAAATTTAGACCTCGGTTGATATAATTAACAAGTTTTAAATCTAAGTTGTTAATTAGATTTATTATGAATAAAACTTGTTAAAACAAACACCCATCAATATCATGTCAATAATGAATGCAACGGAAAAGTAAATAAGACAAGATATGATGACCTAGGAAAACCAATGAAACCAACCAGTTTCACAATAAAAAAACCTGGGGCGAAACCTTTCCGAAAAGCAATCCACTATAGTAAAGATATGAAAGTTCAAAAAAGGTATACAACACCCTTCAACGTTTGGACCCCAAATACAAAAATACCAATTCAAGCTTTATATCAAACAAATAATGTGCAAAACATGATAACAAGCTAATAACAGAATTGATAACTAATCTAAGCCAAATATAAACACATCCACAGCAGTAAATATAAGGCAAAGATAAAGGGAAGGAAGATGCAAAAACACGGACAACACACAATGTGTTATCGAAGAGGAAACCGAAACCCTCAGCGTAAAACCTCTCCGCCGCCCTCCATGTGGTCAAATAATCCACTAGAAAATGTAGTTGGGATACATGAACAGCAATAGACCCTCTAAGCCTAATCTACCCAGGTACCTAAGCCCTCCAAGCTTCTTGCTCCAACGAGGTTGCGCCGAACCTTTTTCTTTTCTAGCTTACCGAATTTCGCTACTAGACCATAGCATCAACCAATGTAGATTGGTTCCTTCTTAATTGCTTCCCAACAGCACCAAATAAACCTTCTCACAGACGTGGGTGTGGTGAGCTAAGGATTTGGTTAAAGACCTTTCAAGGGTATGACAATGGAGAGGAAGAGAGTAGAGGAATTTGTAGAGTCTCTAAGGTTAAGATTGTGAATGAATCAATCTTGTATTTCTCTAGGGTTTCTCTCACAAAATTCTCTCTAGAAGCTCTCTCAATATGGTGGGTTTAAGGGTATATATATAGTAGGGTGAGAAAGGAATGCAAAATGTCAGTTTTTGCCAAACAAGGCATTTTGGCGACTTGGCCTCGCGACTAATTCAAGTCGCGAGTTCAAGCCGTGAGCCAACGGCCTGGCCAGCCTAGGACTTTTGTCCAGTAGTGCAACAACTGGTGCGACTCTTCAGCTTCTGGCATGCTTCGCACGTGTGCAAGCATTTGGCGACTTGCAAGTCGCGACTCACCCGCGAGATCCAGTCGCGAGACTCTGTTTTCTTGCACACTCTTGAGCATTTCTTTACATCTTCTCACACACTACCCTTGCAATTTTCCCACCTAAATATAGGGTTACTAAGTGCTAAATTACAAGCAAATTGGCACGGAATAAAGCCAACAAGATGGTTGATTAAATTCAACCTTACAATCTCCCCCTTTGGCTATTCCGTGACAAAACCCTACAACAGACTCTAGACTTAAAACATGAGTTGGGAACAGTTGAACAAAACTCACTCACACCCAACTCTAGATTCTATAAAGCTCTTAAACATATGAATAAGTAACTCCTGAAACACAATAACATAGTAATATCATTGTATGCAGAAAAACTTGATATGCATATGGAGCAAAAATATCATGATCAAGCAAAATGGAATAAATTAGTAAACCATGGCAAGACCAAAACAAGTAATCACTATAACCAAGTGATCACAATGCTCATTCACACTTGGAATGAACATCTGGACATTCAAGATGACAAACACAAGGCACATCACTTGAATGACCAACACTCAACCAATGCATACAAACATGTATGCATCTAAGAACAATCCTACAAGGGCACAAGAGTGTTGTACTTAAAATAATGCAAAGCATTAACAAGTACAAAAGCACAATGCATAAAGGCTGCATAAGCAAAGTATTGCAAATACATGGCACATACCATAAAAGCCTACAAACATGCATATTCAAACCCTTAAAGCTTACAAAAGCAACATGGGTACAAAACAGATAAAACATGCTGAAATAACTGAATAATATCATTATATATAAGTACCAAAGTTCCACAGCCATCCAAAAGTTTTGAGTTTAAAAACAAACTTAAACCATAGTGTATCAAGCCTATACAAAATATCAAGCTTATACAAAATAAGATATCCAAGCATATTATCAATTTTTAAACATAAACATCACATAATAAACTCCTCCTCAGAGTAAACACTCCCCCTCAAGAGCTGCCAAAAAAAATCTCCCATTTTTTAACCGAAATGGCCAAAGGGTCAGTGTTCATGGTTGGTGTGTATGCTGTCAAACTTGGCAGATAGTACATCAAGCTGGTCCTGCATAGCTGTCATCCTTTCAGTGTGTTGATTCTGAACTTCCCTAAGTGTATCAAGCCTCTCCAGGATGATCTGAAATGCATCCAGGGGTTGCAACAGATGAGGAAGAGGCTCTGCTCCTCTTGACTCTTACTCTTGGTGTGGAAGATGATCCTGCACCCTCTACTTCAGTTTCCATAGGATCACCTTCTTCTTGTACACCCTCCTCTTCTTCACGTGGAAGCCTATTTTGTATCCTTGTAAGAGTAAATTTGTTGATGGCTGATAGAGGAGGCATGGGACTGATATCTTGTGGGATTGCAACACCCTTTTCTTTGAAAATCCTCATAAGAAGACTTGGAAATACCAGCTTGGGCCTGGAGGTGGTTTTAGTTTCATCCATTATAGTATCAAAAATATGGGAACTGATATTAGTAAAGGTTTTCTCCTTAAGTTCCATAAGAAAGATAGCTCTAGCATTTGTCAGTGTAGTCAACTTCCTTATAGGGTAAAGGTTGTACATCATTATTGTGGTTAAACACCTCATGTCTTTGGGAAACTCAGAAGTGTTCAGACATCTCTTTTCTATAACCCCACCAATCCTTTTCTGGACAGTTTCTAGAGAAAGCATTCTGTCCTTCTAGTTAGTGAATTCATAATCTTCCAAACCCTCCAGCCCTAGAACCTTATCAATATCATGAGCATCTAAGGTAAACTCCTTTCTTCTCACCCAACAACTCAACTCATCCTCCTTTATCACAACATTTGCATAGAATTCTCTAATTAGTGGTTCACACACTAAAGGTAAGTCACCCATAAGTTTTTCCCAGCCTTTTCCTTCAAAGCATTGTGGAATGAAGGTATCCTTCAAGTCATGTAAATCCACAAACCTCTCCTGGATAATGGTTCCCTTTATGAAGGAATCTCTGTATCTCTCAAAATGCTTGACTGACCTAAACAGGTTGTTGTCCATTTTCATTCTTTTATCAACCTTCTTAGCAGGAGTCTTCTTCTTAGTAGATGTTGAAGCCATCTGTAAACACTCAGAAAAGTTCACAACAAGGGCAAAACACAATATGTGGAAGCATACTCAAATCAGTAACCATGTAGTTATACGGAAGAACAGAGTGTTAGTTAACACACAAAGCAAGAATAGTTGATAACAAAAGAAGGATAAGACATCACATAGTGACAGCAAATCAAACAAGTTCAGTCTGTAAGGATGAATCTTTCATACAAACAAAGGAGAGCATATGACACTGATACCAGGCTAAATGAACATGGAATATGCAAGAGAATCCCCCAATGCATAGCTACACACAAGATATGGTAACACAAACACAGAACAGTGTATACCACATAGACATAAGGACAAACACTTTGCAATCCCCAATTTTTCATTTAGGGAAACATCACAGAAAGATCAAATACCAAATACCCAATAGATATAAGCACTCAACTATCAAGGTTTAGACCCAAAAGAATCACAATGAAGCAAAGTCAAGAAAATAAACATAATCAGTACCAAGAGTGAATAAATCAAACCATCAAACCAGCATTTTTAAGCACAAACATGTTCGAATACCCAAATTACAATCCACCATTAAAAACACATAGATTCAAGAATATATCACTTAAATCATGAAATGTGAAGTGAAATCAAGAAAACTCATACCTTTTTCTTGATGATTAATGCTGAAATGATGACTTCCCAAGAGAGAAGCACGGAGTGTTTCAGAGAGAAAAGTTTAGAAGACAATAAACAGTCACTTGATTTTCGAGGGAAAAACTGAAAATTTTTGAAAACTATCTTTAAAACGCAAAACACGCATTTTTCGCGACTTGATCAAGTCGCCAGTAAGCCGCCAGGGTAAGCCGCGAAACACTGTGAAGGTAAGAAATTTGAAAATTTCTCTAAATGTTTTTCGCGACTGGAAGGTATACCCGCGAAAGAGTCGCGAGCTGAGCCGTGAAAATCTCTGAGTAACCTTCGTGATTGGACCTTCCACCCGCGAACAAGTCGCCAAACAGAGCCACGAAAAACTGTAAATCTCAAATTTTGAAAAATTTTCTAAGTCTTTTTCGCGACTTAGTTACTAACTCTCCAAAGAGCCGCGAAAAGTCTCTGAGTGGCCCTCACGACTGGAACTTGCGACTGGGACAATCCGCGACTTAGTCAACAAAACAGGGCAACACTGTTTTTGAAATTTTGGCATTTTTGTAAAAATAAAGTACTTTCCAAAAACAAATAAAAACATTCAAAAATCTTTTTGTGTTTGATCAAACAAAGATTGAGCATGTGAAAACACATTTAATCAAGTACAATCACACAAATGAATATGGCATTCATTGAACAAAGACTTGTGTGTTGTGGGTGGATATCAAAAATAAGATAGTCCTTAGTCCAATGTGAAGCTTCAATGATCAATTCAATCAAGACATACACAATTAGCACTAGATAATGTGACCTATCTCAATTATAGAAACATGCATATATGACCTCCCACAAGAACTTGATAACATTCTTTGAAGCTTTTCATTTGGCTCCATTTTTAACATATCATTTGCACTTTTTGAGCAAAGAAAATTTCATTGTGAGATAGATGCCTGAAAGTTTTTATATTTCAATTTATGAGTTAGCCTTTGGCTTTTTGGGCATTAAACGTTTTATTTTGGTCGCTTTCCCTTGTTCCTAGTCAAATACTAGTATGTGCGACAGGCTTTTGCAACTCTGTATCTCTTTTCATTTGGAGATTTACATTTAGAGAGCTCTTTTAAGCAAAAACAAAAATAAAGAGTGGGAAGATATATAGGCATAAGTCTATGCATGTCTCAAGATCAACAAAACCATTCACTAGTCATTCATGACAAGGTTGAAGATCTATTTACAACAGTCACATAGATTTTAGAATTTCTCCCACAATGATACGAGTGCATAGAAGACAAGCTAAACTCATAGATGCACAAAGCCATTTGTACAAAGGTACAAGGAAAAACATGAATTGAGACAAAAGCTCAAACAAAGTTGATCAAACTTTTTGGATTTTCTACTTTTTATGTGTTTTTGAATTTTTGACACAAAAGAAAAAAAAATGATCAAAAACAAAATTAGTAAAGAGAAAAACAATTTAACCAACAATAAAAATTTCATTACAAACTAGCAAGAAGCAAAACAACCAAGCATATACACAAAATATCAGAAGTATTAATGCATGGACATGTTGCAGTGCTTATGCATGAGTACCCTTCGTCACCCACACGTCACATGCATTTGGGGTGATATCCATGAGGGATTGGGTACGAGAATTAGGGCTATCAAACCTTCGTGTGAAGCTTTCAAGACAGTTGGTGAAGGCACCGATCATCTTCATCACGACCGTCATTCCTGGATCATAGTTTTGACTTCTTAGTTGCTCACCACCCCAAGACCTCTTGTCATTTCTTCTTCCTCGTGACCGAGGTGCGCTTGCATTGTTGTCTGCTCTCAACTTTTGACGGTTGGGTCTAGTATGTCCTTGCAATCCGCAATAGTGACACACATACTCTATTCTTGGACCCCGTTGTGGTCTTGAGAGAGATCTTGCTCTGGTTTCATGTCTACCCACAGACTGATTTTGGGGCTTATTCACTATCCGCTGCTCAACCACATTCTTCTTCTTCTCAACCTTAACACTTTCGGGAATGGACTCTTCCACAATTGGTTTTATGGCCTTCACAAATTTTACTTCTTTGGTAGCTTTGGTCGATGAGCCACTCCCTCCAGTATATCCCAATCCGGACCTGTCTGAGAAGTGTTTTTGAGAAGAGATAACATCTTCCAGCTTCTTGGAGGAGACCCTTTCTATCTTGGCTTGCACTTGCACCACCTCTTGGTCAAAAAATCTTACTTTGGTATAAGCCTCCGATAACTCACCATTTAGTGTCTCAATCTCTGGCAAGAAGACTTTTGTAGTCCTCTTCAACCCTTTTCATCTTCTTCACAGCTGCCTTTGCAACCCTTGCATACTCACTCGATTTCTCAAGGAGTAAAGTATAGTTCTCTTGAAGACTGGCTGTATTTCTATCCTCTTCGACATCTGATTCTTCAACAATCCCTAAGGATTCATCATCGCTATGTTCTCCAAGTTCTTGTACAAGCTGATTCAAGTCCTCCGAGGACTCCACATGAGCAATGGTCATGAATGCGGAAAAATTTCCTTCTCCATCACAGCTCTCTTCAGAATCAGAATTTGATAAGTCTGAATCACTTCAAGTGGTGGCATAGGCCTTTCCCTTCGACTTCAAGTAGTTGGGGCATTCCTTTTTAAAGTGCCCATGTCCATTACATTCAAAATATGTAATACCTTGTGAGGATTAGGAATCTTTACCCTATTTTCCTCGGAATTCTTTCTTCTCTTTTCCGATGCTCTGAAATTTTCTTTTGTCACCAAATTTCCCACTATTCTTGAGCTTTAGGAATTTTCGAAAATTCTTTACAAGGTATGCCACATCTTTATCTACTTCCTCTTCTTCCGAAGATTCATAAGACACCACTCTCTCATCAATTGTCTTAAGAGCAAGGGATTTGCTCTTCTTTGCTGAAGGAAGGGACAACTCATACGTCTGCAAAGAACCAACCAGCTCTTGAACCTTGATGTCATCAAGATCTTTGCTCTCTTCAATGGCTATAACTTTGGCCCGAAAACTTTCTGGAAGTGATCGAAGGAACTTCCTCACAATCTTCGAGTCCTCCGTCTTCTCTCCCAAGTTAAATTTACCAACAACAACCTCATTCACTTTACTGTAAAATGAATCAAAAGACTCATCCTTACTCATCCTTAGCTCCTCAAAACGAGTGGTCAACATCTGAAGTTTTGTGTCATTCACTTTCTTAGTCCCTTCATAGGTTGTCTCCAGAATTTCCCATGCTTCCTT
Source organism: Quercus gilva (assembly GCA_023621385.1). NCBI lineage: Eukaryota > Viridiplantae > Streptophyta > Magnoliopsida > Fagales > Fagaceae > Quercus > Quercus gilva. The sequence goes on from CM042477.1 coordinate 59,428,866, forward strand.
AGCAATGGTGATATGAGAAATCCAGTGAAATTCTTCTAGAGAAACACCGCAGAAAATAGCATTCAATGCCTTGCTATTTGCATTTACCGCTGCAAGGGTAGCCTTATCCTAAGTAGACTTGGCAGCCTCTGGCTTTGTCCATCCTACTTCCACTGCATCCCATACAGCATCATCAATAGAACACAAAAACGCCCTCATACAGACTTTCCAAAATGCATAATTATTACCGTCAAAGAACGGTGGTACATTGAGAGATTAAGACCTATCCATCTCAAAGGGGTCAAGGATCACACTTAGGTAATTTAAACCACAACAAGTGTACCCGCTTTGATACCAATTGAAAGTTCAAAAAATGTATACAACACCCTTGAACGTTTGGACCCCAAATACAAAAATACCAATTCAAGCTTTATATCAAACAAATAATGTGCGGAACATGATAACAAGCTAATAACAGAATTGATAACTAATCTAAGCCAAATATAAACACATCCACAGCAGTAAATATAAGGCAAATATAAAGGGAAGGAAGATGCAAACACACGAACAACACACGATGTGTTATCGAAGAGGAAACCGAAGCCCTCAACGTAAAACCTCTCTGCCGCCCTCCAAGCGATCAAATAATCCACTAGAAAATGTAGTTGGGATACATGAACAGCAATAAACCCTCCAAGCCTAATCTACCCAGGTACCTAAGCCCTCCAAGCTTCTTGCTCCAACGAGGTTGCGCCGAACCTTTTTCTTTTCTAGCTTACCAGATTTCGCTACTAGACCATAGCATCAACCTATAGATTGGTTCATTCTTAACTGCTTCCCAACAACACCAAATAGACCTTCTCACAGACGTGGGTGTGGTGAGATAAGGATTTGGCTAAAGACCTCTCAAGGGTATGATAATGGAGAGGAAGAGAGTAGAGGAATTTGTAGAGTCTCTAAGGTTAAGATTGTGGATGAATCAATCTTGTATTTCTCTAGGGTTTTTCTCACAAAATTCTCTCTGGAAGCTCTCTCAATATGGTGGGTTTAAGGGTATATATATATAGTAGGATGAGAAAGGAATGCAAAACGTCAATTTTTGCCAAACAGGGCATTTTGGCGACTTGGCCTCGTGATTGGGTCAAGTCGCGAGTTCAAGCCGCGAGCCAATGGCCTGGCCAGCCTGGAACTTTTGTCCTATAGTGCAACAACTGGCGCGACTCTTCAGCTTCTGGCATGCTTGGCACGTGTGCAAGCATTTGGCGACTTGCAAGCCGCGACTCACCTGCGAGATCCAGTCGCGAGACTCTGTTTTCTTACACACTCTTGAGCATTTCTTCACATCTTTTCACACACTACCCTTACAATTTTCCCACCTAAATACAGGGTTACTAAGTGCTAAATTACAAGCAAATTGGCACAGAATAAAGCCAACAAGATGGTTGATTAAATTCAACCTTACAAGATAAGTTTCAGATTTAGTACAAAACCTTTGTCCCTAGACTCTACAATTCCCGTAGATGAACTCACAGCAGAAACCTTCTACCGCTTCAGAACCTCTGAACTCTTCAATATATGGACGCCACCCTTTTGATGCACGAATCCCAGTACGTGATTAACCAATTACGCGGATCTCAGTACGCGACTTAATTGCCAACTAGAAGAAGATGTTGGCTGCAAAGTTCTTCACTTTATCAAGAATGAAGATCAAGAAGCACTTGGTTACAAAATCCTAAGGCGCAAAGACACAGTAGCTTCTTTCAAAGAGAATAATGCATCGGTCACCTTTTGCTTATATTCTCCTTATATTCTCTCATGTGACGGCCTCTAAAATAAGCCTTATATAGGTTTAGGGTTGTGAGAAAAGAAACCCTACACAAATACATAAGCCTAGCCCAAAAATCAGATCTGAAAAATTATGATTTCCGTAACCTCGATAGATAGTATCTGTCGAGCCTCATTAAACCTCGATAGATAACTAGGTGTTGAGGAGGTGTCGAGAAGCTGTCGAGGGGACAGGAGCTTTCTCGATCATTCCACCAGCTGTCGAAAAGGTGTCAAGATTGCGATAACAATCAACTAAAGAGCTCGATAGATAGTGTAGTTATCAGGAGTTGTTGAGCAGCTGTCGAGCTATCTATCTGCAGGTGTCGAGCTATCTGTCCAGCTTTATTGAACACTTTTTCTTCACTTGTTTCTTGGTCCAATCTTCATGGCTTTAATACTAAACTTGAACAACATGTTTCTTGAAGTATTAAACACATCTTAAATCTACCAAATTACATGTAAAGTGCATTTTGTGAAAGGATTACCCAATTACATCAAAGAATGACATATATTCTTAACAAGTAAAACAAATATGTCCTAACATGAGTGTAAGTTCACTATTCCAATAGCATATCCTATGGATCAATCCTCTCTGTATACATGAAGGTTATTTGTCACTTTATTCCATATATCATAATTGCTTCCTCATGAAAAATATCACATCAAATATCTTTCATACAGAAATTTGACTCTAACATATAGACTACAGAGATATAATTTAACTAGGGATAGACCTCAGGGAGGCCCAAGGGGCCCGACCCTCCTAGTCCTAAGAAATTTTTTTTTTTTTTACTAGTTATATTTTTCATTTTTATAGTTGGGCCCCTGTCTTCCAAAATTTTAGGCCTCCTTCCTCTCTAATCAATCTAGTCAACCTAGCCCTTCTAACAATTACCTGACCCAAAAACTTAACAAAAACAAAACTTAAAAAAATTTAAAAATCTTAGTCAATCCAGTATTAAGAAACAAAATCATTTCATGTTTTTTTTTTTTTTTTTTTTTTGAGAAAAAATGATGCTCTTGTTTATTTGTTTTGGTTGATAGTTTGTTAATATTATATGAATGCCTATTTAGATTTTTTTTTCTTATACTTCAGCTCTCTTAACTTGAAATCCTGAGTTCGTCCCTATATTTAACCATCAAAAAATAAGTTTGTAATTTGAATACAACCATGTTACATCAAATATTCTTCAAAATTCTTTACTCTATGGTATTTCCACTCTTACATGTATACAGTATACCGAACAAAAACCCAAGGTAAGGCATATAAAAGGTCAGTTCATAGATAGAGAACCAAATTGAAATTTTGGTATCAATTTGTATCCTTGAGAAGGTAGTGAAATAATTATGTAAAATATTTTTTATTTAGTTCTTAAACATCTCTTTAAATACCATAATGTTAAAAGCATTCTTAAACTTACATAATGCAAGTTCAATCTAAAACAAAAAAAAAATATTTAGTAAATAAGGAAAAAAAATTAGCGACAATTTTCACCTTATGTCCAAAATTTGAACATAGGGTTAAAACCACGTCCACCTGTGTATTAAAAGACCAAAAGGGTACTGCATCCAAGATTCAAAAACGTTTTTTTATAACTCGAAACCCTCACTCAATGGTAGTTCACAAGGAAGAATGACGAAGGTTTAATAATTCTTTTGCTTCTTTAGGTGGATAATCACTAAACTCTTTCAAATTTTATTGAACACTTTGATAAGGTGACAAGATTCCAAGTCTATTTCCATAACCAATCTTAGTTAGTAAGTACGCATATTGTACCCATACAATATGCGTACATGCGTAACAATTAAATTTACTTGTGACTTACGTATTATGTGCAAAAATATGGAATTAAACATGTTATTTTGAGGCTAGACATTAAACACACGTTAGTTATGGACAATAGAAAAATCGGCAAGTTAAAGCATTCACAACAGTGTTACTAAAAAATATTAATTTTAGCTACTTTATCTACTTTACCATCTCACTTTACAAAACACCCTACATCAATGGTTTATTTTAGCATACAACACAATAAAATAACATAAATAACACAATAAAATAATATATTTAACACAATAAACAACAACCACAACCACCACCACCCATAACAACCATTGCCACAGCCATAGAAACTACCACACAACCACAACCATAGCCAACACCACCCACAACTGCAACACCCAACCATCACAATCCCTCCAAATTGCAACCCACTAAACCCAAAACAAAATAATCACCCAAAACCACCATCATCGCCTCCAACTACCTCTCAATCCTAAGACGGTCCTCTTGAACTTGGAGTAAGTTAGATCAAAGAACTTAGTCATGTCGTGGATCACTGACGGGTCAAACCTCTAATGTCTGCGCACTTTCTTCAAATTCTTCTGGAAAACCTTGAACTCGTGCTCCTCTTGATTCGCTTATGACTTGCTATTCTTCTTCTTGAATAGCAAAAAGTGGTGCTCCACCCCGAGTAGAGGATCGTCATTTAGAGTCTCACAAACACCAGCATTATCAACAACTTGTCATATAAACGTGTTGTCACCGGAGTTTTCCTGAAATGATGTCATTATGGAGATGAGGAGAAGAGAAGAGATTAGGAAGAGAGAGAATCGGTTATCCATTTTTTTGGTTTTATGAGTTTATGCATTGTGAAGAGAGGCTGGAAGAGGTCGGTAAGGCATGGGAGAAAGGAAGAGAGGTTGGACGATGTTGGGATTCTCAAACTTGGAGGAGTGGGTAATAGCAAAATAGAAAAGAAAGAGAGAAGAGCCAATAAACATGTTTGGAGTACATAATAATTATTATTTGAATTGCTTTTTATAATTAGTGACACATTAATTTACAAGTTCTATATAGTTAAATTTGTAATATCTCTAACATCATTCTTAGAAAAATTTAAATTTTATATGATTGAGTCTACTTTGGCTTAAGATGTATTGCTTTTATCTTCTTCTTAATGAAAGTTGCTACCTTCTTATAAAAAAAATTAATTTTGTTGGGATCATCTAAGGATTAAGTCACACTTAGCAAGAGTTAAAAGGTTATGATACAAAGATTTTTTGCATTTATCTATAAAAATATATATGGTAAATGTTTTTCAATATTTTTGTTACAAATTTTTTAAAAAATAAACGTAACATACCCATATGATGCACAAACCGTTTTTTTTTTATTCATTTCCATATTTTTATGCCAAATTTTTGAAACATACTTTTTTTAAAGCTGACAAAATATAAATGTCCGTATACTTATTGTATTATACTCATACCGTATTTTACTAACTATGTAACCAGCATCACCAAGGTAATATTTACTCACAAATATTAATCAAATTTTGGTTAAAAAAAAAAAATCCAAAATAAAGCGATAGACAACTCACTTAGAACCAAACACAAAGGCTAGTTATGGAGAGAAAGTTAAGAGGGAAAGAGAGCGTGAAAGGGAGTGAGGTAGTGATAAGTATCGGGATGAGAGAGAGAGAGAGCAAATTTAAAATGTTTTACCAAAATTTTAAGTGCAAAACATTTTACACAAATTTGCTTAGGTTGATTTGGCTAACTGAAAATACTTTACTTTTGACCAAATATTTTACTGCAAAACAAAAACTGTAAAATAGAAAAATATTTTCCTGAAAATATTTACATCAAAACAGACGAAGCATAAACATACACTTACACAACACACTCAAATAACTTAATTTAATAACCAACCAATTTAAGGCACCACAACCATTAAAAATTTAACAAAAATAATAAAAGCTATAGTGAAAATATAAAATATATTTCTACAATTTTATTTTATTATACGCCCCATAAATAAAACTCATTTATAATCCATAAGAAAATAAAATAAAATTTCAAAAGATCCAATTTAATCTTCAAAGCTACAAATATTTCAAAATTATAAGGTGTAAGAGAAAAGTTGTTTCTATTAAAAACTCACTAATTGGAATCGACAACCATAACTCATTGGTCAAAAAGAGGGAAAAAAAACAAATACAAATGAAGAAACATGATTTTAGATTGAGTTTAAATTCTATATGGACCTAATGTAAAACCTATTGTTTACACCCTAGGCTCCAATACCATGATGACACAACGGCAATTTACAAATTAGTGAATACATGCTATCACACACAATACTTTCTCCCTAATACCCAGAAACATTGAAGAAAGAAAAGAAAGCTTCTCTCCGTTGCTTCCATGGTTGCCAGCTATAGACTAGTTGGAGAGCTGCCAATTATAATAGAAAAAATAAGTGTATGTCTAATTGTCTATAATCAAAGCAATAAATCCAACATAGTCTTGGCTTAGATCTTCAAAAGCAATAAATCCAACATAGTGCTTGCTTGGATCCGCAAAGATGGGCTAAAAAACAAAAAAGCCTATTCTAAAATATATATATATATATATATAGAAGGACATGGAGGCTTGTGGTGTTAAAGAGCAACAAAGCCAAAAACACCTCATCTATTAGACCAAGAAAATACACTGTATTTCTCTGTGATGATCCTAGTGTCAGCTTCGTTGCCCTTTCTGTTGCCAGCATCGACATAACAACCCTGCATTTTATCTCAAACCAATCTGTATCCGGCAACTAATAACTCGGCGGAAAGAACTTTGAAATTTTGAAATTGCGTATGGTGAGCAATTATTGTGTATGGTATATCTTATTCACTTATTTGTACTTTTTTGCGAAAAAACTGACGTGGCATGCTGGTATTAGAGGGGAAAAACATAAGTTTTACACCACGTCCTTATCAAATTTGGACTCTTTTAGAATTACTCTTCCCCCACTCTTTAGTTAAAAATGGACCAATTGTTTTCATTAAAAACTCTAGCTTTCTTTTTTGAGGAAGGCCATTTAATCAACTTTCTTGGGATTATTAGGCTAGTTGTTCAATTTCTCTTTTGGGATGTGAACTCTCACTTTTTGAGGGTGAACTCCTTTTTTCTTTTTTCTTTTTTCTTTTTTTTCAAATCTAATATTTTAAATTTTATTAAAATTATTTTTCTAATTTCTGAGAAATGACCCCAACCAAATGTGTTTTTGTCTACAAGAAAAATTAAAAAAAAAAAAAAAAAAAACTATATATTGAGAAATGAACACAATTTAATTCATGAATTTTTTTAATATGAAAAATTATTTCACATGCAATGGGCATGAAAAACATTGAGATGAATATTGTATATATGTGTAAAAAACATAAACATAAACATAAACATAAACCTTATTGATAAATGCATATGTACATACATACATACCTATTTACATACATTTGTTTTTGTATGTGTGTGTGTGTGATAACCAAATAATACTTTCAAAGTTCATAATGTGATATGTTCACCTTCTTGGATTCTTTGGCCACAACACTACAACCATTGTTTGGATTATAACATCTTTTGGGCTTTTGGTCAATTTTTCTTTAAGATTTGTCACACTTTTCCTTCCACTTCTTGTTTTAGAGAGTGCCACTCCCCGAAATTGAGGAACTCCTACTAGTTTATTGTATCATAATGAGTAATGAGTGATTATGTGTCAAGGATTAATTATTATTGTTGATTGAGGTTTCATATACTAGTGTTGAGTGAGGTTCCACAATTGAGGAATTCTTAAATCAAGCAGTGGAGTAATTCTGATATTAAAATCCAATCCCTGAACTACTCCACAATTTGTTTGTAAGCCATGTTATAAAAATTGATTTGATTTTCATGCTAATATTGAGTTAGGTATTGTCTCTCAATATTTGAAGAGTTAAACATTTTGACAAAAATAAATACAACAATAATAAATACGTGTTAAGAAGGACATCATGATCACAATCTCAACTATGAATGGTTGGATTACATATAATAGTGTCTTTTGTGGTAAAGCAAAGTAGAAAAGTTTCATGGAAAAACTATGGTCATATTGAGACATTTGCACAGTTAATGAGATAGGGGGCCCTCTTAGATTTTTTTTTTTTTTTTTTTTTCCCTTTATCATCCATATTTCTTATAACAAAAAAATATATGTATATAAAATTTTACTAATTTCAAAAAATGATACTACATTTTTAAATAGGATGTTTTATTCTAGACTTAAACATTATATATGTGTGAATTACATAAAATAAATATTAATATAACATAAATGTATGTAAAATTTCATAGGCTGATAAGCACAATCAAGAAAAAGAAAAAGAAAAAAGGGATGAATTAAGTACACGGAGTTAGAGAGTTTACAGAACTAACGACATTGTTTTCATTACAGATGATGTCTGATGGGATAACAAAAATTACATCTCTATCTCGTCCAGATGGGTCGTCCATGACGAACTGTTAGCCAAACGACCAGACCATCTCCTATTCGTCCAGACCTCTCGTCCTTGAAGAAGTTGACCAATTGAGTAAACCTCACAATCAAGTCGAAAGGGTCGTCCGTATGCGAAGCAGATGGATGACCAAACAACTTCATGACAAAGGGTCGTCCATAGACATTGCAGATGGACGACCATACAACACTTAACAAATTCTGGAAGCGGGTAACCAACCCGTGTTCATCGCCAGCAATTTCTCCCAAGTATGTAACTTCCGTCAGCGGTTACTACTCCTATAGCCGTTGGAGAAGTTACCTCCGTAAAACGAGTCATTCCATGAATCTTGGGGAGGTTACTAAACCAAGTAACTGCCCCTAGATTCTCTATATAAAGGACCGGTCTGAAACAGGCAAAGGTATGAGAAAATTCTAAGACAATTACTCCCAAAAAGTTGGAATTATATTTCCTTGTTAAAAAAACTAACTTTATCATCGGAGGATACTTGGCCGGTCCCCCCCGGTCACCCCCTCACTATTTCTTTTTACAGGCCTTCGCTACAGCCGTAGCCCACCGAAGCCGAAGTGTTCAACCAACTGATTTAGCACCTCATCAGTTGGCGCCGTCTATGGGAAGCGTAAGTTGTTTTACGATTTGGTTTTCTGCAACAAAAGGTTGAATGGTTCGGACTAGGTCGAGGGCTACAAGCCCAGGCCACCAGGGACGCAGAGACGCTTCAAGCAACCCCCTTCGTGATCGCCAATCAGCACCTGTCATGCAGTCGCCTTCCATCCAACACATACAATCCATGGCGGCCGCAATGGCGGAGTTGACTCGCCAGAATCAAGAATTGACTAGGGAGATGGAGAGGCAGCGCCGTGAAGGACATGCTGAGAGACAGTCCCAAAGTCAAGAAGACAGAGGAGGAAATGCTGAACCAGAGGCTCAGTCAAGAGGCACCACTTCGCGAAGGGTGCCACATTTGGAGAAGGAAATGGATCAAATGAGGAAGGTTATGGACGAGATGAAGGAAAACATGAGAAGGGCAAATCCCGTTGAGGATTTGGTTCACCGAACAGATTCCCCTTTCACGGCTTCCATCAATGGGCATCCCTTGCCTACGAAGTTCAAAATGCCTTCCCTGGATTCATATGATGGAGCGCGTGATCCTTTTGATCATATTGCTACTTTCAAGACTACAATGCATCTCCAAGGAGTTCCAGACGAGATTATGTGCAGAGCCTTCCCTACCACTCTCAAGGGACCAGCGCGAGTATGGTTCAGCAAAATACCCCCGAATTCTGTAAGTTCTTTCGAGGAGTTAAGCAAATTATTTGTCAATAACTTCACTGGAGGATAGAGACACAAACGTTCTTCGTCCAGTTTGCTAACCATAGAGCAAGGAGAAAATGAAAGCCTGCATTCCTTCATCACACGCTTCAACAGGGAAGCCCTGACAGTAGACGAGGTGGACGACAAACTCCTATTAGCAGCCTTCCACAATGGGGTTAACTCGGACTTATTCATTCATAAGTTGTATGAAAAAGAGCCCCAATCCATGGCTGAACTCGTCCATTCAGCCCAAAACTTTATGAACGCAGAAGATGCCATCATAGCTAAGAAGAGGAAGAGAGCTGAAAGAATGGAAGTCAACCCCCCACGTCACTCTGATCAAGGGCCTCGTCCAAAGAAGGGACGAACGGAAGATAAGAAGGATCGAGACAGGGATAACAAGAAGGCAGGTCCATCAGCAAGGAGTCAGAATTACACGCCCTTGAATGCCCCACTCGATCAAGTGCTCATGCAGATCAAGGATGATCCTTCCTTGAAGTGGCCAGAGAAGATGAAGGGAGATCCTAACAAGCGCAATAAGAATAAATATTGTCGTTTCCATAGGGATCATGGGCATGACACGGACGAGTGCTATGACTTGAAGCAGCAGATTGAGAATCTCATAAGACAAGGAAAGTTGAGGCATTTCGTTGGAAGGGATCATAAAGATGAAAAATTGAAAGCAAAGATGGAAGAGTCATCACGACCCCCACTTGGAGAAATAAGGGTTATCATCGGTGGGACATCGACAGGACAATCTTCCAAGACAAAGAAGACGTATCTTAAAGCAGTGCAAAATGTCCAACTCTCTGGACGATCCCCAAGGACGAGGGGGACGGACGAGCCAACCATTTCTTTCACAGACGAAGAAGCTGAAAGAATTCATCATCCACATGACAATGCCATAGTCATTACCCTACTTATAGCAGACTACAGAACCAGGAGGGTGTTGGTGGATAATGGAAGTTCAGCAGATATATTGTATTATCCTGCCTTCCAGCAAATGAGGCTTGGACGAGATCAGCTTCGTCCAGTATGCTCGCCACTGATAGGATTTGGAGGAATGAAGGTGCAGCCTGTAGGTACCATAACCTTGCCTGTAGTGGTAGGGTCATACCCGCAGCAGATAACTAAGGAAGTAAATTTCCTTGTGGTGGATTGTTCATCCTCATATAATGCCATCATTGGAAGGCCAACCTTGAACAGTTGGAAGGCGGTAACATCTACCTACCATCTATCGGTCAAATTCCCTACGGAGTGCAGAATTGGACAAGCACAAGGAGATCAGTTGGCAGCCAGGGAGTGTTATCTAGCCATGTTGGCTATGGACGAGCAGATGCAGACCATGAGTATAGAAGAAAGAAAAATTGTTGCAAAACCGACTGAAGTATTGGAAGATGTTTTATTACAAGAAAATGATCCAGAAAAATTCACTAGAATTGGAACAAGTATGAAGAAGAAGGCGAAAGAAGACCTCGTTCAGTTTCTAAAAAAGAATGCCGATGTTTTTGCATGGAGTCATGACAACATGCCTGGCATTGATCCAAGAGTAATCACTCATCGACTGAATGTGTCCCCCTCTTCTAAGCCTATTCGTCAAAAGAAGAGAGTGTTTGCCCCTGAGCGAGAGAAGGCTATCAAGGAAGAGGTTCAAAAACTAACCACAGCACAGTTCATCCGGGAAGTCTATTACCCGGATTGGTTGGCAAATGTAGTGATGGTGAAAAAAGCAAATGGCAAGTGGAGGATGTGCGTTGACTTCACTGACTTGAACAAAGCTTGTCCTAAGGATAGTTATCCCTTGCCTCGTATTGACCAACTGGTTGATTCTACGGCTGGCCATCAATTGTTGAGCTTCATGGACGCCTTCTCAGGATATAATCAGATAAAGATGGACGAGGCAGATCAGGAAAAGACATCTTTTATTACAAGCCAAGGTTTGTTTTGTTACAAGGTAATGCCCTTCGGTCTGAAGAATGCAGGGGCAACTTACCAAAGGTTGGTGAATCATATGTTTCGTCCACAGATAGGACGGAATGTAGAGGTATATGTGGATGACATGCTTGTGAAGAGCTTAGATGAGGGAAGCCACTTAGATGATCTTCAAGAAACTTTTCAAACACTTAGGCGGTACAAGATGAAGCTAAACCCAAGTAAATGCGCATTCGGAGTGTCATCAGGAAAGTTTCTAGGATTCATGGTATCAGAGAGAGGAATTGAGGCAAATCCGGACAAGATCCAAGCCATACTGAACATGGAACCACCGAAGAACATCAAGGAAGTCCAATCCCTAACTGGACGAGTTGCAGCTCTGAACAGGTTTGTCTCAAAAGCCACTAATAAGTGTTTACCCTTTTTTAAGATTCTCAAGAAGGCATTTGAGTGGACGGACGAGTGCCAAAGGGCCTTCCAGGACTTAAAGCACTATCTCACTACGGCTCCATTGCTAAGTCCGTCCGTGCTAGGAGAAGAATTATATCTGTACTTAGCAGTGTCCCCACATGCCGTAAGCTCAGCTTTGATCAGGGAAGAAGAAAAGGTGCAAAAGCCTGTGTATTATACCAGCCGGGCATTGAGAGGAGCGGAAGGAAGGTACCCATTGATAGAGAAGTTAGCCTTTGCGCTAATAACAGCTTCCCGGAAGTTAAGACATTACTTCCAAGGTCATGTCGTCATAGTCATAACTGATCATCCACTCAAGAAGGCAATGAACAAACTTGAAGCTGCAGGACGATTGATCCAATGGGCAATTGAGCTCAGTGAATTTGATATTCGGTACCAACCGAGGAATGCAATAAAAGCTCAAGCCCTGGCAAATTTCATTGCAGAATTCACTCCAAGCTATGAGGACTTGAATGAGAAGGAAGACAATAAAAAATGGGTCGTCCATGTAGACGGATCATCTACACTGTATACAGGAGGTATAGGAGTTGTTTTGCAGTCACCAGAAGGAGATAAACTGAAGTACAAAGCTTGCTTGCAGTACCAGACAACTAACAATGAGGTGGAATACGAAGCCCTTCTTAAAGGGTTAGAGTTGGCTAGATCTGTAGAAGCAAGCTCAGTACTCGTCCTGGGAGATTCACAGTTGGTCATGGGCCAAGTGAATGGAACATGTGAAGCCAAGGAAGACAGAATGAAGAAATATTTGAGAAAGGTGTTACGTCTTGTGAAGAAATTCAGGGAAGCTAATTTCGTTCAAATCCCGAGGGAAGAGAACACGGAAGCAGACACTCTAGCGAAGGAAGCCTCCGCCAATGAAGCCACGAACGAGTTCGATGAAATACAATACATGCCCAGCATAGACCTTCCAGAAATGTTGCAGATAGAAGGAGAGGAGAATTGGATGACTCCGATAATCTCGTACCTGAAAGACGGAAGGCTTCCAGAAGGGAAGGACGAAGCCAGGAAGCTTAGAGTTAAATCAGCCAGATACGTCCTTGTGGACGAAGTGTTGTACAAAAGAGGTTTTTCACAGCCATACCTGAGATGTTTAGCTCCAGACGAGGCGAATTACATGCTGAGAGAAGTTCATGAAGGAGCGTGTGGAAACCACTCAGGAGCTAGATCACTCGTTCACAAGGTCATTCGTGCAGGGTACTACTGGCCGACTGTCCAAGCTGATGTTAAGGCATATGTTAAGGTATGTGACCAATGTCAACGTTTCAGTAACATTCCTAGACAGCCTTCAGAATACCTCACCCCAATGATGGCCCCTTGGCCTTTTGCACAGTGGGGTTTGGATATTTTAGGCCCCTTTCCAACTGGAACCAGACAGATGAAGTTCTTGGTAGTTGGCATAGACTATTTCACTAAATGGGTGGAAGCTGAACCCTTAGTGAAAATTACACAACAAAATGTCAAAAACTTCGTCTGGAAGGACGTTATATGCAGATTTGGGGTACCAAGAGTATTAGTATCTGACAATGGACGGCAGTTTGACAACACCCCCTTCCGAGAATTTTGTGATCAGCTTGGAATCAAGAATCACTATTCCTCACCCTCCCACCCACAAGCTAACGGACAAGCAGAAGTAGCAAACCGATCCTTGTTGAAAATCATCAAGACTCGGCTTGAAGGGGCAAAGGGAGTATGGCCAGATGAATTACCAGGTGTTTTGTGGGCTTACAGAACAACAGCAAGGACTCCCACAGGAGAGACTCCTTTCAAACTGGCTTATGGGAGTGAAGCGGTCATACCAGCAGAGATACATATGGCTAGCCATAGGGTGATGAAGTACCAAGATGAGGAAAACAACGAGCAGCTTCGTCTTAACCTTGATCTTATAGACGAGGTAAGGATGGACGCGGAGCAAAGAACTACAAGGTACAAAAATCTCATGGCAAGACAACACGATGCCATGGTGAAACCCAGGCACTTTAGCATTGGAGATCTCGTCCTTAAAAGGGTCTCTTTGGCAACCAAAAACCCAGCCCATGGGAAGCTGGGACCAAACTGGGAAGGACCTTACCGAGTTATCAACTCCAAGAGACAAGGATCCTACTATTTGGAAGCCCTGGATGGACGAAAGTTAGAACACCCGTGGAATGTTGAACATCTAAGGAGATACTATCAATGAAGGGTGATCATGGACGAGCCCTGACATGGACGAGATCCTTGGACGTTTGGAGTAATGCTTAATATTATCTTCCAGTATTTGCTTATTACTATTGTGTTTTAAGTGTGTATGTTATGCTACTCATGGACGAAGTTATGTTCTATGTATTTGTAATTCCTTAAAAGCACAAGCTCTTAAGCATGTGCCATGATTGTGGACAAATGATTACATAGTATGAATTTCTAAATATACATATGGTGTGTTTTAAATATGTATGATTGTATGGGAATCCTTCATTTTCTATGATTCAAAATGATCCACGGAAGGCGAAAAAGCCAAGGACGAATAAAATCCTTGGACGAAAAGAAGTATCGTCTAAAAGCTTTCCTTTAAATAAGGATAAAGCAAGAAAAATAAAAGCCAAGGACGAATAAAATCCTTGGACGCAAGGAAGTGTCGTCCAAACGCTTTCCTTTAAATAAGGACAAAGCAAGAAAAATAAACAAGGTATGTCCGTCTAAGCTCAAGACGAGACAATCTTGAATTATAATCGTCTACGCCTTGGACGAACAATGTGCGTGTAAAAAACACAACCCCATAGACGAATCTAACCAACATAACAATCCAGCCCATGGACGAGCATTTGTTGGGAAAATTTTTATCAAGGACGAATAAACAGTCGTCCAAAATTTGAGCAACAATTACATCTGGCGGAAAGACGTCATTCATGGACGAACTTTACAAAGTAAACATCTCATGATGTTATACACGAAGAAGCTCGTCCAAATGTTCAAGACGAGGTAAAGCCTTAATTAAAAGGAAAAATACAACCACAAAAATGGTATGGACGATATGAATGAAGCTTGTTCACAAAGTTAAAGAATATTCAGACACAATGAACAGTGAAAGAAAATCATTCATACATTCATAAAATTTAAAGGGTAGACGACCACCGTCCAAAAACCCTGGAGTATATTGCTCGTTTATAAAACTCGTCCATAAACTTGGATGAGGAAATTGTACTCGAATAAATCTTAAAAAAAAAAGAGAATGATAAAAGCCCAAAACATTAGGGCACTTCTAAATAAAAGAAAAATTATAAAAACTTTCTAATAGTTAGTCATTTTGGTGGGTTGGTCTTGGGATCGTCCTGCGTGACCTCATTGCTAGCATCTTCCACGACGTTGACGTCTTCAGAACTCGTCTGCAACAAGGAGCTTTCTGCACCAAGGGGAAGCTGGAAGGAATCAAAATTTAGCTCAGGGAAGGCCTCCTTAGCGTCAGCACGGAAGTCCTCATAGCCAGCAGCGTAATGGCTGTCTAGACGATTCTTGTATTCGTCAGACTTCTTGAAGGCTGCTATGGCTTCTTCACGTGCTTTCCCCAAAGACGAGGCAAACCCTGAAGCTTGTCCTTCCAGATAAGCAATGCGAGAATCTTTTTCAATGGCATCTGCTTTAAGTTCTTCCACCTCGTTCTTCAACTTCGTCTCACTTGCTAGCAAACGGTTGAAGTCGTCCGTCAGCCTGATCACTTCCCCTTTCTTCAACAGGACTTCCTTGCTCAGCTCTTCAGCCTTCTCCTTCGCCGTCTTAGCCTCCTCAGCAAGTTCCTTCGCTTGGCACGTCGCTGTGTAAAACTTTGACATAGCCTATACATGGACGAAAGAAAGTTAGAAAATTCTATTTTCTTGAAAAACTCTTAAAGACACTCAAAGACGAATGAAACTCGTACCTTGAAGAGATCATGGATACCAGAACATTCAAACTCCTTCACTGACATGTTGTAGCATTCATTCACTTCGTTGTCAGTGACGATTCCTTTGAACGTCCTCCATGCATAACTCTCGTCCAGTACCAAGTTGGAAGGACGATCGGATGGCTCTGACGAATGAGGCTTGCGAGGAGTCTTAGTTGGAGGGGGAGTGGGATCAGTAGTAACAGGATGAATTACTTGGACGGGCTCCACAATGACAGGAGGATCGTCCAGATTCACCGTCGTTGGTATGAATTTGGGGACTTTAGGAAGAGAAGAAGCCTGAGTGGTTTTTGGCTTTTTTGAGCCTCGACGACTTGGAAGGTCGTCCAAGTCCACAGCACTAGAAATCTTTTTGGACTTTCTCTTCCTAACCTGGACAGGAGCTTTCTGGACGACTGGAGGCACAGAAGCTTCCTCGTCCCCACTAGCTATTGTTTTCTCCTTGTTTTCCCTCATCGTAATTATTCCTATGACGAAAGAAATCAGTTAAAAAAAAAAAAAGAGAAGAAGGCAAAAAGGAAATAATGTGGAGATGGACGACACTTACTCTTGCGAGTTGTTTCCTCGTGACTTAAATTTTCAGCAGAAGGTTCTGGACCAAGTCCCCAGGTAGCCAAACTGCTGAAGGTCACTAGTTCGTGAAAAGACCTTCTAGGGAAGGCACGAACTTTATCTATTTGATCCAAGTAAAACCTGTCCAAGCGTGGACGAGTAACAGCTGCACCAATAAAAGAAAGGTGGTTAGACGACTGAAAGATAGAAAAAGTGCAAGGAATAAAAGAAATGACATAGAAAGAAAACATACCCTCAGGACGAAGGCGACCTATGGGCTGGTAAAAGGAGGGAAGGGGGCATTACTAACTTCCGTTGGGTCCCCAGCCCAGTTTCCAGAAATAATAAAAAACTCTTGTTTCCAGAGCCTATCAGACGAGCTACGGCCCATTATTAAACTGTAATGAGAGCCTCTGGACGAGAACTGGTAAAAACCAGCAGATTTTTTAATCTCTGAGGGCTTATAATAGTAAAGGAACTCGTCCACCGTTAAAGGACGGTTCCCTTCTAATGCCTCACGCCATAACACTTGCATGGCAACTATCGTCCTCCAACCATTGGGATTAAGTTGGTTAGGACCAATACCTAACCTATGAAGAAGACCTCTACAAAATGAATTTAAGGGAAACCTAAGACCAGCTAAGAGATAAGATGAATATACTCCTAAACCAGAGGAAGGCGAACAACACCACTCTTCTTCCCTGGGTAGACGAGGTTCAAGTTCAGCAGGAATTTGGTATCTATCTACTAAAGTTTTTAACTTAGGAGCGTCTAAGGTGGATGCAACCTCAGGCGCACAGCTATATATGATGTTTTCTTCTTCCTCCTCCTCGTCCTGAGAAGGGCTGGGTGGCGCTCTAGACGAGCTAGCCCCAGTTCCAGAGGCCATCCTGATTTGCATTTCTTGAAATTCTTCTAAAGAAATGCCAGGGACTCCGGACGAGTACTGCTCGTCCGAGGAACTGCTACTACTACTAGTATTTTCTTCACCACTCTCATAATTATCCCCACTTCCAGAGGAGACGTCCTGATAATCGTCTATCTCCCTATCTACACTATCACTAGACCCAGACATGATTGAAAAAGGATTAAGATGAAAAACCTAAGGAAGAGGGAAGGAGAATACCTGACGAGACTAGATGACGAAGCCTATACGAGAGTCTTGGACGAGATGGCAGAGGAGAGATTATGAGAAAGGTGAAGGGCAAGAAAGAGAATGTGCCTATTTATAGGGCCCAGGAGTAGGGTTAGCGAAGCGACATCATCCACTAAGAAAGTGACACATGGCAGTCGCATGGGGAAATGTGATTGATTTAACTGCTCAACATATTAAACTGTGACACGTGGCCGTATGAAGGGGATAAAATCCCTATAATGTCCCTGGACGACACCCTGGACAAGGGGGCAACTGATGGGATAACAAAAATTACATCTCTATCTCGTCCAGATGGGTCGTCCATGACGAACTGTTAGCCAAACGACCAGACCATCTCCTATTCGTCCAGACCTCTCGTCCTTGAAGAAGTTGACCAATTGAGTAAACCTCACAATCAAGTCGAAAGGGTCGTCCGTATGCGAAGCAGATGGACGACCAAACAACTTCATGACAAAGGGTCCTCCATAGACATTGCAAATGGACGACCATACAACACTTAACAAATTATGGAAGCGGGTAACCAACCCGTGTTCATCGCCAGCAATTTCTCCCAAGTATGTAACTTCCGTCAGCGGTTACTACTCCTATAGCCGTTGGAGAAGTTACCTCCGTAAAACGAGTCATTCCATGAATCTTGGGGAGGTTACTAAACCAAGTAACTGCCCCTAGATTCTCTATATAAAGGACCGGTCTGAAACAGGCAAAGGTATGAGAAAATTCTGAGACAATTACTCCCAAAAAGTTGGAATTATATTTCCTTGTTAAAAAAACTAACTTTATCATCGGAGGATACTTGGCCGATCCCCCCCGGTCACCCCCTCACTGTTTCTTTTTACAGGCCTTCGCTACAGCCGTAGCCCACCGAAGCCGAAGTGTTCAACCAACTGATTTAGCACCTCATCAATGTCAATACAAATACAAACTCAAAATTAGTAAGGATCTTTTTTAAAAAATCCTGGTTGAGAGAAGATCTCTAAGAATCAAGTGTAATGATAGATTAGTTCTTCTGCAGCTACAATATTTTCTAGCTAACACTTCTTTCCCTGAATACCTCCTCACCTACTCTGGGGTGTGTTAGATCTTACTTTTTAACTATGTTTGGTTGGAGTTATTTTATCTATGATCACAATTAATTATATATCACACTTTTAATAGGACAAAACTTTACTATATTCAAATAACATAGGGTGGACAAACTACATCATAGTACTTCAATGGTGAATGAAATTCTTTCCTTTACTTAGTTAATTTTTTAATAATTTGAATGATTGAAAAAACCAACCAAAATATATAATGAATAAAATGGTATATGAATATGAGACTAATAATGGCAACATAGGTATACAATGGTATGACAATTTCCTTGTATCTCTAAGGGCAGATCTTCTCTAGAGTAATTTGATACAGTGCTCCCACATAGGATAAAGCTAAGCATATTCGTGTTGTGCAAATCACTACCCTTGAGGGTAGAGCTTCTATGGTCATATTGAGACACTTGTAGAGCTATTGAGATAGAGGGGCCTCTTAGATTTTTTTTTTTTTTTTTTTTTTTTTCTTAATCATCACTTACCACAAAAAAATTATACATAAAATTTAACTTATTTCAAAAAATGTTACTACATTTTAAAATAGGATAGTTTATTCTAGACTTGAACATTATATATGTGTGGATTACATAAAATAAACATTAACATAACATAAACATATGTAAATTTGGTGTCAAATGTAGAAATCATGAAAGCCTTCTATAGACATAAGAATATAAGATGATCATTTGAAAAGTATACAGAGTGAACTCACCACCCTACATGCAATGTGTTGCCTTTGGGAGTATGCCTCAAAGAAGTAGCCCTAAAAGGTAGAGGGTTGAGAGTCGCCCTTAGTTTAGATCTAGGTACCAACTTGGACCCTTGTAGAGACCTTCACACCAGACATTGTGTCTGGATTTAGGGTACATGATGGGATGGTGTTTGGCACCTCACACCTTCCCATCGTGTAGGCTAAGCTCCATTCATTATGTTTCATTGCCTAATTTTATCAAGCAATCCCCTAATGGGTCATTAAACATTCAAGAAGTAAAACACATACACACACTCTAATACAAACCCTATGCTATCCATACATCACACCCATCATCATACATCATCACATGCATCATTTATTCATTTATCTCATCATCATTACATCATAGCATGTTAATATCATTCAAGTTCATCACTTCCATCATCCAAGTTCATGCTGACATGTTATTCACATCCTACACATGTTTCTAATTCCTAATCATATTTTTAAAGCATCAAAAGAAGCTTAAGCTTGTTACTAACAAGTAATCAAAGGAATAAAAGACAAGCAATCAACAAACAAAAAAGAATGATTTGAATATTTGAGTTTCTGGGTGAACTTGTGTGTGCATGACTAAGGTTGCGTACACAAGCTCGTGGAGTTGCATACACAAGATTGATCATGTACACACAAACTAATCCATAATCCAAATTTCTACATTGCTCTATCCTAAGGCATATATCCAACCTAATTAAAAGAAATTAAATTAAAACTAAACTACTAAATTAAATTATATTTTTTGGTTTTTAGAGCCCTTTTATAACAAATATTAACCAATTTTAAGACAAAGTTATTAATTAGATCAACTATGAAGTTCCCATGGTTAATGCAATAATTACCAATATCAATCAAGAAAAGCGCTACAAAGATAGAACAGTACACATCTATATAGTGACCTAGGAAAAATCAATGGAATAAAATTGCACAATAATAACACTAGTGGGATTTAACCCAAAAATCTCAAGGTAAACATATCCAGTAATTGACTAAAAGTTTTACAGAAACTGAATAATCCTATTTCTAATAAAACTTACTAATGCTACCCAACACATCTCTGAATCCACAGACTCTTGTAATTAGCAAACTTAGTTGAACGTGAACCTTCAACCAACGAATCCAAGTACCCACTTGAAGATTTTGATTTCAGTAACTATGTAAACAGGAACTTCAACAACACCAAATTTTCCTCAAAAAATATCATCTATAGAAATTTTGAGAAAGCTTTGGGTAAGAAAACCTTAGATATAGAATAAGTGGCTCTTCTCTCTCTGTAATCATGTCATATAAGGTCTCTTTTATTATCTAGCATAAGTGACACAAAACCCTAGATGCTTGGACAATAGGCAGGGTTAAATTCTACAATATGTTCAGTGTCATTCAATATATCAACTTAAGTGCTCAATTGATCAAATACTCACAATCTCAATTGATTGACTGGCTGTCGAAAGTTGGCAAACGTACTGAAACTTGACTGTAAAATGCAGAATCTGGCAACAGTATTGTTTTAAAAAATAAACCATTAAAATTACTAACTAGACAAGTTTTGTTCATGGATTGTCAAGCAAAAATAAAACCTATCAAATTTGTCACTTTAAGAATTTTACTCTTTTTGAACAATTTTTTTTCTTTATCATCTATTCAATGGTTGTCAAATTGATTTATGAATAAATTTTATGTGAAATTGGAAGCTTCTTTTTAATGGTTTTCACTTTTTTGAATCATGTTACTCTCCTAGAATCAAGGAAAATAATAATTGAAATGATTTTATAAATTTGAGACTTTAATTGACAAATTTAAAACCAGGTATAAAGTGTAAGTTCTTTTTTTTTCATTAATAATTTCTCCTATTATATTTAATCCCCACCTCTCATTTCCACTAACAACCGAACAATGAGTTGAATACTTATCCCTCTGTCTTTCGTCTCATTGTTTTAAACATCCAAGTAAAAAATATAGATAACTCTTCCTTTCCCACTCCTTGCTTTCTCCTATAATAATTTCTCCCCTTCCTACGAACTCCCAAGTCCCAACGTATATATCTTATCCTTTTCTAGTAAAAAAAAAATACAAGTTGGGAGAAATTATACAGTCTTTATAGTAGACTACTTTACTTGTCTACCATTCTACTAAACAACTCTCACCTATTTTAAAATTGTTGAGTCAGTAAGAAACTAACTTTTGACTTAGCAATTTTAAATCGGTGAGGGTTTTTTAGTAAAATGGTGGACAAATAATGTGATCCACAACGAAGATATTATAATTTCTCCCAAATTGGAGGGAGTAACCTCCAGCCATTCTAAACAATGCGCAATATTGAGAAATTGAGCGAAAAATGCTTTGAAAC
The DNA here is from genome assembly GCA_023621385.1 of Quercus gilva. Taxonomy (NCBI): domain Eukaryota; kingdom Viridiplantae; phylum Streptophyta; class Magnoliopsida; order Fagales; family Fagaceae; genus Quercus; species Quercus gilva. The sequence goes on from CM042477.1 coordinate 59,450,513, forward strand.
TACACCAAGTCATTTCGCTCCGTCTGCATGATATAATTCTTAAAAAGTGGTTCAACATACGCTGCGGTTACTTAAAAGTGGCAATCTCATATCAAGCAGAAAAAAGTAATTGAATCGTTTCCAACATTTTCACAAACATCAAACAAGTGGTTCAACTTTGGCTGAAGATTAACGCAGGACCACCTGAGGGGACAATGGCATGTTCTCATAATTTTGTGTAAATATGCAAATTCATCAACATGCATATTCTCCCTGATCAGGAAAAAAGACAAAAACAAATAACAAATAAATAAAATGAAAAAAATATATATATATATATACATATTCCCGCGGTTAATTTTGTTCTAGTGTCTGCATTCTATCTATCCACTATTACGGTATTACCACACGCACTTGCCTTAATTTGTATTTCATTTAATATGTATATAACAACATAGCCGGCATATATTTCTTCATGGGAATGCATTTTTCTTTTTAAATGAATATTTCCTTTAAAACAAAAAGGATGTGTTAGGAATAATGGTTAAATTATATCGAAATTAGATGGAAGAAATAAAATATTGATTTAGCTTCATGACAAAACCTATCCAGAAAACCTAGGGTACATGTTTGGTACTGTTATTTAAACAACATTGCATGTATTTTTATACACTTTTTTATTCACACGTATTTCCACGAAACAATAACAACATTATTAGAAATCTCTTACCAAATGGGCCCAAAATGTCTGTTTGATCATTTGCTCTTAACTAGGTCTGAAAGGTATGGGCCAAAATGGGCATTTGCCAATTTCTCATAAACCTTACAGCAAAATGCCCTCTTTCTCAAATTAATTAGGGAAATGCTCCTGTTTTGAAACTCGATTTTCTAAAAATCGAGTTTCAATTTAAAACTCAATTTTTGGACAATCAAGTTATAGCGAACTGAAAATTATAAAAAAAATAAAATAAAATAAAATCATTCTGAAACTCAAGCTCCTTGAAAAAATTCTAAGTCCACGTTCGCTATAACTCGATTTTCCAAAAATTGAGTTTTACATTTGAAACTCGATTTTCTAAAAATCGAATTTCAAAACAATGACATTTTCCTAATTAATTTGAAAAATATGGTATTTTGCTAGAAAGTTTGTAAGAAATGGGTAAAAGCCCATTTTGGCCGAAAGGTATGGAATGAAAAAGATTGGTGAAAGAAAAGTCATTTCAATGGAAAGGGGGTCCATGATGGCTATAGTAGAATTGAAGAGGAGGATCAAGAGGGAATGATCCAGAGCATATGCCAATCTATTTCCATGGAATATCCATATCTAATGTGCGGATCACACAGAATAAAAGGCCGCCGTGGAAGTTTTGGCAAAACGCAGAACTGAATGGTGGCAAAGGATGTGTTAAGAGGGTAGAGAAGAATAACAGGCAATTCTCTTAGGGCAGAAATGTTGTGTGCATTTGCATGCATGAGTGCCAAATTCTGCCAAAGGAGAATTGCCCTGCTATTCTACTACTACATCTGTTCCATTTCACTACTTAATTTCCCATGTACCAGCACTACGTTCTTTCTTGATTTGTATGGTAATCTCTCTTTCTGTGTGTGTGTGTGTGTGTGTAAAGAATGAATATGGCAATGCCCATTTTGTTTCATATATTGACTTTTTTGCTTTGTGTTGAAAATGATCCTTTCATTGTTCATTCTCAGTCAAATAGGGTGTAGAAGTAGTGATAAGCTACTTGGAGAAAGTCCACACAAGAGCTTCATACAAAAGAAAACTGTTTGTAGTAAATACTTCATAATGACAAAAGTATTCTCTATTTCTGTTACTCCATCCATAATAGAAGTGCTAGGACTTGGAGGTCCCTTTATGCCAGGTTCTTTCAAGCTTAAGGCTATTATTAATTATTCAATATAGAGGGAATTGTCCTAGGTTTTTCAACCTCAAATTTGCCAACATCTCCATATTAGGAAATGCCACTAATACTGCTAAATAGATATCATTTTCGAAACTTGTTAAAGCGTTAACATGTGATCAGAGTAGCTTTACTTTTATATAAATTTATTATCAATATCACTTATGCACTAAGCACAATATATCACTTTGAAAATTGTAAAATTCTATTTCATTAGATTTATTGTTCTTGCTAATAAGTACCCTAAATACACTTGTTAAAGTGTATTTAATATTTCATTAGATATTTGTGGGGGAGGAGGCGTGCCCTTTAGGGCAACAAACCCGTGCAATCGGAGCAAGTCTCATAAACTATCACCCAAAGTGGACAATACCTTTAATGGGCACTGCCCTCAAAAGCGCATTTTTGTGGGGGAGGATTTGTTCCAAGCCCGCAAGCAGTTTGTCCGCTCTAGGGCTAAAGGACCTACACGGCTTGTTCTTTGCAAGCGACGTGAGTAGTGTTTGTGTTGTAGTGGTACTCTCTTGCCTTCAGCTAAGGCTTATAAAACATGAGTGGGACGCATCTTTCTTCGATGTGGGAGCAAGTCTAAAACACTGCTCACGTCGCTTGCAAAGAGCAAAGACGTGCAGGTCCTTCGGCCCCAAAGCAAACAAACTACTTGTGGGCTTGGAACAAATCCTCCCCCACAGTATTATTTTTATACATTTTTCATAATAAAATAAAATAAACTTGTGGAGAAATATTAGAAAATGATATACGATCACAATGCTTGTGGTTATAAATCAATGAATTATTGATAAGTGTAATTTAAATTTTTTTTTTAAATAATTATACATTATATGACTTATGCATTCCTTCTTGATCTAGACGATTCAAGACCCGCCAATAAACTTCCCATGTTCTCAACCCTCTCTGTTTTGATTTTACCATAACAACCTGCAGCGATTTTATATATTTTTGAGTGGTGTCAATGATGTTATAAATTTTATTAAATATGTTTTTATATTACAAAATTGATGTGCTGCTGATAACAAAAAAGTAATTTAGATCTTTATCATCAGCAACTATTTTGGTACTTGAATACAAATTGACAACACGAGCTTAGAATTTTTTTTCTAAAAGTTCAAAATACCTCCAATATTTTAAAAGTAAATAAAATTTCAGTGGCAACAAGCATAAATAAAAAATAAAAAACAAACAAACAAACAAAAACACTCCATTGTACATCCCCATTTTAGATATGGTTATCATTTTCTGTTTTATAAGACGAAGGATTCTCAAATATTGATGAAATTGAAGGAAAAAAATTTGACGCGGAAAGTCAATTGAGATAAGCAAGGATGAAAGGAAAGCAATTGAGTGAAATCCAACTCCTGAGAGATTGTGTGAATCTAATCTATAGAAGGGTGATATTTATATATATAATGAGGATAAAAATTTAAAAACCATTTTTAAATAAATCCTCTAATTGTTACAATAGAGCAGTAACTAACAACTAACAGACCGACCAATTTAGCTAATTTAACAACTCTGATAACAATATGTAACTCTGCAACAATCTTATCTAATGCACACTTGTTTCATTGAAGAATTGACAATTACTTCATAAAAATCTCTTATTAATATTATTATTATTATTATTATTATTATTATTATTATTTAGATATAATAGAATTTTAACTTATGACGTTCATTTTATGACACCAATTTTTTTATTATTACGTAAAGATACTAATAGATTTTTAGTATTAAAAAATAATTTTTTTTAAATGAAACTAATACGACAACAAAAATAAAGACTATAGTTTATTTATACAAATATTCACAGACAGATCAAATTGCTTGATAAGAATAACTATTTGCTTCACATCATTGATAATTTTAATTGGAAGACATGGGTTTCTTTTTTAAAATAAAAATTTGAGGTATTTTAAGTCTTTAAGAAAATTAAAACATTTTTAGAAATGTATTATGACTATGAAGTTAAGGTCTTGAGATTTTGATAGAGAATGTGAATTTCCACCAAATGGATCTAAATAATTTTTTTTCTTTTTTTTTTATCAATTTTAAGGTTCTCATAATAAAATGGTGTAATTGAAAGAAATAAGAATTCAATTAATTTTTAACAGGATGAAATTTAGCTACAAAATTCATTGTAGTTTTAGACAAACCTTACTCAATAAAATATAAATTACTACATATTTTGAAAATATAACCATTGATTTGCATGTTTTTTACGCTCTTAATACAAATGTCAAATTTTGTATCAATTAGATATGATTTATTACATTATCTATAAGCTTATATTTTATGAATAATTATAAACTACAAAAACTTGAAATTTAAAAAACATTATTGATAGCATAGCTATTGATCTTCAATTTTCTAGAAATTTTACAAGCATGGAGAATATAAGAAAAAAATGTAATCCAATGGTAGATTTATCAAAATCCACCTCTAATAAAAAGATATTGAGTAAAGCATGTAAGAGTATGGAAACAAAAATTTAGTAGAAGCATTTAATTATATATGAAGTTTAATTGTTCAATCGTTTTCCGATAAGGACTATACAAGAAAGAAGTCTCTCTCTCAATGGTCCCAAAGGCCTAGAATTCTTACAAATAGATTAGAGCTAAATTTGATTGTCGGCAAAATAATTGTAAACTAGAATTGTCTAGGTTGAAATTCCACCTCACATTTTGGTTTTTGGGTTATGTTCAAAGGCCTAGAATTCTTATGAATAGATTATAATTGTTACAGGGTACATTTCTTTCATGTTAGAATTGTTTTATGAACATAATTATCTAACTAAAATTAAGTTAAATGTAACTTGTTATTAGAAATTGCAGATCTATGTAATTAGAAATTGCCTTGTACATGTATATTGCTTTTATACCTCCCTATTTACATGTATGTGAAACTATATGTATTTGAAATAAGAATTTTCATGAAAAATTAAATATTAATTAAAAAAAGAAAATTTTGGAACCATTGTTAGTGGAAAAAAATGAAGTTCACAATAACTCATAGCCAACCGCAATTACATTTAGTATAATCCTTTTTTTTTTTTTTGAAACAAAAATTTAACATAATATCAAACCCAATTTTTTTTTTATTACATACTAGGTACTACCATTACCGTTATTAAATGCTACCTAAGCATATCAACCATCAATTTCAAGATTTTTACTATCACATATTCTTAGCATAATGGTCACTTCATAAATACAAGGTTCTTGTGAGGTGGAGGGCAAGGGTTAAAGTTCAAGGCTTCAGGATAGAGATTCATACACATATACACTTAAATTAGGCTAAAGTATAATTCTTGTTTTGTATTAAAAAACTATAAGGTTTTCTATTTTCTCAACAACAAAAAAAAAGGTCAAGATTTTCTACAATTTACGGTCACTAATAAGAGCAATAGTTTTATAATAAGAGTGATAATATATATATATATATATACACACACACACTTTGTAGTCAATTACTCACAGTTTATCACGTCAAAATTGTGGCAAAGAAGTTTTAAAATAATTTGTAGTCCTAAAACTACTCATTTAGAAATCTAACCTTATAAGTAAAATATACAAGCTTACATTTCAAACCAAGAAAAAGAAAAATATTCAAGTTTTCAAAATTTCTTAAATATGTATTTCTCATAGTATTTGCAGAGTGTTGTGAGGATTTTAAGTTGTGGGTTATGTTTGCGTCACTCTAGTAGTGTGTAACACCATCGAAGAAACGTTTTATTCGTGGGTTGTACAAACTGGAATTTAAAATGAGTTTGAATTGCTGGTCTACATGGAGGTTGGCTCTGGACAATATAAATCCAATGGCATGTTTTCACACAAACACCAAACAAGTGGTTCAACTTTGGCAGAAGATTAACGCAGGACCACCTGATGAGGGACAAAAGATTGGACAGAAACAGCTTGGAAAAGGGAAGATCCAATGGCATGTTCTCATAATTTTGTTTAAATATGCAAATATCCTCACTGATCTAGAAAAATAAATAAAATGAAAAAAATATAGATATTCCCGCGGTCAATTTTGTTCTAGTATCTGCATTATATCTAGCCACTATTACCACACGCACTTGCCATAATTAGTTTGTATTTCATTTAATATGTTGTTATAACAACATAGCCGGCATATATTTCTTCATAGTAATATGTTGAGTAGGATGTGTTAGGAATGAATTTTTTTTTAAATGATGTTTCCTTAAAAAGAAAAAGGATGTATTAGAAACAATGGTTAAATTATATCGAAATTAGATGGAAGTAATAAAATATTGATTTAGCTTCATGACAAAACTTTTCCTGAAAAACCCCATGTCTGTTTGATCATTTGCTCTTAAACAGGTCTAAAAGGTATGGAATGAAAAAGATTGCTGAAAGAAAAGTTTTTTCCAAGGAAAGGGTCCATGATCGATACATTAGAAGTGAAGAGGAGGATCGAGAGGGAATAATCCAGAGCATATGCCAATTTAATACATAGTGTACGGATCACACAGAATAAAAAGCGGCCATGGAAGTTTTGGCAAAACGCAAAACTGAATGGTGGCAATGGATGTGTTAGGAGGGTAGAGAAGAATAACAGGGCGATTCTCTTAGGGCAGAAATGTTGTGTGCATTTGCATGCGTGAGTGTCGATTTCTGCCAAAGGAGAATTGCCCTACCATTCTACTACTACATTTGTTTCATTTCACTACTTAATTACCCATACATGCACTACGTTCTTTCTTCATTTGTATGGTAATCTCCCTCTCTCTCTCTCTCTCTCTCTCTCAAGAATGAATATGGCAATGCCAGTCTTGTTTCATGTATTGACTTCTTTGCTTTGCATCGAAAATAATCCTTTCATTATTCATTCGCAGTCAAAGATGTCCTTACAAAAGAAACCGGTTTGAAGTAAATACTTCATAATGACAGAAGTATTCTGTTACTCCATCCATAATAGAAGCACATGGAGTTGGAGGTCCCTTTATGCAAGGTTCTGTCAAGCTTTAGGCTATTCATAATTACGGAAATTCTTGTTTTTCAAATTTAGATTGTACATTACAATGTAAATTGTGTACAACATTTCCTCTATTTGTGTATCTAACACTCTTTGCAAATGTGAACAACATTTCACTTTTTATGTATCTATAATTTAAATTTATGTTACAAGTATAATGTGAATATATAAAGGTCCTATTAATTATTCACTATTGGAGGAGTTGTTATCTTAGGTTTTTCAACCTCAAATTTGCTAACATCTCTGTTAATGCCACCTTTACATATCCTTTTTAAAACTTGTTAAATCATTAACATGTAATTGGAGTAATTTTACTTTTATATAAAGTCATTACTATTATCAATAATGCTAATCACAATATATTGCTTGAAAGATTATAAAATTATATATGATTAGACCTATTGTCCTTGCTAACAAGTGTTTTCGAAAAAATTGTAATTTCCCTCCATTTTGTTTACTTAGGAGTGGAAAAATGAAGAGACGGAAAAAATAAGTTTGTATAAATTTACTCATATACTCTTGTTAAAAAAAAAAAAAAATCACCCAAAATTATTTTTAAAAAATCATGTCCAGAAAAAAAAATTATGTCTAGTTAAAAAAAAAAAAAAAACAAAGCACCGCGCCCAAGGCCCCAACAAATCAAAAGAAAAATCCAAAAAAAAAAAAAAAACCAAAGCAACATCCCATGAAATTAAGGCAACTCAACAAAGCCCAAATGCACTGCACATGGGCAATCTCGTCTTTTACCTATTAGACTTCCTCCCACCTAGTTTTCTCCCCATTTTGGAAAGAAAACTTTTTAGTCAGTTAGGAGAGAAAACACCCGAGCCCCACCATCTCTTTCCCGTCTTTACCTCCCAACCAAACATCCTTCAAAAAAATTTTCCTCGTCATTTTCTCTCCCCTTTTTTTCATCCTCCCTAAAATCCATTTTACCAAACGCACTCTAAAAGACACTCATTAATGTGGATTTAATACATCATTAGATATTATTTTTATACATTTTTCAAAATTAAGTAAAATTGTGGGGAAATATTAAGAAAAGGATATAGAATCACAATGCTTGTAGTTATTGATCAACTAGTAGGTAACTCCATTCATATGTATGAGTACAATTAAAAATAATCACAATTTTATGGTTAAAATTAGACCTTTTTTTAGAAGAGGTTCAAATTATACATTGTATTAGTTTATACATTTTTTAAACAATACATTTCTAAAATCTGTAATGGTTTCTCATTATATATATATATATATATATTGTACACAATAAGATACTCGCCCAAAAAATTAAAAAATTATATGAACATGTGGTGCAAAATTGGACTCCAATTGAAATCCGATTTAGAATCTAATTGAATTTGGGCTTTTTTATTTTTACACTTAAAAATTAACTCGAAACAAAAATTAAAAATTAAATGGGATATGTGGTACAAAATTGAGAAGTCAATTAAAATCTAATTAGATTTTCTCTAAGTTTTGGTTTTAAATATATATAGACGAATTATGATAGGTGCATTTTAATTTTTTTAAAGATTGTACATTATAACTTGTAATTGAATATTTAATTAACCTGTTTCCATACAAATACAAATTAACACTTTAAAAATATGAATTATGCATCCCTTCTTGAACACCATTGCAGGAGAAGTATCAACCCTAAGTAGGGATGTCAAATGGGTGGGTTGGGTCATAAATGGGTTGGGTGTATAATTACCCATTTATCCATCTATAACTCGTTTATATATAAATTAATTACTTATTACTAACCTAACCCGTATAATTAGTAACCCACCCATTTAACCCAGTATGACCCATATACCTCTAAAAGGTAAAAATGACCAAAATATCCCCGAAACCTAAAAAATGACCAAAATACCCCATAAATCTAAAAAATAACCGAAATACCCCCGAATCTTAAAAATGGTCGAAATACCCCCAAAACCTAAAAGATGACCAAAATACCCCCCAAAACCTAAAAATGACTGAAATACACCCGAAACCTAAAAAATTTACCAAAATACCTCTTAAACCTAAAAATGACCGAAATACCCCCAAAACTTATAAAATTACCAAAATACCCCTTAAACCTAAAAAATGACCCAAATACCTTTGAAACCTAAAAAATGATTGAAATACCACCAAAACTTTAAAAAAATGACTAAAATACCCCCGAAAACCTCTAAAATGACAAAAATATCTCCAAAACCTAAAAATTAATCAAATACCCCCCAAAACCTAAAAACTGACTGAATTACCTCCGAAACCTAGAAAATGACTGAAATGCCTCTAAAACCTAAAAAATAACCAAAATACCCCCTAAAACCTATAAAATGACCAAAATACCCCCTAAAACCTAAAAAATAACCGAAATACTCCCGAAACCTAAAAAATGACTAAAATACACATAAAACATCTAAAATTATCAAAATAAAAGTTTGGGTGTTTTGGATATTTCGAGGGTATTTTCGACAAATTAAAGATTCTAAGAGTATTTCAGTCATTTTATAGGTTTCAAGGGAATTTCAGTAATTTTAGGTTTCGGGGGTATTTCGGTCATTTTGTTTGTTTTGGAGGTATTTCGGTCATCTTTTAGGTTTATGAGGTATTTTAGTAATTTTTAGGTTTCAAGGGTATTTTAGTCATTTTTATAGGTTTCGAAAGTATTTCAGTCATTTTTTAGGTTTTGGAGGTATTTTGGTAATTTTTAGATTTCTGGGGGTATTTTGCTCATTTTATATGGTTCAGAGATATTTCGGTCATCTTTTACGTTTAGGAGGTGTTTTGATAATTTTATAGGTTTCAGTAGTATTTTAGTCATTTTTTAGGTTTAGAGTGTATTTTGGTCATTTTTAGGTTTTTGGGGTATTTTGATCATTTTTTAAGTTTCACAAGTATTTTTTGTAATTTTAAGGTTTTGAGGGTATTTTGACCATTTTGGTTATTTTTTAAGTTTCAAGGGTATTTTAGTCATTTTCTAGAAATTTATATTTTCTGTTGTTTATTTAAATTTTAGATGGGTTTTAGTAAGTATTAGTGGGTTTATCCATTAAGACCCATATAATTAAATAATCTAATTGGTTTTTACCCATTTAACCCAAATATTCAAATGGGTTCAGTTAAGACGTATTCAAATTAGGTGGGTAATTAGTGGGTTTATAGATATGAATAAAAATTGTCACCCCTAACCCTAACTCAAGGATTGCATACTCTGATATTTAAGTAGACAAATGTAGGCCCACCAATAGGCTTTCCACGTTCTCAACCCTATATGTATTTATTTTACCATAAAAACCAACGATGTCATATATTTTTGAGTGGTGTTAGTGGTATTATAAATTTTATTATATATGTATTGTATTATAAAATTAATATGTTACCAATAAATAAAAAGTAATTTAGACATTTATTTATAATATTTTTCAAATAAACAAATTATATATTAATTTTTAAACTAGTTTGTTGATTTTATTTACATAAAATTTGTAATAACTTTAACATTTTCTTAAATCTTTATTATCTGCAACCATCTTGATACCTACTTGAATACGAATTGTCTAGAAATTTTTCAAAATTTTCAAAATAATACCAAGATTTTAAAGGAATATGTAAAGAAAATTTCTGTGCCAACAAGCATAAACAAAACAATCTCCATTTGTACATCAACCTTTTAGATTCAGTTACCATTTTCTATGTGTTATAAGATGAAAGATTCTCAAATATTAATGAAATTGAAGAAGAAACAAATTGACGAGGAAACTCAATTGAGATAAGCTATTGAGTGAATTAATCCAACTCAAGAGATACTGTATTACTTCAATGAATCTAATTTATATAATTAAGGGTGACATTTATATCTATAAGGAGAATAAAAATTGTTTTTTTTTTTTTTTTTTTTTTTTTTTTTTACAAGGGGAAAAAACCAGTTTTTAATTGAATCCACTAATTGTTACGGTAGAGCTGTAACTAAAAGCTAACAGACTGACCAATTTAACAACTCTGATAACAATATGTAACTCAGCTACAATCCTATTTAATGCACCTTTGTTTCATTTCATTGAAAATTTGACAATAACTTAAAAGCTTTTTTATTATTATTATTATTATTATTATTATTATAGAATTTCAATGTATGGTGCCTATTTTATGATTATTATTCTTTATTCTCATGCTAATACACCAATTAGTTTTTAGTATACGTAAAAAATAGCTTTTTTAATGAAGCTGTTGGAGCATGGGAGTGAATATGGAAGATGAGGAGTAAGTGAAAATGTTTAATCCCACATTGAAAAGGAGAGAGACTATTTTATTCTTTTTAATTGTGGTGATTAATGGGCTAAAATGAATTGTCTCAGATATTGGGCTAGATATGTGCGCAAGGGGGAGATGAAGAGTGGAGGTATCAAAATTGGAAATGAATCAGCTTCTTAGATCCTCCTACTTGGCTGAAAGAAAAAATGGAATTTTAAATGAGTTAACAAATGCTATGTTAATTGAATCTGGTGCACCTTTACATTTTTGAGGTGAAGTTATTTTAACTGCATGTCATGTTTTGAATAGGGTGCCACATAAAAAGTCACATACCACACCTTTTGAGATGTGGAAAGGACATAAGCCAAATTTGGGATATTTGAGAGTATGGGGTTGTATTGCTTATGTAAGGCTTACTGACCCTAAAATGCCTAAATTGGGTATTAGAGTTACTACCTGTGCTTTTCTTGGTTATGTAATTAATAGTGTAGCCTATAGATTTTTTGATCTTGCAAACAAAATAATTTTTGAATCTGGTGATGCAATTTTTCATGAAGAAAAATTTCCTTTTAAATTGAAAAATAGTGGGGGTCAAGAAAATATTTTGTCACAACCTAGTTCTTCTACTTCACATTTACAAAATTAAGAAAATTTTGAAATGGAACCTAGAAGGAGTAAAAGAGCTAGAGTTGAAAAGGATTTTGGTCCTGATTATTATGTTTTTAACATTGAGGAAAATCCCCAAAATTTAAAAGAGGCTTTAACATCACCTAATGCTATATTTTGGAAAGAGGCTGTAAATGATGAGATAGAATCTCTAATTTCTAATAAAACTTGGAAATTAGTAGATCTTCCACCGGGTTGTAAGACCATAGGTTGTAAATGGGTCCTTAGAAAAAAGTTGAAACCGAACGGATCAATTGATAAGTTTATAGCTAGACTTATTGCAAAAGGTTTTAAATAAAAAGCTAATCTTGATTTCTTTGATACATTTTCTCCGGTAACAAGAATTACATTTATTAGATTGTTAATTGTTATTGCTGCAATTTTTTATTTGAAAATTCATCAAATGGATGTAAAAACTGCTTTTCTAAATAAGGACCTAGAAGAAGAGATTTATATGGATCAACCCAAAGGCTTTGTAGAGCCTGGACAAGAAAGCAAGGTATATAAGCTAACTAAATCCCTATATGGCTTAAAACAAGCACCTAAGCAGTGGCATGAAAAGTTTGATTCCTACATGATTGAGAATGATTATAAATCAAATGAATCTGATAAATGTATTTATTCTAAATCATGGAATAATTTACATATTATTATTAGCCACTATGTGGATGATATGTTAATTTTTGGCTCAAATATGCATGTTATAAATGAAACAAAAAATATGCTTAAAAGCTATTTTGATATGAAAGATCTTGGTGAGGCTAATTTTATTTTGGGCATGAAAATTACAAAAGCATGTGATGGAATATATCTTGATCAATCACATTATGTTGAGAAAATATTGAGAAAAATATAATTTTCATGATCACAAAAGTGTAGCTACTCCTTTTGATTCTAGTGTTTGTTTATTTCCTGTGAATAATGATGATGAGATTTTTAATCAAAATGATTATGCTAGTATCATTGGTAGTTTGCATTATGTTACTGATTGTACTAGACCTGACATTGCATATGCAGTAGGAGTACTTAGCAGATTTACTAGCAAGCCTAGTAAAGATCATTGGCTAGCTATTGAGCAAGTCATGAGATATTTAATTGATATCAAAAACTATGGTTTATTTTATAAAAAGTACCCTGCTGTGATTGAAGGTTTTAGTGATGCCGATTGGAATACTTTGTCAGGTGATTCTCTCTCTACCACTGGTTATATTTTTACCTTAGGTAGTGGTGCTATTTGTTGGAAATCTAAAAAGTAAACAATAATTGCTAATTCTACAATGGAAGCTGAATTAATAGCATTAGCTTCAGCTAGTGAACAGGCAAATTGGCTTAGAGATTTATTATATGAAATTCCACTTTGGGAAAAGCTAATTCCACCTATATTAATTCATTGTGATAGCACTGCTGCAATTTGTAAAGTTAAAAACCGTTACTACAACGGTAAATCCAGACCTATAAGAAGAAAGCACAGTACCGTGTGATCTTATTTGAGTAGTGGCATCATAACTGTGGATTATATTAAATCTAATGATAATCTTGCAGATCCATTTACCAAGGCCTTGGCAAAAGATAAAGTCTGGAATACATCAAGGAGGATGGGACTAAAGTCCATAGAATCATGAGCCATATATAAGGATACCCAACCCAAGGACCAAAGATCCTGAGAATTGGGTTCAATGGGAAAAACGAATCATACGATGGTCGTAAGAAATGCACAATTTATTTATTCTTAATTATTTATTTTGTAAATAATTTTTTAATTGTTCATCCCTATGATGTAAATGCATTTATCCTGTAATGTGGAGAGGTTGAGTAAAAAACTCTTAATGAAATTTGTAGCTCGTATGAGTGGGGTGTCAAAATTACAGGAGCACCCTTGACAAATTTCACCTATGTGAGTGTGGGGGTGGGGCCGCTCCCTATGAGATTTGGACTTAATCTTAGATACACTCAGGAAACCGGGATCAGCACATAGCCATAAAGTGCTAGCTATAAAAGCTCATGTCAACACCTGGGTTGTTATGTATAAGCAGTGACGCTTAATTTCCCTAAAGCAGTCCTAATTCAAGTCAGAGACCACTACAACTCTAGAGTTGAGATCGCTGTTTTACTAAGTGAAGGTTCAATGCAGAGCACACCTTCATGATACATAGTGGCCCGTCTTTGCCTGGTAATCTCTCTTTAACTAAAAAATTTAATATAAAAATAAGTGGGGGATTGTTGGAGCATTTTAACATTAAATAATTAAAATGAATAAATATTATAACATAAATGTAAAGATATGGGAGTGAATATAGAAGATGAGGAGTAAGTGAAAATGTTTAATCCCACATTGCAAAGGAGAGAGACTATTTTATTCTTTTTAATTGTAGTGATTAATGGGCTAAAATGAATTGTCTCAGATATTTGGCTAGATACGTGTGCAAGGAGGAGGTAAAGAGTGGAGGTATCAAAGAGAAGGTCTGCACTGGTTACAAAGTTTAGCCAACTAAGAGCTTGAATCTCCTTAAAGAGAGCAAGTGCCACGCCTTAGTCCAAATTGTGTTGTTTAATTCCTTTCTTTATATTAATAATATTCAGAAGTATTATTCAGTTTCTTATTGTGTTATTTCCATTATCATTGTAATTACACCAACAGAAGCTAACATGACAACAAAAATAAATACTATAGCTTATTTATAAATAAATAAAAACTATGGACCGATCAAATCATTATTAATTGCTTGATAAGAATAACTATTTCTTCACATCATTGACAATTTTAGTTATGAAATATAGGTTTCTTTTTTAAAATAAAAAATTGAGGTATTTTAAGCCTTTTAGAAAATGAAAACATTTTTGGAAAAGTATAATGATGACTATGAAGCTAAGGCCTTGAGATTTTGAAAGACAAAGTGAATTTCCAACAAACGGATATATAAAGCATTTTATAAAACAGAAGTAATTCAACTTGCTTGAGAAAATACAAACTTTAAATAGGGACTTTTCTCTCTTAAAGATTTTCTTAAACATATTTTCAAACATATCTGAAATAATAATGAGTACAAACATTACAAATTTTGTATTCAACCTCAAATAAGTCTCCACCGTCATAAAAATTCCTTCCAAATAAATATCAGATTCATTCAAATATTATATTGAACATATGTCAAAACATACATAATATAACAAGATTGTTAATGCAAAAATTATAAAAATATTTTCGGTGATTAAAAAACATTGCCAATATATATATATATATATATGTGTGTGTGTGTGTGTGCGCAACAATAGTGAATACAAACATAACAAATTTTGTTTTCAATCTATACTTCCTCTTGCAAAGAGAGAAAAATTATTGAGATTAGTACAAAATCGTATCCCAGGCATAATCCTAGAATTTGAGTAAAGAGGTCTAGCACAAGAAAGTGTAGTGTTGGATGCAAGGAAGATACGATCTTCATTTAAATTTTTAATGATTGGCATCTGATTTTAGAACCACTCCAATGACTAGGAAGTCTCTTTTCTATTTTCCTTTCTTGGTGGATTTGCTTTGTATATAAGGGAGTAGAGACCTTAATTGTAATGTACTCTAATTTCACATTATAATAAATATAACTCTTAACATATTTTTTTTTAGATAGATTGTATACGAAATTTTACCAACGATTGATATTTTGCAATTTCTTAAGAATCAGCAATTGTTTTCTAGTTTTTATACCATAATGATAACATCTCTTAGTATAATATGTGTTGTTCTTATCTAAAATAAGATATACGTAGTGTGGTATAGGTTTCCATATTGACAGATGCATGATAGCAATTAATATCAAACAAATCCCCAAAAACTCAATAATCCAATTTTGGAAAATAAATAAATAGATATGAAAAAAAATTGAGAATCCAGTCATTAATTAAGGCCTCAGTGAACAACTTTAGGCTAAGAAGTGAAAACCCACTCTAGAAATGCAATGAAAGTCACACTCAAACATATAGACAGCAAAAACAACAAATTGAAAGAGAAACCAAGAAGGATTGAGAGTAAAAGGGCTCAAAACCTAGAACTAAGATCCCCAAAATTTTACTTCAAGCTCACATCCCCATAAGTTATCTTGGTTAGAATTTGGACATGACTCCATGGTTGAATCTCAGTTTATTATTATTTTAGTAGCCACATAAGCTTTATGTTGACAACTGTGCACATTTTATGCCACATAAGTATTTTCCTTTAGAGAGTTAATGGTATGGACCAAATGAACTATAATTTAAAAATAATAAGGACCAAATTCACTGCTATGAAATTTATGACCAAATTGAATGTGACCCTAAAATGTAGGAATCAAAATATTATTTTTGCTTTTTTCTATATATTTTTTTTCAATCTTAAATAGGTCTCCACCATTATAAAACTTATTTCAAAATAAAAAAATATGATTCATTCAAAAATTATATTGAACATATGTTTAAACGTTCGTAACATAACAAGAATATGAACATAAAAATAATTAAGAAAATTTTTCATGTTTAAAAATAAGCAAAATTTAACATTTTCTTTTGATATGGACTTTTGGTCCTTTAATTGAAAATAAACTCTCAAACTAATCTCTAATTCATACACTCAAGTCCACTAATTACATAATAAGCTTCCTTGTAACATGTAATTGGAGTAGGTTCCACGACCATATCTATTGATCTTCAGATTCTTGTTGCATAAGTAAATTAATTGTTTTATTAAGAAATTTTGTATGATTAAATATAGAAGCTATGCAATTTTTCTTTCAAACTACTATAAAAGGCATATTACTAGATTTTTCCTAACTTTTTCATCCACTACAGTAGCTTTCATTCTTTTTAGTTATTACCACTAGCTTTTATCCCCATATATAATAATAGAACATAAATTTTCTTTTAAAAAAAAATTTAATAGTTCAATTCCTATATAAGTTAAATACTATCAATGATTATTCATATATTTTCTAAACTCTTAAAACAAAACTTTGTAAGAAACTTTTAATATATTTTTAACAAATTCCTTGATTATTGCGATGAGAAGTTAAAATCTTCACCAAAATTTAAAAATTGCTATAACATTCTTATATTTAAAAAATCAATAAACCCATGGATTTTAGAGCTCAATTGAAATCCAATTGGATTTTTTCTAAGCTTCGGCTTTAAATAAACTAGCATGTAACCCATGGAAATCCATGGATATATTTAAAATTAAATACAATTTTTATTACAAAAATCTAAATAAGGGCAAATTACAATTTATCCACCTATGGTTTGGCAGAAATTTAAGTTGTTTACCTGTGATTTAAAATTTAACACTTTACCTACCTAAAGTTTGACCGAAATTTAAGTTACCTATCTGTGATTTAAAATCTCATGATGCAGTGTTCTGCTGGATTCTTTTTTATCTTATTTGATCTTGAACTTTTATGTTTTGTTTTTTGCATTTTTGGAGGAAAGAAACATAAAAGTGAAATAAAATCACATATTTAGCCATATTTTTATCAAAGATGGGTTAAGAAAATCTAACTGAACCAACCTCAAGTGGGTAAAGTGTCAAATTTCAAATCATTGGTAGGTAATTTAAATTTCGGCCAAACTATAGGTGGGTAAGTTGTAATTTGCCCTATAAATAATTAGTAAAATTATTTTTTAAAAGAATAACATGTAACACATGCATACGTATGAATAAATTTAAAATTAAACACAATTTTTATCATAAAAATATAAATAATTAGTCAAATTATTTTATAAAAAAAAAGTAAATGTAATTAGTCATATATTAAAATTCTTACCTAAACTTAATATGTTAGGAGTGTGGTGTGTGTGTGTGTGTGTGTGTGTGTGTGTGTGTGGTGCTGCATGCGTATGGTGCTGATGATGGGTGTGTGGTGCTAATGAGTAGCATTTGGAATTAAGGAGTTTGGCAATTGAGTTCAAGGACAACCAGGCCTCCTAGAACAGAGAGAAAATTGGAAAGGAGAGATAGAGAGAATTGAGAGAATTGAGAGGGAAATTCTGGTAAGAATATCAATCATGTTCCCATTCTACAATCACCCTTCCAGTTTAATACGCTGTATAGCACATCAATCTAGTAACTAACTTCCTGACTGTCCTCCCAAGCCAACCGTATAACTACCTTGCCAGCTAAGCCATCCAACTCATCCTAACTAACTAACTCCATTAACTAACTCTAATACAATACAATACTAATGTAGGTACACCTCAAATACAAGTATATGTATACTAAAGTATGAGTACATAATGCCAACTAGGCAATCACAACACCATCTATGGCACAGTTAGATTGTACACCCTAGCAGCACTGACACAGCCCACCTCATTAGCTACACACGCATGCCCCATCAGCAACACACGCACCCCTCATCAGCAACACATGCACACCTTATCAGCACCACACACATGCAGCACCCCCACTCATGCCTTATCAACACCACATGCACCCATCATCAGCACCATACGCATGCAGCACCACACACACACACACACACCACACTCCTAACATAATACTACTTATGATAATTTTTTTCTAATTTTTATTTAGATAGAATATGTGGTGATCTTTATTGTGTTGTAATTTTTATTGAGTATATGTGAACTTTTTTAAAAAAAATTTTATAGTTTATAATATTAGATTCTTAATATTTTGCACTCATTAACTCACTTGGCACAAAGATTAAAAAACTTAAGTGAACACATGGCACCAACGTAAGTGGATAATTATGGTGTGGTCCCCACATAAATTTAGACACATAACACAAAATTGGATTATAATTTCAAATTCCATTTGAACTTTTTCTAACTTTTACCTATCAATATATACTAGCTTGTAAGTTGTAACATTATGCATATGCATGGATACACTTAAAGATATACAAATAAGATGCATAATATAATTCATATATATATATATATATATGAATTTTAACATATTCTCACTGACCAGGAAAAAAAAAACAAATAACAAATAAATAAAATGAAATATATATATATATATATACACATATTCCCGTGGTCAATTTTGTTCTAGTGTCTGCATTCTATCTATCCACTATTAAGGATGTGTTAGGAATAATGGTTAGATTATATCGAAATTAAATGGAAGAAATAAAATATTGATTTAGCTTCATGCCAAAACCCGTCCTGAAAAAGATTGGTGAAAGAAAAGTCCTTTCAATGGAAAGGGGGTCCATGATGGCTATAGTAGAATTGATGTGGAGGATCAAGAGGGAATGATCCAGAGCATATGCCAATCTATTTACATGGAATATCCATATCTAATGTGCGGATCACACAGAATAAAAGGCTGGCCGTGGAAGTTTTGGCAAAACGCAGAACTGAACGGTGGCAATGGATGTGTTAAGAGGGTAGAGAAGAATAACAGGCAATTCTCCTAAGGCAGCAATGTTGTGTGCATTTGCATGCATGAGTGCCAATTCCTGCCAAAGGAGAATTGCCCTGCCATTCTACTACTACTACATTTGTTCCATTTCACTACTTAATTTCCCATGCACCAGCACTACGTTCTTTCTTGATTTGTATGGTAATCTCTCTCTCTCTCTCTCTCTCTCTCTCTCTCTCTCTCTCTCTCTCTCTCTCTCTCTCTCTCTCTGTGTTTAAAGAATGAATATGGCAATGCCCATTTTGTTTCATATATTGACTTTTTTGCTTTGTGTTGAAAATGATCCTTTCATTGTTCATTCCCAGTCAAAGAGGGTGTAGAAGTAGTGATGAGCTACTTGGAGAAAGTCCACACAAGAGCTTCATACAAAAGAAAACTGTTAGTAGTAAATACTTCATAATGGCAAAAGTATTGTGTGTTTCTGTTACTCCATCCATAATAGAAGTACTAGGAGTTGGAGGTCCCTTTTATGCAAGGTTCTTTCAAGCTTAAGGCTATTGTTAATTATTCAATATAGAGGGAATTGTCCTAGGTTTTTCAACCTCAAATTTGCCAACATCTCCGTATTAGGAAATGCCACTAATACTGCTAAATAGATATCATTTTCAAAACTTGTTAAAGCGTTAACACGTGATCAGAGTAGCTTTATTTTTATATAAATTTACTACTAATATCACTTATGCACTAAGCACAATATATTACTTTGGAAATTGTAAAATTCTATCTCATTAGATTTATTGTTCTTGCTAATAAGTACCCTAAATACACTTGTTAAAGTGTATTTAATATTTCATTAGATTTTATTTTTATACATTTTTCAAAATAAAATAAAATAAACTTGTGGAGAAATATTTGAAAATGATATACAATCACAATGCTTGTGGTTATAAATCAATGAATTATTGATAAGTGTAATTTAATATTGAAAGCTCAAAAATGTGTCGAAAACACACGAGCGGTTTAGACCCCCAAATAAAATTACGGCTTAGTTGATTTTACACTAACTTAATGATAAGTGCGGAATAGTGTAAACACAAGCGTATGAGCAATTCAACTACTCTAATCCATATTTAAAGCAACACAGTAGTAAAAATGAAATGAACAAGAGTAGGGAAGAAGGATGCAAACACAGATAACACCGAGACGTGTTATCGAAGAGGAAACCGAAGAACTCGGCGAAAAACCTCTCCGTCGCCCTCCAAGCGGAAATCGATCCACTAGACAATCAGTTGGATACATGGGTTAGCAAAAGACCCTCCAAGCCTAGTCTACCCGATGTACCTAAGCCCTCCAAGCTCCTACTCCAACAAGGCTTCTCGGAACCATGTCTTGTCTTAGTTCTCCAGATCCCGCAACAAGCTCCATGTTGCATTTGCCATCCTTGGCTTCTTCCAATGCTTCCCAATAGCTCCAAAACACTTTTTACACTCTGAATATGTGTGGGTTGTGTTTGGGTACAAATCTCCTCTCAAGGTATGATAATGGGAGAGGGATGGAGAAGAGGCTACAATGATTTCTCACTAAGGAGGAGTAGTTCTCTCTCAAAAGATGGGTGAGTGAGTTGTAGAAAACCTATCTAGGGTCTTTTCTCTCTGAATAGCCACACCAACATATGTGGGTAATGAGGGTATATATATAGAGTGGGTGAAGGGTAAAAAGGTCACTCATAAAAATCCTCCAGGCAGAATGTTTCGCGACTGTCTCGTGGGAAGGCCTTACCAGCGAGACACTCGCGAAAATGACAGCCTGGCATGACTCTTCAGCTTCCAACACGTGCAGGGCACATGCACCATTTCGCGGGATGCTTAGTAGCGAGATACCCGCGAAAACTCTTCAGTCTTCAATTTCTTGAGTCTTCACACTCTTTCTCTCTCACACAACCCTTACAACAAATCCCACAATAAATACAGGGTATAAACGATTGAAAATAATTACAATCAAATTTGGCACGGAATAAAAGCCAACAAAAAAACATAGTTGTAAATTACAACTTTACAAATATTTTTAAAAAAAAATAATTATACATTATATGACTTATGCATTCCTTCTTGATCTAGACAATTCTAGACCCGCCAATAAACTTCCTATGTTCTCAACCCTCTCTGTTTTTATTTTACCATAACAACCTGCAACGATTTTATATATTTTTGAGTGGTGTCAATGATGTTATAAATTTTATTATATATGTTTTATATTACAAAATTGATGTGCTGCTGATAAGAAAAAAGTAATTTAGATCTTTATTTATAATATTTTTCAAATTAACAAATCACATATTTATTGTCATACAGCTTGTGGATTTTATTGCATAAATTTTGTAATAGCTTTAACATTTTCTTAAATCTTTATCATCAGCAACTATTTTGGTACTTACTTGAATACAAATTGACGACATGACTTACATGAGTTTAGAATTTTTTTAAAAAGTTCAAAATACCTCCAAGATTTTAAAAGTAAATAAAATTTCAGTGGCAACAAGCATAAATAAAAAATAAAAAAACAAACAAACAAACAAAAACACTCCATTGTACATCCTCATTTTAGATATAATTATCATTTTCTGTGTTATAAGACGAAAGATTCTCAAATATTGATGAAATTGAAGGGAAAAAAATTGACGCGGAAAGTCAATTGAGATAAGCAAGGATGAAAGGAAAGCAATTGAGTGAAATCCAACTCCTGAGAGATTGTGTGAATCTAATCTATACAAGGGTGATATTTATATATATAATGAGAATAAAAATTTAAAAACCATTTTTAAATAAATCCTCTAAATGTTACAGTAGAGCAGTAACTAACAACTAACAGACCGACCAATTTAGCTAATTTAACTACTCTGATAACAATATGTAATTCTGCAACAATCTTATCTAATGCACACTTGTTTCATTGAAGAATTGACAATAACTTCATAAAAAACTTTTATTATTATTATTATTATTATTATTATTATTATTATTATATAATAGAATTTCAACTTATGACGTTCACTTTATGACACCAATTTTTTTATTATTACGTAAAAATACTAATAGATTTTTAGTATTTAAAAAATAATTTTTTTTTAAAATGAAACTAATACAACAACGAAAATAAAGACTATAGTTTATTTATAAAAATATTCACAGACTGATCAAATCATCATTGCTTGATAAGAATAACTATTTTGCTTCACATCATTGATAATTTTAGTTGGAAAATATGGGTATCTTTTTTAAAATAAATATTTGAGGTATTTTAAGTCTTTAAGAAAATTAAAACATTTGTAGCAATGTATTACAACTATGAAGTTAAGGTCTTGAGATTTTGAAAGAGAATGTGAATTTCCACCAAATGGATCTAAAGAATTTTATAAAACAAAAAGATTTTTTTTTTTAATCAATTTTAAGGTTCTCATAATCAAATGGTGTAATTGAAAGAAATAAGAAATCAATTAATTTTTAATAGGATAAAGTTTAGCTACAAAAATTGATTGTAGCTTAAGCCAATCCTTACTCAATAAAATATACATTACTGTATATTTTGAAAATATAATCATTGATTTGCATGTTCTTTACGTTCTTAATACAAATACCAAATTTTGTATCAATTATATATTATTTATTACATTATCTATAAGTTTATATTTTATGAATAATTTTAAACTACAAAAACTTGAAATTTAAAAAATATTATTGATGGCATAGCTATTGATCTTTAATTTTCTAAAAATTTTACAAGCATGGAGAATATAAGAAGAATATATAATACAATGGTGAATTTATCAAATTCATCTCCAATAAAAAGATATTGAGTAAAGCATGTAAGAGTATGGATACAAAAATTTAGAAGAAGCATTTAATTATATATGAAGTTTAATTGTTCAATCGTTGTTTGATAAGAACTGTACAAGAAAGAAGTCACAAGTTTACACCTCTCTCTCTCTCTCTCTCTCTCTCTCTCTCTCTCTCTCTCTCTCTCTCTCTCTCTCTCTCTCTCTCTCTCTCTCAATGGTCCCAGAGGCCTAGAATTCTTCTGAATAGATTAGAACTAAATTTGATTGTCGGCAAAATAATTGTAAACTAGAATTGTCTGGGTCGGAATTCCACCTCACATTTTGGTTTTTGGGTTATGTTTCAATTGTGAAAATGTAGTAGAGAATTTGTTAAAACTGGTCCAATTGTTTTCGGAGAATTTGGGGAAATTGTTACAAGGTACATTTCTTTTATGTTAGAATTGTTTCATGAACATAATTATCTAACTAAAATTAAGTTAAATGTAACTTGTTATTAGAAATTGCAGATCTATGTAATTAGAAATTGCCCTGTACGTGTATATTGCTTTTATACCTCCATATTTACATGTATGTGAAACTATATGTATTTGAAATAAGAATTTTCATGTAAAACTAAATATTAATTAAAAAAAGAAAATTTTGGAACCATTGTTATTGGAAAAAAATGAAGTTCACAATAACTCATAGCCAACTGCAATTACATTTAGTAAAATCATTTGTTTTTTTTTGAAACAAAAATTTAACATAATATCAAACCCAATTATTTTAGATTACATACTAGGTACTACCATTACCGTTATTAAATGCTACCTAAGCATATCAACCATCAATTTCAAGATTTTTACTACAGCGCATTCTTAGCGTAATAGCGTAATGGTCACTCCATGAGTACAAAGTTCTTATGAGGTGGTGGGCAAGACTTAGAGTTCAAGCCTTCAGGATGAAATTTCACACACATATATACTTAAATTAGGCTAAAGTAGAATTTTTTTTTCTTGTATTAAAAAAACTACAAGGTTTTCTATTTTCTCAAACAAAAAAAAAAAGGTCAAGATTTTCTACAATTTACGGTCACTAATACGAGTGATAGTTTTACAATAAGAGTGATAATTTATACACACACACACACACACACACTTTGTAGTCAATTACTCACAGTTTGTCACGTCAAAATTGTGGCAAAAAAGTTTTGAAATAATTTGTGGTCCTAAAACTACTCATTTAGAAATCCAACCTTATAAGTAAAATATACAAGCTTAAATTTCAAACCAAGCAAAAGAAAAAAAAATTCAAGTTTTCAAAATTTCTTTCATTGGCATGATGGTCACTCTACAAGTATAAAGTTTACGTAAGAATGAGGTAGTAAGGACCAGGGTTTAAGTCTCTAAAAGAAAGTTTCAAACACATGTGCACTTAGATTAAATTATAATTTAATCTAAGTGTACATGTGTTTGAAGCTTTTTATTTTGTATTTAAAAAAAAAAAAAAAAATCTCTTTCATTAACATGTTTAAACTTTAGGGATATAGATTAATTGACTTCTAAAATCACATTATATTTGGAATTATGTCAATAGTATATCTATTGACATTTTAAAAAATTCCTATATTTTATTTTGGAACATCCCAAAATATAATAGAAGACCAACAAATTTGGAGTGCCTTTAACATTTTTCTATAGGATGATGTTAGAAGATAAGAGGAAAATAGAAGGAGACCCAAAATGGGCATGTCCCTCTATATATCTCACCAAGAGTAACATCTAGGAGTTAAAAAGTAATGACTTGAACCATTACTCTACCCTAGTATGTGTCCACTATTACACAATATTAATGGAGTGATGTGTATATAAACACAACAAGTGGTACCCACTAAATAGCCAACCGCAATTACATTAAGTATAATACTTTTTCTTTTAAACAAAAATTTAACATAATATCAAACCCAATTTTTTTAGATTACATATTAGGTACTACCATTACCGTTATTAAATGCTACCTAAGCAAATCAACCATCAATTTCAAGATTTTTACTACCACGCATTCTTAACGTAATGGTCACTCCACGAGTACAAGGTTCTTATGAGTTGGAGAGCAAGGATTAGAGTTCAAGCCTTTAAGATGGAGCTTCACACACATATACACTTAAATTAGACTAAAGTAGAATTTTTATCTTGTATTAAAAAAAAAAAAAAAAAAAAAAAAAAAAAAAACTACAAGGTTTTCTATTGTCTCAAAAAAAAAAAAAAAAAAAAGGTCAAGATTTTCTACAATTTATGGTCACTAATAAAAGTGATAGTTTTATAATAAGAGTGATAATTTATATATATATATATATACACACACACTTTGTAGTCAATTACTCACAATTTGTCACATTAAAATTGTGGTAAAGAAGCTTTAAAATAATTTGTGATCCTAAAACTACTCATTTAGAAATCCAACCTTATCAGTAAAATATACAAGTTTACATTTCATACCAAGAAAAAGAAAAATATTCAAGTTTTCAAAATTTCTTTCATTGGCATAATGATCACTCCACAAGTATAAAGTTTATGTAGGGTTGGGTAGGTAAGGGCCGGGGTTCAAGTCTCTAGAAAAAAGTTTCAAACACATGTACACTTAGATTAAATTATAATTTAATTTAAGTATACATGTGTTTGAAGCTTTCTATTTTGTATATAAAAAAATAAAAAATAAATCTCTTTTATTAATATGTTTAAACTTTAGGGATATAGATTAATTGACTTTTAAAATCATGTTATATTTGGAAGTATGTCAATAGTATATCTATTGACATTTTAAAAAATTCCTATAATTTATTTTGGAACATCCCAAAATATAATAAAAGACCAACAAATTTGGAGTACCTTTAACATTTTTCTATAGGATGATGTTAGAAACTAAGAGGAAAATAGAAGGAGACCCAAAGTGGGCATGTCCCTCTATATACCTCACCAAGAGTAACATCCAGGAGTTACAAAGTAACGACTTGAACCATTACTCTACCCCAGTATGTGCACTATCACACAATATTAATGGAGTGGTGTGTATATAAACACAAGTGGTACCCACTAAATAGGGAACGAAATATGTATTTTGCATAGTGTTTGCGGAGTGTTGTAAGGATTTTAGGTTGTAGGTTATATTTGCATCACTTTAATAGTGTGTAACACCATCAAATGAACATTTTATTCATGGGTTATACAAATTGGAATTTAAAACAAGTTTGAATTGCCGGTCTACATGGAGGTTGGCTCTGATCAATGTAGAACAATCTCAAAGCTCTTGTGTGATCATCTATTTAGGCCAAAAAAGATATACCGAAAAACTGATTATTAAAATTTCGCTACAATGTCACTACAATGTCAGTTTCTTACTGATGAAGTGTAAAAATATGCATATAAAGTCAATATGAAGAGTTTCTTAAAGTTATGAAGTAAATGTGAGAATTCGAAGGGTACATGCATGGTGTAGTACTTACTGCACCCATAATCGTCATTCCTAACCAAAAAGAAGAAATACACTATAAAGAAATTCATATATTTCTCCTCTTTCTCAGTTCTCTCCTCTATTGTAAGTGTAATAAGTTCAACTTCTAATAGCATATCCTTTGGATCAATCCCTTTTGTGTACATGAAGATTATTTGTCACTTTATTCCATTTTTAATTTCTCCACACGGAAATTCGACTCCAACGTATAGAGATACTATTTAACCCCAAAAAATAAGTTTGTAGTTTTGAATCGAACCATGTTATATAAAATATTCTTCAAATTCCTTACTTTATGGGATTTCCACTCTTACATTACATGTAACACTAAGGGAGAAATTTTTTTTTTTTTTTTTTTTTTTTTTTTTGAGAAAGACCCTAAGGGAGAAATTAGAAATGGAAAAAAGAGAAGAACAAGCATGGATTGATGCTTCAAGATGGAATATATCTTTATCTTCCATGTGTAACATGACTGTTTACATTCTAGCAAGTGGACCCAAAAGTTGATTTTATATATGTATGCAGAAACTCGATGCAGTATTTATATATGGGTTCTATGCTTGAATTATGACATGATATTGCCGTGTGGAGAGTGTATCAAGATCAAGGCAAGCAGTTAGAGCAGTTAGAGCAGAATTATCAAGATTCAACATGCGTAGCTGAAGTTCAAGAAGCCATATCTGAAGCACTTGTCATTCAGTAGTGCTGGTTTTACATTGTAAATATACGACCTGTAGTTTAGTTTATTTTGGTTTAATTATTAGTGTTCACACGTGAATAGATTAGTTAGACACACGTGAGAGGTTGTTAGTCAGTTGGATTAGTTTGTTAAGCTCTCTTAAGCTCTCTGTTTTTCGTTCTTAGCTGAACACCATGACGTATATAAAGGCATAAGCTAAATTAATGAAAGATAATTCAGTTTTTCCCAAATCTATTTCTTTCATATGGTATCAGAGCTCTCTAGAAGCCTAAAATTCCAGGGTTTGACAGATTTGGGAATTTCTTTTATCTTCGTCCGCCATTGTTGCTTCTCTTCAAAGCTTTCAAAATACTTTCTTGCTTTCTCTTTTTCTTGTTTCAATGGCAAACACAACAGCCGCAAACACTTCTACCACTGAATCTTCATCTTCTTCGTAAGATTCATATCATTTCAACGATCCCCTTTTTTTACATCCTGGAGAAAATCCAGGGGCTATTCTTACTTCTCAACCTTTAATTGGAGAAGAAAACTACTCTGCTTGGGCAAGATCAGTGAGGAAGTCTTTAATTGGGAAAAATAAGCTTGGTTTTATTGATGGTTCTATTACCATCTCTTCTCCATTGTTGAGTTCACCAACTGCCATTCAAGCATGGATTCGTGCTGATAACATAGTTGGTACGTGGATCATCAACTCAGTATCACCAAAGCTTCAAGATAGTATTATATACAGGGATGCTGCACTTGAAATTTGGACTGAGCTTCGAGATACATTCAGCCAAGGAAATGGCACCAAGATTTTCAACATCCAAAAACAAGTTGCTGAGATTCATCAGGGAGAGCGATCACTCACTGATTATTTCACTCAGCTTAAAATCTTGTGGGATCAGCTTCAGAATCTTAGTCCATTTCCCCAATGCACGTGTGGCAAGTGTGTGTGCAACATTAATCAGAAATTGAAGGATCTTCAAGCCAAAGAAGCCATAATGAAGTTTCTCATGGGAGTCAATGATGTTTTTTCTCAGGTTAGAACACAAATTATGCTCATGGATCCATTGCCTTCTGTTAATAAGGCTCATTCCTTGTTTATTCAAGAAGAAATGCAAAGATCTGTCACAAATTTTGTTAGAGTTGAGTCTACAGCTTTGGCTACCAAGAGCTCAGGCAACAATCCTAGAGGAAAGGAAAGACCTTTGTGTACACATTGTGGAAAGTTAGGTCATACTGTGGATAAATGTTACAAACTCCATGGTTTTCCCCCGGGTTATAAATTCAAGAACAAAAATATGATGGCTCATCAAGTTTCAACTTTTGCAAATCAGTTTCAAGGTCATTGTTTGGCTCCAAATACTGATCACAATCATGCTGCAAATCAGTTTCAAGGTTTTTGCTTGACTCCAAATGCTGATCACAATCATGCTCCAAATGTTGTCACTACTCAAGTACCTGCATTCACTCCTGATCAGTACCAACAGCTTCTATCCTTAATTGGAGTTCATCAAACTTTAGTAGTTCAGGAACCTCACATGGTCATTGCTGCTTCTTTACCATCCAATGCTGTAGCAGGTAATGTTTCTTGTTCACCACATTCAGTCTTTTCTGCTAAAGTTGTGAATAGAAAGGCTTTTGGTGTGAAAACTTGGGTTGTAAATACTGGTGCTACGGATCACATAGTCTGTTCAGTGCATTTATTGACTTCTTTTGCTGCAATTTCACACACTGTGGTTGAATTGCCTAATGGGGAGGCTGCTCTTATGACTTATGTTGGTACAATTAAGCTTTCCTCACATATTACCCTGACAAATGTTCTGTGTGTACCTTCTTTTTCTTTTAACTTGATATCTGTTAGTGCCTTGACTCACTCACAGGCTTTTTGTGTTGTGTTCCTTTCCAATTACTGTTTTATACAGGCCCTTACCTCTTGGAACACGATTGGCATGGGCAAAATGCATGATGCACTCTATCTGTTACAAGAATCTAGCCTTTCCAAAGCTTCCAAGTCTCTTGATGATTTCCTTTTCAAGAATAAGATCAGTTCTTTCATTGCCTTTTCTTCTACTGTTTCTCATGCCAATTTGTATTCTCTATGGCATTCTAGATTAGGACATCCATCTGACATGAAAATTCATTCTTTAAGTCATCTTTATCCTTTCTTACAAAATTGTTGTATTAAAGACTGCCTTGTATGTCCTTTAGCCAAACAAAAGAGATTACCCTTTCCTTTTGATAATAAAAGAGCTATTCATTCTTTTGATCTTGTTCACATGGATGTTTGGGGGCCATTTTCTATTTCCACCACTGCTGGACATAGATATTTTCTTACAATTGTTGATGATGCATCAAGGTCTACTTGGGTTTTTCTCATGAAAGCTAAATCAGAAATTAGACCTTTGATTGTCTTATTTTACAATATGATAAACACCCAATTTCAAACCAGAATTAAAGTCATCAAAACTGATAATGCTTTAGAGTTTAACATGACTGATTTTTACAATTCTAAAGGCATCATTCATCAACAAAGCTATGTCTACACTCCACAACAAAATTCAGTTGTGGAGAGAAAACATCAGCACATTCTAACCACAACTAGGGCCTTACAAATTCAGTCCAAACTTCCTCTTATTTTCTGGGGAGAATGTGTACTCACTGCTGTCTATTTGATTAATAGACTCCCTACTCCTTTTCTACAAAATAAGTCTCCTTATGAGGTGCTCTTCAATAAAATTCCTTCTTACTCTCACCTTAGGATTTTTGGCTGCCTTTGTTTTGCCACTGATGTCACTCCTCATAAGAATAAGTTCACTCCTAGAGCTAGAAAGGCAGTCTTCTTAGGATATCCTTTTAACATCAAAGGCTACAAACTGTTTGATCTGCAATCTCACTCTATTTTCATATCCAGAGATGTCATATTTCATGAAAAAGTCTTTCCTTTTTCTTCAGACACTCCTTTTCCTCCATCTGGTTTAATTCCTTTGCCCAATATTCCTTCTATTCCCCATCCTTTTCTTGATTCTGCCTCTTCTGTCAATGCTGATTCCTTTGTCCAAATTCATCATGATCTTGACACAGATGATCAGGTCTTTCCTGATGCCTTTGATCATATTGCTACTGATGTTCTTGATCATGATGTTTCTGCTACTCCAAGTGTGCATTCTGATGCTCCTAGAAAGTCTAGTAGAGTGTCTAAACCTCCATCCTATCTTAAGGCTTATCATTGTAACCAAGTTTCCTCAGCATCCATTGTCAATCAGTTCCATTTAGGTACTTCACACCCACTTTCTTCTTATCTCTCTTATGCCACATTATCTCCTTCCTACAAATTTTTTTGTTGCTCAGTTTGTACAACCACAGAACCTCAGTATTTTTCACAAGCAGTGGCTGACCCTAAGTGGCAAGATGCCATGGATGCTGAAATTGCTGCATTGGAAGCCAATAACACTTGGACTATCACTCCTTTGCCTCATGATAAACATCCTATAGGGTGCAAATGGGTATATAAGATTAAATATAAAGCTGATGGGTCTGTTGAGAGATATAAAGCTAGGCTAGTTGCAAAGGGATTTACTCAAAAGGAAGGATTAGATTACCTTGAAACCTTCAGCCCTGTTGCCAAAATGGTTTCTGTGAAGTGTGTGCTTGCTGTGGCTGCTGTGAAAGGTTGGTTTCTTAGCCAACTTGATGTCAACAATGCATTTCTTCATGGTGACTTACATGAAGAAGTGTACATGGCTCTTCCACCTAGTTTTCACAGCAAGGGGGAGCATGGCGAGCAGCTTGTATGTAGGCTGAACAAGTCTCTCTATGGCCTTAAACAAGCCTCAAGACAATGGTTTTCAAAATTTTCAAGCACACTGATTCAACTTGGGTTCATTCAATCTAAGGCTGATTACTCACTCTTTACCAGGCAACAAGGAGATTCTTTCATTGTTTTGTTAGTATATGTTGATGATGTTCTCATAGCAAGCAATGATAAGAAGCAGGTTGATCAGTTTAAGGTGATGTTGAATCAGAAATTTCAGTTAAAGGATTTTGGGGCATTGAGATATTTTCTTGGTTTGGAAGCAGCTAGGACAGACAAAGGCATTTCCTTGTGTCAAAGGAAGTATGCTCTTGAGATCATAGAAGATGCAGGGCTTCTTGGATGCAAACCTGTCAAAATTCCTATGGATCCGAACCTCAAACTCAGCAAACATGAAGGTTTATTCTTGATGATCCAGGACAGTATAGAAGGTTGGTGGGAAGGCTACTATACTTAAGCATCACTAGACCAAATATTAATTTTGCAGTTCACAAGCTAAGCCAATTTATGGCTAAACCAAGAAAACCACATCTTGAAGCAGCACTGAAGATTCTGCAGTACTTGAAGAATGAACCTGGCCGAGGTATCTTCTTCTCAGCCAATTTAGAGTTACATGTGAAAGGTTTTACAGATTCAAACTGGGCTTCATGTTTAGATACCAGAAGGTCAATCACTGGATATTGCATATTCATTGGAGATTCCTTAGTTTCCTAGAAATCAAAGAAACAGTCTACTGTTTCCAGATCATCTGCAGAAGTAGAGTATAGGGCGATGGTTGTTTCAACTTGTGAAATAGTTTGGATTCTCTATTTGTTAAAGGATCTTCAAGTTAATCACAGTAGGGAAGCATTGCTGTTCTGTGACAGCCAGGCAGCTCTCCACATAGGTTCTAATCCTATATTTCATGAACGAACGAAGCATATAGAAATTGACTGTCATGTCGTGAGGAATAAGGTGTTGGAGCAAGTCATCAAGCTTATTCATGTTAGAACACAATCCCAACTGGCAGACTTACTCACTAAGGCTCTGAGTCACAAACAGTTTTCAGAGCTTTTATCCAAGATGGGCCTTATCAACATTTATCAACCTACAGTCTATCTTGAGGGGGAGTATCAAGATCAAGGCAAGCAGTTAGAGCAGTTAGAGCAGAATTATCAAGATTCAACATGCGTAGCTGAAGTTCAAGAAGCCATATCTAAAGCACTTGTCGTTCAGTAGCTGCTGGTTTTACATTGTAAATATACGACCTATAGTTTAGTTTATTTTGGTTTCATTATTAGTGTTCACACATGAATAGATTAGTTAGACACACGTGAGAGGCTGTTAGTCAGTTGGATTAGTTTGTTAAGCTCTCTTAAGCTCTCTGTTTTTCATTCTTAGCTGAACACCATGATGTATATAAAGGCATAAGCTAAATTAATGAAAGATAATTCAGTTTTTCCCAAATCTATTTCTTTCATAGAGTGGAGGATATTGACTTTTCGAATGCATGTGTAATTTGAGGATATTAGTTATGACCGGGCAAATGCACTAAATTTTTATGTAAAATATTT
The DNA here is from genome assembly GCA_023621385.1 of Quercus gilva. Taxonomy (NCBI): domain Eukaryota; kingdom Viridiplantae; phylum Streptophyta; class Magnoliopsida; order Fagales; family Fagaceae; genus Quercus; species Quercus gilva. Next base: position 59,483,071 of record CM042477.1, read on the forward strand.
TTTATTTAGTTTTTAGCATCTCTTTAAATCTCAGAATGTTAAAAGCATTCTTAAAATTACATAATGCAAGTTCAATCTGGAACAAAAAATATTTAGAATAAGGAAAAAAATTAGCAACAATTTCCACCCTACGTTCAAAATTTGAACATAGGGTGGAAATTGTTGTTAAAATTTACTTGCAGTGAGTGAGAGTGGGGTGCTTGTGTAGCCATTAATCAGTGGGTGGGGTGGGGTGGCAGGTGTGTGTGGCAATTAATTTTTAACTTAAAATATCTAATTAAGGAAAATAATAATAGAAATGATAAAAGGTTTAAAATTAAAATGATTTCATAAATTTAAGATTTTAATTGAGAAATTAAAAACCTGGGTCCTAATCTAAAACAGGGAATAAAGTGGAATTGTTATTTTTTAAATGTCCTATTATATTTAATCCCCACCTCTCCTTTCCACTAACAACCAAACAATAAGATGAATATATATCTCTCTCTCTTTCCTTTCATCGTTTAAAAAAAGCATAGATGACTCTTGCTTTCTCACTCCATGCTTTCTCCTTATTACTCTTCTTATGAAGTCCCAACATATCTTATCCTCTTCTATAAAAATAAAAGATCCAAAATGGGAGGGAGTAACCCACAGCCCTTCTAATCAATGTGCATGTGAGAGAAATTGAGAGAAAAAAAAAAAGCGCTTTTCAAATTACACTATGTCATTTCGCTCCGTGAACACGATATAATTCTTAATCAAGATTGCCTTTTTTAAGTTACGGCCGGGTTTGCACATACCCGGCCGTTACTTAAAAGTGGCAATCTCATATCAAGCAGAAAAAAGTAATTGAATCCTTCTCAACATTTTCACACAAACACCAAACACGTGGATCAACTTTGGCTGAAGATTAACGCAGGACCACCTGATGAGGGACAAAAGATTGGACAGAAACAGCTTGGAAAAGGAAAGATCCAATGGCATGTTCTCATAATTTTGTTTGAATATGCAAATATCCTCACTGATCTGGAAAAATAAATAAAATGAAAAAAATATACATATTCCCTGGTCAATTTTGTTATAGTATCTGCATTATATCTAGCCACTATTACCACACGCACTTGCCTTAATTAGTTTGTATTTCATTTAATATGTTGTTATAACAACATAGCCAGCATATATTTCTTCATAGTAACAAGTTGAGTAGGATGTGTTAGGAATGCATTTTTTTTTTTAAATGAATGTTTCCTTAAAAAGAAAAAGGCTGTATTAGGAATAATGGTTAAATTATATCGAAATTAGATGGAAGAAATAAAATATTGATTTAGCTTCATGACAAAACTTTTCCTGAAAAACCCCATGTCTGTTTGATCATTTGCTCTTAAACAGGTCTAAAAGGTATGGACTGAAAAAGATTGCTGAAAGAAAAGTTCTTTCAAAGGAAAGGGTCCGTGATGGATACATTAGAAGTGAAGAGGAGGATCGAGAGGGAATGATCCAGAGCATATGCCAATCTATTTCCATGGAATATCCATGCCTAATAAAAAGAAACCGGTTTGAAGTAAATACTTGATAATGACAGAAGTATTCTCTTACTCCATCCATAATAAAAGCACATGGAGTTGGAGGTCCCCTTATGCAAGGTTCTTTCAAGCTTAAGGCTATTATTAAATACGGAAATTCTTGTTTTACAAATTTACATTGTACGTTACAATGTAAATTGTGTACAACAATTCCACTTTTTGTGTATCTACAGCTCTTTGCAAATGTGTACAACATTTTCACTTTTTATATGTTTATAATTTAAATTTACGTTGCAAGTATAATGTGAATATATAAAGGTCCTATTAATTATTTATATATATATATATACAAAATAGAAATTCTACTCTAGCATAATTTAAGTATATATATGTGTGTGAAACTCTCTTCTGAAAACTTGAATCTTAGCCCTTACCCCCCACACCTCACAAGTGCTTAAACTTATGAAGTGACCATCGTGGTGGTAATCCTATTAATTAGTCAATATTGGGGGAGTTGTTATCTTAGGTTTTTCAACCTCAAATTTGCCAACATCTTTGTTAATGCCACCTTTACATATCCTTTTTGAAACTTGTTAAAGCATTAACATGTAATTGAAGTAACTTTACTTTTATATAAAGTCATTACTATTATCAATAATGCTAATCACAATATATCACTTGAAAGATTATAAAAGTATATATGATTAGACCTATTGTCCCTGCTAACAAGTGCCTTAGGGTTCATTTGGTTGGAGGGGTAGAAAAGTGGAATAGAAAATATTTTAATTTTCCTCCTTTTTGTTTAATTGGGAGTGGAAAAAGTGAGTTTGTATAAATTTACTCATATACTCTTGTTAAAAAAAAAAAAAAAAATTCATCCATATTTATTAAAAAAATAAAAATCATGTCCAGGAAAAAAAATCATGTCTAGTTAAACAAAAAAAAAAAAAACAAAAAAACAAAAAAAAACAAAAACAAAGCACCATGGCTAAGGCCATAGGAAATCAAATGAAAAAAAAAAATGCAAAGTCCCAAGAAAGAAAAAATAATAATAATGAAAGAAAAGAAGAGGCAAACGCCTAGGAAAGCAAAAGCTTAAAAAAAGAAAAGAAAAGAGGCAACTCAACGAAACCAATGTGCATTGTACATAGGCAATCTCATCATTTACCTATTAGACTTCCTCCCACCCAGTTTTCTCTCCATTGTGGGGAGAAAACTTTTTGGTGGACCCGAAGAGAAAACACCTGAGCCCCTCCATCTCTTTCTCATCTCCACGTTCCAACCAAACATTCTCCAAAAAGTTTTCCTCCTCATTTTCTCTCATTTTTTTTTTCCATCCTCCCTAAATTCCACTCTACAAAACACACCCTTAAAGACACTCATTAATGTGTATTTAATACGACATTAGATATTATTTTTATACATTATTCAAAATTAAGTAAAATTGTGGAGAAATATTAAGAAAAGGATATAGAATCACAATACCTGTGGTTATTGATCAATTAGTGTGTAACCTTATGCATATGCATTGGTACAATTAAAAACAATGACAATCATACGGTTAAAATTATACATCTTTTTTAGAAGAGATTCAAATTATACATTGTATTAGTTTACACATTTTTTAAACTATACATTTCTAAAATCTATAATAATTTCTCATTATATATATATATATATATATATAGTTTTTTTGCACACAATAATATACTTGCCACAAAAATTAAAAAATTAGATGGACATGTGGTGCAAAATTGGACTCCAATTAAAATCCAATTTAGAATCTAATTAGATCTGGACTTTTCTATTTTTACCCTCAAAAATTAACTTGGAACAAAAATTAAATATTAAATAGGACATGTGGCACAAAATTGAGAAGTTAATTGAAATCTAATTGGATTTTCTCTAAGTTTTGGCTTTTAATATATATGGATGGATTATGATAGGTTCATTTCAATTTATTTTTTTAGACTGTGCATTATAACTTGTAATTGAATATTTAATTAACTTGTTTCGATACAAATACAAATTAACATTTTAAAAATATGAATTATGCATCCCTTCTTGAACACCATTGCAAGAAAAGTCTCACCCTAAGGGCAACCACATTAGTGGTTGCAAAAGATTCCATCTATTTTACACAAAAAACCTATTTTTTCTATTTTGCACAATTAATTTTACAAAACACACACATCAGTCCATCTATTATACACTATATTTTATATAAATAATATTTTTATATTCTTTTTTTAATATTATTTTATCTACCTATTTCTTTTTCCAATACTTCCTCTTCTTTCTTCTTCTTTCTTTTTCCTTATCTATGCCATTTCCTCTTTCTTTTCTTCCTCTTCTTTCTTCTTCTTTCTCTCATGGTCAAAGCCCAGAAGCACCAAAGCAAGAACTCCATCAACACCACAGGCATCACAAGCACCACAACGCCTCTCCAATCCACTGATCTCCGTCATCCCAGAAGCACCATCACAAGCACTCCATCAACACCGATCTCCATCAACACATAAAACTGATCTCCATCAACACTGATCTCCATCAACCCATCACAAGCATTCCATCAACACCGATCTCCATCAAAACCGATCTCCATCAACACCGATCTCCGTCAACCTATCACAAGCATTCCATCAACACCGATCTCCATCAAAACTGATCTCCATCAACACCGATCCACATCAACCCATCCAAATCGCCTTTCCAATCTATGATCCACAATCACCGATCCAACGATTTTGTTCTAGTGGTTGATTTTTTTGTTGATTTTGTGGTTGATTTTTGATGTTTATAGTTGATTTTTGATTTTTTGTTTGTGGGAGTGTGTGTATCAGAGGAAGAAAGAACATGATGAGGGAGGGTTAGTTTTGCAGATGGAGAAGAAAGAGAAAAAAATGAGCGAATTAGAAACTATTAAAATATTATATGCACATGCTACAGTAACCGTGTATATATGCACTGTTACTGTTCATTTGCAAGACCATCGTGTATATTTAGACATTTTTACAAAGACTGATGTGGAGGGTTTTTGAGTTAAAATGTGCAAAATTGAGCACTTTTTGTATTTTACACATTTTTGTAACCACTGATGTGGTTGCTCTAAGTCAAGGCTCGCGTACTCCAGTATTTGAGTAGACAAATGTAGACTCGCCAATAGGCTTCCCACGTTCTCAACCCTATCTGTATTTATTTTACCATAACAACCAATGATGTCATATATTTTTGAGTGGTGTTAGTGGTATTATAAATTTTATTATATATGATTTGTATTATAAAATTAATGTGTTACCAATAAAAAAAAAAAAGTAATTTAGACATTTATTTATAATACTGTTCAAATAAACAAATTATATATTCATTGTTAGACTAGTTTGTTGATTTTATTTACATAAAATTTGTAATAATTTTAACATTTTCTTAAATCTTTATTATCTGCAACCATCTTGATACTTACTTGAATACGAATTGTCTAGAAATTTTTTTCAAAATTTTCAAAATACTGCCAAGATTTTAAAGGAATGTGTAAAGAAAATTTCAGTGCCAACAAGCATAAAAAAAATAATCTCCATTTGTACATCAACCTTTTAGATTCAGTTCCCATTTTCTATTATAAGATGAAAGATTTGCAAATATTGATGAAATTGAAGAAGAAACAAATTGACAAGGAAACTCAATTGAAATAAGCAATTGAGTGAATTAATCCAACTCAAGAGATACTGTATTACTTCAATGAATCTAATTTGTTCAATTAAGGGTGACATTTATATCTATAAGGAGAATAAATACTGTTTTTTTTTTTTTTTTTTGGGGGGGAAAAGAACCCTTTTTAATTGAATCCTCTAATTGTTACAATAGAGTTGTAACTGAAAGCTAACAGACTAACCAATTTAATGATTCTTGTAACAATATGTAACTCTACTACAATTGTATATAATGCACCCTTGTTTCATTTCATTGAAAAATTGACAATAACTTAAGAGCTTTATTATTATTATATCATAGAATTTCAATCTATGGTGTCTACTTTATGATAATTATTCTTTATCATCATGGTAAGACACCAATTAGTTTTTAGTATAGGTAAAAAAAAAAAAAAAAAAAAGTTTTTTTTAATGAAGCTAACGTGACAACAAAAACAAAGACTATAGCTTATTTATAAAATTAAAAAAAAATTAAAAAATTTATGGACCGATCAAATCATTGTTGCATGATAAGAATAACTATTTGCTTCACATCATTGACAATTTTAGTTAGGAAACATAAGTTTCTTTTTTAAGATAAAAATTTGAGGTATTTTAAGCCTTTAAGAAAATTAAACATTTGTAGAAAAGTATAATGATGACTATGAAGCTAAGGCCTTGAGATTTTGAAAGACAAAGTGAATTTTCACCAAACAGATATATAAAGAATTATATAAAACAGAAGTAATTCAACTTTCTTGAGAAATATGAATACAAACTTTAAATAAGGACTTTTCTCTCTTAAAGATTTTCTTAAACATATTTTCAAACATATATGAAATAATAATGAGTACAAACATAAAAAATTTTGTTTTCAACCTTGAGTAAGTCTCCACCATCATAAAACTTCTTTCCAAATAAATATATGATTCATTCAAATATTATATTGAAAATGTAATATTGAAAATATGTTCAAACATACATAACAAAACAAGATTGTTAATATAAAAATTATAAAAATCTTTTCAGTGATTAAAAAACATTACCAAAAAAAAAAAAAAAACCAGATCTATGAAACAATAGTTAATACAAACATTACAAAGTTTGTTTTCAATCTCTACTTCCTCTTGTAAAGAGAGAAAGAATTTCCTGAGATTACTACAAAATTGTATCCCAGGCATAACCCTACAATTCAAGCAAAGAGGTCTAGCACATGAAAGTATAGTGTCAGATGCAAAGAAGCTATGATCTTCATTTAAATTTTTAATGACTGGCATCTAATTTTTGAACCACTCCAATGACAAGGAAGTACATTTCTTTTCTATTTTCCTTTCTTGGTGGATTTGCTTTGTATATAAGGAAGCAAAGACCCTAATTATAATGTACTCTAATTTCACATTACAATAAATAAAACTCTTAACATATATTTTTAGATAGATTGTGTGCAAAATTTGACCAACGATTGTTTCTTAATTTTCATACCAGAATGACGAAATCTCTGTGTATCATTTCAGCAATTTTTATAAAAAATAAAAGCTATGTAGTGTGGAATGGGTTTCCATATTGACAGATGCATGATAGCAATTAAGATCAAACAAACCCCAAAAACTCAAAGATCCAATTTTGGACAAAAAATAAATGTGAAAAAATTGAGAATCCAGCCATTAATCAAGACCTCAGTGAACAACTTTAGGCTAAGAAGTGAAAACTCATTATAGAAATGCAATAAAAGTCACACTCACACATATAGACAACAAAAACAACAAATTGAAAGAGAAACCAAGAAGGATCGAGAGTAAAAGGACTCAAAACCTAGAACTAAGATCTCCAAAATTTCACTACATGCTCACAACCCCACAAGTTATCTCGGTTAGAATTTGGACATGACTCCATGATTGAATCTTAGTTTATTATTATTTTAGTAGCCACATAAGCTTTATGTTGACAACTGTGCACCCTATATGCCATGTAAGTATTTTCCTTTAGTTAGTTAATGGTATGGACCAAATTAACTACAGTTTAAAAATAATAAGGACCAAATTGACTGCTATGAAATTTAGAATCAAATTGATTGTGACCCTAAAATGTAGGAACCAAAATAGTATTTTTACTTTTTCTGGTTTTTTTTTTTTTTTTTTTTAAATCTTGAATAGGTCCCCACCATTATAAAACTTATTTCAAAATAAAAAAATATGATTCCTTCAAAAATTATATTGAACATATGTTTAAATGTTCATAACATAACAAGATTAAGAACATAAAAATAATTCAGAAAAATTTTCATGTTTAAAATAAGTAGAATTTAACCTTCTCTTTTGATATGGACTTTTGATCCTTTAATTGAAAATAAACTCTCAAACAAATCTCTAATTCATACACTCGGGTCCACTAATTACATACTAAGTTCCCTTGTAACATGTAATTGGAGTAGGTTCCACGACCACATCTATTGATCTTCAGATTCTTGTTGCATAAGTAAATTAAGTGTTCTTATTAAGAAATTTTATATGATTAAATATAGAGGTTGTGCAATTTTTCTTTCAAACTAATTTAAAAGACATATTACTGGGTTTTTCCTAACTTTTTCATCCACTACAATATCTTTCATTCTTTTTAGTTATTATCACTAGCTTATAACTTCATGCATAATAGTAGATACATTTAAAATGTATAATTATAATTATAATTTTTCTTTTTGAAAAAAAAAAGTTTAATTCCTATATAAGTTAAATACTATCAATGATTATTCTTATATTTTCTAAACTCTTAAAAAAAAAAAACTTTGTAAAAAAACTTTCACATCAAGTCCTAAGTGGTAGGATGTTACTGATTATTATGAGTGGGCAAAAATGTAAATTTAAGTCGTAAATTCAAAATTGAACCAATAACAACTTACTACTTATGCTTTCTTGTGAAAGTGTTATGAAATTGTTGGAAACGTAGCACTTCTATTTTTGAAATGAGTAGTAAATATTTTCACCAAAATTAAGAACTTGAATAGACACAAGTCACAAAATTAGAGCTCAATTAAAATCCAATTGAATTTTTTCTAAGCTTCAGCTTTAAATAAACTAGCATGTAACCCATGGAAATCCATTGATACATTTAAAATTAAACACAATTTTTACTATAAAAATCTAAATTAAGGGCAAATTACAACTTACTCATCTGTGGTTTGGCTGAAATTTAAGTTATGTACTTGTGATTTAAAATTTGACACTACCCACCTGAGGTTTGACCGAAATTTAAGTTGTCTACCTGTTGTTTGAAATCCCATGATGCAAGTGTTTCACTGAATTTTTTTTTTTTTATCTTATTTGATATTGTATTTTTTTGTTTTTTGCATTTTTGGAGGTGAGAAACATAAAGTGAAATAAAATCACATATTTAGCCATGTTTTTAATAGAGATTGGTTAAAAAAATCTCACTGAACTAACCTCAAATGCGTAAAGTGTCAAATTTTATACCACATGTAAGTAATTTAAATTTCGGCCAAACCATAGGTAGATAAGTTGTAATTGTTCATATAAATAATTAGTAAAATTATTTTTTAAAAGAATAGCATGTAACACATGCATACATATGAATACATTTAAAATTAAACACAATTTTCATCATAAAAATATAAATAATTAGTCAAATTATTTTATAAAAAATGTAAATATAATTAGTCACATATTAAAATTCTTACCTAAATTTAATATTACTTATGATCATTTTATTTTCTAATTTTTAATTAGATAGAATGTGTGGTGATTTTTGTTGTGTAGTGATTTTTATTGAGTATATGTGATTCGTTTTCTTTTTTGTATAAATTTTATAGTTCATTAATATTAGATTCTTAGTATTTTACACTCATTAACTCACTTGGCACAAAGATTAAAAAAACTTAAGTAGACACATGGCACCAACGTAAGTGGATAATTACAGTGTGGTCCCCACATAAATTTAGATATATGACGCAAAATTTGATTATAATTTCAAATTCTAATTGAACTTTCTCTGAGTATTACCTATTAATATATACTAACATGTAATCCATACAAATGCAATGATAATGCATTTAAAATTAAACACAATTTTTATTATAAAAATATAAATTATTAGTCAAATTAATAAATAAATAAATAAGCATGTAACACATGCATACGTATAGATACATTTAAAATTAAACATAATTTTTATCATAAAAATATAAAATATTTAGTCAAATTATTTTTTTGAAAAAGTAAACATAATTAGTCTAATATTAAAATTCTTACCTAAATTTAATACTACTTATGATAATTTTTTTTTCTAATTTTTAATAATAAAAAAAATGTGTGGTGATCTTCGTTGTGTAATGATTTTTATTGAGTATATGTGATTGATTTTTTTTTAAAAAAATTTATAGTTCATTAATATTAGATTTTTAGTATTTCACATTCATTAACTCACTTGGCACAAAAATTTTAAAAATTAAGTGAACACAAGGCACAAACTTAAGTGAATAATTATTGTATGGTCTCCACATAAATTTAGACATATGATACAAAATTAGATTCTAATTTCAAATTTTAATTGAATTTTTTCTGAGTTTTGCCTATTAATATATATTAACTTCTAACCCCATGTATATATATATGAAAATAATTTGCATTTATTATAATTTGGGGTTTCTATTTTTTCCAATCACAAAAAAAAAAAAAAAAAAACCTAAGGGTGTGTAATGAATTTAAAAAAAATTGAAAAAAAAAAAAAACGTGGGGTGAGTTTTGTAGATTGGAGGAGTTTTAAAACTAGCAAAAGAGTAATCCTATTTTGTAAGGAGTTAGCAAGTAGAAGTAGGAATTTAAATCAATGTAAAAGTAGGAGTTTATTAGAAGCAGGAAGACATTTCAACGTAAAAGTAGGAATTTATTATTTTTATCAATTTACTATTTTAACCTCATTTTTAAGTTTTAAGTAGGGATATTTTTGACAGTAAAAAAAGTAATAACTAACTTTCTTTTGCTAATTTACTATTTTAACCCTATTTTTAAGTTGTTAGTTAATTAATTTAGGAGTATTTTTGACAGAAAAAAAGACAATAACTAATTTTCCGAATCTTCTTAATATATACAGATACATTAAAATGTATAGTATAATTTTTATATATATAATTAAATATTATAGATTGTCATTCTTATAATTTTTTTAACTCTTTAAAAAAATCTTATAAGAATTTAAAAAATCTTGTAAAAATATTGTTAGGTAGAAAATGCAAATTTTCCATTTTTAATTTTTTTTTTTATGTTCATTAATTCTAAACTCTTTGATTTTGGTATGCAATAACTCACTTGGATGAATATTTATAATGTGGTCTCATATTTGACTCCAAAATTAAGAAATAAAATGCTCTCTAAAAATAAATAATTTACGGCACATGGCGCAAAATTGGGTTTCAATTGTAGAATCTAATTGGATTTTCTCTAAGTTATATATATATATATATATTAGTCGCTAACCCGTTCGATGCAAGAAATAATCATACAAAAATTTTAAATTTTCATTTTGTTTAAAGTTATGATCAATTGAAAATACAATTCAATAGGAAAAAAATTCTAATACCAATAATGCATGATAAGTCCAACACCAATAATAATTTGGTATTCTTTGCTATCAGTAATAATTTGTTATTCCTAAAATTTATGCTAAACATGAAATTAATAATTATTCCCAATACTTAAAAATCATATGCAATAGGAATAATATTTTTTTTTTTAAAACTAATGAAATTGTTAATAAACCTAGAGCAGTAGTAATAAAGTTTGCAGTTGTTTATCTAAAAAGGAGAGTAGGACCTCCATAATAAGTATTGTTAAGTTATTAATTTTTTTGAGAGATAAGTTCTTAATATGCAATAGAAAATAATGTAGATAGTCTAATATAACTCAACATATTTAATAATTTCAAAAAAGTATACCAAAACCACTGAAAAGTACGTAAGTGACATGAGGTTGGGAAAGTAGTCGGTAAAAAAAGCTTTAAATTCCTTATACTTTATAAATTGCTCAAGTCCATTCCGTTTTTCCCTTATATATATATATATATATATATATATTATTTTTTTTTTTTGTTCTATTTTTTTTCCTTCTTCTCCGTCTTTAAATTCTCTCATCTTTATCACTTTGGAGTTTATTTTACGAGAGATACTACGTCTACAACAATTTTACAATTTTTTTTACAACAAATCACAGGTAGTTAGTTATTATTGGTTCAAATTTAAAACTAACACTAAAATTACTTTTTAGCCCCAACAATAACAACCAGTAACAACTTGCCATTTAAGATTTGTTGTAAAAATGTTATAGACATATCATTTCTCTTATTTTATTTTATTTTTTGGTTTTTTAACATCTATCATCCAAAAAAAAAGTTTTAATTTCCTCATACTTTTCAAATTGCTCAACGGCACAAGTACATTATGTTTTTCCCTTCTTCTTTTTCTTCTAATTTTTTTTCTTCTCCACCTTTTTCAAATTCTCTCATTTTTATCTCTTTGTTATTTTTTTTTACTTCAATCTTGAATTGCTCTCATCCACACATTTATTTATTTTACTTTCAGAATGCCTTACCTTTTATTTTCCCAATCCTACACAACTACATGTTATTTTTTTACAAAAAATCTTGCAGAACCATTGCGTTTTTATCATGCTCCTTTCTTTTTTCTTTTTCTTTTTGTCAAAATATTTTGCAGAAGCATTCATGTCAACATTTGATAGATTTCATGGTGGTGATAAGGTGCTGTTCAGGTCTTAAAAAAAAAAAAAACAAAACAAAAACAAAAACAAAAACAAACAAAGAATCTTTCAATGTATCTGTTAGTTTGGGGTTTAAGATGGGCGTAATTTGGAAATTTGATTTAGTGGATTTTTTTCCTTAATAGAATCAATTGATTTTTTTGAGTCGTTAGTTGATGATTTTCACGTATTTCTATTAGTTTTTTATATAAATACTATACTACTTGATATATCCTATTTCCACCCCTATAATTCACCTGTAGTCTTAATTTGTACCCAATTTTTCTTTACCATACATATGAGAAAAGGTATCTGACCTTTAAAGTTGATTTGGTGGCGCTTTGCTGGCTGGCATCACCGAAAAGAGAAGTCCTATTGCAAATAAGAGAAAAAAAAAACTTTTCTGGAAAATTTTGTTTCAAAGTTTTCAACAGGAAATAAATTTTGGAGAGAGGGAGAGAGAGAGGGAAAGAAGTTCGTAGAGAGAGATATAAAAAATATTTTATATTTATAACTACTGCCCAAGAGAGTGAAACGTTGTGTCTAAAGTTATAGGCAATTGGTTATTTTTTTTATAAAGTTTAGCAGGAAAAGAGTCAAAGAAAAAGAAAAAGAAGAAAAAAAATACAGATAACTAAACAACCACCAAACTAATAAAATCAAAACTTTTGGCATAAACCACCAAACGAAAAGCCAGTTTTTTGTTTGAGTTCTTAAAATGTTAATGTGGCATTTATTTATGTAGCCACATGACGCAATAAGGAGTGGTCAGAAAAAAAGTTAAATGTTTTACTATAGGTTATTATATAGATATAGATATATAAATATATATATATATATATATACTAGTATGTAACCTGTACTTATGCACAAGAATGATGAATTGTAGTGATGTATTTGATGTTAGCATAGATTATTAATCATATGGGACATTTTTTCAACTAGAGCATTTGGAAATACTGAAATGGGTTTTCTTTGCAATTTTCATGATATTGGTTATGCCAAGTTTTTCATCACACTGCTATTACGTACATAATTTTGAAAATTACTATTAAATATTATGTAAAGTTGTAATTTACAACTGTGTTTTTGTTGGCTTTTATTCCGTGCCAAATTTGATTGTAATTATTCTCAATCGTTTAAACCCTGTATTTGTTGTGGGATTTGTTGTAAGGGTTGTGTGATAGAGAGTGTGTGTGAAGACTCAAGCATGTGGACGCTGAAGGATTTTCGCGGGTATATCGCGGCCTAACTTCCCGCGAAGTGAAGCATGTGCCCTGCATGTGCTGGAATGCGAAGGGTCAGGCCAGGTGGAGAATAGCTGTCTCTCGCGAGTATCTCGCGGGTAAGGCCTTCCCGCGAGACACCCGCGAAACATGCTGTTCTGCCAACCTGTACTGACTGACTCACACATTTTGCACCTATCCTATATATACCATTATTACCCACAAATGTTGAGGAATGCTTCAGAGAGAAAACCCTAGTCAAACACATTGTGAATTAGAGATTGTCATCCCTACCTTTCTCTATACAATTGCTTGTGGTATCTCCTCAACCCTTCCCTCTCCATTATCCATATCTTTAAGAGGTTGATAGCCCAAACACTTACCACACCTTGAGAGTGTTGTGTGATGTTTTGGTGCTGCTGGGAAGCATTGGAAGAAGCCTGGAATGGCAGATGCAACATGGAGCTTGTTGCGGGATCCGGATAACTAGGACAAGATACAGTTCCGAGAAGTCTTGTTGGAGTAGGAGCTTGGAGGGCTTAGGTACAGCGGGTAGACTAGGCTTGGAGGGTCTTTTGCTAACCCATGTATCCCAACTGATTGTCTAGTGGATCGATTTCCGCTTGGAGGCCGGCGGAGAGGTTTTTCGCCGAGTTCTTCGGTTTCCTCTAGGATAACACATCTCGGTGTTATCTGTATTTGCATCCTTCTTCCCTACTCTTGTTCATTTCATTTTTACTGCTGTGTTGCTTTAAATATGGATTAGAGTAGTTGTTTTGTTTATACGCTTGTGTTTACACTATTCCGCACTTATCATTAAGTTAGTGTAAAATCAACCAAGCCGTAATTTTAATTTGGGGGTCTAAACAGCTCGTGTGTTTTCGACACATTTTCGAGCTTTCATATTACATATACAATATTAATTCACAATCAATGTCCGTGAAATTCTACTAAATTAAACTCAAAATAAATAAATAAATAAATTGGTCCAATAGTATCTCCTAAATTGAATGGGGATAGGTGCATAAGATCATTTAGTTACGTTCAAGATCTTCGCATATAAAATATCTAAACAATTTAATTTGTATGGAAAGTTAATAAAAGCAAAATCCAATTTTGATTCTAATTGAATTTTCTCTATGCTTTGATTATATAATATATATGTGTGTGTGTATATATATATATATATATATGACCTAGTTAGTAATGGACCGTACATAGTCATGATATATTACATAAATGATTTATAAATTTGATTTATTTCTAGTTACACAAAAAAAAAAAAAAAAAAAAGGCTCATAATTATAAAATCATTCAAACTCTTTCTTCCTCTAATTTTATATATATAGTTAGGTATATGATTAGGTTTTTATGGTTTACTTATATTAGACTCGTCGTTTTTTACACTGAAGTAATTCACTTGGCATTAAAATTAAAAAATTTAGAATAAATGGGACATGTGGCGCAAAATTAAACTCTAATTAAAATTCAATTTTTGCACTAAATTAACTCACTTCAAACAAAATTTTAAAAACTTAAATTAAATGAGACACGCGACGCAAAATTAGACTCTAATTGAATTCAAATTTGAAATCTAATTGGATTTTTTCTCAGCTTTTGCTATTACAATATACTAGTATATAACTCGTGCTTACGCACGAAAATGATGAATTGTAGTGGTGCTATTGATGTTAGTTTGAGTTATTAAACATATGGGACATAGTTCGACCAGAACATTTGGAGATACTAAAATAGTTTTTCCTTACATTTGGTTACACTAAGTTTCTCATTACATTGCTATTACGTATATAATTTTGAAAATCACTATTGAATACTACATATACAATATCAATTCACAATTATTGTATGTGAAATTCTACTAAATATAACACAAAATAAAATAATAAATTGGTCAAATAGTATCTCCTAAATTAAATGGGGATAGGTGCATAGGATCATTCAACTCAATTACAATTTGTTATGTTCAATATCTTCATATACAAAAAATCTTAATAGAAACAATATAAAAAATATACTTATTACTATAGAGAAAAATAACAGCAAAAATCTAAACAATTTTGTTTGTTTTTAGACCCCTTAAAAACACAATTGGATTAACCTAGTTAATAAGCCAAATTGTTACTTAGTCCAAATTCCAAATCTAGGTTAGCACAATCAAACAATCATATCATGCATAGCAGCGGAAATATAAATAACACAATGATATGATGATCTAGCAAAACCAAACCGGTAAAAAACCTATGGAGGATTTAACCTAGCTATCCTTAAGGTAAACTTGAATCCACTTTATGAAAGAACCGAAGTTTGTACAATAGAACTTAGACCACTAACATTCTATTGCTACGTACCAGTAAAACTTACTGACACGACCACGTGCAAGCTCCGAATCCACGGACTCCTTCTTTCTTGGATTC
This sequence comes from Quercus gilva, assembly GCA_023621385.1. NCBI lineage: Eukaryota > Viridiplantae > Streptophyta > Magnoliopsida > Fagales > Fagaceae > Quercus > Quercus gilva. The sequence goes on from CM042477.1 coordinate 59,498,687, forward strand.
TCCAGCAAGTACAAGTACACCCGCTTGTGTATCTTTAAACTCTTATGGCAACAACTGAATGATCATCAAGTTCTTGAAGAAATCTCCTCTTTGATAATCCTAAACTTATGTGAAGAAAAGCTCTTCTTAGATCTCACAAGAGATTCACTTAAATAGTAATATAAGCAACATAAAAACATGGCTAGGGTTTCCCTTATATACCTAGGGCAAAAACATAAAACCCTCACATTTTAATAGGCTAGGGCTTAGTTGGAAAAATTTGCAGAAAAAACATTCTGCCCGAGGTTCGATTGATCGAGCCTAAGCTTCGATCAACCAAGCTAGGCCGAAATGCACTATTACTTCTGCATCAGCTTAATTCCAACTTTACATAAAAGACACAACTTTGAGCAAGTCTAAACAAGACTAAACAACATGTTTTGATCATGATTTGCCAACAATACATATTAGAGTTCTAATACATAACTTTTGAAAGTCTTAGAACCTACAAATTTAATTTGTATGGAAAGCTAACAAAAGCAAAATTCAAAAGAAACATATATAACAAAATAAATGTAACTCTCCCTAACATGAATATCCCAACAAAAATGCATTAAAAGCCAAAAAGGTAAATACAAGGTACAACTCCTAGATACAATCTAATCACCAAAGGCTCCAAAACAATTAAAACTCTCCCTATCAACAAAAATAACCTCTACAAGCTTTACATGCTACACAAAATGCTACTCTCCCTTTTTGTGACGAAATGCCAAAGGGCACTCAAAATCTATCATCAAAAGGAGGTGGCGGTGAGGATCGTCGAATCTATGCCAACTCTACTCACAAGGCACAAATCTCATCGAGCACATCCACCAAAATCTGTCCATGAGCTGCCTGAACGGTCAAGACATGATCCAACGTACGTCGAATGTTTGAATCATCCAAAGTAGTCGGTGGAGGAATAGCAGCATCACCAGCAGCAGTAGCCCCAGATGCCTCAACCTGTGCATCACCTATAGAAGTGGGAGGAGGGGGTACAGCACCAGAAGGCTCAACTCTAACTCTCAGATGAGCAGCCCTTTGCCTAATGAAAGAAGCACCTATGGGAACAGTAATATGTACGGGCTCAGATGCGGGGAAACTAGTCAAACCTAAATGTAACAAAATCCTATGAATAAAAATAGGGTAAACAAGAGCGTGACCAACAGCGCTACTCATATGAATTTCGTTCAAAGAACGAAGAAACAAATGGGGAAAAGAAATAGAAGAACCAGAAACATGCGCATACAAAAACACACATTGCTTAGTAGGGATGGTGTGGAGATGAGAAATAGGCCACAAGGAATGACATGTTATCCGAAGAAAGAGATAGGTAGTCTCAGGAAGCTCAACGAATGTGATCCGAGGATCAAAACCCCACTAGATAGAAGGCCTAGTGATGTATGACATGACGTCATCAAGGGGTGAAGACTTCTCATAAGAATAGTCGGGCTACCTAACAACCGGAACCCCAAGAGCTTCAGCCACTACCTTAGGGGTAATAGTGAACTCAACACCTCGTATCCAACTCCTAACAAAGGTGTTGGAATCATAGATGTGGCAAGAGAGGTTTGAGTAGAACTCTCTAATCAAGGCGGTCAAGGGTGGATGATCTATCTCCAACAAAGACAACCAGCCTCGACTCTCAAAATTAGCTCTAATGGTAGGATCTAACTCATCTAACACAACCCTTCACTCAGCCCAGATTTTTCTCTTATTGTTCAGCGTCTCATAGGCCACTCTGCTTTTGTCACTCCGAAACAACTCACTCCTAAAAGGAGACACAGAAGAAGTGGAGGGTGTCCTATAGGCTCTAGTCTTCCTAGGCATGGTGCTAGGGTAAGGACAAAGACACAAAGTAGAACCAAAATGAACAAAAAGAAAAACCAAGGGCAGACTACAAGTTAGCATAAAAAAATATAGAAAAAAATCTATATGATGCATGAACAATTAAATGTCATGATGCATGTTCTAATGTAGTGAGAATAAGTTCAATTGAAGTTCAAATTCACAAAATTGGCTTGAGTATAGAGTTTCTAACAAAAACCCTAAAATTTGAAAAAGCACTTGTTTAATTTTTACCAAAATGATCAATTGACCATCACACAATATAGAAAATAGTTTAGAATGATCAATTACATCAAATCAACATGCCAATTTCATCAATTAAACTCAATTTGAACAAAATCCCCATTTCAGGTAAATACAAGCCCTAGAATTTCAATTTCTCAAAATTTAGCAAATTGATCAAATTAAACCATCAAGATCAAGTTTATAACAGTGTAAGAAAAAAATCCAATGATCAATTTCACAAAATAAAGCTTGAATCATCAAAAATCCCAAAATATGCATAGGTATGAAAATCCCAAAATAATGCATGAATTTATGCATGAAACATGAAAATAAATGCAAAAGGAAGGGTAGGAATGTCTTATCGGCCTTGGGAGAAGAAAACCTTGCAAAAAGAATGATCGAAAATGACAAAAATTTGATGATGGAGCTTGTCCAAGTCGAAGAGAGAAGAAAAAGTTCGAAAAAGTTTTGAAAAAAATGAGTTGAAGAAGTCAACATCTGATTTTTAAAAACCTTATTCACGATTTTTGATTGATCGAAAATCAGTTTCGATTGATCGAAACAGACAGAGGCTCACTTAAATTTTTAATCGCAATTTCGATTTATCGAAAAACAACCCGATCGATCAAAATTAAGGAAAAAAAAAAAAACATTTTTGAAAAACACAGCAATTTTTGTGCAGAAACTCCTCAAGACATTGAATTTTATGAATAAAATGTATAAGTATGAGATGAAATACTTTTCAAAAAACACAAGTGATAAACCCAGTTTTCCCAAAATTAAAATTTTCAAACATTCTCCTTTTAAATTCTCAAGCAACAATTATGTTTTGCATAATACTCAAGGTATTTTCAAACTTGGTTAGTCAAACCAAAAACACACACAATAACATGTATAAAGTTAAGTAAATAGTAACTTTTGTAGTATGTGCAACTAGCAAAAGCTTGAGATACATGCGAGGTGATATGTGAATAGAAATCAAACACAAAGTCTACAAAATCCATCACATAGAATTTGAAAGAGACTATCACCTAAAGAGTTACATCATATAACTCCCGCATCTCCTAAAATAAAAGCTTGCAATCATATAAGTTTCTTGATTTTGTCTTATAATATACACACCAATTTTAATTGTTCAGAAACTTATTAAATAGCCGGGATAATATACACACTAATTTTACTTATTTGATTTAGCTTTAAGCCTAATAATGTACACACCAATTTTAAGCAATTAAATCGAGGTTACACCTTATGTTCTTTTTTTGTGCATGTGCTACACTTTCTCGAGCACAAAATCTTACGATATGCACTAAAGTGTTCATGATTGGCTAATGAACAATTGTGAGATGGTTATTTATGTCTTTCTCAAAAGATTCAAGTCCAACAGTCAAAGACATGTGACATCAAGATCAAGACAAAGTGATCAAAAACCATAAACATCTTTTCCACACAACATGCACTACAAAGCTTCCACTAGTAAAATGCAATAAAAAAACTTATCCAAACTAAACAAAGTACAAAGACATGTTATGTGAAAATAAATTGATCAGCCTTGTTTCCAAAACCAAGATAATAAACACAAAAACACAATTTGCTTCCTTTTTCCTTTTTTTATTTTTTTATTTATATATATATATATATATTTTTTTTTTTAAAGAAGAAACAAAAATAGTCCTAGAATGAAATGCATGAATGTTATGCAATGCAAATTCTAAAAACAAAAAGACAACAAAAACCAAAGAACAATGGTTGCAAAGAGTAGAGTAATAAAGCATAAGGACCAAGAAAGCCAAAGGTGATTAGGGACACAGAATCACACCAATGACTTGACAAAGAGTCTCAAACTTACTTTTATCAAGAGGCTTGGTGAAGATATCAGCATTCTGACGTTCAGTAGGGATATACTCAAGAGACACAATTTTTCTTTCAACAATATCTCTAATGAAGTGATATCTAGTCTCTATGTGCTTAGTCTTAGAGTGTTAAACAGAGTTCTTAGAGATATCAATAGCACTAGAGTTATCACAATACACAACCATGGTATCCTCTGAAATCCCATAATCATTCAAAAGCTTTTTCATCCAAAGAAGCTACGAGCAACAACTTCCAGCAGCAATATATTCTGCCTCTGCAGTAGACAAAACACAATTTTACTTTTTACTCATCCAAGCAACAAGATTGGCTCTTACATAAAAACACCCACTAGTGGTTCTTTTTCTGTCATCAGCATTACCAGCCTAATTAGAATTAGAAAATCCAGCAAGAGACAGATTAGACTCCTTGCTATAAAATAATCTATAATCACAAGTTCCACCTACATATTTTATGATTCTTTTAACAACATTCAAATGTGAAACCTTAGGATTAGATTGAAATTTAGAACAAACACCAACACTAAACGCAATATCAGGCTGACACGCAGTCAAATACAAAAGGCATCCAATCATGCTTCTATATAATGTAACATCAACAAACTTACCTGATGGATCATTTTATTAATTTTGCATTTGCAGCCATTGGTGTTCTGGCATAGGCAACATTGTCCAGTCCAAATCTCTTGACTAGATTTCTTGCATATTTTACTTGATTGATGTAAATTCTAGTGTTCGTTTGCTTCACCTGCAATCCCAAGAAATAAGTTAGTTCACCAACCATGCTCATTTCAAACATTGCCTTCTTTCCATCTGCAAAAGAATGAGCAAGAAAATCATTAGTAGCACCAAAAACAATATCATCAACATATATTTGAGCTATAACAAAACCATTCTTATCCTTTCTTATGAAGAGAGTAGTATCTACAGATTCCCTTTTGAATCCATGCTCAATGAGATATGCAGTCAATCTATCATACCAAGCCTTAGGAGCTTGTTTCAAGCCATAGAAGGCTCTCTTCAATTTGTAGACTTCATCCGGTCTGTGAGGATCTACAAAACCCTTTGGTTGTTCAACATATACCTCTTCTTGCAGCATTCCATTCAAGAAAGCACTCTTCACATCCATTTAATACAACTTGAAATCCAAATGACTTGCTATGGCCAAAAGTATCCTGATGGATTCCAGTCTTGTTACTGGTTCAAAGGTCTCATCAAAATCAATTCCTTCCACTTGTATGTACCCTTGAGCAACAAGTCTTGATTTATTCCTGATAACAATTCCATGTTCATCTGATTTGTTCTTAAAGATCCATTTAGTTCCAATCACATTTACTCCCTTTAGTCTAGGAACTAATTCCCACACATCATTCCGAATAAATTGATGAAGTTCTTCATGCATGAAATTTACCCAATCAGCATCTTAAAATGCTTCATCCACCTTCTTTGGTTCAAATTGCGATAGATAGCATGAGTGAGTAATCACATTCATGGCTTTTAATCTCAATCTCATGTTATCATTCAGATTATCCAATATATTTATGACAGGACGATTCAATTTAACTCTAGAAGATGGACCTTTAACCAGTGATGTGGAGGTACCTTTTTGTTCAGAGGGAGGACTAAGCTCACTTTATGCTTGTTGAGTTTCATGAACAGGTGTAAATGGTTTTGAACTTGATGGTATTGAAACTATATCATTCAATAACAACAGCTCTTCCTCACTATGCTTTCTCATATAATCAGCAAGAAGTGAATCATCAACTTGTATAGACTTATCTTGAACCGGAGTAGTGTTTTCTGAATGCTTTTCTGAACTTCATCATTGATCACAACATTTGAAGATTCCATGACTGTTTTAGTTCTTAGATTGTACACTCTATAAGCTCTACTGGTGGAAGAGTATCCTAGAAAGTATCGTTTATCACTTTTTGCATCAAACTTTTCAAGGTTCTCTTTATCACGTAGAATGTAACAGTCACTACCAAATACGCTAAAATATTTGACAACTGGCTTCTTCCTCTCCAGAGTTCATTAGGAGTTTTCTTGGAATCAAGTCTGAAATACACTCGGTTGGTGTATGGCAAGCAATGTTAACTGCTTCTCCCCAGAAGGATTTAAGCAACTTTTTATTGTGTAGCATGACACGTGCCATCTCCGGAACAACTTTATTCTTCCGTTCCATTATTCCATTCTGTTGAGGTGTCTTGGGTGAAGAGAACTCTTGATGTGTGCCTTGATCATTGCAGAAAGTAGCCAGCTTAGTATTCTCAAATTCTCTTCCATGATCACTTTTGATTCTGGCTATCACAGTATCTTTCTCAACCTGCAATTTCTTGCATATATGTATCATCTTCTCAGGAGCCTCAACTTTATCTTTCAAAAGCATAATCCAAGTATATCTAGTAAAGTCATCCACAACAACTAGAATATGCTTCTTTCTACCTAAACTCTAAACTCTGGCAGGACCCATAAGATCAATGTGCAATAACTCTAGAGGTCTTGAAATTTGAACACTAGCTACAGACGGATGTTTGGAATTCACTTGTTTACCTATCTGACATGGTTCACAGATGCACTTATCTATCTTTTCAAACTTAGGTAAACCAATAACTGCATCACACTTGGAAATATTCTCTAATTGCTTATGACTTATATGCCCCAACCATTGATGCCACAAATTAACTTGATCGATCTTTACACTAAAGCACTTGTTGTTTATGCTTGGTGTTATACCATAACAGTTGTCAACCGTCCTTATACCAACACACATACAATCACCTCCTCCATCAAGTATTTCACATTCATACTTAGTGAAGAGAACATTCCATTGTCACAAATCTAACTGTTGCTAAGTAAGTTGGCCTGCAATCCTCAATATACCAAACATCTTCGAAAACTGGCAACACTGGAATATCCACAGTTCCAATGCCTCTGATCACAGATTTGCTTCTATCTCCTAAGGTGACTGTCCCAATCTTCCCTTGAAAGAGTGTCTTGAATAAGCCTTTGTTTCCTATCATATGCCTAGAACAACCACTATCTAAATACCAAAGACAAGAATCACGTGCCTTTAACGCGGTTAAGGCAGTATAACACAAATAATTATTATCACATGTGATTAGACCAAGACGCTCAAGAGAAGATTTAGCAAAAGCAACAAGAGACAAAAACAACAAGTAGACAAGTTTACATATAAGCAAAAAGATTTTCCAAGAATCCATGACAACCAGGGTCAAGAATCAGCTCAGAGATCAAAAGATCTTCAAACAGAGAGCAACATGCTTTGATACCACTTGTTTGTTTTTAAACCCCTTAAAAACACAATTGGATTAACCTAGTTAATAAGCCAAGTTGTTACTTAGTCCAAATTCCAAATCTAGGTTATCACAATCAAACAATCATATCATGCATAGCAGCGGAAATATAAATAACACAATGATATGATGACCCAGGGAAAACCAAACCGGTAAAAAACCTAGGGAGGATTTAACCTAGCTATCCTTAAGATAAACTTGAATCCATTATATGAAAGATATATGAAAGAATTGAAGTTTGTACAATAGAACTTAGACTACTAACATTCTATTGCTACCCACCAGTAAAACTTACTGACACGATCACGTGCAAGCTCCAAATCTATAGATTCCTTCTTTTTTGGATTCTCCAACAAGTACAAGCACACCCGCTTGTATGTCTTTAAGCTCTTATGGCAACAACTGAATGATTATCAAGTTCTTGAAAAATCTCCTCCTTGATAATCCTAAACTTATGTAAAGGAAAGCTCATCTCAGATCTCACAAAAGATTCACTCAAACAGCAATATGAGTAACATAAAAACGTGGCTAGGGTTTCCCTTATATATTTAGGGCAAAAACATAAAACCCTCTCGTTTTAATAGGCTAGGGCTGAGTTGGAAAAATCTGCAGAAAAAACATTCTGCCCAAGGTTCGATTGATCGAGCCTAAGTTTCGATCGATCAAGCCAGGCCGAAATGCACTATTACTTCTGCATCAGCTTGATTCTAACTTTACATAAAAGACACAATTTTGAGCAAGTCTAAACAAAACTAAACAACATGTTTTGATTATGGTTTGCCAACAATACACATCAGAATTCTAATACATAAGTTCCTAAAGTCTTAGAACCTAACAAATTTAATTTGTATGGAAAGCTAACAAAAGCAAAATTCAATTTTGATTCTAATTAAATTTTCTATAAACTTTGGTTTTAAAAAGTAAAAAATATATATATATATATATTACCTAGTTAGTAATGGACCATATATAATCATGGTATATTACATAAATAACTTATAAACTTTAATTGTTTTTAGTTATACCAAAAAAAAAAAAAAAAGCTCATAAATATAAAATCATTTAATTAACTCATTTGGCACAAAAATTAAAAAACTTAAATTAAATGGGACACGTGGTGCAAAATCAAACTCTAATTGAAATACAATTTTTACATTGAATTAACTCACTTGACATAAAAATTTAAAAACTTAGATTAGATGGGACACGTGACGCAAAATTAGACTCTAGTTGTCCCACATTGCTTAAAAAAGTGTGTTGTATGTGGTATAACTTGCCCCACTCTCTTTTAAAAGTTACAATGGCTTTTGAGTGAAATTGTGGTATGCCTTTGTGTTGAAAACCCTTTCCCTCTCCCTTATATATGTGTGTGTATTTGTTTCTTAAAAAAAAAAAAAAAAAAAAAAATTTGAATTCCAATTTGAAATCTAATTACATTTTCTCTCAATTTTGCCTATATATATATATATATATATATTCCTTCCCATCATTGTAATTTTATTTTCTTTCTTTTTCATTTTCAAATTTCAATTCCATACTTCTCAACAATAGATTTAGTTCCAATTTCTAAACATTATACTCCATTTTAAGTGTAGAAATTTCTATTTCAACCTATTCTTTGAAAGTTCAACTTCTAGGAAAACTCATTATTTATCCACATATTATAAAACAACATCAGAGGCAATACAAATATTTGTAATAAATATGTATATATCACAGTTATTATTGATACCCGTGAATTCTTTTTTCTTTTTCTTTTTTCCCTTAAAAATTGTAAAAATTACCATTTTGATCTTAGGATTAAAGGAATAATATATGAAAATATTATATTTAATCTCGATTGGATGTTAGATCACCCAATTTTTCATATTTAAAACCAAAATGACCCTGTTGATCAATCTATGACCAAGTAAACAAATCACATATTCATTATCAGACTAGTTTGTAGATATTATTACATAAAATTTGTAATAGCTAGGTTTAACATTTTTCTTAAATATTTATCATCTGCAGCTATCTTGATACTTGAATATATAAAAATTGACAACAAGCGTATCTAGATATTTTTCATAAATTTCAAAATACCTCCAAGATTTTAAAAGACTATACAAAGAAAATGTCAGTGGCAACAAGCAGAAACAAAATAAACTCCATTTGTACATCAACCTTTTAGATTCAGTTCCCATTTCTATGTGTTATGGGATGAAATATTTTCAATATTGATGAATTTAAGAAAAAACAAATTGATGAGGAAGTCAATTGAAATAAGCAAGGAAGAAAGGGAAGCAATTGACAATAACTTAAGAAAGAGTTTTTTTTTTAATTATTATTATTCATATATGATAGAATTTCAACATATAGCATCTCCTTCATGATAATTATTTCTTATCATTACGTCAAAACACTAATTAGTTTTTGATGTAAGTAGAAAATCAACTTATTTAATGAAGCCAATACAACAACAGAGGCTATAGCTTATTTATAAAAATAAAAAATAAAAAAAATTACAAACTGATCAAATCATCATTGCTTGATAAGAATAACTATTTGCTTCACATCATTGATAATTTTAGTTAGAAAACATGGGTTTCTTTTTTTAAAATAAAAAATTTGAGATATTTTAAGTCTTTATGAAATTTAAAACATTTGCAGAAATGTATTATGACTATGAAGTTAAGTTCTTGAGATTTTGATAGAGGATCTGAATTCCCACCAAACAAATCTAAAGAATTTCATTTAAAAAAAAAAAAAAAAAAAAAAAGGAGAATTCAACTTGTTTTTTCAATTTTAAGTTTCACATAATAAAATGGTGTAATTGAATAAAATAAGGAATCAATTAATTTTTAACATGGCTAGGATCCTGTTACGTTGTAAAGCTCTCTCTCTCTCTCTCTCTCTCTCTCTCTCTCTCAATGGTCCCAAGGGCCTAGAATTCCTAAGAATAGATCAGAGCTGAATTTGATTGTAGGCAAAATAATTGTGAACCAGAATTTTTCTGGATCGGAATTCCCCCTCACGTTTTGGTTATTGAGTTATGTTTCAATTGTGGAAAAGTGGTAGAGAATTTGTTAAAACTTGGACCACTTCATTAATTAAAACTAGGGTGTATTTCTTTTATGTTAGAATTGTTTATTAACAAACTTATCTAAGTAAAAATTAAGTTAATTTAAATTGTTATTAGAAATTGCAGATGTGTGTAATTAGAAATTGCCTTGTGTATGTGTATTGCTTTTATACTTATTTATATGTATTTTAATTTTTAAATAGAGATATATGTATGTGAAACACTGAAACTATATGTATTTGAAATAAAACTTTGCATGTAAAATCAAATATTAATTAAAAAAAAAAAAATTTGAAGAAGAGAAAATTTTGGAACCATCACATTGTTATAGGCAAAAATGAAATATGATAATAAAGCCTAGGATCGTCAATGAGCCAATCATCCAAACTCGTAGTGTTAGAAAACCTGTAGAGTAAAATATCTACAAAGTGCGCCGCTGTGTTGCCGGTCAAGTACCAACAAGATGTTAAGTAAGAAACTCACACCAATTTCCAGTAACTCTAAAAATATTAGAGTTAGGAAATTATGCATGTACATTTAGTGGAATTAATGGCCCAAGAACTTCGGGTTCACCTTACCATACTTTGTAGTTACGGATTTGTAGGAGAATCCTTGGACGTGGTATACAAGTTCTTTCCAGTTGGAGATGGCGGAGTGGAGGACACGCAAAGTCTAGGGAGCTAAGTATCGTTGGTCATTGGTCTATCTCAAGTATCGAACGTCTGGTGTTGGTTGGGTAATATGTGAGTGACTCGCACCAGCTAGTTGGCTGTGTATTGATCAAATATCTGCTCGGTGATTACTAGACCATGTCAGGTAACTAGACCCTATTAGATGACTCTCTCTTGCTATCTTGCCTTGTAGAAATATTTCCTATAAAATTCTCCAATGACTAATAGCCAACCGCAATTACATTTAGTATAATAATTTTCTTAACAAAATTTTTTTAACGTAATACTAAACGCAATTTTTTAGATTATTACATTCTATGTACTATATAATGCATTGAGCTAGATTACGTACTAGGTACTACCATTACAGTTTTTTAATGCTTACCTAAGCATATCAGCTATCAACTCAAGTACAAGATTTTCTATTTTCTCCACAAAAAAAAAAAAAAAAAAAAAAAAAAAAAAATCAAAAATCAAAATTGAAAGCTCAAATAGTACAAAATATTATTGCTTGTTTAGACTCTCAATTTGGTTAAATTTCTTTTTATTTTATTTAACTAAGTGCAGAATGAGAGTAAATAAAACACAATAAACCAGAACTACTCTTTAGTACATAAACATAAACAATAAATGTAAAGCACAAAGAGAAATGGAAGAAAGATGTAAACACAAGATAATAACAAGACGTGTTATCGAAAATGAAATCGAAGTACTCAGCGAAAAACTTCTCCGCGGTCCTCCAAGCTGAAATAATCCACTAGTGAATAAAGTTAGAGTACAAAGATATTAAAAAGACCATCCAAGCCTAATCTACCCAATGTACTTGAAATCTCCAAATTCCAGCTCCCAACAAACTTCACCGAGTCTTGTCTTCACTAATTATCTAGATCCCGCATTTAGCTCCAAATTACATCCGACAATCAATGGCTTCTTCCAATACTTCCTACATGCACCAAAACAACTCACAACACTCAAATTGAGTAAGATATGTATTTGGGCTAAGAACCTCTTAAGAATTTGTAATTAGAGAAGTAGGAGTAAAGGAAAACTAAGAAAATTTGTGTAGATGACTGTACGTTTACAATCTCTAACTCTTTAGTGTATTTCAAGGGTTTTCTCTCTGAAAGTCTCCTTACAATTTCGTGGGTAAATGAGGGCTTAGTGTGGGTAAAGAAGTGAGGAAAGCACATTTAAAAACAGCCAAACTGAGAGTTTCGTGGGTTACTCATGACTTGGTCCAGTCGCAAAATGACTCTCAAAATGCCTTCTGGCACTTGACTGTTTAACTTTCAGCATATGCTTCTCACATAGTCTTTCGCAGGTTGTCTAGTCGCGAGCTTTACTATTCTTCATAAATCTTCACCAAACTCTCACACTCAATCCTTACATTAAATCCCACAAACATACAAGGAAAAGGTTAATAGAATACAATCAAATTTGACACAGAATTATAGCCAACAAAACATAGTTGAAAATCACAACTTTACAAAGATTTTCTACAATTTATGGTGTTGATAAGAGTGAGAAATTTATATATACTATGTTTGTCCCACTTTGTTAGTCCTAAATAGAAATCCAACCTTATAAGTAAGGTCATTAATTTATTGCACAACTTTGTGGATTCATATGTAAGTAGTAAACAATTACTCCCAGTTTGTCACGGTATATTTAGAAATGTGTCAATAGTATATTTATTGACTTTTTTAAACATTACAAATTTTACCACATTTAGCTTACAAACTAATATGTTAAAAATCATTAAAAAAAACAATTAATTAATTTTTTTTTTACTTAGTTGAAACTTATGAATTACATTCATTACTATATCAATTTATAAATTTTAATTAATAAAATTTGTAGTACCATTAACATTTTTCTATTGGATGAAGTATAAAATATGCATAAATCAATACGAGGATCGAGTTTCTTAAAAGTTATGTAATAAATATGAGAATTTGAGGGGTACATGCATGGTATAGTATTGCATCTGTACTAGTCATTCCATACCAAGTAAAAGAAATAAAAAATAAAAAATAAATAAATAAAATAAATAAAAAAACCCTTTTGGATATATATAATTATCAATTTCTTTAAGACATTCTCTCATCTTTTTATGTGTGTGTTAAAAATACTTAGAGCCTATTTGTTATTGTTGTTTAAACAACAATTTTCATTGTTTAAATAGCATTACACATATTTTCATACATTTTTTCATCCACACATATTTCTAAAAAATACAAATAACATTACTAAAAATCTCTTACAAAAAAGGCCTTCAGTATTCTCCAAAAAAAAATAAATAAATAAAATACAAAGAAATCCCTTAACTTCGAGTAATGAGTCATGACTCACTACTACGCTCCAGAACAATGAAAAATCACACAAATAAAAATAGCCCGCCTTTCACAACAAATTCAAACAGAGAGACAGAGAGAGATGTTAAAGAACGAAGAGAAATCGAAGTCGAAGACGGTAAGGAAGCCACCATTGAGAGACGTATCCAACAACAAAAACAGCGAGTACAATAATGGAGGAAGGTTCTCGAAACCCTTGGATATGAAGAATCTCAGTTTTTTCAGAGAAAGAGGAGGATCGGTGTAAGGAAGTGGAAGAAGAAGAAGATGGATCGCTCGACCGCCTTCTGCTCGTCCAGTCCGATCCTCTCCTCTCTCATCTATCGGGTAACTACTATCTCTCTCCTTACGATCCGTTTGTTTCTCGAGAAAATGATTTCGAAAACAAAGGATTGCATCTTGCTCTATGTACTTTACAATCTCGATGAAAAATTTGTTCAATCTTTGGTTTATTCGGCGAATGCAAGTTTGATCGGATTTGCGCTTGAGTCTCTCTCTCTCTTTGTCTGTGTCCGTGTCAGCTTTTGTCTTTGTTTGGTCGCTCGGAAAGTGTGGGAGGTTATATTTGTGTTTTTGAATACTTAAGCTTCAAATTGAAAGAGAAACTTACAGAGTGCATTTCAAATTATAGATTGCACAGTGTTGTAGATGTAGGTACTTGGATCTTATTGTATGATAAATCTTGTTCTTATTGTGATTTTTGGTTTTGATCTTCGAAATGAATAGGAGATGTTTAATTTTGGAAATGATTCAAGGTGCAATTTTTATCTAATTATTAGTCTTACTGTCTTAGATAGTTGTTATAGTTTTATTTTGGTTTCAATTTCATATTGTTTTCATTTTGTGTTGTACTGTTATATAATTCTTCTGTGATTTGGATTTGTACAAAGTTGAGAATTTTTACTTGGCTGCCTCACTCTTCTGTTTAATTGGATTTGAGTTGCTTGGTATTTTTTGGGAATATATTTTTAAGTGAACAAAATGGGTAGGTTTTTGAAATTGGAGTATGCAATATAAAGTTTTTATTTTCAATGTTTGTTTCATTTGGAAAATCTCTATTTTTCATCATCTACTTATAATTTTAGGCCACGGTGTTGTTTGTGCTTGTATTTTTTCTATAGATATGATAGAATTTAAACCTATGGCATCAATTTCATAATGATTTCTCTTTATCAATAAGTCAAGACACCAATTAGTTTTTGGTGTTAGAGGGGTTTAAACTCCAAATTTTTTATTTGATGACAAGAGACTTTACCAGTTAAGCTAATTAAAACTTATATGTTTGTACTTGTAATTAGACATATAATTTTGCTTCTTCTTTTTTTGGCGGCGGGCGCGGGGGGGGGGGGGGGGGGGGTGGTGGAGATTGAAAATTTTGGTATGAATGTTCACCTTTCTTGTTAGATATCCCTGATTTTTGTTTTAATGTGACATTAGGAAATATAGCATTATAATTTATAGAATAAGATGGGATAAACCTGGAAGGTTGGGTGCATGAGGACAACATTTCTTCATTTTAGAAGCAAACTATTATTGGGGGAAGGAGACCGGTTGGATACGGATGTGCTCGTTATTCATTGTATTGAATTCACATTTTATTGAAACTTGTGTGCAAAACTTCTTTGGATGCATATTTTTATTAGAACTTGGGTTTTAGCAACTATGACATCAACATGTGGTACTGCCAAAGGTGTTGACATGTAAAAAGTGGAATGTTGTGAGAATATGTTTGTGGTGGTTTAGGTTCAAACTTTCATATCCCAATCTATATTGACCTTGGAGAAGTGGTTAAGGACGTAACTGTTTTTTCTAGTTTTGAAGAAGTTTCAAAACTTTTCTCCAGCAGATATGAATATGTATATTTGTACTTCTTTTACTATGCTGTGAGCCACTTATTATCATTAAACTAGTTTATGCCTATACACCATTAGCTTTTATTTTATTGATCATTATTGTTGTTTTGTCATTGTTTCTCTTACATGGATTTTTTCTTTCCCAGACCTTTTTTTTCGGTTGCTAAATTTTGCATGAAATGGCAGGTTGATGAATTTGTTGCGCAAGCATTTAAACTGAAGTCAACGAGCAAACAGGGGAGAATAGAAATTGAATCTTTCACGCATTTCTTGTCTGAAATGATTTCTTCTTTAAAGGTTAATCCTACCTTCTATCAGTATATCACACTGCCATTTCCATACATTCTCTTTCTGATATGGGTTATCATTTCTCAAAATGTAGCCATGGCTTCTAAGAGTCTGAAAATCAGTTGGGACAGACTGGGGAAAGTAAAATAGTTTCTCTGACTGGTAAAAAGTAAAATGCTACCTGCAGCCAATACTTCTGGAGTTACTCAGTTTGTGATGAAAGAAGAACTTTTTATAGCTGACCACTTTATCAAGAATGTAGTTCGCATCAGAGAGGAAGTGAAGAAATACAACAGAAGAAGACTAAAATGAAGAAATAAATAACAGGAATTAAACGACAGATGTATAAGTGCAGTTATTGTTTAGTATACGAAAACTACATGTAGTTTATCTTTTGTTTGATGGATTAAGTTCACACGTGCAGTAACCACCTCACTCACGTGCCATAACTGCCTCCGTATATTTAGGGATATTTTATTTTGCTCTCTCTGTTTTGGGTATTTAGTTACAGAGCTTGTACAGATTGATTAATGAATGAGAAATCAGTTTTTTTCTCTCAACTTGAATTCTCTCTAGCACTTCGTTTTCTTTCCAAAGATCCTTGTGCTTTCTTATATGGTATCAGAGCCTTTATCAATGGCGTCAAACACTGAAACTGCTTCATCCAGTTCTTCACATCGCGAGCTTACTCCAATGGAGGATCCTCGCAGTCCATTCTTCATGCATCATGGAGAATCTCCTAGTGCGATCCTCGTTGCCCAATATTTGACTGAGGATAACTATCCAACCTGGTCTAGAGCGATGGTAATGGCCTTGGATGCCAAAAGTAAACTTGGTTTTGTTGATGGATCCATCATTGCTACCATGGCAGTCACACCGCTTGAGAAACAGGCATGGTCAAAATGCAATTCAATGATCTCATCTTGGATCTTGAACTCTGTATCACCTCACATCAAAGCTAGTGTCATTTACAGAGACACAGCTCTTGCAGTGTGGAATGCACTCAAGATTCGTTTCTTGCAAGCCAATGGACCTAGAATTTCTCAGCTCCAGAAGCAAATCTCCACTATATTGCAAGGCGATTCCACAGTAACAACCTTTTTCACTGATCTTCAAGCCGCTTGGGATCAATTGTTGAATCTCAGGCCTTTACCAAGTTGTTCATGTGGCAAATGCAATTGTGGAGTAAATGATAAGATTGCAAATCTTTATCATCAAGATTCAATCATGCAGTTTCTAAATGGACTGAATGAATGCTATTCACAAGTCAAAACTCAAATCCTTATGATGGAGCCTGTTCCATCGATAGATAAGGCTTTCTCATTGGTTATCCAGGAAGAAAGACAAAGGTTTTCAACCTTTAATGGTGCTCCCTCTGTTGAATCAGCTGTACTTGCTGTTAAGAACCAAGCCTTCAATCAAGGTTCTTCATCAAACAACAGAAATGGGAGCAATTTCAAAGGGAACAATGGCAAAGGAAGACCTGTGTGCAGCCACTGTGGGAAGCTTGGTCACATTATGGAAAAATGTTACAAGATTGTTGGATTTCCCCCAAGTTATAAGCAAAAAGGAAGGATTGCCAAGGCTAATCAAGTTATGACTGATGATGATCAAGGTCAACCTGAATTTGTGCACCAGAATAATCACTTTCCTTTTACTTCAGAGCAGTATCAACAATTGCTCTCTTTACTGAGTACTCATGCATCCACATCTGGTGCTTCCAATGATGTCGCAGCTACTGCAAATTCTGCTATTTCAGGTAACCTTTGTGCTTCTTTACAAGACTCTATGTGCTTGAATATGCAGCATTCAATTTTTGCTTCAAATCCAGCCAATAAAACCATTTTTGATAGACAAACTTGGGTCTTGGACACTGGGGCAACAGATCACATTGTCCATTCTGTTAAGCTTTTCACTAAAATCACAAGTTCCATTTCATCTTTTGTTCAATTACCTAATGGTGAAAGAGTAGTTGTCACACACATTGGCACCATTCAAGTTACAGCTAGTCTTGTTCTTGAAAATGTGCTATGCGTTCCTGCTTTCACTTTCAATTTGATCTCCGTGAGTAAATTGACAAAAAGCCTATCCTGTTGCTTTGTTTTCTTGTCCAATTTATGCTTCATACAGGCCCTTTCTTGTTGGAAAACGATTGGAGTGGGTAAGCTACATAACAATCTCTACTTGCTATCTACTACAACTCCCTGCAAACCTGATTCAGCTACATCTTCTATTCTGGATTCTGTTTTTAGTACTTTTATCAATAATGTTTCTGAAATTCCTGTCATAACCAAGCCTTTTCTTTGGCATCTTAGGCTAGGACATGCTTCAGATGTAAAATTACTTGCTTTACATGATTGTATTCCTGATGTAAGCAGTATTCATAGCAATAAAACTTGCACCATTTGCCCCATTGCTAAACAAAAACGTTTACCATTTCCTTTCTTCAATCACATGTCTGAATCTTCATTTGATCTTATTCACTGTGATGTATGGGGTCCTTTTGCAAAATCCACCCATGATGGTTTTAGATACTTCCTTACCATAGTTGATGATGCTACTAGGTCCACATGGTTGTATCTTATGAAAAACAAATCAGAAACCAGACCATTATTGATTTCCTTTTTCAAAATGATATCCACACAGTTTAACATCAATATCAAGGCTATTCGGACTGATAATGCTCCAGAGTTTATCCTTAAAGAATTTTATGATTCTCATGGAATTTTGCATCAACACTCCTGTGTAGCCACTCCACAACAGAATTCAGTTGTGGAGAGGAAGCACCAACACATATTGAGCATTGCAAGAGCCTTAAAATTTCAGTCCAATATGCCTCTTACCTTTTGGGGTGATTGTGTGTTAACTGCTGTGTATATCATTAACAGATTGCCTTCTTCAATTTTAGGCAACAAAACTCCCTTTGAGAAACTTTATAACAAAGCTCCTTCCTATGATCATCTAAAGGTTTTCGGATGCTTGTGTTTTGCCTCTACTTTGTCTCACAATAGGTCAAAATTTGCTCCTAGATCTTTACCTTGTGTTTTTCTAGGTTATCCTTATGGGGTTAAAGGTTACAAGGTCCTTGATTTAGCTACCAAGAAAATTTCTATATCTAGGGATGTCCTTTTTCATGAGACTGTTTTTCCCTTCATCTCATCCACATATTCAGCTTCACCTCATTCTACCATTCCCTTGCCTCATATTTTTCCTTCCCTTGATTCTTACACTGACCCTTTACCCTATAATAGTCTTCCTGTCACACCTCCATTTCTTGATTCCACATCTGTTTTACCTATTTCTGATTCCAACCTTCCTTCAGATTTATCAAACTTTTCTCCTATGCCCACTTCCATTCCTGTTGCTGATGTTTCTGCAGACCTTATACATGCTTCCATTCCCACTTCTATTCCTGATTCCCTCATACCTTCACCTGTTACTTCTGCAGATCCTATTCTTGCTTCTACCCCTATCCCTCCTTCTGTTCCTATTCCTTCCTTAAGAAAATCTACTAGACTCAGTAAACCTCCTGCCTATCTGCAAGACTATAAATGCAGTAATGTTGTTCATGCTCAGCTTACTCATTCCCATTCCTCCATCAAGTCAGGGTGTCTCTCTCCCATGTCAGGTACTCCTTACCCCTTATCTGATTACCTCAATCCTTCTGGTTTGTCACCTTCTTATTCCCATTTTTGTTCCCTAATCACTGTTGTTTCTGAGCCCAAGTCTTATTCTGAGGCTATCCAAGATCCTCAGTGGCAGCATGCTATGGATGATGAGATTCAAGCCTTGGAGTCTAATCAGACTTGGACTCTTACTTCCCTCCCTCCTCACAAGAAGGCAATTGGGTGCAAATGGGTATACAAGATCAAGCATAAAGCTGATGGGTCTGTGGAGAGGTACAAAGCTAGGCTTGTGGCAAAAGGCTTCACCCAACAAGAGGGCTTGGACTTCACAGATACTTTTTCTCCTGTGGCTAAGATGAATTCAGTGAAAACCTTGCTTGCCATTACTGCTGTGAAAGGCTGGCACCTTGTTCAACTTGATGTAAACAATGCTTTCCTCCATGGTGATCTTCATGAGGATGTTTACATGCACCTGCCTCCAGGATTTCACAGCAAGGGGGAGCATTGGTTTGTAAACTAAATAAGTCTTTGTATGGTTTAAAGCAGGCTTCAAGACAATGGTACTCCAAATTTTCCTCTACTATTTTGAAATGTGGATTCAAGCAATCTAAGTCAGATTATTCTCTTTTTACAAAGAAGTGCAATCAATCCTTTGTAGCTCTATTAGTGTATGTTGATGACATACTTATTGCCAGCAATGATGCTCATGCTGTTGATGAACTTAAGCTGTTTTTGAATCAAGAGTTCAAGCTGAAAGACCTTGGGAACTTGAGATTTTTTCTTGGTCTTGAAGTGGCCAGATCAGAACTAGGCATTTCCTTGTGCCAAAGGAAATATGCATTGGAGTTACTTAAAGATGCTGGGATGACAGGTTGCAAACCTAGCAGAGTTCCTATGGAACAGAATTTGAAGCTAAGTAAGTTTTGTGGGGAGTTGCTACCTGATCCTAGTGTTTACAGAAGATTAGTAGGGAGATTGTTGTATCTCACCATAACCAGACCAGATATTGCCTACT
This sequence comes from Quercus gilva, assembly GCA_023621385.1. NCBI lineage: Eukaryota > Viridiplantae > Streptophyta > Magnoliopsida > Fagales > Fagaceae > Quercus > Quercus gilva. The sequence goes on from CM042477.1 coordinate 59,518,837, forward strand.
CAGTTCAAAAATTGAGCCAATTCATGTCCAAACCACGAAAGCCACATCTGGATGCAGCTTATAAGTTGTTGCAATACCTTAAAGGGACTCCTGGTCAAGGTGTTCTTCTGTCATCAAAATCAGACTTGCAATTAAAAGCTTACACAGATGCAGATTGGGCATCTTGTGTTGACACCAGAAGATCCACCACTGGATTTTGTATTTTTCTAGGTAACTCTCTAATTTCATGGAAGACCAAGAAGCAGTCTATAGTCTCTAGATCATCTGCCGAGGCAGAATATAGAGCCATGGCAGTGACCACATGTGAAATAACTTGGCTTCTAGCTTTGTTAAAGGATTTAGAAGTTTTTCATCCCAAACCTGCTATGCTTTTCTGTGATAATCAGGCAGCCATTTACATTGGTGAGAATCCTGTGTTTCATGAGAGAACCAAGCATGTAGAAATTGATTGCCACTTGGTCATAGATAAGGTAGAAGATAAGGTGCTCAGATTGTTCTTCACTCCCACTCACTCTCAACTAGCTGATTTACTCACCAAAGCCCTTAGTGGTCAACAGCTGCGAGCTTTACTTTCCAAGATGAATATTGTGAACATTCACAATCCAGGTTTTCATCTTGAGGGGGAGTATCAAGAATGTAGTTCGCATCAGAGAGGAAGTGAAGAAATACAACAGAAGAAGACTAAAATGAAGAAATAAATAACAGGAATTAAACGACAGATGTATAAGTGCAGTTATTGTTTAGTATACAAAAACTACATGTAGTTTATCTTTTGTTTGATGGATTAAGTTCACACGTGCAGTAACCACCTCACTCACGTGCCATAACTGCCTCCGTATATTTAGGGATATTTTATTTTGCTCTCTCTGTTTTGGGTATTTAGTTACAGAGCTTGTACAGATTGATTAATGAATGAGAAATCAGTTTTTTTCTCTCAACTTGAATTCTCTCTAGCACTTCATTTTCTTTCCAAAGATCCTTGTGCTTTCTTATACACTTGCACTTAAAAGAGGCATTCACTAAAGCTAGTGAAAAACCACTGTTTGTGTGGTTACCACTATTGAATTCATCTTCTCTAGCTAAATTGTTAGAGATTTACAGTAGTCTTGGTGTTCGAAAAATATCTGAAGCTGTGCAGTTTGACCTACATTGTACTATTTCTGCGAGTAAAAAAATTGAGAAGACAGATTCCCTAATTGGGAAAGCTTTGATCAAATTGGTGTTGGCCCATGCAAATATGCCAATGGAAGAAAAACACAAGACTGCAAAATCTCTCCTGGAACTTTCAGTCTATGGCACTGAAAAAATATCAGTCCAGCATGCCTTACAGTTACCTTTGCAGAAAAGGAGGTTAGAAGTAGAAATTAAAAAAAAGGTGCTTTGGGAGAAGAAATCACAGACTGTTTGTCAAGAAATCAACCTGGAATAAATGGAAGAAAGATGTAGAATTCATTGCTTCTTTTGCACAAGCTATCTCGAAAGCAGTTCTATCTAACAGTAGGGATCAAATGGACATGCTTCCACTACAAAAAAGGCGCATTTTTAAAATACGGCTGTAGCTCCTGAAAATGGGGCTATAGCCGCATTTTCAGCTGTGGAGGACATATAGCCTTTGGCTACAGCCGTGTTTTAAAAATGCGGCTATAGTTTATATGTATATATATATATATATATATTTTTTTTTTTTTTTTCTGGTCAGATGGCAAATGCCTGGAAGTAAATGAAAAAATTGACTGGAAATAGAACCCTAGATAAATATGTGTGTGAGTTTGGTTTTACAAACCTCAAGATTATGACCTCTATGGCTAAAATGCTTTATACTTATTGCCACATTTGTGCAGCACATCACATCATAGAAGCTGCCTATGAGGAGGCTACATGCAGGTCAAACTAAAGCTTTTCAGAAGACTATATTCACTATAAATTCTTCGAGGATGCATAGCAAGCTTCGACCAGAATTTAAAAAAAATAAAAAATAAGGCATATCAAAGAATATGATCCATGAAAAATAACAGCTAAAGCCCATTTACGGAGAATTTGAAATCCATGATTCAAACCTAAATTTCCAGATATTAAAACTGATAGAGGTCAACCAATATTAGGTACACTTTTATTAATTAAATGAAGCTAGTAGCCAGTTTAAGAATTTAACCATATACTTACAAGGACTAAATGTTAAAAAAAAAAAAAAAAAAAAATCTTACTTCAGATAAAATTATTAAGAAGGAATTGACAATGATTTGTTTGTGAACCACTACACATTTCAACTCGGATTCAAACCCTAAACAAAAGTTCCTTTTTCTTATTCCATTTTTTAAAGTTGCAGCTTGTAGAACCTGTATAAAATCTAGACCATGATTGATTCAACCAAGTTGCTACCCTTTTTTTTCACCCAAAAAAAAAAAAAAAAGTTGCAACCTTTACAAAGATCATACCTAGTGGTCCCAACAGCCCTAACAAAAAAAGTCATAAAATTCCTGCAAAAGATGTACTGTAACTGCTACAGTTCATCATAAATAGCCGTATAACATTAAAGAAAAATAACATAGTAATGATAGCTAAAGAATTTCATGCCATCAAAGAAAAGAGCTTTTCCTTTTCATGCCATTCACTTGTTTGACTTATATATGTATTTACTTTGTTTATGTACCAATGCTAAGATTGGTAAACCAATAAAATTGAACTCTATTATACGGCCGATTGTTGTAGAGTTGACAATTTTCAACCTATCACTCATCACATGCACTTTACACATGTATTGTGAACAATTCTACGTTTTTCCAGAAACTCCGTTATCTATCTTCTTTTAGCTCTTATGTTTAAAGCTAACACAATTTTTTTCACAACTTCTTTCACATCATCATTTGTATATATATTGAGTAATACTACAAACACAACTAACAACTTGACTCCCCTAACACTATTTTATTATCCACTATTAACAACTTCACAATTTGTAACCCCATGTTCCTGCAGTTATATATAACTGGATGCTTTTGGATAACTGTGCAAACGATTATGGCTAGAGATTAGGGTTTGGTTTAGTACCCATTCTACCTCCCAGACTCATTATTCAAGACAAGGACAATTCACTTAATATAATAGTGAAACTACTTATTATATTGTTCATTCAAAAGAATATGGTTACTATAAAAATCATACTCCATTCAGAGAGTAGACCCAGACCCAAACCCATTAAAGCCAGCCAACTGTAATAGTAGATAAGATGTTACCCTATACATCCCAACAATGACTATAACAAGATAACAGAAACCAAATAAGAAGAAATAAAAGACAAAAGTTGAAATATAAGTACCATAGCCTTGGTCTTCAAAGCGAATGCCTTGACATCTTGTCTTTTTGACGTCATCTCCTTTACTAGCTCATTGAAAGACCCTATTCCTTCCTCATTAATGTTACCTTCTCTATTAGCCTCAACTAGTGCTCTACTTAGCTCATTTTTAAAAAGTTAGAGGTTCAATCTCCGCTTACATTAAAAATTAATTAGTATTTTGGTCTGATAATAAAAAACTATCATCATGAGCAGACGCCATAGGTTGAAACTCTCTCCAAAAAAAAAAAAAAAAAAAATCTCCTCTCTAAGCTTCTTTATTGTACATGCAAGACCATAGTAAGAAACATAACACCATCAATAATCATCATCATTACAACTTTTGAAACAGTCTACAAAAATAGTACGATCCATAAAACCGTCTTGACGTGTGGTGACGTGGTCCATATTAGAAATAAAATCATAATGGAACTATGGTTTCAAAATTCAAACTGCAGTAGACTAAGAGATCTTTTTTTTTTTCTTATCCAAAAAAAAAAAAAAAAAAAAGAGATATATATATTTTTTTTTAAAACCCAAACCTCAATTACAAAACTGATATTGATATTAATATTAATACTTTATAGATAGTACCATCAATCTCAATTGTTCTTCACTAATTAGTGTACAAATTGATTTCGTTGTCTAGTGGATTTCCCACAAACAACGCTAATTGTGGGGTAAAAAACACAAAAACTAAAGAACTACTTGAATGTTCTTGATTTACACAACAAATTTATGAAAAATGAGTGAGTGAAATTTACAATGGGAGAACTAAACAAGTAATCAATGGTAGGAATGATTGAATCAATACTTTATACATGTACAAAGGGTTTTCTCAAGGTGTGGGTCTCGAGGTGTGGGTACAAGGGTTGGAGAGGTTGAACACTCATGAAAACTCTCTCCCTTTTCTCTCTATGGATTCTCTCTATATATTCTCTCTACTCATTTTCTCTCTCTAAATTTTTGAACCTCTTTCCTGTTTCTCTCCCCCCCTTTTATAGCCCATCTTCTCCTTCAGCCGTCTTGCCCTTTAGCCGGAGTTTTGAGGTGATACTTGTCCCATTAGCACACTTCTTTGTCATTTTGTGATCATGAGGGAAAACTTTGGGGATATTCTCCCTGTTCAAGTCAGTTAATTAGCAATTAATGCGGCTGACATTAAGTGAGAGCATAGTTGTCAGTATCATATAATACGTATTGTATCGTGTGTAAAAAGTTTCATATCGTATCGGAGTATTGTAAGTGCTCATGAGTCGTACGATACAGTATACGTATCATATAAATCGTATTGTATTGTAAAATCATATGTATCGTACGATTCATGGACACATATTTTAAAATGAGTTTTTTTTTTTTTAATTAAAATTTATACTTTTATTTGAATCTAATAAGTTGTTAGATTTGTTTTTAACACAAAATTATTAGGTTACTTAATTTAGCCTAATAAAATAACATATTTATAAGTTTTTTTTTTTTTTTCCTCTCTTTCCTACAAAATTTGAAGTACACAGTATACACTTACACTTTACTTTAATATTTACAAGTTTATTTTCTATACTATGAATAAGACACTGATTGACAATATAATTATTTTTTATTTTTGTCTCTATAATTCTAAGTCCAAGAAACTAGAATGCTAAGAAGAAATAATTTTAAAAAAAATTATTAAAATAAAAAGAACAAGAAGAGATAGTAAATTTCAATGATGATGAAGAAAATTTTAATGAAGATAAAAGTTTACAAAACGAAAAATATGATGATAGGATTGACTTAGATGGGGTTGATTAGACAATATGATGAATATAGATTATTATTTTAGGGTTATTTGTAATATATTATCACTTTTGAATTTAAGCAATTTGAATGTGTATATTATAAACACATGCTAGTTTGATTATTTAGTTAGCATATTAAATATTATTACATAAGTGATGAATAAATTAGTTATTAGTTGAATATATTTAAAAATTATAATGAATAAACTATTTATATATGTATATCTATAATTTTTTTTTTTATAAATTTTATTAAGTGTTTGTGTATCTTACAATTTATGATACGATATGATACATGATACAGAAAAATCAAAAATTAATTCACGATATAATTCACGTTTTGACAATTATGGGTGAAAGGAGTCTTAAATGCGGAGGTGACTATTGCGTTGGGTTCTACATTTTTCCTGACGTGTTCCGATGAAGTGAGGCCTTGTTTGTAAAATGGATAGGCATTCCAGATATGATCGCACCTCATCGAGAACACGAGCTCCACGAGTTTCCCAAGTGTGATCCTCAACTTGCTTCTTCCGGACAATGGACTCCCTTATATCCCCTCAAGTTTTCAGGCTAACACTTTACAGTGGAAGGGACGCCTTAGTTTTTCTTTCTCGGGTTAACATCTTTGGGGTAGACTCGAGTTTATTCCCCCACATAGATAGTATCTAATTGGTATGAGATTTGGCATGTGTATTAAGAATATAATGAATGTAATTCAACTATGATTTCAAAACACAAGAATTTCCTCATTCTTTGTTTCATTCGCCTTTTGCTACTGTGTGGGAGGTTATATTTGTGTTTTTGAATACTTTAGCTTCAAATTGAAAGAGACTGAGTGCATTTCAAATTACAAATTGCAGTGTTATAGTTGTAGGTACTTGGATCTTATTGTATAATAAATATTGTTCTTATTGTGATTTTGGTTTTGATTTTCCATTAGTTAAGAACTGTGGGGAAAAAGATTGGTTTTGTTTAGAAATGTTTAATTTAGGAAATGATTCAAGGCGCTATTTTTATTTATTTGTTCTCAATTGAATATCAGTTATTTTATAATGTTAATCTAAGATAGTTGTTATAGTTTTATATTGGTTTCAATTTCATATCGTTTTCCTTTGTGTTTTATTGTTTTATAACTCTTCTGTGATTCGAATATGTACAAAGTTGAGAATTTTTACTTGGCTGCCTCACTCCTGTTTAATTGGATTTGAGTTGCTTGGTATTTTTGTAGTATTAAAAATGTATGAATAACACAAAAATATTTGTGGTAGTCTTTTGCTGATGTTTTGTTAGTTTGTGAGAGCTGTATCTGACCAAGATCTGATGGAGGGTTAGGAATCAAAAGTAAAAATTCATGAACAATGCTTTAATCACTAAACAATACTGGAGAATCTTCCAACAACCCAACATGCTCTTAGCCAAAACCCTCACCTTTAAATATTGCTCTAAAGACCTTACCCATAAACCGAAACCATGTAGCTCTTGGACCTGGAAAAACATTTTGAACAAATCAAATCCTAAGCTGTGCCAATGCACTTGCATTTGGGAATTGAATAATATATTCCACTCAACCACCCTGCCTAGTTTAAACCAAGATACTCTTCCATACAACCAAACCTAGCCCCCCACCCCACCCCCACCCACCACCCCCCCCCCCCCCCCCCCCCCAACAAAACCCTCTAATGTCTTGTGTTGTGGATCTCATCAATCATTCCACCAAAACTTGGAACTTGCCCCTCATCCACTCCATACATAATAGAGAAGAAGCAAATCTTATCAACAACATTCCAATCCCTAAAACAAACCCACCTGATTCAAATGATAGGCCAGTTTGGCCTTTCTCCACTAATGGTAAGTATCAAGTTAAAAGGGCTTACTCCATGCTTCTTAATAATCAACCACTATCTCACCAAAACACACCACACATCTATATATATATATATATATATATAAATCTAAAAATTGAAGTGTAGCATTTATTGTTACTACGCTCTAGTTAAGCCACATCAGCCTCATGTCATTTTTTCTTTCTTTCTTTTTTATTTTTTGTTTTACCGATTGCCATTTATTGAGTCTCTTTTTAAATTCAAGAGTAACTTTATCTCCAAAACTATCGTATGTCTCTCCATTAACCTAGACTCTTGAGATGCCGCTATTATATGAAATTCTTATAGTCACCAATACTTTATCTCCAAAACTATCGTGTGTCTCTCCATTAACCCAGACTCTTGAGATGCCGCTATTATATGGAATTCTTATAGTCACCGATAAATTGCAACCTCCTCACCTCACCTCTCTCTTTTTTTTTTCTATAAATTTTCAGTTGTTCTCTCTTTACAAATTGATCGGTATGGCTTTCAATGCGATAGTTTCTTGAATGTTTTTTCCGTTCTTTTGGTCATGGCTCAAGTTTGTCTACCAAAACCCAATCAAATGAGTGCAAGAGACAGATAATAACTCTAAACTTGCAAACGAAACTGAAGTAGATGAGAGGTGAACATTGGTAGCCCAAGTCCAAAGGGTATAAACTAAAAATGAGTTCTGCTATTTGTATTATTCTTATTCTTTTTTTTATTTTATTTATTCCCATCTCATTATTAGGGAAAAAAAAAAAAACAACGTAGTTCAATTTTGAGATTTCATTATGAGATTGAGTTTTCATGGTCTCAAAACTATTAATATATATATATATATATATTTTCTTTTCTTTTTTAATTTATTTGAGTTGGGCATTTGATCATGTTTGTTATAAATTGTTTTATGGTTGCCATTTTCTAGACTATAGGAATGTTACTCAATATGTTTGCTACAATGTATGATAATTAACTTCAATGTGATGTTTTTATTTTGGTCTTTGTTTTATAGTAAGAGTGTTATTCATTTTCATCAAAGAGAAATTGCGATTGTTCTCTTTTTCCAGTCGTCTTATATGCTTAACTAAATTTCATTTTTATCTATGTTTCATTTGTTAATTCCTCGACAGATGTCAATGATCAAGACTCGCAATCACTGGAGGCTTTTTAATCTATTGAAGGTCATATTAATCAATTGGTAACCATTCTTTTCTTAGAACCTTTTGAAGGAAAGAGGAATAAATTTTTTGCTTTTCTTGGGTACTGCTTGATAATTTGCTTTTTATGGTTCAATACACATCAGCTATATTAGATTTTCATTTCCTTATACTAATAATTTGTCGTTTATTGTTTAATTTGACTATTTGGTGTCACAGAAATTGTGGGAAAATGGAAGAGAAAAGAGAGTAGAGTTTGAATCTTAAATTTTTTTTTTTTTTTTTTTTTTTTTTTTTGTGTATGGAACTTGGGATGTAACAGTTTAAATTTTTTTTTTTTTTTTATCTTAATCTTTTAAAGGAAACTCTAATTCTTCAAAGTACATCAACTTAAGTAGATTGTTGTGTTGTGGCTAGATTTTTTGTGTTTGGGACCTTAGTTGGCCTGTTTGGCTGATGAATAACTTTGGGGATTATTTAGCTTATGAGAAATTTTTTGGTATTTTAGGAGGGAGGAAATTCAAAAAATTGAGTTATTTTTAAATTCCATTAATACCTAGCTTTATGCTAACTGTTGTGTGGATAGAAAATTTAATTAGTTCTTGATTTTTGAATACCTATCTATAATACTGTGTACATGAACAATAATTGGGTTTTTAGTTTTAGATTTTGAATTATGCTATTTTTTCAACAACTTGATTTTCTTTTTAGAATTTTCTCTTCTTGAATATCTAGAATACTATGTACATGAGTTTTATACAAATCTTAACAATACTATTTCTTTTGGATTTTACTATTTCTTTCCTTATTAAACACAATATGATATAGCTGCTGCGTTCCAATGAAGGCAAAAACAATTGCTATTTTTGGGGCATAGCAACTGATACAATCTGATAACTTCTTGTAGCCATTTGAAATTCATAACCTAGGATGTTAATAAACATCTTCTTTGAGGTAAGAACAATTGGTTGAGTTAGCAAGTTTGCCACCAACTTTGACCATGTTATGGCAATACAAGTGACTCACTTACTTACAATTCGTATATGCTCTATTTTGATTTTCTGTGAGAATTTAAAATAATGACAATTGAGTGATTTGTATATAGACACATTGATAAATGTCTGTAGTGGACATGGGTGGAATCAATGGCACATTACTATTTGACAATTTGGCCTTTGATGGAAATTGATATAAGTGGGGGTCTATTAAATTTGATCATTTTGATGAAGTAAGCTTTGTTTAATATGTATTTTATTTATTTACCTTATTGTAAATAAGTTTTTGTACGTGATGATTCTAACCTATAAAACTTCACTATACTTCTTTTTTTTACTTTTTTTTTTACTTTTTTTACTTTTTTTTTTTTTTGTGTGGTCTTATTCTTTTTTGTTGGCAACTAACTAGACATCACTTTTAGGAATTAAGGATTTAGCAACTGGTAAAAAGGTTGCACCTCAAAATTTAGAAGAATTAAAATTTGATACAATCTCATCATGGGAAGAAAAATAGAAATCTAATGTTGTGTTGGCATGTCCCTCCATTATTGGGTTACAAATACAATATCTAAAAAATAAAAATAAAAAACCAAAATAATATAATGATATATGTGGGTACCTAGGCATGCATGCAACGTCCTAGGCATGCATGCAACGTCCTCGGCATGCATGGCAACGTCCTAGGCCGTCCTCAGCATGCATTGCAACGTCCTAGGCATGCATGGCAACCTCCTAGGCATGCTTGGCAACGTCCTTGGACAGTGTTCTAGGAGTCCCACATCGAAGGAAAACCCCTCTCACTTGTTGCCTTATAAGCTGTGAAGTGAAGGGAGTAGTGTACCATCGGTTTATAGTTATTCGAATAACTAAACCGATAGTACACTACTCCCTTCGCTTCACAGCTTATAAGGCAGCAAGTGGGGGGGTTTTCCTTCGATGTGGGACTCCTAGGACACCGTCTGAAGACGTTGCTAAGCATGCCTAGGACGTTGCCATGCATGCCTAGGACGTTGCAATGCATGCCGAGGACGGCTTAGGACGTTTCCATGCATGCCTAGGACGTTGCATGCATGCCTAGGTACCCACAATATAAGGGCCCTTTTATTGTGGGTACCTAGGCATGCATGCAACGTCCTAGGCATGCATGGCAACGTCCTAGGCATGCAGGCATGCATGGCAACGTCCTAGGCATGCAAGCATGCATGGCAACGTCCTAGGCCGTCCTCGGCATGCATGGCAACGTCCTAGGCATGCTTGGCAACGTCCTCGGACGGTGTCCTAGGAGTTCCACATCGAAGGAAAACCCCCCCACTTGCTGCCTTATAAGCTGTGAAGCGAAGGGAGTAGTGTACCATCGGTTTAGTTATTCAAATAACTATAAACCGATGGTACACTACTCCCTTCGCTTCATAGCTTATAAGGCAGCAAGTGGGGGGGTTTTCTTTCGATGTGGGACTCCTAGGACACCGTCCGAGGATGTTGCCAAGCATGCCTAGGACGTTGCCATGCATGCCTAGGACGTTGCAATGCATGGCGAGGACGGCCTAGGACGTTGCCATGCATGCCGAGGACGTTGCATGCATGCCTAGGACGTTGCATGCATGCCTAGGTACCCACAATATATTTGTAGAGATAGAGAGTTGGAAAATAATTTTAGAAATAGTTCAAGTTTTTGGGAGAAAACTATCTTCAATAAATTTTAGAGAATAAATTATGAATTGTATCATATTACAAAATATATATTCCCACGCATCGCGTGAGTCTGCAACTAGTTTCCTCCTAAACTTGGACTTCCCTTGGGAAAATTTCCCTCCCTAAAAAATTCATCCTTTTTATTTGGAAACTTCTCTATAGCCGAGTAGATACTTTATCTTACAACTCAATCACAGATTGGACAATCAATTTTCTCCAAGGAGGTAGAAAAGAATCCAGACTCAAGGATAGCATTCCAAAAATTTTTGTCAGTATTTGGTTTATTTGGACACACAGAAATGCTACTAACTTCGAAGGAAAACTACCCAATGTAATTGAGGTTGTGTACCAATCACCTCTCTAACTCACAGGTACACAAAAGCCTTTCATGATTTTAATGCAGGTTTTGACCGACCAATTGGCCTTATTGGGAGGAGTGGCAACTATTGATACAAGCTGAAACTTTAGAGCCTTATTAGAGCATCCACTTTGGTGGAGCTATAAATTTAGCAATATGGTTCCACAAAAAGCTAATTAATCTATTTTACTTTCTCATTTTACAAAACACCAAATATCAATGGTTTTATTTTAGTTTTCAATACAATAAAATAATATAAATAATACAATAAAATAATTTTTTTTATTACATATGAGCTATAATGTGAACACGTGAATGAGCTACAGGGTAGTGTGAACACGTGAATAATAATACAAAGCAGCATGAACATGTGAATAATAATACAAAGCAGTGTGAATACATGAATAAAATTTTTATTTTTTAATTTTATTTTTACATATGAGCTACCGTGCATAACCAAAAGTGGCTATGCACTGTAGCTGTGGAACCAATTATTTGGCTTTGGTTCCACCAATATAGGCATAGTTTTGTATTTGATGGTGCTAAAAATAGCAATATGGCTTTTTAGTACCACCAATAAGAGCAATTATTGGTTGATTAAAATTGAAATTTGTGCTTCATGATGGGATTTCACAAGCTGTAATATTAGTGATATATTCTGGGAATAATGGCTGTTAATAAGAAAGCACATTTATGCATAACATTTTACCTTCACTTTCGTATGGTATTCAGGATCAAAGTCAATACTGTGCTCATCAACAATGTGTCTACCATCTTCACAGACATATCCTCATGAGGCCTGACAATGTTCAAGTAATAACCACAAAAAAAGGATTAAATTCTCGAATGAAATGGTAATTAATAGTTACAGTTAAAATAAAAACTGAGTAATAAATTACACAAGCCTTTATCACAGGAAAAAATATATATTATTTGAGTCTAATCTAAGTAAGATTGAAAAAAAGGTAAAGAGCATATTCTACTAAAAAGACACAGCACAGAAGGTCTATTATCTTTAATTATTACATAAACTCAACCTTTAGAGTGTAAATAGTGAACAAATGTAAAAGGGATACAAGGCGACACTTGTCTTAAGGTCAGATAGCAAAACCAATTGTAAATCACAATGAAAAGAAAATCAAACTACAAGCCTCTTTGACTATTAATTCACCGATACTTGACAAGCTATACAATGAATTATTAGAATTCTTATGGTTCCTTTGTGCTGGCACATGCATGTCCACTATTCAATACCTTAGACAGGCTCAAGATTTAAAAACTGCGTGGACAATGCCATGACAACCTTAAAAGTTTACCTCCATTGCATTAGGAAATTGAATAAGTGACCTAGAAGTACAACTGACATGTCAAGTTATGGCACTAAAATCATTGTGACTTATAATATTTGGTAGAACTATCTTGATATGACATTCAAAAGAAATCAAGTGTGTCTCAAAGAAACTAACAAGAGAGTAAAAATGAGAGCACACAGGGGACAAACTTATTCTTCTTGAACAATTCTCATTTCATAAATTAAGTTCTCTTTATAACTAATTTCATGCATAATTGATTAAGCCAATATTATGGTAGAAAAAATATCTTATTATGTCTCTTTAGTATATTGGTCTAGAGATGGTGATTCCGACATCTCTACTTTTAGATCTTAAGCAAATGACTTGCATTGATGTCATTTTTTTCTTAGTGCGAATGTAAAAGTCACTATGTGAAGCCATTAAGAACTCGAGGAAGAAACTCATGCTCAAACATGTGGCAGAATGTCCCATGGCCAACATCATGCAGTGGTCTTAGAAAGACAATCAAGAGAAGAATAAATAGGGTTTATAATTTTTTTTTTTTTTTTTTTTTTTAATAAATTTGGTATGACAGGTAAAAATTAGTCACCAGCAAGTTTTACTAATTGAATGTTTGAACGCTCATATACCAAGCTCTGAGCCCTTCAAGGATGAGGTTCGGATAAAGATAATAATGTCATTAATAGCATCCAAAATGAAATTACAGCATAAGGACATGTTCTCACTTGATAAGTTTTAATGATATCAACAGCTTTGTTAGCCAACAAATATCCCCCTAGTTACAGTTCAAACCAAGACTGCACTGCCCTTGTGTAAATTATGTGCAACAAACCTTGTGATACAAGGAAATTTTTAATTAGTAACTAGTTTATAAGCCCACTAGTATCACTTATAAACTATACTAGTAACAAGATTTTGCCTATTTTATATTATTAGATACTCTAAATGAAAATAACATCTTTCATGTTTAATTGTTCGACTAAAGATGCAACTTCAAAAGACCATTCTACTGAAATTGAGAAGAGGAATGCATCATCCAAGTATTCATCTTGTTTCTTACTGGCTTCATCTCTTTGTGCTTTGATCTGCAACTGCAGCAATTCAAGTGAGAAATCTTCTGAACAACAAACGAGTGAAGAAGGCATGTTCTATTGCTGTTTGTGTGAACTTGAGGCGAGTAGAAGCATTTTTGGAATTAGAAAAAACTTACACTTCCATTCAGAAACATTTTAGACACTGATCTAGAATGTGAAGGTGAAATGTCTATCTGAACAGGTCTTGACAGTTATCGTTTCAATGGCGTAGCATGTTCAAGTCAGGTATGCCACTTTCTAAACCTCCTTAAGAAAGTGACATGTTGAGTGATCATTCCACACTAGACCTACAGCAAGCTGGCTTGCATTCATCTTGTTAGGTTCTAAGGTCTTAGGATTTTGTGTATTTAGAACTCTAATTTGTAATGTTGGCAAACCATGATCAAAACAATGTATTTAGTCTAGTTTAGGCTTGCTCAAAGTTGGTTAAATATTGTAAAGTTGGAATCGAGTGACTGCAGAAGCATTGGGGCTTCTCGGTTTGGCTCGATCGATCGAATGTAATTCTCGATCGATCGAAAATCGGCCCAGATGCGATTCTACAGAAATTCCAGCTCAGCCCAAACTCTTTTAAACGTTTAGGGTTTTATGTTTTTACCCTAGGTATATAAGGCAAAACCCTAACCACGTTTTTAGTGTTGCACAAGTTGTATTGTTGCTCATACATTGCGGTTTTGTGTAAATCTCTTGTGAGATCTAGATGAGCTTTCCTTTACACAAAGCTTAGGGTTTTCAAGATTGAGATTCTTCTACATCTTGATGATCAACTTAGTTGCTGCCATTGAAGCTTAAAGAAAAACAAGCGGGGAGCTTGTAGCTGATTGAAGGAATACAAAGAAAGAAGTAGTCCGTGGACTCGGAGCCTGCGCGTGGTCGTGTCAGGAAGTTTTACTGGTGGGTAGCATTAGGAAGTCAAGCAGGGAGCTTATAAGTCCTTTTGTAAGAACTTCAATTCTTTCTTAGTGGATTCCGTTTTGCCTTGAGGATCGGTGGGTAAAATCCTCCCCAGGTTTTTCCGTGTGGTTTCCTGGGTGATCATATCTTGTGTTATTTATTATTCCGCTGCTTTATATGTTTGATATGATTATTTGATTGTTTTAACCTAGAATTACTTAATTTGACTAAGTAACAACTTGGCTAATTAATTAGGCTACTCAATCTAATTGTGGTTTAAGGGGTCTAAATTTTTAACAAGTGGTATCAGAGCGGGTAGCTCTTCTTGTTGTAGATCTTTTGATCTAAGAGTTGATCCTTGACCCCTGTTGTCATGGATAATTTGAATTGTGTTTCTGATCATGTTTCTGCTCATGCTTCTGCTGATTTTTTTGATGCTTTTGAAACTCTTCGTAAGGAATTATCTAAATCCTTGAAAATTGCTAAGAAATTTAAAGAAGAGTTAAAATTGGCTAATCTTGAAAAAGAGGAATTGATTGTGAGATTAGTTGAATCTAATAAAAAGAATGATTTTTTGAGAAATCAAATTTCCTCTCAAGATGAGAAGATGAAAAGCTTGGAATAAGAGTTAGTTGAATCTAAAGTTGAAATTGAAAATTTGACTAGTACCAAACCTGCTGATGATAACAGAAGTGTTTCTGTTTCCCTTAAGCCTAAAACTGAGAAAGTTTATATCCCTCCTTTCAAAAGGAATAATAAAGAAAAGGCTTATTTTGCTAGGTTAGACAAAGGTAAAAATTCTGATGTAGACGCTGAAATTTCTAAACCTAAGTCTAAACCTATTATTAGAGAGCATATCAAATCTGTTTTTGTGCCTACCTGTCACCGTTGTGGTGTTGTTGGTCATATTCGACCAAATTGTTCTTTGTTGAGGCAAAAACAAAAATCTGAGACTAGATTTGCTGTTAGGAATACTGATATTCTTAAATTTGTTCCTATTTGTCACTTTTGTGGTGTCTCCGGTCACATTCGTCCTAAATGTCATAAATTGAAATTTAAGCATTCTATATGTCAATCTAGGATATGTGATGATATTTCTCCTACCATAAGTCCATATAAATTGTTTCATATGCTTTTAAAAAATTTAAGCTTGTTGGCTTGTAAAAGGAATTTGCAGGATTTTAGTCTGTCTCAGAATATTGGTGTAATTCCTCAAATACACTCTGCTTTTCATGGATTTTCACCTACAAAGCCGAAGACTCGTGCTATATGGGTAAGAAAAGATCCTTCAAGGTGAGTGTTGCTGACCTGTCCCTGTTTTAATTCTTTCTATGTTTGTGGACATGTCTTGTTTCTGTTTTTGGTTGTTTTGTTTTTTCTAGGTTGTTTTTTTTATTAAAAAAAAAATCCAAAAACATTGAAAAATTTTCAAAAAGACAAAAATATTTTATTTTGTGTCTTGTTTTATTTTTCTTGAGGATTACATGAGTTATAATATCTCTCTCTTGATTTAGAACATGCTTGACATTGTGGAGAAACTTGAATAGTTTGTGCTAAGCTATTTTTGATTTTGTGTGAGGATGTACTAATTTGTACATGTACTCAAGGGTTAATTAAGAAATTGATATTTCTTGTTTGTGTATCCTCTATAGCTTAGTTAAGCATTGTCATGCATTACTTTTGCATTATTCATTTAGCATAATATGTGCTTTTTGTTTTTGGTCATAAATTTTTTTCAAAATCTCAACAAGTGGTTATAAATTTTTTTTAACCAAAAAGATTTCTGTGTTTTGTATTATAGATCTTGGATTTATAATCAAGGATTGGCCATATTATTTTTACATAACATGTTTATGTACCTTGTTTAGCTTGGATGAGCTTATTTTATTGCACTTTACTAGTTTGAGCTGTGTAGTGCATGTTGTGTGGGAAAGATGTGCGTGGTTTTTAATCACTTTGTCTTAATCTTGAAGTCACATGTTCTTTGACTGTCGGATTTGATCCTTTTAAAAAAGGCATAAATAACCATCTCACCACTATTCACTAGCCAATCATGAACACCTTAGTGCATATCATAAGATTTTGTGCTCGAGAAAGTGTAGCGCATGCACAAAAAGAACATAAGATGTAGCCTCAATTAAATTAAAACTGGTGTGTACTATTAGGCTTGATGCCAATTCACTTAATTCAAACCGGTGTGTACTATTAGGCTTGATGCCAATTCACATAAATAAGAGGCAAAAATTTCAAGAAACTTACATAATTGCAAGCTTATGTTCTAGAAGATGTGAGAGTTATATGATGTAACTCTTTAGGTGATAGTCTCTTTTAAATTCTATGTGATGAATTTTGTAGACTTTGTGATTGATTGCTATTCACATATCACCTCACATGTATCTCAAGTTTTTGCTAGTTGCACACACTACACAAGTTACTCTTTGCTAAACTTGGTACATTATATTGTGTGTGATTTTGTTGTGGCCATCCAAAATTAAAAGTTCCTTGATTTTAATGCAAAATGTGTTTCAAGTTTGAAAATTTTGAAAATATCTTGAGATTTGTGCACAGCATATTTGTTGCTTAAGAAAATTCAATGGAAAAATGATTGAAATTTTTTTTTTTTTTTTAGAAAATTGGGTTTAAAATTTAGGTTTTTGAAAAAGCATTCCATCTCATACTCATGCATTTTGTTTTCGTTGTTTAATGCTTTGAGGAGTTGTTTTCAAAATTAGGTTTGTGTTTTTCAAAACTGTGTTTTTTCTCAAAACTCTTGTGAGCCTCTGCCCAGTTCGATCGATCCATTCTGATTTTCGATCGATCGAAAAAGTGCTTGAATTTGTTTAAAAATGACTGTTTCATTCGATCGATCGAATGTATTTTTCGATCAATCGAAAGTCGCGAATCAGGTTTTTAAAAAGGGTTTGTTCTTGATCCAAATTGGGGCTTTTGTGAAATTGAGTTGAATTTGATGAAATTGGCTTGTTGTTTGGATGTAATTAAGCATTATACTCTGTGAGTTGTGTTATGTGATGCTCAATTCATCAATTTGTTTAAAAATTTCAACAAGTGGTTTTCAAATTTTTGGGGTTTTTGTTAGAAACTCTATGCTCAAACCAATTTTGTCAATTTAATCTCAATTGAACTTAATTTTTTACTGCATTAGAGCATGCATCATGACATTTTTTTCATGCATCATTTGTGTTTAGGATTCACATGCATTGCATTGATTTTTGTATCCATCTTGCAGTTTTGCAGTCATATCTTTCATTGTTTTCACACATAGCATGCATACACTTTGCTACATTGGGTACTCAACTTGATCAAAAAATTGATTGATTAATTTTTGAGCTATGTACTTTCTAGTATATGCTATTTCTTATGTGTGAACTGTAGAAAATATTTTTCTTAAGAGATATAATGGATAATCAATGTGCAAATATTTTCTCTACTCATGCAACTGTTTATGGGTCACATAATGCTATGTTTGCATTTTATTGAAAGAGAGAATATTTTTTCTTCATGTGTATCCTCACCTTAGTTTTTAACTTTGGTTTGTGTGTTTTTAACTTTGGTCCTGCTGGTGAGGATGTTCTTGATCCTGTTGGTGATGCTACTGTTGCTGCTAATTTTCCCCCACCCCCTTTATTTTTCCCCAAAATTGTTTTTCCCACAACTTGTTTTGTTTTTCCTATTTTTATAGGGGAAGAAAAGTTTTTTTTTCCTGTGTTGTTCATAAGGGGAGTTGTCTCTGTTTTCTATAGAGCTGAATTTTTTTTGGTCCCCTTGATTCTCTGTTTTCTCTTATCCTTTGTTGCGTGTGTTGACTGTTTACTCTTTGTATGAGTTGTCTTTGTCAATACGTGACAAAAAGGGGGAAAAAGTATTGATTTATGGGAATCATGTTTGTCTTGTTTAGGGGGAGTTGAAATTATTTTTGAAAGGGAAGAAAATAAAAACTTTTTGTTGTATCTAACTTAGGGGGAGAGTTAGTTTACTTATGTTTTTATTTCTGTTTCTTGTTCACTGCTCATTGATTTATATTTATGAGTTATTCATGATATATGTCTTTATTTTGTATTTTGTGAAGTCAAGAATTTATTTGTTGATTTACTGTTTTTCTGTCACACATGCGTTTATGCATTTGTTGAGTGTTTCAGGAATATACAGGTGCATTCAATTTGGCTGCTGTCTACACTTGCAACTAATGGATAGTAGTTAAGATTGAATTTGTTGCTATGAGCATTATCTTTGTATTGGGCTATTTGTAACTTTGAGTATTTCATGATTGTGATGTGTTTTGTCACGGATTGCCAAAGGGGGAGTTTGTTAGGTTCTAAGGTCTTAGGATTTTGTGTATTTAGAACTCTAATTTGTAATGTTGGCAAACCATGATCAAAACAATGTATTTAGTCTAGTTTAGGCTTGCTCAAAGTTGGTTAAATATTGTAAAGTTGGAATCGAGTGACTGCAGAAGCATTGGGGCTTCTCGGCCTAGCTCGATCGATCGAATGTAATTCTCGATCGATCGAAAATTGGCCCAGATGCGATTCTGCAGAAATTCCAGCTCAGCCCAAACTCTTTTAAACGTTTAGGATTTTATGTTTTTGCCCTAGGTATATAAGGCAAAACCCTAGCCACGTTTTTAGTGTTGCACAAGTTGTATTATTGCTCATACATTGCGGTTTTGTGTAAATCTCTTGTGAGATCTAGAGGAGCTTTCCTTTACACAAAGCTTAGGGTTTTCAAGATTGAGATTCTTCTACATCTTGATGATCAACTTGGTTGCTGCCATTTAAACTTAAAGAAAAACAAGCGGGGAGCTTGTAGCTGATTGAAGGAATACAAAGAAAGAAGTAGTCCGTGGACTCGGAGCCTGCGCGTGGTCGTGTCAGGAAGTTTTACTGATGGGTAGCATTAGGAAATCAAGCGGGGAGCTTGTAAGTCCTTTTGTAAGAACTTTAATTCTTTCTTAGTGGATTCCGTTTTGCCTTGAGGATCGGTGGGTAAAATCCTCCCCAGGTTTTTCCGTGTGGTTTCTTGGGTGATCATATCTTGTGTTATTTATTATTCCGCTGCTTTATATGTTTGATATGATTATTTGATTGTTTTAACCTAGAATTACTTAATTTGACTAAGTAACAACTTGGCTAATTAACTAGGCTACTCAATCTAATTGTGGTTTAAGGGGTCTAAATTTTCAACACATCTGATTATCACTTCTAAGGTTTTTGTGTATGACTTTTCATTCTATAGTCTCTGAAGATTATATAATTCAGATTCTTATTCTTTTGTAGGCATTCAAGTACAGCAAACACTATCGAGTGTGTGATAAATGTGATGACCGGGATCATCATTTGCAGGGTATCCCAAATCTTAAGTTGTGAAAAATTATTTTCCTTGTTCTTTGATAATTATTCAAATTCCTACCGGCAATTTTTCACCCTCATGGTCACTTCTCTCCTCTTGGTAAGCATGAGCTTCCATAATTTGCCTTGTCTCTATTTATAGTCTTGCATGAATATCAATATACTATCGTCTCAAATTCCTAATGAACCCTAACCAGCCCCTACAAATTTAATTTTTACTAGTTCATATAAGTCCTAGAATTCTCTGTAGCCTCACTCCTATCCTTGTGCAAGCATCCTTGATCCTCACTATTGTACAACTAAATAAAATGAATATTTTGAGTCAGCTAACACTCTTTATTGCCAATCATATTGTGATTGATTAATTATCCTTACGCAAAAAATGTAGAACTCCCTATGTAGTAAAAAGAACTCTACAGCAGTGAAAATCATTTGTACTTCCTAGAGGTCATTGCTCACTTGCTTGATGGCTTCCTTGAATGTTTGCACAATGGTCTTTGGATCAATCATCGAATTCTTGAACCATTCCTAATGTCACTTGTTTATTCCTTTCTGAATTTGCTGCTATAAGTTCCACAGGCTACATGCTAGAACCTGAGGATCAACCCCAGAGTAAGCATTTTATTTTTAAATCATTTTCAATTTAATTGATCATTGGCAGGTATATGCATGGTTTGTCCCCCTTGGGATTGAGATTGCAGCTTATTCTTCACTTCTCGACTGGAATCCTCGTGCTTATCTTCTGTCTTTCTGAGAGAAAGCAGCTTTCTGCAGATATCTGTGCCAAGTTAAGGAGCAGCATTGTTTCTATCCTCAAATTAACTACAAGCTGACTTTTTCATAGGCAGTGTGCACAATTTTGGTTATGATTGCTACCCTAACATTAGCTCAGCTATTCTTCTTTCACATCCTCCTCATAAAGAAGGTAAGTTTACTGCAATCAGTCTTACATATTATCGTGAGGTATTACTGTTTCAAAACTAGAAAGATACGCTAAATCCATTTTTATTGACTAGCAATTACCATTTTTGTCATGCATTTTGTAATTGTACATGAATCAAACACATGAACATAATTCCAGCCTCTAAGATAGGGAATTAGTACTTATCAATCACATGCATTTAAGGTAAACTAGTTTATAAGATAAGATTAAAAAAAAATGCATATTTTGGTCCATGGATTATAGTTTTGTTTAGCAGAATCATCATGATTACAGAGACAAATTAGGATGAAGATTTTTTTGTTGAATTAAACGATGCGGAAAGCACGCTTTAGTAATCGCTTTAAGCAGAATGGGTCTAAATCATTCTAACAAAATTTTTTATTATTCTATACTGTCAATAGTTTATAACCAATTGAAATTAAAGAGTAGCTAGCTGCATTAGTTACCACAATTACTCATATATGTAATTAAAATTGGATCCTAGATCAACAATTGTGACAAGAACAACATTAACATCATTAAAATATGAAGCACATAAATAAAATGATCCATCACATAGTTATTGGGCATAAAGGTACAGGATACCTAACCGAGTCCTTTCGCTTAAGTTTTTCAACCTAAAATAAATTAGGCAACACCATTTTGATGAAGGAGAAAAATAGGGAGGAAGAGAGAATTAGTAAATTTAAATTAAGGCACAATAGAATAAAGAGATAATTAAATCGTTGCTATGATCTAATAAATGATTTGGATTCCATGACCAATACAAAATTCTTGATTTGTATTTCCACATCTTTGCCATATATATAATCTAAAAACATTATCCCTATAATTACTACAACTTGTAATAGTCAAAAACACAACTCACAATCATTTGATACTTCAAATCTCCCATGCTATTAGGTGAAGGATGGGTTGACAGCAACCAATCAAAAAATTCTTCACGACATAAGAACACTAGATTTTTCTACCACTGTTTGAAAGCTTACCAAGAGAATTTAGATGAATGAAAGATTCAGAGTCACCAAATCAACTTTTTGGGGGAGTTCAGAAAGGTATCTTAAATTTGTCCTTTCTATCACACAAACACGTTCATCACGATGCATTTTGTCAGCCACCTAAAGAAGTCATCAGTTATTACCAATAAAATCGTTAGTGATCAACAGTTCTTATAAAAAAGTGGACATGGGAGGATCATCATATTAATATTTTTTGGGTAAATGTAGAAAAATTGCATCTACACTAATAAAGAAATCCGGCCTAAAAATGAAAATAAAACAAAAGCTTCTCTAACAACATATTAACTATAAGTTCTATTCAATTTCCACAATATGCAATTAAATATATATATATATATATATAGAGTTGGGTTCAAGTTACACATGGTGTAACTCTAAGCAATGTTACACCACTCAATATTTTTTAATTGGACGCGAATATTGACAAATCCACCGTTAGATTACATTATTTTCGTATATTCTTCATGCTTGCAAAATTTCAAGGTGATCAAAGATTAATAGCCATGTCATCAATCAATTGTTAAAATTTAAATTTTTGTAATTTAAAATAATGCATAAAAGATGAGTTTATAGATCAAATGGTAAATAGTATCTGATTGATATGAAAATTGGCATGTATGTTAAGAACATATAGAACGTGTAATTCAACGGTTGAATTTTTAAAATATTAATTTAATAACAAGTTATTAGGTGGTGTAACATTTCTTAGAATTACACTAGGTATAACTTGAACCCAACCCATATATATATATATATATATATAAAGACCAGAGATTATAGATAAATTCTCTTATGGAGGATGTGATTGCTGATGGAAAACAAAAATGCTAATATAGTCATCTTATGTGAAAATCAAACATTTTAGTCCCAAAAACAAAATCAACCCTTTGGTCCCTCTTACAAACTTTGACCGGGCAAGTGTTTCTCAACAAACCATTTCTAGAATAATGAAATGAAAAAATATTATATCGACCTAACATATGTATGACCTTAAACTCCAAAGAAACACATGTATGACCTTAAACTCCGAAGAAAAGATGAGAAAAAGTCAATAGAGGGAAAGTTTCCCCTAACCCAATAAAAATTCTCAAACTTCCATGTACGATTGTTCAAGTAGCTATAAATGAATTTAGCTATTTATAAATAGGTTGAACTCAGCTCGAGAAGAAGGTTGTTTATGTTCATTTATTTAGTAGGAGAGGAATCGATGAAGACTTTATAGGAATAAGATTTGAGCCCACCCAAACAAGAGTACTCAATTCCTAAGGTAGCTTATACACTTATAAGATCAACATCCAACCCCCTCTTTGTCAATGTTAAACAAAGCCCACAAGGAACCTTTAAAGGTTTTTTTTTTCTTTGTTTTTTTAATTAATAATTAAGGAGAAAGAGAGGAGTAGATGAAAACTTTATAGGCATAAGCCCCAAGTTCACTCCAAAATGAGTACTCAATTCTCAAGGTATCTTAGCCATTTAATAAAGCTTACTTCTAACATCTTAGCAATATGGGACAAGCACTCAAAATTTTGCATACAAACAATTACTAATTAAAGCAACTACAACCAAGAAAATGAAGCCTACTTCCTATCCTCTTTCATAAGTCATGGTTCGATGCCCTTGTAAAGAAAAGGTTTCAAGAATTTTGTTCAATTATCATTTAATCCACATTGAGTAAATTTTTTCTCTCATTTATCTATATATATTAAGAGAATTTAGAAAGTTAGTTATTGCTTTTTTTCCTGTCAAAAATATCCCTAAATTAATTAACCAACAACTTAAAGATGGGGTTAAAATAGTAAATTAGAAAAAGAAAGTTAGTTATTACTTTTTTTATTGTCAAAAATATCCTTACATAAAACTTTAAAATGGGGTTAAAATAGTAAATTAACAAAAATAATAACTTCATACTTCTACGTTGAAATGTATTCTTACTTCTAATAAACTCTTACTTTTAGATTGATTTAAATTCCTATTTTTACTCACTAACTCTCTACAAAATAGGATTACTCTTTTGTTAGTTTTAAAACTCCTCCAATCTACAAAACTCACCCCAATTATTCAATTTTTTTTTTTACTTCATCACGATGTATTTGTTTCTTCTATCCTCCTTTTTTTTCAAAATTTTTTTTTTTTTAAATTTCATTACACTTAAGGTTTTTTTTTTTTTTTTTTTTTGTGATTAGAAAAATTCGAAATCCCAAATTATAATAAATACAAATTATTAATCTTTACTCAAAAAATAGAAAATGCTAATTATTATTATTACTTTCAAAAAATCCTCTGCCCATTGGTTATTTAGTAAAGAAGGTTGGGCCGGGATATGCTATCCAGCCCATTAGTTTTTTTTTTTTAAGATAAAATATAGAAATTAGTTTTTTTTTTTTTTTTTTTTATAGGATTAGTTTAACTTTTTTTTAAAAATGGAAATATCCGGCCCATTAGTTATTTGTTTATTTATGACCCAAATGACCCCTTTATTCTAAATTCAAAAAAGCCTAGCCCAACGCTACACCTATTTAAACATCCATATGCAGCTTGGACACTGCCAGCGGCTCTTTTTCCCTCTCTCTCAGCGTTTTGAAACCCAGAAAAGGAATACTACTGAAGATGAGTGATGGCTTGTCGTTGATTCTAGAGCATTCACATCTGGTACGCATTCCTGTGCGGCAGATGTGTCCAAATCTGTTATTTGGGGAATACTCTAGAACCAACTACAAGCCATTTTTCATCGATCCACCGTTCATTTTTGACACAATTGATCTTCTCTCTCTTTTCTCTCTTTTTATACATATGGCGACCATTACTGGGTACACTGATGTGGCAGTGGCTGTGGCCGCGGCGCCGAAGCACCCAAACCCTCCTGCTAAGACCGTTGATACTCAGTCTGTTTTAGATTTGGGTTTGTCAAAAATTTGGGGTTTTCTTTAATTTTTTGTGACTTTTCTTTAATTATATGTTGATGATTATTGAATGTATGTAGAGAAGCTGTTTGTTGAAAGGTTTCTTAGAGGATAAATGGGTTGTTTTGGGGTCTGGGTTTATTTATTTGTTATGGGTTATTGAGTTCTTGTGTTGGATTTTTGTTTCTGAGTTTGTATGGATATTGGGTTCATGACCTGCACCTTCTGTTAGATGGGGTTTTTTTTTTGGGGGGGGGGGGGGGGGGGGGGTGTTGGGGGGGATGCCTTCCCTTCTCCCTCTGCCATTAGGAACATCGATGCCATTGTCAATGCTTGACATTGATGACAAACGAAAGCTTCAAAAAGTTTTCTTCTTCTTCCTTTTCTTTTTGTTGAATGAGGTTTTTGAGGATGGATTTAAAGGTATGATTTCAAGATATGTAATTGTGGCTCTATGTAATCCTTGAAACATTTAAGAAAGAGGTTTTATGAGGCAGTAGAATTTGAATAAATTTTTTTTATTAAAGATGTTTCTCTAAGCTTGGTGGGGAAATCTAAGGTTTTGGCAGATTCTAGATGGTGAAGCTTGCGATTTCTCCTGTTCTTCTTTGTTTTCTGCTATTTCTGTTTTCTGCTAATAATTTTCTACATCAGTTCTATAAGTATTTATCTTAGTGGGCACATGGAAAACAAAAAATGTTAAAAGAGGATGTTGGTAAATAATATTAAGTTATATAGTTCTTTAGATCTGTAGGAATTGCATGTAATGAGATCACCGCTTCTATAAATTATTAAATTCACTATTGGAAAACAGACAAGGAGGCAGAACCCATTAGTTAGAATCAACGAAGCACGGATGCATCCTAGGTTAGAATAATAAATCAACTAGCTCTTCCCCCTTGATAGTTTTGATAGCCCTGATGAGGAACTTGGTGGGTGACTTTTTAGGGCTAACATACACTTATTGTGTTGTATGACCTATGATCTGTGACTGGTCCCCCCTGACTATCTTTTAGTAGTTGTTCAAATATGTCAGATCCTTGTCTTTTTTTGTTCTTATCTAGTTTTCAGGATCTGGTTGTAGTTGAATTTCATTGCAGTCTATTGTTGGGGCATTGGTCTTGAAGAACTTAAGCTTGTCTTGTACAGGTGAAGGCAGTATATGGGAAGAATTTACCGAAGAATGTTACCCAAGAGTCAAGACCAGCTAAAGAAGCTATTTGAACATCATGGGAAAATCACAAAAGTGGTTCTGCCACCAGAAAAATCTGGACAGGAAAAAAGTAGAATAGGTTTTGTATATTTTGGGGAGAGGTCTAGTGCCATGAGGGCGCTGAAGAATACAGAAAAATATGAACTAGATGGTGATCATGCATTTGTTTCTTAATGCATTTTACTTTTTTTGAACAAAATCAAATTAGTCATTCACATTGCTTGGTTTGTTCTGATTTTCTGGATGCTTTTTGTTGGAGTGTTCCCTTGCAAATCCACAGGCAGATCAAAAGTCTGGAGGATCAAATTCACAGAAGGAACAATTGCTTCCAAGTTATCCACCTCGTGTTGGTTATGGTTTGGTTGGTGGTCCCTATAGTGCTCTTGGTGCAGGCATACGGTGCCACAGGCTTTGCACAGGTGATTATTGTTTAAATGTGTCACACTACTCATTTGTGTGTGTTCATTTCTTCTAAAGGGAATATTTATGTACATAATATCAGTTCTGAGCCATATTCAGGAACTGTCATGATTTAGGTATTTTACATGAATATTAATTGTTGCTTTCATACATTACTTGTCGGCCATAGCCTGATAAAATATGTTGGTGGTTCTGATTCAAAAGTTGCAGTCTGTTATATTGAACCTGATATTTCTAGTGAATCCTCCTTTTGTTGATTTTCTTTAAATTTGCATCTCTTTGTGAAGTGGATGGAAACTTTTAGGGTGAACATGCTACAAAACCAAATGCTTTTGCACAATCCTAATGTGTTCAGTTGTGACAAATATAAAAAATACAAGCTTGAACTTTCCATTTGTTCGTTTACACAATTATATATGCAATTCTCTCCCCTCTTCCACAATTAGGTGAAGACTAGGGGCACTGGAATCCCCAATGGGAAACCTTTCATTGTGGCACATGAATCTTTTGTGAAGCACTCAGACGTTTCCACTCTTAACCCCTTGAGCAAAGAAGTTTTAAGATACCAGCTAACCAAGTTAAAGTAAACAGCCCTGAGCAAACAGTGAAGGTAGTAAAAGGGTATTGGCCTTTTGATTCTCTGAGAATATAGATGTTGAAAACTTGAGAATGTTTGAATTGACTTTTTTTATGGGGTTCGTAGGGTTTCTAATGATGTTTCCTTTGTTATTGTCTTATGAAACAGGTAAGAACCTTGTGACTTACCTTTTTTTTTCTTTTTCTTTTTTTTTTTAATAATTTTTTTTAGTCCTGGATGTTTTAAAACCTAAATTTGTCTACAAGTTTGCTGTGAGTCATAAACTCTTCAGTGTTTTCTATTTTTATTATTGTTCGTATCACGTTCGGTCAAATTTCTTTTAGAAACAAACAAAATTTTAGCATGCTATTGTGGCTAATTGCAGTTAGAACTTCTTGATAAAATCATGTATGCATGCACTAATTTCATTTGGCTTTTCTTCATTAGTAAAGTGGGCTAATTTCATTTGGCTTTTCTTTATTGAGGTGTTTGAATCTTGGCAAGGTAAATTTGGGCGGCATCGTAATATAGATCTTTGGAGACTTGTGCCGCACTGTTTGATGTGGTGTATTTGGAGGGAAAGAAATGCTCACTATTTTGAGGGATGTAAATGATCCTTACTAGAGATTAAGTCTTTTTTTCTTACACACTCTCCTTGTTTGGAGTGTAGCCCTGTCGCATTTTTCTTGTTTTTCTCTTTCTCTGTTACTTGATCATTGTAATTTTGGTTCTTAATTTTTGCCCTCACAGTACATCTCCAATGTACTTGGGTTGGCTATTTTTTTCTTAATAAATTTTTTCATAAAAGCAAGCATGAGATACTGCCAAGGTTGGAGTGTAAAGAAGCAAGCATGAGATACTGCCAATGGGAAGCTTTAATAGCTGTGGTGCATTTGAGATTGAGATATTTGGAACTATTTGGGTACGAATGCAGCACAATGGTTGATGTATAACATTGAACAAATTGTTGTTGGGGCAAGTTCCAAACAGTTTTTTACACTCAAGGACGATGATATTGCTTATATTCTCCAACGGAGCACCAATTCTTTTGGTCAATTCTTACTATTGACTGAACTCAAAGTTGGCGGGTCTGGGAGGTCGGTTATTATCCCTGAAGGCAGAGAGAAAAATGGATGGAGGATTTTCAGGCTTGAACTAAGAGAGATGATTTCTCCTTTCCAATATGCAGTGGGTGGCTCTGGTCATCCAACATTTATTCCTCAGTTGCATAGGCACAATTCGAAGGTTCAAAACTCTAGAACTTTTGCTGAAGCTGTGCAAGGCTATCATGTAAAAGTAGAGGATAGAAAGCAGCTAAAGCAGTTATGTATCACAGATAAGGGGAAGATGACACAGTTAGGAGAGGAGAAGATGGTGGTGCCGGATCCAAAACATGCAAAAACGGTGTTGAGTAGTAGACTAATGGCCAATCCTTGCCCGTTAGCTGCTAGTGGAGGAGTTGTGAAACCTCGGAGCATTAATGTGGATATTAATTTGGGAGAGAAATTCTCGGTAGGAAATAAATTGAGACTTTCGTTAAGGTTTAATTCAAATTCAAAAGAATTTGATGATGGTATGGTGAGTGATTTAAGGAATACATGCTGGACAGGGAAAGGTTTGATTGTAGAGGTGGGTGAGAAAGGAAAAAGAAGGGTTTCATGGGATTATAACAAAGGTGGACCTAAATGTTTTAAGTGGGTTCCACAGGAAGCAAGCAAAAATAAGCCCACTATGGGCCTAAGCTTGAATCCCATGTTGGCCCAACCAAGTTTGGGCTCTACTCAGTCAACTATAGCTTGTTTCTCGGGCCCAAGTACTTATGAAATGGACAAGCCTTCTTCTATAGCTAGCCCAACACCCATGGCCCACTCTGTGACAGCAACGTTAGTTCCGTCAGACAAACCCGAGTCTTTAATGCTCATTATCGCGGTGTCAAATCGACAGGTAGAGCTTCCGATGCTTGTTAGCCGTAGTTGCTCTGATGGGATCAGCTCTAATAGTCTCATAGTGTTTGGGATAGAGGACGTGATTAACTCTAATGGTCTTGCGGCGATGTCGATGGAGGGTAATAGTAGTTGTTTTGATGGGAACAGCTTCGACAGTTTTGCGATGGCTAGGTTGGAGGTTAGGATCAGCTCCGATGGTCTTGCGGTGGCTCCGATGGAGGTTAATCATAATTTCTCTGTTGGGTTCAACTTTGACGGTCTCGTGGTGGCTTAAATGGAATTAACTTGTAGTTCCTCCAATTGGTTCAACTCCGATGACTTCGCAGTGGCTTTAGGCAAGACCGACATGGCAAATTCTCAACTTTCAAAGGTTATTTTCTTGGCAAGTATCCTTAAGAGACTATCGGTTGCAGGGTTTGTGGATTTTGGTGTTAATAGTGTGGATAAAATTGGAAGTGAGAGTAGTGTGCTTTTGATTCAGGGGCAGATAACAAGGGCATTAAACCGATAAATGTTGAGATTGGTCAGCCCAATTTAGCGTTGATGGAACTGAAGTCAGATTGTGGCCTATCTGGTTTGGGTGTCTCAATGGTGGAGGAAGTGGTTTCGGGTGAGGAGGAGAGTTTGGTAGATTGTAATCCATTGTTTACTATTATCCCTCCTAGGCTGGCCTTGTCAATGGAAGTGCACAATGACTTTGAGGTGTTGGATATTGGTAGTACACTGGATGTCTCAAATTGGGTGAAGAACAAAATCCTAGGTGTTAGTAAAGTGATTAGGCTTTCTGTGAATCGTCATGAGAGGTTGTGTATTGCTTATCTTCAAAGGCTAGAAAGGGAGATGGCAGTTATTAACTAGTAGCGAAAGAAAGCAACTGTTAACCAAAAAGTAGCATCCTCCACAGGTAAAGGGAAAAGAGAGTTAAGGAATTTAATTTCAACGGTTAATTATGATGGGAGATAGTGTGTTGGAAGTGTGGTAGAGACAGCTGTGGGGCCGTAAAAGTCTTTATGAAGCTGAAAATGATTTCATGGAATGTTAGAGGTTTGAATGACTCCCAGAAACATCTAGTAGTGAGAAACTTGTTACGTGAGTGGAAGTGTGATGTTGTATGCCTTCAAGAAACAAAGCTTGCTGGCATAGATGAACAGCTGGTTTGCAGTATATGGGGTTGTCCGCATGTGGATTGGGTGGCTCTAGATGTTGATTAGACAACTTGTGGGGTCTTAATTATGTGGGATAGGAAGGTTTTAGAAAAGTTAGAGGTTCTGGTGGATTCGTTTTCAATGTCGATTCAGTGGAAAGGTGTGGAGGATGGTTTTATTTGGGCATGTTCAAGGGTGTATGGCCTAAATATAACAATATGAAAGGTTATATGTGGGATGAGTTGGTTGGTATTCAGCAGTACTGGAATGTTCCCTAGTGCTGTTTTGGGGATTTTAATGTTTGTTTTCCTACTGAATGGAGAGGTGGGTCTCAACTTATTCCGACTATGGAAAAGTTTTTTGAATTTATTGAAGATTTAGACTTGATAGATTTGCTGTTGGAGGGAGAGGGTTATATATGGTCTAGTGGCACTGACCAGCCATCTATGTCTAGGATTGATAGGGCTCTGGTGTCACATAACTGGGAGCAACACTTTTCGAATGTGATCCAGCAAATTCTACCACGACCTATTTCAGATCATTTCCCAATTCTTTTGGAGGCAGGGGGTATGGCAAGGGGGAAAAGTCCCTTCCGGTTTGAGAATATGTGGTTGAAGACAGACGAGTTTGTTGATAAAGTTGATTCATGGTGGAATCGCCATTCTTTTTCGGGTACACCTAGTTATGTGTTTGCTAAAATATTGAAAGTTTTGAAAGAAGACATTATTTAGAGGAATTTTCAAGAATTTGGCAATGTTAGTCGCAGGAAGAAAAAATTATTAGGGGCTTTAGAGTTATTAGATGCTAAGGAAGGGGTTCTTGGACTCATTGAGATGGAGATAAATGAGAAAAATGAAGTGAGATCGCAAGTAGAGCATCTTCTTTCTCTAGAGGAGATATCATGGAGATAGAAATCGAAGATGTTATGCACTAAGGAGGGAGATAATAATATTATGTTCTTCCACAAGATGGCAAATTTTCAAAGAAGGTATAATCATATGAGTTTCTAAGAAGTGGATAGGGTGATTTATGAGGAAAGAGTAGAAGCGGCTGCTCAGGTAGTTCAATTTTATAGAACTCTGTATTAGGAGTCCAAGGAGTGGAGACCTTTTGCGGAAGGTCTGGAATTTGATCAAATTGGGGAGTTGGAGAGGGGTTTGGTTAGAAAGGAGGTTTGAGAAGGATGAGATTCTATCAGTGGTCAGAGATATGGAAAGGGATAAAGCTCCAGGTCCAGATGGCTTTTCTATGGCATTTTTCCATCATTGTTGGAGAGTAGTTGAAAGAGATGTTTTAGCAATCTTTGAAGAGTTTTATCAACACTATAAGTTTGAGAAATCTCTTAATGCTACCTTTATAAACTTTGATCCCTAAGAAGAATGATGCCTCTAACATTTGTGATTTCAGACCTATTAGTTTGGTGGAGAGTATGAATAAAATCTTGGCCTAGGTTTTGGCAAATAGATTGAAAGTGGTGTTAAATCAAATGATATCTGAATCTCAGAATAGTTTTGTGGGAGGTAGATAAATCCTTGATTCAGTTTTCATTGCCAATGAGTATGTTGACAGTTGAACGAAGAGTAAGATTTCGGGGGTGATCTGTAAGTTAGATATTGAGAAAGCTTATGACAATGTGAATTGGGAGGCACTTCTGAAATTGTTCAAGAAAATGGGCTATAGGGAGAAATGGTGTAGCTGGATTCGAACCTGTATCTCTACAGTTTAGTTTTCTGTGTTGGTTAATGGGTCTTTAGCTGACTTCTTTGGTAGCTCTAGAGGTTTGAGACAATGGGATCCGCTATCTCCTATGTTATTTTTGGTTATGATGGAGGTATTTAGTAGGATGATGAAGAGAATAGAGGGGGCATGATTACATAGTGGCTTTAGGGCAGATGGTACGAGGGGAATGTGTTTTGCATTTACTGTTTACGGATGATACTATTTTGTTTTGTGATGCAGAGGTGGAGCAAATCCTACACGTTCAATTGTTGTTACTTTGTTTTCAGGCTGTGACCAGTTTGAAGGTTAACGTAGCTAAAAGTGAAATGGTTCTTATAGGGGAGGTAAATAATGTGCATGCTTTGGATATATTGGGTTGTAGGGTTGGGGCCTTGCCAATGACTTATCTTGGTATGCCATTGGGGGCGTCCCATAAGTCCCCCTCTATTTGGAACCCTATATTGGAAAAAATAGAACAAAAGTTAGCGAGGTGGAAGAAGTTGTATTTGTCAAAAGGTGGTAAACTGACATTGCTTAAAAGTACGTTATCTAGCCTTCCCACTTATTTTTTTTATTTCTTTTCACCATTCTTGCACATGTGACAAACAAAATTGAGAAGCTGCAAAGGGACTTCATGTGGGGTGACTCTAAGACACATTTGTTTAGTTGGGATAAGGTGTGTATGCCTATTGCTAATGATGGTTTGGGTATTAGGAAATTGACTACTTTTAATAAAGCCTTACTAGGAAAGTGACTTTGGCGTTTTAGGATCGAGGAGAATAGGTTTTGGAAGAGGGTAGTAGCTTTGAAATTTGGGGAAGAATGAGGGGGGTGGGGGTGGACCTCTAAGTTGGGAACTCTTTTTCGGTTTCCTTTGAATGACCATGTCCCCCTCCGAAGTGATATTCGCTGATATAAAGTCCGCTTCGGCACAACCCCGATCCCCTAGAACGCCGGGAGGACCCTCCGGTGATTGGGCTCCGTCGAAGACTTCAAATTTGTCCTCGGACGAACCTAAGTCAACAATTTCCTCCTCTTCCCCTGACTTTTCTTGCTCCCCTTCCTTCACCGTGGGGTGGGAAGATGAGGAACCAACTAAAGATACACCCTCTAGGATTACAACGTCCTCGAGAAAAAGAAATCCTTCCACGACAGCACTAATGCGACGCAAACGGGGATCTTTAGCCTTTATCACACACTTAAGTGCTTGGAAGGCGCGTGAGATGGGCGTGACCCCTAGAATCAGATGTGCCGCCCGAAGTTGGCCGTCTTCCTCGTTAACGAACACCTTGGCCTTGAGAATTTTGTCCAAACTCTCCCTGTTAACCAAACTGAAATGTGGTTCAAAGGCGTGTATGTCTGCAAGGTCCACGAAGAACATTTCAGTAACAGTAAATTAACCCCGGCCCCACATAATACAACAAGCCCATTTATTCACGCTACTCCTAGAACCACACCTGGTTGCCCTTTTCGCATTGGGCAGGGAAGGCCATCGTGCCATTCTCCAGATACAATTAAAAAGTCCTTATTAAGCCCTTACTGGACTCAGGGAGGCACTGTATCAGTCTAATAGCGAGCTTCCTCATTTTCAGGTAGTACCCTTTCCCCTTCAAATAATGAAGATTGTACACCCAATTAACATCATGATGAGTCAGCCCTAACCTCATCTTCTCATTTAGTGCATCTACACATCCCAATATCCTAAACACGTTGGAGTGCCCTAGGTAGGGGCTAATCGGAAGAGCCTAAGGTAACTCCTCATGACCTCCCCCATAGGAATCCTCGTGCCACCTTCTATGAAGGTGATCATGGAGATCGCCACCTCACCCTCTTGCCTTTTCTCAAACCACTCCCCCTCCTCACAATACCTTAGGCCAACATTGGGGGGAATCCTATATTGGGCCCTAAAATTCGCCATGGCTTCCTCAGAATCTACTAAACTCTTGAACCTGCCCATCTCTATAAACGGAATAGAGAACTAAGAGGACTAAGGAGCGAGAATGGGGCCGAAGATGTTAAAAAAAAAAAAAAAAAAAAGAGGGAAAAAGTACAGAATAGCAAAGAAGAAAGGTTTGAAAGGACTTACAAGACAAGTGGGGGGATCCTCGGCCAAGCGTTGAATACGTATAAAGACAGGTACGCGAAAGGGGTGTACAAGTTCAATGTATGCGCACAAGAGCGCATGAAACGCTAAAGTAGTGAAAGAGGTCAACTTGAAAGACATTTATATCAAAGAGAAAACCCAGAAGTGGGAAAACTCCAGCTCGGTAACCAATAGAAATGCCAGCTGTTGGATTGACATCGCACCAAGGAACGTGGGAAGCACAAAGCCACCAGAATTTAATGAGGAGTGCACTCCGCATACCAAAGCGCCAAAAACATGCCTTAGACAAGTGAAAAGACTTTGGCACTGACGGAGGATAAGACTTGACTAACCATAGCAGGGGCCCAAGGATATCAAAATCCTCCTCCCCGACCAAGAAGCCAGATAGCATGATTTTTAGGGGCTATTGTGGGGCCTAGGATTTTTGGCGACCCCAGCCCACTTCATATTGGGCCCAAAGGCCCATGCTAAGGAGGTAAGAACGTCCGAGGATGAATACAGGACGTCCAGGCTCCCAAGGAACCTCGCCGAGGATGATACTATCCTCGGTCAGCCAAGATCATGGAAGGGAAGTGCAACACACCATCAACGGCAACCTCCCAAAGGATCCCAAGACAAGACAAGTACAATGGATCAACCTTGGAAGCGTGGTGGAGGAGCCATTCTAGAAAGAGCTGTCACCTCCACATTGAATGCTCACAACTAACATTCTGGTCGCATTAATGAGGAAATGACTCCTAAGCAGTGTTGTCTAGGTTGCTGCAGCTCACGGAAAGCTGAAGAAGGCAGCTAATGGGACAAGCACTCAAGTAGTGACCTACATGGTCAATAGATGGAGGGTCAAGATCAACTGCAAGGGAGTATATAATTTAAGGAGTCCTCTAGAATGAGGGGGGCGATCCCAACAACTCCAGATTATTGAATGTACTAGAGTAAGACTCCTCGGAAGAAGCCGAGGGCGAATTTTCTTGTAGAAGATGAGCTCGTTTCTGTTTGATTGTTTGTAAAAATCCTTATAACCGTTACCCGATTCACTAATGCCTAGTTCTTTGGCCCACTCTCTACAAATTCATTATACAGGGCAAGTTGGGTTTGCGTCCACTCATCCCACAAGAGGAGTGCGCAAACCCAAGCCCTACAATAAGATATTTGAAGATTGATGAGTCATTTTCTTTAATGTTTTATTTGCAAACCGACATTTAATTCACACTGAAGTGTTATTACTTGACGTTGGATGATGTTATATTACATTTAGTTATGGTCAACCCTGTTACATAAAAGGTAACAAAGTTTGGCAAGAAATTAACAAACTCAAACCATCAGAAGAAAGTAGATGGCAGTCAATAGGTGATCTCAATCAAACACTATAGTTGACATTTAAACTATCAAATAAAAACATAATGTGCCCAAGAGCTTCTATGCTACAAGACCTATTGCAATTCCATCAAATCAGTACCTTAAATGCAGAAAGAGTTTTCTATACATGGAGCAATGGCATGTTGGATATATTTCATCAATTTACTTTTGTGATAAAGTAAAAAGAACAATACACAGATCTAAGAATAAGTAATAACACAAATAGATGTGATAGGCAAAAGCAATAAACAAATACTAAATATATATAAGAAGAAATCTGTAAATAATTAAAAACTCACAGACCAAATGCATAAAGGATGATTGAATCAGATCAAGTCTTGTGTTTGACACAATTTCCTTAAAACAGATTTCGCTCCTCACACAATCACTGTGATGCTTTGAGACTCACGGACGTCTGCCTCTAAGGATAAAATGATCTACAGCATGAAAACGAAGCACACAAGGTCGTGCTCTGCGAACTACTCAATGTCTCTTTCTCTCTTTTTGACATAAAATGAAATGCCAAAATATTCTCACTTTGAGAGTTTTCTGGGGGAAAAAAAAAAGGTGGTTTTTATGAATGAGGGACTATGAATTATTATAAGTTACTGAACAGGCTCTCTAAAATAATAAAATATTATTATTTGGACAAGTAGGCCTAGTCCACAAATGCCAAAAGCCCAACCTAATGTCCAACTCATAAACATATAAACTCATATATTATCTATTTCATTTCCTATGTGGGACTTAAAATTTTTACCACTTTTAATAACATCTAAATTAACATAGAAAACATTAATTTTTTATTCACTCAATGTTATTTTTCCAACATGGTGGACTAAAGGAAGACAAAGTTCTAGAAAGAATTGACCAAACCTTCGCTAATTCAGAATGGCTGAATGATGTACTTGAGACAACAATCACATCCCTACTCATAACAGTTTCAGATCACTCACTATTTTTGTAAGATACTTAAGGGGTGTTTGGTTTGCCATGATGTTATATTACGCCATAATATAATATTATTGTAATATTACATTAATGTAATTTCAATACAAGAATAGAACATTACATTGTTTAGATATGTGATGAAATTAAAATGATGTAATATATTTTGTAATTTTAAATTATAGTAATGTTAGAAAAAATAAAATAAACCAAAAACCTTAATGTCACAACGTCGTAATGTGCATCACACAAAAGGCACATCATAGCGAACCAAATACCCTCTAAGGCTATGTTATGTGGGAATTAATCTCATTAAACAAGCCAGGTCATGCTCACTAATAGGCAACCCAGTTGGCCAAGTTTGGCCAAATTCTAGCATCTCTCACTCGCACATAGTGGGCATGGCCCAACCATGCATCTCTCATTCCATTATCCTCTTTGTTCATATTGGTTAATAGGCTGTGCGACCATTGAGCACACCTATAGAAAAGATTTCATAGCACTATACTAAATCTTATTTACAGACTAGGATAACAACATCCATAAAGTGTTTTGTTATGCCCCCGACCCATTTTGCCACATTTGATTAAACATCTCTAACGCTCTTGAATCTAACAGCTCAAATTATGCTTAACCTCCACTAAGAGAGGTAGAGATTAGTTGGTGTGTGGTCATGACAAAGATTATGTGACTAATGTTTAAAGCCTCAATTTGTTAGTTAGGGAAATTTAATTAACATTTGATGATTCCACATAATTGTAATATTATATTTCCAAGCATGGGTGGGAAAATAGTACACAAATTTTTTATTTTTTATTTTTTAAAAAAGAAGTCAATTATCATTAAAAATATTTGGGCCTTTTTATAATGGAGCTGGGGCCTTAGGCCTAGCTAGGCCTTGGGCCGGCCTGGAGGCAATTTTGGTATAAACCTACAGATTGTACCGATAAGATGCAAAAAATGGCATATGGCTGACTTAAATTGCACCAGGGAGAATGTGGAATGAACCAACCAATGCAAGGCTTCGATCTGTGTTCGCTACTCCCATAATTAATCATCTGACTATGCTGTCTAATGTAACATTTACAACCATCAAGAAGGAATAATTTTCGAAAATACGGTTTAGCTTCACGCCTTCATCTTAGAGCAAATACTGGTCCAAAAGTTGACAACGGGCTAAATAAATGAGTGCGCTTTTCGCAGAGCAATATCTCTCCCAACCAAATCCCGTTCAAAGTATTATCTTGGAATTAAAACCACAAAGCTCATAGTTTCTTAGCACAATGCTAGTCACATAAGCTGGAGGCTTAGTTGCTTTTATATATATATATATATATATATATATAAGATAGGTTCAAGGTATACATTTTTTTTGGACCATAGATTATTTTTAGATCTAACGGTGAGCAAAACACTATTAATTATGTCTGTATATTTTACTTAAAATCCCACATTTATTGCCATCCACACTCCTCATTCATTTTGATTAGAGGAATAGATGTTGTGGGCAGATGTAGAAGAAGAGCCAATCCATGTTGCATTTGATGATTGAACAAGGCTCTGACTTTCCATTGAGTTTGGTCGTGAGCTCTCACCATATTGATCTCTTAAGGCTTCAAACCCCCATTCATTGCCATAAATACTTGGACCTCTGGTCAATTCATCAATGACTATCCGGCCTTCAAGCATGTTCACTACTGCAGTCATGACAGGCCTAAGCACTGGTGATGGATTAGTGCATAATAAAGCTACTTTAATCATTCTAAGTGCCTCTTCCTTGTTGAAATCAGACCCCAATTCTGGATCCACCAATTCCATCAAATCCCCTCTCTGTTGTAACACGATGGCCTAAAATGACGAATGAAAAGAGTTTGTAAGTTATTAAAAGAAAAAACAAACAATTCAATTCTGCTGTTTCTATCAATGATGTTCCCCAAGTGAAGCAAACAATAGGCTACCGTGTTAATTAAATGGGAAAATACTATCACACGCATAGTACACACACAAAAAATAAGGTAAAACATTACTTGAAGTCTCAATTTGGAAGTTGAATGAAATTGAGACTTCAAGTCAAGCTTTCCCTTGTTTTTTTTTTTTTTTTTTTTTTTTTTGAGTGGATGTACTATGTGTGTAATCGTGTGTGAAATAAACATTACTCTAATTAAAATATGAAAAGAAAATTAACAATTAATAATGAAAAAAAAGAATGACATTTTCATTAAAATATGAAAGCAATTAATATCAACATTTGTTTTGTAAATTCATCCTTTTTCATTTATTAGCCAAACATAATTTAATTTTCTTGTATTTTAAAGATATCTAAGGAGGGTTTTTTTTTTTTTTTTTTTTTTTTTTTTTTTTTTTTTTTTTTTTTTTTTTTTTTTCCGGTGTGTCTGTGTTTGTTCATAAAAGAAGTAGAAGTTTGGAGATCAAATCCAAGTTTTTCATGGAAAAAACTTACGGACATTTTTTTCCATCCGATAATTAGAACCCATGGACAGTGTTATTAATTGAATTATATGATGTTAAGACAACATCACTCATCAGCACATCACTTTAATTTCAATAAATAAAAATTAGTTATGCTTGTAAATGAACAAAAACTATTTATAAACAGCTCAAGCTCAGCTTGAAAAAGGTTTTTTTATGGGTTTTTTTGTTTTTGTTTTTTTTTTTTTTTTTTTCGGTGTGTGTCTGTGTTTGTTCATAAAAGAAGTAGAAGTTTGGAGATCAAATCCAAGTTTTTCATGGAAAAAACTTACGGACATTTTTTTCCATCCGATAATTAGAACCCATGGACAGTGTTATTAATTGAATTATATGATGTTAAGACAACATCACTCATCAGCACATCACTTTAATTCCAATAAATAAAAATTAGCTATGCTTGTAAATGAACAAAAACTATTTATAAACAGCTCAAGCTCAGCTTGAAAAAGGTTTTTTTATGGGTTTTTTTGTGGGTTTTTTTTTTTTTTTTTTTTTTTTTTTTTTTTGCTGAATGAAATATTATTAACCAAAACTAAGAAAAACATTATGGTGAATACTAGGCAGCCTTACCCAAGATAACATTAACAAAACTTGCTGGGGAGGGGGGCTAAATCCCATATCAAAACAACTACAGATAGAGCTATGTAGAGACCACTTAGCTAACATATCAGTAGCAAGATTTGCATCCCTGTAAACCCACCTGGATTTAATGGCTTCAAAAGCTTTATGTTTGATTTTTAGCAAACAAGTCAACTCAAGCCCAAGTTTGGGTTAGAATATTAAACTAGACAAACTAAAATATAATAATGTGTTTATGAATAAGCTTGTAAACATGAAAGTTTGATTTGACAATATATAGTGTTATAGTTTTATATGCATACTTGTCTAAACTTATATTTATATAGAATGGATTACGTAGGTTTGTAAATAGGTTCTATAATATCAAATTAGTTATTATATGTTATTGATAATATAGAGTGCATTAGTAGTAAAAATTCATAGATTTGAGAAGGGGAAAAAAATTTAGTCATGATTTTTTTATATATGGGAAAATAATAAGTTGATCAAGTATCTCGCGAACAAGCTCGTGCTTGTTCGACAAGAAAATGGATTAAGCTTGAACATTAATCTTGTTTGGTGATGAGCTTGAGCTCAGCTCGTGTTCGAAATAAAATTAAATGAACAAGCCTGGAAATTTTAATACTTGGCTTGGCTCAGCTTGTTTACAGCCCCTTATGCAACTTGAACCTTGAAGATACAACCAAAAAAAAAAAAAAAACCTGCATAATTTGCCTAACTCTCTCACATGTATGTTTTCAACTAAATGATGTTTATTTTCCAACTTGAACCCGGTGAAACATAATGCAGGTTGACCTAGTCAAGTAGAGTAGTTCCAAAAGAAGAAATTTGGGGTCTGAATTTCTACCGAAAAAAAAAAAAAAAAAAAAAAAAAACTTTGGTTCATTGTATTCTTTTAGCTGTACGTTTTAAAACAACATGAGAATGATGAATCTCACCCAATCTAAAAGGCATATGAAGTTCTGATTTGGTCGATATTTCGTGTTGTTCTTCCCAGCAATAATTTCCAATGCAACAACTCCAAAACTATAAACATCCGCTTTGTAGGTTAGATGACCCCATAATGCATATTCTGGTGCCATATAGCCTCTGCAGCACAAATTTATCATGATATTTGGTTCACTAATATGATCTTATAAACTTCTAAATCCAAAAAGGCCAACATCAGTCAATTACCAACCATCAGATTACCAATCAATTGTTATGTATGCAACTTGCAATTAATAAGGCCACCACAAGTGAGTTAGCTTCATTGAGCTAGAAGCAATAATAAAACAACTAAAGCAAGAGTAATAAGTAAATTAAAATAGAGATATTATGTTTTCTAAAAGTGGCAAAGTGGATCAAATTTAATGAGTAGTTGCACTAATTTTTTTTTTTTTTTTTTGGGAGAGGGGGGGGGGGGGGGGGGTTGGGGGGGGTGTTGGGGGGAGGGAATTATTCATACATCCAGTCTGCTATATCTCCCTGTTTATGTGAGAAGGTGGGGGACATTATGGTTTGGCAATAGAATTTGACCTATAATGATAATTGATTTTGTTGGACTTGATTCATCGTGATTGGTGCTGATGGCAGTTTCAAGAGTGTCTAGTGTTACTTTGAATGGTGAATGGAAATGGAAACCACCTAGAAGTGAAGTTGTTAGTGCTGTATAGTTAGAATGCTTGCTGGATCAGTTGCATGATGAAGATAAGGTGAGGTGGAATCTTACAACAGGTGGTGGTTTTCTTGCCATTCTACTTGGGATGCCACAAGAGTTAGGAGTGTTGAGGTGGGTTGGTGGAAATTGGTGTGGAATACTGTTGTGGTGAGGTGGATTGCCATTCTAGTCCCTTCTCTCACACTGTTTGTAAGTGAGTTGGTGGTGTCCTGGCAGGAGTGTCCCCTGTGACTGGTTGGAGTCTGATGCAATGGGGGTGTTCTCAGGTGGTAGTAAAGTTGTTGTGGCAGCAACAGTATATCACATTTTGAGGTTGAGAAAGCAGATACTGCATTAGGGCCATTGATTTCCAAGAATCACACGGTGAAGAATATCTTGAATGATGTGAGATGGAGGCCTAAGGCTTTTCTTCCTTCCATACCATCAATCAGTGGTCAAGCTCTCTGCTCTAAGCAAAGAATTCAGCTGCAAATGAGCTCTGTTTCATGCTGCCAGATTTGTTGTCCAGCTTCTTCTTGTTTGTGGCTGGCTACTGGCAGGGTTTGACAAAGTGTCTGGGGTTTTGGAGGTTCATCTGTTGTCCCAGGTGCTTATATAGCTGCTGTTTTTAGTAATTGCAGATAAGCTGCTATGTGTTAGGGTGAATTGTGTTGTTGCTTGTGGGGTTTGGGCAGAGGTTTACGTGCATCTGGGGGTATTATAGGAGGTTGTTTTGACAACCTAGTGTCTGCGGCATGGCAACTTGTATATTGTGTTGTTTAAGCTGTAATTGTGTCGTTTTGGTTGATAATATTTGCTTATTCATTAAAAAAAGGGGGTGTAGCACTGGAATTCAGTTTGAAGAGCATGGACTCTATTACTTCTTGTTGCCAAATAGATATAAGATCCAGTCAAGTACTTTGGTCAATACTCTTCTGACAGTATTTCTATACTTGTCTTAGTGCAGAGATTTCATTCCGGACATATTTTGGTGTACTTTCAGGGCACAACTCAAATTACCAATGTATAAGTTCAGCATCAATTCACTATACCTCACAATCAAGATCTACAGAGATAATGAAATAGAAGAGAGGGAAAAAATAGAGTCCAAAAGGAAGTATAAAGGGGGCAAAAGAAAAAAGGTCAGCTCACATTGTTCCAGCAATTCTGGTGCTAATGTGTGTGTTCTCCTCTTCATCGAGCTTGGCCAAACCAAAGTCAGAGATCTTAGGGTTAAGGTCTTTGTCAAGCAACACATTAGTAGATTTGATGTCTCTATGAACAATTTTCAGTGTTGATTCCTCATGCAAGAAAGCCAAGCCTTTTGCTATACCAACACATATTTTCTGTCTTGCAAGCCAGTCCAATTTTAACCGGCTATCTGCAGGACCTGAAATTGATGTCCAAAATCCAATCAATGAAATTCATGATTAGTGTCTGTCCTCATTATTCTATTATCAACATAAAATGCATGTAAGGCATAAAACTTCAGCTTACCAAACAAAGCACGTGCAAGGCTATTGTTTTCCATGTACTCATATACCAACAGTAATTGTTTTCCTTCAATACAACAACCATATAGTCTAACAAGATTTGGATGTTGTAAACCAGATATCATGCCTATTTCATTCACAAATTCACGGCTTCCTTGCCTTGATTTTGATGAAAGTTGCTTAACCGCAATTACAGTACCATCAGATAATATACCCTGCATCAAGAATAGAAAAAAATACTTTTTCAGGAATGTATTTTATTGTGTAACTCTTCAAATGTCTATCAATAAGGAGAATAAGAATAAATGGATGAAAAGAAAACTCATTCTAGAATAGAAAAAGTGTTGTCAGGTACCTTGTAAACTGATCCAAAACCACCCTCCCCCAGCTTGTTTGCAGCATTGAAGTTATTAGTGGCAGCTTTTATTTGTCTATATGTAAAATAACCAATTTGCAGGTCTAATCCTTTTAACTCTGTCAAAGGCATCAACTAAGATGTCAGGATGCATCTTATAGTATAACAAGAACAATGTTTAACCAAAAAAAAAAAATGCATGCCTCTTGACTAGTTAGATGAATCTTAAAGAGGATAAGAAAATAAAGGGCTTTTGGATGGCACTATATTGTAGTAGAAGTTGCACAGGGGGACGTGGGAGGGGGGGGGGGGGGAGAGAGAGAGAGAGAGAGAGAGAGAGTGGGGGGTGAAGGAGAAATATATGAAGTATGAACAAGAACAGGAAACCATAAGTTTTTAGATTTTATCTTTTTCCTCTTTCTCAATTACAAGTACTTTATTGGGAATCAAAAAATTAAATGGAAAGGTGAAATATTCCATTCATTTATCATAGAATGAGATG
Organism: Quercus gilva; assembly: GCA_023621385.1. Lineage (NCBI taxonomy): Eukaryota > Viridiplantae > Streptophyta > Magnoliopsida > Fagales > Fagaceae > Quercus > Quercus gilva. Next base: position 59,562,013 of record CM042477.1, read on the forward strand.
GCTTGATACTTGTCACAAGATCATTTTGCAACTAAAATAAGAATATTAAACAAACAAACCAAATTTCATGCGACTTTGAGGACAAGTTGAGAGTGAAATCTTTAAAAATAATACTTTCTCTATCAGAAACTTGGTTTATAAAAACCTTTAGACATCACTCGATTACAGAGAACTTAAGCCAAAAACACATTATTCATTTGAAAATTTACTTTATGCAGATTTTTTTTTTTAAATAAGCAATGATAAAGGCTTTTTTTTTTCTTTTCATTTTTTTGCATGATTCCATGGGCTCATTACCATCAAAATTGGAACTAAATGACCCAAATTGTCATGCATCATCCCAAAGAAAAGATCATACGCTCTGAGTCCAGAAATCCTATAGTTTCTTTTTAAAATGTACTTTGGAATGCTGATCATCTAGGGAAAGATAAAGAAAAATAAAATTTTTCATTTTCTATACATTGTTCCAACTTCCTGCCATAGTAGGAGATAGTGAATATTGTCCCTCTATAATTTCCGCATAAGATTTGCACAGATTACCATTTTCCCTTGATGTCCTCCCTCCCAAACAACCTTTCCACCAAAGAATGCCCAAAATCATAAAAATGAGGAGTAGCACTACAACTACAGCTCCAACCACAATGGATATCTTCATCTTGCCATCATCAGGGAGACTGAAATCTACAGAAAATAAAAATAACTAAGGACAGTAATTTTAAGACTGCATTCTGAAATATACTTAGCACCAAACAGAAAATCCAAAGCAAGATAGTAACAGATGGTTAAAAGACAAATAAAGTTTTAGGTAGTCTTCCATCTAAATGTACTTCAACATGATTTTGAGTCTTTCATTTAATGCAAATACCTATGGATTTCTAGATCCACTAAAATCCTATGATTCCACAGTTCATCAATCTAATCTGAGTATGGAAAAAATTGGACAACAAAAAGATTCTCAATTGCCAATACAATTACCAGCTTCCACAGAGATAGCTGATATGAGGGGACCATATGTTCCTCTCGTTGGGGCAGTTGTTGTTCCTTTCCCAGCCCAAAAAAAGCGAATCATCAAAACTTTATTTGTTACATTTGCTTTATATTCCCTAACAACTGCTTTATCAACCCCTGGTGCAGCATTTTCAATATCAAAATCTTTCAACACCAATTTTTCCTGCAGCAAATTAACTCAATTAACTCCTCTACTATAATATACGAATAGAAATAAATTTGACAGAATACCTGCACATAAATATCAAATATCCGCCTTCCAAGACTGTAAAAAGATCTATTGTCTCTGATTACTATCTCTGCAAAGTGAAGTTTCAATTTATAAGGTCCGTTTGCTAGGCAGCGAGCATAATATGTGATTGAAAGAGGAGACAGGCGTGCACTTGTGTATAGTTCAAACTCATTCATTTTGAGTATGGATACATTATTTGCTATATAGTCATTTGCGCTAGTGTTTACATCCCAAAATCTTCCAGAGCTACTGAATCCCCAATACTCCCTCACACGAACATATTTCGCTGCTCCAGCTGGGTCAACATCTGCTTCATACTTAATGTTTCCAATTGTGGTTGTTTTCCCACCACAATTTATATGCACTGAATACAAATCTACATAGAAGCAGTACCAAATCAAATACAAGCAAACATAATAGAACAGCAATGAAATTTCCATTTTATTGTTAAATAATTTATGTATTTGTCATGTACAAGATGAAATATTTAACTAAACTCTTTTCTTCATTTTCGAAGGAAATTACAGAAGAGGAATGCCTGACTAGACAATTGATGCATAAACCTTATCATAATTTGATTCGAATTGATATATTCATATATGATTATTACCTTTCTGACATGGAGATTCATCCAGGCACTCACGAAGTGTTCTTAATTAGTGAAGTAGATAAAGAATGTCAGTTATCACAAATAAATTGAAAAAAAAAAAAAAAAAAAAAAAAAGATGTGGTTCTTCGTAAAAGATTACAAGTTTGAAGCTTACAACTTGTCCCTTCCAGAAAAGCTTTTGAAGAAATTTCTGATGCAAAAGGAAAAATCAGTTAGTTTCAGAAAAGGTTATGAAGAGCAAAGTGTGTAAACCTCAAGAAGGCAGACTTACATGTTATCTGTACAGGTTGGTGCAGAGCCCTCTGACAAATTATTGTAAGAAAGATCTATTTGGCTACACAAAAAGCAAGATTATTATATTGTACTTCGCTATAACACCAGACAAGAACAACAAAGTACTTTTTAAGAGTATTTTTCTAAAATTGTTAAAACTTTAAACTATTCATGGTGAAAAGTGTTAATATATTATGGTCCAAGAGACCAAACCTATTGTAGGCGTATATTAGTTTAGAATTCAATACTCTATAAACCATAAACCAGTTCAAGTCCACCACCTGAATCACCAAGTCTAAGAGCAGTGTCCAAGTTTATGTATATAGCATCATGGTAATAAACTAATAACTTTAAAAATATCTTTCTCTAGACTCACAAGTCAATGCAAAATTGAAGTAGAATTTAAGATGAAAACTCATACTATTTACTATCTCTGCTCGTGATCCAGTCCGGAACAGACCCAGTGAGCAAGTTGCTTGTCAGACACCTATTTAGTAAAAAAAAAAAAAAAACAATATCAACAACTAAACAAATATAGCATGACTAAGTTTGGCAACCTATAATTTTCAGTAGCTTTTTTGCTAAAAGGTGGGAAAAAAATATGTTAGCTTATTACCAAAATGAAAAAGTTTATTTGGTAAAAGATGGGACAAAAAATGGATTTAAGCAAATATTTTGGGTAAACTAAGAGGATGCCAAACAAGCACATAGTGTATATAAGCTCATAGTTGCACTAACCAAAAAAGAAAAAAAAATGTTATGTTTTCCAAAGACAATTGAACTCAAACAATATGGCCATGTGTTTTACCATAATATAGTGCACCGTTTAACCTATTCTAAAAGAAATGGAGAGTGTTCTAGTTTTAGGTGTATACAGAGTGAAGTTCATTGCAGATTCACCCATGGATGTTGGCCAAAAGCCAAACCTTGCTACATATGGTTATGAGATTTAGTAGCCTAATTGTTTATTTGAATTTTCTCTACAATTGAACTAGGTGAAGGGTTTTGTTGTGAAGATTACAAGTATGTCAATTTTGTTAGACCACCAAAGTATGGAATTATTCCATCCAATCTGTTGAAGCTGAGATCTCTGCAAGAAAAAAAAAAGGGTTTAATAACTATAAATCTGAACTGAATATAGAAAAAGTTATAACGCAAAATGTCAACTACTAAAAGAATGCAAGTTAAAATTAAGAACACAATATATTATAAAAACTAATTGATTTAGAAACTCATTAATCAGTCAAGATAATTATGAGCTCTGTTACCACCAACTCCCTCAAATAGAACCCATTTTAGCTTAAGTTTCTATTCTAATTTTTATAGAAATAAATATGTGCTCTAAGTTCTAGATAATAAAGTATGACCCAAAGTTTAAGTCCGTAAATTTCTATATATTAATATCTAGTTATTATATTTTAAGAGCATTGTAATTCAACTGACATCTCTTAACGTTCCATACAAAGCCATCTAGGGTTTAACTTTCCACTCTCTTACTATAATTATCAAATTGTTAAATATATATATATATATATATTTTAGAAAAAAAATCTATTTATATTACAAAAAAAAAAAAATCAAACCATCATATGTATATATATATATATATATATGTGAAAATTCTTCTCTCGCACTCCTTATACACTCATCGTATACACTCTCTAGGTTAAGGGTTTTACTTGATTATTGGGTTGTTTTGGATTTTATTTCTGGTTTTGTCTTTTATATATATATAATAATTGACCATGTTCTATTCAAATGTCCAATCATCCGGGGGCAGCAGTACACTCATTTTCCATTAAGAAAGGCTAAAAGTAAGAGGTTCAAGGAGAAATGACAGTAGCACTATACAAGGTTTGAAGTTGGGTCATGTTCAATATAGATGTAGGAATTGGTCCAGAGATATTACAGCTCTTCAACATTCTGCAATGTAAATAAACTTCTGGTGAGCAAAACTGTGGTAAATTTTGTTTTCATTCCAATATATAGGATTGTTCAACAAAAGAATGACTTACAATCTATTCATTCGTGTGTTGCTTCCTAGGTTTGGAAATTTTGAATCCCCTCCAACTAAGTCACTGATTCTTCTACATAGATTTGCACCATCAATAACTGTTAGCTCTTCAACATTAAATTTCATTAATTAAAACATCACACGAGCATATCCTAGAGATTAAGGTAAGAATTGTTATCTTGAAAGGCAAAACTCACAGCTCAGTTAAGTTACTCAAGATAGAAATGCTAGAAGGAATTGGCCCTTCAAAACCACTAGCTTGGATCTCTCTGTTAACAACACAATTCAAATGGATTTAGATCACACCTAAAACCTTTTACTTTAAAGAGATTTAGACAGGGATGTAAGAAAGAGCACATACAATTTCTCAAGTTGTTTCCAACTTTGGAAAAAGTCAGGCATTCTTCCAGTGAAGTTGTTACTACTAATTCTACTGCATGTATCCCAAAACAGAAACATTATTTAACAAAATAAAAATAAGAACAATGCTACAGTCACGAAAATGACTAAAATTTTTTTCAAGGAATATCTTAAAGTACTATCAGTCACAAAAAAGATTTCAACCACTTACAGTTCCGTTAATTTGGTCAACTTAGTTAGCGCAACTGGCAACTCTCCTGAGAGATTGTTAGCACTAAGAATGCTACAGTAACCAAAATTAAAGTTGAGGTCATTTCATGTGTTCAAGATTAAGCAAATCAATGACAATTTAGAAATGACAGATCAAAATTTATTTAAAAAATTAAGGGAAAAAACACAAAGAAACTCACAGATGCTCCAAGTTAACCAACTTTCCAAGCTCAAGGGGAACCAGTCCCGAAAACATATTGTTCTCTATAGTCCTGTATGTATAATATATTCTTAAATATTAAAGCCGGTTAGACCAAATGGAAGTATGACATAATTTACTGTCTATATGACGGGTGATGATAGAAATACTTCAATTTTTTCTGCATAGAGCTTACAATCCGATGTGTCACCAATCACCAATAAACAGTTCAAACATTCATTCATTAGGTAATTGACGTCCACTGATCACTTTTATTGCCACGTCAGTTTGTAACTTTTATGTTGTTAAATTGGTAGTAACTCGAGTATTTTCTAGAAAGAATGATAAAATAAGAGCATACATATATCTAAGTGTGGTAATGTTTCCCAGGAAACTTGGAATTGGTCCTGATAAGTTGTTCACAGAGAGGGACCTGTAGCAAATCCATTTAATTAAATAAGAATGAGCCTTTAATGGCTAGTCTTGGACATGAACTGAGGAATCACTTACAAAATTTCCAACTTTGTAGAAGCCCATTCGTGGGGTATGTTACCACTAAGGAAGTTACCATCGAGATCACTATAATCAAGAGGAAATTGTGCAATTATGTGGTTAAATCAATTATGGGAGTGGTAATTAGTAAAACAAATAATGTGTACTCTTTCTTACAGGTACGTCAGGTAGGGTAGCTTCACCAGAGATCGTGGAAGCACACCGCCAAGATCCTGCCCTTTAAGAATCCTGTGTGACAAGGATATTTTGAATTGTTTAGAATAAAGAGGGAAAGAAAGAGAGAGAAAAAGATAGAAAGTATTAATAAAATTTTGGGATAAGATCTCTTATTAATGCTCTATTTCCTTCTCATTTAAAAAAATGGTCATACTAACGAGTATCCTTAGAGTATTTGTTAACAATTCAATTAAAGAAAGTTTTATGGAAAAAAAAAAAGTAATTAATATTTTAACAGTTTTTTTCATTTTCCATAAAAGTGATATCAAAACTTTCTTAAAATGGATCGTTAACCAATACCCTAAACGCACTCGTTAACATTTCCCTTAAAAAAATTATATATAAATATTATGTGCTTACAACCAACTAAAAATTTGAGAGAATCAAGATTCAATTGGAATAGAGGGGACCATTTTCCCAAAATTTTAAAGAATAGTATTTATTACATACAAACTATTTTACACACTTTTACACGCTCCAAAAGCAATGGAAATAAGTCTGGATTTGGAAATTGTGACTTTAATTTCAATTGAATAAAACAAACTCTACATATTGTATAATTTCTCAAGCAATACCAGAAGACTTGTATATAGTAGAGGTGGCCATTTTTACCTAAACCTATTAACTCACTCATGACCCACTTAATTTGGGCAAGTCTTGACCCAACCCAATTAAATATTTGGGTTAAATGGACAAGACCCAAATGGGTAATTCAATTAAATAAGTCTTAGTAGGTAAGCCAACTAGGTACTTAAGTATCCATCTAAACCACCGCACACCTTTGGTGCGATGGTTACTCTACAAGTATAAATGCTTGTGGGGTGTAAGTGGCAAGGGCCGGAGTTCAAGTCTCCAAAAGGGAGTTTCACACACATATACACATATATTAGACTAGAGTAGAATTTCTGTCTTATAAAAAATTAAAAATTAAAAAAAATTAAAAAAAAAAAAGTATCCATCTAAAATTTAAAGTTTAACACATACACACACACACATATATATATATATATATAAAAAGAAGGAAGAAGCTACAGTAAACCCTAATAAGCTAAACCAGCTGCCACTTCTTCCATCTAATGAGGAGAAAATTTTCACACTGTGCAGTTTGTTCTTTTGGTTGATTAGCAAAATAAAAGTTTAACTTTTACTTACAATGCAACGACGTGGCATACACTATCAGGGTAGGAGCAATTGCAAAAGAGAGAATTGTTGTATGGTGGCCTCGAATCCAATTTTGGCGTTAACCAACTTAGGTCATTTATGCACACATTGGTATTCCAGTCTTTCTTTCCCAATTGTTCAGCTATTTCACCAAGGGCTTTCACTGCATGATAAATCAAACTTAATCAATTTCCTTTTAACCTTTTACCTTTTTTGTTGGCTTTAGATTTAATATAGTTAATAGCATTCAAATTCCTTAACCAAGTAATAAATTCAAATAATGTAATATTATGATCATAAAAATCTTAATTAAAAGTTTAACTTTTTTTTTTTTTTTTTTTTTTTTTGAGAATCTAATTAAAGTTTAACTTAAAAATATTATATTTACAACATTTTCATAATAAATTTTAAGTGCTAGGTTAATATTAGCTATTATTGGTGGACAAAAAAGTAATTTAAGCTCTAAATTCAAATTAGAACCATAAAAATTTATCACTGTAAAACTTGAACCTTGATATGCACATAAAAAAATTTTAAAAAGGGAAAAAAAATCCAATTGTAATGCCTCATTAATGAATAAGAAATGAACTGTCCCAAGCAAATTAAAAGAATCAAGATCAAAATCTTCAAAGTTTTCGCAAGGTCTTTTCTTCTCCCACATTTTATTTTGAGTTATGAGAAATTGATTAAGCAATTGGGCTCTTTCATTGGGCCAATTGACTATGAGTACCCTGTCTATCTATGTAAAGCACTAAAATGGTTGGGCTAATGAGGTGGCATTGAGTTTGTTAATGCCTTCATTTCAACATAATAGGTTGAGAGGCTTGAACCTCACCTAATACCTTTTAGTGTTTCTAACTTAGCTGTGTGGGGAAGTAAGATTAAAACACAATATTGAGGACAAAATTAATTCTAAATTTTATTATTAGTATAAGAAAAAAATGACTTAATTTATTAAATGGAAAAAATATTAAAATAGTAAATATAAGATAAATGTAACCTATAATTTGTTTTCCCATGCTTGGTTTCAACTGATTTTTTCATGCATAGTTTAGAGTTAGTATATGCTTAAGCTATTCATTCATAATTTAAGCTCACTATAAATAGATATTTTGAACAAGTAAAAAAATATATGTAGAAGTATATATCTACAATATAAGATATTCACACAAATTACCTGAATACTTAAAAAGTAAAATTAAAAATAAATTAACATAGAAGTATATATCTACAATATGATCATATATTTGAAAATTTTAAAATATTCTATGTAGGCCTTGACTTTCTAAAGGTGATGCATGATTTTTTATTATTATTATTTTTTTATTAGCTTAAAAGTACCAATATTTATTCTTTCTATCTTAGATTTCATTTTGAAGTATCAAAATATGGGTTGATTGCAAAAGACTTTAAAAAGTATATAACATTGTTAAAGAATTATAAAATTCAACACATTAGTTAGAAAATATTGTGATAATATGTTATGATTTCAAGGTTACATATAAGAATATTTTCCTTGATTACAATAGGAGAGTTAAAAGTTATTTTTATAAAAGGAAGTTTCAATTTTGGAATATTATTTTCTTGGCGCGATAGTCACTCCACAATTATAAATATTTGTGAGGTGTGAGGAGTAAGGACCAGAGTTCAAATTTCTAGAAGAGAGTTCTACACACACATACACTTAGATTAGGTTAATTAGAGTAGGTTGCAGTGTTGATCTAGGTTTTCGGTCACTATGGTTTATTGAATTTGGTTTGGGTTTTTGGTTGAGTTGATCATGGTGATTTTTGGTTAGGTGCCAATAGTGTTGTTGTTAGTTGTGGGTGATCTACTAGTGGGTTTTTGGTTGGGTTAATCACAATAAGTTTTTGATTGGGTGTTGGTGGATCATGGTCATTTTGGGTTTCGATAGTGCATAGGTGATGTGAACTAGTGGGTGATCATGGTGGTTTCAATGGTTGCTATAGGTTGTGGATGATTCTGGTGGTATCATAGGTTATAGGAAAATGAATTTTTATTGGGTTGTATACTTGTAGGTTAAAAGAATATGAGATGTAGGGTGTATTGTTAAGTGACAGGTTAAAATAAATAAAACAGCCTTTTGAAGTGCTAATTAAAGACCTGTTTAGAAACCGCTTATTTTGTTAAAATTGAAAACTTTTTGTTGAGAGTATGTAGAAAAAAAAAATCTAAAAGTTAACTTTTGGAGCAATGAAACCCACTTAATAGTGCAATGAAACCCACTTTAAGAGAAAAAAAGCTAGAAAATAAAATAAACTAACTTTTTCTCAAATCCCAAACACAACCTAAATACTAATTTTTTAACATCCCAAATGTGAATACTCTTATCCCCAAAAGATTTGAAAAACATGCAAAAGTAAAATCACACATGCAGCATGCGTGAAGACAAATCAATCACCGTCCATACTAAAGTTGGCGATGAATGAAGATTTGAATCCTGTTCCCATTCTATAGTTAAGCTTTTTTCTTTTATTTTATTTTTTGTTTTTTTTTTTATTTTTTTTTATAACACGTTCTATAGTTAAGCTAGTGCAAAAGAGAGTGAGATTGAGAATTAAAAATTTTAATTTTCAATCTTAACCTTAGGTGAGAAAAGTTGAAAAATTAAAAATTAAAATTAAACTCTGATACTCTCAATCATTGAAAAATTATTGCATCTCCTGAGTATCAATCCCGGAAGGTAACACGTGGCTGAGGATGATATACCATGTTTGAAAAAAACCAAGGTCCATATATATCACTTTTATATATATATATATATATATATTTTCCATATAACTGTCTTTCTCATATCCATGACCAATTCCCTAGCCAACCAAATTTCGGTGGGTTTGTAAGGTTTTTAATATATTTTCCATATAACTGTCTTTCTCATATCCATGACCAATTCCCTAGCCAACCAAATTTCGGTGGGTTTGTAAGGTTTTTAATATATATATATATATATATATATATATGAGTTGAGACTCTAAGCAATATTATACCACCTAATAATTTGTTATTGAATTAATATTTTGAAAATCTAACCGTTGAATTATATGTTCTATATGTTCTTAACATGCATGCTAATTTTCATATCAATCGGATGCTATTTATCATTTGATTCATAAACTCATATTTGATGTATTATTTTAAACTACAAAAATTTGAATTTTAACAATTAATTGATGACATGGATATTAATTTTTTATTACCTTGAAAATATATATATATATATATATATTTGTTTTAGATTAAAATTTTGTGCTGTTTAACTTTTCTCAAAAAAAAAAAAAAAAGTTCGATGTTACAGAAAATTATTAGAGCTTTTCTAAGCTTCCTTATGGAACTTTTACTCTTTTTTTTTTTTTTTTTTAAGAAACAAACACACACGGACGCACATGATACATCTATATAGAACTTAAACTAATAAAGTAATCAAATAACAATAATCAATTGGAGCAATATATTGGATATCAACAATATACTGTTTTCGCCTACTCCTAGCTTCTAATGTTGACGATTTTTGTTGAACACAGCTGAATGTTTGAAAGAACAGATTTGATCCTATATATGAAGTAAAAATATACAGAAATATTATATAGAGATAGAAAACAGAGCAAAGAATTAATGTCCTGACCTTCATCACTATGAGTTGTCCGGCCTGTTTCAGGTTGTGCTGCCATGCACATAAGTAACAAGAACACTATAAAGCTAATGTAAGGAAGAACAAGCCTCGCCATTATTGTTTGCTCTGCTGACCAGCTATTCCACGAGCTCTGCTTGCAAAGTGCAGAAAGTCTCATATACCATGTATATAGATATACTCGTTAAATGTTAAGGGACCCTACAATTTAAAGTGTAGGGCCCTTAACATTCAATAATTTTTGTTTTTGCTTTCGAATCTTCAATAGTTAGTTAGTAATGCAAAAAAAATCTTCAATAGTTAAGACTATGTCCTATTCCTAAGACAAATGAGATTTCTTCAAATTGCAAAACCAACGAAAAGCTAACTTTTAATTAAAAAGCCTTGTCACGAAATTTATTGTTGGCTTTTTAATGTCCCATCCATTTGTCATACCTTTTTTTTAGGTTTGTCATGTGCTTTTTCATTTAACATTTAATTTGTTTGTTAATATGGGTATGTTTGGATACTATTTAGTGTGTGATTGCATACTGCCGCTAACTTTTGTGTTTGCGTTTTGGCTGGTCTCATGCACTGTTCATGGACCAGCCAAGTTGCACAAAACGCATGAATAGTATTTTGGTTGTTTAAAAAATATTTGTCTATAGTGTTTTTAGCAATAAGTTTTCAGTTTTCAGCAAATAAGCAGTATCTAAATAGACTATTATTGCTAAAAACTAAAAACTAAAAATACTGTAGCAAAATAATTTTTAAATGTGTGAATAGTACTGTGAGACCCAATTTTAAAATTATATTTGCTTAATTCTGTATTTACGAATCTCGTGAATAGTACACGAGACCCATAGAAAAAAAGGCCAAATGCACTGAAATTTGTTTTCAGAGCTATCCAAACTTACACTATATTTCTCAAAAAAAAAAAAAAAAAGATTGTTTATATAATACTGATTTTTTAAATATTATTTTTTAATTTCAAGTATACTTTAACTAAATTTTAAAAAAATAAATAAATAAGTGAAATAAATTTATGTCGAACTGATGGATGATCTTTACATATAAGTATATAACCCGTAAAAGTCTTTAAATTACGATTATGTGGGTTTATTTTTTTATTTTTCTAGTTTTTTTCAATTTTTACAATAGGTAGTTAAGTGGATCTGGATTTGATGCAATAGCCTTATTCAATAGTGAACAAATGGCTGGAATTAAAAAGTTGAAAAGTCATTTTAATATCAGCCCTTGAATTAGAATTTTTTAATAACTGCACGAGATCTCAATCTATAATTGAGTTGGTAGGGATGGCTAAGTTAGGGTGGTAATAGGATAAGACCATCCTGACTTCAAAAAAAAAAAAAATATATATATATATATATATATAAAATTATAAATTATATAACAACAACAAATTTCTATATAAATTATATAATTCAAGCCAACTCATTGAGGCGGCCATAGAAATTTGTTGTTGTTATATAATTTATAATTATATATATATATAATTTATAATTATATATAATTATAAATTATATATATATATATAATTATAAATTATATAACAACAACAAATTTCTATGGCCGCCTCAATGAGTTGGCTTGAATTATATTGTAATGGCGGCTACATGGCAAACCAGACTTGTCATGCGAATTATGACTAGTCAAATCTTGTATCACTTTTGTAATCCTATTCTAACTCTGCTTTAGTTTGTCGGCCATGGTAGGCTGAAGACAATTGCAAACTATAAGACATTTTCTCTTGATTTATGGTTTTCTCTTTTTGCCGGAATTAGAATATAGAGCCGTAGTTTCTATACTTGTAAATTATGAAATATAGTTTTATGGTGTATTTAGGATTTGTAAGCACCACTAATAATTGAATCATCCCTATGTTAATGTGAAACTTTATCCTTGTCACTAAAGCCCTGTTTGGTTGTGGTGATTTTAGGGAGATGGAAAAGGAGAGGAGAAAAGCAGGGAGAGAATGAATTTTTTCAAGTATTTGATTGGAATAATTTTAGGAGATAAAATGGTAGAGCTTAAGTTTTTTCTCCACCCACCCTTTTTTTTTTTTTCCAAATCAAAGAGAAAATTGGAAAGTAAGCGCGAAACTCTTGTTCCTATAGGTGTAGACCAAAAAGCACATGTTTGGGTTTTGTCGTTTTCTTCTCTTTATCTCGCTTTTTTTCTTTGTTCTTTTTTGATACCCATTTGTTTCTTTTTTTTTTTCGGTTTTCTTCTTTGGATTTTGTCCTTTTCTGGTACTTTTCATTCGGATTTTTTAATTTTTTATATTCTTTTTTTTTTTTGGTTTTTTTGGTTCATCATTTTTATTTTTTGCTAACATGTTTTTTTTTATTTATATATAATATGAGCATGAGAGTAAATTTAAATAAATTATATTTTTCATCTTCTTATTTCTCTTCTCAACTGGACAAAAAAAATTTTATCCTTTAATTTTTTTACCCTCAACCAAATACCTTGAGACAAAAACTAATTAACATCTTTTCTATTTTCCACTTTTTCATCTCTACTCTATTTTTTATCCTCTTACTGTTCAATATCTTCAACCAAGTGAACCTAATTGTGAGCAATTTTAGACAATATTGTCTAATGTAAAGTTTTGAATCATCAAGAGGGAACAATTTTAGAAAATACCATTAGCTTCATCTTAAATAAAATATTTGTCCATTCAAAGTATTATCTTGGAAGTAAATCCACAAAGCTCATAGTTTCTTATCATTAAACTTGCACAGTGCTTGTCACATAAGCTGGAGGCTTAGTTGCTTATATATATATATATATATATATTACCTAGAGTCTAGATTGATGGAATAGAGATCCTGGGCTGACGTAGAAGAAGAGCTATTCCATGTTGTATTTGATAACTGAATTAGGCTATGAGTTTCCATTGAGCTTGGTCGTGGGTTCTGACCAAATTGGTCTCTGAAGGCTCCAAAACTCCATTCATGACCATAAATACTTGGATCCCAAGCCAATTCATCAACAGCTGTTTTGCCTTCAAGCATGCTCACTACGGAAGTCATAGTTGGCCTAAGCGCTGGTGATGGATTAGTGCATAATAAAGCTACTTTAATCATTCTAAGTACCTCTTCCTTATTGAACTCTAAACCCAATTCTGCATCTACCAACTCCATCAAATTTCCTTTCTGTCGTAAAACGATGGCCTGAAGTGAAGAGAATAGAAAATTAGGAAGGGAAAAGGTAATTCATATTAAAAAAAACGTAAGCAAACAATAGAATACCAATTTAAATGATGAAAAAAAAAAACAGTTAGTAAATTAATAAAAAAGTTTTTCTAATCTATATATACTATACAACCAAAACCTTTGACTGATTTTTGAACTACTCACGATTTTTCACGTTAGCAATACAAAAATAAAAACCACTTTCTCCCCAAAAATAATACCCGATACTACTAAAAAGAAAAATTAAAATACGATTATAAAAAAAGAAGCTCTCAAACACTCCACTCCATTGATTTCAATTTCCAATAGTAGCTTGATCTCATGAGGCCCATAAGGCTCCTTCAACACTGGGTCTTGATATTCCCCAGTTTCAGGTTGATGGCAGTCAAAATTTTCAGGAATTGAAGAAGCAGCTACCTGCTTCATCAATCCAAGCAATGGATTCCTGTAAGGTTGTTTGCAAGTCCACTCGAAACATATGCAGAAAATCAAGCATAAAGCATATGCAGAATATTGTGGCTCACGCAGTCATGCTTAACAAATTTGGATCTTCATCAGCGAGAGAGAGGGAGAGAAAAGAATGGAGGAGACACTAAAGACTTGAGAGGAAACTGAGATAAGTTGCTGTGAGTAAAAATATACAAAGAAAGACGAAAAGTTAAGATTGTGTGTCAGCTAATGGGTACATAAAGATGTGATGAAATTCTTTTTTTTTTTTCGGTAAACCATGATATAATATTAAACTTAGGAGTTCACAAGTCTATTACAATGCATACTAGCCTTATCAAAGGCCAGTAGAATCTCCACCACAAGCGGTGGGTTACAAAAGGTTTCGTGATGAAATTCAAAAGGGGGAAGACGTGTGTGGATGAGAAAAAAAATATGACTGGTGAGGAAAAAAATAATAATAAAATGTTGTAAAAAGAGAAAAAAAAAATTAAAAATAAGAAGAAAGTAAAATATGGCTGGTAAGGAAAATAGTATTATAAAAAATAATAAAATGTTGTAAAAAGAGTTGGGGTGGGCAGCGTGCTTTAGCCACATTATGAAGCCACTGTCTAGCCTTATTTTTGAATTTGCCTTTGTTGAATTAAAAAAAATATATATTAGTATTTTAATTAAAGTAATAGTAGTTTAAGTGAATTGGTTAGATTAATTTTAAAATAACATGTTTTATATAAATTTTATGTTTTTTTTTTTAATAAAAAAAGTAATAGGATATGAAATTATATATATATATATATATATTATTCTTTTAGGAACTCCGAAACACTCCGAAATGGTATGTCGAAATTGACCGGTACTGAAATATTCCGTTTCACTAGACAAAGCGAAACGGTATTCATAACATTGATATATATGTTTTGTTCTTGCCGTAACATATAGTCTATAGCCGGTCAAGCTTAAGGTCCTTAAATTGCTTTCTTCTATAATTTTAAGGATTCTTTTCTTCAAAAACAATAAAATATAAAATACCACAAAAATATTCTATTTTTTCAACCTTTTTCTTATAAACAAAACAGGAAAATAAATTAATAAATGTCAATACAATTAAATTCCAAATAAGTATCAAACACAAGACTAAAAGTTATTTCTTTTCCTCCACTTACCAAGCAAACAAATATGTATGGGATTTATATATGTTGTTAATGTGTTATCTAAGCTTCTGATGATAGCTATTTTTATTTCTATTACCTTTTTTTTTTTTTGGAAAACATAGTATTCTCGAATTTGTAACCTATTTACTTTTCTTTGTATTGTAGTGGTTGGTGACAGTGGGGTAACAACTATATTTTATATCAATTATATTCTATTTTATATCAAGAAATACATGATAGTCACACTATCTCTATTTTAAAAAAAAAAAAAAAATTTTGATAACATTTAAACATTACTACTATTTTTAAATCTCTTCAATTTGATAACATGACAATAAAAAAATCTTTTGAAAATATTACTACTATATTTTTAATCTCTTTAAATATTTTTGCGTGCATCGGTTGAGTTAGCGACTAATTATAAATTTAATGCAATCAATAAAAGCATTCTTTTTGTAAAATAGACTTTTTCAATTTTTTTAAAAAAATTTACGCAATATTTTCTTTTTGTGCTTAAAACAAATGGAGGATGGGAGATTTGAACCCAAGTTCTTCTCGTGAAGAGAATCGGACAATGTTACTCAACCACAAAATGTTAAGATTTCATTAACACATCATTTTGATTCCAATGAAGAAAAATTACTTATGCAACTTGAACCATGAAGATGCAAGAAAAAAAAAAACTACATGCTAGCCAAACTTTGCCTCGATTACATGTTTATTTTCCAACTTGAGCCTAGTGAAATATAAAATTGACACAGTCAAATGGAGTCATTCCAAAGAAGCTACTCAGGCTCATATTGTCTACTAAAAAAAAAACATATGTTCATATAGAACTTTTAGTTGTAACTTTCAAAAGAAAATGAGAAGGAAGTTTCTTACCCAATCTAGAAGGGATACAAAGTTCTCATTTGGTCGATATTTCATGTTGTTCTTCCTTGCAACAATTTCCAATGCAACAACACCAAAACTATAAACGTCGGCTTTGTAGGTTAAATAGCCCCATAATGCATATTCTGGCGCCATGTAGCCTCTGCAAGACATAAACTTACTATGATATTTGGTTCACTAGTATGATCTTATAAACTTTTAAATCTAACAAGGTCAGCATCAATCCATTTCAAACTACCAAATTGTCCAATCAACTATTACACATTTAATAATGTAATTAATACAACCACTATATAAGTGCATTTAGTCTTATTGAACTAGAAGCGATTATGTTTTCTAAGTGGCAAAGTGGATCATTTCTTGAGTACTAGAGAGATAACGTATTTTAATGGGAGTTTTTCTACCTTGGGAAATTCTTTTGACCCGCTTTTAGCCCATTGTGAATCCACTATGTGGGATATAAATACCATTGCTTCATATTAGGGTTTGTTATGTTGTTTAGAGAGAAAAACTGTACTACATCATCTTGTATATTTTCCCTAAATATAGTAAAATCACTACAATTCTATGGAAGTAGACAAATTGTCAAATCACGTAATTTCTTATGTGTGCAATTTCCTTTATGTTTGATATTTTTCTTTCTTTTTTCCACCTCTCACAGATTTGCAAATTCGTGTACATTTCCAACATTCTATACTTGTTTTAGTGCAGATATTTTATTGCTGTCATATTCTAGAATACTTTTAGGACAGCAACCCAACACTACTATCTTATAATATCATAATCTATTCAAGATACCTCATAATCAAGATCTGCAAATGTGATGAAATAGAAAAGAGGGGAAAATAGACTACAAAAGGAAGCATAAAGGGGGCAAAATAAAGGAAGGTAGCTCACATTGTTCCAGCAATTCTGGTGCTAATGTGTGTGTTCTCCTCTTCGTCCAGCTTAGCTAAACCAAAGTCAGAGATCTTAGGGTTGAGGTCTTGGTCAAGTAACACATTAGTAGATTTAATATCTCTATGAACAATTTTAATTGTTGATTCCTCATGCAAGAAACCCAGACCTCTTGCTATGCCAACACATATTTTCTGCCTTGTAGGCCAATCCAATTTTAACCGGCCATCCGTAGGACCTAAAATTGATGTTTAGAAACCGTTAGTACTTCGCCCTCATTCTTCTATTATCAACATAAAATGCATGGACCAGCATGGTAAGGATGAAAAACTAGCTTACCAAACAAAGCATGTGCAAGGCTATTGTTTTCCATGTACTCATATACCAACAATAGTTGTTTTCCTTCAATACAACATCCATACAATCTAACAAGATTAGGATGTTGTAAACCAGATATTATGCCTATTTCATTCACAAATTCACGGCTTCCTTGCTTTGATTTTGATGAAAGTTGCTTAACTGCAATTACAGTACCATCAAATAGAATACCCTGCATCAAGAATAGAAAAAATGCATTCTTTAGCTTTGTATTTCATCTTATCTCTCTCTCCTAATGCCAAGGATCAATAAGGAGAATAAAAAGAAAGGATGGAAAAATAAATTCATTCTAGAATAGAAAAAGAGCTCGAATACCTTGTAAACTGATCCAAAACCACCTTCCCCAATCTTGTTGGCAGCATTGAAGTTATTAGTGGCAGCTTTTATTTGTCTATATGTAAAAAAACCAGTTTGCAGATCTAATCCTTTTAACTCTGTCAAAGGCATCAGGCTAAGATGTCAAATTGCATCTTATAGTATAACAAGACCAATTTTTTACCAATTAAAAATGCATACCTATTGACTAGTTAGATGACTCTTAAAGAGGAGAAGAAAATTACATGCCTTTGGAAGGCACTACATTGTAGTTGAATACACAAGCTGTAAGGGGGGAGTAAAAAAAAATATATATGAACTAGTACATGAAAACCCCCCCAAATTTTTAGATTTTGTCTTTTGCTTCTTTCTCAATCACAAGTACTTTATTGGGAATAAAAAAAACTAGATGAAAAGGTAAAATATTCCATTCATTTATCACAGAATGGGAATAAAATAACATAAGCAATGATAATTTTTTTTTCTAATGATTCCACAGGCTCATTATCATCAAAATTGGAACTCAATGACCTGAATCATCATGCATCATCCCAAATAAAAGTTCATATGCTCTAAGCCCTGAAATCATGCAGTTTCTTTTGAAGGTGTAATTTGGAATGCTGATCATCTAGGGACAGATAAAGGAAAAAAAAAAACTCATTTTCTATACAATATTCCAACTTTTGGCTACATTTGGAGATAATGAATTAAGTCCTTTCTAATATCCACATAAGATTTGCACAGATTACCATTTTCCTGTGATATCCTCCCTCCCAAACAGCCTTTCCACCAAAAAATGCACAAAATCATAAAAATGAGGAGTAGCACCACAACTACAGCTCCGATCACAATGGATATCTTCATCTTGCCATCATCAGGGAGACTGAAATCTATAGAAAATAAAAATAACTAAGGACAGTAATTTTAAGATTGCATTCTGAAATATATTTAGCACCATACAGAAAATCCAAAGCAGGATAGAAACAAATAGCTCAAAGACAAATTGGCATAGCATGGTTATAAAATGACGAAGATGATGATAAAGTTTTTTTGCTGTCATCCATCTAAATGCACTTTAACATGGTCTTCAGTCTTTTATCTAAATGCAAGTACATATGGAGTCTTTTATCTAAATTCCTATGATTCCATAGTTCATCAATCTAATCTGAGTGTGGAAGAAATTGGACAACACCAAGATTCTTAATCTTCAATACAATTACCAGCTTCCACAGAGATAGCTGATATGAGGGGACCATATATTGCACTCTTTGAGGTAGCTGTTGTTCCTTTCCCAGCCCAATAAAAGCGAATCATCAAAATTTTGTTCGTTACATTTGCTTCAAATTCCTCGACAACTTCTTTATCAACCCCTTGTGCAGAATTTTTAATATCAAAATTTTTCAATACCAAGTTTTCCTGCAGCAAATTAATTCATGTAACTCCTCTACTGTAATATAGAGATAAAAATAAATTTGACAGAATACCTGAACATAAATATCAAATATCCGCCTTGCAACACTAGAAAAAGATCTATTGTCTCTGATTACTATCTCCGCAAAATGAAGTTTCACTTTATAAGGTCCGTTTGCTAAGCAGCGGGCATAGTATGTGATTGAAAGAGGAGAAAGGCGTGCACTTGTGTATAGTTCAGACTCATTCATTCTGAGTATGGATACATTATTTGCTATATAGTCATATGCGCTAGTGTTAATACCCCAAAATCTTCCAGAGCTACTGAACCCCCAATTCTCACTCACACGAACATATTTCGCTGAACCAGCTGGGTCAACATCCGCTTCATACTTAATGCTTCCAATTGTGGTTGCTTTTCCACCACAATTTATATGCACCGAATACCAATCTACATAGGAGCAGCGCTAAATCAAATACAAGCAGACATGATGGAACAGCAATGAAATTTCCATTTTATTGTTAACTAATTTATGTATTTGTCTTGTACAAGATGAAATATTTAATTAAACTCTTTTTTCATTTTGGAAGGAAATTAATTACAAAAGAGGAATGCCTGACTAGACAATTGAAGCGTATACCTCATCATAATTTGATTTGAATAGATATATTCATATATGATTACCTTTTGAACATGGAGATTCATCCAGGCACTCACGAAGTGTTCTTAATTAGTGAAGTAGATAAAGAATGTCAGTTATCCCAAATAAATTAAAAAAAGAAAAGAAAAGAAAAGAAAAGAAAGGTAGCGGTTCTTCGTAAAAGTTTACAAGTTTGAAGCTTACAACTTGTCCCTTCCAGAAAAGCTTTTGAAGAAATTTCTGATGCAAAGGAAAAATCAGTTAGTTTCTGAAAAGGTTATGAAGAGCAAAGTGTGTAAACCTCGAGAAGGCAGACTTACATGTTATCTGGACAGGTTGGTGCAGAGCGCTCTAACAAGTTATTGTAAGAAAGATCTATTTGGCTGTACAAAAAGCATGATTATTATATTGTACTTCGCTATAACTCCAGACAAGAACAACAAAGTACTTTTTAAGAGTATTTTGCTAAAACTGTTAAAACTTTAAACCATTCGTGGTGAAAAGTGTTAATATATTGGTCCAAGAGACCAAACCTATCGTAGGCGTATATTGGTTTAGAATTCTCTACTCTATAAACCATAAACCAGTTCAAGTCAACCACCTGAATTACCAAGTCTGAGAGCAGTGTTCAAGGTTATGTATATAGTATCATGGTAATAAACTAATAACTTTAAAAATATCTTTCTCTAGACTCACAAGTCAATGCAAAATTGAA
Source organism: Quercus gilva (assembly GCA_023621385.1). Classification (NCBI taxonomy): domain Eukaryota; kingdom Viridiplantae; phylum Streptophyta; class Magnoliopsida; order Fagales; family Fagaceae; genus Quercus; species Quercus gilva. Next base: position 59,582,503 of record CM042477.1, read on the forward strand.
GTAGAATTTAAGATGAAAACTCATACTATTTACTATCTCTGCTCATGATCCAGTCCGGAACAAACCCAGTGAGCAAGTTGCTTGTCAGACACCTATTTAGTAAAAAAAGAAAAAAACAATATCACCAACTAAACAAATATAGCATGACTATGTTTGGCATCCTATAAAATTCAGTAACTTATTTGCTAAAAGGTGGGAAAAAAATATGTTAGCTATTGAGAAAGATCAACATTCACTGCTGAGCTACAAGGAGTTTTGTGTTGCTATGTAGTAAGTAGTCTGAGCTACATGTCGTATTGTAATATTGTTAGTAAGCAAAATGGCCTTCTCACGTGCTGAGCATGTACCACTTAAGTTAGTTATTAGTGGACTGATTTGTTAAGTCTGTTATAGCCGTTAGTTATCTTGATTCTGGGTTAATGACTCTATGTATATAAACATAACTTATATTCAATGATAATCAAGCAGAGCATTTCATTTCATTGTGTTTATCTCTTCCAAATTCAATGTTAGCTTATTACCAAAAAGAAAAAAGTTTATCTGGTAAAAGATGGGACAAAAAATGGATTTAAGCAAATATTTTGGCTAAACTAGGAGGATGCCAAACACAGTGTATATAAGCTCATAGTTGCATTAACCAATAAAGAAAAAAAATAGTTATGTTTTCCGAAGACAATTGAACTAAAACAATATGGCTATGTGTTTTACCCTAATATAGTACACCTTTTAACCTTTTCTAAAAGAAATGGAGAATGTTCTCGTTTTGGGTTTATACTTTATACAGAGTGAAGTTCATTGCAGATTCACCCATGGATCTTGGCCAAAAGCCAAATCTTGCTACATATATGGTTATGCGATTTAGCTGCCTAATTGTTTATTTGAATTTACTCTACAATTGAACTAGGTTAAGGGTTTTGTTGTGAAGATTACAAGTATGTCAATCGTGTAAGACCACCAAAGTATGGAATAATTCCATCCAATCTGTTGAAACTGAGATCTCTGCAAGAAAAAACAAAAGGTTTATAACTATAAATCTGAACTGAATAAAGAAAAAAGTTAAGACACAAAATGTCAACTACTTAAAAGAATGCAAGTTAAAATTAAGAACACAATAAATTATAAAAACCAATGAACTAATTGATTTAGAAACTCATTAATCAGTCGAGATAATTATGAGCTCTGATACCACCATCTCCCTCAAATAGTACCCATTTTAGCTTAAGTTTCTATTCTAATTTTTATTGAAATAAATATGTGCTCTAAGTTCTAGAAAATAAAGTATGACCCAAAGTTTAAGTCCGTAAATTTCTATATATAAATATCTAGTTATTATATTTTAAGAGCATTGTAATTCAACTAACATCTCTTAACGTTTCCATACGAAGCCATCCAGAGTTTAACTTCCCACTCTCCTATTATAATTATCAAATTGTTAAAAAAAATGTTTTTTTGAGAAAAAAAAAATCTAGTTATATTACAAAAATAAAAAAATCAAACTTTCATATGTACATATCTACAATATATATGGAAATTCTTCTCCCACACTCCTTATACACTGATCATACACACTCTCTAGGTTAAGGGTTTAACTTGATTATTGGGTTTTTTTGGATTTTATTTCTGGTTTTGTCTTTTATATATATATATATATATATATTAATCACTGTTACTGATGTATGATTTGCTGGATTTCTCATTTTGGTTTCATTTATGATTGACCATTGTCTGTCCAATCATATGGGGGCTGCAGTACACTCATTTTTCAGTTAGTGAAGAAAAAAATTAAGAAGAAAAAAAAAATAAAATAAAAAAAAGGAGCACTACAAAGTTAAAAGTTGTGTCATGTCTGATATATATGTTGGAATTGGTCCAGAGATATTACAACCCTTCAACATCCTGCAATGTAAATAAACTTCTTGTTAGCAAAATTGCTGTAAATTTTGTTAGCATTCCAATCCATAGCAATTTACAACAAAATAATGACTTACAATCTTTTCATGCCTTTCATGCTACTTAAGTTTGGAAATTTTGAACCCTTTCCCACTAAGTCACTGATCCTTCTACATAGAGTTGCACCATCAATAAGTGTTAGTGATCATCAACAAAACTCGAAAAAGAAAAAGAAAAAAAAAACACTAATTTAAAAATCATATGGCATGAACGTATCCTAGAGATTATGCATCTCATGAACTGTTAACCCTTTTTTCAAGAACTGTACGTTAACTTAAATATTGGCAGAACTCACAACTCTGTTAAATTACTCAGGATAGAAATGTTAGAAGGAATTGGCCCCTCAAAACCAGTAGCTTGGATCTCTCTGTTAACAGTACAATTCAAATGGATTTAGATCACACCTGAAAGCTTTACTTTAAAGAGATTTAGATCAAAAATGAAAGAGAAAGCACATACAATCTTTGAAGCTGTTTCCAACTTTGAAAAAAGTCGGGCATTCTTCCAATGAAGTTGTTACTGCTAATTCTACTGCATATGGGTCCCAAAATGGAAACAACATTGAACAAAATACAAACAGTAATAAGAATGCTACAATCACCAGAAGGACCAAAATTATTTTTCAAGTAAAACCAAAAAATGCAAAAATATTTTTTTATCCTCATATTTAGGGTCTATTTTCAATTTGGACCTCATATATATATATATATATATAACAGTCATTTTGGCCTTTTAGATTTGAAACTCTTGAAGCCAAAAACACCAGCTTTTTAGAGTAGTTTGAAGCCTAAAACTTCAACCAAGTTTATAATCAAATTTTGTCCATGAAAATATACTTTCTAACATTGTATTACTACATGTAAAAAAGAAAACAATGAAGCGATGGTGCTTTCTAGCAATTCAATGAGTTCAGTGGCGGCTTATCAATTTCTTTGGGTTTGTTTGCTGTGTTTGGTTAGCAAGAAAGAAAGTGAAAGGAAATAAAAAGAAAACTTTAGTGTTTTTTCAAAATCATTTTTTTTCTCTTAAAAAATAATCTTTTTTTTTTTTTACTGATTTAGATTTTTTATTTATTGAGATGCTGACACAATTTTTTTTAATAGCAATTAAGTAATTATTATTATTTTTTATTTGTCATGAGTGTGTTCAGTTAGGAATACAAAAATCCTATGTTCCACTTTATGTTTAACCAATCATTGTATGCTATATGTTCAATTTTTTCCCTCCATTCTAAACATAGGGTATTTTATAAGAAAAGAGAAAAGAGTATGTTTCAAATTGTAATTGGTGGAGGAAAAACCCATAAAGTGGAACACAAAAATATCTTTTTCTATTCTACTTTGTGCTCCACTAACCTTCAGTCAGTATTTCATTGGTCTCGTTAGAGTCTTCTATTATTACTAATCTAACGAGAATGACCAAAGTGACAACAATTTCAAAATAGGATCAAAATAGCCGCCAAAAATTAAAATGAGGACCAAATTGAAAATAACCCTTAAATATAAGGACCAAAAAGATATTTTGCTGACTAAAAATAATTTCAACTACAAAAAAGGTTACAACCACTTACAGATCCGTTAATTTGATCAGATTAGTAAGAGTAACTGGCAACTTTCCTCTGAGATTGTTAGCACTAAGAATGCTGTGGTCGTCAAGAGGAAAGTTGAAATCATTTCATGTGTTAAGGATTAAGCAAATTGATGAAAATTTAGAAATGAATAATCAAAATTTATTTGAAAAGTAAAGAAATACTCACAGATGCTCCAAATTAACCAAATTTCCAAACTCATGGGGAACCATTCCAGAAAACATATTGCTATGTAGGCTCCTGAGTATATAATATATTCTTAAATATTAAAGCCATATTTTTACTATCTATATGATAGGAGAGAAAGAAAGATACAATAAGAGCATACAGATGTTTAAGTGTGGTAATTTTTCCCAAGAAGCTTGGAATTGGTCCTGATAAATTGTTCACACTGATGGACCTTAAGAAAATTCAATTAATTCAATAAGAATGAGAATTTATAACTAATCTTGGACACAAGCTGAGAAGTCACTTACAGAGATTCCAACTGTATAAAAGCCCATTCGTTGGGTATGTTACCACTAAGGTAGTTACGACTGAGACTACTACAATCAAGTGGAAATGGTGGAATTAGATGCTTAAATCAATTTCAGAAGCTATAGTTAGTAAAACAAATAATGGTTACTCTTCTTACAGGGACTTCGGGTAAGGTAGCTTCACCAGAGCTCGCGAAAGCACACCAGCAAGATCCTGTGCTTCAAAGAACCTGTGTGACAAGGATATTTATAGAAGAATATTTACATGTAATTTGAATTGTTGAGAGAGAGAGAGAGAGAGATAAAAAAAAAATTATAAAACTTCCATGTATCTATACAGTTTGAAACCCTAAATGGGCTCAGTTGAAAATGCCAATTGAACTATATAAGACTCTTGATACCTACAAATGAAGACTAATATTAAAGATATTGAAATGTGCTAAATAACATATGGAATATATTAATATCTCCCCTGAAACTTATAGAGGGTGGAGGAAGCTATCTTAAGTTGAAGGTGATAGCATTTCAGTTGAAGATGAAATGTCAAAGATGTCAATGGATAAGACATGGCATCCTTGAAGAGTACAAGGAGTATGGAATCGTTGAAGGAGAAAGTACCCTATACATCCAAGGTTTATCACTTAATAAGTGAAACAAAAATATGCTCTCAAGAGTTCTTGTAAATGTTAAGAGCCTTATAGCTCAACCAGTTTTTCTCTTTTAATGTTCTCAATAAAAAATTAAAAAAAAAAAAAAAAAATCAAGGTTCAAATTCCCCCACCCCATTAAGTTATAACTATCAAATCAAGGGAAAAATAAAGTCTTCATAGACAGTCTTAAACAGTTGCAATTGTCAAATAAAAGTTCTTGCCTATATAACTTTCAAAATATCAATTAATAAATTATGTTTAATTTTTGAATGTCAAGTATATATATGCACTATGAAGTTTGCTCTTTTGGTTGATTAACAAATCTAATTCATCTACCATGAAGTTAATATTGATACGGATGGTCTAGTCAGAAAGGAACGAAGTAAAGAAGCAGACTTCAAGAATGCATGCAGTGTCCATCTTTTGTATCAAACCCTTATATAGGATCTTTTGCAAATAAGCACTCCCAGAGATCTAGTGCTCTCTAAAATCTTTTGAAACTAGGCATCCACTAATGGTGCCAATTTTGTAATTTGCTGACTAAATAAATAAAACTTCTTCTATTTTCACCTTAAAAAAAATTTTAATTCATCCAAAATAAATAATTAATCTATCATTGTGGTAGCAAAATGAAAGTTTACGTACAATTCGACGACGTGGCATTCACTATTAGGGTATGAGCAATTACAGGTGAGAGAATTGTTGTACAGTGGCCTTGAATCCAATTTTGATAAAGGCGTTAACCAACTTGACTCATTTATGCATGGGTCCACATTGACATTCCAATCTTTCTTCCCCAATTGTGTAGCTATTTCACCAAGGGCTTTCACTACATGATAAATCAAACTTAATTAAATTTTCTTTTTCTTTTTTTGGCCTTATATTTATTTTTTCAAGCCTAGTAATAGAGTTAGTATAATTATTGCTATGCTTAAGTTATTTATTCATAATTTAAGCTGATTATAAACATATATTTCAAACAAGTAACCAATAAAAATAAAAATAATCAATATATAATCATTAATATATGAAGTTAAAAGGATTAATCTAAATATAAGACATTTAAAATTAAACAACTTATCCAATACTTAAAATTAAAATTAAAAAATAAATTAACTTAAAAGTACTAGAAATTCGATCATATACTTGAAAGTTTAAAAATGTTTTATGTAGGCCTTGATTTTTTTAAAAGAAAATGTATTTTTACTTTTTATTTTTAATTAACTTAAAAAGTATCAATATTTATTCTCTCCCTCTTTTGTATTTCATTTTGAATTATCAAAAGATGAGTTAATTGCAAAAGACCTTAAAAATATACATAGCATTGTAAAAGAATTACTTTAGGTTTTTTTTCTTGAAAAGAAAAATCAACATATAAAATTTGACATATTGGTTAGGAGATACTGTGACAATATGTCACAATTCTAAGGTTATATATAAGATTTTTTTTTTTTTTTTTTCCTTCGAGTTAAAAATTATTTTGTGTATTTCTCCTTCAAGTACTTCAATACACTTCTGAATGTATAGATGTCCATTTCCACCAGTTTGAATGAATTTGAAGTTAATTATGTAGTAGAAATATACAGAATTATTTATATATATATATATATATATAGAAAGCAGAGGAAATTAAAGAAGTCCTCACCTTCATCCCGAAGAGTATGCCCTGGCCCTGCTTGTGCTGCCATGCACTTAACTAACAAGAACACTATAAACCTAATAATGTAAGGAAGAAGCCTTGCCATCGTCATCTCTGCTCCGCTGACTTGTACTTCACGAACTCTTCTTGCAAAGTGCAGAATATCTGATTTACCATATATAGAATATCATCATATTATTGATAAATGTTAAAGGGACCCTTCATTCTAAAGAGTAGGGCCATTAACATTGAATAATTTTTTTTTTTGTTTTGTTTGTGTTTTTCAACCTTCAATAGTGGACTACATGTCTACGTCCCATCAATAACACATGAAAGAGATTCCTTTAAATTAGAAAATCTACGAAAAGCTAACATATGTGATCTAGAAAAATCATGTCACTTTTTTTCGTTTGGCTTTCAACATGATCTCGCCGGCCAGACGATCTTACACACCGTGCGGGAGTCATCCCCCACTAAAGATGCCCACCAACGGACTCCTGCTGGTAGCAAGATTTGAACCTAGATGTGTTACACGAAGAATCTGAACTTTGCCAGCTAAGCCAAGCCCCCCGTCAACAGCATTTAATTCATTTTGTCTATATAATGCTGCTTCTTTAAAATCTTAATTTTTTAAGTATAAGTATATTTGAGCTCAATTTCGACAAAAAAAAATAATATAAGAAAAGCCAAATATGCATATGGAAAAGGACATTTAATCTTAACAATATTTAACCCGTAAAAGTCTTTAAATTGATTTTTTTTTTTTTCAAGTTTTTTCAATTTTTACAATATGTAGTTGATTTAGCTAGAATTATATGGTAACGTCGGCTACAACTAGCGGACTAGACTTGTCAATTATTGTTCCACTTTGTAATCCTATTTCTCACTCGGTTTCAGACTTTATTTTAGTTTGTCGGTCATGCAAGTCTGAAAACAAGTTGCAAACTAGAAGACTTTTTTTTTCTCTTGATTTTGACTGTGGGGCTTTCTCTTGCTGCGGGAAGTAGACTATAGAGCCGTAGTATTTCTAAATTATGAAATATGTATATATATGGTATGGTGTATTTAGGGTTTGTACGCACCACTATTGATTCCTCTCTCTATGTTATTTTGAAAATTTTATACTCATCACTAACCCTAAATATAGGTATATTATCACAACAACAACAACAAAATCTTAGTCTTAAAATTTTGGAATCGGTTATGTATTCTCAAAAAATTAATTAAGGTCGTCCACATATATTTATTTTCTATATTTTATTCTTTCTAAAATCATACAATCTGTTATGTTTTTAATTGACACATCTTTTTTTTATTACTTCTACCAATGTGGTTTTCATTCTTCTCACGTAAACTCATGTGGTTTTGTGTGTGTGCATGCTATTTGATCACGTCTTTTTTTTTTTTTTTGGTATTATTATTGGTTTTAATATTATGGTACTATTTGCACAACACATGTGTTCGCTCATGGTTCTTATATAGGACTTTTCATGGATTTTCTTGAACTATTGTTGGAACATGCATGCATGAGAGATAAATGATTTAGAGCCAGTTCATTACGGTTGTGTTCATTAACTCTACTATGAGAATGAATTCTATTACGCTCTGTTTGTTTTGTTAGAAAATCTTCTGTAAAGATAGTTTTTCACATTTTTCAGTATTTAGTAATACAAAAAAACTGGTCAATGGAAAACTATCTTTGGTCAAAGGAAAACCTTAATAAAAATAAGACTTATTTTCTATTAGTTATTTTCCAAAAAATTATTTTGGAAAACAATCTCTCTCTCTCACATGTTACATCTCCTATAAATATTATCTTCGTCTGTAGCCGTGGGAAACATAATTTTTTGGCGCCTTCTCTCTCTCGTGGTAAGCTTTTTCACTCTTTATCTCTTCCCTTTACTTTTTCTCTCCTCACACCCTCACTATCAAAATTTTAGCATGAAAATCAAATTCATTCTTGGTTTTTTTATTTATAATGATTACATTAGTTGGTTTACATAATACACATGCTTTAAATTATACAAGAAATATTTTTAAAAAATTGCATACCAAACACCAGAAAACATTTTCAAGCTCATTTTTAAGGTCATTAACAAACAATGGAAAATGAGACAATTTTCTAGAAAATGCTCTTTAGAAAATGAACCATTTTTTAGAAAACATTAATGATGAAACAAACAGAGCGTGAATGCATTCCAACAGAATGCATTTTCCAAAATGTATTACGATAGAAAACATTCGCTGAAAAAAAAAAAAAAAAAAAAAAAAAAACCATGTTAGATATTATGCTTAATTTTTTATTGAAAAGAAGTTATACTAAATGAAACTGCGTTTAATTTTTTTTTTTTTTTTTTTTTTTTTTTAAGTATAATGCACATGCACTTTATTAGGATGATTATAGTAACAAAAAGGTAATGATTTTTAATAAATAAATTGTACCCATAAAGGCTGACATACATTGTAATTGTCATCCATTAATTACATAAAATCCCGAAAATAAAGGTTTGTAATATATCTATTTAAATACAATCACCACTAATTATAAGAATAATAAAAGTGAAATACATCGTGTCATCAGTGAAATTACAAAGGTGCAACCATAACAAAAACATATAAGAAATTAATATACTTTTTAAATAATAACCCTAACAAGGAACAAAAAAAAAATCTATGCCCAAAAAAAGCATTTATTTTTATTTTTAATCAAATAAAAATTAAGTGAAGAAAAAATAAATTAAAAAGAAAAACCATACCCCCGGCCCCTAGACCATTTCTCCAATCTTTCTAATAAATTCTACAATTTATTTACTACAGTTTTCATACTTCCATAATTCAACAAATTTCTACCACCTTTTTCACAAAATTCAAGAATTTTTCTCCTAATTCACAATTTCTATTATCCCTCTCCAAAATCTGTGAACCTCTCTCTCTCTCTCTCTCTCTAGATCTAAACAACAGTTTCCTCAACCATAATCTCCTGTCCATTACCCCCAATCCAACCATGATCCCCTCTCCATTTCCCTCCAATCCTCTTTCACTCTCTCTCTTCTAGGGCTTCAATAATCTTTCTCCATAAACTCAAATAACGATATGCACAATGCAAATGATCTTGAGTCTGTGATTTATGCAACAACAAGACCAAGGATACCCATATAGACTATTATTGTGGTGGTGTCAGAACACACACACAGGAAAACATAGAAGAAAATTGAAAGAAAGGGGAAAGAAAAAATAAATAATAATAGACTTAATTTAGCTAAAGTAGAAACAAATTGCATGATTAGAATCCTCATTTCTTTTTAGTATGATCTCTACTTTAGAAAATACAATTTGTAAAGTGTATTCTACGTAAAATGCATTTATCTTATTTTAGAAGCTCAATCATAAATGATACATGTCAACTTCTTTTGCAAAATGCAGCTTTTGCTTGAAAGCTGTGAAAATGCGTTCTCAACAAAAATGTCAAACATAGCCTAAGTTTTAAATTACTCATTCTTCCAAAAGTTTAAACTATTGAAAATTGTAAATTTAATAATTTAACTACATAATTTTAATATTCCTCTCACATATGGGTTCAAACTATCTTTTAATAGAGATGACATAATACATGAAATTTAAAGGAAAGGTAGTGTGAGAAGACAGTGATCAAACTCAGGTCCTCCTACTTTAAAACTCTTCAAGCCGTTGTGATCAAGCAAACTAATTACCCACTCAAAGTCAAAATCCATTAGAAACCTAGCACACCTTCCTTAAATATCAACCAATATTGACCTGCACCCAAGCAGTCAAAAACGTCTAAAACAGATAAGAGCCTGTGTTGCAACTCCTTATTATCGATGAAGTCACTTTCGTCCTAGTCGGTGGTTTGAAAGCAAGCAACGATGTTCGAATTGATGCTCAACTGAAAAGCTGAGAGGGTACGTAGGGGCTTGCGGTTGTGGAGGCATGCCTTAGCCATAGCGGGGTGGCTAAAATGTTTTACACCAAAAACATGCAACCTAAAATTAGCTTCCAAATATAGAAGTTTTATATTAATTTAAGTTCTTTTTTCTTTTAACGGTTTTTTTTTTTAATTGAAAATAAGATTTGGGTCTTTCCAAGTCGATGATCTTATCTAGGTTGTCAACATTCTAAAATGAGTTTAAAATAAATTCTTAGTTTCGTACAAGGACGCACTTTTTTCTTTGGTGAGAATGTACAAGGACACACTTGGAACTATGAATTGTATAATACATTAACACTATTATACTTTTTTTTTTTTTTTTTTTTTTTTTTTATAGACGTATAATAATTGAATATATACAACCATTACTTTTCATTATGATAAAGGTAGGCATTTTCTACATCAGAAGACACGATAGATATATATATACTCTCTAATTCTAATGATATAGTTTAAGAAGCTGAACTTTAATCATATATGGCTTAATTGTATTTGTTAATTAATTCATAAATTCATTGTTTCATAATGTATTTGCTCATATAATTAAGGTTTTTTTTTTTTTTTTTGGGTGTGGTTAAAGTGCCTCTATAAGGTTTAATTGTATTTTTATATTATTACTAGTGGGTAATCTTGTTTATATGCATGGGTATAATTAAAAATAATCACAATTATACGGTTCAAATTATATATATATATAATTTGAACCTCTTCTAAGAAAAAGTATAATTTGAACAGTATAATTGTGAAATTTTTTTTTTTTAAATTGTACCTGTGCATATGCACAAGACTACACACTAGTTGGTATTAATTAAAGGTGGAGCTATATGTAAGAAATATGGTACAGCTTAAAATTTGTCAATTCAACATTTTTTTCAATTTTTCCGCTTATAGAAGAAGTTGGGCATTGGAATTCAAATCCAAATTCTCTTAGAGCACTAGTATCAGTGGCGCTAAAAAGCTATATTACTATTTTTAGCACCACCAAATACCAAAATGTGGCTACATTAGTGGAGCCAAAGCCATATTTTTTACTCCACAGTTACAATGTACAACTACTTTTGGCTATGTAGGGAATTAACATGAAATTCTCAAACCTATGAGAAACAAAATAGAGAAAACACACGCCAAAGAAAAAAATAATAATCACACGCACAAGACAGCATTTACGTAGTTCGGTAATTTGCCTACGTCCACGGAGTTGCAAGAATTTCACTATTATCAGAGAAAAATACAAAGTGCGGCAATACAGTTTTCTCTCTCTCAAAAACTACATCAAGAAACCCTAATCATCAAAACAACGGTTTCTATATCTTGCGTACAGAATTCACAATGGGCTACAAAACGAGCTACAACTTAAGTCTATCGGCCTAAGCCTCAGCTCCATAGACTAAGCCTCAGAAAATCTCTCATTAAAAACCACCCAAAATCATTTTAGGTCAAATCGTAGTTTAGATCAAATACAACTAGGCTCCACAAAACCCAACAGGCTATGCACTATAGCTCACATGTAAAAAATAAATATAATTAAATTGTTGTGTTCACACTGCTTTTTAATGAATTTTTTATATCATTTTAATCAAATAGCTAAAAATATAGATCATTGATGTTGGGTGTATTGTAAAGTGAGAAGATAAAATAGATAAAATAGCTCTTTGCAGAGCCATATTACTAAATTTATGGCTTCGTCAATTTTGATGCTCTTACATGGGAAAATTGGACAACAACATTGAATTGTAAATCTCTTAACTTATCACATCAATCTGTTGTAAAAGTTTTTAACTCTAACAAGTTTGTAACCAAATGGGTAGCCAAAAAAAGTACTAGTACACCAAAAATACGATGTCGAAAATAATAACAATAATAACAGTAATAATAATAATAATAACAATAACGACGATGACTAACCTCAATATCTATATTAAGAAAAAAAAATCCTATGACTATTATGTTTTAAAATTATAGGATTTAAGCCTGTGTTGTAGGTTCCAATCCTATTATATTTATTGTGTAAAAGAATTTTATGATTTAATTTAAATTCATTCTTTAATGTGTAGTTCAGCCATTCTTCTTTTTTACAGTTTGAAGACTGTCAAATCCGGTGAGCTTGGGACACAGAAAGTGCAATCTCACACAAACAAAACTCAAAAGCACTATTCTCTCCACGCAATTTGAAATAATTCGAGATAGTCATAAATTTTCAATACAAATTGAAGCAAGAACCAATCACTCAATAGTTGGATTTTTTTAATTAGTAACTAAACAAAATAAAACGATTCGATAAACCACCTATTGGGATTGAACATAAAAAATTAAAAATTAAAAAGAGGAAAAAAATGAATTCATAAAAATAGTTGAAAAAGAGAGGGGTATTGCATAGTATTGAAAACTTTTTCATTATCAAAATCTAATTCTCGTTTTCTGAAATTTTTTTTTTTTTTAAAAAGAGTCTATGAACCAATATCTTCCATGTAAAAAGGCCGGGACATAATATATAAAAATAAATAGATAAATTATATAAATCCATTTATTTTTCTGATATACAAGTATAATACAACTAGGTTGTAATGTCTAGAAATTGAGTTTTTCCAAATACTAGCTTGTATCATTATTGCTAAGACAATGGTCTAATTCTTGTGTACGAACAAGATATCCAACAACAAGAAGTAAAATAATTTAATAGAGGACACACACACACACCCACAAACCCTCAAAACTCAAAAGCACTAAAAGTTTAGACGTGGCAAAATTGGACCCAATGCGAACCCGAAATTTTTTACCTAGAGTAAAACAGGTTGACATGTTACCAAACCCATTTTCCCCAGGTTGAGTCAAATTTGTTTGTTTTGGCTTTTTAGTAGCATAATGCACAAATAGAGAGAATATAATTTTGCTAGGTCTTTTATTTAATTTTTTTTTTTATATAAGATAATTTTGCTAGGTCTAGTTAACTAGAAACCAATGCATAAAAGGACAGCCTCATTGACCATACTTATAGTTTTCATTCCATGGAAAAAATAAGAAGAAAGAAAGAGACAATGTGTTAAGAAAGTATCATATTTCCTATTACAAAAATATGTCATCTTGTTTACATTATACAATCCTAAAAGCTCTACCAGGATCCAGATTATAAGATTTATTGACAAACTGAACATAAAATACCTCATAATCAAGCCATTGCATATAATCAAGATATGAGCAATCATACAAACAATAAAACTGGACCACTTTTCTTATTTCAATAGTATCAACACAACTAAGCCATTGCATATAATCAAGATATGAGCAATCATACAAACAATAAAACTGGACCACTTTTCTTATTTCAATAGTATCAACACAACTGTAATTGTATAACTTCATAAATCAGGATTTTCACCTACATTCTTTTATAGAATGTACTTATGTACATTATCATGATGCCTCACACCCACTTTTAAAATAATGTTCACTCAAGCATAAGAAATTTTAATTTCTGCCCACACTTCAAATCATTCAATTTATCGATCACGAAATAATAACAATAAATTTTTTTAATTGGTAAGTTATTCATGCCCTTAATACTTTCTTTTTTTTTTTTTTTTATACCAAGTAATTTGTTGCAAAACTTACCAAATTTTAAATGTAAAAAATATGGGTTAATCTTAATCTGACTCAACCCAACTTATTTTTAACCCGTTTAAAATAACCTATTTTTTTACCCAAATTCGACTAATCTGACTTGACTCGACCTTTTTCCCATGTCTAGCAAGGAAACGAGTCTCACCCCCATCACTTGGGTCCAATTACGCAATCCTTTAATATTATCAAATTGTCTTCATTACATTCTGGGAAAAAGCACATGAGAATGGTTGGAGATTTGTACGCTTGCTTTCTTCTTCTCTTTTCCTCACTCTCTTCTTTGTCACATCACATCATTTTCTCTCTCCTTCTTCTTCTGCTTCTTCCCCCCCCCCCCCCCCCCTTCCCCCTTTTTTTTCTTTCATTGACTCTCTTTTTGAGTCTATCTTCTCCCTCTTTCTTTATTTTTCTCTCTTCCTATCTCATTACTTATGTCACTTTCTAATACCTTAAATAAAGGTTTAGAATTAGAAAAATGTTATATTATAATATTTTCACAACAAAGCCTAAATTATAAACTATTATTGGTTTTAATCTTGACCTACTATTGACATTATTTTTTTTTCCCCACTAGTAACAACTTAGTATTTAGAATTTGTTGTAAAATTATTGTAAAAATATTATTGATAAAGTATTTCTCTTAGATTATCGAACATGCAATACGAGCTATTATACACATGCTATGTCACTTGCATATTCTTCTTCCACATATTGAATTATCATTTAATCACTTGAACCCAACGAAATCTAAAACCAACGTGATTGAATGATATTTCATAGTTTCCGATTAATGAAATTTCGACTAGCTGATCCTCAAAAAAGAAGTTTGCGGGTTGGTTTTAGTCTTTTAGATCGTAAAACCAATTCGATTGCTGGATTTTCTATAAAATAATAATAATAATAATAATAATAATAACAACAATCCCAAACCCATTAAACGCCAACTACAACATAAATTTCCATCATTATTATGTTTTAAATTTACATAGTGGGTATGAGACTAGGAGTCTTGCAATATTGCTTATTGCTAATTTGAGCAGCATGTGCCAGCTGTATTCCAAAGTCCAAACCCCATCTTAGTCCTTAACATGGTTGTCTTCCACTTTTTAGTTTTTACATTTAAATTAAGAATAAGAATAATCGTGTAGAGTGGGAGATTACCCATGTCTTCCACTTTGTAGCCTTTTTGTTTGTTTTAGAGACCGTATGATTCAAGATCCAAAGGAGACGGAATTCAATATCAATGCTAGGGCACAAAAATTTACACAACTTTTACTAAGTGGTAAGTTGTGATTTGTGAGTGGTAGAGCTATGTAACGAATTATGGCAAAATTTTTGTAAATTTTTGTAATCCTAGCATTCAACAATTCCTTCCTCAAGTGGGCAATTTCCCAGCACTAAAACCTGCACCACCACCCCAAAATCCTTCACACCAAACTCACAGAAAATTTAATATAATTAAGCTATCCCTCTTTTGCAAGCTCTCTTCCAAATCAAAACCTTTCTCTATTTAAATAGTGCTTCTGAGCACGGAAATAATAATTTCATGGGGTCTACATCACATCTACTGCTACATGGTTCCTAACTCTTTGCCTCAAATTTTTATTAAATCAAATTTTTTCTTTTTTCCCCCCTAATCACTTGCGCATGACATACTCTTCTGGAAAGCTCATAATGTTGTGGGTCCAGGCCGATTTTGTGGCAAGAGAGCCATGTAGTGAAAAACTCCTATTAGAATATAAGAGACCTCATGAGTTCCAATTTGTGTTCAAGTAGGAGTTTGTGTGCTACAAGGATGGTGTGGCGGCAGGGTTATATATAAATAAGGATTATTAGGTTTTGTGTGCTATATAGTGAAGAAAAAAGAAAAAGGTGCCGCACAAAAGAAAAAAAAAAAAAAAAAAAAAAAAGAGCAGCCAAGAGGGAGCCGCATAGAGCCGTGCGTGGAGAAGAAAATAAAAAGGATAGAATAAAGTATTGCCGCCTTTGAGAAATATAATTAGTGTCAGCGAGAGCAAAGAAAACAAGGGAGATTTTTTCTTTAGGTGTGAGACAAACACAATAATTATTGTAATTGATTTGATAATAGTGAAACTATTCGGAGTTTGTCACATGATTTTTCACTTCAAAGAGAAAGGGTTTTCCACGTAAATTTTGTGTTCTTGTGTATAATTGTTATTTTAGATTGTTAATATTGTTGATAATATTATTTGGGACCTAACATATAAAGTCTAATTGCCAACAATATGTTTGAAAATTAGAGCGGTGAAAGACCATGCAAAAAGAATATAAGCTCTACTCGGACTTATCCTACAAATCCAAATTGGATAAGAATAAAAAAGAGAATTCAAGTTGGAAGGTGTATATGAGCATCATGCAAGGTACATATTAAATAATCTGCTTTAATCTATGTAAAAAATGTGGTCTCATTGATTATACAAAAAGACTTTAGTGTATAATTGCAATGCCAAATGTGGATGAATTGTTGCATGAGCAAATTCATCATGTACAACAATGCACTCCAGTGGTGTTTGGCTTAGACGTGAAAATAAAATGACGATGCATGATGCTCTAGTGGGCTAGTTCACTAACACGTACGTGTGGCAAGAGAACCAATTCAAGTGGGCCTATCAAATAATGGAGAGGAGAACTCCAAGCCCAATGGTTAGCATTCTTAAGGGACATGGGCCTTTTACCACACCAAGTATCACAATCATTCCCCATCCCAACCCTTTTCCAAACAGCATAGAATAGCTCACAACCTCACTAATTTTCTTGTCTATTCAAATTCTTACCCATTTGATTCTAAAAGACACTTTAGGAGGAAATAGCCCTAAGCACCAAAATATGCAATATCTCACACACGCAATAAGTTCTAATCTATTGTGATTCATGGTTTTCAAACTCAGACCGGACCAAATAGCCCTAAGCACCAAAATATGCAATATCTCACACACGCAATAAATTCTAATCTATTGTACATCATGGTTTTCAAACTCGGACCGGATCGTACAGTCCGACCAGATTAACCGAAAACCGTCTATCAAAACGGTTCTTTTAACCTCAAAAACCGGCATACATGAAAAACTCAATAAACCGTGCTAACCGCGGTTGAACCACCCCGGTTTAAAAACCGTGGACGGTTATCACTGTTTTGTAGGTTCAGTTGATTCAAAGTTTTTTTTTTTTTTTTTTTTTTTTTTTTTTTTGTACTTACCGGTCAGCCATTGTTGAAGCTTCAACCTCAGACCTTGAGATCGCACCAACATTTCTTCTTATTCTTCTTCTCAGTCTCGCTCGCCCATTCTCTCTCTGCATTTTATCCGACTGCCGTTTCTGCATTTTATCTTTCTCTGTGTTGTTTTTGTTGGTTGTTTCTGCATTTTCCTCTCATCCTGCGTTTTTTCTTATGCACTCTAGAGTCTTCTAGTCTACTTTGAAGACGATGACAACTTGCTTTCTGTTACACACTAAAACATGCTGTCAACCATTCTTTTTTAAACTTTATTAAGTTTAAGCAATTTTTTAATGGTTTGTCCGGTACCTCTTCTGGCTGTTGTTTATTTTTTATTTTTAAAATTTAAATAAATGCATGCTGTCAATGTGTCATTCACTCCTTTTAAAATTTTATTGGGCTTTGATCTTTATTTTATTAATTTTTAATGCTTTGTACGGTCACTCTTCTAGCTTTTACTTATTTTTTATGTTTAAAATTTTCATAAATGGTTGAATGTTCAAATGGGCTTTAGCATAAAACAATTTTCTGGTTAGTCAAATGGGCTTGAGCATGACTCAAGATAATTTACATATGAGCTCCCATAAAAAAAAAAAATTAAAAGAGTAAAATATTGAGTATTAACAAAAAATGATTTAGGTTTGCTTAAGATTTAATATTTTTTATTTGCCTTATGAAAATTATGATATAAAAAAGACATTTAAAAAATATATCTTTATATTTTTTTAGACTATTTTAGTTCATTTTTCTACTTTTATTAATTTAATATATTTATTCATATTTTAAATAATTATTAAATTAATTATGACATCATCACGGTTCGATCCCGATTCGACCTCGGTCCAATCTTAAAAATCTTGAACCTCTCCATTTTACGGTTCATTGAACGGTCCGGGTTTCAAAATCTTGTTGTACATCAATGAATTCAAGTAACATGCTAGAAGCAATGAAATAACATGCTAGTAAAATCAATGAATTCAAGTAAAATGAAATTCTAAGCCATTTATTTGAAATGAAATTAACTTTTTCTTATTTTTTGTATTTATTAACTAAAAAGAAAAGAAACCAAATAAGGATATATATACATAAGCAATTAATCTACATGAAAAAAGAAACAAAAACTTTACATGAAAAAAGAAATAAAAATTATACAACATCTGTAAAATAAAACAAGTAAATGACAAAAAATAAAAATAAAACTGTAATCTAGTTTCTGCCCAAAAATTTGTACGCAGCAAAATAGATGCGCACACACCATTATGTCCATGTACATATCTAGGGTTTCAACCCGATTCCCAAATTTGTGTCATGCATTAAAAAAACAAATAAATAAATAACACAAATAACCAACATGTTATCACTCAAGAACAAAATATCACAGGTTATATAAAAAGAACAACAAATAAAAAGAACATGAGACAATAATAAAATAAATAAAGAGAAGTACATTTCCCTTGGGTTGACTTTGCCCATGTATTGTGTATATGTTTCGTCTCTACAGGATATATTTTTCCCTACTTTGGACGAGTCCAGTAGATTACTTTACTTCCTAAACTGGGCATCATAGCCCATTTTTATTCTTTATACAAATTCTCCCCCTTTGGCTATTCCGTGACAAAACCCTAAAATAGACTCTAGACTTAAACGTGAGTTTAGGAACAAAGGCAAAACTCACTCACACCTAATTCTAGATTCTAAAATGCTCTTAAAACATATGAACAAGTAACTCCTGAAACACAACAACACAATAACATCATTGTATGCAGAAAAACTTGAAAAGCATATGGAGCAATAATAGCAAGATCAAGCTAAATGAAATAGAAACACTAGATCATGGCAAGATCAAACAAGTAATCACTATACAGAAGTAATTACTATGCTCATTCACACAGGGAACGAACATCCGGATATGCAAGATGATAAGCTCATTTGAAGAGTATCATTTGCACCTCCAACACTCAACCAATGAAAAATACACGAAGTATTTGCATTTAGGAACAATCCTACTAGGGCACAATAGTGTTCATCACTCAACCAATGCATATAACGTGTATGCATCTAGGAACAATCCTACAAGGGCACAAGAGTGATGTATTTGAAGAAAAATGCATGACATTTAACAACAAGTAAACATGCATGAAGGTTGCATAAGCAAGGTATTGCAAATGCATGGCACAAACCACAAAGACCTACAAACTATGCATGAAACAAACCCTAAAGCTTACATAAGCAATCATGGGCACAAATCAAAATGCCACAAAGCACATATGCCACAAAGCATAGGAATAAAACACAGAATACTGAAAGTACTACTGAAGTCAAAGTATAAGTGTCAAAGTTTTAAACCAAAAGAGCTAGTAAACATAAAGACATCATCTCCCCCTATCACTACACTCCCCCTGTCAATGACATCATCTCCCCCTTTTTGTTATGGAATAGCTAGTTGTCATTCTCTTCTAACTTCCTTTGAATTTCATCCATCTGAGTTTCGAGGGAGGTTAGCTGTTTATCAAGATGGGAGTGTTGGGAGTACATGATCTGAGTAAGTCCTGAAAGTTTGGTGCTGAGATCTTGAAGGGCAACCATGATGGTGTCAAACTTGTCATCATAGGAATGAGAAGTAGAACTTGAGGTACCATGAGGAGCATGATGTTCTTGTTTGACAGTCTTCTTGGTGTGACTCATACTTGCTTGAAGAATACGACCGTTAATTGGACTTGGCCTAGGATGAGGGCGCTCATCAGCAGATGGACGCACACCTTTGAGTTTCAAAAACCGAGAAATGAGACGACCAAAGGGAATGCAATTCCTTGAAGCAGTACGGTTGACTGTTTTAGCCAAAATGTGGAAGATGTGAGAGCATACGTCAATTTCCACATCAGATACCAGATCATGAAGAAATAATGCTCGACCTAGGTTGATGAAACCGGTGCTTGACAATGGATAGAGGGTTGCTGCACATGATTGTTGACATGAGCCTTAATTCTGGAGAAAGTGAAGCCACACTGATTGACTTTCCACTAGAAGAGAATTCCAAACTTGCTCCTAATTGTCCTCGGAGTAATTCTTCATCCGAATTGAGGTCATCATACACAGGTGGTATAGGAAGAATCGGACGGTTTATGTGTAGGATTTCAGACAGGTACACAGGAGTTACCAAGAATCGCTTTCCTCTAACCCAGCATCTGATCTCTTGTCCTTGTACAATAGCATTGGCATAAAATTCTTTTACCATGTCCTCATAAGCATCTTCAAGATCGGAGAGAAGAAAATTTCAGTCTTTTGTGGCAAACCAAGTAGGAATTTTTGTATCCAGAAGAGATGACTGATCAACTGCTCTTTCAACCAACAAAGGAGCATCTCGGAAGAGATTTTTATAGGATTCAAAAGCAGCATAAGAGCAAAACAAGCTAGGATCAAAGAGTCCTGTTGAAGCACGAGCTCTCTTTGGTCTCGGGGAATCTTCATCAACATCGATGATTGGTTCCTTCCCTTTGTTGCTACCACCTTTCACAGCTGAAGTCTTGAACGGAGACATCTGTGCAAAAGAACATCCAAAAACACCAGGAAACATGTGCACAGCACACAAAACAGAGCACAGAGCTTGATTAGATTGAAGTTAGTTTAAAACAAATGTAGTGCCGTGTGTGAAGATAAACATACACACAGTGCAAGTGATATGCATGAGGTGTGCCTAAGTGTGCTTAGGTATGTGAAGAGTGTGCAGAATGACCAAATGGAGTGAAAATTGGTCAAAGAAGTGAGAATCCACAAATTGAAATCACTTGATTTCAAATAGGCACAAAAATGTCATTTGGACATTTTATCGAACATTAAACATGCACAAATTCAAATATGACATGAATAATGCATGAACATGGTAAAAACAGGCCTAAATACACTTTAAAACGCCACAAGGGGCCAACACAGAAGCACACACAACAAATGGAACAAACCCAATCAAAAGTTTTGACAAAATTTCACCCAATTTTGAAAAACAACCCAAAAATTCGAAAATCCCCAAACAGCAAAACCCTAACATAAATCTGCAAAATTGAAGCAACAACAAGAAAATGATGCTTTAGAAATCATACCTTGAGAGAGAAAGTGCAGAAAAAATGCTTGATTTGAACGGATTTTGATGGAATAGCGAAATGGGTTAAGAATGGCTTTGAGAGAGGTTAAGCGAGGGAATGGGTTAAGGTTTGAAAAACAATCACATCAGCCCTATAAAATTGAAAACACGCGTTTTTCGCGGGATAGGGAGTAGCGACACAGTCGCGAGACAATCGCGAAAGAGGCCACTGAAGCATAAACTTTTCGAGAGAAGCTGTAAGTTGCGAGACAGTCGCGATAAATTCCAGTTTTTGCCAAAAAGCATTTCGCGAGAAGCTGTTGGTTGCGAGACAGTCGCGAAAGTCTCTGAGTGACAAAAAAGAAAAAAGATTTCCCTCAAACATTTTCGCGGGAAGCATCTTAGTCGCGAGCTTCTCGCGAAACAACCTCTGAACCAGTTTTTTGATGAAAAACACACAAAAAGCATTTTGACCAAAAAGAAACACAAGAAAGTATAAAATCACTTTCAAAAACTAATAAAACTCACAAAAATCTTTTTGGATTTGATCAACAAGTTCAATGGGCATACACATCACATTTGGACATATACAATCATACAAATGAGATAGGCATTGATTGAATCAAAAGCTTGTGTGTTGTGTGTGAGCATCAAATGTGAAATAGTCCTTAGATCAGAGCGAAGCTTCAATAATCAATTCACACGAGTCATACACAACTGATACGAAATCAAGTGGACTATCTCCATTATAGAAATGAGTATATATGACCTCCCACACATTGAAAACATAGCAAAGAAGCTTTTCATTGGCTTCACATAACTCATAACAATTGGTCCATTTTCATTTTGATTGGACAAATACATCTCTTTTTGAGATTGGTGCTTGAAATTTGTGATATTTCAATTTTGATGATAAGTCTTTGGCCTTTTTGAGCACCATATAAAACACATTTAAAAAGAGTTGCTTTCCCTTTTTCCTAGTCAAATACTAGTATGTGCGACAGACTTTTGCAACTCAATATCTCTTTTCATTTGGAGATTTACAATTGGTGAGCTCTTTTTACAAAAACATAAAAATAAAGTGGGAAGATATATAGACACAAGTCTATGCAAGTATCAAGACCATCAAGACCATTGACCAATCATTCATGACAAGCTTGAAGATCTATTTACAACAATCACATATAGTTTTCAAGATTTCTTCCACATAGAAAAGAGTGCATACATATCAAGTTAAGATCGTAAATGCACTACGCCATAAGTACGAAGGTACTAGGCCAAACTCACATGAGATATGCACAAAACAAGTGATCAAACTTTTTGAAATTTTTCAATTTTTATGGGTTTTTGAATTTTTTGAAACACACCCAAAACAAAACAGGAAAAGTAAGATCAACAAAAACAGGTTTAAACCTAAACAAGAAACAAAAACATCTGAAACTGAACATGTGAAACCATAACAACATATAAGCAACAAAGAGTAGTAAAGTTCCACACAAGAGATAGAGTTCAAGGAATGATACCGACACCGATGGTCTTACGCAAAGATTCAAACTTCGGGCCATCGAGGGGTTTAGTGAATATGTCTGCCTTCTGATTGTTAGTGTTGATAAACTCCAAGTACACCGTCTTTTCTTCCACCAAGTCTCGAATGAAATGATAGCGGATTTCGATATGCTTCGATTTCGAGTGTTGATCTGGATTTTTTGACAGATTTATGGCACTTGTATTGTCACAATATACACACATTGTGTCTTGAGTGATTCCGTAATCATGAAGGAATTTCTTCATCCAGAGTAATTGAGAACAAGCACTTGCAGCAGCAATGTATTCAGCTTCGGCTGTTGATAAAGAGACTGAATTTTGCTTTTTGCTCATTCATGACACCAGGTTGTTTCCAAGATAAAAGCATCCACCGGAGGTGCTCTTCCTATCATCAACACAACCGGCCCAATCAGCATCAGAATATCCGGCCAGGCATTCATTGGAATCTCTTGAGTACCAAATTCTATAATCAGATGTCCCATTTATGTATCGGATAATTCTTTTGACTGCTGTTAAATGTGACTCTTTGGGGGCTGCCTGGAATCGAGCACATACGCCTACACTGAAGGCAATGTCTGGTCTGCTCGCAGTAAGATACAAGAGACTGCCTATCATGCTTCGATAGAGCGTTGGATCCACTTCTACACCTGCAGCATCCCTACTCAGCTTTGATGAGGAGCTCATTGGAGTGGACGTGTGTTTCTTAGAGTCTAGACCAAATCTTTTAACAAGATTCTTGGCGTACTTTTCTTGAGATATGAATATCCCATCTTTCCGTTGTTTCACTTGAAGTCCTAGGAAGTAGTTCAGTTCCCCTATCATACTCATCTCAAACTCCTTTTTCATTTCTTCAGAAAATTCAAGAGCCAAATGATCAAGTGTGGATCCAAACACAATATCATCCATATATACCTGAGCAACTAGGAGAGACTTCTCATCTCTCTTCACAAACAATGTTCGATCAGCTTGGCCTCTTTTGAATCCATGATCCAACAAGTATGTTGTGAGGCGATCATACCATGCTCTTGGTGCTTGCTTTAACCCGTATAGTGCTTTCTTCAATCTTAGCACATGATCTGGAAAATGAGGATCTTGAAATCCCTTTGGTTGTTCAACAAATACTTCTTCATTTAGAAAACCATTCAGAAAGGCACTTTTCACATCCATTTGGTACAGTTTGAAATCCATAACACATGCTATGGATAGTAGGATTCGGATCGACTCTAGTCTTGCTACTGGTGCAAACGAATCATCAAAATCAATGCCTTCCACTTGAGTATATCCTTGAGCTACCAACCTGGACTTGTTTCGAACAACCTCACCGTCTTCATCAGTTTTGTTCTTGAAGATCCACTTGGTGCCGATCACATGAGTATCTTTGGGCCTTGGAACCAATTCCCATACATCATTTCTAACAAACTGATGTAGCTCTTGATGCATAGACTCTATCCAGTTCTCATCTCTAAGAGCTTCCTCTACCTTCTTGGGTTCAAATTGAGCAAGATAACAGTTATATGTCACATGATTCGCACTGTATTTTGGTCCTTTTCTCAGCCGAAGTCCCTCATTGACATCACCAATGATATTACTTGATGGATGATTGAGAATTACCCTTGATGACGGTCTCTTGGAGGTAGAAGGTTCTTCATCTCGAGAGATTGGAGGTTGAACTTCCGGTGGAGTGAGAGGGCTAGAAGGCCCATGTGTCGATCTAGTTTCCCTTCTTGGTATAGGGGGTGTGGACTCTTTTTCCGGTGATTCTTTCTCAATATCATCCTGTTGTGACATGTTGTCCTCAGCCTCTCTCTTCTTCAGATCAGATCCTTCACCATCATCAATATCTTTTTCAGATATGGTATCATCGATTACCACATTTATTGATTCCATCACTGTTTTGGTGCATTTGTTGAACACTCTATATGCTCGGCTATTTAGTGAATAGCCTAGGAATATCCCTTCATCACTTTTAGGATCAAATTTTCCAAGATTCTCTCTATCATTAAGAATATAACATCTGCTTCCAAATATTCAGAAGTATTTCACATTCGGTTTCTTTTCTCTCCAAATTTCATAAGATGTCTTCTTCGTTCTTGCTCGAAAGTAAATTCTATTACCAATATGGCATGAGGTATTCACTGCTTCAGCCCAAAACTTCTGAGGAAGGTTTTTGTTGAGTAACATTACTCGAGCCATTTCTTGAATCACCCGGTTTTTTCTTTCAACTACTCCATTTTGCTGTGGAGTATTTGGAGCTGAGAATTCCTTCTTGATGCCGTGTTCATTGCAAAATGCTTCAAACTTCGCATTTTCAAACTCCTTCCCGTGGTCACTTCTGATCTTGACTATAGGAACTCCTTTCTCATTAATTAGTCTCTTGCATAATTTCTCCATCTTGTCACATGCTTCTGATTTCTCTCTAAGAAAATCCACCCAAGAGTACCTTGAGAAGTCGTCAACCACCACCATAATATACCGCTTTCCGCCCAAGCTTTCTGTTCTTGTTGGGCCCATCAAATCCACATGCAGTAATTCTAAAGGGCGAGAGGTTGCAACCACATTTACTTTCGGATGGCTTGACTTTGTTTGTTTCCCTAACTGACATGGACCACAAACATTCTTCTCAATTTTCCCAAACTTTGGTAAACCAACCACTGCTTCAAGCTTCGAAACTTTTGCCACTTGTTTGTAATTGGCATGCCCAAATCGTTGATGCCACAATTCCAAGAGATTCACCCGAGCACTTCGACATGCTATGCTTGGTTTGGGAATGACTCCATAACAATTATCGGTGGTTCTAAGTCCCTTCAGAATTTGTATACCTTCTTCATTCAAGATTAGACATCCTTTTTTTGAGAATTGAACTAAGAAATCATCATCACAGATCTGAGTAATACTCAGCAAGTTCACTTTTAATCCCTTAATATACAACACGTCATTCAGCAGTGGCAGTCCCAAAATGTCCACCGTTCCCTTTCCAAGAACATGTGAGTGACTGCCATCTCCAAAAGTCACAAAACCATCTTCCTTTTCTTTAAGCGTTTTGAACAGTGGCTTATCTCCTGTCATGTGCTTTGAACATCCGCTGTCAAGGTACCACAAACATGAATTAAAAACTTTCAAAGCGGTATGAACAAAAAGACAAGCATGAGAGAGACACTCTTGACCCTCGAAACAGGACTCTTTTTCTTTTATTTCGTGAAGTTTTCCTTTTATATGATCAAGTTTATCACACAGGTGTCTATTTCTCCTCTCATAATTAGAGACTAAAGACTTTGACTCACATAAGCTGTTATGTAAATCATGGTTTCTATGAACAAGAGATTTCAGCATGTGACAGAAAATTCTAGCATGTTTCTTAGATTTAAATAACTGTGAAAACACATTACTAGACCAATCTTTAACTATGCTCATAGAGTCTTTTTCACAAACATCTTTACTACCCTTCATGTTGATTACAAACAAGACACTATACAAGAAACACCAAGAGGTCAAGGATCACACTAAGGTATTTAAACCACAACAAGTGTACCCGCTCTGATACCAATTGAAAGCTCGAAAATCATGTTGAAAACACAAGAGCTGTTTAGACCCCCAAATTAAAATTACGGCTTGGTTGATTTTACACTAACTTAATACTAAGTGCGGAATAGTGTAAACACAAGCGTATAAGCAAAACAACTACTCTAATCCATATTTAAAGCAACACAGTAGTAAAAATGAAATGAACAAGAGTAGGGAAGAAGGATGCAAACACAGATAACACCAAGACGTGTTATCGAAGAGGAAACCGAAGAACTCGGCGAAAAACCTCTCCGCCGTCCTCCAAGCGGAAATCGATCCACTAGACAATCAATTGGGATACATGGGTTAGCAAGAGACCCTCCAAGCCTAATCTACCCGATGCACCTAAGCCCTCCAAGCTCCTACTCCAATAAGGTTTCTCGGAACCGTGTCTTGTCTAGCTCTCCGAATCCCGTAACAAGCTCCATGTTGCATTTGCCATCCTTGGCTTCTTCCAATGCTTCCCAATAGCTCCAAAACACTCTCTACACTCTGAATGTGTGTGGGTTGTGTTTGGGTACAAATCTCCTCTCAAGGTATGATAATGGGAGAGGGATGGAGAAGAGGCTATAATGATTTCTCACTAAGGAGGAGTAGCTCTCTCTCAAAAGATGGGTGGGTGAGTTGTAGAAAACCTATCTAGGGTTTTTCTTTCTGAATAGCCACACCAACATATGTGGGTAATGAGGGTATATATATAGAGTGGGTGAAGGGTAAGAAGGTCACTCATAAAAATCCTCCAGGCAGAATGTTTCGCGACTGTCTCGCGGGAAGGCCTTACCAACGAGACACTCGTGAAAACGACAGCCTGGCATGACTCTTCAGCTTCCAGCACATGCAGGACACATGCACCATTTCGCGGGATGCTTAATAGCGAGATACCCGCGAAAATTCTTCAGTCTTCAATTTCTTGAGTCTTCACACACACTTTCTCTCTCACACACAACCCTTACAATTGAATCCCACAATAAATACATGGTACAAAAGATTGAATAAAATTACAATCAAATTTGGCACGGAATAAAAGCCAACAAAAGCACAGTTGTAAATTACAACTTTACACAAATCAATCTCCACTGTCAATAACCATTATTTACACAAAATGGTCAGATACATAGAGAAGTACTCAAAGGCCATGATATTTACAAGTTAAAACAAGACATTCGGCCAAAAATTACCCTGTTTTTAGTTTTCATTTCAAACAAAAGAAAAGTTCAAATTTTGGTCTTAAAAGCACTAAAATTATATTTACTAAATGCATTTTTTTTATGACTTAAAGCTACAATAGTCATATAATTATCAAGTAAATTATATGAGCAATTATATTATTATGAAGTCAGTTTCACACTTTCACTTCTTTAGCCAAGCTGAGATTAAAGGTAGAGTTCTTAAAGACTACTTTGTTTCTATACTTAACTGCATAAGTTTGGCTTATGCCTAGATTTTTATCAGATAAGCCCAATGAGCCAAGTTCAGAGAATGGAAAAACTTACCGGTAATGTTCTTCGGCAGAACTATAATTGTTTTGATGCAAGTAAGCCCAGGCCAAGTTCCCATGTATTCAGCATTGATAAGAGTATCAAAATCATGTAAGCACCTTGGAATATATAACAAGTATGAAAGCAGAAAAAGAAAAGATGTGCAACATCCACGTTGAAATTTCCTGTTCGACAATTATTTGAACTTTCTTCCCTTGAAATCATTCCACTGAAAGCTGTACCTTCTTCAATATGCTTCAGCTTGGGCTGAAACATTTCAATCCCTTCTTCAACCCTTCCAAATCTATGTAAATATAAGAAATGCTTACACGCAAAAACATGCATGTAATATCCATAAATGTTCAGCAAAAATGCAATATATGAGTTAAACAGCCTCATAGCAACTAGTTGATACCAAGATATGTAACCAAAATCATTCAACATAAATAGGAGTTTAGAAGCAAATACATTATTATGCATGACATGCGTAATAATGTATTGTGATAATCAAGCACCAATTCACATTGCTTCCAATCTTGTGTTTCATGAGTGAACCAAGCATATAGAAGTAGATTTTCATACTACTCAAGAGAAAGTAGAAGATGGTATAATTGCTACTCCATATGTTTCTACAAGAGTCAAACTTGCTGATATGTTTTACTAAAACTTTATGTAAGACTCATTTGGGTTTATTATGTAACAAGTTAAGATTGTATGATATATATTCCCCAGCTTGAAGGGGAGTGTTATAGGAATAAGTTATGGGCAAAATAGTAATATCATTGTACTTCTTTATATATGAATAATATTTTATATGTTAAGGTTAACCAATTAATCCCTGAACACTTTTACTCAAATAACACTCTTATTTTCATTTTAGAAATAAACTACCAAAAGAGGAGGGCCCAAGAAGATAACTGCAGCATATACCTCATAATTTGATTTGAGAAGTTATATAATTACCTTTTGAACATTTAGATTCATCCAGGCACTCGTGGATTCATTTTAATCAATGAAGCAGATAAAGAGTGTCATATCTCTAAAATCAAAGAGAAAAAAAAAAAAAAATGGTTCTTCTTTTCATAAATTTTAAGCTTACAAGTTGTCTATTCCAGAAAAGCTTTTGAACAAATTTCTGATACAACCGAAGAAAAAAAAAAGTTAATTTCAGAAAATTGGAGAGGTAATGAAAAAAGCAAAGTGTGTAAAGCTCAAGTAGGCAGAAGCTTACTGAGTTGGTTGGCAATCTAACCGAGAGCTCTCTGAAAAATTATTGTGAGAAAGATCTATATGGCTGAACAAAAAAAAAAAAAAAAAAAAAAAAAATTTATTATTATTGTTAAAAATCAAGCATCGCCTCTCTCTCTAGAAATTTCTCTCTAATTCCGGACATTTCTCTCTTGCTCTCTTTCCAGAATTCTCTCCAATGCTCTATTTGTTTCAGCATTAACATTTTCTGAAAAATTGGTCATTTTTCAAAGAGCATTTTCTAGAAAACCATCTCATTTTTCTATGTTTGGTAATGAGCTTGATAACATTTTCTAGTATTTGGCATGCATAATTATTTTTTTATAAAATTTCCTGTATAATTTAAAACATATATAACATGTGTATTTTGTAAATCAACTAATGTAGTCAATATAAATAAATAAAAAAACAAAGTATGAATTTGGTTTTTAAACTAAAATTTGACAATGAATACAATCAAAATTAGTTGTCCAATTTTCATGATCTCTACCACTTATTTTACTCATATATATATGAATACAATGCTCAATGGTAGTGAATACAACAACGGTAGTGGATACAATGCTCAATTTTATTTTATTTTTAATTTTCATGATCTCTATTTGCAACACTCAATGGCGACTTTAGGAAATTTTTTAAAGTGGTCACTAAGAAAAGCGATAAATTAAATACTTGCTACAATTGTAAGTCAAGTCACTAAGGAGAGCAAAATTGTTGTGACTGTAAAGCCAAAAAGAGTATAATTATAGTCACCATCAAAGAGAACTCACAACCACAATATTTTTCTTAATACCATTTTTTAAGGAAATATGAAATTAGAAATTATTTTATTGAATAGATTGAACAATCTACAAATTTAAATAATTAGCGATTTTTATCTTTTTGTTATATAACATAGGCTTTTTGTTGAACAATTTGTTCACTTGTTGTTGTTTGGTCTTGTCTTATTTTTGTTTAGTTTATGTTCATTGTTATTTGGGCTAATATTTATTGTTGTTATTTAAGATTTAAAAAAAAAAAAATTATAAAAGAAATTAAGGATTATGTTTGGGGGGCATAATTAATTTTGGAGTAATGCTACATCCACAATATTTTTACAATAAATCTTATGCAATAAATTGTTATTGGTGAGTAAAAAAATATCGGTATTTGGGTCAAATTAGAATTTGTAACAACTTACTAAATTGAATTTGTTGTGAAATTATTATAAAAATGTTGTGAATGTAACATTACTCTTATTTTTGTTGAACCCAAATTTTTGTAATTCTTAAATTAGAGTGTTCAACGTTTTTATTAGGTTAGTCACAATAGGTTGATTTAACATATAATATTTTTTTAGCAAGTGTATATATACATTTGTTTTTGCAAGTCAAGTGCAAGATAGGGTGATCTTGTGACCACCCTAGCTTGCATGTGGAGCCGCCCGTGGCAACACTAGTACATGCTATTAAATTCCAAATACTTGGGCAGACTAATACGAAAGTATACTAGATGAAGTTTTAATTCAATTCAAAACGAAGTCGCAAATATATCTAAAAGATAATGCAAAATATGATGTTACATTGTCTATCACACTTCATAATGTTGTTCAAGTAGATTTTCTTCCAATATTGGAATTATAACCTATGCAATTATACAAGTAATTAATTCTCATATAGTTTGCCAACTCCCTACAATCTATAATTCATGTGTTGGGCCCAAGGCCAAATGACAAATAATTCTGAAGTAGTTAAAGAAGTTTGAATTTGAATAGAATTCTAAAAAAATTATGCAGTAAATTAGAATGAGGATTATGATTTAATTTTAATTTGTATTTAAATTTAAGTAGGAGTTGGATCCTATGTTTTAGGATTTGCTTGTGATGAAGCTTATCTCCTCACTAGTATTTATGTACATAGGAATTATGAAGGAAGCAAAAAATTAACCAAAAATGTCTATTTCCTCTCTCAAGTTTAGGTGATTGGTCATCTCGAATTGATTACACTATCTTTCAATTATCCCAGTTCACAACATTTGGTATCAGAGCCAACTACCACCATCTTCCTTAGTCAGCCACCAACTACAACCCATCAAAAAAAAAAAGAAAAAAAAGAGGCAAAACAAAACCAGATCCGAGCCCCAAACAACCCATTCCATCAAGAGTCCAACTTGTCAACCAATAATCATACCACCTCCAACTTGCTTTTTACTAGCCGTTGCCTTTAAACCCCAAATAGTTCCTAACCCAACCAAAAAGAAAACCCCACACACTAATCCCCATGACTCATACCCAAAAAAAATTTTGAAAATTCAGTTTTGCATCAAGCTCAAGATAAATCATGTCTAGCCTATATCAAAGCTTCAATCTCGAAGAACAACAAACAATGTCAGAGCATGTTAACCAAATGTTAGAGATTGTCAAGGACATATCCAAAAGCATAGCAAGGATGCAAGATTTGTGGGATCAAATGATAGAGGTCTTAGATAAACAATCCAATGTACTTTTGGAAATGAAAGAACAATCAAAAGATCAAGAATCCCATGAAATTTTGGAGAATCAAAGTGATGTACTTCAAGCATCACCAACAACTCAAGAAAGTAATATGTTGGAGGGTGCACTTTCTACAAAAATTGAATTTGAAGATCAAAGGTTCAATGAAGTGGAAAAGATTGATCAAAGGGATCTTTTCATGAATTTAGATGAGTTGATCTCAATCTCACACATTGAATTTGTCATTCCCGATGAGTTCAAGGGTATGATAAGCAAGATATATTTGTTTCTAGTGCTCACAGAAATGGTTAAAGAATTGTTGCAAGTCTTTATGGTCATAATTTTCCTTTAACACTTCAAAATCTGAGGCCGAGTATTCTCCAATCAATGTGAGCAAGGGTTAATTTCTATGTTGCAAAATCTTGAGGACAAGATTCATCTGAAGGGGAAGGGAATGTTGTGTCCCAAGGCCAAATGGAAAATAATTCTGAAGTAGTTGAAGAAGTTTGAATTTGAATAGAATTTTAATAAAATTATGCAATATATTAGAATGAGGATTAGGATTTAATTTCAATTTGTATTTAAATTTAAGTAGGAGTTGGATCCTATGTTTTAAGACTTGTTTGTGATGAAGCTTATCTCACTAGTATTTATGTATGTAGGAATTATGAATAAAGCAAGCAGAAACTTAACCAAAAATGTCTATTTCCTCTCTCAAGTTCAGGAGATTGGTCATCTCGAATTGACTACACTATCTTTCAATTATCCCGGTTCACAACAATATGATCCGCTCTTGCAAGTTATGATTATTGGTATTGGAGCGGCATTCATAGATATAGCTAGAAGAAAGCCCCTATTATTGGAAGTATAAAACATCATCACCTGAAAGTTCTAATAATTTTAAAAGCTTTCTCTATGAGTTTTAATAATTTTCACATGTAAATAAATATTGTTCCAAGAATCAGGTTAAAGAATGTTACATTTTGTTTGTTTTTTTGTTTTTTTTTTTTTTTAATTTTTTAGCTAGGAGTTTTGTGCCTTGGTAAAATCATATCCACAAACCTTTCCCACAATTCCTCCTAACGATGTTTAAAACCCAAGCTTCTAATCGATGGAGCTTGCTGCTATGATTGAAAGTGCAACTTAAAAGTCTGAAGACAAAAAATAAACCAATATGCTAAATACAAACAGACACAAATGCATGGACAAGACAAACACAACCATATTAATGCAATCTTTTGCCTTTGTTGCACTAAGGGAATTGGCTTTACGAACCCGGCCAATTGAGGAAGAAAATAAAAAACCTTATCAAATGACAGTGTTACAGAGGGGAAGAGAAACAAGGAAGAAAGAGAGAGAAGGAGACAGACTGAGAGTGAAATAGATGACCAAAAAGAGAGATAGTGAAGGCCTAAGAAGAGATAAAAACCAAAAGGAAGAGAAGAAGTAAGAAAGATTATCATGAGAAAGACTTGGAAGACACAAAAGAAAATATTGTTTCCGTGGCCAAAAGAAGATAATATTTATGGGAGTAGTTATGTGTTGTGTGAGAGAGAGTTTTTTTTTTTTTTTTTTTTTTTTTTACAACCTATAAAAAATAAGCCTTATTTTTGTTAGGGTTTTCCATTGCCTAAAGATGGTTTTCTATTAACCAATTCTTTTTATGCTACCAAACACTGAAAAATGTAAAAAAGCTATCTTTATGGAAGAATTTTCAACGAAACAACCAGAGCACAAGATAGTTCTTGTATTTTCTCTAGACGCTTCCCTACACTAGTGAATTGCAGCCACAAATTTCTATGGTGTCTAGAAGGTTGGAGAAAGGCATTAATTTAATGCCAATAAAAAGGAGGAAGCTAGAAGCTTCAAGTCGGTTTCTTAACCGACATACATCTAGTATAAATAGATGTAATGATGGTCGTGAGTGAGGTGTGTGAGACGTGTGGAATAAGGTGAAGTGTCAGTGAAGAGAAATACTTGTGTGAAGTGAGGTGAAGACGTGTGAAGTGGAATGATGTGAAGTGAGTGAAGTGTGTGAAGTGAAGAAAAGAAAGTCAAGAGTGGTTGTGTCATAGTGTTAGTAGCTAGGTGTATAGGAGTAAGGTGTCAGTGTGTGCAATTGTATTTGTTGAGTAAGTGCCGTGTGTGCAGTGAAAGAAAGGTGCTGTGTGTGCACTAGTGTTAGTGAGTTAAAGCATCAGTTAGGGGTGTGCATGGGTCGAGTTAAGAGAATTTTTTTATCCAACCCACCATGGTGGGTCAAAAAAGATTTAAACTAACCCAACTCATCATATAAGTCCAACCCAACCCACATGGGTCGGGTTGAACCCATGGGTTGGACAAATTTATTATTATTATTAAATTGAATAGAAAAAAATATAAATATAAATATATTAAAAAAAAACCTAGAGATTAGTATCAATGTAATTCCTTAAAAGAAAATAACATTAATGACTAAACAACAATAGTAATTTACTAGGGTTTATGTGAACTAATTGGTTTTTATATAAGATAGGAAGAGCTAGTTATTTTTAAAAATTTATTAATTAAATAATATATTTTAAATATATATATATATATATTAAATATATGGGTGGGTCGGGTTGGGTTTGGCGGGTTTAGAATTTTATGACCCAAACCTAACCTGACCCGCAATCAAAAAAAATTTTGTAACCCAACCCAACCCAACCCACCAAGCCCTAAAAACTAACCCAACCCGACGGGTTGAGTTGGGTTGGGTCGATTTTGGTGGGTTGGCGGGTTTGTTGCACACCCCTACGCCATCAGTGCTTGTAATTAAAGTGTCGTAATTCAAAGAGTCAAGTTTTAAATAAAAACTTCGTCTTTTGTTCAACAATTATAACTCAACATAAAATCATTTCAATACTTCAAAAATAGTAATATTGAAAATATTGCCTTTTGAGATCGTAATTAATTATTTGTCATTAAAAATGACAGTTAAATTAGCTACAAAATGATGGATTTTGGCTAATTGATAAGTAGTAGCATGACTCAATCCATGAAACATGTAGTCGATATCAGCATTCTAAGCTATCTTCCATATTGTACAATTCCTAAAACTACACAACTTGTTTGCCAATGTTAATCCAACATCAATTTAAGTTCATTCTACTGAGCTTCTCTGACCAGCTAGAAATTTAGCTGTCAAAATGATCTTCCCATATATCAAACAACCAAATAACTTGGATTGTAATGTGTTTGCAACTGCTTTTTAGTTTTATTAGAGCAACGTGTAGCTGGTTAGTCTGGACAATATGATAAAGAACAGTTAGTGCAGCTGAAGAAGAATGTTTTTATTCAATTTTCTTTCACTGTTTGTAAATATTTTGTTCAACAAATTAGTAACAAATTGTTATGTCTTTATTATATGATATTTTTAGATGCTTGAGTAATTGTTTTAAGCATTTACGAATATTTTGTATTGCTCATATTCCTTATCTCGCTTATATATGTGTTCTTTGAAATTATTAAGAAAACAAATTCAATTTTGTGTTTAAAATTATTTATTTATCTATTCATTTTTCATATAATGGATTAGATGTTAGATTAGATTATGTTGCCTTAAATACGAAGGGAGCTCTAAGGACACCGCTTTGGCTAAGCGTCAGTGTTTGCGTTCTCATCCTTCAAGACTTGTACGAACTTGACCTCCAAATTTTGACCTACGTGACGCCTAACCAGCCTTAGCTAAGTCAATGCTCATCAGTAGGGCCTCATATTTAGCCTTATTTTTTGTTGTTGAGAACTGGAGGTGGACCACACACTCTATGACATCCATTTCCGAGGTTTATAATACAACTCCAATTCCTCTAGCGTCTCGATTGGATGAACTGTTCATTCTTACCATCCATGGGGTTGCCTTTAGCTTTCATCTTCTTTTGCTGTGTACTCGATGACAAAGTCAGTCAAGGCGTGGGCTTTGATTCTTAGGTGGTACTATGTGTCAAACTCACTTAATTCTATCACCCATAATACTAGTCGTCCGGCTACTTTCGGATGGTTCATTATATTCCATAAAAGCTTGTTCATATCTAGACCACTATTGTGTGAGGTTGAAAGTATGGCCCTAACTTGTGGGCAGTCATGACCAAAGCAAATGCCAATTTTTCGATGGGAGGGGTACCTTTCTTCTGCCACCTTTATGCCCAGCTAGTGTAGTTTCAGCATCTACACGAGTTCCTCCTCTCAGATCAAAGCTGAGCTGACGATCGTGGGAGACACGGCTAAGTAGAAAGAGAGCTCTTCGTCGGGTTTGGATGGGCTAAGTAGTGGTCGAGATGCAAGGTATGCCTTCAGCTTCTCAAAAGCTTTTTGGCATTCATCAGTCCATTCGAAGGCCTTCTTTAATGTCTTAAAATGGTAGGCACTTGTCTATTGCTCGCGAGACAAATTTGTTAAGTGCTGCCACTCTTTCGTTTAGGCTTTGTACCCTTTTGACATTCTTGGGAGGCGTCATCTCTAGTATGGCTTGGATCTTTTTGGGGTTGGCCTCGACATACCGCTAGGAGACCAATCTGCCTCAACATTCGGTCCAATATGCTAGATGAACATCTTATTCACAAGAATTTGGTAGGTTGCCCCTACATTCTTTAGCCCGAAGGGCATGACTTTGTAGCAAAAAAGTCCTTGGCTCATGACGAATGAAGTATTTTCTTAATCGGATTCTTCTAATTTGATCTGATTATAGCCAGAGCAAGCAAAAGCTTAAC
Organism: Quercus gilva; assembly: GCA_023621385.1. Classification (NCBI taxonomy): domain Eukaryota; kingdom Viridiplantae; phylum Streptophyta; class Magnoliopsida; order Fagales; family Fagaceae; genus Quercus; species Quercus gilva. The sequence goes on from CM042477.1 coordinate 59,618,712, forward strand.
AATCGGAGTCCGGCCGTCGAATATACCAAGAGATCGATCCATGGGAAAGGGTGGTTGTCCTTTGAGCATGTCCTGTTCAAGTCGGTGAAATCCACACACATTCTCCACTTGAAGTTTGCATTTTTTACCATTACTACGTTGTCTAACCAATCATGGTAGTAGACCTCTCTGATGAATCTCGCTTCCAGCAGATTGTGAACCCCTTTCGCTATGAGTTTGTCCCTCTCATGGACGAAGACTCTTTTATTTAGTCGGACTGTGGGGGGGGGGGGGGGTGGGGGAGGACGAAGAGACATTGAGCTAGTGGACCATGGTACTTGGATTGATTCCCAACATATCTTCATGGCTTTAGGAAGAGCATGAGCTCCCGACGAACCGAAGGGTCCGCGATGAAATCCACACATATTCTCCACTTGAAGTTTGCCCTTTTGACCATTACCACGTTGTCTAACCAATCATGGTAGTAGACCTCCCTGATGAATCTCGCTTCCAGCAAATTGTGAACCTCTTTTGCTATGAGTTTGTCCCTCTCATGGACGAATACTCTTTTATTCTGTCGGACGCCCGGGGGGGGGGGGGGGGGAGGGGGAGGGAAGGACGGAGAGACATTGAGCTGGTGGACCATGGTACTTGGATTAATTCCCGACATATCTGCATAGCTTCAGGAAGAGCATGAGCTCCCGATGAACCGAAGGGTCCGCTTGGGTGCTAATGCGAGTTATTCTGTCCGGGTGATTGTCATCTAGAGAAATGTCTTCCAGCGCCTCTGTCAACTCCACTGTCACTCTTTAATTTTCAAGGTTTGTAGATGATCATCAATCTCCAACATGGCTATATAACATTTGCAGGCCGCCATTTGATCCTCGTGTGCTTCCCCTATTCCATATTCTGTAGGGAATTTGACAAGTAGGTGATAGCTCTCCACTTATTAAGAGTTGGTCACCCAATGATGGCATTATAAGCTAAAGAACAATTGACAACTAAGAAGGTGACCTCCCTTATGAGCTGCTGTAGGTAGGTGCCAATGGTGACTTGTAAGGTAACGGACCCTACGAGGAACACCTTGGTTCCACCATCCAATGGTAGGAACCGCTCTTTATTGATTCTCATCCATTAAAAGGCTAAGGCATCATTATGCAAATGATGAAGTTGTTGGGTGTTTTCTTTAATAAAGGTAAGGTCATCCATCATTGACAGCTTTGGAAGGAAACCATCAGCACAATTTGCACCATGCGAAGGTAGGTCTTCTTTGCGTTTCTCAAAGATCCAGCCATGGTGGTCCCTCCTACGATCACCCTTATTTCTCTGAGAGGTGCTCTCAGATGCTCTTCTGCCCTTTTGTTAGGCTTCAAACCCTTAGGCTCTCTCTTGCTTGACAAACCATCATAGTTTCCCTTGCTTGATAAGTACTTCAATCTGTTGCTTTAAGTCATAGCATTTGGAGGTGTCATGCATGCCCATTGTCCCGGAGGAAGCGACAATAATTTTTAGCTTGTTCAGCCATCTAAGTGTTGGGTCAGCCCTTACTTACATAAGGACTTGCTCAAGAGGGTGTTCAGCGAGGGTGAAGTTGGTTATCCTTCCGGAAGGAGGTCTTGGCCTCTTGTCTTCCCTTTTGTCTCTTATTTCGGCTGACTTCCTTCCTCCATCTAGATAAGGGTCACCAACACCTTGTTTTCTACTTCGTCGATTAAGAGGGCTTCCCTATTGAATCGAGCCACATACGATCTCAAGCTCTCATCTTCTCATTGCTTGATGTTTAGGAGATTCGTTGAGGACCTCTTGTATCTTTGTCCACTAATGGCGTGATAAAGTGCCCACTCAAGTCCTTGAAAGTTGAGATAGAGTTTGGTTGGGAACCAGTAATCTTGCCAAACTATACCTTTGCCAGCCCTTTGAGTGTGGTTGGGAACCCTCTGCACGTTATCTCGTCAAGCACACCTTGTAGGTGCATGAGAGTTTTGAATGACTCTAGGTGATCAAATGGATCTTTCGACCCATCATATGTCTCAACCTGAGACATCCATAACTTAGGTAGAGGGGGGACAAGATGTGACATGCGCTGTGAAAAGGGAGTTAGTATGGTGGACTAGTTCGTCCAAGTTGGTGGACACTCAACCTCTCATAGCATTCATCATCATGTCCATCTTGTCCTTCATCATCTATATATCCTGCGCCATGCGCATTGCGCTGCTTTCCAACTTTAACTGATGATTAGTCCTGTTGGTTGTGCTTGTTGGTGACATTACTTTCTTCTTGATCTTCCCTTTCGTGTTGGTCACCCCTCAAGAGGTGGCTATCGTAGTGTTCGTCATTGCACTGTTTGTCATGCAGGTTGTTTGTTTGGGCACAACACTCATTCACTAGGTTCATCTGCTATTCGAGCTCTTGATTTTACTGAGTGAGCCACTCGACGTTTGCACTTGCCTTTCCAAGGCATTAGAGAGGTTCCCGGTTTCCAAGCTCGTGGTAGTCGTTGACCACGTCTAGACCATACAACTCTTTGTCTTAGAAGCGCTAACTGATGATGCACAAAATCGTCAATGAGTTGATTGTCCACACGCATGTCGAATGAGGTACCTGAAGAACTACAGAGAGCACCTGTAGGGTGCCGGCCAAAAACCCTCTAAAGGTTAAGTCAGTAATAGAAGAGAAGATTGCACATACTTGGGAGAAAATGAGACTCGGGGCTTATATAGTGGTATAGATCAAGATCCCATGAACATAGAATCTTTCCTTGTAGGGAAGATATGGACTTAATGTTCCAAGATCTTAGATCTTTGGACATAAAGCACAAGTTCTTTCTATATAGGGATGCATGAGCAGAGAACACACAAATGGTGTGGGACTAAGTGTAACCCACCGTCAGTATAAGGTAACCCGACGGGTGCTTTACTGCTTGACGGCAAATATAGTGGAGAGTGAGAGGCTAATGTTGTGTCGTAATCATCCTGAAAGGGATTCCCAACCCGAAGAGCAAAAGGAGTTAGAAAAAATTCTCACTCAAAATATTCCTTATCAGCATCCAAAATGAAATTATAGCATAAGGTCATGTTCTCACTTGATAAGTTTTAATGATATCACCAGTTTTGCCAGCCAACTAATATCCCCCTAGTTAATGTTCAAAGTTCAAACCAAGACTGCACTGCCCTTGTGTAGATTATGTGCAATAAACCTTGTGAGACAAGGAAATTTTTAATTAGTAGTTTATAAGCCCACTAGTATCGCTTATAAAACTATACTTGTAACAAGATTTTGCCTATTTTATATTATTAGAGAAAATAGCATCTTTCATGTTTAGTTGTTCAGCTAAAGATGCAACTTCAAAAGACCATTCTACTAAAATTGAGAAGAAGAATGCATCATCCAAGTATTCATCTTGTTTCCTATTAGCTTCTTCTCTTTGTGCTTTGATCTACAACTGTAGCAATTCAAGTGAGGAATCTTCTGAACAACAAATGAGTGAAGAAGGCATGTTTAGCAGTTTATGTGAACTTGAGGCGAGAAAAAGCATTCCTGACAATTATCGTTTCAATGGCGTAGCATGTTCAAGTCAAGCATGCCACTTTCTAAACCCACTACAAAAAAAATGCCTATTAGCGACCAAGAATTTATGACGGACCCAAAAAGCCCTCTCAAAAAATCTTATTTGTGATGGCAAAATAAAGCCCTCGCAAATACTTGATAAAATGTGAAATATTTGTGACCAATAAAAAAGCTGTCACAATTATATATTATAGCTGTCACAAATGCTAATATTTTGGAGGGAAATTTTCCCTCCATATTATTTGCGAGGGACAATTAAAAATCTCTCGCAAAAAGTGTATTATTTGTGATGGTTAAAAAAATGCCTTCACTAATACTAAATTATTTGCGAGGGCTAGGATCGACCTTCACAAATAATCATTAAAATGTAAAAAAATTTGGAGGGAAATGTTCCCACCAAATTATTTCCGAGGGACAATAAAAATTCCTTGCAAAAAGTTTAATTTTTGTGTGAGTTAAAAATATACCCTCACTAATACTAAATTATTTGCGAGGGCCACAATTGGCCTTCGCAAATAATCATGAAAATATTAATTTTCATTGGAGATAAAAGTTATTCTAAAATTCCAAGAATATAATGATTGGTGAAACATAAAGTGATAGGAAATTTGTTTTCAAAATTATGCCTATTAAAATTCATAATATCTTGTTTTTCATCTCTGGTTTTTAATTAGGCCACCAACTTATAGATGGTTTGCTCAAATTCTTTGAAACCTTCGGACTCAGCTTGACTTTGAACTTCATAATTCTAATTTATCCATCATTTTCTATCTGTGTAATTAACCACTACAAGAACTACATGATCACTTCTTTGGAAAGTTGCATGAACTAGGTACTATAGTAAAAATGTTATTTACATATCCACAACACATATAGCAACCAGTGATTGCCAATCACTCATAGTACTATTATCGTAATCAATTTTAATATCATATCATAAGAATATCAAAGAAGCAATTTTTGTGAAGATCATCTTACTCAACAAATCAGTCAGCGTCGACACAATTTTGAAGGACATAAAATGTTGCTGCATTGTGAAGATCATCATTCAACTCACACCTTATTGCTTTCCCTAAATGTTGTCCAGGTGTTGAGAATATGGACAATTGAGAGGTATTTGCACATGCGGAAGTACCTCCATCATAATTTCGCTCTACCCGATTAAATTTGGTTTCTATTCCATGAAAATAGCGAGAACAAAATGTTAGACATTCATCTACTAAATACTTTTCTGCAATAGACCCTTCTACATGTGCCTTATTACAGACATAATTCTTAAGCTTGTGCAAATACCTATATTTGAAGGCATAATATGAAATTTTATCAAAAATAAAATACTAGTGTGCAATTGTAATTTAGATTATAATGAAATTTTGTAAACTTTACCTCTCAACTGGATACATCCATCTGTATTGCACTAGATGTATAATGAAATTTAGACAAAGAATTTTTGATGGACCGAAAAAGCCCTAGCAAAAAATCCTATTTCTGATGGCAAAATAAAACCCTCGCAAATACTTGGTAAAGTGTGAAATATTTGTGACCAACAAGAAAAGCCGTCGTAATTATGTAATGTAGCCGTCACAAATGCTAATTTTTTGGAGGGAAATTTTCCCTCCATATTATTTGTGAGGGACAATTAAAAATTTCTCGCAAGAAGTGTGCTATTTGTGACGGTTAAAAATATGTCATCACTAATACTAAATTATTTGTGAGGGCCAAGATCTACCTTCACAAATAATCATTAAAATGTCAAAATTTTTGGAGGGAAATGTTCCCACCAAATTTTTTCCAAGAGACAATAAAAATCCATCGTAGAAAGTTTATTTTTTCTGTGGGTTAAAAATGTGCCCTCACTAATACTAAATTATTTGCGAAGACTAAATTGACCTTCGTAAATAATCATTAAAATATAAAAATTTTTTGGAGATAAAAGTTTTCGTCAAATTATTTGCGAGGGGCAATGAAAATCCCTCTTGAAAATAATATTATTTGTGTGGGTTAATAAAATGCCCTCACTAATAATAGAGTATTTGTGAGGACTAAGATTGGCCTTCGTAAATAATGATTAAAATATCAAAACTTTTGGAGGGAAATTTTTCCCTCCATACTTTTTGCGAGGGACAATAGAATTTCCTCACAAAAAGTGTATTGTTTGTGATGGTTAAAAATATACACCTACTAATAATAAATCATTTTAAGGACCAAGATTAGCTTTTCGAATTAATCATTAGAATATCAAATTGTAAATTAATGCTTCTCATAACACATTTACCTATTCATTTATTCATTGCAGTTTTTATTTTATCTTTTTTTTAAAAAAAATTAATAAGTGAAATTATTAGATGTGAAGCTATAACTTAAACAAAAATAATATTTCGAATGCATGCCTACTTAATTGATTAAAAATTGCTAAAACAACCAAAACCGATTAGAATTTGAGTTAAAGTGGAACAAAGGGGGTTAAGTGTATTGGTTTAGTGACTAGAATGAAATATTTTGTGAAATTAAACCGAAATAGAACTAAATGATTACTATGTTTCTAGTAATATTTTTTTTTAATAAATATAATAGACTAGTTGAGACTATTTTTCTACAAAATATTCAAGATAAATTTAGGCCTGGTAATAATTAATTTACTTATGTTATAAAGGGTAAACTTATTCGTATGATATCATGTTATTCAGTCTAAAGAATGCTCATGTGACCTACCAACGAGCCATGGTGACCTTGTTCCATGATATGATGTATAAGGAGATCGAAGTCTATGTGGACGATATGATTGCCAAGTCACGCACAGGTTGAATATTTTGAGAAAGCTAGAGATCATTTGATAGATTTAAGAAAGCTATTCAAGCGCCTTGTCAAGTACAGGTTGAGGGTTAATCCTAACAAGTGCGTCTTAGGAGCTAGTTTAGGGAAATTACTCGGCTTCATAGTCAGCCAAAGAGGAATTAAAGTGGACCCAACAAAAGTCCAGGCCATCAAGGACATGCATGTGCTGAAAATCGAGAAATAAGTTTGAAGCTTCTTAAGAAGGATCAATTACATAGCTCGCTTCATAGCACAGTTGACTACATGCAATCCCTTGTTCAAGCTCTTGAAGAAGGATACAAAGGTAGATTAGATTGATGAGTGTCAAGCAACAATTGATAGGATTAAGTGGTATCTATTGAACCCTACTATTTTGGTTCCCTCAATGCCAGGACATCTGTTGATTCTTTACCTAGCGATGCAAGAGACATCCATGGGTTGCATGTTAGGCTAGCTAAATGAACCCCATCAAAAAGAGAAGGCAATTTACTACTTGAGTAAGAAGTTCACTAGTTGTGAGATCAATTACATTGCCATTGAAAAGACATGCTATGCCCTAGCATAGGCCTCACGTAAGTTGCGGTAGTACATGCTCTACTTCACCACGCAGTTGATTTCCCGCATGGACCCCATCAAGTACATCTTTGAAAAGCCTGCCTTCATAGGGAAGATCTCCCATTGGTAGAGCTATCTGAATTTGATATTGTGTTTATAGTGCGAAGGCCATCAAAGGCTAAGCCATAGCAGATTACCTAGCAGATCAGCCATTCAACGATCCAGATTTCTTAGAATCCCTCTTCCCAAATGAGGATGTTTTGGCAATAGAACTAGAACTAGGAAATGTAGAACCATGGCATTGGAATCTTTATTTTGATGGAGCCGCCAATAGCATCGAAAATGGAGTGGGAGCAATTCTAAGTATGACGCATAATGGACATGTGTTGTGTATCTGTATGACTATGTTCTCTCAATCTGACCATCCAATTGGTTTTAAATTTTACCAACACCAATATGTCACCATACTCTTCAATTCTAATGATCAAGATTTGAATATGAATTTCACCAAGTCCAGTAGTATCAGGACTATCTATTAAGTTTGATCGGGTTTGACTAACTTTGACTAAATTTTAACTATGCATTTCTTTAAATCCAATCATTTAACTGTGACCATAATTTACCAGAATGAACCTTTCATTACACTATTCAAATCCAACAGTTAGATTTCAAATCTAAGAATGGCACGTGATAGACTTGTGCTGTGTACCTATATGGCTATATATATTCTCTTAATCTGACCATCCAATTGGTCTCAAATTTTACCAACACCAATATGTCACCATACTCTTTAATTCTAATTATCAAGATTTGAATATGAATTTCACCAAGTCCAATGGTATCGGGACCATCTATTAAGTTTGATTGGGTTTGACCAATTTTGACTAAACTTTGATTGCGTCTATCTCTAAATCCAACCGTTTAATTGTGACCATAATTTTCCAGAATGAACTTTTCATTACACTCTTCTAATCCAACGGTTAGATTTCAAATTTAAATATAGCATGTGATGGACATGTGTTGTGTACCTAAATGGCTATATATATTCTCTCAATTTAACCATCCAATTGGTCTCAAATTTTACCAACACCAATATGTCACCATACTCTTCAATTCTAATGATCAAGATTTGAATATGAATTTCACCAAGTCTAGTAGTATCGGGACCATCTATTAAGTTTGATCGGGTTTGACCAGCTTTGACTAAATTTTAACTATGCATTTCTTTATATCCAACCATTTAATTGTGACCATAATTTACCAGAATGAATCTTTCATTACACTATTCAAATCCAACGGTTAGATTTCAAATCTAAGAATGGCACGTGATAGACTTGTGCTGTGTACCTATATGGCTATATATATTCTCTTAATCTGACCATCCAATTGATCTCAAATTTTACCAACACCAATATGTCACCATACTCTTCAATTCTAATTATCAAGATTTGAATATGAATTTTACCAAGTCCAATGGTATCGGGACCATCTATTAAGTTTGATTGGGTTTGACCAATTTTGACTAAACTTTGATTGCGTCTATCTCTAAATCCAACCGTTTAATTGTGACCATAATTTTCTAGAATGAACTTTTCATTACACTCTTCTAATCCAACGGTTAGATTTCAAATTTAAGTATAGCATGTGATGGACATGTGTTGTGTACCTAAATGGCTATATATATTCTCTCAATTTAACCATCCAATTGGTCTCAAATTTTACCAACACCAATATGTCACCATACTCTTCAATTCTAATGATCAAGATTTGAATATGAATTTCACCAAGTCCAGTAGTATCGGGATCATCTATTAAGTTTGATCGAGTTTGACCAACTTTGACTACACTTTGACTGCGCCTTTCTCTAAATCCAACCGTTTAATTGTGACCATAATTTATTAGAATGAACCTTTCATTACACTCTTCAAATCCAACAGTTAGATTTCAAATCTAAGAATGGCATGTAATGGACATGTATTTTATATCTATATGGCTATATATATTCTCTCAATTTGACCATCAAATTGGTCTCAAATTTTACTAACACCAATATGTCATCATACACTTCAATCCTAATGATCAAGATTTGAATATGGATTTCACCAAGTCCAGTGGTATCGAGAGTATTTTGGTCAAATTTACCTATATTTTAGGAATGAGTTTATCTATTAATTCTTCCTTAAAAAATTCACTAGTTTTTAAATTTTTATCTGTTACTTATAAATATTCATTAATTTATTGTTATCTCTTTCTATTTATTTTAATAAAAATACACTATCTAATCTTAATTTAAGATATTATTATTCTAATTCATTAAATTCTAATTAATTTTTCTTTTGAAAATACTTACCGTAATTGCTCCATTAGTTTTTTTTTTTTTTTTTTTTTGAGTAACATTTTAGTGATTAGTCTTTTTTTTAGCAAAAGTTTATAATTAATTTTTAGTAAAAAGATAAACTTATCAAGTTAGTATCATTTAGACCACATGTTTCTTTCATTAAAAAAAAAAAAAAAAAAAAAAAAAAAAAAAAAAAAAAAGGCCACACGTTAAGTCCACACTTCACACATTTCTAATTCATCACTTTGCCTGCATAAAATTTCATTTCCCACTTAAAATTTTTCATTTTCCACACAAAACATTTTATTTTCCCACCAATATTTCATTTCCCACTACACAAAACTCTCTCTCATTTTCTCTCTATCTCTCATACTCACTCTCACACACACGCGCACAGATTTTGACATTCAGATTCACACTCACACACACAGCTCCGCCGACGCTGACGAGGAGAGATAAGCCTAGTGCCGCCGAGCCAACGCCGACAAGGCCGAACCCAAGGTCTGAGGCACCATCAGCAAGCTCCACCATCCGCCGGCACCGCCCATCTCCAGCGAAACCCAGGTATTTTTTGTCTTTTTAGATTAGATTTCTCATTTTCTTTTCGTTTTTCTTTATCTCTAATCTTTCTCTGGTTTTTCTTAGGTTCGATTTCTACTCCTTGCTAGAAAAACACCTCAAAGTTTCAGGTTTTATTTTTTATGAATCATAATTTTTACACATTTTATTTCTTATCATTTTTCATATAGATTTTTTGGTGTTGATTTGGTTGTGTGGGATTTATTTATTTCTTTGATGATTTTGATTTTGGTTGATTGATATGAGTTAGGGTTTATGATTTTTAGATCTGGGTTATTTTTATGGAGGTTTTAGTTATGGGTAATTTCACTCTTTTTGTATGAAATGGCTTTCCTTTAGGAAGATGGAAATTAGCTTCCCATGATACAAGATTCTTCCTTACAGTACTACGTCTAGATTGGTATTTTGTGGGGGTTTGTGCAGCTTGATGATTCATTGTTTGTGGAAATTGAAATTGGGCAGTCGGTGGTTGTGGATGATCCTGATGGGCCTTTCACTGTCAAGGCTTTTGATGCCAACCACTGCCCTGGTAATTTATTCTTCTTCTTTTATAGTTTTTGATTGACTCTATTGTATTTTGTTGTTTAATTGGTCAGCTCATGTGGGTTTTGTGGAAATTGTAAAATTTTGTTCTTATTGTTGGATATTTCATATTAAATGTATATGAGTTTGATTTTATTTTGGTTTTGAATTGTTATCAGGGTTCTTTTGAATTAGTTTTGATTTTATTTTGTTGTTTAATAACCACCTTTGATTATTAGATTATGTACCAATATCTTTGATCCTCAATCTCACAAATTTTATATTAATTTTCTAGGAATCTCTTATCTCTTCTAATGAATGAAATCTGTACAGAGCTATCTTTTTGTCAGAAGTACCAATGATATTGATAGCCATGGTCGTTCTGTTAAACGCATAACAATAGGACTACTCGAGGAAGTTATCAATAGTGCAATGGACCAGTTGTTTATTCACTCCATATGCGTTTGAAATTTAGGTACAAAAAACCTTTCTTACACGCCATTAGAATAACTTCCAATTGCTCATTCCCTTGGCTTAATTTGGTTGTTATAGCATTTCATGGTCCCAAAACACAACCATTCTAGGCAATGCATTAAGTTTCTTGTAGATGTAAGGACCAAAGCGACTAGGAAGGATGAATATGGACATCCATGCATCATAGACTTGTCTATTTTATATTTGTCTCCTTCATGACTCTTTGCTATATCTTATTCCATCAATTGCACGTGAAAGCAGTAGGAAGTTGTTTAAGGAGTACATCACATAACGTAAATTTTCTATAGTCTGAGCTGTAAATCAATCAAAGCATTTGATATGGAGAATGGATATGCCCATGGAATTTTTAAGATCTTGAATATTTTTTCCCAGAGAAACAAAAACAGTTTTTACATTTGCAAAATGGAATATTATTATTGACCCAAATAGGAAAGGGCCAAGTATCAGGGCCTAGGCTATAATTCTTGGCTAGCCCAACACTCAATCATGTGCCGTGTGCATCATACTCTGATAAGTGATAATAGAAGCTGGCATGCAAGTGCGAGACATTGAAATTATAGAGCAAAAGTATGGGACTGATTTTGACATTTATATATGAACTAGAAGAGTCGATGATGGCCTCTGAAAAAAACAGCCAAAGGATATTTAAAAAATAATGATTTGCATATTTTCACCTCTTAAAAAAAAATAATGATTTGCATATTTTCACCTCTTTATAAGATCTTTTTCTTTTTTTTTTGTTATTTCATATGTCAATCTAGAGATTTATTATTAAAAATCATTCTTTTGGTGTTTGAGAACTCAATTGGGATTTTGGAATAGAAATTAGTATAGCTACTGTATTGGTTCCACCTAAGCACACTTAAAAGTTTGCTCCCATGTGGTGATGGTGAACATATAGGCCCAACATCCGGCTACCACTGTGGCCATCGCCAGAGGAGGCCTGTGAGCATATTAAGAGCATTTGGGATAAGGCTGATTTGATCAAAGTTAGTGATGTGGAGCTTGAGTTCCTCACAGGGAGTAATAAGATTGATGACGAATCTGCTATGTCATTGTGGCACCCCAACTTGAAGCTCCTCCTTGTCACTCTTGGTGACTTGTGCTGCAAATGCTATACCAAGTATGTCGGTGTTGGGTCTAACTTCATTTAATTTACTACATTCTTTCTACAAATGATTATCATATCTTTCATGAAGTGGTTGGTGAACCAAGTCATGGTCGTATTCTTGGCATGGGAATAGGTATTAAGGCTAAGGATGTGTACGGCTTAACTTCATCTGGTAAAGGTTGTAGCAAACGTTGTAGAGAAGATTTTACAAAAGAAAAAGAAGATTTAGAGGTACGTCTTAGAGAGGAAATGGATTCCAAACTTTCAAAAGTTGTGGAGAAGCTTGAGGAGAAGTTTGCACAAAAGTTGCAGTCGATGGGCATACCACAACAATCTAACATAGATCCAGCTACCACGGTACAATCTCAAACTTATGCTTTTGCCTCTTGGATCTTCTACAACTTTCTATTAGTTTGTTGTGGTTTACGGCTTGCATTTATTATAATATTATATTATTTTATATTTAGTTTTGATAAATGATAATAGGACTATGACACTATCTACTGTTTTGACAATTGTGTATAGGTTTTGTATTTAATTTTGTATATCATATGTGTTTTGTGGTTTACTTTTTTCACAATTGTTATATTATTTTAATTTATATTTAATTTTGATAGTGGTTTAAGTAATCAAATTAAGTTATTGTTATTGTTAAATTAAAAAAAAAAAAAAAAAGTTACCCTGAGCGGTTTAGGGATACTGGAATTGGTAACTGCTCATGTGGTCGCTTTATGCCTCCATAAGCAGTTTGTAGGGATGCTGCACATTGTTTTAAATACAAAGCATTGTTTTAAATACTATTGTTTATGATATATTATTATACAATTAGATTTGATATGGTATATGTGTACTTATTTATTGAAGCATTGATACAAATACAAATTCACTTTAATTGTTTCATTTTAACTCATGTTTAATGTTTTTTTTTTTATTATTATTTTTTTAGGATGGTACTAGCAGAGATGAAGAGGACAACTCGGACAATAACATAGAGGTTGAAAACAACTTGGAGAGTGACTCAGAGGAAGACTAATATAGACCTTGGCATAGAATAGATGTTTAAGTTTAAAACAAAGTTGAATTTCAGGATTTCTTTGTATATTTTATATTTTAAAGTTTGAACTTATATGAATTTTTATCTTTTGATGGATCAATTTTTAGTAATCATTGGACTACTGTATCAATTTTTAGTAATTATTGTACTATTGTAACATGATAGTTAAACAAAAATGATATAAAATAAATTAAAAATAAATAATAAAATATTTCAAAAATTATATAAAATATTACCATCGATGACATAAAAATTTGGTCATAAATAACTTTATAGTGATGACAAAGTTCCTCGCAATTAATAGAATAGTGACACCTTTAACCTCTCGCTAAAAATAAGTTGCTAGGGGTTAAAAACCCTCATAAATAAATTTTAGCGATGTTATTATTGCGAGGGTATAAATATCCTCACAAATAGTTATTAACGACGACGGCTTTTCTTCGCTAAAAATAAGTTGCAAGGGGTTAAAAGCTCTCACAAATAAATTTTAGCGATGCTTTTATTGCGAGGGTATAAATGTCCTCACAAATAATTATTAATGACGACTGCTTCTCCTCGTTAAAAATAAGTTGCGATGGGTTAAAAGCTCTCACAAATAAATTTTAGTGATGCCATTATTGCGAGGGTAAAAATGTCATCACAAATAATTATTAACGACGGTTGTTTTCCCTCGTTAAAAATAAATTGCGAGGGGTTAAAAGCCATCACAAATAAATTTTAGCGATGCCATTATTTGTCACTAAAAAGTATGTCGTCAATTTGGAATTCGCAAATAACTAATTGCGAGGGTATAAAGGTCCTCACAAATTGTTGTTAATGACGACTGTTTCCCCTCGCTAAAAATAAGTCGTGGACTTTTCTCGTCGTTTGGAAATATATTTATGAGGGCGAATTTGTTCAGTAGCGATGGTAGATTGCCCTCGTAAATTATTTATTTGCGAAGGTATGGTCGCAAAATCTCTTTTAGTGACAAGTGCAAATACGACGGCCTTCGAGGGCCATATGCCCTCGCTAATAACTTTTTGCGACGATATTTGAAATTTTGCGAGGGCATATGGTCCTCGCTAGTAGACTCTTTTCTTGTAGTGACCTCCTTTAGAAAGTGACATGTTGAGGGATCATTCCACACTAGACCTGTCAGCAAGCTGGCTTGCATTCAATGATGTAGCATGTTCAAGTCAGGCATGCTACTTTCTAAACCTCCTTTAGAAAGTGACATGTTGAGTGATGATTCCAAACTAGACCTGAGCAAGCTAGCTTGAATTCATCTGATTATCGCTTCTAAGGTTTTTGCGTATGACTTTTCATTCTATAGTCTCTGAAGTTTATAGAATTCAGATTCTTATTCTTTTGTAGGCATTCAAGTGCAACTATCAAGTTTGTGACAAATGTGTGTTTTGAATTGTGAAAATTTATTTTCCTTGTTCTTTGATAATTATTCTAATTCCTACTGGCAAATTTTCACCCTCATAGTCATTTCTCTCCTCTTGGTAAGCATGAGCTTCCATACTTTGCCTTGTCTCTATTTATAATCGTCCATACTTTGCATTGTCTCTATTTATAGTCTTACATGAATATCAATATACTATCTTCTCAAATTCCTAATGAACCTTAACCAGCCCCTACAGTTTTAATTTTCACACTAGTTCATCTAGAATTCTCTGTAGCCTCACTCCTATCCTTGTGCAAGCATCCTTGATCCTCACTATTGTAAAGCTAACACTCTTTATAGCCAATCATATTGTGATTAATTAATTATCCTTGTACAAAAAATGTTGAACTCCCTATGTAGTAGAAAGAACTCTACAGCAGTGAAAATTATTTGTTTCCTAGAGGTCATTGCTCACTCAGTGAGTTGCTTGAGAGCTATATGGCTTCCTTGAATGTTTGCACAATGGTCTTTGGATCAATCATCGAATTCTTGAACCATTCCTCATGTCACTTATTTATTCCTTTCTAAATTTGTTGTTATGATTGCTACCCTTCCATTAGCTCAACTATTCCTCTTTCACATCATCCTCATAAAGAAGGTAAGATTACTGCAATCAGTCTTACATACCATCGTGAGGTGCTATTGTTTCAAAACTGGAAATATACACTAAATCCATTTTTATTGACTAGCAATTACTATTTTTGTCATGCATTTTGTGATTGTACAAGAATCAAACACATGAAACATAATTCCTGCCTCTAAGATAGGGAATCAGTACTTATCAAACACATGCACTTTAACTAATTTATAAGGTAAGATTTAAAAAAAAAAAAGCATATTTTTGTACAAGGATTATAGTATTGTTTAGCAATCATCATGTAAGGATTATATTATTTACTGAGTTTGGTTTATTCGTGAGAATTTTGTTTATAGAAAATTGATTTGATACAATCCAATTTTAACATTTGAATATAGCTTGGGGATAATAATCTATTAACATGCAATTGTTTCAATTTTTCAAAATAAAAATCTATGATGCCAATTATTAATCTAACAGTTGCTCAAAATATCATAGAAACTTTCATTCATGAAAATCAAAGTCCAAATTCTGAATTAAGAGGAAATTACCTGTGCAAGAACCCATGACTATGGCAAAAGGCAAAACCCTTTTGCCCCATCACCCTATGGATCAAACAAACAAAGTGATCTTTTGAGTTTTGACAAAGGAATACATAAGAATAGAGTCACAGACACACAGAGAATAATAAGAGAGAGAGAGAGAGAGAGAGAGAGAGAGAGAGAGATGGAAGCAGCAAAAGGATTGATGAGAAAGAAGAATACCTCTGAAGCAAACGGAGGCAGCACTCCCAACCGGTGGCAACTCTCCACAAAAACAACAAACACTATAGTGTAAACATCCAAACCAAGTCAAGAATACTATAATTTAGTTTTAATTTTTCTTGTTAACAAAATACTTCTACAGTTGCAATTTTAAGCTAAGTTAAGGCTTCCGTGTTTGTTTGTTTGTTTGTTTGTTTTTTTTTTTTTTTTTTTTTTTTTTTTTTTTTAAAATTAATATGAAAAAAAAAAAAAAAAAGGAATTGATAAAAGGCACACCCAACTTACATGGAGTCTGGTCTTAACAACCCACAATGGATTTGTTGTGATGAAAGCGGCAGCCCCAGCACCCGCAGAAGCATAATGGTCCTTTGCGAGGAAGTAATGAGCACATTCATAGAGAGGCAGGATTATTTGCATTTGACGTTCCTGTTAAAACAATTCGTAAGGCTACCATTCCTTCTACAAATAGAGTCATTATCACTTTGTTCATTATTCAAAATTGAAAGCAACTGCTTATATTAGATTTAAATTCTCACTATCATAAAATTTCTTATTTACTTTCTAAAGTTTCAAAAGAGAAGAAATTATTCCAGTACTAAAATTTAAACTAAGCATTGTATTTAGATTTTTTGATAAGTAAATATACGTAAGATTACCACCGTATACCGTGGGTGCGATGGTCACTCCATAAGTATAAGTACTTGTGAAGTGTGAGGGGTAAGGGCCGGAGTTCAAGTCTCCAGGAGGGAGCTTCACACACATATACACTTAGAGTAGAATTCTATCTTATATATAAAATATATATATATATATAATATAGATTTATATAATCTATATGTTTGTTACAGTAATAATATGCTCAGATCTGAAGCTACTTTAAGAAAAATCAATTCTCCAGCAACCACTATTGTTACATGTCATATTCAGGAGCCTAACGAGGAGAAACTTTTACCTACTACTAAGATAGCACATTATGTAATGACGGTATATAACTTAACAAAAACATGCCCCTACTAAACAATCACTTAGGAATGAATCATTACTTACTGAGAAACTGGATAGAATCAAAGAAATTCAATACAAATCATAAGGACCAAATCTCAGTGTTTAACAAAGGTATAGAATAAAACATAATCACTAATTTTCTTTTGTGTTGGGGGGTTGGGGGCTAGAATTCACTAGAAGTATTTCTTTACCTGCAGGGCTTGGAAAATATAGTTGGCAAGCCCTTTTCATTGGGAAATGTAACAACTGTTCTTGAGAGACCCATGACCCATCTAACAGAGTCTGATGCAAGTACCATATAATTGGCAGCTTTCTCCTGCATAAAATTATAGAAGTGCTGAGTAAGAGTTATGCTCCATTGCATGATCTTTTTCGGTATTTAAATATTTCTTCAATAAAAAGAGATGTAAACGGAGTCCAAATATATGTGTAGTATAAAAAGGGAAAGAACAAATTGATGCTGAGGATTAAGAGAAAGAATGCTCTCAACTTGTTACCTGTGCACATTCTTCTTTCCGTTTCTTCATCTTATCTTCCCTCTTCTTCCTACTTGAATCTTGGCCCAGGATTTTTCTGATAGCCTCAGCCTAAAATTCAGTCAAAACGTGAAGAAAACACTAAAATTACTTCTAACATTCTTGCTGTTCAAAAGGCTGACAAAAATATGAGACAAGGAAGGGGCTAAACCTCAGATTCCCTAGCCTCCATTTCCACTTGCATCCTACGACTCTGAAGAGCCTTAACTCTCTTCAACTGCTGCTCCACTTCAGAAAGTTTCTCTTTTTGCTCTGTCACCAAAAATAATCACTAATATAAAAATAATCATTAATTTCAACAATTATCCAGTTATAACAATAACAAGAACAGATAAGCATAGCAGTGAGCAGTGAAAGTCACTCACTCCTAGGTGGAGCAGGAGGCAAGCCACTTGGGAACTCAATTAGACTTGCACCGAAGCTGGAAGAGACATCTTTGCCAGTTTGAAGGGCCCGCTGACGTGTAGTGACTGTCTTCTTATTATCTCCCAATAAATCAAGAAACTCCTTTTTTGGTTTCTTCTTATTAGTATTGATCTCACCATCTGAAATTGGATCTTCATCTTCCACATAATCAGTATCTTCAAATACTCTCCCTGACAAGAGGTGATCTTTCACATTAACATCATATCTTCCATCAACACTATTCTTCAACACCCTTGATATCTTCTATTGTTTCCTGCTCCCTCCTTCCTCATCATCTTCATACTCCACACCATAATCGACAGTAGCCTTGGGTGTTTAGAGCTTTTCAAGGTATTTAATCTCGTCATCATCATCTTCATCTAACACACGTCTCTTAGAGATCTGTTTGCTTTTGCGGATAGGCTCGTATTTATCAACTTGGTTTGTGGAAATATTTTCTTCAGGCATCCTACTCCTTGAAGCCCTCGTAAGCCACTTCCCTTCTCTGAAGTAAAGGAAAATTTGTATATCTGAAATGTCCTGCAGCACATATATATATTAGAGAGAGAGCCTCAATAAGATGCCTACCAGTCTTTGAATTGGACAACAAAACAGTGTTGCACAAACAAGGCCGCAAAAAATTGGAAGCAAAGGCATCACTGAATATATTCACTGGGCTAAAATCGAAGGGAACAAGAAATATTATTTCCTATACACCAACAGGAACATCATAAGGAATTTCTAGCAGTTAAGGTGACACAAAATCCAGTGTAACAACTTTAAATTTTGTGTGCACCACTGCAACCACATCTAGAAGAGGTTACCATAAAAATTTAAAATTCAAATTTTGCATACAATCTGATTCCTCACTCGGTGATAAAGAAAAAAGCAATTGACATGTAGCTATCCTGCTCATACATTATGCCCAGCTGTAATGTCCCCAATTTTGCTATGCCATGGATATGAATTAAACCTTGTTGCATACAGTTGGTACAGATTCAATAAATTTTGAAGAATAGGTTAATGATCCTTTATACTTGACCAATCAACTTCTGTTGCAGCCGAGCAGCATCTGAAATACGAGAAGCTTTTGTAGCAGAAGACCCAACACCAGATGCGCCATCTGATATTGACTTGGCATGAAAATTGCCTGTGCAAGAACCTATGACCATGGCAGAAAGCAAAACCCTTTTGCTCCATCACCCTATGGATCAAAGAAACAAATTTTACAGTGTTTCTTGAGAAATTCTAGTCCTTAAATTGAGAACAACCATAATACAGTCATGCACTATAACTCAATTTTCTTTATGCAATTCAATTCCGAAGTCACAGTGTCATTTAAAACTCATTAATCCATCAAAACTAACAATCCAAAAGACAAAAAAACAAATAATGGAGAGAAACTCTGCAACCCCTATAGACCCAACAAATAGATAAAACCATAATTAGAACACTTTGCTCATCGAAATACCAGAAATCCACCATACCAAGAAAACATCTCCATTTCATCAACAACAACAACAACAACAACAAAAACCATGATCACAAAAAACAATCCAAACGCCTGACAAGCACCCAAAAAAACTTAAACAACACACATTCTCTTCAAAATTAAGAAAACCCATGATCAAAAAAAGCAATCACAATAGCTTGAAAAATACTCCCTTGACTAGGCTGAGTCTGTTAGAGCGTTCCTCCTCAGCCATCAACTCCACCCCCAAGGACTTTCCCTCGTCAACACAGACCCGACTGGCAAGTATCTCTTAGCGTTGTTCTTGACACCCAACGGAGACAGCACTCCTTACCTTTTGCCGATTCCTCTCTCTCTCTCTCTCTCTCTCTCTCTCTGTTTTTGAATGTTGCTAAACTCAACGGTAATATTTTTTGAAATTCAAAAGAGAGAGTTGGACTTGGATCACTGCTCAACCGTATGGGCCTATGCTCGTTTTAATGGGGCCCATTGTTATTAAAATTTTGAAACTGAAATAAATGATAGTATTTTCTAGCCCACTAAAAAAAAACGCTAAATTTATTAGTATATATATATATATATATTAAAAAATCAGTAGTGTTTGGAGTGAAATCAAGTTGATTTTTGTTTCTCATAAAATAAATAAATAAATAAATAATTTGATGAAATTTAGTGATCACTGTTTGTCCATCATGACAAAAAAGAGTGATAATATAGGGAGAGTAGGATAATGTGGACGTAAATACTTTTTTTTTTTTTTTTTTATGTATTTAGCTAAAGAGAGAGTTAATTTAGCTAATTGTGGTTGTAAATACATGTTTTTTATTTAATTTGATATATTTGCTATTTGAGTAGCTTTTACATTATGTATGGAGTTTAGAGCTTAGATTCTCTACCCATTCATTTTGATATCGTTGAGCTAAATTATTATATTTTAATTATTATCAATTTCATTTTCACATGCCTATGTTGAATTGAATATTCTATTATATTATGATATGTGCTCTTTGTGAGAAATCTAGTGCTAAAATTGATATTATTGGTCATTAAATTTAACATAGAATACATAACTTGTTTATTATTACTTAAAAAAGAAAAAAAGTATAGAGCTTATCAAGTTAGTCATCCTATTTCGCTCTATGGTTTTTCAAGACCAATTGAGTTTAATAAGTATTCGTTCTATGGTTTAGCATCCATTAGTTTCCTTGTCTATGTTATTCTCAAAAAAAAAAAAATGTATATATATATATATATATATGTTTCCTTGCCTATATGTCTAACGGAATAATGATGTATCATTTTTTAAGTAATTTGAAAATTTTCTCATTATTAAAAAATTAAACATAAGTGCAAGTCACAAATATGAGTTGTCAAACAAAGAGTTTTTATGTTTAAAGATTATGAAGTCATGGGGAGAAAATAATGGTACACACAAGTCTTTCTTCTCTCCCTCACCACCTTTCTCAAATTTCCCTTCTTGTTATATGTAAAAAAAAGTTCTAAGCTTATGCATTTTATGTGTTGTGCTATTTTTCTATTGTTTAGTACCTTAAGCTTGTAATGATAGAGGACCAATAGCCTATATTAAAAAATATTTGAATTTTGGGTTTGATTTTCTCATTATTGCTTTTCTAAGAACCCAAAGGGATTTTAAGCTCTTTTTCTTCACTTTATTTCCCTTTAAAAAATTGTCCTTGACAACAAAATAAATGAAGGTTTCAATATACAAAAGAATTATAACTCAATTAACAAATATATATATATATATATTAGAATACTAAAGTGTAAATTTAAGGAGACATTGGAAACTTCATAATTACAGTTGCATTTTTTCTTTAGAAAATCATTTAATTATTCTATGGAGAGACTAGGTAAGGCTTCTGTGGGGCCAGAGAATTTAGCAACCCCGGTCCACTCTATGCTAAGCCCAAGGCCCACGCCGAGGAGAAAGATGTGTCCGAGGATGAGTCAAGGAAGCTCCATTCGCCAGGAATACCGCCGAGGACAATCATGTCCTCGACCCACACGAATCATTGAAAGAAGGAGAAAAGTGCCTTCAGAGGTAACCTTCCAGAGCAACCCAAAACAGAGGCAAGTACAACGGGTTGGCCATGGAAGCATGGTGGAGGAGGAATCCTAGAAGGAACTGTCACCTCCACATAAAATGCCCACAACTAACGTTCTGGCCGCATTAAATGGAGAAGTGACCCCTGAACAGTGCCGCCTCAGCTGCTACCACCCACAGAAATGATGGGAAGGTGGCTGATGGAACAGGCACTCGAGTGATGACCTGCATGATCGACAAATGAAGGGCCGAGATTAACCAGAAGGGGGTATAAAATGTAACAAGTCCTCCAAAAAGGGGGACGGTAGTTTTAGGAGAGAAAAAGAACGGTAGCCCTTGTATGATCTTTGTAATCTAGGACCAAAGAAGGAAGAAGAATATACTATCCGAGAAAGTGGCCGAGAAGCCTAACTTCATACTTTTAGTTTGTATTCCTGCCAATCGATCCATGTATTCCCATGCTTAATTGTACAACCCTCACTAGGGCCTAGTTCTCTGACCCGCACTCTACAAATTCATTGTATTAGGCCAGCTAGGCTTGAGTCCACTCATTCCCAAGGAATACTGCTCGAACAAGGTCCCTACAGCTTCTACTAACTAATGCATATTACCTTTTTCAAAACATAATTATTTTCTTCTTTAAAGAAATAGTTGATAACGATAAGAAGATAGAAAAGATAAGATGGAAGGAAGGACCTCTCCCACTTCTAAATAAAATACCTAATTAGAAAGAGAGATAAAACAAAGTTCTCAACATTATAAAAGCTTGCCCATTTAGCAAGATTTTGGGTTAAATGGTTTGTGTGCCTTTTTACAATACAAAAATGATAGAATAGTTTGTAAATTACTATTTTAAGTATCTTTTTATTTTAGGGATAATTACACATAACCTACCTGTGGTTTGAGTGAAAATCACTTTACCATTTATGGTTTGAAAAATATCACTTAACTCACCTGTGGTATGTTTCCGTCAATCTCCGTAACCCACCTCAAGCCCAACCGTTACAAAAACACCTCTTAACCCTAAAACACAACATAACGTGAATCAAAATACCCAAAACTCAAAAACTTTTCGAGAAAGAGATCTATGATGAGATCAACGTGTTCTTCATGGTTTGGAGTGTCTGGAAGGGGAGAAATCACAAGTTTCGCAACATCGAAGCTAGGGAAAGTAGTTTCGGTAAAGAAAATCAAGGTATTTATGTCTATTCTCGATTTAGGGTTTCAGATTTTGTGTCTGTTCTCATCTCATTTGTGGGTTTAGTGCAGCTTACATCACTGAGGGAGATCTTGTACATAAAATGATGTTGATGAGGATGAGGGTGACTCTGACTCTTCTCTCATTTCCTTCAACTTATTCTTCTCTATCAAAACAACTCGTTTCCTTCACCAGCACGACCATTTGAGCCTAAAGCCACCACTCTCACTGAAACTGGACCTTTTCTTTGAACCCGAGAGATAGAGTAGCTACAGGACCCTGATATCCCAATATTGTTTTGTGCCACCCAAAACCGCCACCCAAAAACCCACTGCCTCAAACATCCACCAATCAAACCAACACCCAAACAACCACTAAACCAACATCCAAAGCCACCCAAACACCCAGCAACTACCGACGAGCAAAGCCCACCACCCACGGCCCACAACCCATGGCAAGCAAAGCCCACTATAGACAACCACGACAAGTGAAACGGAAACCTAGAAATGAAAAATTTTCAAGCCGCCGCTGTTGTCACTATCTTCCTACCTCTACCGCCGTCGTCCCTTGCTTCTACTGTCGCTGCAGCCTTCAAGCATCTGAACCGAGAGAGACAGAGAAGAAGCTCATCGAGAAGAAGCTCGGTTGTGGCCAGGTCGAGGAGCTCATCGAGGAGGCTCATGGCGAAACCCACGGCTTGGGTTGGCGAGAGTGAGGAACTGAAGAGAGAGTAAGGGTCGGCGGCGAGTGGAGGAATACGTTTGGGTAGGGGAGTTGGGCTGGTGAGGAGTGGAGGAAGATCGGTGAGCTGGGTCGGCAGAATGGGCTGCGAAGATTGGCGAGTTGGGTCGGTGGAAGGGCTGGGGAGGCGAGCTGGGTCGGCGGAAGGGCTGGACTAGGGCTGGGGAGGCGAGCTAGGTTTATGGTGGATGGGCTTATGCAGATTAGCGATGGAGGAAAAGAGAGAAACTCAAAGGGAAGATGGAGAAGAAAATGTGAGGAGAGAGACAGCTGGGATGAAATGAAAGAAAGAAAAGGTAGAAAAAAATAAGGAAAAAAAATCAGAGGAGTGTGAACGTGCGAATAAAATTATTTTGGTATGTTCTTTAGGTTCAAAATTTGTGTGAATGGGAGGCAAAAAAATACCATTTTTTTATCTTGTTTTTCTTGCATTTTGTGTTATTTTTTGTTTTGGGAGGGGAGAGACATAAAATTTGTGCAAGAATACCTATTTACCCCTAATTTTAACAGAGGTGGGTTACGGAAAACAAACGGAACATACCTCAGGTGGGTTAAGTGACACTTTTCAAACCACGGATAGGCAACGTGATTTTCGCCCAAATCACAGGTGGGTTATGTGTAATTATCCCTTTATTTTATGTTTTAAAATTTGATATATCATTTTATTATTTTCTTACTCCTTTTTTTAATTAATTTATTTATTTTTTATAACTAGTTTATTGTTCTACAAAATAAATATTGTAAAAATTAGCCTTGCTCATTTTTACTCCTTTTTATATATATAATTAATAATGTGAGAATTCCACAATCCAAAAACAAATAAATATCATGAGAAACCTTTAGATTCTTTTGCTAAACCCTTTAGCATTAATTATTTTGCAAAAATGTTCCACCTATGGAAAACATATAACAAGGTTTAAGTTAAATTTTGTGTAACTTTAAGTAATATTACACTACCTAATAACTTTTTTTTTGAATTAATAATTTGAATATTTTGTTGTGGTATTTAATGTTCTCTATTTCATTAACACTCATGTCTTCTTGCCAATAGAATATTATTTGTCATTCGATCTATAAACTCATTTTTCATACATAATTAACACTTTACCCTCACAGTCTATACCTCTGTTTACAATTACTCCCCTTGAATTATAAGAATGCATGATCACTACTCTAAACTAATGCTTGCATGACATTTTGTACCCTGTCGTCTATTTGGTAGTTAAGTTCGTTGGAAAAACAAGTCACGCGCATGACTCACATGACTTTCTCTGTCCAACTTAATTGCCAAATAGATGGAAAGTGTAATTTTCCATTATTCCCCAATAAAAAGAATGAGAAGATTACAAAATTGAACTTTGCTTTTATTTTTTTTAAAAGCTTTTATTTATTGATAAGTTACCTGCACGCTAATCCATTTATTTTTGAAAAAAAAAAAAAAAAAAAAACCTTTGACTACTATCATTTTGGTATCTATTTAAAATTTTGATGATATTGGGCACATCTTATCAACTAATTGCAAAATTGATAAATAAGATTTTGAAAACTTCATAGTGAAGTAACCTAAAAACTCTAAAAAATCCTAATTCCAGTCAAGTTAGACCTCATTGGCATGAATTTAATTTTGAATTATTATTTCGAAAATAATATGGTCAATATCAAAATTAAACTGAATTTATATTTTAGTCAATTGTATGAGTTAAAGCGTGAATTTGAGTATTTTGCAATACAGGTATGGATCATTTGGCATCAACTAAACAAGGTGATAAGCGGGGTGGCCAATATGCTGAGCCTCTCCTTCTAGTACAGCATGCAATGGAACAGTGTTCACTGATGATTAATCCTCAAGCGTCATTGTTGTCATCTGAGACAATCAAGATGAGTAACTCGTTGCTTTTAGTTCAAAAAGGTGGTGCAGTTCGAGATAGGGAAGAAGCAGAAGTCCTAACAGCTAAAAGAGCAATTGAATTCGCGATTACGATGTGTATAATCAACTTCTACCTTTAAAGAGAACTGCTTTTCAATGAGCATGTTATTGAGGACTTTTAGTAATCTCTCCCATGTTGTCTGTTTGTTGAGCCTATAGTACATAGAATAGAGAACCAAGTGGCACATTTCTATTATAGGATACTACGAAACAATTGCATTAGCCAGTCAATCTAGAACAAAACATTAGCAAAACATAGTAATCCTTCAACATCAACATACTTTAGTGCACAATTAACATTGAATACAACCAAGATAAGAAATATTTTCAGAACTTTCTTTACTAATTCATGAAGGATAAAGCTAAGTGCATAGGTCAACAATTGTGACAAGAACAACATTAACATCATTAAAATATAAATGAAGCGCATAAATAAAATTATCCATTACATAGTTATTGGGCATAAAGGTACGGGATACCTAGCTAACCGAGTCCTTTCGCTTAAGTTTTTCAACCTAAAATAAATTACGCAACACCATTTTGATGAAGGTAAAAAATAGGAAGGAAGAGAAAATTAGTAAATTTAAATTAAGGCACAACAAAATAGAGAGATAATTAAATCGTTGCTATGATCAACCAAATTATTTGGATTCCATGGCCAATACAAAATTCTTGATTTGTATTTCCTCATCTTTGCCATATATAATCTGAAAACATTATCCCTATAATTACTAGAACTTGTGACTGTCAAAAACACAACTTACAATCACTTGATACTTCAAATCTCCCATGCTAATAGGTGAAGGATGGGTTGAAAGCAACCAGTCAAAAAATTCTTTACAACATAAGAACACTCCATTTACTACCACTGTTTGAAAGCTTACCAGGAGAATTGAGATGAATGAAAGATCCAGAGTCACCAAATCGACTTTTTGGGGGAGTTCAGAAAAGTATCTTAAATTTGTCCTTTCTATCACACAAACACGTTCATCTCGATGAATTTTGTCAACCACCTAAAAAAGTCATTAGTTATTACCAATAAAATCTTTAATGATCAACAGTTCTTATAAAAAAGTGAACGTGGGAGGATCATCATATTAATAATTCTTGGGTAAATGTAGAAAAATTGCATCCACACTAATAAAGAAATCCAGCCTAAAGATGAAAATAAAACAGAAGCTTCTCTAACAACATATTAACTATAAGTTCTATTCAATTTCCATGAATGGGGGAGAAGTGGTCTTAGTAAAGGACTTTCTCACAACCAAAAGAGGGAAAAGTTTATTTTACTCAAAACAAGTATTTTTTGCTGATGCTTGACACCACCAATTTCATCAACAACCACAATTTCATCACCAACACCTACTCCATGAATCTGATGAGACTGCCACCACTATAAAAAATTATGCTAGGAAGTGAAAATATAAGCATCAACTACATCGCGTCCACCATCATCGTCATTGCAACCATTAACAACCAACACCACCATATATGTCATCAACAACAACCAAGCCTAAGTCCCATATTTTTTGAGGTTGGCTATGGACCCTCAACAAACTTTATGTACCTCCCCTGCTAAAGATATCACAAGCATTTCCTCTAGGATGACTACTACCACCACTACTAGACATGGCAAAACGGGTCAGAATTTTTTGACTCGACCCGAAAAAAACCCGACTCAAACCTGATTTTTTTTTACCCAAAGCAAAGACAGGTTGACCTGTGTTTTTTGCGGGTCAACCCGACCCGACCTGTGACCCGAACCATTTTTAAACAAATTTTTTTTGGTAAAAAAAATAAAGATAATATTGGTTTAATTGTTTGTTGTGAGCTTTGAGGAAACAATTGAGACATTTACATAACTGCATGCAAATGAATAGAATGATGAATGATTAAGCATTCTGTAATGAGTAAAGACTTTTAGATATCAAATAGTAAAGTACATGCTAAGATAATCTAGTTAAAATAGAGTTAAAATTATAGATTTAAAATTGTAGATATGTCTGAGAAACATTTATAAGTGTGAAAATAGCGAAACCAAAGTATCAAATTAGCATAAATTATGGATGCTTAGACCTATTCTTTAACAATTTATGTCCAAAATAAACAGCTTTTCAAAATAAATTATAATATTTCCTAGAGTGTGTGTTGCTTAACAATGATATGATATTTATAAAAGAGACAATGTATAAATAAGTAAATAATCAAACTTTAATGCATAAAATTAATTTTCAAGATTGTAAATTTCTTATATTCTTTGTCAAATGGGTTATCCAACAAGTCATTTGTAATTTTGTTTTATATTTTGGGATGTTGATATTGTCTAGAAATAAAACGTGTGTATTTGTTTTACTTATCTCTGTGTTATTTTGTTTTAGTTAGTAATGTTGGGATTTGTATTATTTTAAAATTATTAAATAAGTATTAATAAGTTTAACTGACTTCATTCTCAATATAAGTGGAGAATTCAAAGTAATACATTTTACATCAAGTATTTTGTTGTATGACTTTCCAATTGGCAAATACATGTTGTTTTCTTTATTAAAAAAAAAAAAAAAATCATGTGAAAAATATGGGTCAACCTAACCTGACCCGACCTATAACCCAATTGACCTCAATCCATTTTTAACCCGCTTAAAATAACCCGTTTTTTACCCACAACCCAATTGACCCAGCCTGACCCACCCGTTTGCCATGTTTAACTACTGCCTCCATTTGTGCAAACTATGCCATTGTCACTCCACTATTGTCATCACCAAATTGACATATTCTATTATGGGTTTTTAATGAAAACCTTCACACTTTTCAATATTACAAAAAATGCTTTACCCAGTGCACAAAACTCTCACTTTGGGTTACCACTAAGCCTACAATTGTTTGTGTTTCTCCTTTCCACTCTATTGACATCTAATCGGCAAAATTGAGGTGATTTTATCACATATTATCAACTAGCTTAGCCACTACCCACCAAGTATAGTGTGGAGGGTGAGGTCATACATTCAAGAGCATCGTAATTCACCAATATATATGTATGTATGTGTGTGTGTGTGACTAACCAATCAAAATAAAAAATGTATGTGTGCTTATATATAGACCTAGGGTAACTCTTTGCAATGTTACACCACTCCATCAACAATGTAAGGATTACATTGCCTTGTTATACTCATGCTTGCAGAATATCTAGATGATCGGAGATTAACTACTATCTCATCATAAAAAATGTTAAATTTCAAATATTTTTAACTTTAAAATAACTATATAAGATGGTAAATAAAATTTGATCAATAGGAAATTTCATGAACATATCAAAAACAACGAAAATGTGTGATTTAACAATGGAATTCTTCAATCTAATAAAAATTTATGAAATGTTGTAACATCGTAAATAGTTACCAAGTATAACTTGATCCTAATCTTGTACTAGAGAAAAGATAGAAAAGTTTCATTCACTCAAAACAAAAATATTTTTTTGCTGATGCTCTACACCATAGTTTCATCAACAACCACAATGACATCACCACCACCTACTCTATGAATCTGATGAGACTGCCAACACTATAAAAATTTATGCCAAGAAGTGACCACATAAGCATCAACTACATCACCTCCTCCATTATCAGTCATTGTAACCATTAACAACCAACAGTACCATATATATCATAAACAACATTAACAACCAAGCCTTAGTCCCATAATTTTTGAGGTTGGCTATGGACCTTCAACAAACTTTATGTACTACCCCTTTTGAAGATATCACAAGAATTTCCTCTAGGATGACTACTACCACCACTGCCTCCATTCGTGCAAACTATGCCTTTGCCACTCCACTACTGCCGCCACCATCACCAAATTGACATATTCTATACTGGGTTTCATTTTTAACAAAAATCTTCACATGTTTCATTATTGCAAAAAAGGTTTTAGTTCTAGTGCACAAAACTCCCACTTTGAGCAACCACTAACTAAGCCTACAATTGTTTCAATATTTTTCCTTTCCACTATTGAACATCTAATTGGCAAAATTGAGGCAATTTTATCACAAATCATCAACAAGCTTAGTCACTACCCTCCAAGTATGGCTGGAGGGTAAGGTCATAGGTTCAATAGCATCGTAATTCACCAATATATATGTATGTTTGTGTGTGTCTAACCATTCAAAATAAAAAATTTATGTGTGTGTATATATATAGACCTAGCGTAACTCTTTAATTGGATTACATTGCCTTGTTATACTCTTGCTTGTGGAATATCAAGATGATCAGAGATTAATTACTATCTCTTCGTAAAATGTTAAATTTCAAGTATGTTTAACTTTTAAAATAACAATAAGATAGTAAATAAAATCTGATTAACAGGAAATTTGGCGTGCATATTAAGAACAAAGAAAATATGTGATTTAACAATGGAATTCTTCAATGTAATAAAAATTTATGAAATGGTGTAACATTGCAAATAGTTACCTAAGTGTAACTTGATCCTAAACTTATACTAGACAAAAGCCTAGACTTTCCATTCAATGCCTAGAGAGTAATCAATACAAAATCTAAGCAAGATTGTGAATTAGAAGATAGAAGTAGTCAAAAGTAGGGGTTTTTCTGTACACATCATTTGTACACATTTTAATTACAGACATCAATAATAAATTTTTTTTTTTTTTAAGTGGAAATCATGCTTGAAATTATGGACATTTTGTGTTTACTTCACATTTTAAAGTACTGAAAAATAATAACAAGTTAAAAAATTGTTATTGGAGCTAGAAAAGCTCACTTCTTTGGTGGTTGAAACTTCCCTAAACTTGCAACAGCATAGCTTCTAAAGAGACTGAATTTGGGCTTTAACCCATCTCACTGAAATCATTTTTAAAAAGAAAAAAGCAATTAATCAGACCACAAATCCACATAAAACGAAATGGAGAGTGTATTGGAAAGATTTGGAGTTTTGGAAAGAGAAAGAAAAGACAAGCTTGGTGTGCTATGAAGCAGACGTGAGATACTGCCAATGTGAAACTTCAATAGCTGCGGTGCCATATTTGGCCGAATTTTCTTTCCCTCTCTATTTTCTAGGGAAAACAGGGCAGAGCAAATAACAATCCAAAACTCTATGAAAGTGATAAAAGAGCAGAGCCCATAACTCAAATATAAAATTAACCAATTATTTTTTTAAGAGTACCATAGGAATGACTCAAATATTTGGGTACCAACTTTAATTTTTGTAGGTTAAATTTTTATGACGTTAAATAAGAGTCCTCACACCACCATTCTTTGTAGAAAATCATGTGGAAATAGAAAAAGGAAAGGAATGGTCATAGATTACAGATAGTTAAATAAGAGTTGCATATGTGATTGCAAATAAGAATTTTGGGAAGAATCAACCAGATGAATATATAAAAAGATTCAAATCAACATTGGGCTTAAATTTACACTCAATCCTAGAACTTCAGCATCTACAAAAATTATACTCGAAAGGAACATGAACATTTAGTAATAATGGTACCGTAAGTTTTCCCAAGAAGAACCACTAGAATGGTCCAAACTAGTAACGCCTAATCACAACGAGAGAGGAAGTATGATTTAATCAAACCCATGAACCTTAAGAGCAGATTCTATCCATCCAACGCATACTACGAAGCACCATATGCTCCTAAGGTACCTAGAGAGCTGGCATACGACCAACCAGAAAGTGAGTACTACATTATTGCACGGAAGCGAAGAGAAAGATTAGTTAAAAAGCTAAACAATGTACCCAATTTACCCAATGTACTCTATCTTTCTTCTTGTACCCAATTTTACTAGTTCTGACTCACACAATATTTCTAAGTAGTTTTTGGTACTTAGATGTAAGAACCCGATTTGAATTCCTAGTCCAAAATGTGAATGGATTTAGGCTCAAAAAGCCCAAAACAATGAATTTGTAGAGAAATGAGTTAAAAAACTGGATTTTAGCTAATCGAACGACAAGTTAAGTAGGTTGGTGATAAAAGAATGAAGATGGACAAGTGTAGACTTAATAATAAATGTCCTTAGCAATGTCCGAGAAGACTGGTTCTTATATAATGCTCTTAAATGGGGTTACAAGTTTGGTTCTGGATTGCTACAGTGTTTCTTCCTTCCTTTTTTCGATCCCTTTTTCTCGTTGCCCCTTCCTTCTTTTATACTGTCTTTCCTTTTCATCCCTTCCTTCCACATGCATGCCAGATGGTTGGTGTTGATACTTGTCCCATCAGCAACTCCTATAAGTCTTCATATAGTAGCTGTAAGGCTAAAATACACTGTTCAGGTATCACTTCCACATTAATGCGACCAGGGAGTTAGCTGCAGTGCATTTAATGCGGAGGTAGCAGCTTTCTTCGTAGATATTTTAGAACATTTCCCTGTCCTGAGTTCTCATAGTGTTTATCTGTATCAACTAAGTGCTTCTGTAACATTCCCCCAGACGACAAACCACCTCTGTGAACCTCGGCTTCAACTAGTTGAGGAGGATTTTATCCTTGGCACCACTCCTTGAGCTATTATGATCAAAACTAACTTCTCCATTTTCCAATATGGGCCATTTTGACAATGTTTACCGCCTTCGAACTCTTTTAGTCCTCGACTTGGGCCTTAGATCTATTATATATATATATATATATAAATAATGGGCTCCGGGGCCCAATGCCCCTACAATAGCCCCTCGAGATTCTTCTTTTTGGATCCTCGGGAAGAAAGAAGGATTTTGACATCACTGTAGTTGCCCTGTGCTCTCTACATCCTACCTCTGCTAGTAAAGACGCCTTTTTAACTGCCCAAAACACGTTTCTAGCACTCCTGCATTCGAGACTGCGCTCAATAAATTCTTGTGGCTTCTTGCTCCCCACGTTCTACGGCGTGATGCACATCCAACGACTGACGTTTTCGTTGGGTACCCAGTGGCAATTTTCCCGCTTCTAGCTTCCCCCTCGATATAAATACCTTTCAAATCAATTTCTCCTCTCACTTTAGCATTCATTCCGTTCTAGCGCACATACCTAGAATCTACACACCTTTTCAACTCACTTGACCCCTTACAAATACCAAAGGCCTGTCTGAGGACACCTTTACTCTTCCTATAAGTCTTCTTGAACTTTTTCTCTTTTCTTTTTTATACATTCTTCTTCTCTTCGCATTCTTTCTTTTTCTCCTCGACTCCACTCTCTTTTCTCAATCTCCTTAGTTCTCTCATCCCTTCCTAGAAATGGGCAGATTTAATAGGTTAGTAGATTCCAAGGAGGGCATGCCAAACTTTAGGGCTAAGTATAGGATCCCTCTAGGGGCAGGCACTAAATACTGTAAAGAGGGTCAATGGCACACAGATAGGCAAGAGGGAGAAATAGTAATCCCAATGATTGCCTTTATAGAGGGAGGGATGAGAATCCTTATGGGTGTTGTCACCAGAGATTACCTTAAGGCCCATAGGTTAGTTCCTACCCAATATGCCCCTAACATTTTCAGAATACTAGGGTGTGTAGATGCGCTTAATGAAAAAATGGGCTTAGGGTTAACTCACAACGACGTTCAACTGGATCTATAATTTCCACTACCTTACTAGGCAAGGGTATTATCTTAAGTCTAGATACCCCGAGGTCAGACTTATTCAATGCCTCCCCGACTCCAACAAAGGCTTAAATAAAGATTTCCTGATTATATCAGGGGAATGGCACAATGGCCTCTCTTGTCTGACGAGGGAGGGCAAACTAGGTGGGGCTCTGAGCTTAGACTCACAATTTCAAAGTCATTCCATTTTTCTTTTTCTTTGATTTTCGTCTATATCCTAAGTATCTTTTGTCTTGCATTTTGCTAATGTTATCTTCTTGGCTTTCTTGATGGTTTTGCAAACCCATACTCTACCATGCCCAATTTCAGTCTCGTAAACCAGGAGAGCTTAGACAAGATCTTGAAAGCCGAGGTTTTTGTCCACTCTGACGGTCAACTCAGGGCAGCCCACTTGATATTGGGTTATACCCCAATCTTAAAGAGCTTCTTAGTGCCTAAGTGCGTTATTAAGGCAAACAACCCACGCCTCCAAAGGATCGGTGTAGCTGCGTCGGCTTTCTTCTTCCTGGTCCAAAACTAGAGGGCACGCTCACCACAGAGCCAGTATTTGAAGGTATACCAAAGGTAACCTCGCCACTACATCAGACAACTAGGGTAGCTACTTCATCTCGCCTAACCAGCACAGAGGAAAAAGACGTGGTAGAAGTACCTGATTTCGAGGACGAGTTTGAGGTTTTCAACCAAGCCTTATCCCTAGAGACTTCAATTCCTGACCTCGGCCTGCCGTTCTCACCAATACTCGACGAGATGGGGATACAACGTAAACCTAAATCCAGTTTGTTGGACTTGATAGAGTCCCAACTGGGGAGGAATGCACCTAGGAAGGCAACCCAAACTAAGCCTCCCACTCCCCCACCTACCCTACCCTCATAAACAGCTGATCTAAAGAGAAAAAAAGAGCCCAAAGGGAAGGAGGTGGTAGAACCTAGCCAAACCCTCCCCCCTCGTGAGGATGAGGCTCAGAGGGCGGCCAAACAAGCCAAAACAGGGTAGAGGGGCGTCGAAAAGAGAAGCAATCCTCAGGTCAGGCCCCCAGCTTGGCTTTTCTGCCCCAATGCTGAATGGAGAGCCTTTACTAGCCAACACCTCCATTAGGAACTTCTAGGGAGGAGTAGCCGGTTACGTGGCTAACACGATGGAGTAGGCTTTGTTGCTCCCCGAGGACATGGCTGAGCTACGAAGCATGAGGAGACATGAGGTTTTCCTCAGTCTCAAAAGATACCTCGCCATGGTATGTCCTTTTCCTTTTTTTCTTGTTTGTTTTATTTACTTTCTTCTTCTAATCCTTGTTTATTTCCTTGGCAGGCTGTTCAAGCCTCATTCCAATCAGAAGAATTGACCAACTAGTGCCATCTACAGAT
This sequence comes from Quercus gilva, assembly GCA_023621385.1. Lineage (NCBI taxonomy): Eukaryota > Viridiplantae > Streptophyta > Magnoliopsida > Fagales > Fagaceae > Quercus > Quercus gilva. The sequence goes on from CM042477.1 coordinate 59,652,776, forward strand.
GAAGGAAGAGGAAGGAAGGCGTAACGCAGCCGTGGAGGCATTTCAGGTGGCCGAGAGAAGCATCCAAAAGCTAAAGAAGAAGCTGCAGGAGGAGGATAAAGAAAGAAAATATGCAGCAGCTACCCTCGAAAATGTTGAAAAACAAGCTGAGAGCCAAAGGTTGCAGTTGCGTAGTGTTGAAGACTAGCTGGCCTCCTCCAAGACCCAAATTGCCGTCCTGAAAAAAATTTGGAAGAGGTTGAGAAGGCCAAAGCTCTAGCCGAGAAGGCCAAGGATGAGACAGAGAAAGCCAAAGATGAAGCTGAGCAGCATGGGTACGATGTTGGGGTGGCTAAGACCGAAGACATCCTTAGGGCCGAGGTCCCTGCTACGTGTAGGACCTATTGTGCCTTGGTATGGGATAAAGCCCTCAACCAAGCCGGGGTTGAGGCTTCTTCCATGCTTAGGAAAGCAAAAAGTGTCTACTACCCCCCAGCTATACGTCCCTCAAGCTCTTTAGACTCTAGGTCGACCTAGTGTCCTCGAAGGCAGGTGAAATTCCAGGCAGCCCTACCAAAGCTCCTTCTGCAGCTAACACTTCTTCAGAGGGGGTAAAGCAAGCTGAGGACCCTTCAAAGACAGGGGATGTCAATAAGGAAGTAGCCCAAGGCTCTGATCTACCTCCAATTGCTCCAAAGGATCCCTCAAAGGAAAAAGAAGCTTTACAAGGCATGGAGCTAGTACTGGCAACTCTCGCCATACCCACAAAAGAGGATCCTAAGGACAATGCCAAAGTGTCCTCCACGACAGCAAATACACAACCTCCCGAGGACCCAAAAGAAAAACTTGTAATAAAAATGAAGTTAATAGGTTGTCTTTTTTCTTTTCTTTTTTTTTTTTGTTTTCAATTTGTAATCAATTTAACTCTTTGTATTTGATCTACCTTGTTTTAAGGCTTTTGTTAATGAATGTTATGGGCATTTTCTTTCTTCTTTTATGTGGCTTACATATTGAAGTTAATATGATTTTTGTTTTATCTAACATTTAATGTAAGTAGTGATGAAATAGAACTTCTCTCACTAATCTACTTGAGTGATAGAAAATTTCTCCCATTTCATATGATCAACAGCAAAAATAGGTGAAATTTACTAAGTCCACCATCTCGGCAAGGGATAATTTCAACTTTAAGAATATACACCATAATATAATTTGCATATAGGTTCAAATGTGCTCTGTTCCTTGCTTATTTGTAAGCTTAAAGGAGCGAAAGGATAATCACCTCTTGAACAAACATAAGTAAACCGGTAAATGCTTTAAGCAATACTCATGAACATCTAATTGAGACTTTCGTTTTAGTAAAAATCATTGTCATTTGAAGTGGTTTTACCTGATATTGAAGTCATAAATAAGGAATACTGACTTACTTTAAATTTGTAATCCAAAAAGCTTGCAATAACTAAGGCTTTGCCCTAACCCTTGGCAATTTGATAAAAAATATCGATTTACCCAAAGTATGTGGTTCGAGGATCTAGACATAGCTAAGGTCTTGTTTAATACTTAGATAGATGTCAGGGAGTATTAATTTTCCCAAAGCAGGTGGTTTGAGGAACCAAGTATAGCTAAGGTTCTGTTTAATAATTAAAATAATGATTAAAAGTTATCAATTTTCCTAAGGCACGTGGTCTGAGGATTCAAGCATGACCGATGTTCTGTTTGATACTTAGATAGATGTCAGGGAGTAATAATTTTCCCAAAGCAGGTGGTCCGAGAAACCAAGCATAGCCAAGGTTCTGTTTAATACTTAAAATAATGATTAAAAGTTATCAATTTTCCTAAGGCATGTGGTCCAAGGAGCCAGACATGACCAATGTTCTATTTGATACTTAGATAGATGTCAAGGAGTATTAATTTTCCCAAAGTAGGTGGTCCAAGGAACCAGACATAGCTAAAGTTCTATTTAATACTTAAAATAATGATTAAAAGTTATCAATTTTCTCAAAGTATGTGGTCCGAGGAGCTAGGCATGACCAAAGTCTTGTTTGATACTTAGATAGATGTTAGGGAGTATTAAATTTCCCAAAGCAGGTGGTCTAAGGAACCAGGCATAGCTAAGGTTTTGTTTAATACTTAAAATAATGATTAAAAGTTATCAATTTTCCCAAGGCACGTGGTCCGAGGAGCTAGGCATAACCAATGTTCTGTTTGATACTTAGATAGATGTCAAGAACACATAACAAACAATATAACAAACCCAAATAGGGTGAAGAAAATCTCCATTAATAATAATATCTTCTAAGGTTATATACATTCTAGGGGCGTGGTACAGCCTTTTCCTCTAGATTTTCAAGATAATATGCACCTATTCTGGCCATTAATGTGATACGATAAGGCCCCTTCCAATTGGGTCCCAACTTCCCCCATGCTGGGTTCTTAGCGGTTCTCATAACTTTTCTTAGAACCAAGTCTCCAAGTGTCAGTGGCTTTAGCTTCACGTTAGCATCATATCCTTGTTTGAGCTTTGTTGATAGTAGGCCAATTGGACCATGGCATTTTCCCTCTGTTCTTCAATTAAATCTAAGCTCTTTTCCAACAGCCCATTGTTGCCGCTCGAAGCAAAAGAAATTGTTCTCAGCGTGGGGAACCGAGTTTCCAAAGGAATGATATCCTCGGCTCTATAGGTCATTAAGAAAGGCGTCTCCTCAGTAGATCTACGAGGTGTAATCCAGTAAGTCCAAATGACGTGTGCAGTTCTTCCACCCACTTCCCATTCGCGTCGTCCAATCTCTTTTTGAGTCCACTCACTATGACCTTATTGACAGCCTCAGCTTGCCCATTTCGTTTTGCATAGGCTGGAGTAGAATACTTATTCTTTATTCCCAAATCGCAACAGTACCTCCTAAAGGTTTTACTATCAAATTAAAGTCCATTATCCGAGATGAGGATATGAGGAATTCCAAACCAAGTGACAATATTTTTCTAAACAAATTTTTTGGCATCCATGTCCCTAATATTTGCCAATGATTTGGCTTCGACCCATTTGGTGAAGTAATCCGCGCCAACGAATAAATACCTCTTATTCCCTGTGCCTTAGGGAAAGGCCCCACAATATCCAAGCCCCACTGAGCAAAAGGCCAAGGACTGAAGAAGGGATTAAGGACCCCTCCAGGTTGGTGAATGTATGATGTAAATCTTTGGCATTGGTCACACTTCTTCACATATTCTTATACTTTTTTTTGCATATTTGGCCACTAGTAGCCTTGTGTGAAGGCCCTATGAGACAAAGATCTGCCCCCCGTATAGCTTCCACAAATTCCTTCATGTAGTTCTTCCAGGAGTAGCTCAACTGCTTTGGGGTGTATGCATAGCAGATACGGGCCAAAAAAAGACCTCTTATACAGTTTCTGGTCCTCGGATAGCCAGAATCGAGGAGCTTTCCTATGCACTTTGTCGGCCTCGGACTTATTCTCGGGCAAAACGTCTCCCTTGAGGAATAATACAATGGAGTCCATCCAACTAGGACCCACCCTTATTTGATGAATATGAACCATAGTTCCTCTTGTCTTGGTGGGTTTACATAAGTCCTCTACGAGGATTACTTAGAGGTAGACTCTGTGTCGAAGAGGTTGCCAATCTGGCTAGAGAGTTCACATGTGTATTTTTACTTCTAGGGACTTGCAATAAAGTAAAAGACTCGAACCCAGACTGTAAATGTCTAACCTAGTTCAAGTATTCTTGCATTTTAGGATATCTAGCTTCCAATTCTCCTTGGACTTGACCCACCACCAGCCTTGAATCAGAGAATGCCTCCATTAATTTTTCACTCATTTTCTGAACCATGGTCATCTCTACTAGTAGAGCTTCATACTTGGCCTCATTATTTATGGCTGAGAAGCCTAATCTCAAGGATTTCTCAATCGTGATCTATTCTGAAGATGTTAGGACTAACCCTACTCTAGATCCCTAGTGGTTCACTGCACCATCAACGTAGACTTTCCAAAATAAAGGCTTTTGTACGGAGATTACTCTAACCGATTTTTCATCCATGTTCTACTCCTTTACCTTCTCTTCTACTGGGGCTTCAGTAAACTCAGTTACCAGGTTGGCAAGGACTTGACCTTCGACAGAGGTACGATGCATGTATTTGATATCAAAAACCCCTAGAATAGTGCCCCACTTTGCAATTCTCCCTGTGTAATTAGCACTCCGAAGTAGGGACCTGAATGGGAGCTAGGTAAGGACAACAACCGTGTGTGACTGAAAATAGTGGGGAAGCTTGCGTGTAGCATGCACCATTGCTAGAATGGCCCTCTCCAATGGTAAATAACGGATCTCGGCCTCATGTAGTGATTTAGTCATAATAAACTAGCCTCTACACACCATTATCAATTCGTAATAGCACCAAACTCACCGCGTGGGAGGCCACTACAATGTAGGCAAACAAAACCTCATCCACCTCAGGTCTGGACATGATGGGTAGCCGAGACAGATACTCTTTCAACTGCTAGAAAGCCAGGACACACTCCTCGGTCCATTCAAACCTCTTCCACTTGTTCAATAACTGAAAGAAAAGCCTGCATCTGTCCGCCGACCGAGAGATGAATCGGTTTAGAGTGGCTGTCATCCCCGTAAGTCTCTGGACCTCTTTAGGATTCCGAGGTGGTTGCAGATTGTTAATTGCTTTAATATGGTCAGGGTTTACCTCAATTCCACGGTGTGTGATCATGTAGCCTAAGAACTTCCCTGATCCGACACCAAAAGAACAGTTGGAAGCGTTAAGCCGTAGCTGGTGTCTCCTTAAAATATTAAAAATGTTTCCGAGGTCACTAACATGCTCAGACTCTACCTTACTCTTTACCACCATATCATCAATATAAATCTAGATGTTTTTTCCTAACTGTAGTTCGAATATCCTGGTCATCATCTTCTGATAGGTAACCCCTACATTCTTTAAACCAAATGACAACATCTTGTAATGGTAATTTCCAATAGGAGTGAAAAAGCTGTCTTCTTTGGGTCGTCCAAAGCTAAAGGTATCTGATGGTACCCTTGAAAGGCATCCAAAAAGCTCATCCAAGGATGGCCTATAATTGCGTCCACCAGTTGGTCAATCCGAGGCATAGAGAAAGGGTCCTTTGGGCAGGCTTTGTTCAAGTCTGTAAAATCTACACATATGCGCTATTTCCCACTCTTCTTCTTTTACAACTACTGTGTTAGCCTGCCATTTAGGGTAAAAAACCTCTTTAATAGCCCCAGCCTGCTTAAGTTTCATCATCTCGTCCTTAACAACATCAAAGTGTTCCTTGGACGAACGCCGAGGTGGTTGCTTCCTGGGGGTGACAGATGGATTGACATTCAGATTATGGCAGATAAAGCTCAGATCCACCCTGGAGCTTCATAAGCATTCCAAGCGAAAACATCAATGTTCCTCTTAAGAAATTCCACTAACTCCTCATTTTCTTGAGGTGGTAGCTGAGCTCCAACTTGAAAGAACCTTTTCAGATCATCATCTACAACAAATTTCTCTAAATCTTCTCATTTGGCCTCCCCAGCTGGCCCCTTTGCAAGTAATTCCGGAGACTTTGATTGCTATAAGCCTTCTTTAACTGAGGCCGAAGACTCAACTGCTGATTGATGCAAGATTGCGGACATAAGGCACTACCTAGCCATGGATTGGTCTCCTACCAGTTCCTTAATCCGATCTCCTGACAAATACTTCACCTTCTGATGCAGAGTCGAAGAAACATGCCCTAGGGTATAAAACCAAAGCCTGGCCACAATGGTCATATAGGGGGAGTATGGATCCACCACTATGAAGTCCACTTCCACTACCTCTAAGCCTGCCTATACAGGCAACCTAATCTAGCCCTTTGGGATAATAACCTTCCCATCAAAACTTACCAGGGGTGAATCATAGGCGGTCAGATCCCCAGGTTTTAAGTTCAGCCCTCTGTATAAATCAGGGTACATGATCTATGCACAACTGCCCTGATTCACCATTACTCTTTTCACATCATACCCCCTATTCTAAGGGTGACCACCAAAGCGTCATCATGTGGTTGGATAGTTCCAATTTTGTTTTCATCTGAGAAACTCAATGAAGGTCGGATTTTCAATCTAGCTCTTTTTGGCTCAGAGTTGGAGTTCTCAACTGATGATCCAACTACAGACATCACCCTGGAATGATGAGATCCAGTTCTTCCAGGTGCAGCAAAAATGACATTGATTGTACCTAATGGGGGCCTTGAAGGAGCATTCCCCTGAGTCCCTGACCTTGACTAGTCTCTTTGTCTATTGGGTCCGTACAGAAATTGTTACAACCTACCTTCTTTGACCAGTTGCACTAGATGGTTCCACAATGTTCGACAGTACTCGGTGGTATGTCCTTGTTCTTGGTGGTACTGGCAATGAAGGCTTTGGTTGCGTCTCAAAGGATCTCCACTCATCTTGTTCGGCCATTTGAAATATGGCTCGTTCTTGATTTTCTCTAAAACTTGATGCACCGGTTCTCGGAACACAGTGTTTACCACTTGAGGGGCTGTAGGCCCAGATTGTCCGACAAAGTCTCTCTGGGATCTGTTGTTGTTGTAGCGGTCTGACCTAAAATCCCTCCTCTTCTGAGGGATAACCTTGTCCTTTCCCTTATCTTACTGCTAGTCTTCCTCAACCCTCTTATACTTGTCAATTCAATTTATGAATTGACATATACTGGTAACAGGCTTTCTCGTCAAAGATTTCCTTAAGCCATGCCTGGTAAGTAGGCCGAGCTTGAAAGCACTAATGGCCACATCGTCAAAATCACTATCTATTTCGTTGAACATATCCCAATATCTGTCTGAATATGTTTTTAGGGTTTCTCCTTCCCTTATGGACAAAGACAACAAAGAAGCTAAAGGTCGAGGGATCCTGCTGCACATAATAAAGCGGGATCCAAACACTTGAGTAAGTTCCTTGAAGGAATCAATGGAACCTGCCTCAGACTGTCAAACCACCTCATCGCCACAAGCCTTAAATTGGATAGGAATACCGTGTACATTAAGGGCTCGTTCTTGGAGTGTACGACCATCATTTGGTTGAAGTGGCTAACATGTTCCACAGGGTTTGTTTTACCATTGTACATGGTGAAGGTAGGCTGCGTAAACTGCCGAGAAAGTTTCCCTCCCTCGATCTAGTGCATGAAAGGTGACCTGGAAATTTGATTAAGTGCTTTACTCATGGCGTCGTTTCCCAGGCCTATCAAGGTTGAATTTCTGTTTTTACGCTCATGATGATAATCCTCATCATATGAGAAAGACTCGCTAGGGGGAGTCATTAAACTGCGCCTATAGCTACCATTCTCTTCACCATCAGAAGAGAAGTCAGAGTTGGATGGAGCCTGATTTCGCCGTTTATGGCGTAAGCTTCTCTTAAGGTGATCGATCACTTTCTACATGTTTCTAGCATTCTCCTCATGAGAGACGTGGCTCTTATCCCGAGCTCGGCTCTTACTAGTATGGGTAGTATGTACACTTCCTTTACAGTCTCTTTGTCGTTCAAGATCACGAAAGTGATCTTGACGCTGAGACGCCATAGACTCTGCCTGGTGTGGACCTAAACCTACCATTGTTCTACACTAGATTCACTATAACACCAGCTTTCCCACAGACGACGCCAATTGTAAGGACTCGATTTGAATTCCTATTCCAAAATGTAAATGTACTCAGGTCCAAGAAACCCAAAACAATGAATTTGTAGAGAAATTGGTTAAAAAACTGGGTTTTAGTTAATCGAACAACAAGTTAAGTAGGTTGGTGATGAAAGAATGAATATGGACAAGTGTAGACTTAATAATAAATGTCATCGGCAATGTCTGAGGAGATTGGTTCTTATATAATGCTTTTAAATGGGGTTACAAGTTTGGTTTTGGATTGCTACAGTGTTTCTTCCTTCCTTTTTTCGATCCCCTTATCTCGTTGCCCCCTCCTTCTTTTATACTGTCTTTCCTTTTCATCCCTTCCTTCCACGTGCGTGCTAGATGGTTGGTGTTGATACTTGTCCCATCAACACCTCCTATAAGTCTTCATGTAGTAGCTGAAATGTTGAAATGCACTGTTCAGGTATCACCTCCACATTAATGCGGCCAGGGATTTGACTGCAGTGCATTTAATGTGGAGGTAGCAGCTTTCTCCTTAGATATTTTAGGACACTTCCCTGTCCTAAGTTCTCATAGTGCTTATCCGTATCAACTAAGTGTTTCTTTGACGTTCCCCCGGACGGCAGAACACCTTTGTGAACCTCAGCTTCGACTAGTCGAGGATGATCTTATCCTTGGCACCACTCCTTGGGCTGTTATGATCAAAACTAACTTCTCCATTTCCAATATGGGCCCTTTTGACAATGTTTACCGCCTTCGGATGCCTTTAGTCTTGGGCTTGGGCTTTAGATCCATTATATATATATAAATAGTGGGCTTCGGGGCCCAATGCCCCTACATTAGGCTATGTAAGTTCGTTAGTGGAGAACAACTTTTTCTAAATTTTTAGATCACCCATTTAGTTCATGTATGTTTTTCATATTGTAATCTTTTTTATATATACTAGAGGATACTAGTCAAGTATGTTCAATAAAAATAAAAAACTAAACAATGTTCACAAGGAGCGAGAGATGACTATGCCAACTACAATGGAAATGAAATTGCTTGCAGTAGGAGGCTTCAACCACGGGTTCAAATTTTCCTATGGTGAAGTGTTTGGATAACTATCACATAAAATTAGAGATGTGGAATAAATCTGTGGTTGGTCACATGAGGAATAACTTGAGTAGACTTCAAAAACATTTAGAGTGTTTGGAACTTCAAAGTGTCACACTTGAAGTTATTGGTTCTCTGAGAGAGACTAGGGTGGAATTGAATTGCTAGAGAGGTAAGGCAGGAGCAATGTGGCACCAATGATCTGGATTAAGTTGGATTCAGTCAAGTGATAAAAACACCGGCTTTTTCCTCTCTAAAGCGTCCACACGGTTCCAAAAAAATTATATTAAGGGAATTATGGGCCCAAATAGAGAAGGTGGTGCTCAAATACTATTCTGAATTGTTCCATTCTTCTAATCCCACTGATTTTACTAAAATTCTATCTGCTGTTCAGCCTATAGTTTCAACAACCATGAACCTGATGCTTACAGGGGATTTCCAAGAATCTGAGGTATGTAAAGCCCTTAAACAAATGTATCCTTTAAAAGCACCAATCCCAGACGGGATGCTTCCTTTATTTTTCCAGCATTTTTGGCCTACTGTTGGGTGGGTGGTTACTAAAACAGTGTTGGATTTTCTGAATTTTGGTATCTGTCCACTGATATTTAATGATACCCAAATTGTTTTGGGCCCGAAAATGAAAAACTTAGAGCATGTTATTAGCTATCGACCTATAAGCTTTTGTAATGTTGTCTATAAACTTGCTTCCAAAACTCTGGCTAATAGGTTGAAAAAGATTTTGCAAACAATTATTAAAGATAGTTAGAGTGCTTTTGTCCTTGATAGATTAATAACTAATAATGTCTTGGTAGCTTTTGACATGATGCACCACATCAACCATAAAAATAGTGGTAAAATTAGGGACATGGCATTGAAGCTAGACATGAGCAAGACTTATGACAGGGTGGAATGAGTTTTCCTAGATAAAATTATGGAGAAGCTAGGTTTTAGCTGTAGGTGGCGTGGTCTTATGATTTGAGGTTGCTAGATATTTAATGACAAAAATATCTAAGGATGTGATGATTGGTGCAATTTTTGGTGAAATAATTTTGTATATAAATCGCATTACACCCCTAAGTAATTTTGTGATTGAAAAATGCAATGATCCAAAAAAAAATTTTGAAAATTACCTTTTAGAAAAAAAAATTTGTAAAAGTTGGATTTGGGATTAAAAAAAAAATGAAATCAAGTTATTGGGGATAGCCCATTTCTTACCAACTTACCCACTTGCCTAAGGTTTTGGAGGTGTAAAAATGGTGGAAAAGAGGACTGAAATTTTTGTTTGGAGAGATATTTTATAAAGAAAAAGGGGGAAGAACTATTCTTGAAGAAATTCATACGAGAAAGAGAGAGAGAAAGAGGAGAATTTTTGGAATTTTTGTGCATGAAATTGCTAAAATGAGGTGTGTCTATTTATAGGAATATGAGGGAACAAGTGAAGGTGTTGCTAGAACACCTTCATGTAGCTACTTGGCACTAGGCTACTATGTGGTGGTGTTTAGGCAACCAAAGTTTTGAATTCCATTTTAGAGGCCATTTCGGATTGGCCATGGGAACCAAAGTATGTTTTAAACAATGCATTAACATGAATTGGATAATTTGGTGATTATTACAATATTTTTTATTTATTTATTCTTATATTATTTTCTATAAATTTATTATTATTCTCTCTTGCAATCTCTCTTAAAAAGTGGTTATTCTCTCTCTCTTCATTTTTTATTCTTTCTTGCAATTCTACTTTATATTGATGAATCATTATGATTTTTAAAACTCTATTCGATCCAATTCAGTTTAATTGGGTCCATTTGGTCTACTTCGATCAATTTAGTCTAATTCAGTCTATTCGGTCAATTTCAGTCCAATTTGGTCCATCTGTTTCACTTTGGTCCAATTTAGCCTATTCAGTCAATTCAGTTCACATTGATCTGTTCGTTCCAATTTGGTCCACATTGGTTCATTCGGTCTATATTGGCCCATTTATTTAGTCAATTTTAGATCATTTTGGTCCAATTCAATGTACCTACAGAAGAATGACAAAATATGAGTTTGGGTTTAGAGTACTATAAATTATTTGAGATATATCAATTGTAATTATATGATAAATTTTGGTTATCATAATAATATTTTTAAAAGAATGAGAATTTGAATAATAACTTTGAAACATAAAAATTTTATTTGTACCAAAAGAAATTAGAAGAATATAGTACATAATAAAAATAGTTAGAAGAATATGACCATTTCATAAAAGAATAATATCAATACAAAATTATAAAATTATATATTTGTAAAATAGAGTGATGAAAATTAGGGGGTGTTTGATACTATTATTTAAACAATAATTTTTAGTGTCTAAACAACATTACATATATTTCTACACACTTTTTCACCCACACGTATTTCTACAAAACAACAATAACATCACTAAAAATCTCTTACCAAACGAGACTTTACTTTTTGAAATTGTTTAAGAGGAGGAAGGACTATCAAAACTTGCTTAATCACGCGTGTATCAAGTCTAATTTCCCATTTTTTCCCTGCAATGTAATAATTTTAATTTTTAATAATTCGAGATTGCTAAATTTTTATTGACAAAAATACCTAAGAATGTAATGATTTATTCATTTTTTATGTGAAATAATTTTGTATATAAATCGTGTCACACCCTAAGGAATTTTGTGATTGAAAGATGCATCAATAAAAGTTGGATTTGGGATTAAAAAAGAAAAATAAAAAAGAAATCAGAGCGTGTGGCAGTTTTGTAAAATATAATACATAATTTTGTATATAAATGGCATCACACATCCCAACGGCTCTTTCATTCTCTCTCCCAAACCCCAAATTTGAAATCCTAAACTTCTCTCTCTCTCTCTCTCCCCAAATCCCAGAGTTCTCTCTCTCCTCAAAGGGTTAGGGTTTCATCAGTACTCTCCATATCATATCGCACGTTTGTGTTAGGGTTAGGGTTTGAAGATTTTCTTGGGAAAGTGACTGCCAGATTTTCTCGGGAACAACAGCAATATTTTTCCGGTAAGGGGTTTTCCATGTCGCCGCTGGCACGGAAGCCGAGGCCGATGATGCCTATGTTAGAGAGGAACACTAATGGTTATTTTTGTGCTTTCATATGGTTTAGACTGATGGGTTTTTTTGTGCTTTCATACGGTTTAGACTGATGCGTTTTTTTGTGCTTTCATATGGTTTAGACTGATGCGTTTTTTGTGCTTTCATACGGTTTAGACTAATGGGTTTTTTTTTTTTTTTTTTTTTGGATTCTGATTTGTTTGAATTGAATTGCAAGTTCTTGTTGATTTGGTTCTTTTTTGTAATGAAAAACTTCTTTTTGGATTTTCTTTGGTCTCTTGCCTTTTGGAATTTCCTGGTTCTTGAATGTTATTGATTTTTATTAACTTGACTTTTAAATTTTGTATTAATTTTTATTAACTGGGGTTGGTCTATTTCTTGAAGGGATTCTCCGGTGCACTTTTGTGTGGTTGAGTTCCTCTTTTTTTGCAAGAAAACTTTTTACATATCACAAAAATATAAATCCTATTAATGATCATATGTGTCTTCTGACTTTTTTTTTTTGAGAAAATTTTGCAGTTTGACTGTAGTTGGCAAGTAATACGGAGTTGTCTTTTGCATGGGTTACCAATGTTCAGATCAGTAACTGCAGTCTGCAGTTGTAAGTTTTGTTTATGGAATCTTCTTTCGTATTGTCAATATAGCTGTGGTAAGTTCTCTATGTACAATCTTCTTTGTATGGTTCTATTTTGTCATTCGAATATTTAATTGATTATTTGGTGAATGGAAAATTGAACAATGTTGTTCTTGCGGAGGACATGCATTTTCCCATGTAAGCTTCTGTCTTTTTCTTTTTAGGTTACTGGGTTTGTCATTGATTTACTAATCTTTCTCACGTTTTATAAACACTAGAATGTGCTCTGCCCTGTTTTGTCCCTGATATTTGATTTGTAATATGCATAGCATATTAGACTGCGGTTAAAAGTAATGCGATTTAATATATTAACTACAGATGTGTCTTCAAAACGGTGTAGTTTCTTCATCTCTCTTTATTTTATTACTGTTTCAGTACCCTAGTTTGATATTTTACAATTTTGTGTCTAATCTTTGACTAATAATGAGGTCTGTTGTCTATTCTATTATGACTGAGAATGTAGACAAAAACAGACTTATTATGATTTCAAGTTGCATTTATTTTATAATTAGATTTAGATTTAGGTTTTCATTCATGGTTTCAAGTTATAATGTAACAAGTGATAATTATTTATGGTTGATTCTTATTATGATAATTAAACTTTTGTAGAAATATTATATTAAAAGAAGCAAACTTATGCAGCCTGTGAATTTGAAACTTATGCAGAGCTGTACCTTTAGGTTTAATGTAGGTTATATGGAGAGAGTGGAACAATAGAGCATTTGAAGGGTTAGAATGGTCCATGACGGGTTTTAAGATGCTTTTATTGTATTCCTTATGTGAATGGATGACTGCATTATCATACCATTTGAGTGCTAATTTGTTGAAGTTTCTTGACGATTGTAATTCCCCTTGATTTGACCACCTGCATGTACTTCTTGTGTGCAGGGTGATGTTCATATTTTTAATAAAGTTCTACTTATTCAAAAAAAAAAGAAGAAGAAGAAAAGTTTAGCTCCCAAACAAGCATCTAGACGTTATTACTACTTCTAGCTTAGTCTATGGAGTGGTTTATTTTGGGCCTATTACTATATATCCTTTGTTTATGACTGTTATTGTGATTGTGTTTGCATATAGAAATATTTATTCTATTTTTTATAGAAACCATAATGTGTCAATATTCTAATATAGGGTGTAAATATATTAGGTTTATACTGAATCTTTATAGAATTTAAACTCATTTGAAAAACATAAATTACAGAGAAAAATTTGGGCTTTCAAAATTTTTGTGTCATCTTTAAAAGACATCAACAAAAGTCAAAGACCATTCTTTTATATACAATATAGATTATATCTTATTTGATAGGTCACATAGAAATAAGATTTTAATAACATGTACCTCCCTAAAATGATCAGCTAGACAACGAATAAGACAGCTGACAAAGTGAATCAGATGGATTAATATGAGGGGACTTGTTTATATCTTAGTTGTCATTAAGAGGTTTCTTGGACATAGTTACCATGGTTTTGGTTTCAATTATAGCATTTGGTTGTGTTTTTTTCCTTGCCTCTATATACTTTGCCAAATCAATGCAACATATTGGAGTGGGAGGATTTAATTCCTTATCGTGTATTCTACATCGTTGGAGAGAGATGGTTGGAGCTTTGCTGACAAGGCCAATGGGTGCCTAAGTATGATATGGAGTACATTTTTGGACTTAATGTGACTTTCTTTAATATGGATGCTTAATGGTGCCATTGTTAATATCTCTATATTAATGATACCTATTTTTAATTTATTGTTATTTGTTATGTAATGAGTTCCATGTATTGTGTCACTTTCTGATGAATTAGAATATAATAGTTTATATAAGCCAAGTATGTACCGCAAGAAAAGGAGATTATTTTGATGAATAAAGTTTCTTTTAAAATTGAGTCCATGGTTTGGTGCCGACTCCAGCCAGCCCTAAGTGTTGACACCTAGTGGTTTTTTTTTTCTCGCTTGGTGTTATCCAAGCAAGCCCAGGTAGTGACCGTTCTCCATGTTAGGAACCTATGAGAAGTAGCTTGACTTAATGCATATGATCCAGCTAGCGCATCATGTATGCAGCACCAGTAAGCATGGGTAAGTAAAGTTTTGTATTAGTAAGCACTAGTAACAACAACAGTGCAGCATTAACACTTGGTACTAGACACTAGCAGTTTATTATAAGAGGTAGTTTATTAGTAAAGTTTTGTATCATCTTTGTAATTGAAGGTTAGAACCACGTGCTTAATTGATTGTGTCATGTATTTAATTGTTGATTAATTATAAGCCATGTGCTTAATAGTTAATTGTTGAAGAATTTTTTTCACATAAGATAAAGAATAGAGATCCTCTTAAACTAGGGTTTGTCTATAATATCATGCTTTTTGTTGGTATCAGTATTCATATTTTGTTACTTGTATGCTCCTTTTTACAAATGTTATGCTCATCAATCTTTTGTTTTTTTCATAAGCCTTTGGTCATGTTTGTTGTCATATTGCATTAGTGACTACTTTCTCAGTCTACAAGTAATTATGCAGAGCAGCTTCTCTTTTAGTTTCATGAGTTCTGATGAAACATTTGTAATTAAATCCCTAGGTAAAATAGTCTAATAGTTCACTTGCTTGGGACTTGTAATGCTAGGCTAATACATGTCTACATCACAAATTTTGCTGAAGCTCTGGACCATGCATGATTTTTGGTAACAGTATGCACATATTGGTATATAATCTTGGATTACCTTAAAAAAAAACATATATAATCTATGGACATGACTAGAAATATTCATATAGGGTATCTTTCTGACTGAGTATATCTGTTTAATTTGTACATGTAGGGTATCTTTGAGTTTTGTGAATTTTTGACCGAGTACACTAATGAGACCAAATTGGATGACATTATCAGGTTTCTTTACATTCTATTTACTTGATTTGGGTTTTTTTTTTTCTTGCCATGTCTTACAAAGGTTTAATCCTATTCTATGGGGCTTCCTATAGGAAGTCTTGCAAGTAACCCAAATGGGCCATGTCATATGGACGATTTTTAGAGGGTTATTCAGGTATGGATTGTTAAAACTATTTGTTACCTTAGCATTTTAGCTTTTGAAAACATATTTAGCATACCTGCATCTGTCATTGCTTTTATTTGAATATTGCTCATTGCAGAAAGTCTTTATAGTTTGGCTTTGAGTTTGGAGAAGTGCTTGGCTTTCAGCGTTAATTGGATTTACCTTTATAGTTGTTGGGTAATATGCTAGTTTTTCTATTTGTTGTTTTGCAACTCTTGCCTTTCTTAGTGCATGTTATAAATCTCATTTTGAGTCACTGTTTGCTATTATTTATCATAATCTTTTTAGCATTTTGCTTTAGATTTCCTATGTTCTGATTGTGCTTCTACCTTAACTACTTGTTTCCGATTTACTTTAGCTTTAACAATTGTTTGTTGGGGTTGTTGATTTTCTCTTACTTTATTAATTTATTTTTCGTTAAATGATGCTTGTGTATTTGTTTTTTGTTTTGTATAATCTATTTAATTCCAAGGGTGATGCGCATGCATCCTTTTATGATTGCATCCTTTTATGTAAGGTTGATTTGATTTAGTTGTTCTCTTTCGTATTTTCTTCTAAGTTGAATTTGTTTTGTTATTTTTTATTTTTTATATTCTTGGAAGTGTTTTTCTTGAACTATGTAGTTGGGTATGTGTCTTTCCAGTTGGCTACATGTGGTGGATTCAAAGCTTGCGCCACTAAGGGTTTGCACTTTCCTTTTGTACATTTGTCTGCTAAGTGTTGGGTAATATGCTAGTTTTTCTATTTGTTGTTTTGCAACTCCTGCCATTCTTAGTGCATGTTATATATATATCATTTTGAGTCACTGTTTACTATTATTTATCATAGTCCTTTTAGCATTTTGCTTTAGGTTACCTAACTTTTGATTGTACTTCTACCCTAACCACTTGTTTCCAATCTACTTTAGCTTTAACAATTGTTCATTATGGTTTTTGATTTTCTCTTTTACTTTATTAATTTATTTTTCGTTAAATGTTGCTTGAACTATGTTGCTGGGTATGTGTATTTTCAGTTTGCTACATGTGGTGGATTCAAAGCTTGTGCCACTAAGGGTTTACACTTTCCTCTTGTAAATCTGTCTACTTGTCTTGTTTCTATTAATGTTTTCTTTGTTGTACAGGACACGGGAAACTTGTTGGACATGGCTGCATGCGTGTCCCAACCGTTTTTCTGCTCCAAAATAAAAGGCTGAAACGCACTACCTCTAACACTGATCTCCTTCCACTTCTTCCTCTCATGCCGATCCTCTTCTTCTTCTTCCTCCCACGCCAATCTTCTTCTTCCTATCACACCGATCTCTTCTTCTTCTTCAACTCTTAGATCTATAATCCTATTTCACTTTTATAGTTTTGCCCCTTTGCCCTTTCTGTCTGTGTGCTTTTTATTGCTTTGTCTGCCTCACAGTGTCACACACTAGGAGCTCTGTTATCTCCAGCCACCCTCTTGAACAAAAGATGTGTAAATAGATTTTTCTTTTCAATTTTTTTTTTTTTTGTCTTTTATGAGTTAAAAGTCTACCACCTATCAAGCCAGGTAGTCAACTTTTTACAATTCTTTTTTTATTATCTTGGTAGACAATATTAGTGGCTAGACTTTAATATGCTTCTAAAAGATTTTTTGACAATTATTTAAAAATATTTTTGTTAGAAAACAAATTTTTCTAGTTTGTCTTCTGTGTGTTTATTTGTAATTTTTAAAGTTTTTAAGGTATTCATGTTCAAAAGATATGTTCTTTGGTGATTGCCATCTTTCATTCTCTCTCTTATAGAATAACATTCTAATTGCATGATTTCCATATGTGATTAGTCCTTTAAAGAAATGGTTGCAATGTGTCTGGTGAAAGATCTAGGAAAGAGGCGGAATTTATTGAAACACACCTTTTTCAAGCATGCAAAGTCTCTTGAGATTTCTATGAAGAAATGATTCGTTGACTTGCCACCACTTTGGAATCATGTAAAAGCCCTTTGGGTTACCCATCATATTGCTGAGATGCACCTTCCGTACTTTCACTTGTCCTGGTAAGCTTGTCTCATGGCTATGGTTAATTTTGCAGTTTAAAGATCAAGTGCAACTCTTTAAAGAACCAGAGTTCATATCACAGGTCATAAACATTTGTCCACGCCATTAAATTTGAACTTAAAATGCATGTAGTGATATTTCTTTAATTTTTATCTGTATTTACTGCATATTTAATTCAATTGGATGCATTTTTTTAAGAATAGTCAACGTATGATCTCTCACTTAACTTTAGTTATCTGTGAAAACCATCCCCACCCCTTATCTTTTCCCCAATTTTGTTTTTGTTAAGTTTTTCCAATCCTTCATATTGACTAAGTTCCCCTTCCCATTTAACTACCCTGATGATATGGAGCTTGATGATGCTGTGCAGATGGCTATTTTGATGCTGAAGGAGGGGTAAATTGAATGTTAAGCTTTTTTTTTTTTTTTTTGAAGAAATATATTTTTATTTGAAAAGCTATGGTGGGGTGCAGCTAGAATGGTAAAAGCTTGGGCATTGGTGGAGCTGGATGGAAATGTATATAAGTCAATGATAGTACTTTTTATCGTTGAGTTTTTTATTCATTATTCTTTCTTTGTCTCTAAAAAAATCAGGTTTCCTTCATGTTTAAATATTTTCTATTTTTAGAACTATTTTCTGTTTGGCAATTATTCTTTTGATATACAGTATAGGCTTTACCTTTTGGTGCTTCTCTTACGTCCATCCATGTTCTAGGATTGTGCCCTGTATTGCGCCCTTTTATTAAAAATGTTTAACCTATAAAAATACAAAGCATCATACAATGTATACTTCTTTTCAGAGGGGGATATCTTAATTTTCATTTGTTGCCCAGTTACATCAATTATTGATGGCTTGAAGAGATTGTACATTGAAAAGCCAAAGTGACTAGAAGTTGTATATCTTTTGTTTGTAAAATGGAGATATTTTGATCTTTCTAGCTTTGTTGTCAAGTTTCAACTCTAGTTTTTAATACCTCTGTAACAGAGGATTGATTTTTATTTGTATTTCTGCAGACGAACGGTAATTTTGTTGCTGAACCCATGGTCTTCTGGGTCAATATTCAACTGGAATGACAAATTTTATAGACATTTGCTAAAATGCAACTATCCAGGTTCTTTAAGTTTTATTTCTGTTTGTCCCTTTTGATTTGTTAGTATGACAGGTTCTCAAAGATGAACGTCCCTTACAATTTGTTTGAACAGGTGCTCACATTGGACCAGAGCCTACAAAAGATAGAATTTTTGTTGTTTTTATGGTATCACTAGTCACCCTCATTTTTTTGCTTTGTCATTACTAATTTCAGAATGGCAACATAAAACCCCTTTTCCCTGATATCATCTTTAACTAGCCTCCTTCCCATAAAAATCTATCATTTATGTTTCCTCTACTTATTATTGATACTGTCCTCATTAAACTTTGATTTTCTTGTCATTCCTAGACTTTTATGATTCTCTTATTTCGAAGTTTCTTTTGTAGTTTTTATTTCATATTAGTTTTGTTGTACTTGCTTTTTGTAGAGAACTAACCCCAGTTGAAATTGATGATATTTAGTTCAAGTAGAGTAGCTTGCTGCTTGCTCTTCTTGCTTGCCATATGTCTTTGAAGAGATATTTTTAATCAAATATATGTTGCATTCCTTTACATTGTAGCAGGGTGATCAATTTAATGTAGATTAATTGATGGGATTAAATTTCCAACCTGTCTGAATTACAGCAGTAAACTGGTGAGCCAGCTCTATTACTATATATCCTTTGTCTATGGAGTGGTTTATTTTGGGCTTGTTACTATATATATCCTCTGTTTATTATTCAGAGATGAAAGTAAAATTACGTCTTTTCTTCTATTACTTGCATAACTAGCATTGACAAGAAATTCAGGTTAACTTTGTTTTCCTTCCTCACTAAGCATGTGGATGGTCTTACATTTGATGTGAATTGGTCTTGGTTTGGGTTGATATTCCAAGTACCTTGCATAAATGTCATATTTATAAATTGTTTTATATAATCCCTCTTTTTCTGTGTTCGATTTTTTGGCTTTTGCATGCGTCTTTCACTCTCTTTCCGACTGAGTATATCTGCTTAATTTGTACATTTAGGGTATCTTTGAGTTTTATGAATCTTTGACCGAACGAATTCGCAATTTATAAGTTTTTAGTTATTATATAATATAATCATGAGACTTTTGGTTTCCTAGTCGTTTTTGGCTCTTTCTCTAATTCCAACCACTTATATTGGCTTTTTTCTTATTTTTCTTCATTCTCGTCGTTGTCCCCTTGTCCTGTAAGAATGGGTTTAAAAAAAAAAATGGCTGTTAGGTTTTAAGGTCTTAGGATTTTATGTATTTAGAACCTAATTTGTAATGTTGGCAAACCATAATCAAAACAATGTATTTAGTCTTGTTTAGGCTTGCTCAAAGTTGGTTTAATTTTGTAAAGTTGGAATCGAGAGACTGCAGAAGCATTGGAGCTTCTCGGCCTGGCTCGATCGATCGAATGTAATTCTCGATCGATCGAAAATCGGCCCAGATGCGTTTTTCTGCAGAATTCCAACTCAGCCCTAACTCTTTAAACGTTTAGGGTTTTATGTTTTTGCCCTAGGTATATAAGGCAAACCCTAGCTACGTTTTTCAAAGTTGCACAAGTTGTGTTGTTGCTCATACATTGCGGTTTTGTGTAAATCTCTTGTGAGATCTAGAGGAGCTTTCCTTTACACATAACTTAGGGTTTTCAAGATTGAGATTCTTCTACATCTTGATGATCAACTTGGTTGCTGCCATTGGAACTTAAAGATAAACAAGCGAGGAGCTTGTACCTGATTGAAGGAAGACAAAAGAAAGAAGTAGTCCGTGGATTCGGAGCCTGCGCGTGGTCGTGTCAGGAAGTTACTACTGGTGGGTAGCATTAGGAAGTCAAGCGGGGTTGCTTGTAAGTCTTTTTGTAACAACTTCAATTCTTTCTTAGTGGATTCCGTTTTGCCTTGAGGATCGGTGGGTAAAATCCTCCCCAAGTTTTTAACCGGTTTGGTTTTCCTGGGTGATCATATCACGGTGTTATTTACTTTCCGCTGCTTTATATGTTTACATGCATGATATGATTTTGTAATTGTTTTAACCTAGAATTGCTTAATTTGACTAAGTAAAAACTTGGCTAATTAATCTAGGCTACACAATTTATTTATGGTTTAAGGGGTCTAAACCCTATCAAGTGGTATCAGAGCAGGTTGCTCTTTTGTTTGAGATTTTCATCTCTGAGCTGATCCTTGACCCTTGTTGTCATGGAGCATGGACACTCTTTGTTTGTTCCTCCACACTTTGATGGGAACAATTATGCCTACTGGAAAGTAAGGATGAAAGCATTCCTGAAATCCATTGATGAGAGAGTTTGGAACTCTGTTGAATATGGTTGGGAGAAGCCCACTACTCCTGTGAGTGAGTGGCAAACTTCTCAAAAAGAAGCAGCTGCATTTAATAGCAAAGCTATGAATGCCATTTTTAATGCTGTTTCAATGGAGGAATTTAAGAGGATCTCTAATGTTGAGGTTGCTCATACTGCTTGGAAAATCCTCCAAACTGTGCATGAGGGCACAAAGGCTGTTAAAATAAACAAATTGCAGCAATTAACTTCTAGGTTTGAAAGCATTAGAATGTCTGATGATGAAACCTTTGATGAGTTTTATGCTAAACTCAATGACATTGTTAATTCTGCTTATAATTTGGGTGAAGTCTATGATCAACCTAAAGTTGTTAGGAAGATACTTAGATCCTTAACTGAAGACTTTAGACCCAAAGTGACAGCCATTACTGAAAGTAAGGATGTTGACTCCATCCCTGTGGATGAGCTTGTAGGATCTCTTCAGTCCTATGAGTCTGACCTTCCCAAGACTGCCAAATCCAAATCAATGGCTCTTAAGTCTGTTGATGATGTTGAAGCTGGTGGATTTGATGATGAGCTCTCTCCCACGGAGATAGCTTACCTTGCCAAGAACTTTAGAAATTTTCTTAGAAATACAAACAGGAAGGCAAGGAATACCAACACTGCTGAACCTAGAAACTTTAGGAAGAATGATCCCACTAAGGTTAATAATTTTGAAAAACCTAGAGAACAAGTAGGTCAATCTTCTAATAACTCTTTGGGTCCTCAGTGTTATGGTTGTCAAGGGTA
Organism: Quercus gilva; assembly: GCA_023621385.1. Classification (NCBI taxonomy): domain Eukaryota; kingdom Viridiplantae; phylum Streptophyta; class Magnoliopsida; order Fagales; family Fagaceae; genus Quercus; species Quercus gilva. The sequence goes on from CM042477.1 coordinate 59,674,403, forward strand.
TGGTCATGTCAAATCTGAATGTCCTACTTTCTTGAGGAATAAGGGTAAAGCTATGGCTGTAACCCTTAGTGATAATGAGGTTTCTGATGATGAGTCCGGTTGTGACGAGGATGGAAACTTTATTGCTTTCACTGCTACTGCTGAAGTTGATGAAAGCATATCTGCTGAGGAGAACCCTGCTGATGGGGAACTCTCTGAAGATGCAGATCTTCAAGAGGCCTATAACAAACTTTGCAAAATTGCTGCAAAGGATGCTATGAAAGTTGATCTTGGCCTGAAGAAAATCGATGCTCTTGAGCTTGAAAAGAAAAGTCTGCTTGTAAAACTTTTTGATGCTAATGATCTTTTGAATAATGTTAAATTTGAAAATATGCTTTTGCTTGATAAAGTTAGAACTTTGAAACATGATTTATCTGTTGCTAGATCTGCTAGTTCTAAACTTGATCATATGCTGAATATTCAAAAGTATCCTTCTGATAAAGCTGGGTTAGGATATGTTGAAAGCATCTTTGATTCTGGACCCCATTCCACTGTCTTTGTTCCTTCTTCTTCTTCTTCTGAACCTCTTGTGAGTGAGGTTGTGAGTGAAACCATTAAACCCCCTGTGAGTGAGGTTGTTAAACCTGTAGAAGTTTCACCTCCAAAGAAGATTAGGGTAGACTTAAGAGAATCCAAACCTAAGGAGCCTACCAAACCAAAGGACAAGATGCATGGTAAACCTGCTTGTGTTTGTCATTATTGTGGTAAGTCTGGACATATCCGTCCTAACTGTTACAAGCTTCAAGCTGATAAGAGAGCAAAAAGACCAAAAGTGCCTGTGCCTCAAGCACAAGATCCTATGGCACTAATTGGTGAAATGGTAAAGGCGTTAAACCTTTATTCCAATTCTGGAGTTGGGAATCACTCTAATGTGAATAAGAACTCCAATGCTCGGGGTGCATCTAAAAAGTTTTGGATGCAAAAGACTCGAACTAACTGAGTCTTTCTGACATGGTCCTTGTGCTTCATTGCTCTATTCTGTTGTGACCATTGTTATTTGGTTTTTGTGTTTTTCTTTTGTTCTAGGACTTGCATTGCATTACATACATGCATTTCATTCTAGGATTTATTTGTTTTCTCTTTTAAAAAAAAATAAAATAAAAAAAAATAAAAAAAAGGGAAAGCAAAATCTTTGTTGAACACTATGTTTCTTGATTTTTTTAAGGTTGGTCATTCTTTTTACACATGTCATGTCTAGTGTACCTTGTTTAACTTGGATGAGCTTATTTACTGCACTTAACTAGTTGAAACTTTGTAGTGCATGTTGTGTGGGAAAGATGTGTGTGGTTTTTAATCACTTTGTCTTGATCTTGAAGTCATATGTTATTTGAGTGTCGGACTTGATCCTTTTGAGAAAGGCATAAATAACCATCTCACCACTGTTCACTAGCCAATCATGAACACCTTAGTGCATATCATAAGATTTAGTGCTCGAGAAAGTGTAGCACATGCACAAAAAGAACATAAGGTGTAGCCTCAAATTAAATTAAAAACTGGTGTGTACTATTAGGCTTGATGCCAATTCACTTAATTCAAACCGGTGTGTACTATTAGGCTGAATGCCAATTCATATATAAATAAGAGGCAATAATGCAAGAAACTTACATGATTGCAAGCTTTTGTTCTAGGAGATGTGGGAGTTATAGGATGTAACTCTTTAGGTGATAGTCTCTTTTAATTCTATGTGATGAATTGTGTAGACTTTGTGCTTGATTGCCATTCACATATCACCTCACATGTATCTCAAGTCTTTGCTAGTATCACACACTTCACAAGTTACTCTTTGTTAAACACTGTACACGTTAGTGTGTGTGTCCTTGGTCTGACCAACCAAGCTTAAAAATATCTTGAGATTTGTGCACAACATACTTGCTGCTTGAGAAAATTAATTTGGAAGACAATTGAAACTTGTGTTTGAGAGAATTGGGTTTAAAATTTTGGGTTTTTGAAGATGCATTCCTTTTCATACTCATGCATTTTGTTTTCATTGTTCAAGTGCTTTGAGGAGTTGTTTCAAAATTGGGTTTGCAATTTTTCAAAACTGTGTTTTTCCCCAAAATTCAGTGTGCCTCTGCCTATTTCGATCGATCGAATGTATTCTTCGATCAATCGAAAAAGTGCCTCAGAAAGTTCTAAAATGACTGTCACATTCGATCGATCGAACATCGTGAAGAAGCTTTTTAAAAAAAAGGGAAATCTGACTTTTTCAAAAGTTCAAAACTTTTTCAAAACTTTTCTTTTTCTCTCTCCGACGAGGCAGGACCAATTCTTCAAGTTTTTGTCGTTTTCCTCCGAATTTTTTGCATAATCTCTCTCTTCTCAAGCCGGTATGTCCTTTTTACCCTTCCTTTTCAAATTATTTTCAAGTTTTCATGCATTTTTCATGCATTTTTTAGGGAGATTTTCGGAACTTTTCATATTGGGATTTTTGTTGATTCGGACCATAATGTTTGCAATTGATCATTGGGTTTTGTTGGGGACACCCTCTAGACATGTTCTTGAGTGATTAATTTGATCAATTTTGTGTTTTGTGGAAAACTTAAATTTCTAGGGTTTATAATTGATCCGAATTGGGGTTTTTTGTGCAATTGGGTTTAATTGATGAAATTGGCTTGTGTAATTGATGCAATTGGTTATTATAAATTGTTTGCAATAGTTTATAATGATTGGTTCATCAATTTGGTATAAAAATTTTCAAGTTGTTCTCAAATTTTTAGGGTTTTTGTTAAGAAACTCTATGTTCAAGCCAATTTTATGAATTTGAACTTAATTTGATCCTGATTACTGCATTAGTTCATGCATCATAACATTGTTAATGTTCATGCATCATATAGAATTTTAATTCTATATTTTTTTTGTGTGCTAACTTGCAGTCTGCCCTTGGTTTTTGTGTTTGTTCTTTTTGGTTTTCTCTCTGTGTCTATGTCCTTTTCCTTAGCACCATGCCTAGGAAGACTAGAGCACGTAGGACTCTTCCCACTCCTACTCCTTCCCCTCCCTCCTTTGATAGTGAGCGGTTCCCTAGTGAGAAAAACCAAGAGCTTTATGACACTTTAAACCTTAAGAGGAAGATTTGGGCTGAGCGGTCTGTCTCTTTCGATGAGCTTGATCCTGCCATTAGGGCAAATTTTGAGCGTAGGGGTTGGCTTCCCTTGTTTGCTGTGTCTGACCCTCCTCCTCCTGCTACCTTGATTCGAGAGTTCTAGTCGAACATCTCGATCCGCGTCTATGATTCCAACACCCTTGTTAGGAGTTGGATACGAGGCGTAGAGTACTCCATTACTCCTCAGGTAGTGGCTGATGCTCTTGAGGTACCTTTAGTTAGGGATCCTGTCTATCCCTATGATGAGTCACCCGAGTTGAGTGATGTCATATCTTACATCACTGGGTCATCTATCCAGTGGGGTTCTGATCCTCGGATCACTTCTGCTGAGCTTCCTGAGACTACCTATCTTTTCTCTAGGATAGCATGTCACTCACTCTGGCCCATTTCTCATCTGCACACCATTCCTCTTGAGAGGTGTGTTTTTCTGTACGCTCTTGTTACAGATGCTCCTATGAGTTTTCCTCATCTTTTTCTTCATTCTTTGAACGAAGTTTATAGGAGTTCATCTACTGCTTATGCTCTCGTCCATCCTATTTTCATTCATAGGATTTTATTGTATCTAGGTTTAGAGGATTTCCCTGCTTCTGAGCCTGTTCATGTCATCGGTCCTATTGGTGTGTCTTTTCTTAGACAGAGGGCCGCTCATCTTCGAGCTGGTTCTAAACATCCTAGGTCTGATCCCTCTTCTAGCGCTCCTCCTCCTCCTTCATCTTCTACAGGTCTTGCTGGTGAGGATATTCCTGATCCAGTTGGTGATGATGCGGATGCTGCTGCTGCTGCTATTCCTCCACCTCCTGCGGCCGACTTCGATGTTCGTCGTACTTTGGAGACTGTCATGACCGTTCAGGCGGCTCATGGTCAGATTTTGGTGGACCTGCTGGACGAGATGCGTGCTCTGCGAGCTGATCTTGCACGTCTTCATTCACCTTCACCACCACCTTTTGATGGCGACTTTTGATTGCCCTTTGGCATTCCGTCACAAAAAGGAGGAGTGATTTTGACTTGTAGAGGAGTTTTGTACTTTTTGAGGAGATTTTGTAGTTAGGGGGAGACATATAGTTAGGGGGAAACATATGTTTAGCATGGGATATTTTTTGTGGAGTTTATTAGTTTGTATCTAGGTGCTTCACTTTGTATATCATTTTTGGGGATATTCATGTTAGGGGGAGTAACATTGATATATTGATATACATGTTTTCTTTTGATTCTTGTTGACTTATGATTCATTGCTTATTGATTTATATTTATGAGTTGATTCATTGATATATATCTTTATTGTGAGTTGTGTGAATCTTACAAGAATATTATACCTGTTTATATACTATTTTCTGCCACACATGCGTTTATGTGTTTGTTGAGTATTTCAGGAATATACAGGTTGATTCAACAAAGCTGCTGTCTACACTTGCAACCGATGGATAGTAGTTAGGTTGAACTTTTGTTTATGAGCATTATTTTGTAAAGGGCTTTTATACTTGTAAACTTTGAGCTTTTGATTTGTGTTTTGTCACGGATTGCCAAAGGGGGAGTTTGTTAGGTTTTAAGGTCTTAGGATTTTATGTATTTAGAACCTAATTTGTAATGTTGGCAAACCATGATCAAAACAATGTATTTAGTCTTGTTTAGGCTTGCTCAAAGTTGGTTTAATTTTGTAAAGTTGGAATCGAGAGACTGCAGAAGTATTGGAGCTTCTCGGCCTGGCTCGATCGATCGAATGTAATTCTCGATCGATCGAAAATCGGCCCAGATGCGTTTTTCTGCAGAATTCCAACTCAGCCCTAACTCTTTAAACGTTTAGGGTTTTATGTTTTTGCCCTAGGTATATAAGGCAAACCCTAGCTACGTTTTTCAGAGTTGCACAAGTTGTGTTGTTGCTCATACATTGCGGTTTTGTGTAAATCTCTTGTGAGATCTAGAGGAGCTTTCCTTTACACATAACTTAGGGTTTTCAAGATTGAGATTCTTCTACATCTTGATGATCAACTTGGTTGCTGCCATTGGAACTTAAAGATAAACAAGCGAGGAGCTTGTACCTGATTGAAGGAAGACAAAAGAAAGAAGTAGTCCGTGGATTCGGAGCCTGCGCGTGGTCGTGTCAGGAAGTTACTACTGATGGGTAGCATTAGGAAGTCAAGCGGGGTTGCTTGTAAGTCCTTTTGTAACAACTTCAATTCTTTCTTAGTGGATTCCGTTTTTCCTTGAGGATCGGTGGGTAAAATCCTCCCCAGATTTTTTACCGGTTTGGTTTTCCTGGGTGATCATATCACGGTGTTATTTACTTTCCGCTGCTTTATATGTTTACATGCATGATATGATTTTGTAATTGTTTTAACCTAGAATTGCTTAATTTGACTAAGTAAAAACTTGGCTAATTAATCTAGGCTACGCAATTTATTTGTGGTTTAAGGGGTCTAAACCCTATCAATGGCAAAGATCGTAATTTTTTTATTGGGGTGGGGGAGTTCTTTTCTTGTGCGAAAATGTTATTTCTAATAGATGCTTCATAACACTTCTATTGTGTGTGTACTTAAGTCTGTGTATCCAACTACACTACAAGCATTGGCTTATTATAAAGGTATTCTCTTGGTTCCTTTTATAAAGTTTCATTTATATAAACTCCCCACATATTTGTATATCTTAAAATCTATTACATAAATAATTATTTTACTCATTGCATCATTAATAACTGATGGTTAGCATCATCACATGTTTGTTTGAAGACTGACTTTCAAGTCAAAGAAGTACAAAAGAATTCAAGGATTGATTGGATCAGTTTTTTTGTGTTACCCAATTAGAAATTACAGATTAATTTTTTTTCCTGCCTGAATAATAACTAAAGACTGGAGGATACCATCATTTTCTAACTTTTTTTTTCTTCAAATAATGTTAATTTTAAAGCAACACTATGCTCAAAAGTATAAGAACTTTTAGCTATGTGGTTGATATTTTGGCTCTTTCTCTACCTTCTAAGCCTTAGCCTTTGCTTCTTTTGACTGTGGAGAGTCCCATGTGAACTTGAGGCAGTATTACGCGTGTTCTTTTTTAAACATATAGTTTGGAATTTGATGGCATATTTAACCAATTCAGTTGTTTCACTTTTTATTCAGAACCTAGCACCAATAATCTGTTCTTTTTTGTTGAGGTTTTGTTATTTTAGAGAACATATTAGTTATTTGATGTCTCACACATTATGGATTAAGGCAAGGAACAAACATAACTTAAAATTCAAACCTTGTTCAAATTGTGCCAAATTTGTAAACTCAGTGGTAATCATTTTTTCTTTTCTTGTTTTTCATTTAGGAATTCTCTTTATATTTTGTTTTCTTATTGTATTTCCAAAGGAGTTTAGATGAGTGTATGATTTCTTCACATATATGGAGAAGGAAAGGATAATGTAACTTAGATTTTCTACTATTAACAATTTACATTTTTGTACCTAAAAATTAGTTTAGAAGGTGATGCATATGGTTGCTTTGCTGATAATTATGGAAATGTAGAAAATTTTTTTAACACTTGAGGGAGTAGCATACCAACCTAACATTCAAAACACTGCAGGACTTTGCTAATTATTAAGGTATTATGTTCAGTCCCAATCTCTTATAGACTTAAAGGTGATGTATTTTGATTTTTCTAATTAGTTGGATTTATTTTTATCAGATTTGTAGGACAAATTTCGAGCATCAACGTTAGGATTGGAATAATTGGCATCGACAAGAAATTCGGGTAAGCTTTGTTTTCCTTCCTCATTAAGCTTGTGGATGGCCTTACACTTGATGTGAAATGGTCTTGGTTTGGGTTGATATTCCAAATACCTTACATAAACGTCACATTTTTAAACTGGTCATGCGATTGCATGTTTTAAGATTTTTGGGAGAACGTGTCTACATCACCATTCTCCATATGGCATGCTACTCAAAGTTCCTTTGTTTTGAAGTTTAGTCCTTGAAGCTAAGTTAAGTTTTATTTCTGTTTGTCCCTTCTGATTTGTTAGTATGACTGGATCTCAAAGATGAATGTCCCTTCTGATTTGTTGTTGCTTGGTATAGTGATTTATAAAATTGATTACTAGTAGCTAATTATGATGTCATGTATTTATGGGATTCAAATTTTCTTTATGCTTTCGATCTCCTGAAATTTTTTGTAAAAAGCATGTATCCATAAGCTATTGGACTTATCTTTGTAATTGCATTTGGCACTCTTGGAGTTTATGGGGGCTAATGGATCTACTGGATTTGAAGCTGTTGCTGCTGCAGAAAAGAATGCAGTTTTATTGATGCAAGAGCTGGTTCCTTGGATCTATCAGCAATTCCCTCAATATTCTATGTTTTAGCTGCCCTTCGATATCTTGTTGTTGAGTCATGGCGTCTTTGTTATACATGACATAAGTATAAAATACTAGGAAGCACCGTTATGGAACGGGTATGAGTATGCAATTACAGCTTATACAATGGCACTGCCATAACAACAGTTAACTAATCAACCTTGTAATTTTGGTGGTTACATTCTAGAATTATGTATTGGACCTTTGTTAACCTTGTGACATACATTGTTAGTTGTAGCCTTTTGTTCTTTCTCAATCACTTATATCTTGGGGGAATTTTGCGTCGAGAGTTGCATGACAATTCTGTGCCATCCCTAGAGAGGGAAGATGACAGAATTAGTTTAGTTAATTTGCAGAGTTGTACCTTTAGGTTTAATGTAGGCCACATGGAGAAAGCGGAACAATAGAGCATTTGAAGGGTTAGAATGGTCCACAACAGGTTTTAAGATGCTTTTATTGTATTCCTTATGGGAATGGATGACTGCTTTATCATTCCATTCATGTTTTAATACGCTTATGTTTATTGATGATTGTAATTTCCCTTGATTTGACCACCTATGTGTAATTCTTATGTGTAGGGTGATGTTCATATTTTCTTGTTTTATAATCTCCTATTACGAAGTTTTGGTTTGTCCTGCATCATCATGATAAAAAGTTCTCCAATATCCCAAGAAGTTTCCTTTTGTGCCTTGTTGTGGAGTTTGGTAATACAATTTGAGTTTGCTAATGCATCTTATTTATTGACATGGGGTTTTTGCTTTATCATGAGGTGGGCTTCCAAGTGTGTGTAAGAGATATTGTCCATAATCTTCCTTCCCTTTTACTATTGAAATTGTTAGATATTGATTTTGTTTCTTCGTAAATGTAGTCGAAATAGTGTTAACTGTGTTGATCACTGTAGTTGAGGACATCGAATGCTCTAATATAGCTGATGTTATTGTTGAACTGAATCTTCTGAGTGCTTCAAAAGAAGGTAATGTAATTCTTTCATTCCTTTGGTTTGTTTCTAGCAACTGCAATATGTAAATGTCATTAACACCTTCAGCACTATCAATAGTATATCAGGGTTAATATGTTTTTGTATAATAGTAAGCTTATCTACTGATGTTGCAAAGTTTTTTTTTTTTTTTAAGAACTTTTGTCAACCAAGTATGCATTCTTTTCCTTTTTTTCTTTGGTGTGAGATTGAGAAAATATTGCAGGTTCACTGGTTTTTTTGATTTCCAGATGGATGAAGAAGTCAACTTTGGCGTCAAGAACGAAAAAGAATCCCCTCAAACAAAGCGTCCTTTGGGGTTCTTATTCTATCTCTGACTTTTATTTTCACAGATTTAAAAGGTAAATTAGATCTGCTATATGTTTTTAACTTTTACAATTTCAATTGGGTTTGGTTCTAGATTTAAAATTAAGGAAAAATTATTTTTATTAAATATTTTCGATAATGGTTTTTATTTTTGAAACATGTCTATTGGATTTAAATCATTCAATTTCTTTCTCTGCAGCGATGAAGTGGAATCTTTCTACATTCTAAAGTTTCTAATTTCATTAAAGCAATGGTGCTAATTTCTTTTCCTAATATTCTCTTCAATTATATTTTGCTGTCAATTTAAGAATTTTGATTCATAACCCTTTTCCTTTCAATTTGTTGAAGTCAGGGAAAACCCTACAAGATGAAATCCTACCTAATGAGACCAAATTGGATGACATTATCAGGTTTCTTTGCATTCTATTTGCTTGATTTGGGTTTTTTTTTATTATTTTTTATTTTATTTTATTTTATTTTTCTGCCTACCATGTCTTACAAGGGTATAATCCTATTCTCTGGGGGTGCCTATAGGAAGTCTTGCAAGTAACCCAAATGCTCCATGTCATATAAACGATTTTTAGAGAGTTATTTAGGTATGGATTGTTAAAACTATACATTATATTAGCATTTTAGTTTTTGAAAACATATTTAGCGTACCCGCTTCTGTTACTGCCTTTATTTGAATATTGCTCATTGCAGAAAATCTATATAGTTTGGCTTTCAGTTTAGAGAAGAGCTTGGCTTTCAGTGTTAATTGGATTTACCTTTATAGTTGTTAGGTAATATGCTAGTTTTTTTATTTGTTGTTTTGCAACTCTTGCCTTTCTTAGTGCAAGTTATAAATCTCATTTTGAGTTACTGTTTATTGTTATTTATCATAATCTTTTTAGCATTTTGCTTTAGATTACCTAAGTTCTGATTGTGCTTCTACCTTAACTACTTGTTTCCAATTTACTTTAGCTTTAACAATTGTTTGTTGGGGTTGTTGATTTTCTCTTTTACTTTACTAATTTATTTTTCGTTAAATGATGCTTGTGTATTTATTTTTTTGTTTTGTATAATCTATTTAATTACAAGGCTGATGCATTTGCATCCTTTTATGTTTGCATCCTTTTATGTAAGGTTGATTTGATTTTGTTATTCTCTTTTGTATATTCTTCTAAGTTGTATTTGTTTTGTTATTTTGTATATTTTATATTTTTGGAAGTTTTTTTCTTGAACTATGTAGCTGGGTATGTGTTTTTTCAGTTTGCTACATATGGTGGATTCAAAGCTTGCGCCACTAAGAGTTTGCACTTTCCTTTTGTGAATTTGTCTACTAAGTGTTGGGTAATATGCTAGTTTTTCTATTTGTTGTTTTGCAATTCCTGTCATTCTTAGTGCACGTTATATATCTCATTTTGAGTCATTGTTTACGGTTATTTATCATAGTCCTTTTAGCATTTTGCTTTAGGTTACCTAAGTTTTGATTGTACTTCTACCCTAACCACTTGTTTCCATTCTACTTTAGCTTTAACAATTGTTCATTTGGGTTTTTGATTTTCTATTTTACTTTATTAATTTATTTTTCGTTAAATGTTGCTTGAACTATATAGCTAGGTATGTGTATTTTCAGTTTGCTACATGTGGTGGATTCAAAGCTTGCGCCGCTAAGGGTTTGCACTTTCCTCTTGTAAAGTTGTCTACTTGTCTTGTTTCTATTGAAGTTTTCTTTGTACAGGACACGAGAAACTTGTTGGACATGGCTGTATGCGTGTCCTAACCATTTTTCTGCTCCAAAATAAAAGGCTGAAATGCACTACCTCTAACACCGATCTCCTTCCACTTCTTCATCTCACGCTGATCTTCTTCTTTTTCTTCCTCCCACGCCGATCTTCTTCTTCCTATCACGCCGATCTCTTCTTCTTCTTTAGCTCTTAGATCTATAATCCTATTTCACTTTTATAGTTAAGCTCCTTTGCCCTTTCTATCCATGTGTGATTTTTATTGCTTTGTTTGCTTCACAGTGTCACACATTAAGAGTTCTTTTATCTCTGGCCTCCCTCTTGAACAAAAGATGTGTAACTAGATGTTTCTTTTCAAATTTTTGTCTTTTATGAGTTAAAAGTCTACCACCTATCAAGCCAGGTAGTCAACTTTTTACAATTCTTTTTTCATTATATAGGTAGACAGTATCAGTCTAGACTTTAATATGCTTCTAAAAGATTTTTTAACAATTATTTAAAAATATTCTTGTTGGAAAACAAAATTTTCAGGTTTGTCTTCTGTGTGTTTAGTTGTAATTTTTTAAGTTTTTAAGGTATTCATGTTCAAAAGATATGTTCTTTGGTGATTGCCATCTTTCAATGTCTCTCTTATAGAGTAATATTCTAATTGCATGATTTCCATATGTGATTAGTCTTTTAAAGAAATGGTTGCTATGTGTTTGGTGAAAGATCCAGGAAAGAGGCGGAATTTATTGAGGCACCTTTTTCAAGCATGCAAAGTCTCTTGAGCTTTCTGTGAAGAAATGATTCGCTAACTTGCCACCCCTTTGGAATCATGTAAAAGCTCTCTAGGTTACCCATCATATTGCTAAGATGCACCTTTCGTACTTTCACTTGTCCTGGTAAGCTTGTCTCATGGCTGTGGTTAATTTTGCAGCTTAAAGACCAAGTGCAACTCTGTAAAGAACAAGAATTAATATCACAGGTCATAAACATTTGTCCACGCCATTAAATTTGAACTTACAATGCATGTACTGATATTTCTTTAATTTTTATCCATATTTACTACATATTTAATTCAATTGGATGCATTTCTTAAGAATAACTGATATAGGATCTCTCACTTAACTTTAATTATTTGTCAAAACCATCCCCACCCCCTCTCTTTTCCCCAATTTTGTTTTTGGTAAGTTTTTCCAATTCTTCATATTGACTAAGGTCCCCTTTCCGTTTAGGTACACTAATGATACAGAGCTTGATGATGGTGTGCATATGGCTATTTTGATGTTAAAGGAGGGGTAAATGAATGTTAAACTTTTTTTTTTTTTTAAGTATTTTTTTATTTAAAAAGTTGTGGTGGGGTGCAACTAGAATGGTAAAAGCTAGGGCATTGGTGGAGCTCGATGGAAATATATATATCAGACAATGATGGTACTTTTTATCGTTGAGTTTTTTTATTCATTATTCTTTCTTCGTCTCTAAAAAAACCAGGTTTCCTTCATGTTTAAATATTTTCCATTTTGAGAACTATTTTCTGTTTGGAAATACATTCTTTTGATATACGATATAGGCTTTATCTTTTGGTGCTTCTCTTACATGCATGCCATGTTCTAGGATTGTGCCCTGTATTGCACCTTTTTTTTGAAAATGTTTTACTTATAAAAATACAAAGCATCATACAATGTATACTTCTTTTTAGGCGGGTTGTCTTAATTTTCATTTGTTGCCTAACGTGTCTCGTCTCTCATCGTCTATTGCTTAGCTTCCTCCCAATGCAGTTACATCAATTATTGATTGCTTGAAGTGATTGTACATTGAAAAGCCAAAGCCACTAGAAGTTGCATATCTTTCGTTTGCAAAATGGAGATATTCTAATCTTTCTGGCTTTGTTGTCAAGTTTTAACTCTAGTCTTTAAGACCTCTGTAATAGAGGATTGAATTTTATTTGTATTTTTGTAGATGAGCGGTGATTTTATTGCTAAACCCATGGCCTTTTGGGTCAATATTCAGTTGGAAAGACATTTTATAAAAATTTGCTAAAATGCAACTATTCAGGTTAGTTAAGTTTTATTTCTGTTTGTCCCTTCTGATTTGTTAGTTTGATTGGATCTCAAAGATGAATGTCCCTTATAATCTGTTTGAACAGGTGCTCACATTGGACCAGAGCCTATGAAAGACAGATTTTTTGTTGTTCTTATATAATCACTAGTCACCCTCACTTTCCTATGTTATTTATGAAGGCTAATTAAGTTTATATGCACTATAGAAACAACAATAATGTCGCATTAACACTTGGTACTAGATACCAGCAACTTATTATAAGAGGCAGTTTATTAGTAAAGTTTTGTATCATCTTTGTAATTGAACGTTAGGGTCACGTGCTTATTAATTGATTGTGTCATGTGCTTAATTGTTGATTAGTTAGGAGCCATGTGCTTAACAATTAGTTTGTTAGATCATTATATCAGTTTAGCCAACTAGTAGTTAGTGTTAGTCAGTTAGTTTTGTTCATGAATTATATAAAGGTGTGGAGATGGATTGTAAGAGGCATGCATTGAGAATTCCGACTGTTCATATTCCTATTCTTCTCTAATCCCTTTCAATTCTTCTAAGAGGCATGGCTGCCCTCTTAGTCAGTCACTCACCATTTTTCCTTTGCTTAATCAGTTTCAGTTCTTATCAATCCTTTATTTACATATTTTTCTTGTTGTACAATCTTGGTTGGTCCTACATCAAATCTCTAGCCAACCCTAGGTGCTGAGTCCAAGTTCATCCATCTCTATTTTTCCTGTTCTTTAATTTCCTGTTACAAAGTTTTGTTTTGTCCTACATCATTGTGATAAAAAGTTCTCCATTATCTCAGGAAGTTTCTTTTGTACTTTGTTGTGGAGTTTGGTAAGTTAATTTGAGTTGACATGGGGTTTTTGCTTTATCATAAGGTGGGCTTTAAGGTGTGTGTAAGAGATACTGTCCATAATCTTCCTTCTCTTGTACTTTTGAATTCCTTCTCTTTTACTTTTGAAATTGCTTGACTTTGATTTTGTTGCTTCATACAGGTACTTGAAACAGTGTTAACTGTGTTGGTGACTGTAGTTGAGGACATCAAATGCTCCGATATAGCTGATGTTATTGTTGAACTGAATCTTCTGAGTGCTTCAAATGCCCTTTAAAGAAGGTAAGGTAGTTCTTTCATTCCTTTGGTTTCTTTCTAGCAACTCCAATATGTAAATGTCCTTAACACCGTCAACACTATCAAGTTTGCAACTCAGTGGTTCACTGAGTAATATTGCTACAGTTATCATTTCTTACTGACTTGATTTTAAAACTAATATGCTTGATTTTTATCATTGCTTGAAGTTATGAGTCAAAACTAATGTTAGTTTATGTTTTGGTATCTGAAAGATGTTTTTGTATGGCTTTACATATAATTTTGGTAGATTGTGACCTATTATGTTTGTCTTTATTGTTTGTTTTAGTTTCTTGGTGAAATTTTATGGCTTTGTTATACTTTTGAAGGAGAATCTTCATATGATGTAAATAATTCTATCATGTGGCTTTTGGGTTTTAGTTGGACAACAATGAGCTAATCTATTGATGTTGCAAAATTGTTTCTAGAACTTTTGTCAACCAAGTATTGAAATTATTTTCCATTTTGTTTTTTGGGTGAGAGAAAATATTGTAGGTTTACTGCTTGGTGTCTTGGAAAAGTAAAAAGTAATATCCAATCCTTTAACCTTGATGACAATCCTATGTTGTGACTTCTTGATCGAGGTAGGGAGATTGTTATATTAGAGGTAATGTTGCACACGTTCCAACACTTGGCCTAATGAGTTTGATTGATTCCCGCAAGTTATTGAAATTCAAAGTTATTATGGTTGATTTTTGTGTAGGTGAAAGTCTTATTCATAGTGTTTTCTTTTTTGGATAAACTTATTCATTGCTTTTTTGACATTTTTATTCAGTTTTATTTGATCTTAGGCATCATTTTTCTGTGGACTAATTGGTTTTTATGATGTCAACTAAATAAAAAATAAAAAAAAAATCAACTAACCTAGCATGAATGGAGGTGCACAATCTGGAAACAATTGATAGTCATAAAGGCTTCGCTAATTTAGAATGCCCTGAATACATTATGTTTGGAAATATATGGAGAATGTTTGGTTACATAGAACACTTCTTTGCCTTTTTAGTTTGGAAATGTATGGAGTTAAAAAGGGACAAGGATGGTAGGGATAAATGCATGTCTTTTTTTTCTTCAGAAAACCGTTTATGTTTTTTAAAGGTGTAAATGATTTTGATTTATAAAAAAAAAAGTGTAAATGTTTTCTGCCTATATACTGTGATTTTTTGTTGACTAAAATTTTCTGACACACCAAACACTTGAAAACAAAATATCTATTTATGCCAAAAACAAATGAAACCTTAGAGTTTTGTTGTTTTTTGGATTGGTAAGTAGTTATACATGCACTCGACGGTTCTTGAATAATGACCCCACACTCCTTTCCATTATTGTTGGAAGCAGAAGTGCCATTTAAGCTAGAGCTTATTGGCTAGGACCTGAAAGATTTGTGATGCTTTGTTTGCTTAGAATGGAGCAAGTGACCCTTCCAAAGCATAAAGTTTGGGGACTGCATTTTTTTGTTGCTGCTGATATAGAGATTTATAAATTCATCTTTTTCTAAACCAAAATATTTGGCATTTTCATTATTTTATTTCAAGGCAACAACCAGCCTTGCTTTTGTTATGGGAATGGAACTAAGGTTAGTAAGCTTCATCATATTTTTCTAAGCATCAAAAAAATTAGGGAAGTGTATTTAATATTTATTTATTTGTTTATGATGTTGAATATGGTTGAGTCTTTACTTTTCTTGCTAGTGGTGTAAGACCCTTTGGAAGTTCTCTTTTAGTTGTTGGTTTGATAACTATGGACCACAATTATACCAAGTATTTGTTTTTCTGAAATGATTTAAATTATAGTTGCTAACTACCTCTAATTAGGACTGGATTATCTAATGGGTTGCACCTTTGAACATTTTGGCATACAAAAAACTTCTTTTACACTAAATTTATGAAATTCTTTTGGCATTGCCTTGTCTCAAATTCAATATGATTTACTCTTTAAAATATTAATTGATGCTTTTAGTGACTTAACGTTGGCTAGTTGTAAATATGAATTTTCCACTCTGGTTGTAGCATAAAAAGGGAGTATAATTATGTGATGAATGTTTCTTCTATTACTTTGGCTTAATTAGCACCGACAAGGAATTCAGGCAAGCTTCGTTTTCCTTCCTCACTAAGCATGTGGATGGTCTTACACTTGATGTGAATTGGTCTTGGTTTGGGTTGATATTCCAAGTATCTTGCATAAATTTCACATTTATAAACTGTTTTATATAATCCATCTTTCTATATTTGATTTTTTGTCTTTGGCATGCGTCTTTCCCTTCCTATCACTTTCTCCTCAAATCCCCAAACTGAACCATTGTTAACCACACCCCTCTGTTGTGGTGTTGGTTTTAATTACGATTAATTGATTATATCTGTATAATTTGTACATGTAGGGTATCTTTGAGTTTTATGAGTCTTTCACTGAGTATTTGACTATTTTGCAATTTATAATTTTTTAGTTACGTTAGAAAATTTTTTTTTTTTTTTTTCGGTTAAATTTTTGTAGCACAAATGAGGCAAAATCATTTGCCAACCTTCCAATTTGTTGGTGTTGATGATGAGAAAAGCTAAAAGTGCTAGTAAGATTGTTTGTTGGAATCTGCATATTTTTACTAGTATTTCATTGGTTCACTCTTTCTTTTTTTGTGGTCTATAAGATTAATTTAGAGATTTTCATTTTGAACGACTTATTTACAGAAAATAACCAATGGCTTAAGTAGTTTTTTTAATGGGATAATAATCTACATGAATGAGTTCTTTCTTTTTCGCACTTTTTTTTGTTGTGGAGAATTTGTTTTAACTTGAAAAACAGAGCAAAGATTGAGGTTTACTAATGTAGACATACACTTTGAGATAGTCTTTATCTGAGCTATTCCTTCCTTATCTTCTACTTATCAAAAGCTTCTAAATTGATGTCAAATTTGCTTAAACAAATTCAGCAAAACCTTTTGTGCTTTCAGTTTCTAATGCCCATTGCATCATAATCATGAGTCTTTTGATTTCCTAGCGGTTTTGGCTCTTTGTCTACCTCCAACCACTTGTATAGTCTTTTGCTTATTCTTCTTCTTTCTCATCGTTGTCCACATGTCCTGCAAGAAAGGATTTTTTTTTTTTTTTTTTTTTTTAATTCATAGTTCATAATTTTTTTTTGTTGGGGGTAAAGGGAACTCTTTTCTTGTGCTAAAATGTTATTTCTGATAGATGCTTCATAACACTTCCATTGTGTGTGTACTTAAAAACTGTGTATCCAACTACGCTACAAGAATTAGCTTATTTTAATGGTGTTCTCTTGGTTCCTTGTTAAAATACCATAGATACCATCTTATCACTTAACCATTGATAATATTCTATCCATTTTGTAATACATCGACATTCAAGTTGGATGTTGATAATGTTGTCATGGCCTAATGGGATTCCTAAAATTGATTACTAGTAACTAATTATGATGTCATATATTTATGGGATTCAAATTTTCTTTATGTTTTTGATCCCCTGAATTTTTTTGTAAAAGCATGAATCCATAAGCTGTTGGACTTACCTTTGTGGACTTATCTTTGTAATTGCATTTGGCACTCTCGGAGTCCATGGGCTTTAATGGATCTACTGGATCTGAAGCTATTACTACTGCAGAAAAGAATGCGGCTTTATTGACTGCAAGAGTTGGTTCCTTGGATCTATCTACAATTCCCTCAATATTTTGTGTTTCAGCTGCCCTTCAATATCCTACTGGTGAGTCATGGCTTCTTTGTTTATGCACGACATAAGTGTAAAATACTAGGAAGCACCATTATGAAACGGGTATAAGTATGCATTTACATCTTATACAATGGCACTGCCATAACATTTACAGCAAAACCTTTTGTGCTTTCGGTTTCTAATGCCCATTGCATCATTATCATGAGTCTTTCAGTTTCCTAGTGGTTTTGGCTCGTTTTCTACCTCCAACCGCTTATATAGTCTTTTCTTCTTCTTCCTTCTCATCTGTTGCCCAGTTACATCAATTATTGATGGCTTGAAGAGATTGTACATTGAAAAGCCAAAGCCACTAGAAGTTGCATATCTTTCGTTTGCAAAATGGAGATATTCTGATCTTTCTAGCTTTGTTGTCAAGTTTCAACTCTAGTTTTTAATACCTCTGTAACAGAGGCTTGATTTTTATTTGTATTTTTGCAGAAGAACGGTGATTTTGTTGCTAAACCCATGGTCTTTTGGGTCAATATTCAACTGGAATGACAAATTTTATAAACATTTGCTAAAATGCAACTGTCCAGGTTAGGTAAGTTTTATTTCTGTTTGTCCCTTCTGATTTGTTGGTATGAGAGGATCTCAGAGATGAACGTCCCTTGTAATTTGTTTGAACAGGTGCTCAAATTGGACTAGAGCCTACAAAAGACATAATTTTTGTTGTTATTATGGTATCACTAGTCACCCTCACTTTCTTGCTTTGTCATTACTAATTTCAGAATGGCAACATAAAAGCCCTTTTCCTTGATATTGTCTTTAACTGGCCTCCTTCCCATAAAAATTTATCATTTATGTTTCATCTACTTATTATTGATACTGTCCTCGTTAAACTCTGATTTTCTTATTATTCCTAGACTTTTATGATTCTCTTAGTTTCAAGTTTCTTTTGTAGTTTTTAATTTATATTAATTTTGTTGTACTTGCTTTTTGTAGAGAACTAATCCCAGCTGAAATTGATGATATTTAGCTCAAGTGGAGTAGCTTGTTGCTTGCTCTTCTTGCCTGCCATATGTCTTTGAAGAGATATTATTAATTAAATAAATGTTGCATTCCTTCACATTGTGGCAAGGTGATCAATTTAATGTAGATTAATTGATAGGATTAAATTTCCAACCTGTCTGAATTGGAGCAGCAAACTGGTGAGCCAATTGAGCCTATTACTATATATCCTCTGTCTATGGAGTGGTTTATTTTGGACCTATTACTATATATCCTCTGTTTATTATTCAGAGATGAAAGTAAAATTACATCTTTTCTTCTATTACTTTGGCATAACTAGCATCGACAAGATATTTAGGTAAGCTTTGTTTTCCTTTCTCACTAAGCATGTGGATGGTCTTGCATTTGATGTGAATTGGTCTTGGTTTGGTTGATATTCCAAGTACCTTGCATAAATGTCAGATTTATAAACTGTTTTATATAATCCCCCTCTGTGTTCGATTTTTTGTCTTTTGCATGCGTCTTTCCCTCTCTTTTTGATTGGGTATATCTGTTTAATTTGTACATGTTGGGTATCTTTGAGTTTTATGAATCTTTGACCAAGTACACTAACGAGACCAAATTGGATGACATTATCAGGTTTCTTTACATTCTATTTGCTTGATTTGGTTTTTTTTTTTTTTTTTTTTTTTTTTTTTTTTTTTTTTTTTTTTTTTTTTTTTTCGGCCATGGCTTACAAAGGTATAATTCTATTCTCTGGGGGTTCCTATAGGAAGTCTTGCAAGTGACCCAAATGGTCCATGTCATATAGACTATTTTAAGAGGGTTATTTAGGTACGGATTGTTAAAACTCTTCGTCACATTAGCATTTTAGCTTTTGAAAACATATTTAGTATACCCGCTTCTGTCATTGTCTTTATTTGAATATTGTTCATTGTTGAAAGTCTTTATAGTTTGGCTTTGAGTAATCTTTTTAGCATTTTTCTTTAGATTACCTAAGTTTTGATTGTGCTTCTACCTTAACTACTTGTTTCCAATTTACTTTAGCTTTAACAATTGTTTGTCGGGGTTGTTGATTTTCTCCTTTACTTTATTAATTTATTTTTCGTTAAATGATGCTTGTGTATTTCTTTTTTGTTTTGTATAATCTGTTTAATTCCAAGGGTGATGCACATGCATCCTTTTATGTAAGGTTGATTTGATTTTGTTGTTCTCTTTCATATATTCTTCTATGTTGAATTTTTTTTGTTATTTTTTACTTTTTATATTTTTGAAAGTGTTTTTCTTGAACTATGTTGCTGGGTATCTGTTTTTTCAGTTTGCTACATATGGTGGATTAAAAGCTTGCGCCATTGAGGGTTTGCGCTTTCCTCTTGTACATTTGTCTGCCAAGTGTTGGGTAATAAGCTAGTTTTTCTATTTGTTGTTTTGCAACTCCTGCCATTCTTAGCGCATGTTATATATCTCATTTTGAGTCACCGTTTATTGTTATTTATCATAGTCCTTTTAGCATTTTGATTTTGGTTACCTATGTTTTGATTGTGCTTCTACCCTAACCACTTGTTTCCAATCTACTTTAGCTTTAACAATTGTTTGTTAGGGTTTTTGATTTTCTCTTTTACTTCATTAATTTATTTTTCATTAAATGCTGCTTGAACTATGTAGTTGGTTATGTGTATTTTCAGTTTCCTACATGAGGTGGATTCAAAGCTTACGCCACTAAGGGTTTGCACTTTCCTCTTGTAAATTTGTCTACTTGTCTTGTTTCTATTGACGTTTTCTTTGTACAGGACACGGGAAACTTGTTGGACATGGTTGCATATGTGTCCCAATTGTTTTTCTGCTCCAAAATAAAAGGCTAAAACGCACTACCTCTAACACCGATCTCTTTCCACTTCTTCCTCTCACGCTGATTTTCTTTGTCTTCTTCTTCCTCCCATGCTGATCTTCTTCTTCCTATCACGCCGATCTCTTCTTCTTCTTCAGCTCTTAGATCTATAATCCTATTTCACTTTTACAGTTTAGCCCCTTTGCCCTTTTTGTCCATGTGTGTTTTTTATTACTTCGTTTGCCTCATAGTGTCACACATTAAGAGCTCTTTTATCATCAGCCACCCTCTTGAACAAAAGATGTGTAAATAGATGTTTCTTTTCAATTTTTTTTTGTCTTTTATTAGTTAAAGTCTACCACCTGTCAAGCCTGGTAGTCAACTTTTTTCAATTCTTTTTTCATTATCTAGGTAGATAGTATCAGTGGCTAGACTTTAATATGATTCTAAAAGATATTTTAACAATTATTTAAAAATATTTTTGTTGGAAAACAAATTTTTCAAGTTTGTCTTCTGTGTGTTGATTTGTAATTTTGAAAGTTTTTAAGGTATTCATGTTCAAAAGATATGTTCTTTGGTTCTCTTATAGAATAATATTCTAATTGCATGATTTCCATATGTGATCAGTCTTTTAAAGAAATGGTTGCAATGTGTCTGGTGAAAGATCCTGGAAAGAGGCAGAATTTATTGAAACACACCTTTTTTAAGCATGAAAAGTCTCTTGAGATTTCTATGAAGAAATGATTCGCTAACTTGCCAGCCCTTTGGAATCATGTAAAAGCCCTCCAGGTTACCCATCATATTGTTAAGATGCACCTTCTGTTCTTTCACTTGTCCTGGTAAGCTTGTCTCATGGCTTTGGTTAATTTTGCAACTTAAAGATCAAGTGCAACTCTGTAAAAAACATGAGTTAATATCACAGGTCATAAACATTGTTCCACACCATTAAATTTGAACTTAAAATACATGTAGTGATATTTCATTAATTTTTATCTGTATTTTTTACATATTTAATTCAATTGGATGCATTTCTTAAGAATAACCGATGTAGTTATCTGTCAAAAACATCCCCACGCCCTCTCTTTTCCCCAATTTTAATTTTTTTAAGTTTTTCCGATTCTTCTTTTTGATTAAGTTCCCCTTTCCATTTAGTTACACTGATGATATGGAGCTTGATGATGCTATGCATATGGCTATGTTCATGCTGAAGGAGGGGTAAATGAATGTTAAGCTTTTTATTTTTATTTTTAAAAGAATATATTTTTATTTAAAAAGTTATGGTGGGGTGTAGCTAGAATGGTAAAAGCTAGGGCATTGGTGGAGCTCGATGGAAATATATATAAGTCAATGATAGTACTTTTTATCATTGAGTTTTTTTATTTATTATTCTTTTTTCATCTCTAAAACAATCAGGTTTCCTTCATGTTTAATTTCTATTTTGAGAACTATTTTCTGTTACAATATAGGCTTTACCTTTTGGTGCTTCTCATACATGCATGCCATGTTCTAGGATTGTGCCCTGTATTGTGCCTTTTTATTGAAAATGTTTTACCTATAAAAATACAAAGCATCATACAATGTATGCTTCTTCTTTTTTTTGGGGGGGGGGGGGGGGGATGCCAAAGCCACTAGAAGTTGCATATCTTTCGTTTGCAAAATGGAGATATTCTGATCTTTCTTGCATTGTTGTCAAGTTTCAACTCTAGTTTTTAATACTTCTGTAACAGAGGATTGATTTTTATTTGTATTTTTGCAAACAAACGGTGATTTTGTTGCTAAACCACGGTCTTTTGGGTCAATATTCAACTGGAAAGACAAATGTTATAAACATTTGCTAAAATGCAACTATCCAGGTTAGTTTAGTTTTATTTATGTTTGTCCCTTTTATTTGTTAGTATGAATGGATCTTAAAGATGAACGTCCGATATGCTCTGTTTGAATAGGTGCTCACATTGGGCTAGAGCCTACAAAAACAGATTTTTTGTTGTTGTTATGGTATCACTAGTCACCCTCACTTTCCTATGTTATTTATGAAGGCTGATTAAGTTTAAATGCACTATAGAAACAACAACAGTGTCGCATCAACACTTAATACAAGACACTAGCAGCTTATTATAAGAGGCAGTTTATTAGTAAAGTTTTGTATCATCTTTGTAATTGAAGGATAAGGTCACATGCTTATTAATTGATTGTGTCATGTGCTTAATTGTTGATTCGTTAGCAGCCATGTGCTTAATAGTTAGTAAGTTAGATCATTAGATCAGTGTAGCCAGCTGGCAGTTAGTGTTATTCAGTTAGTTGTGTTCATGAATTGTATAAAGGTGTGGAGACGAATTGTAAGAGGCATGCAGTGAGAATTCAGACTGTTCATATTCCTATTCTTCTCTAATCCCTTTCAATTCTTCTAAGAGTCATGGTTGTCCTCTTAGTCAGTCACTCACCATTTTTCCTTTGCTTAATCAGTTCTTATCAATCCTTTATTTACTTATTTTTCTTGTTGTAAAATTCTGGTTTGTCCTGCATCAAATCTCTAGCCAACCCTAGGTGTTGAGTCCAAGTTCATCCATCTCTATTTTTCCTGTTCTTTAATTTCTTGTTACAAAGTTCTCCATTATCTCAGAAAGTTTCTTTTGTTCTTTGTTGTGGAGTTTGGTAATTCAATTTGAGTTGACATGGGTTTTTGCTTTTTCATGAGGTGGGCTTTCAAGTGTGTGTAAGAGATAGTGTCCATAATCTTCCTTCTCTTTTACTTTCGAAATTGTTAGATATTTTGTTGCTTCATACAGGTACTTGAAACAGTGTTAACTGTGTTGGTGATTGTAGTTGAGGACATCGAATGCTCCGATATAGCTGATGTTATTGTCGAACTGAATCTTCTGAGTGCTTCAAATGCCCTTTAAAGAAGGTAAGGTAGTTCTTTCATTACTGTGGTTTCTTTCTAGAAACTCCAATATGTAAATGTCCTTAACACCATCAGTATTATCAAGTTTGCAACTCAGTGGTTCACTGAGTAATATTGCTACAGTTATCATTGCTTGAAGTTATGAGTCAAAACTAATGTTAGTTTATGTTTTGGTATCTGAAAAATGTTTATGTATGGCTTTACATGAAATTTGGTAGATTGTGACCTATTATGTTTGTCTTTATTTTTTGTTTTTGTTTCTTGGTGAAATTTTATGGCTTTGTTATACTTTTGGAGGAGAATTTACATATGATGTAAATAATTCTGTCATATGTCTTTTGGGTTTTGGTTGGACAATAATGAGCTTATCCATTGATGTTGCCAAATTGTTTCTATAAGAACTTTTGTCAACCAAGTATTGAAATTCTTTTCCTTCTTGTTTTTTGGGTGAGATTGAGAGAATATTGCAGGTTTACTGATTGGTGTCTTGGAAAAGTAAAAGGTAATATCCAATCCTTTAACCTTGATGACAATCCTATGTTGTGACTTCTTGATCGAGGTAGGGAGATTGTTATATTAGAGGTAATGTTGCACATGTTCCAACACTTGGCCTAATGAGTTTGACTGATTCCTGCTAGGTATTGAAATTTGAAGTTATTATGGTTGATTTGTATGTAGGTGAAAGTCTTATTCGTAGTGTTTTCTTTTTTGGATAAACTTATTGATGCAGGAGATGTGATGGGCTATTTGTATATGGTTTAGAAACAATGGAAGGGCTGAGTTACTTGGAAAAAATTGATTGGTGGATAAGTACCTCTGCAAGAACACTTAGTTCCAAATAGCACACAAAGGCTAACAATTCATTCAATTACTAAAACTGATTTACAAAGAGCTTACATTCTCTTACTTATACTAGTTTTTTGGCATTGGCAGCCTCTAGATGGTTGACTAGTGTCTAAATCCTATAGGCTAATAATTAAGAAATCTTCTAACTAACTAATTAGTTACAAGTGGATTAGGATATAGGCATATAGTTGCTTGAAATGCCCTGCATCAGGACTCTCCCTCTTAAGAAGCACTTGACCTCAAGTGCTCTTGGTTGCCATAAGATTTGTATGAAGTTAAGGATGATACAATTGCCTTGTATGATGAGTTTGCTGTTGTTGTAGCACACCAAAGGCTGCTGCTTCTGCACAGCCAAGTCTCACACAAATGAAGCACCAATGTAGATGCATCTGCATTAATAGGACTCCCTTTCTTGAGAGCAAACTTACTCTCAAGTTTGGTTGACTTTTCAATTGTAAAACATGTACACCAAATTGAACATTAAGTGTTTTGCCTCGCTAATGATCAATCATGCATATTTTGACACTACTAGGCTTTATTCTTCACTGCTGGTTGCTTGGTGTCTTCGAAAAGTTAAAAGTAATATCCTGTCCTTTAACCTTGATGACAATCCTATGTTGTGACTTCTTGATCGATGTAGGGAGATTGTTATCTTAGAGGTAATGTTGCACGTGTTCCAATTGGATCTCTTAGAGCTAATTGTTAGGAAACATTATCTAGGACATTAGGTGAACAGCCCTGTTTCTTAAATTCTTCTCACCTTGATATACCTTTAGTAAAGCATGTAGTGTTGGTGTATCTTCTTCGCTTAGTACTCTCAATCTTGTTAAGATGCCAGAATCATAACTAGATTGGTACATGAAAGTATCATCCTTAAATTGTGTTCACCCAATTCCTTACCGTTTGGGAGGACCATCGTATCAGCCTAAAACTTATGGAGACATAGGGAACGTCTCTCAATCCCTCAAAAAAACTGTCTCAATTTTGCTAGAACTAAGATTAGAGTCCACTAATTTTTTGATTTCCAGATGGATGATGAAGTCAACTTCGGCGTCAATAATGAAAGAGTCCCCTCAAACAACGCATCCTATGGGGTTCTTATTCTATCTCTGACTTTTATTTTCACTGATTTGAAAGGTAAATTAGATCTGTTATATGTGTTTAACTTTTACAATTTCAATTGGGTTTTGTTCTAAATTTAAATTAAGGAAAAAAACATTTTTAAATATATTTGGTAATGGTTTTTTTTTTTTTTTTAAACATGTCTCTATTGGATTTAAATCATTCAATTTCTTTCTCTACAGTGATGAAGTAGAATCTTTCTACATTCTAGAGTTTTATGGTTTGCTGTCAGTTTAAGAATTTTGATTCCTAATTCTTTTCCTCTCAAGTCGTTGAAATCGGGGAAAACCCTACAAGATGAAATCCTACCTAAATTTTAATGGTTGGTTATATTTTAAACTTAATTATTTCATTTTAATTTTCAGGTCATTGTTTTCCCTCTTACCTATTCTATTATTTGTAATAGGGAGTGAAATTTTGGGATTTTGGAATATTTGCTCAAGGTTTTTTTTTTTTTTTTTTTTTTTGCCATGAAGAGTTTTCTAATGAGCATATAAGTGACGTGGTTTATGTGAAGGAAGCATTTTTCTACAATTGCGTTCTTCATATCTTTTTGGTTCTTTAACCTGCTTCTACAACAATTTTTTTTTTTTAAATATTTAATGATTCCAATAGTAGTGTACTTTTGAAAGTTGTTTCATTGTTATAAACTTTATTATGTGTGTAACCAACTTGATTCTATTTTTTGGTTCCTAAGTTATTGGTTCTCATTTTTCTATTCTTTTTAAAAATTTAGATATGCATTGTAGCACCTGTCCAACTTCTTTACATTTATTTTCCTCAAATTTCTTTTTGGGCCTTCATAATTACTCTAAACTGATATAATTAACTTTGCTATTTTGGTACCATTTGTCTATACCGTTGAATAAAAAAAATAAAAAAAAAAAAAAAAAAAAGAGGGCTACCTCATGCACACATATTGCTTTTCCTACATTCTGATGACAAACATCCTATACTGCAGCAATTAATTTAGACATATACAACAAAATCACGTTGCTATCAATTAATAAGAGCCAAGGTCAATCTTTGCAACATATTGGACTTCATTTAGATAGACCATTTTTCAATCATGGATAGTTATATGTTGTCTCTAGAGTTACAAGTAAAAATGGCCTTAGGGTACATATTGTAGAAAATGATTATGGTGATCACTTCATACAATAAATATTGTATATAAAGAAATATTCGATAATCTGCCAAGAGGTAACAAATACTGTTTTTTTAAATTATTTCAAGTTGTTTATAGTGTGAATTAGATTGTCACTTATACAATCTTTGCAAGCACTGGATTTTTCTCCATTGTTATATACAAACTTTACTGATGTTTAGAATGTTCAAATATTAGAGATTTATATCACAATGGAGTACACAACTTTGAAGCAGATATCAGTGGACAAAGCCAACTTGATTGTGAAAGTTAGAGTTTTATGAATGTGGGATGCAGTTAACATAGCAAACAACCATGACCTGATCAATCTTGATATGATATTGGTTGACAAAGAGGTAAATTCAGAATTTCTCATTCTTTTATTCATTGTGGTTCATAGGAATGGTAGATGAGAATATCACATTGTCAAGTAAGTTTAAGATCTAGTATGATTCAAGTTTATGGTTGTTTTGTTGGGGTTTTATTTTTTATTTTTTTTGTTTTTAGAAAAAAAATACATTAGTTTTTTCCTATGTAGCAATTTAGAATGTGGGACCCTCTATGATAGTGGTTTTTGGATGCAATAATAATGGTTGCAAATTTGCCACTCTTAAGACTTGATTTTACACAAATTAAATTTTTACTATTGGGTGATTCCTTGAATACGAAAGTTGATATATCATGATCATTGTGTGTGCATTATGTTTTTGTAATCACTATCATATATTTGTTTTAATTCATCATACAAGCCTAAAATCATTTGCAATTAGCCAATATAAGGAGTATCTATACATTTCATTTTTAATCATCTATTGTAAAATTATTTTTAGGTTATTCGAATGTTGTGGCCTATAGTTTTCTAATACTTTTTATAATACTAGAAAAAGGGGGTATCATCAATCGTGGAATTACATTTAGTATATTAGAACTACATACTTTTGTAGATTGTAAGAGAGATTAGTAAAAGGCGGATAACTAATAGCCAAAACCGCATAGCTCCACACCCCAAAGTGTACTAATCCAATCCATAGTTCAAGTATAATTCTTATATTTACATTTAAATATATTTACTACTTCAGTAGGATGTACATTATATTTACATTTGAATTTTAAAGGTATAGTCTATGCTATGTAAGGAAATGACTGCATACTTAGTATCATGCATCTTGGAAATGTTTATTTTGTTAGTGCAAAAATGGACTTAGATGAGTAGTTGGGTAGTTTCAAGGTAAAGTTTAATATGGCATACCAAGTCTTATGTCATTATGGAATGATTTTTGTCATCCACTACCATGCACATTAAGCAAGTTTTATTTAGATTGGGAGATGATGAGATATTCTTGAGGTTGGTTTGTATTTTTTTTTTATAATTAAAATTGTCTTATCAAAGTTAGTGCTATATTTGATGTCTAAATCTCTTTGATTTTTTTTTTTTTTTTTTTGGTTTTAACTTAGTATCATCTGTTCAATTTCTTTTGCTAATGAGGAAGCATCAAGACGTAGAATGTGAAACGAACAACAATCATACTTCTCCACCAATTTGCTTCCAAGGAGCTAAAACTTCATTTTTCAACTTAGTTAATCCAATTTTATGTGAGATGTAAATGTCAATTCTCTTGTTTGTTTAATACTAGTTTGATTTGGAGCTCATCAGTCATTAATTTTTTTTTTTTTTTAATCTTTGGAGTACTATTTTGATTTTTCTAATTAGTTGGATTATTTTTATCATATTTGAAGGACAAATTTCGAGCATCAACATTGGGATTTGAATTTGGTATCTACCAGAAATGAAGGCGAGTCGGGTTCTTCAACTTGGGTGAGTTAACTTCACTGAGCCTTCACTTCCGTGATTTTTTGTTTTCGTTTTTTTATAAAATTTATGTGTTTTTGTTTTCAGAAGCAATTTCACATTTTTAACACTATTTCCTCTGTATTTGTTCTTGTGGGTTTGCTTCAAATTCTGGAATTGAGGCCAATGGTTGCATTAAGGTTTACTTGGGTATGATATAAGTTTTGAGTATTAATTTATTTCTTTATATTAATTTTTTTTTTTGTTTTATGTGTTTTTGTTTTAGGAGGCAATTTCACATTTTTATATTGTGTCCTTTGTGTTTGTTCATGTGGGTCTGCTTCAAATTCTAGAATTGAGGCCAAAGATTGCATTAAGGTTTACCTAGGTATGATTTAGCTTTTGAGAATTTTTTTTTATATTAAAATTTATGTTGGATTATGTTGATTTTACTGTTTTTTTAGTTTATTTTTGGTTGATTGTTATGTTCTACTTGCATGCATTAGTAGTTAAAAGCATATTTGGGTTCTCTATTTCCCTGTTTGGCTAGTGAGAAAATATGCAAAATTTCTCTAGGCTGTTTGCTTTGTCTAAAAGGATAGGCAATGTGCCACAGTATAGTGCTCATATGCAAGTGTCAATTTGCAATTAGGCTCTTTCGTTACTTTTCCTAGGTTTCGTTTCCATTTTTTTGAGCGGATTATTAACTCCAGTCTCAATGAGTAAGCGTTTGAAATTTCTCTTGCAATTCTTATGCTTTTTTGTCTGTCTTGTTTAATTTTTGGTCATTTGGTGTTGGCAACCTTTATATCAATTTCAATAGCTAATATGACAATGCCTCTTATATGTGTTGGGTAGTAATATAACAATGTGACTTGAATATGGTTGTAAAAGGAAATCAAGATAGTGCTTTCCCTTCTACCGGCATGAGTTGGGCTTTTGGGGAATTATATGGATTTAACTTATGTTTTTTATTTGCTTCATAATTTGTTAACTTGTATTTTTGCTAATTAATTTCCTTGTTTCCAAATACCAGGAAGTAGAGAAGAGCTTGGCTTTTAGTGTTAATTGGAATTACCTTTATATTTGTTGGGTAATATGCTAGTTTTTTCTATTTGTTGTTTTGTAACCCCTGCCATTCTTAGTACATGTTATAAATCTTATTTTGAGTCACTCTTTACTGTTATTTATCATAATCTTTTTAGCATTTTGCTTTAGGTTACCTAAGTTTTGACTGTGCTTCTACCCTAACCACTTGTTTCCGATCTACTTTAGCTTTAACAATTGTTCGTTGGGGTTTTTGATTTTATTTTTTATTTGCTTTATTTCAATTTAAATCTTGGATGGCAATTTTGGAAAATGATAACTATTTATTTCAAAGACAATATATCCCTATAAAAAATTGAATCCTCTAAGCTGGACTAATAATATGGGATGGATGCAAGCAGTAAGTCACAAGAAATAGGTCTCTTACATGTGTTCATTTTGTTTAGAACCACTGATTTGATGGTTGACCAAGTTCTTGCAGTGCAAAACAAGAAGGATTAAAAGTATGCAAATCCCATTGAATTGAGCCAGTTTGTGGATTTCATCAAGCATGAAAAACTCCAAACTGAGACCTTCATTGTCAAGCCAAACCAGTGTAAGTTCTCATTGGTTGACTGTGTCCTGCAATTTCAATGCTAATGTTCTAGAAAAACAAGTTCCTTTTTGATACTTTTTTGCTTATATGTAATTAAAAACAATCTGAAGGTTTATTAAAATTTCTAGTTACAGTGATGTTTTGGCTTAGCTTGATTTTGAGGGGTCTCGTGGCTTTCATATAACCCCTTACTTTTCATGTTCTTTGAGCAACAACTCATATAGCCTTTGATCTCTTGACATGGGCTTTGATCTAATATCTTCAAATCAGAGTTCAAGTTGGTAATATCACAGGTTTAAACATATTTCTCTCTAAATATGTGAATTATCTCTCATTTTCTAGAATGTTATGGCTGCTTTGTTTCAAAGCCGTCCCTCCTTCTCTCAATGTTTTCAAAATTCAAATCACCTAAAATTTTGGCTGCCAATTTATATGTGCTTTTATTTGATCTCAGGTTCAAAAAATACAGTCTCTCACATTAAATATTCGAGTTGTTTGATTCGCTACTCCACGTTGTTTGAAAAGAGGGTAAAAATTATGACTGCCTTCAAGGTATAAAATTGTCATGTAATTTTATGTTCGTAACGTTTGATTTGAAATGTGAAATGGGTCAGTTTCAAGAAGGTAGAAGGTGTAGCACACATTATTTACAGGATGGTATACCCGCACTATTTGCAACCAAAGAAGAGGAAAGTAAACCCCAAGCCAATGGTCAAGATGAAGGTTGGTTCAGTTGTGTGGGACTTCGCTATGCAGAAGCAGCAGCCTTTGGTGTGCTGCAAACTGTAAACTCATTACACAATGCAACTGCATCATCCTAGAAGATAGAAATTCATACAAATCTTGTGGCAACCAAGAGCACTTGAGGTCAAGTGCTTCTTAACAGGGAGAGTCCTGATGTAGGGAATTTCAAGTTGTTGCATCCTAATCCTCTTGTAAATATTTAGTTAGTTAGTTAGTTAGATGATTGCTTAAGCATTAGCCAATAGGATTTAGACACTTGTCAAACACCTAGAAGGCTCCAATGCCAAACAAATAGTACAAGTACCACATCGTAGATACTTTGTGATTAGTTTTGAATGCAATTGCATAGATTAGCCTAGTGGTATTTTCAAGAGATGGATTTCTATTAAGAAAGTTTTGTCACACCTTGTTCGCTGTTCTAAGCAACTCTCATTTCCCTTAATCAATTCTAAGCCTAAAAAGCAGCCCCTTAGAATCCTTGCATTAGTTCTAACATCCTGCCAGAAAATAAGAACCCACATAGGTCCAAAACCAAATTGGAGAAGCACTTTCTAAAGTAAAATTACATAGCCGTAGTAATAAGATTCAAAACTTCTCGTGAAATTTCTTTTAGACCTCAACTGTTATGTTTTGAATTTGCATAACTGGATTTTGATGTGATTTGTTTTGATAATTCAGGTATTTTTTGGATTTGTGTTTTAGAGTTTCTACTTTTGTATTTTTTTTTCCCCTATTCCTTTAGTTTCTGTATATTAGATTTGCATATGCTCTCGCTTTTTGAAAAATGCTTATAGGAATTGCTATTGGGAAATTTGCTTTGCAACCACATTTTCATCTTTTATTTTTATTTTTTCTAGATGACTATGTTTTGCTGTCAAATATTGAGTTTTAAAAAATTTATTTTGACTTAATAATTTGTGGGTTGGCAGGGTAGAAAAAGAATTGTTTTTGCAAAATTGGTTTAAAATTGCCACAATTAGGGTGAGATACAAAAATCTGCAATGGAGGCAGAGTGTGAGGTCGTTCATGGTAAGCCCCTACCAACACTATGGAATTCTCTTATGTGGCTCTCTGTAAAAGTTTTATTTTCTTAAGAAGAAATGGCTAGAATTAGCTGAAGATAAAATTTTCAATTTATTAGTGAAAAGCATGCTAGTTGTTTGTTTAACTGGTTAAATATTTTATTTCCTGTATTGCTTCTAGTATCTAATATGGATGGGTTTTCTTGGTGTAAAAGATAATAAGTCTTGATGAAACTTCTTTGTGGGTCCATATGGGTGCAAACTCCATCATTCATAACTCGTCACATTGGCAAATCGTGACAAAGTTGTGGGTTCTTTTGTGGTTCTAGCATTTTTGACAGAATCACTGACAAAAGTGCTTTGTTGGGACTTGGGTTTTTTTTACCGTTGGTCTATTTCTTTTGCTTTTGTTATAAAAATAATTTCATTTTCTTGATGTTCTCTTTGTTTGGTTAATTGGTACTGTCTTTTTGCTTTATTAAATTTTGAATGTCTTAATATTGGGATGTGGGGGTAAATTTCAATTTCATGTGGAAGTTGAGTTTAATATTAATGCAAAAAACGTATTCTTGCATGATACTAGGGACCTTGGATCAGACCTTAACGGCAGTGGAGAAGTGCAAAAACTGTAATTAGTGCAATACTGCCACTGTGGATGGATATAATATTCTATTGAAGCATATGAATGGGATCTAAGCCATGAATGGGTCTCAAAATTGGGCCCTTTGTGTCCTTTTTATAAATATTGAAGATTACCAGTCAAGTTTTTAATTTTGTTTTAAAATTTTGTTAATAAAATATGATTAGGTTTTGGTCTTTCAATTTAGGCTTAGTAGCTCAGGCTTGGATATGTGTTTCTTTTTGTAGATTAGCTTAGAGCATTTTTTTTTTTTTTTTTTATAATGATAGTTTAAGGTTTTGGAAATTCCCATTTGTTTTTGGGTTCTAAATTTGCATATATTATATTTATTTGATTTTATTTTTAACTAAACTAATGCAGGGAATGTGATGGGCTGTTTGTGCATGGTTTAGAAACAATGAAAGGCTGAGTTGCTTAAAACACATTGATAGGTGGATAAGTATCTTTGCAAGAACACACAATTCCAAATAGCACACAGAGGCTAACAATTCATTCAATTACCAAAAACTGATTTACAAAGAGCTTACATTCTCCTACTAATACTAGTTGTTTGGCATTGGCGACCTCTAGATGGTTGACAAGTGTCTAAATCCTATAGGCTAATGCGTAAGAAATCTTCTAACTAACTAACTAACTAGTTACAAGTGGATTAGGATATAGACATATAGTTACTTGAAATGCCCGGCATCAGGACTCTCCCTCTTAAGAAGCACTTGACCTCAAGTGCTCTTGATTGCTACAAGATTTGTATGAAGTTATAGGATGATACAATTGCCTTGTATGATGAGTTTGCTGCTTTTGCAGCACACCAAAGGCTGCTGCTTCGGCACAGCCAAGTCCCACACAAATGAAACACCAACGTAGATGCATTTGCATTAAGAGAACTCCCTTTCTTGAAAGCAAACTTGTCCTCAAGTTTGATTGACTTTAAACACCAAGTTGAACATTAAGTGTTTTGCCTCGCTAATGATCAATCATGCATATTTTGACACTACAAGGCTTTATTCTTCATTGGTGAATCAACCTTCTTCATCTTGACCATTGGCTTAGGGTTTGCCTTCCTTTTCTTTGGTTGCAAGGAGTGTGGATGCACTAGCTTGTACATGTTGTATGCATTGCACCTTCTCCCCACGATAGCTTTATATAATTTTTCACATCTATATAAAAGATAGAACCCATTTGTGGCTACCTCCTCACAAAGAAAATAACCTTTATGCTATCATCCTCCGCTTCTTGCTTTTAAACTTGCATGACCTTTGTTCCTAATGATAAATCCTTTTCTTCCTCAACAATAACAGTTGTTTCATCCATAGACTGATCATAAACAGGTTCAACCACATATTTCATGCTATCACTCATTTCTTTCCCTTCTTCACCAATCTGTTCTTCAATGTAATTATCAAAAATAGGTTGCCCCACATCATGATCCTCTGAATCTTCAACCAACAAATCTTGATCTTCTAACACTTCTACCAGAAAGTCTAGATCTTCTATCTCTTTAACCAGAAAGTCTAGATCTTCTATCTCTTTAACCAGAAAGTCTAGATCTTCTATCTCTTCAACCAAGGTTTCACCTTTTGACAAAAAGTTGGTTCTTGGCTGGTATTTTGGAAACTTTATTAGATCCAGCAGTATTTGACCCAATCTCAACATTCTTGGTTGGCTGCCTCCAACGCTTAGTGAAGTTTGATGCAGCACCACCACTTGGGCTAGTTCTTGAATTGAAAATGACTGATTGTGATCTCTTTGTTTACTAAGTCTCAATTAACACTGCTCTGTTTGCTGCATCTGAATTTGTCCAACAGTTGTGCAAGTTGGTATAGTGCGTTTGGATGTGGCTGTACAGAAAAATTTGCTTCCTGAGTTTCTATTTTAGCTTCTCCCAAGTTTGAATCTTGATTTTTCCTACCATAAATCTTTGAATCTTCAACTACTCCCACCAAGATCTTGCCTTGCCTCTCAAATTAGTTGCTGTCAATTTAACTTTCTTGGATTCTGGAATATCATAACAAGCAAAGATCTCTTCAACTTGGCTAAGCCAATCCACAAACTCCTCATGATCCAAGCTGGCTTCAAATTCAGGGAATTCAATCTCAACTCTTGTCCCAATTTTGGTTTGGCATCTTTGGTTGAATGATCGCAGGTTTGTGGCCATACTTCTCGTCTCCACCTAGGAATATGAACAAAAGGTTGTTCATAATCCTCCTCATATAAAGCTACACTTCCAACAGTATCATGCTGGTAGTATTTCTATTGTATTTGTAAGGTTGTAATCTACAACTGTGTTTTTGTTGGCTTTTATTCCGTGCCAAATTTGATTGTAATTGAGTTCAATCGTTTAAAACCCTGTATTTGTTGTGGGATTTGTTGTAAGGGTTGTGTGTTAGAGAGAGTGTTTGAAGACTCAAGCATTTGAAGAACTAAAGGATTCTCGCGAGTATCTCGCGACCTAGCATCCCGCGAAGTGAACCATGTGCCAGGCACATGCTGGAATGCAAAGAGTCAGGCCAGGTGGAGACAACTGTGTCTCGCGAGTATCTCGCGGGTAAGGCCTTCCCGCAAGACACCCGTGAGACTAGTTGTTCTGCCAGCCTGTATTCTTTGAGTCACACCTTTTCCACCTCTCCTATATATACCATAATTACCCACAATTGTTGAGGAATGCTTCAGAGAGAAAACCCTAGCCAAACACATTGGTAATTAGAGATTGTCTTCCCCATCTTTCTCTATACATTTGCTTGTGGTATTTCCTCAACCCTTCCCTCTCCATTATCCATATCTTTGAGAGGTTGATAGCCCAAACACTTACCACACCTTGTGAGTGCTGTGTGACGTTTTGGTGCTGTTGGGAAGCATTGGAAGAAGCCTTGAATGGCAGATGCAACATGGAGCTTGTTACGGGATCCGGATAACTAGGACAAGACACGGTTCCGAGAAGCCTTGTTGGAGTAGGAGCTTGGAGGGCTTAGGTACAGCGGGTAGACTAGGCTTGGAGGGTCTTTTGCTAACCCATGTATCCCAACTGATTGTCTAGTGGATCGATTTCTGCTTGGAGGGCGGCGGAGAGGTTTTTCGCCGAGTTCTTCGGTTTCCTCTTCGAGAACACGTCTCGGTGCTTTCTGTGTTTGCATCCTTCTTCCCTATTCTTGTTTAATTCCATTATACTGCTGTGTTGCTTAGTTTATGGATTAGAGTAGCTTACTTATTCATCCGCTCGCTTTTACACTATTCCGCACTTTGTATTAAAGTTGTGTAAAATCTATCGAGCCATAATTTTTATTTGGGGGTCTAAACAGCTCTTGTGTTTTCAACACATTTTCGAGCTTTCAATTGGTATCAGAGCGGGTACACTTATTGTGGTTTAAATACCTTAGTGTGATCCTTGACCTCTTGGTGTTGCTTGTATAGTGTCGTGTTTGTTTTCAACATGAAGGGCAGTAAACATGCTTGTGAAAAAGACTCTATGAGCATAGTTGAAGACTGGTCTAGTAATGTGTTTTCACAGTTATTTAAATCTAAGAAACATGCTAGAATTTTCTGTCACATGCTGAAATCTCTTGTTCATAGAAACCATGATTTACATAACAGCTTATGTGAGTCAAAGTCATTGGTCTCTAATTATGAGAGGAGAAATAGACACCTGAGTGATAAACTTGATCATATAAAAGGAAAACTTCACGAAATAGAGGAAAAAGAGTCCTGTTTCGATGGTCAAGAGTGTCTCTCTCATGCTTGCCTTTTTGTCCATACTGCTTTGAAAGTTTTTAATTCATGTTTGTGGTACCTTGACAGCGGATGTTCAAAGCACATGACAGGAGATAAGTCACTGTTCAAAACACTTAAAGAAAAGGAAGATGGCTTTGTGACTTTTGGAGATGGCAGTCACTCACATGTTCTTGGAAAGGGAACGGTGGACATTCCGGGACTGCTACTGCTGAATGACGTGTTGTATATTAAGGGATTTCAAGATCCTCATTTTCCAGATCATGTGCTAAGATTAAAGAAAGCACTATACGGGTTAAAGCAAGCACCAAGAGCATGGTATGATCGCCTCACAACATACTTGTTGGATCGTGGATTCAAAAGAGGGCAAGCTGATCGAACATTATTTGTGAAGAGAGATGAGAAGTCTCTCCTAGTTGCTCAGGTATACGTGGATGATATTGTGTTTGGATCCACACTTGATCATTTGGCTCTTCAATTTTCCGAAGAAATGAAAAAGGAGTTTGAGATGAGTATGGTAGGGGAACTAAACTACTTCCTAGGACTTCAAGTGAAACAACGGAAAGATGGGATATTCATATCTCAAGAAAAGTACGCCAAGAATCTGGTTAAAAGATTTGGTCTAGACTCTAAGAAACACACGTCCACTCCAATGAGCTCCTCATCAAAGCTGAGTAGGGATGCTGCTGGTGTAGAAGTGGATCCAACGCTCTATCGAAGCATGATAGGGAGTCTCTTGTATCTTACTGCGAGCAGACCAGACATTGCCTTCAGTGTAGGCGTATGTGCTCGATTCCAGGCAGCCCCCAAAGAGTCACATTTAACAGCAGTCAAAAGAATTATCCGATACATAAATGGGACATCTGACTATGGAATTTGGTACTCAAGAGATTCCAATGAATGCCTGGCCGGATATTCTGATGCTGATTGGGCAGGTTGTGTTGATGATAGGAAGAGCACCTCCGGGGGATGCTTTTATCTTGGGAACAACCTGGTGTCATGGATGAGCAAAAAGCAAAATTCAGTCTCTTTATCAACAGCCGAAGCTGAATACATTGCTGCTGCAAGTGCTTGTGCTCAATTACTCTGGATGAAGAAACTCCTTCATGATTACGGAATCACTCAAGACACAATGTGTGTATATTGTGACAATACAAGTGCCATAAATCTGTCAAAAAATCCGGTTCAACACTCGAAATCAAAGCACATCGAAATCCGATATCATTTCATTCGAGACTTGGTGGAAGAAAAGACGGTGTACTTGGAGTTCATCAACACTGACAATCAGAAGGCAGACATATTCACTAAACCCCTCGATGGCCCAAAGTTTGAATCTTTGCGTAAGACCATCGGTGTCGGTATCACTCCTTGAACTCTATCTCTTGTGTGGAACTTTACTGCTCTTTGTTGCTTATATGTTGTTATGGTTTCACATGTTCAATTTCAGAGGTGTTTGTTTTCTTGTTTAAGTTTAAACCTTGTTTTTGTTGATCTTACTTCTTTTGTTTTATTCTGGGTGTGTTTCAAAAAAAAATTCAAAAACCCATAAAAATTGAAAAATCTCAAAAAAATTGATCACTTGTTATGTGCATATCTCATGTGAGTTTGGCCTAGTACCTTCGTACTTATGGCATAGTGCATTTACGATCTTCGCTTGTTCGTATGCACTCTTTTCTGTGTGGAAGAAACCCTGAAAACTATGTGTGTCTGTTGTAAATAGATCTTCAAGCCTGTCATGAATGATTGGTCAATAGTCTTGTTGGTCTTGATACTTGCATAGACTTGTGTCTATATCTCTTCCCACTTTATTTTTATGTTTTTGCAAAAAGAGCTCACCAATTGTAAATCTCCAAATGAAAAGAGATATTGAGCTGCAAAAGCCTGTCGCACACACTAGTATTTGACTAAGAAAAAGGGAAAGCGACTATTTTAAAGTAAATGTTATGGTGCTCAAAAAGCCAAAGGCTTCTCATCAATGTTGAAATATCATAAATTTCAAGCACCTTCCTCAAAAAGAGATGTATTTGTCCAATTAAAATGAAAATGGACCAATTGTTATGAGTTATAAGAAGCCAAATGAAAAGCTTCTATGTTATGTTTTCAATGTGTGGGAGGTCATATATACTCATTTCTATAATGGAGATAGTCCACATGATTTCGTATCAGTTGTGTATGACTCGTGTGAATTGATCATTGAAGCTTCGCTCTGGTCTAAGGACTATTTCACATTTGATACTCACACACTACACACAAGTTTTTGATTCAATCAATGCCTATCTCATTTGTGTGATTGTATATGTCCAAATGTGATGTGAATGCCCATGAACTTGTTGATCAAATCCAAAAAGATTTTTGTGAGTTGTATTAGTTTTTGAAAGTGATTTTATACTTTCTTGTGTTTATTTTTGGTCAAAATGTTTTCTGTGTGTTTTTCATCAAAAAACTGGTTCAGGGGTTCTTTCGCGAGAAGCTCGCGACTAAGCTGCTTCCCGCGAAAAGATTTGAGGGAAATATTTTTTTCATCCTGTCACACAGAGACTTTCGTGACTGTCTCGCGACTGTTTCGCGACCTAGCGCTTCTCGCGAGAAGTTTTGTGCTTCAGTGGTCTCTTTCGCGGTTGTCTCGCGACTGTGTCGCTACTCCCTATCCCGCGAAAAACGCGTGTTTTCAGTTTTAAAGGTGCTGATGTGATTGCTTTTCAAACCTTAACCCATTCCCTCGCTTAACCTCTCTCAAAACCATTCTTGACCCAAATCACCATTCCATCAAATCCCCTTCCAAATCAAGAATTTTTCTGCATTTTCTCTCTGAAGGTATGATTTCTAAAACATCCTTTTCATGTTTTTACATTGATTTTGCAGATTTTCTGTTAGGGTTTTGCTATTTTGGGATTTTCGAAAATTTTGGGTTGTGTTTCAAATTTGGGTGAAGTTTTTCTCAAAATTTTGATTGGGTCTTGTTCCTGTTGATCTTGGTGCATCTGTGTTGGCCCCTTGTGGCGTTTTAAAGTGTATTTAGGCCTGTTTTCGCCATGTTCATGCATTATTCATGTCATATTTGAATCTGTGCATGCTTAGTGTTCGATAAAATGTCCGACTCACATTTTTGTGCCTATTTGAAATCAAGTGATGTCAATCTGTGTACTCTCACTTCTTTAACCATCTTTCACTCCATTTGGTCATTGATTGTGTGTTTCATACACTTTACTCACTCTGCACACTCTTCACACATAGCACTACATGTGGTTTACTCTAACCTCAATCTAATCAAGCTCTGTGCTCTATTTTGTCTGCTGTGCTTGTGTTTTCTGGTGGTTTTGGATGTACTTTTGCACAGATGTCTCCGTTCAAGACTTCAGCTGTGAAAGGTGGCAGCAACAAAGAGAAAGAACCAATCATCGATGTTGATGAAGATTCTCCGAGACCAAAGAGAGCTCGTACTTCAACAGGACTCTTTGATCATAGCTTGTTCCGCTCTTATGCTGCTTTTGAATCCTATAAAAATCTCTTCCGAGATGCTCCTTTGTTGGTTGAGAGAGCAGTTGATCAGTCATCTCTTCTAGACACAAAAATTCCTACTTGGTTTGCCACAAAAGACTGGAATTTTCTTCTCTCCGATCTTGAAGATGCTTATGAGGACATGGTCAAAGAATTTTATGCCAATGCTATTGTACAAGGACAAGAGATCAGATGCTGGGTTAGAGGAAA
This sequence comes from Quercus gilva, assembly GCA_023621385.1. Classification (NCBI taxonomy): domain Eukaryota; kingdom Viridiplantae; phylum Streptophyta; class Magnoliopsida; order Fagales; family Fagaceae; genus Quercus; species Quercus gilva. The sequence continues at coordinate 59,713,845 of CM042477.1, forward strand.
GCAATTCTTGGTAACACCTATGTACCTGTCTGAAATCCTACACATAAACCGTCCGATTCTACCTATCCCACCTGTGTATGATGACCTCAATCCGGATGAAGAATTACTCCGAGGACAATTAGGAGCAAGTTTAGAATTCTCCTCTAGTGGAACGTCAATCAGTGTGGCCTCACTTTCTCCAGAATTAAGACTCATGTCTACAATCATGTGCAGCAACCTCTATCCATTGTCAAGTACCGGCTTCATCAACCTAGGTCGAGCATTATTTCTTCATGATCTGTTGTCTGATGTGGAAATTGACGTCTGCTCTGACATTTTCCACATTTTGGCTAAAACAGTCAATTGTACTACTTCACGGAATTGCATTCCCTTTGGTCGTCTCATTTCTCGGATTTTGAAACTCAAAGGTGTGCGTCCATCTGCTGATGAGCGCCCTCATCCTAGGCCAAGTCCAATTAACGGTCGTACCCTTCAAGCAAGTATGAGTCACACCAAGAAGACTGTCAAACAAGAACATCATGCACCTCATGGTACCTCAAGTTCTACTTCTCATTCCTATGATGACAAGTTTGACACCATCATGGTTGCACTTCAAGATCTCAGCACCAAACTCTTAGGACTTACTCAAATCATGTACTCCTAACACTCCCGTCTTGATAAACAGCTAACCTCCCTCGAAACTCAGATGGATGAAATTCAAAGGAAGTTAGAAGAGAATGACAACTAGCTATTCCATGACAAAAAGGGGGAGATGATGTCATCGACAGGGGGAGTATAGTGATAGGGGGAGATGAAGATGATGTCTTTTTGTTTACTAGCTACACTTATGCTTTAACTTCAGTATTAATTTCAGTATATGTTCAGTAGTTTGTGCTATATTTCTATGCTTTGTGGCATTTTTATTTTTGTACCCATGATTGCTTATGTAAGCTTTAGGGTTTGTTTCATGCATTATTTTGTAGGTCTTTGTGGTTTGTGCCATGCATTTGCAATACCTTGCCTATGCAACCTTCATGCATGTTGTTCAATGTCATGCATTCTACTTCAAGTACATCACTCTTGTGCCCATGTAGGATTGTTCCTAGATGCATACACGTTCTATGCATTGGTTGAGTGATGAACACTCGTGTGCCCTAGTAGGATTGTTCCTAGATGCAAATACTTCGTGTAGTTTGCATTGGTTGAGTGTTGGAGATGCAAATGATACTCTTCAAATGAGCTTATCATCTTGCATATTCGGATGTTCGTTCCATGTGTGAATGAGCATAGTAATTGCTTTTGTATAGTGATTACTTGGTTGATCGTGCCATGATCTAGTGTTTCTATTTCGTTTTGCTCGATCATGCTATTATTGCTCCATATGCTTTTCAAGTTTTCTGCATACAATGATGTTATTGTGTTGTTGTGTTTCAGGAGTTACTTGTTCATATGTTTCAAGAGCACTTCAGAATCTAGAACTAGGTGTGAGTGAGTTTTGCCTATGTTCCCAAACTCACGTTTAAGTCTAGAGTCTGTTTTAGGGTTTTGTCACGGAATAGCCAAAGGGGGAGATTGTAAGGTTGTAATCTACAACTGTGTTTTTGTTGGCTTTTATTCCGTGCCAAATTTGATTGTAATTGAGTTCAATCGTTTAAAACCCTGTATTTGTTGTGGGATTTGTTGTAAGGGTTGTGTGTTAGAGAGAGTGTTTGAAGACTCAAGCATTTGAAGAACTGAAGGATTCTCGCGGGTATCTCGCGACCTAGCATCCCGCGAAGTGAACCATGTGCCAGGCACATGCTGGAATGCGAAGAGTCAGGCCAGGTGGAGACAACTGTGTCTCGCGAGTATCTCGCGGGTAAGGCCTTCCCGCGAGACACCCGCGAGACTAGCTGTTCTGCCAGCCTGTATTCTTTGAGTCACACCTTTTGCACCTCTCCTATATATACCATCATTACCCACAATTGTTGAGGAATGCTTCAGAGAGAAAACTCTAGCCAAACACATTGGTAATTAGAGATTGTCTTCCCCATCTTTCTCTATACATTTGCTTGTGGTATTTCCTCAACCCTTCCCTCTCCATTATCCATATCTTTGAGAGGTTGATAGCCCAAACACTTACCACACCTTGTGAGTGCTGTGTGACGTTTTGGTGCTGTTGGGAAGCATTGGAAGAAGCCTTGAATGGCAGATGCAACATGGAGCTTGTTACGGGATCCGGATAACTAGGACAAGACACGGTTCCGAGAAGCCTTGTTGGAGTAGGAGCTTGGAGGGCTTAGGTACAGCGGGTAGACTAGGCTTGGAGGGTCTTTTGCTAACCCATGTATCCCAACTGATTGTCTAGTGGATCGATTTCTGCTTGGAGGGCGGCGGAGAGGTTTTTCGCCGAGTTCTTCGGTTTCCTTTTCGAGAACACGTCTCGGTGTTTTCTGTGTTTGCATCCTTCTTCCCTACTCTTGTTTAATTCCATTATACTGCTGTGTTGCTTAGTTTATGGATTAGAGTAGCTTACTTGTTCATCCGCTCGCTTTTACACTATTCCGCACTTTGTATTAAAGTTGTGTAAAATCTATCGAGTCGTAATTTTTATTTGGGGGTCTAAACAGCTCTTGTGTTTTCAACACATTTTCGAGCTTTCAGTATCTTCCTATCTCTTCTCAACTGTTCAATCAAGGCTTGTAATTGCCTCCTCAATAATTCCACTTTAGCTTCTAAGCCATTTTGAACCCTTCTATACCTTGCTCTATTGGCTGCAATATCATCTTCCTCTACCACAAGAACAGCTTGCTTCTTGCCCTTATCGCTTACAAATTACAATTGTTTTCTATACTGTGAAGATTATAACTTGTGTGCAAATGTCATGCTTATAGGAACTAGTTCCTTTATGCAACTTGTAAGGGAAACTGTCGTTTTTAGGCAGGAGTTCACTCAATCTGGGTAATCAAAATATCTTTAATATGATATCAAATGTGTTACAATCATTATTCGATTTTGGTTGGTATCATTTGTAGAATTGTATTGAAATAGAGAAATGAATATTAGGTGTTTGGAAAAATTATTTCACTCCTATTAGGTCACTTGGACTCTACATGGTCAACAGTTGATGGCATCAAGCAGGCCAAGTGGTGGCTGGTAGCCAATGATTCGCAACGGGCATGTAATGATGACCTGCTAGGAATCAGGTGGACCTTGTGACATGCATGAGTTTGGCAAGGGTTCCTTTTAACTATTTGTGAAATTATAATTGTTTATCAAGACTTCTTCAATTTATGTTTCAGCTAATAATTGTACTTAATATGTGTTCCCAGATTGGAGGAGAGCTTATGGACTTCATAATTGTGCTTCATGATTCAAAAGCTGTGAAGACATTTTGTAGTCACATGCATTTTTCTCTTGGTGCTAGTTATAGTGCTGCAATAGGACCTATAGGGAGAGTGCTAGAAGCAGATCTTCGTGCTGGAGATAGAGGTTCTGGAATGTGCTATACATACAGTTGTAGCAAAAGTGTTGTGTCATGATTTAAGTTTTGTGTGTGTCTATAACTTTTGGTTACATGAATAATTAGAATCATACATGTATTTGTATGATGGCTTGACATGAAAAGAAAAAATGAAGATCTATAGAGGTTACAAACTGCAAACCTTTTATTATAGTATCATTGGCTGTGATCTAAATGTTCCTAACATCTTTTTTTTTTTTTTTTTTTAATAAAGAAAAATTTTATTAGAAAAAAGCAAACCTAGTAGACCGATGGTGCACTAAAAGAGTACAATCAATTCAATATACAATTATCAAACAAGTGTAAGAGAGGAAAACAAGGGGGAGAGAGAAAAGCAGCACTAAATGTTCCTAAAATCTTGTTTAAATCTTTGGAATCTACTGACAATTGACATCCAAATGGCTAAGGATTTTTCTTTGGGCTCTTGAAAGCATGCCGTAGGCTTCTTTTGTTCAATTATTTTCAGCTATTTGTTGATTTTGCTATCTCTTGAAAATGGAGAAAAATTGTGGGAACATTGGAATTCGCTTCCTCATATGGTTCTTGCTTATGGCTTCATATCAATTAGTGACTTTACTAAGCCTTAATCCAGTTGATTAAGGTTAGGTATTGGCTCCATGAATTGCTGGACTTAAAACTAAAGGAAATTGTTGTGAAAAACGTCTTAAGTGAATGCTAGCACATTAGTCGATACTAACCTACCTGTATTCTAGTGTTTTATGGTAGAATTTCAATATTTGGATGTTCACATGTCTTTGTGTTGGCCTTTGGGGGATGTTGGGGGGGGGGGGGGGGGGGGGGGGGGGGGTGGTGTGGTGTGGAAAGGCAAGGTTCTATTAGGACAGTTTCTTTTAGGCAAGGGAGGCAATATATATATATATATATATATATCATAGTTCTAATTTCAATAATTTGTGGATTATCTTGTATTCTCCGATACGACCATAACAGCATTACTTAATTTATTCTTGTTGTTTTCGTGTTTGTTTTATTTCTTTGATTCGTTTAAGATTATATCTTCTTGCTTGTTTTTATAGTAATCAACATCTTAAAGTTAAGTTTTGAACTGAATTGGAAGCATAAGGATATTTTAAAGATTAAGAGCCTAAAATAAATGCAAATAGTGAAGAGACTAGAGGAAGATACCAAAATCTTTAGTTTCAGAGATCAGCCTTATATATATATAGGGGGTGGGAGGGGGGAATGCAATATTCATTTTTGCAAGGTAGTTGCTCAAGGATGTTGTTTTCTGTACTTTTCCCCATTCTAATATGTTTTGTGCGTTTGAAAGTAATTTTGCGGTAGCCTGAAAGTTGTTAACTGCTGACACTTGCAAACTATGGCAAGCACATTTGTGGGAGTGTCATTGGAAGGGAGTGCTGTTGCGACAAGGATGGATACAAATTTAGGTTTTTATGGTGATTCTTATCTCACCACATCAGATATTCTTCTTGGGATGGAGAGCAAACCAAAGGTTGCTGAGCCCTTGTATGCAGCATTGAAGACCTATTCTCCAGTCTACGGTGATAATTCCAGTTGTCTGCAATTTGGCATCTTTCTGATGATTGTGAAGCATTCCCATGAGCATTGGTGTAGATCGCTTTTCAAACATGCTTGGATTCTGATACAGATTTTTCATCTTAGATCTATAACTGTAAAAAAGTTATTTCGAATTGTTTCATCTTCTATCTGTATAAAGGGGTATACTTAATGCCATAGACAACTTAGTCTACTGTTTCTATCTTAATCCTATTCATTCGTGATTGTCAAACCGTTTAGTATAATATGATGTAAATATACTAAGATTCATAAGGACTTGTACATGTATATATGCACAGAATGGTAAAAATTAAATTTATTGGCATGAATAAATTATTTTAAGTTCAAATATTACTTAATACTTATCAAATGGTTTGTCTAGTTTTTGGATGAGTTCATTTTCATTGGTTTGTTTTGTTTGAAAAATAAGTAGTGTAAAAGTAAAATTGTCTACTAACTACATAAAAAGAGCGCGAAGAGAGGGGTGTTTGGTTTGAGTAGCACTCAAAACTCAATTCTCAAAATTCAATTCCAATCACTCAAAACTCTTAACTCGTATCTCATTTCTTATTCTCTATTTTTCTCTTGACTTACCCAACAATGTGTTCGGCTCAAATATTTGCTATAGTTTTCAACTTAAGAACTCAAACTCAAAAAGGTAGAGCCCACACAAACAATAACAGTGCTCTTGTTGCCACACGCGTGATATTTTCTCTCTTCTTATCCCTTCTTTCATTTTTTTTTTTCTCTAAACATGTCAAGTAAATTGTTAAAAGGTAGGTCAAAAAACATAGGAAAGCAAAAAGAAGGAAATGAGCAAATCAAACACTAAACAACAAATTGTTGGAACTGTGGTTTTTTTTTTTTTTTTTTAATAATCTACAATCAATCAATATATATATACATATAAAGCAAAGACCTCATGCGAGAGTGCATGAGGTCCTACCGAATGGCCCTCTAATTTTGCATTTAACATTTTTTTCCTCTTTCATTAAGTTTTTTTTACTGTTATCCAAAAGTTCACATTAACTTATTTTACTATTATCTCATTAATATCTCATTAATTGCATAAGCTTACACCACACCTTTCACTATTCTTCATGTCTTTTAGCATACCCACTGTTTTAGTATTTAAAAAAAAAAAAAAAAACAAAATAAAATAAGTAAATACTAATAGTAATAACTAACAACATAAGGCTCTAGAAAAAGATAGAGAGACACAAAAATGTTGTGGATTGTTAAATAAAACACACCATTTCACTATATATTACCAAAATAAAAGACCTGAGACTAACAAAACATTTGAAAAAGAGAGAAAGAGGAATTTGAGGGGTCACCACCTCTGTTATATTGGCCTCACACCACTATCAAGACATTAAAACCCCTTTGGGTAATTTAAAAAAAAAAAAAAATTTAAGGGCTTAAGTATGATTTAGGTTTAGGTAATTTGGTTAGTTAGTTTTTGTTTTGGGTATATAAGTAGAGAGAATATTTTGTGCAATGTAAAGTCATATTCTACAATGGCTTAATTTTAAATCATCTATAAGACAAGCATACACACTTGCCCACACCATATCTTAATGTCGTACTATCGACGAGTGGAAGACAATCAGAGAGTTGGGCATACTTTTATTTCATAGTATGAAATATGTGAACACAATACAAATTAGTTGATTTTCATGGTCCCATTACTCTTTCGCATTTATTTTTGGTGTCACGATTTAAAAAAATAATAATATTACTATTATTTTAAGAAGGCTACAAATATGCAGTGAAGTTACTAAACTAATTTTTAATATCTCAAAATATATATTTTTCTTTACTCTAATTTAGTTTACTTTTTCTTTATAATATATATACAATATTATCTAAAACCATTTTACATAAAATATCACAAAATTATCTGTGCATCGGACGGGAAACTTACTAGTTTTATTAAAAAGACTAAGAAACAGACGAACAATCTGCCATACAAGCAAGCAGTAAAGGTGGGGGGAGATTATTGGACCTAAAACAAAAAGAAACAAGAAAAGATAAAGCTAGTTTAGAAATAGTTCATATGCACATACATCACAAGAGCTAAATTTTGAACTAATACACATTGATACCCACAAATACCCATTTTGAAACAAACCCAAAACAAAAAGAATCTTTTCATTAGAAACACCAAACCTAAATCAAATTCCATTTTTCAAATCCCGTAAACCTAAATCAACCAAATCCCCAAACCCATGAACAATTACAAAGGAAAGAACTTTTGGCCCACCACTAGTGAGTGGTGGGAATGGGTGAGACTTGAACCAAAAGACTTAAGATAGGGAGGGGTTGAGGTTGAACCAGAAGACTTGAGACAAAGAGGGGGCCAAGAGTGAGAATCATCTCACGGTGGTTCGTAGTGGTGCCTTGTGGTAGCTCATGTTGTAGCGATTGGTGTTTTGTAGAGGAGCCCTAGAGATTTGGAAGGTCGGTTTGGAGTGATTGGTGGTATGTGTTTGAAGAGAAGAGAAAAAGCTGAGAATGGGAGGTGAATGGAGAGAGAGCACGAGTAGAGGAGAACAGAGTCGTTGGAGGAGAGTAAATGAAAGTCTAATTTGATGCAGAAAACACAAAGAAATGGGTCCCTTCGTTTGCTAATTATTACAATAATTACACCATAACACAATTTCCATAATCTTAAAACAACCAAAACTTGTTCTCAATTTTCATCACTCAAACTTAGTTTGTTGAGTTTTTGGTGATGGAAATTGAGTTATGGGAGCTGAACTGAACAACTTGAATTCTAGTGGAGCCCACGGATTTTGAGAATTGAGTGATGGAAATTGAGTTTTGAGTTTCCAAAATGGCTAAACCAAACAATCTACAATAGTTTCATTTGGTCAGGTTTGTCATTTTGTTGAGCCAAAAATGGTACATTTAGTTGAAGATATATACAATTAAATAGAGGGAGGCAAAAGGAGCAGAGGAGAGAGAGAGAGAAGAAGAGTTCCAAAAACCTAAGGGTTTGTTTGGTTGAAGGGGTGGAAAAGTGGGAGGATAGAAAAGATTTTAATTTCCCTCCTTTTTGTTTGGTTTGGAGTGAAAAAGTTGAAGGATGGAAAAAATGAGTTTGTATAAATTTACCTATATACCCTTTTTGAAAAATGATACCTAATTAAAACAAAAAAGTGACAAACAACCAAAATAATACAATCACCCAATTTATTAAAAACTAAAAATCATGTCTTGAAAAAAAATAATCACATCTAAACCAAAAAAAAAAAAAAAAAAAAAAAAAAAAACAAAACAAAACAAACACTATCACACTCACAGCCCAAGAAAAAAAGAAAAAGAAAAAGGAAAAGGCAACGTCCAGTGGAAAGCAGAAGAAAAAAAAAAGAATGAGAACAAAAAGCAAGCATTTATTACAATTGGAATTTTAAAAAAAAAAAAAAAAAAAGTGCAACACACAATCCCATGTGCAAGTTGCAGATAAGTATTTTTGTCATTCAGCCGTCAGATTTTCCCCTTCAAGTTTTCTTCCCATTTTGGGGAGAAAACTTTTTGGTGGGCTCGGAAAGAAAACACCCGAGCCTCACTATCATTTTCCCTTTCCCCCTCCCAACCAAACACCTTCCAAAAAGTTTTCCCTCATTTTCTCTATTTTTTTTTTCTATCTTCCCTAAAATTCACTCCACCAAACACACTCTAAGAGTTATATAAAAATGAGCAGAGGTCTTAAGTAAGGGAACTTGCTTTTTCCTTATAAATTTCTTTCCAGCTTTAGATCTTTCAATAATAACTCCTTACTCCATGGACTTATTCCAACTTCGTGAATCATCCCACAAATTTGTTTTATTTGATTTTATAGCGTATACCAGCTTTTCAATTATATTTACATTGTTTGTTAAGCTACAAGAAAGAGTCAACCACTAAAAAAAAATACTAGTTTGGGATACACATGTAAGGCATGTGCTAGCCATTATAAAGATTAACAATTAAGATAAGATTTAGAATTCATTTATAACACAAATTAAAAAAGATTAACAATTAAGATAAGATTTAGAATTCATTTATAACACAAATTAAAAATAGAATCATTTGAGCGTTGAAGTGCTTAGAAATTGCACCATTAAATAATTCATTAATTAGATTATATAATAAAGAACAAAAATTATAAAATGACACATAATACATCACAATCTTGAGGAAACTAAAATCAGTGAAAATTTGTGGTACATCAGTTGGAATTATATAAAGTAAAATTTTCCATTATATAATTGGAGTAAATTAATACCACTAAGGCTAATCCTAAGGAAGAAAAAATGTGGCAAGAAAACTAAAATCAGATGAAGCAACAAAAATGAGGTACATTTGTTTGCCGTTGTTATTTATCATAGTATATAATTTGCACTTTGCACATCCCTTTTCAAGAGGCATTAAGATATACCATCTGATAACTTTGGAACCAAAATAATAAAAATGTTATAAGGGTCGCTAGCATCAAGTGTAACTTCATGTGTCTGAAACTAAACTTTCGCCAACCTTGCACTAACACAGTAACACTCAATTATTCATATCAACTCATTTTCCTATTCTAATTAATCTCAAGAACCACAATTAGACATAAAATTCTAGTAACAGTTAAGTTCTTGCTTTCAACAATATCTTAATTGCTTAAATATGAAACTTTTGGTAATATATACATAACAATTGGTGGTATCTCAAAAGTTCCATAACAACTTTTCAAAGCTAAATCACGATAAGCCAATCATGGTCAGCACAGCAGATGCAAAACTTTGTTGATACTGTTAAATGGTGTGGACTTAGAGATTTGGGTTTTTTTTGGACCTAGATTTACTTGGCTTTATCAACAGAGGGATGGGTTTCAAATCCAAGAAAGGCTTGACAGAGGATTTGCAATAGTGGATTGGTTAGATAGATTTCCCTCAGCAAAAATCTTTCACCGTACATCATCTGTTTCAAACCACTGCCCTCTGGTCTTACAGCTTGAGGAGAGAAAAAAGGTTAAACATTATGGCAAAACCTTTTGTTTTGAAGCCATGTGGGTGAAGGATTCTAGTTGTGAAGAGATTGTTAATTCGACTGGGGAGGAGGCTTCAACCACGGGTTTAGATTTTCTTATGGTGGAGTGTTTGGATAATTGTTGCATAAAATTAGAGATATGGAATAAATTTGTGTTTGGTCACGTGGGGAATAATTTTACTAGACTTCAAAAACATTTAGAATGGTTGGAACTTCAAAGTGCCATGCCTAAAGTTATTGCTTCTATAAGGGAGACTAGGGTGGAATTGAATTGCTAGAGAGATAAGGCAGAAGCAATGTGGCACCAGAGATCTAGATTAAGTTGGATTCAGTCAGGTAATAAAAACACAGGCTTTTTCCATTCTAAAACATCTACACGATTCCAAAAGAATTATATTGAGGGAATTATGGACCTGCATGATAGATGGGTAAAGGATTAGAAAAAAAATAGAGAAGGTGGTGCTCAAATACTATTTTGAATTGTTCCATTCTTCTAATTCCACGGATTTTACTAAAATTCTATCCATTGTTCAGCCTAAAGTTTCAACAACCATGAACCAGATGCTTACAGGGGATTTCCAGAAATCTAAGGTATGTAAAGCCCTTAAACAAACATATCCTTTAAAAGCACCTAGCCCAAACGGGATGCCACCTTTATTTTTCCAACATTTTTGGCCTACTGTGGGGAGGGTGGTTACTAAAACAATGTTGGATTTTTTGAATTTTGGTATATGTCCACCTAAATTTAATGATACCCAAATTTTTTTGGTCCCAAAAATAAAAAACCCAAAGCGTGTTACTATCAACCTATAAGCCTTTGTAATGTTGTCTATAAACTTGCTTCCAAAACTCTAGCTAATAGGTTGAAAAGGATTTTGCCAACAATTATTAGAGATGGTCAAAGTGCTTTTATTCATAGTAGATTAATAACTAATAATATCTTGATAGCTTTTGAAACGATCACCACATCAACCTAAAGAAGAGAGGTAAAATTGGGGACATGGCGTTGAAGGTAGACATGAGCAAGGCTTATGACAGGGTGGAATGAGTTTTCCTGGATAAAATAATGGAGAAGCCAGGTTTTAGCTCTAGGTGGCATGATCTTATGATGCAGTGTAACTCTTCTGTTACTTATTCTGTTCTTATTAATGGAAACTCTTGTGGTTGTATTGTTCCTTTAAGGGGCTTACATCAAGGAGATCCTTTGTCCTCGTATTTATTTCTGATTTGTGCTGATGGTCTATTTGCCTTAATTAAAAAATCAGTGCAATGTGGTAATATGCATGGTGTTGCTACTTCTTATGGTGGTCCTAGTATTTCTCATTTATTTTTTGCAAGTGAGAGTCTTATATTTTGTAAAGTCAACTTGGAAGAATGTGATTCACTGCAACGTGTTTTTAAAGTGTATGAAGAGGTTTCGAGTCAACAGTTGAATAGGGCTAAGACTTCTCTCTTCTTTAGTCAAAATACTGAAGATGACATTAAAAAGAAAATCAAGAACAAATTTGGTGCCCATATTATTCGTCAACATGAGAAATAATTGGGTCTTCCTTTTTTGGTTGGTAGAAATAAAAAGAATACCTTTAATGGTATTGAAGAAAAGTTGGCTAAGAAATTGGCTGGTTGGAAAGAAAAGTTGCTTTCTAAGGCTGGAAAGGATTGTGATTAAAATAGTAGCTCAGGCTATTCCAACTTACACTATGAGCTGTTTTAAAATTCCTGACTCCCTGTGTGATTAATTGACTACTATGATAAGAAATTTTTGGTGGGGAAACAGAAAGGATGAAAGAAAAATGGCTTGGTTGAGTTGGGATAAAATGTATGTTCCTAAGTCATGTGGGGGAATGGGGTTCAAGCAATTGAAGCAATTTAATTTGGCACTCTTAGAAAAACAAGGTTGGCGACTTCAAATGGGCCAAAATTCCCTTGTTTATAGGTTTTTAAGGCCAAATATTTTTCAAACTGTGACTTTGTGAATGCATCTTTGGGGACGAAACCATCAAATGTTTGAAGGAGTTTAATGGCTGCTTAAAGAATTGTACAAAGAGGGATCTGTTGGCGTGTGAGAAATGGAAGGAAAATTCGGGTTTGGATAGATAAATAGGTGCCTGGCTCTACCTCACATAAAGTAATTTCACCAAGAGGTATATCTCCATTAGATACTAGAGTTTGTGATTTTATAGATGCTGAAAACAGGTGCTGGAATCAAAATATAATACAGAGAACATTTCTACCGTTTGAAGCTGAGGAAATTGCAGGAAGTCCATTGAGTGTTAGATTACCGAATGACAAACAGGTGTGGGCAGAAACTTCCAATGGTTTTTCCTTAGTAGGAAGTGCTTATAAGGTGGCTTTAGAATTAGAATCTGACAAGAAGGCGTGCTCTTGTTCTAATGAAAATAATTTGCATCTGCTCTGGAAGAAATTATGGTAAAATCAAATCCCTTACAAAATCAGACATTTTGCTTGGAGGGCTGCTCGAGACATTTTGCCAACTAAGGAAAATTTGGTTCGAACAAAGGTACTGATTGATAATATATGTGATGAATGCGGTGAGTTACCTAAGTAATTTTTGCATTTGTTTTAGGTGTGTCCAAAAGCTCGAGAAACCTGGACTGTTCATCTCTTTGTAACCCAATGACATCAACTTTTGTGCAGAGTTTCTTTGATTTTCTATAGAATATTTTGATGGAATCTCAGTGGGGTATGGAGGAAACTGGTATTGCTGTTACAATTGCTTGGGCTTTATGGATAACTAGGAATGATGTTCTTCATGGAAAGGAAAGGAAATCTAGTCTGCAGTTAGTCAATTGGTGTAAGTGCTATCTGAAAGAGTATTGGGCTGCAAATTCCACCCCCACCAAAACAATATCCTTAGCTGGAAATTAATTGGACTTCACCTACCTCTCCATCATACAAAATCAATGTGAATGCTACAATATTTTTGGCTCAAAAGAATGCTGGTGTTGGGATTATAGTTCGTGATCATGTGGCGAATTTTATTGCAGGTTTGAGTAAAAAGATTCATTCTCCATTGGGAACTATTAAGGCTAAAGCGAAGGCATTTGAAGCTGGGATCATTTTTGCTAAGGAAACAAGAATCAAAGACTTTGTACTGGAAGGAGATTCGTTGGTTACTGTTCAAGCCCTCAAGGAATGTTCACATGCCCTTTCCTCTGTTTCCCCAATGATTTATGGGATGCTAGCAGAATGTCATGAATTTAGGAATGTAGTGTTCTCTCATGTGAGGCGACAAGGCAATAAGCTTGCCCATTTGTTAGCTAAACAAGCTTTTGGCTTTGCTGATTTCTCTACTTGGATAGAGAAGCATCCTTGTTTCTTGGAACAAGCCCTCATCCATGATGTTTCTATATTGTCTTCTTAATAAATAAAATTTTAGTCTTTTCATAAAATAAAATTTTAAAAAAAAATGTTTAAGAAGAGGAAGGACTATCAAAACCTGCTTAATCATATGTGGGTTAAGTCTAATTTCTCATGTTTCCCCTACAAGTTAATGATTTCCATTTTTTACAATTCAAGGTTGCTAGATTTTTAAGGACAAAAATATCTAAGGATGTGAAGATTTGTGCATTTTTCGGTGCACACCCCTAGGTAATTTTATGATTGAAAAATGCAACGATCCAAAAAAAAAAAAATTACCTTTTAGGGAAAAAAAAAAGGGTAAAAGTTGGATTTTGGATTAAAAAAAAATGAAATGAACTTATTGGAGTTAGCCCATTTCTTACAAACTTACCCACTTGCCTACGGTTTGGAGGTGTAGAAATGGTGGAAAAGAGGACTGAAATTTTTGTTTGTAGAGAAATTTTATAAAGAAAAAGGGAAAAAACTATTCCTAAAGAAATTGATAAGAGAAAGAGAGTGAGAAAGAGGAGAATTTTTGGGATTTTTGTGCATGAAATTGCTAAAATGAGGTGGGTCTATTTATAAGAATATGAGAGAACAAGTGAAGGTGTTGTTGGAAAACCTTCACATATCTACCTGCACTAGGCGACTATGTGATGGTGTTCTCGCAACCAAAGTTTTGAATTTCGTTTTGGAGGCCATTCCGAATTGGCCATGAGAACCAAAGTATGTTTTAAACAATGCACTAAAATGACTTGGATAATTTGGTGATTATTACAATATATATTTTTTATTCCTATATTATTTTCTACAAATTTTTTATTATTCTCCCTCGCATTCTCTCTTGAAAAGTGGTTATTCTCTCTCTCTTCATTTTTTATTCTTTCTTGCAACTGTACTTTATATTGATGAATCATTATGATTTTTAAAACTCTATTCGTTCCACTTCAGTTTAATTGGGTCCATTTGGTCTACTTCGATTGATTTAGCCCAATTCAATCTATTCAGTCAATTTCAGTCCAATTTGGTCCATCCGTTCCACTTTGGCCCAATTTAGCCTATTCGGTCAATTCAGTCCACGTCGATCTATTCGGTCCACATTGGTCCATTAGGTCAACATTGGCCCATTCGGTCCGCTTTAGTCTATTTAGTCCATTTCAGATCATTTCGGTCTAGTTCAGTGTACCTACACGAGAATGGCAAAATACAAGTCTAGGTTGAGAGTACTATTAATTATTTGATTATATCAATTGTAATTATATGATAAGTTTTGTTTATCATAATAATCTCCTTAAGAAAATGAGAATTTGAACAATAATTTTGAAACATAAAAATTTTAATTATACCAAAAGAAATTAGAAAAATATAATACATAATAAAATAGTTAGAAGAATATGAGCATTTTATAAAAGAATAATATCAATAAAAAACATTAAAAAAATGATAAAATTATATATTTGTAGAAATAGAGTGATGAAAATTACTTTTTGAAATTGTTTAAGAGGAGGAAGGAGTATCAAAACTTGCCTAATCACATGTGTGTCAAATCTAATTTCCCATTTTTCACTACAAGGTAATAATTTTCATTTTTAATAATTCAAGGTTGCTAGATCTTTAATGACAAAAATACCTAAGTATAGATGCTAGTCTTATAAGTTGGTTTTGAGTACAACTTCTGTAATTACTTCTTATAGAGATTTTTTGGTTTAGCCTGATTTTTTGGTGTTTTGGTTTAGATTGATTTTCAGGTGGCTTATTGTAAGTAAAGTTATTGGAGAGCAATCAATATAAGGTTTATCAAGAGAAGTTATATATCTCTCTCTCTCTCTCTCTCAATTTTTTTTTTCATTTTTTTGTGGATTTTTTTTCTTGCATCTCTACTTTAGGCTGATGATTTTTTTTTGAACTTAACTTTCGGTTAATGTGATTAAGTTGTGTTTTTAAGTTTTTATCTTTCTTCTTCTCTTTGATTTCATAGATGGTTCCTATTGCATTATATATAAAGATAGTATATAAGAATATAATGTTATTTTATTACATAACACAACATGACTTGGATAATTTGGTATTTATTACAGTATCTTTTATTTTTGCTTTTTTTCGTCTCATATTATTTTCTATAAATTTCTTACTATTCTCTCTTGACAATTGGTTATTCTCTCTTTCTCTCTCTCTCTTCATTTTTTATTCTTTTTTGCAGCTTTACTTTATATTGATGAATTGTTGTGATTTTTAAAACTCTATTTTGGGTTCATACATTTTGGTGTTTTATTTTTTAGTTTCACATTACAAGTAGTATCTCTCTCTCTCTCTCTCTCTCTCTCTCTCTCTCTCTCTCTCTCTCTCTCTCTCTCTCTCTCTCTCTCTCTCTCTCTCTCTCTCTCTTGTAGTTTTGGTTGGTTTGATTTTGTTTGACTTAATGCTTGATTGTTTTGAAAGTATGAATTTAAGTTTATATCAAAATACAATCTTGGCTATGCTAATAATAGATCGACATTCAATCCATTTTAGTTTATTTCAGTCCACATCATCAATTTGGTTCGATTTGGTCTACTTTAGTCCATTTCGGTCAATTTTGATCCAATTTAGTCTACTTCGGTCCACTTTAGTTCAATCAGGTCCATTCGGTCTACTTCAGTCAATTTAGTTCTATTCGGTCCATTTCAATCCATTTGTTCTACCTTGATCCAATTTGTCCCATTTAGTCCACTTCAATCTATTCAATCCAATTTGGTCCATACGATTCACTTAGGTCTATTCAATTCACTTCAGTTTATTTGGTCCAAATTGATCCACTGTGGTCTATTCGGTCCATTTAGTCATTTCAAATCACTTCAATCCAATTTGGTGTACCTACTGAAAAATGGCAAAATATGATTCTGAGTTGAGAGTATTACTAATTATTTAAGTTATATAAATTGTAATTGTTACGATAGTATGATAAGTTTTGGTTATTATAATAATCTCTTTAAGAGAATGAGAATTTGAATAATAACTTTGAAACTTAAAAATTTTAATTGTACCAAAGAAATTAGAGGTAAAGAATGAAACATTTTACCACATTGTAAGAGATAATATATACAATAGCATGTAAATATTTATTTACTATGTATTTGGGATGTGAATACATATATGTATAACATGAGTATTTACAATGTAAAAATAAAAGAGGGAGAATAGGAAGAATAGCACCTTATTGTCATTCGCCATATATTTATTTTACTCAACATGCAAAAAACACAATAGAAAAAAATATTAGTGCCAAAAGGAGGGAACATTTTAGCTTGATTAGTGCCTATTGGTTCAATGAAATTAAATTATAGGCACAAACCTCTAAAAGATGCCATTCTAAGGAAGAAAATGATTCAAAACAATAATGCATGAATGTAAACATAGATGGTTTTAAAGCTCACCTAAAGAAAAATGGTACAAATTATTTTTATAAAAAATAGTTGTTTGAAAAACAACATTTGCCTATTTTTTTTAGTAAAAGACTTTAAAAAATTTTCTTTTAGGGTTTTTATTAATATATATATATATATATATATTTTTTTTTTTTCTTGATAAAAGATATGAAGAAAAGTATTGGTTTTAAAGTAAAGAGATTGGAAAAACATGTTTCTTCATTTTTTTTAAATGGAAGGGATTGAGATAAGGTTTAAAAATCATTTATTTAAAAGAGGAATCCTATGGTTTTGGGAAATAATGAGGTAAAAATGTGATTTTGGAAAATCATGGGATCAAACTGTAATTTTGATAAAGTTTTGGGGTCAAAATATAATTTTGAAAAATTTTCAGGTCAAAATACAATTTTGAAAAGTTTTAGGGCCAAAATATAATTTTGAAAATTTTTTGGGTCAAAATATAATTTTGAAAAAGTTTGGGGATCAAAATATAATTTTGAAAAAGTTTTGGGGTCAAAATATGAATTTGAGATGTATGATGGCCTATTAGCAAATATAGGCAAAGCATGCTTTTGGACCCATTTTTTTCTTTAGGAAAACATTTTTAAAGGTTTGTGTACCCAAGCTTTTATTTTATGGCAACAATGTGTATGAGAAAGAATCTAAAGCAACAAGAGTAAATATAAGTGCTAAATATTAAAAGGCAAGAAAGTAGAGTGTATTAAAAGTAAAAGAATTTAAAATACAAGATGAAAAAATAAATTGCTTGAAATTTAAAGGAATTTAAAGACAACAAAAGTAAATTGCTTGGAATTTAAAGACAATAAAAGTAAATTGCTAGGAATTTAAAGACAAGGAAAGTAAATTGCTAGGAATTTAAAGACAAGGAAAGTAAATTGCTTGGAATTTAAATGACAAGGGAAGTAAATGATTTGGAATTTAAATGACAAGAAAAGTAAATGACTTAGAATTTAAAGACAAGAAAAGTAATAACCAAGAATTTAAATGTTTATTGGAAAAAATTAATTTTTTAGGGATTTCTCCTAAATAAGTTTTAATCTTGCCAAAGCCTTATGGGTCTTTCACCAATAGAAGAAATGAGAGCATGAGCCATTACTATTCTCTAGGCAACATACCCATATCTTGCTTAAAACAAGGTTTAGAACCTGTAGGGTCTAAATTTGTTGGGCCAGGCACCAACACTCTATATGATGAGCCCATCAAATTTCCCACAATAAATTTGTAGAGAATGGGCTAAACAACTGGGCTAATGGTGGATTTAGCAACGGTCCAGATGAACAAAACCAATAATAAAAGAAAAAAGGATTGAGTCAGGCCTTCAACAAGATAAATTCCTGTAGTCCGAAGAGGTTTTCTATTTAAAAGCTTCGTGAATACAAATTTTTCTCTCCTCCCCCTGTGAGACTTGTTTCCCTTATATATACACCCTTTTCCCATCTTCACCGCACACTTGTCCTTCATCTAGGCACCCACTTGAGTACTAGTTACATCAGCTGTTTGCTTTAACTTGCAGTGAGTGGTGGTGGGTGAAGACGCACTGTTCAGGTGTCTTCTCCACATAAATGCGGCTAGGAAAGTTGCTGCAGTGCATTAAATGTGGCGGTGGCAGCTTTATTGGCAAGATATTTCGTGATAGCTACGCAGTTAGGCATGCCTGAAGTTTTCCCCAGGCAGGGAGATCTTTTAGCACGTCTACTCGATCAAGTTCTGGGCTGCTCTGTTGGGTAGGGTCCCTTCGGCCCGTCCAGGTTGTCTTCGGACGGAGCGTTTGTCCCTTATGGATTGCACCTCCACCAAGATAGCAGAGCATTGATACTTTTAACCTCTTCGGACAGGGAGTCGTATCTGAACTGGGCCACAGGCCCAACCTGTGGCGTTGGGTTTTCTCACCCACAATAGCCCCTCAAAATTTCACTTTTTACCTCGCATCCGAAGAGAAAAAGTGGAGTTTTGATTTTTTTGACAAATAAGGGCACTGAGTTTTGACTCCACACGTGTGTGCGCATGAATTTATGCGCCTTCTTTATAACCGCCGCTGTCGTGCCGTTCCCGAGGCATCATTAATTGCTCCAGGCGGCGTCTTGTCTAAAATCTGATGGCACGTTGCAAATCCAACGGACGAGATTGCCTTTTAAAAGTTTTGGGCGGGATTAGTCCCACCATTTTGCCCACCTCTATATAAAGTCCTAGAAGGGGCTGTTTTCTCATTTAGCAAGTTTCAGACTCTCAAGCGAAACTAGGCGTTCAGACTTCCAGAGCCTTTCCTGTCATCTACTTCAACCCGTCTAAGAATCCGCTACAATCCTCCCGCGAGGCTGAAGAACACCTCCCAATTTGATTCTGTGTAAGTTTTTTGCCTGAGATTTTCGAAATCTGTCCGGATTGTCTCTTCAGCCATTTGGTAGGCTTTCTTCAGTTGTCATTTCACGTTCCCCTTCCTCTGACATGGGTAGATTTAAATACCTAGTGGACAGCCCATCCCAGATAGAGAAGTTTAGGGCGACATATCGCATTCCTCAGAATGTGGGTTTGAAGTATTGCCCCACAGAGGGTTTACTAACGGACCGAGAAGTGGGTGAAGTTATAATCCCCATTATCGCTTTCCTGGAAGGGGGGATGACCATCCCCATGGGTCTAGTTACCAGAACTTACCTCACCACCCATAGGCTTAGCCCTGACCAGTGCGCACCTAACACGTTTAGGATTTTAGGGGCAGTTGACGACCTAAACCGTCACCTAGGATTGGGCCTAACCTGGCACGACGTGGTACATATGTACGAGTGTCGTACCAAAGAGGGGGCGGGATACTACCTAAGGTCCCGATCCGATGTCGTCAGGCTTTTATCCTGTCTTCCCAAGTCTAACAAAGGGATGATGGACGATTATCTGGTCGTCTCGGGCGCATGGCATGAAGGAATTCATTGCCCAACCCAGCCAGGAGAGCCAGGTGGGACCTCCCCCATTGAGATTCTCTAACATTGTTTACTTTTATCTATTCGGCATTCTTTTCATTACATTGCGATCTTTTCTGACATTTCCGTTGCAATGTTTACAGATAGACGTCACGTGGCTCCGCGGCTAAGCCTCACGAACACTGCGGCTCTGAACTACCTTCTTCGGTCAGAGATTTTCGTAAGTGAAGACGGACAGCTCCGGTCCGTTCCCCTTATCCTCGGTTATACTCCGAAGTCCGAATTTCAACCAATTGGTAACGCGATAACGCTTGGGGACCACCGCATCAATCGTATTGACGTGGCTCGGAAGACCTTCTTAGCCCCCTTCGACCTTGCTCCGGTGCCTCATCCAAATCCACAAGATATACCGCTGCTTGTTCAGCCTGTTGCACAAGTTCCCCTTGAACTAGTAGCCGAGGAGGAAAGAGTTGCATCTTCTACGCCCTCACTTGACGAGCAGATCGATCAGTTTAGATTTGAGGGTGAGGCCTTGGAAGAGATTCAAATTATTGACGTCGAGGAGGAAACGGACAGGCAATCGGCTGTTAATCCGGAGAGACTAATCGTGTCTGCCTATTCTTCAGACGAAGACATGCAGAGCTTATCGGAGCTGATGAGGAATAGGAAACTGAAAACCGTCTCCAAGGGCACTAGCCAATCTCAACCGGACGTGGGTCTACCTCCTCTTCCCCCCCAAGCCCCGTCAGATCCCGGTTTAAAGCCACTGCCGGATCTAAAGAAGAAAAGAGTCGCGACGGAGGATGAAGACACTGAGGTTGTGCCCAAAAAGGGGTCCAAGCAGCAAAAGGTGGCCTAGGATTCCAGGGGAAAAAGGGCTTCCTCTACTGAGAGTAAGGAAGACCCTCCAGCCGCTGATGTGCGCCGGGGATCTCGGACGTGGCCCCCAAAGATAATGCTCGATGGTGCGGACATCCCCTACGATGCCTCCATCAGAAATTATGGTGGAGGCAAGGCTGGTTATATCGCGGATGCTTTGGAGCAGCCCCTGCTCTTGCCGAGGGACATGGATTCCTACAGGCGCTTCAGCCAGCAGGAACTTTTCTTATCCCTAAAGAGGGATCTAGGCATGGTAAGGGAATTTACTTTATTACCTTTTTCTTGCAACGTCCAAAAAATAACAATATGGAATGTTTGACTTGCGCAGATCGCCCAGCAGATATTTGTGGCGGAGGAGTGGAATAAGAAAAAAGATATTAAAGTGCAGGCTGAGGCACAATCAAAGGAGGAGGCTGAGAAAGCCCTGGGTGCTGCAAAAAGCGAGTGCGCCCGCATCTCCGAGCAGCTGAAAGAGGAGACGAGGGCCAAGAAAAGTGCGGAGGCAGGCCTAAGGACTGTTGAAAAGCAAGCTGAAGACCAACGCCAGAAGCTGTACACCACCGAGATTAATCTGGAGACAGAGAGGGCGTTGGTGAGAGAGCTTCGGGCTGAGCTGGACAAGGCCAAGGATGCTGCTACCAGGGCCAAGGAAGACGCCCAGTTAGCCAAAGAAGCGGCTGAGGCCGAGAAGCAGGCTGCCTACCTGCTGAGGGTGCAAGAGACCCAGACCAGGCTGACTGAGGAGTTTGCCAAGGTCTGCAGGGGATACTGCGAGATAACGTGGGGCAAATGCCTTGACGCGGCAGGAGTTCCCCCAGAATCTACGTTGAGGCAGCCAGGGAGTGTCTACTACGACCTTGATCTTTGCGACCTCCCAGACACCTTGGAAGCTACCTCGGCCGGTCAAAACCTTGCACCCCCAGCCGAGACGAGTGAAGCTCCTCTTCAGACCGGAGATGCGGGTGATCTGCCGAAGCATGATTCAGCGCCCCATAACAAGGCTTAGGACGTTAAAATTATGTAATAGTTAGGGTCCTTTATCACCTGCTTTGTAATGATATTGTCCTTTCAGTGAATGAAGTATATTTTTTGTTCAGTGTTACTTTCACGGATTATGTTCGATTGTGTCATCCTGGTTAACGATGATGGTTTAATAATTAAGAGCCAGTCAAAAACAGCGGCAACCTTTTGTACATGCTTGAACAAGGCCTCATGATAATAGTTGACGTAATTTTGGCTTTAAATTTGCATATTCCGCTAAGCACCAGATTAGATTAATAACGTAAAAAAGGGGAGTTTAAACTAATCAAAATCAGCTGGTCCGAAGAGCGCAGGCATGACTGGATTTAAGTCTAAACACTTAGGAATCGTAAACGGGAGTGTTAACTAACCCAAATCACATGGTCCGAAGAGCGCAGGCATGACTGGATTTAAGTTTAAACACTTAGGAATCATAAAGGGGAGTGTTAACTAACCCAAATCATCTGGTCTGAGGACTACAGGCATGATAGGATTTAAGTTTAAACACTTAGGAATCGTACAAGGGAGTGTTAACTAACCCAAATCATCTGGTCCGAGGACTACAGGCATGATAGGATTTAAGTTTAAACACTTAGGAATCGTAAACAGGAGTGTTAACTAACCCAAATCATCTGGTCCGAGGACTACAGGCATGATAGGATTTAGGTTTAAACACTTAGGAATCGTAAACAGGAGTGTTAACTAACCCAAATCATCTGGTCCGAGGACTACAGGCATGATAGGATTTAGGTTTAAACACTTAGGAATCGTAAACAGGAGTGTTAACTAACCCAAATCATCTGGTCCGAGGACTACAAGCATGATTGGATTTAAGTTTAAACACTTAGGAATCGTAAACAGGAGTGTTAACTAACCCAAATCATCTAGTCCGAGGACTACAGGCATGATAGGATTTAAGTTTAAACACTTAGGAATCGTAAACAGGAGTGTTAACTAACCCAAATCATCTGGTCCGAGGACTACAGGCATGATAGGATTTAAGTTTAAACACTTAGGAATCGTAAACAGGAGTGTTAACTAACCCAAATCATCTGGTCCGAGGACTACAGGCATGATAGGATTTAAGTTTAAACACTTAGGAATCGTAAACAGGAGTGTTAACTAACCCAAATCATCTGGTCCGAGGACTACAGGCATGATAGGATTTAAGTTTAAACACTTAGGAATCGTAAACAGGAGTGTTAACTAACCCAAATCATCTGGTCCGAGGACTACAGGCATGATAGGATTTAGGTTTAAACACTTAGGAATCGTAAACAGGAGTGTTAACTAACCCAAATCATCTGGTTTGAGGACTACAGGCATGATTGGATTTAAGTTTAAACACTTAGGAATCGTAAACAGGAGTGTTAACTAACCCAAATCATCTGGTCCGAGGACTACAGGCATGATTGGATTTAAGTTTAAACACTTAGGAATCGTAAACAGGAGTGTTAACTAACCCAAATCATCTGGTCCGAGGACTACAGGCATGATTGGATTTAAGTTTAAACACTTAGGAATAAGACCACCATAAAAAAAAAAAAAATGCAATCATGGCTGAGAGAAGAATTCATTCAATAGTAGTACCTTTTGAGGTTATTTACATTCCACGGCCTAGGCACTACATGATTATCCAGGTCTTCTAGAAAGTATGCTCCAATGCTGGCCTTTGAGGTGATGCGATATGGACCCTCCCAATTCGGCCCCAGTTTTCCCCATGCTGGATTCTTTGCGTTACCTACCACCTTCCTTAGGACCAGATCACCAGGCTCAAGAGGTCTCAACCTCACATTGGTGTCATAGCCCTGTTTGAGTTTCTGCTGGTAATGCGCCAATCGGACCATTGCGTTTTCTCTTCGTTCTTCAATCAGATCCAAACTCTTTTCCAGCTGCCCATCGTTGTTGGCTGGGTCAAAATAGCTAGTCCTGTAGGTAGGGAATCCAGTCTTGAGAGGTATAACAGCTTCGGCCCCATAGGTCATTGAGAAAGGGGTCTCCCCAGTGGACCTACGAGGTGTAGTCCTATATGCCCACAATACGTGGGGTAGTTCTTCTACCCATCTACCCTTCGCATCATCCAACCTCTTCTTTAGCCCGTTAACAATGACTTTATTAACAGCCTCGGCCTGCCCATTTCCCTGGGGGTAGGCGGGGGTGGAGTATCTATTTGTGATTCCCAGCTCGTTGCAATAACTTCTAAAAGCTTTACTATCGAACTGAAGCCCGTTGTCCGAGATGAGGGTATGTGGGACTCCGAATCTGGTGACGATGTTTTTCCAAATGAACTTCTTCACGTCTACGTCCCTGATATTTGCAAGAGGTTCGGCTTCTACCCACTTGGTAAAATAGTCCATCCCGACCAGCAAGTACTTCCTGTTTCCTACTGCCTTTGGGAAAGGGCCTACGATGTCCAGACCCCATTGAGCAAGAGGCCATGGGCTGGATAGTGGATTGAGGTTACCGCCGGGCTGATGTATGTTCGGCGCGAACCGTTGACATTGGTCGCACTTTTTTACGTATTCGTGGGCCTCTCTCTGCATATATGGCCACCAATAACCCTGCGTGATGGCCCGGTGGGCCAAGGACCTACCACCCGTATGGCTCCCACATATCCCTTCATGCAATTCTTCCAGTAGTGACTCAGCCGCTTCAGGGCGCATGCACAGTAAGTACGGACCCGAATAGGAACATTTATAAAGTTTCCGTTCCTCGGACAGCCAGAACCTTGTGGCCTTTCTTCGTATTTTGTCCGCTTCCTCTTTTTCTTCGGGCAACACATCATCCTTCAAGAACTTGATGATGGGATCCATCCAGCACGGGTCGGCTCTAACGCAATGGACTTGGAGTGACTCTTTTCTTATTTCCGTAGGCTCCTGCATGTCCTCAACGAGGATAACCCTCGGCAATGCCTGTGCCGAAGAGGTGGCGAGGGTGGCCAATGAGTTTTCATGTGTGTTGCCACTTCTGGGGATGTGCTGCAGGTTAAAATATTCAAACTCTGATTGCAGGGACTTAACTAGGCTCAAGTACCCCTGCATCCTCTCGTCCTTCGCCTCAAATTCTCCCTGTACTTGGCCGACGATTAATCTCGAGTCCGAGAATACTTCAACCGACTTTCCCCCTAACCTTCGTACCATCCTCATCCCCATCAGTAGAGCCTCATATTCTGCCTCATTATTCGTTGCTGAGAAATTCAGCCTTAAAGCCTTTTCGATGGTAATTCTTTCTGGGGTTAACAGCACAAGCCCCACTCCAGAGCCCCTTTGATTTGATGCGCCATCAACGTACACCTCCCAGGGCGAGGGGTTCCGTGAGGAGACCATGCCAACGGTCCTATTCTCAACGGCCAATGTTGGGGGTACTTCATCTAAAGGGGGCTCTGTGAATTCTGCGACCAAGTCTGCAAGGACCTGGCCCTTCACCGACGTGCGGGGCATGTACTTAATATCAAAAGCCCCCAGCATCGTCCCCCACTTGGCAATTCTCCCTGTGTAGTCCGCACTTCGGAGTATTGTTCTAAGTGGGAGCTGGGTAAGGACTATGACGGTGTGAGCTTGAAAATAGTGGGGCAGTTTCTTAGTACCCAGCACAACAGCCAGAATGGCCTTCTCTAGGGGCAGATAGCGAGTCTCAGCTTCCTGCAGCGATTTGCTCACATAATAGACTGGTTTTTGCATGCCACAGTCTGTTCGGATCAGCACCAAGCTTACAGCACTAGGAGCAACAGCAATGTAGGCAAACAGGACTTCATCTGGCTCGGGACTGGACATGATGGGAGGTCTAGCCAGGTAGTCCTTAAGTTGCTGGAAAGCAATAGCACATTCCTCCGTCCATTTGAAATCCTTCCACTTATTGATTAACGAGAAAAAAGGCCTACACCTGTCGGCTGATCTGGAAATGAATCTGTTGAGGGCAGCGGTCATCCCAGTCAGCTTCTGGATTTCCTTGGGGTTCTGAGGAGCTCGCAAGTCGTTGATGGCCTTTATCTGGTCGGGGTTAACTTCGATTCCCCTATGAGTGACCATATACCCCAGGAACTTGCCCGATCCAACACCGAACGAACATTTGGAGGCATTCAAGCGTAGTCTGTGTCTCCTCAGAATTTCAAAGATGTCCCGAAGGTCCCCTATATGTTCCGTGATAACCTTGCTTTTAACCACCATGTCATCGATATAAACCTCCATGCTTTTGCCCAGCTGTGGCTCGAACATCCTGGTCATCATTCTCTGATAGGTAGCCCCAGCATTCTTCAGGCCAAACGGCATTACCTTGTAGTGGTAATTTCCTACAGGGGTTACAAAAGCCGTTTTGTTCTGATCGGCGAGTGCCAGTGGTATCTGATGATAGCCTTGGAAGGCGTCCAAGAAACTCATCCGAGGGTGCCCAACGGTAGCGTCAACTAGTTGATCTATCTTTGGCATGGGAAATGGATCCTTCGGACAAGCTCTATTGAGATCGGTGAAGTCCATGCACACCCGCCATTTCCCACTTTTCTTTTTTACCACCACTGTGTTGGCCAGCCATTCAGGGTAAAAAATTTCCTTAATGGCCCCTGCCCGCTTGAGCCTCGTTACCTCTTCCCTGACTGCATCTGCGTGTTCCTTCGATGGTCGCCGGAGCGGTTGTTTCTTGGGGACTATGGTGGGATCTACGTTTAGATGGTGACAAATGAAATCTGGGCTTACCCCCGGGGCTTCCGCAGGGTCCCATGCAAATACATCGACGTTTCCTCTGAGGAATTCCATCAGCTCCCCCTTCTCCTGAGGAGGCAGCATAGATCCGACCTGAAAGAACTTCTCTGGATCGTTATCAACAACTATCCTTGTTAAGCTTTCGCACTCTGCTTCTCCGGCCGAGGTTCCGGTGTCCGGCGCCGAAGACCTTAATTGCTCTAAACTCTCCTTGTCACAGTTTGAGGGCTCGGCATGCCGCTCGTGCTGGATGGCTGCCACTAGACATTGCCTGGACATAGCCTGATCCCCTCGAATTTCTTCAACTACCCCCTCAGAGGGGTACTTAACCTTCTGGTGAAGTGTGGAGGACACAGCCCCAAGGGTATGAAGCCAAGGTCTGCCTACAATAGCAGTGTAGGGTGAGTAGGCATCCACCACTATGAAATCTACCTCCACAATCTCGGCACCGGTTTGCACAGGCAGTCTGATCTGCCCCCTCGGAATGATCACGTTTCCATCAAAACTGACTAAAGGGGAACTATACGGAGTCAGGTCTTCGGGGGACAAGTTCAGCCCCTTATATAGATCTGGGTACATTATTTCTGTAGCGCTGCCCTCATCCACCATCACCCTTTTGACGTCGTATCCGCCTATTCTCAGGGTGACTACCAGGGCATCATCATGCGGCTGTACAGTTCCTATTTTGTCCTCTTCCGAAAAACCCAAAACCGGGACGTCTGTCCTAGGCCTCTTCGGCTCTCTGTTAACCTTATTCGAGGGTACCCGAGCAACTGACAATATCCTGGATGGGCAAGACCCTGTCCTCCCTGGTGCAGTAAAAATGACATTGATCGTTCCCAAGGGAGGTTTTACAAAATCACCCCTCCTGGGCCCCGCGCTGGTTTGATTTCCCTGACCATATGAGTGGTGCAGGAGGTGCTTTAACCTGCCCTCGCCAACTAGCTGATTCAAATGATCCCACAAGCTCCTGCAGTCCTCAGTAGTATGGCCATGGTCCAGGTGATACTAGCAGTAAAGATTGTGGTTGTGCCTTTCAGGGTTTCCCACCATCTTGTTCGGCCTTTTGAAGAATGGTTCGTTTTTTATCTTATCCAGGACTTGGTGCACTGGTTCGCGAAAAACTGCATTGACCGTCTGGAAGTTCGCTATGCTTTGTCCAGTCCAGTCCTTCCTCGGCCTGTTGTGATTCTGCCTGTCCGACCTGAAATCCCTCCCCTCCTGGGGGATAACCTTCTCCTTTCCCTTACTCTGCTGCTGATCTTCCTCAACTCTTTTGTATTTATCGATTCTGTCCATCAACTGGCGTATACTGGTGGCAGGCTTGCGCGTCAAAGACGTTCTCAAAGGGTGTTCGGTGGGGAGGCCCAGTTTAAAAGAGCTAACAGCCATCGATTCACAGTCTTCCTCTACCTCATTGTATGTTTCCCAAAATCTATCCGAATATGACTTCAGAGTCTCGTTCCCTTTCATGCTGACGGACAGCAGCGAGGCCACGGACTGTGGAACCCTTCGGCAAGTGACGAAACGGGACCCAAAAGCCTGGGTTAGCTCTTGGAAAGAGCTAATAGCGTTTGCCTTCAGACTATCGAACCATCTCATGGCTATTGGTCCCAAACTGGAGGGGAAAACTTTGCACATCAGGGCTTCGTCCCTGGAGTGAACCGCCATTCGCTGGTTGAAATGACTCACGTGTTCCACTGGGTCAGTCCGGCCATTGTAGATGGTGAACGTAGGTTGGTGGAAACGCCTGGGAAGTCTGGCACCCTCGATATTACATGCAAAAGGAGACCGGGAGATCTGATCCAGAGCTTTGCTCATAGCATCGTTCCCTGCGCCTCTCGGTAAGGGATTCTGAAAGTTCCTCTCATCATGACGCATTTCTGCACAGGTAAAGGATTCGCTGACCGGCGTTCGATGTTTCCGTTTGTAGCCAACATCTTGTTCGTCCTCCAAGTCTTCGTTAGAATATGAGGGGCTGCGCTTCCTCTTCGCATGGCGCAACTCCCTTTTGAGCCTGTCTATTTCCCTCTGCATGTCTTTGTTTTTCTCTGCATGGGACATGTAGCTCTCCCCATGCGACTGGTTTTGATCGTCACGTGCGGTGTGTACACTTTCTTCACGACCCTGCCTCCGCTCCAGATGAAGAAAAGGATCGGTGTGTTTAGACGACCTGGATTCAGCTGGTTGTTGCCTTGGTTCAGCCGTCTTTTGAGGTGTTGCTCCCACCTTTACTCAAGCTATTCCCCACAGACGGCGCCAATTGTAGGGTCTAAATTTGTTGGGCCAGGCACCAACACTCTATATGATGAGCCCACCAAATTTCCCACAATAAATTTGTAGAGAATGGGCTAAACAACTGGGCTAATGGTGGATTTAGCAACGGTCCAGATGAACAAAACCAATAATAAAAGAAAAAAGGATTGAGTCAGGCCTTCAACAAGATAAATCCCTGTAATCCGAAGAGGTTTTCTATTTAAAAGCTTCGTGAATACAAATTTTTCTCTCCTCCCCCTGTGAGACTTGTTTCCCTTATATATACACCCTTTTCCCATCTTCACCGCACAATTGTCCTTCATCTAGGCACCCACTTGAGTACTAGTCACATCAGCCATTTGCTTTAACTTGCAGTGAGTGGTGGTGGGTGAAAACGCACTGTTCAGGTGTCTTCTCCACATAAATGCGGCCAGGAAAGTTGCTGCAGTGCATTAAATGTGGCGGTGGCAGCTTTATTGGCAAGATATTTCGTGATAGCTACGCAGTTAGGCATGCCTGAAGTTTTCCCCAGGCAGGGAGATCTTTTAGCACGTCTACTCGATCAAGTTCTGGGCTGCTCCGTTGGGTAGGGTCCCTTCGGCCCGTCCAGGTTGTCTTCGGACGGAGCGTTTGTCCTTTATGGATTGCACCTCCACCAAGATAGCAGAGCATTGATACTTTTAACCTCTTCGGACAGGGAGTCGTATCTGAACTGGGCCACAGGCCCAACCTGTGGCGTTGGGTTTTCTCACCCACAGAACCTATTTAGGAAAAATGGATATAAAATATTTTTGGGTGACTAGAGAGAGAAGAACACAATATAGCACAATATATGTATATATATATATAGAACGATAAAGGAAACAACAAAGAGTGCAACAAATAAAAAGGGGAGGGGATGAACAATATATAAAGATGAACAAGTAAATATAAACAAGTAGATATAAATAATATAAATAGATGAGTAACAAAATGAATGCAACAATAAACACATTGTTCCCAAAAGCCTAAAAGTGATGAGTTCTTCCCCCTAGGGTACTTTCCATAGAGTGTCTAGGTAAAGGTATGAAACCCATCTAGGAATCCCGCAAGCAATATAACAATATACACACATATGAGCATCAAGATAAATGAATGTTCAATATGTGTATAAAACACCTTTGAACGTTTAGACCCCAAATAACAAATTATTAATTCAAGTTTATTCTCAAACAATAAATGTGCGGAACATGAACATAAGCTAAAAACATAATTGATAAACAATCTAAACCATAAATAATCACAATCACAGCAATAATTAGATGGTAAAGATAAAGGGAAGAGAGATGCAAACACAAGGACAACACTCGATGTGTTATCGAAGAGGAAACCGAAGCCCTCGGCGTAAAACATCTCTGCCACCCTCCAAGCGGTCAATAATCCACTAGAAAATGTAGTTGGGATACATGAACAGCAATAGACCCTCTAAGCATAATCTACCCAGTGTAGATTATACTTGGAGGCTATTTTGGATTGGCCAAGGGAACCAAAATATATTTTAAACAATGCACTAACATGACTTGGATATTTTAAAAAAAGCAAAATATATTTGCTTTTTTTTATTTTTACTTTTTTTCTTCTTATATTATTTTCTATATATTTTTTATTATTCTCTCTCGCATTCTCTCTTGAAAAGTGCTTATTCTCTCTCTGTCTCTCTTAATTTTTTATTATTTCTTATAACTCTTCTTTATATTGATGAATCATTGTAATTTTTAAAATTCTATTTTGGGTTCGTATGTTTTGGTGTTATATTTTTTAGTTCCTTATTACAAAAAATATTATCTCTCTCTCTCTCTCTCTCTCTCTCTCTCTCTCTCATATAGTTTTGGTTGGTTTGATTTTGTTTGAATTAGTACTTGATTATTTTGGAAGCAATAATTTGAGTTTATATCAAAATACAATCTTGGCTATGCTAAGAACAGATCTACATTTGGTCTATTTTGGTCCATTTCATTAATTTGGTCTAGTTCGATCTAATTCCATTCGCTTTGGTTAATTTTAATCTAAATTGGTATACTTCGGTCCACACTAGTTCAATTAGGTTCATTTGATCTACTTCTATCAATTTAGTCCAATTCAGTATATTCGGTCAATTTTAGTCCAATTTGGTTCATCCATTCCGCTTTGGTCCAATTTAGCCTATTCAGTCAATTCAGTCCACGTTGATCTATTTTGTCCAATTGGGTCCACATTGGTCCATTCGGTCTATATTAGTCCATTCAATCTATTTAGTCCATTTCAGATTATTTCGGTCCAATTTAGTGTACCTACAGAAGAATGGCAAAATACAAGTCTGGGTTGAGAGTACTATTAATTATTTGAGTTATATCAATTGTAATTATATGATAAGTTTTGGTTATCATAATAATCTCCTTAAGAGAATACGAATTTGAATAATAATTTTGAAAATTCAAAATTTTAAATGTACCAAAAGAAATTAGAAAAATATAATACATAATAAAAATAGTTAGAAGAATATGACCATTTCATAAAAGAATAATATCCATAAAAAAACATAAAAACTGATAAAATTATATATTTGTAAAAACAGGGCGATGAAAATTACTTTCAAAATTGTTTAAGAGGAGGAAGGACTATTAAAACTTGCTTAATCACACATGTGTCAAGTCTAATGTCCCTTTTTTTTCCCTACAAGGTAGTAATTTTTATTTTTAATAATTCGAGGTTGCTAAATTTTTAATGACAAAAATATATAAGGATGTGATGATTTGTGCATTTTTTTGGTGAAATAATTTTGTATATAAATCGCATCACACCTGTAGCTAATTTTGTGATTGAAAAATGCATCAATAAAAAAAAATGAAAATTACCTTTTAGAAAAAAAAAAAAAAAAAAAAAAAAAAAAAAAAAAAAAAAAAAAAAAAAACCTAGAAGATAAAAGTTGGATTTGGGATAAAAAAAGGAAAAAAAGAAAAAAAAGAAAGAAATCAGGGCGTGTGGCAGTTTTGTAAAATATAATACATAATGTTGCATATAAATGGCATCACACATCCCAACGGCTCTCTCATTCTCTCTCCCAATACCCAAATTTGAAATCCCAGACTTCTCTCTATCCTTTTCTCTCTCTCTCTCTCTCCCCAAATCCCAGAGTTCTCTCTCTTTCTCTCTCTCTCTCTCTCTCTCTCTCCCCAAAGGGTTAGGGTTTCATTAGTATTCTCCATATCATATCGCATGTTTGTGTTAGGGTTAGGGTTTGAAGATTTTCTCGGGAAAGTGACTGCCAGATTTTCTCGGGAACAATAACAATATTTTTCCGGTGAGGGGTTTTCCATGCCGCCGCTGGCACGGAAGCCGAGGCCGATGATGCCTATGTTAGAGAGGAACACTAATGGTTATTTTTGTGCTTTCATATGGTTTAGACTGATGCGTTTTTTTGTGTTTTCATACGGTTTAGACTGATGGGTTTTTTGTGCTTTCATACGGTTTAGACTAATGGGTTTTTTTGTGCTTTCATATGCTTTAGACTAATGGGTTTTTTTCTTTTTGGATTCTGATTTGTTTGAATTGAATTACAAGTTCTTGTTGATTTGGTTCTTTTTTGTAATGAAAAACTTCTTTTTGGATTTTCTTTGGTCTCTTGCCTTTTGGAATTTCCTGGTTCTTGAATGTTATTGATTTTTATTAACTAGACCTTTAAATTTTGTATTAATTTTTATTAACTGGGGTTGGTCTATTTCTTGAAAGGATTCTCCTATGCACTTTTGTGTGGTTGAGTTCCTCTTTTTTTTTGCAAGAAAACTTTTTATGTATCACAAAAATATAAATCGTATAAATGATCTGTAAACTTTTTATGTGTCTTTGTATTGTTTAAATTAATATTGTTATCCTCATACTTAACTGACTTATTTTTTTGAGAAAATTTTGCAGTTTCACTGTAGTTAGCAAGTAATACGGAGTTGTCTTATGCATGGGTTACCAATGTTCAGATCAGTAACTGCAGTTGTAAGTTTTGTTTATGGAATCTTCTTTCGTATTGTCAATATAGCTGTTGTAAGTTCTCTATGTACAATCTTCTTTGTATGGTTCTATTCTGTCATTGGAAAATTTAATTGATTATTTGGTTAACAGCAAATTGAACAATGTTGTTCTTTCAGAGGACATGCATCTTCCCATGTAAGCTTCTGTCTTTTTCTTTTTAGGTTACTGGGTTTGTCATTGATCTAGTAATCTTGCTCGCGTTTTATAAACACTAGAATGTGCTCTGCCCTGTTTTGTCCCTGATATTTGATTTCTAATATGTATAACATATTAGACTGCGGTTAAAAGGAATGCAATTTAATATATTGACTACAGATGTGTCTTCAAAACGGTGTAGTTTCTTCATCTCTCTTTATTTGATTACCGTTTGAGTACCCTAGTTTGATATGTTACAATTTGTGTCTGATCTTTGACTAATAATGAGGTCTGTTGTCAATTCTATTATGACTGAGAATGTAGACAAAAACAGACTTATTATGATTTCAAGTTGCATTTATTTTATAATTAGAATTAGATTTAGATCTCTTGGTTTTGGTTTTCATTCATGGTTTTCAAGTTATAATGTAACAATTGATAATTATTTGTGGTCAATTCTTATTATGATAATTAAACTTTTGTAGAAATATTATATTAAAAGAAGCAAACTTATGCAGCTTGTGAATTTGAACATATGCAGAGCTGTACCTTTAGGTTTAATGTAGGTTATATGGAGAGAGCGGAACAATAGAGCATTTGAAGGGTCAGAATGGTCCATGAAGGGTTTTAAGATGCTTTTATTGTATTCCTTATGTGAATGGATGACTGCATTATCATACCATTTGAGTTCTAATTTGTTGAAGTTTCTTGACGATTGTGATTCCCCTTGATTTGACCACCTGCATGTACTTCTTGTGTGCAGGGTGATGCTCATATTATTAATAAAGTTCTACTTATTCAAAAAAAAAAAAAAAAAATTGAAAAGTTTATCTCCCAAGCAAGCATCTAGACGTTATTACTACTTCTAGCTCAGTCTATGGAGTGGTTTATTTTGGGCCTATTACTATATATCCTCTGTTTATGACTGTTATTATGATTGTGTTTGCATATAGAAGTATTTATTCTATTATTTATAGAAACTATAATATGGCGATATTCTAATTTAGGGTGTAAATATATTAGGTTTATACGGAATCTTTATAGAATTTAAACTCATTTGAAAAACATAGTTATCATGGTTTTGGTTTCAATTAGAGTTTTGTTGTTTTTTGGACTGGTAAGTAGTTATACATGCACTCGACGAATCTTGAATAATGACCTCACACTCCTTTCCATTATTGTTGGAAGCAGAAGTGCCATTTAAGCTAGAGCTCATTGGCTAGGACCTTAAAGATTTGTGATGCTTTGTTTGCTTAGAATGGAGCAAGTGACCCTTCCAAAGCATAAAGTTTGGGGACTGCATTTTTTTGTTGTTGCCTGGTATAGAGATTTATAAATTCATCTTTGTCTAAATCAAAATATTTGGCATGTTGGTCAAAATTACCTATTTTGAAAAGGAAGAAAGGATACAAGTTCTGGGATTATAATTTTTTTTCTCTCTTTTTTGAAATTGTAGAACTTTGGAATGCTTATAGAACCTGCTTTTTTAATGTCATTATTAAATTTGAGAAATTTATTTCTTTGACTTTCTTGTCCCTAACTTTTTCATTACTTTATTTCAAGGCAACAACCAACCTTGCTTTTGTTATGGGAATGTAACTAAGGTTAGTAAGCTTCACCATATTTTTCCAAGCATCAAAAAAATTAGGGAAGTGTATTTATTATTTATTTGTTGGTTTACGATGTTGAATATGGTTGAGTCTTTACTTTTCTTGCTAGTGGTGTAAGACCCTTTGGAATTTCTCTTCTGGTTGCTGTGTTTGATAACTATGGACCACAATTATACCAGGCATTTGTTTTTCTGAAATGCTTTAAATTATAGTTGCTAACTAGCTCTAATTAGGACTAGATTATCTAATGGGTTGCACCTCTGAACATTTTGGCATATAGAAAACTTCTTTTACACTAAATTTATGAAATTCTTTTGGCATTGCCTTGTCTCAAATTCAATATGATTTACTCTTTAAAATAATAATTGATGCTGTTAGTGACTTAACGTTGGCTAGTTGTAAATATGAATTTTCCACTCTGGTTGTAGCATAAAAAGAGAGTATAATTATGTGATGAATGTTTCTTCTATTACTTTGGCTTAATTAGCACGAACAAGAAATTCAGGTAAGCTTCGTTTTCCTTCCTCACTAAGCATGTGGATGGTCTTACACTTGATGTGAATTGGTCTTGGTTTGGGTTGATATTCCAAGTATCTTGCATAAATTTCACATTTGTAAACTGTTTTATATAATCCATCTTTCTGTATTTGATTTTTTGTCTTTGGCATGCGTCTTTCCCTTCCTATCACTTTCTCCTCAAATCCCCAAACTGAACCATTGTTAACCACACCCCTCTATTGTGGTGTTGGTTTTAATTACGATTGATTGATTATATCTGTATAATTTGTACATGTAGGGTATCTTTGAGTTTTATGAGTCTTTCACTGAGTATCTGACTATTTTGCAATTTATAATTTTTTAGTTATGTTAGAAATTTTTTTTTTTGGTTAAATTTCTGTAACACAAATGAGGCAAAATCATTTGCCAACCTTCCAATTTGTTGGTGTTGATGATGAGAAAAGCTAGAAGTGCTAGTAAGATTATTTGTTGGAATCTGCATATTTTTACTGGTATTTCATTGGTTCACTCTTTTTTTTTTTAGTGGTTTATAAGATTAATTTAGAATGACTTATTTACAGAAAATAACCAATGGCTTAAGTAGTTTTTTTAATGGGATAATAATCTACATGAATGAGTTCTTTCTTTTTTGCACTTTTTTTTTGGTGTGGAGAATTTGTTTTAACTCGAAAAACAGAGCAAAGATTGAGGTTTACTGATATAGACATACACAAATCTTGAGATTAGCTGACCTGTTCCTTTCTTATCTTCTACTTATCAAAAGCTTCTAAATTGATGTCAAATTTGCTCAAACAATTCCAGCAAAACCTTTTGTGCTTTCGGTTTCTAATGCCCACTACATCATAATCATGAGTTTTTTGGTTTCCTAGCGGTTTTGGCTCTTTGTCTACCTCCAACCACTTATATAGTCTTTTTGCTTATTCTTCTTCTTTCTCATCATTTTCCACATGTCCTGCAAGAAAGGATTTTTTTTTTTTTTTTTTTTTTTTTTTTTAAATTCATAGTTCATAATTTTTTTTTTGTTGGGAGTAGGGGGAGCTCTTTTCTTGTGCTAAAATGTTATTTTTGATAGATACTTCATAACACTTCCATTGTGTGTGTACTTAAAAACTGTGTATCCAACTACGCTACAAGAATTAGCTTATTTTAATGGTATTCTCTTGGTTCCTTGTTAAAATACCATATATACCATCCTATCACTTAACCTTTGATAATATTCTATCCATTTTGTAATACATCGACATTCAAGTTGGATGTTGATAATGTTGTAATGGCCTAATGGGATTCCTAAAATTGATTACTAGTAACTAATTATGATGTCATATATTTATTGGATTCAAATTTTCTTTATTCTTTTGATCCCCTGAAATTTTTTGTAAAAGCATGAATCCATAAGTTGTTGGACTTATCTTTGTGGGCTTATCTTTGTAATTGCATCTGGCACTCTTGGAGTCCATGGGCACTAATGGATCTACCGAATCTGAAGCTATTGCTACTGCAAAAAAAGAATGCGGCTTTACTAACTGCAAGAGCTGGTTCCTTGGATCTATCTACAATTCCCTCAATATTCTATGTTTCAACTGCCCTTCAATATCCTGCTGGTGAGTCATGCCTTCTTTTTCTATGCATGACATAAGTATAAAATACTAGGAAGCACCGTTATGGAACTGGTATAAGTATGCATTCACATCTTATACAATGGCACTGCCATAACATTTACAGCAAAACCTTTTGTGCTTTCGGTTTCTAATGCCCATTGCATCATTATCATGAGTCTTTCGGTTTCCTAGTGGTTTTGGCTCGTTGTCTACCTCCAATTGCTTATATAGTCTTTTCTTCTTCTTCCTTCTCATCTGTTGCCCAGTTACATCAATTATTGATGGCTTGAAGAGATTGTACATTGAAAAGCCAAAGCCACTAGACGTTGCATGTCTTTAGTTTGCAAAATGGAGATATTCTGATCTTTCTAGCTTTGTTGTCAAGTTTCAACTCTAGTTTTTAATACCTTTGTAACAGAGGATTGATTTTTATTTGTATTTTTACAGACAAACGGTGATTTTGTTGCTAAACCCATGGTCTTTTGGGTCAATATTCAACTAGAATGACAAATTTTATAAACATTTGCTAAAATGCAACTGTCCAGGTTGGGTAAGTTTTATTTCTGTTTGTCCCTTCTGATTTGTTAGTATGACAGGATCTAAAAGATGAATGTCCCTTATAATCTGTTTGAACAGGTGCTTACATTGGACCAGAGCCTACAAAAGACAGAAGTTTTGTTGTTATTATGGTATCACTAGTCACCCTCACTTTCCTGCTTTGTCATTACTAATTCCAGAATGGCAACATAAAAGCCCTTTTCCTTGATATTGTCTTTAACTGGCCTCCTTCCCATAAAAATTTATCATTTATGTTTCCTCTACTTATTATTGATACTGTCCTCGTTAAACTATGATTTTCTTATTATTCCTAGACTTTTATGATTCTCTTAGTTTGAAGTTTCTTTTGTAGTTTTTAATTTATATTAATTTTGTTGTACTTGCTTTTTGTGGAGAACTAACCCCAGCTGAAATTGATGATATTTAGCTCAAGTGGAGCAGCTTGCTCTTCTTGCCTGCCATATGTCTTTGAAGAGATATTATTAATTAAATAAATGTTGCATTCCTTCACATTGTGGCAAGGTGATCAATTTAATGTAGATTAATTGATAGGATTAAATTTCCAACCTGTCTGAATTGGAGCAGCAAACTGGTGAGCCAATTGAGCCTATTACTATATATCCTTTGTTTATTATTTAGAGATGAAAGTAAAATTACATCTTTTCTTCTATTACTTTGGCATAACTAGCATTGACAAGAAATTTAGGTCAGTTTTGTTTTCCTTCCTCACTAAGCATGTGGATGGTCTTACATTTGATGTGAATTGGTCTTGGTTTGGTTGATATTCCAAGTACCTTGCATAAATGTCAGATTTATAAACTGTTTTATATAATCCCTCTCTGTGTTCAATTTTTTGTCTTTTGCATGCGTCCTTCCCTTTCTTTTTGACTGAGTATATCTGTTTAATTTGTACATGTAGGGTATCTTTGAGTTTTATGAATCTTTGACCGAGTACACTAACGAGACCAAATTGGATGACATTATCAGGTTTCTTTACATTCTATTTGCTTGATTTGGGTTTTTTTTTGTTTTTTTGGCCATGGCTTACAAAGGTATAATCCAATTCTCTGGGGGTTCCTATAGGAAGTCTTGCAAGTAACCCAAATGGTCCATTTCATATAGATTATTTTAAAAGGGTTATTCAGGTACGGATTGTTAAAACTGTTCGTTACATTAGCATTTTAGCTTTTGAAAACATATTTAGTATACCCGCTTTTGTCATTGCCTTTATTTGAATATTGCTCATTGCTGAAAGTCTTTATAGTTTGGCTTTGAGTTTAGAGAAGAGCTTGGCTTTCAGTGTTAATGGGATTTACCCTTATAGTTGTTAGGTAATATGCTAGTTTCTCTATTTGTTGTTTTGCAACCCCTGCCTTTTTAGTACACGTTAGAAATCTCATTTTGAGTCACTATTTACTGTTATTTATCATAATCTTTTTAGCATTTTTCTTTAGATTACCTAAGTTCTAATTGTGCTTCTACCTTAACTACTTGTTACCTTTAGCTTTAACAATTGTTTGTCGGGGTTGTTGATTTTCTCCTTTACTTTATTAATTTATTTTTCGTTAAATGATGCTTGTGTATTTATTTTTTGTTTTGTATAATCTATTTAATTCCAAAGGTGATGCACATGCATCCTTTTATGTAAGGTTGATTTGATTTTGTTGTTCTCTTTCATATATTCTTCTAAGTTGAATTTGTTTTGTTTTACTTTTTATATTTTTGGAAGTGTTTTTATTGAACTATGTTGCTGGGTATGTGTTTTTTCAGTTTGCTACATATGGTGGATTGAAAGCTTGCGCCACTAAGGGTTTGTGCTTTTCTCTTGTACATTTGTCTGCTAAGTGTGGGTAATATGCTAGTTTTTCTATTTGTTGTTTTGCAACTCCTGTCATTCTTAGTGCATGTTATATATCTCATTTTGAGTCACTATTTATTGTTATTTATCATAGTCCTTTTAGCATTTTGCTTTTGGTTACCTATGATTTGATTGTTCTTCTACCCTAACTACTTGTTTCCAATCTACTTTAGCTTTAACAATTGTTTGTTAGGGTTTTTGATTTTCTCTCTTACTTCATTAATTTATTTTTCGTTAAATGCTACTTGAACTATGTAGCTAGTTATGTGTATTTTCAGTTTGCTACATAAGGTGGATTCAAAGCTTGCGCCACTAAGGGTTTGCACTTTCCTCTTTTAAATTTGTTTACTTGTCTTGTTTCTATTGACGTTTTTTTTTGTACAGGACACGGGAAACTTGTTAGACATGGTTGCATACGTGTCCCAACTGTTTTTCTGCTCCAAAATAAAAGGCTGAAACGCAATACCTCTAACACCGATCTCTTTCCACTTCTTCCTTTCACGCTGATTTTCTTCGTCTTCTTCTTCCTCCCATGCTGATCTTCTTCTTCCTATCACGCCGATCTCTTCTTCTTCTTCAGCTCTTAGATCTATAATCCTATTTCACTTTTACAGTTTTGCCCCTTTGCCCTTTCTGTCCATGTGTGCTTTTTATTACTTCGTCTGCCTCATAGTGTCACACATTAAGAGCTCTTTTATCTTCAGCCACCCTCTTGAACAAAAGATGTGTAAATAGATGTTTCTTTTCAAATTTTTTTGTCTTTTATTAGTTAAAAGTCTACCACCTATCAAGCCTGGTAGTCAACTTTTTACAATTTTTTTTATTATCTAGGTAGACAGTAGGTGGCTAGATTTTAATATGCTTCTAAAAGATATTTTAACAATTATTTAAAAATATTTTTGTTGGGAAACAAAATTTTCAGGTTTGTCTTCTGTGTTAATTTGTAATTTTGAAAGTTTTTAAGGTATTCATGTTCAAAAGATATGTTCTTTGGTAATTGCCATCGTTTAGTGTCTCTCTTATAGAATAATATTCTAATTGCATGATTTCCATATGTGATCAGTCTTTTAAAGAAATGGTTGCAATGTGTCTGGTGAAGGATCCAGGAAAGAGGCAGAATTTATTGAAACACACCTTTTTTAAGCATGCAAAGTCTCTTGAGATTTCTGTGAATAAATGATTCGCTGACTTGCCACCCCTTTGGAATCATGTAAAAGCCCTCCAGGTTACCCATCATATTGTTGAGATGCACCTTCCGTACTTTCACTTGTCCTGGTAAGCTTGTCTCATGGCTTTGGTTAATTTTGCAGTTTAAAGATTAAGTGCAACTCTGTAAAGAACATGAGTTAATATCACAGGTCATAAACATTTGTTCACACCATTAAATTTGAACTTAAAATACATGTAGTGATATTTCTTTAATTTTTATCTATACTTTTTACATATTTAATTCAATTGGATGCATTTCTTAAGAATAACCGATGTAGGATCTTTCACTTAACTTTAGTTATCTGTCAAAACCATCCCCACCCCCTCTCTTTTCCCCAATTTTAATTTTGTTAAGTTTTTCCAATTCTTCTTATTGACTAAGTTCCCCTTTCCATTTAGTTAAATTGATGATGTGGAGCTTGATGATGCTGTGCATATGGCTATGTTCATGCTGAAGGAGGGGTAAATGAATGTTAAGCTTTTTATTTTTATTTTTAAAAGAATATATTTTTATTTAAAAAGCTATGGTGGGATGCAGCTAGAATGGTAAAAGCTAGGGCATTGGTGGAGCTCGATGGAAATATATATATAAGTCAACGATAGTACTTTTTATCGTTGAGTTTTTTATTCATTATTCTTTCTTCATCTCTAAAACAATCAGGTTTCCTTCATGTTTAAATATTTTCTATTTTGAGAACTATTTTCTGTTACAATGTAGGCTTTACCTTTTGGTGCTTCTCTTACATGCATGGCATGTTCTAGGATTGCGACCTATATTGTGCCTTTTATTTGAAAATGTTTTACCTATAAAAATACAAATCATCATACAATTTATACTTCTTTTTTTGTGGGAAGGGGGACTATCTTAATTTTCATTCGTTGCCTAATGTGTCTCCTCTCTCCTCGTCTCTTGCTCAGCTTCCTCCCAATGCAGTTACATCAATTATTGATGGTTTGAAGAGATTGTACATTGAAATGCCAAAGCCACTAGAAGTTGCATATCTTTCGTTTGCAAAATGGAGATATTCTGATCTTTCTTTCTTTGTTGTCAAGTTTCAACTCTAGTTTTTAATACCTCTGTAACAGATGATAGATTTTTATTTGTATTTTTGCAGAAGAACGGTGATTTTGTTGCTAAACCCATGGTTTTTTGGGTCAATATTCAACTGGAAAGACAAATTTTATAAACATTTGCTAAAATGCAACTATCCAGGTTAGTTTAGTTTTATTTATATTTGTCCCTTCTAATTTATTAGTATGACTGGATCTCAAAGATGAACGTCCCATCTGCTCTGTTTGAATAGGAGCTCACATTGGACCAGAGCCTACAAAAGACAGATTTTTTGTTGTTGTTATGGTATCACTAGTCACCCTCACTTTCCTATGTTATTTATGAAGGCTAATTAAGTTTAAATGCACTATAGAAACAACAACAGTGTCGCATCAACACTTAATACTAGACACTAGTAGCTTATTATAAGAGGCAGTTTATTAGTAAAGTTTTGTATCATCTTTGTAATTGAATGTTTGGGTCACGTGCTTATTAATTGATTGTGTTACGTGCTTAATTGTTGATTAGTGAGGAGCCATGTGCTTAACAATTAGTTAGTTAGATCATTAGATCAGTGTAGCCAGCTGGCAGTTAGTGTTATTTAGTTGTGTTCATGAATTGTATAAAGGTGTGGAGACGGATTGTAAGAGGCATGCAATGAGAATTCAAACTGTTCATATTCCTATTCTTCTCTAATCACTTTCAATTCTTCTAAG
The DNA here is from genome assembly GCA_023621385.1 of Quercus gilva. NCBI lineage: Eukaryota > Viridiplantae > Streptophyta > Magnoliopsida > Fagales > Fagaceae > Quercus > Quercus gilva. Next base: position 59,755,731 of record CM042477.1, read on the forward strand.
AGGCATGGCTGTCCTCTTAGTCAGTCACTCGCCATTTTTCCTTTGCTTAATCAGTTCTTATCAATCCTTTATTTACTTATTTTTCTTGTTGTACAATTCTGGTTTGTCCTGCATCAAATCTCTAGCCAACTCTAGGTGCTGAGTCCAAGTTCATCCATCTCTATTTTTCCTGTTCTTTAATTTCCTGTTACAAAGTTTTGGTTTGTCCTGCATCATTGTAATAAGTTCTCCATTATCTCAGAAAGTTTCTTTTGTTCTTTGTTGTGGAGTTTGGCAATTCAATTTGAGTTGATATGGGGATTTTGCTTTATCATGAGGTGGGCTTTCAGGTGTGTGTAAGAGATAGTGTCCATAATCTTCCTTCTCTTTTACTTTCGAAATTGTTAGATATTTTGTTGCTTCATTCAGGTACTTGAAACTGTGTTAACTGTGTTGGTGATTGTAGTTGAGGACATCGAATGCTCCGATATAGCTGATGTTATTGTTGAACTGATGTTTGAATAGGTGCTCATATTGGACCAGAGCCTACAACACACATATTTGTTGTTGTTATGGTATCACAAGTCACCCTCACTTTCCTATTAAGTTTAAATGAACTATGTAAAATTTTGAAACTACTTTGGTTAAGAAAAAAACTACCATGTGCATATTGTCTCCTTCCCAAGTAGCAAACGAGGCTTTCCGAACATGTATTCATTTGGGAAAGATATTCAAACACCCCCCCCCCCCCCCCAGGCGTGCGCGGTGGCTTCCCTTAATAAAACTGAACCTTGTGAGTTTTCTTCTCCCCATATGGTATTGCTTTGTGTCAACTGGTTAATTGTGTTACACTTAACCCTCCCCCAGGGCTTTTGCATATAACACATCACCTACCTGTGGTATTTTTGTGAAAATAATATGGAATCTTAGTCATTTTCCCTCAAAATCTATCTTCTTATTCTATTCTTTACATAATGATGGTTTTTGGTGACTTTTCTTTTGTGCAGAATTTTAGGTCATGGAATCTTGCACAGGTAATTTCCTTCGAAACGATTTGGTGAGCTTGAATCATTTACTACTTGTGTTTTATTGTTGGACCGTGCAGAGGAATGTTTTCAGGTTTTCTTCTCCCCATATGGTACTGCTTTGTGTCAACTGGTTAATTGTGTTCCACTTGACCCTCCCCCAGGGCTTTTGGATATAACACATCACCTACCTATGGTATTTTTGTGAAAATAATATGGAATCTTATAGTTATTTTCCCTCAAAATCTATCTTCTTATTCTATTCTTTACATAATGAAAGTTTTTGGTGACTTTTCTTTTGTGCAGAATATTAGGTCATGGAATCTTGCACAGGTAATTTCCTTCGAAATGATTTGTTACCAAACGATTTGGTGAGCTTGAATCATTTACTACTTGTGTTTTATTGTTGGACTGTGCAGAGGAATGTTTTCAGGTTTTATGACTACTACCCCAATTTCCCATGTTAAAAAATTTTAATGCTGATATATCTACTAGGGCAACAAAGTTGGATAGGGACCTAAGGCCATATGCTCTCTTATCTCTAGATACTGATATTCTTTTCCTAAAATTTAAAGGTTTCTTTATTGAATTAAGATACAAGTTAAAAGAATTTGCTATGGTAACGTAGGGTTGAGATCAAAATTCTCTTCGGTTTTGTCAATAATCTCATATTGGTACTTTTCTCCTTATTGTGTTTAAAAAATTTTATATTGAACGTAGATTACCTTGTTGCCACTTTGTTAGATTTTATTTACGATTGAACTCAATTCTTCGTTAACTATTTGATTGATGCTTTTGGGTTATTGATTTTCTCTCTCACACACAAACATGTATATATATATATATATATATTTGTGTGTGTGTGTGTGTATCTTCCACATAATCATTTTTAGTCAATATTTTATTATTGGAGCTTGGGATTTGTGTTTCTCTAGTTGCATTCTTAGAGTTTGCTTAATCCTTGGGGTGATGCATTTGCAGTGCTTTAACTAAGGTTGATTTGATTTTGTTGCTTGTCAATGATTCATCCTTTTTAGTAGCCTTAAAATTATTGCAATTTAAAATTGTCCTAAACTGTGTAGTTGGGATTCTGTGTTTTTCAATTAGCTCGTGCGAAAAGTCATTACTAGCCTCACTAAGGGTTTGCGCTTTTATGTAGTGCTTGTTCATCTATCCTATCATCTAGTTTTTGTTGATGTTTTCTTGCTTTTATTTGAATTGGGTTATCCTGTTATGGTGGAAACTCCATGTCCAGTTTGGATTGCCACTTATTTTCTGTTTATAGGAAGCATGATTTTTTGTTGTTTTTCCATGGAGTCTCATTTGGCAATATGCTCTCTTTTCCTATCATGTTTGTTTATCTCTCCTACGTGCATAAGAATTTTGAGGATCATTTTTTGCTTGTTTTAATTCTTTCTAATATTTGGGTCCTTCACCGCTTTTCCTAGGTTTCGATTTTCAGGTGGATTCTAATATCAAATTCATAGGCTAAGCTAACAATGGCTCTTATTAGCTCCCAAACAAGCATCCAGACATTATTACTACTTCTACCTTGTCTATGGAGTGGTTTATTTTGGGCTTATTACTATATAACCTCTGTTTATTATTCAGTTTTCGTTGCCTAATTTTAATGTCTATGCAAAGTCTTCTGCAGTGGTATGGGACCAGATTTTCAAGTTTTGGTTTGAAAAAGTAGGAAGCAAGCAAAACAATATCATAGATTGTATAGAGTATGTGGTTTCCATTCTAATATTTTGCTAAGTTGTGGTATGACATATGTTTATCATCTTGATGCAAGCTATTATAAACTATTTAATCATCAGTCTATTCCTTGTTAACCTGCTGCCTTACGTGTAAAGCTGACTAGTATTTTGCACACAAATCACAAAATTAAGCACATAAAACACAAAATTTCAAGAATTTATCCTCTTTAATTACCTTGGTCATATTGCAAATGCGGGAACCAAATCGGTGCCAAGTTTTGGGAAGTGGTTTGTGTCGAGCATGGCATCGATTCCACTAGTGGCAACTGCAGTGACTCGGAACTTCAACTCAATAGGGTTAACATGTACTACAATGAAGCAAGTTCTCGTAAATTTGTGCCTTATGCTGTTCTGATGGACTTAGAGCCTAGGACCATGGACAGCTTGAGGTCCGGTCCTTATGGCCAGATCTTTAGGTTGGACAACTTCGTTTTAATTCTTTCTAATTTTATGTTTGTAATGTTTGATCTGAAATGTGAAATGGGTCAGTAATGTTTGAGGGTTATTATTTTTCCACAATTTTTTAGCTTTTTGAAAAATGTTTTTGTAATAATGTGTGTTTGTTTTGTTGGGGGTTTTAGGGTTTCAGATGTGTTACTCATTGGGTGGTGGAACTGGCTCTGTAATAATGTGTGTTTGTGTTCTTGATGTTCTCTTTGTTTGGTTAATTGGTACTGTCTTTTTGCTTTATTAAATTTTGAATGTCTTAATATTGGGATGTGGGGGTAAATTTCAATTTTATGTGGAAATTGAGTTTAATATTAATGCAAAAAACGTATTCTTGCATAATACTAGGGACCTTGGATCAGACCTTAACGACAATGGAGAAGTGCAAAAACTGTAATTAGTGCAATACTGCCACTGTGGATGGATATAATATTCTATTGAAGTATATGAATGGGATCTAAGCCATGAATGGGTCTTAAAATTGGGCCCTTTGTGTCCTTTTTATAAATATTGAAGATTATCGGTCAAGTTTTTAATTTTTGTTTTAAAATTTTGCTGATAAAATATGATTAGGTTTTGGTCTTTCAATTTAGGCTTAGTAGCTCAGGTTTGGATATGCATTTCTTTTTGTAGATTAGCTGAGAGCATTTTTTTTTTTTTTTTTTATAATGATAGTTTAAGGTTTTGGAAATTCCAATTTGTTTTTGGGTTCTAAATCTGCATATATTGTATTTATTTTATTTTTAACTAAACTAATGCAGGGAATGTGATGGGCTGTTTGTGCATGGTTTAGAAACAATGAAAGGCTGAGTTGCTTAGAACACATTGATAGGTGGATAAGTACCTTTACAAGAACACACAGTTCCAAATAGCACACAAAGGCTAACAATTCATTCAATTACCAAAAACTAATTTACAAAGAGCTTACATTCTCCTACTTATACTAGTTGTTTGGCATTGGCGACCTCTAGATGGTTGACAAGTGTCTAAATCCTATAGGCTAATGCTTAAGAAATCTTCTAACTAACTAACTAACTAGTTACAAGTGGATTAGGATATAGACATATAGTTACTTGAACTGCCTTGCATCAGAACTCTCCCTCTTAAGAAGCACTTGACCTTAAGTGTTCTTGGTTGCTACAAGATTTGTATGAAGTTCTAGGATGATACAGTTGCCTTGTATGATGAGTTTGCTGCTGTTGCAGCACACCAAAGGCTGTTGCTTTTGCATAGCCAAGTCCCACACAAATGAAACACCAGCGTGGATGCATCTGCATTAAGAGGACTCCCTTTCTTGAAAGCAAACTTGTCCTCAAGTTTGATTGACTTTTCAATTGTAAAACATGTACACCAAGTTGAACATTAAGTGTTTTGCCTTGCTAATGATCAATCATGCATATTTTGACACTACAAGGCTTTCTTCTTCACTGGTGAATCAACCTACTTCATCTTGACCATTGGCTTAGGGTTTGCCTTCCCTTTCTTTGGTTGCAAGGAGTGTGGATGCACTAGCTTGTACATGTTGTATGCATTGCACCTTTTCCCCATGATAGCTTTATATAATTTTTCACATCTATGTAAAAGATGGAACCCATTCATGGCTACCTCCTCACAATGAAAAAAACCTTTATGCTATCATCCTCCGCTTCTTGCTTTTGAACTTGCATGACCTTTGTTCCTAATGATAAATCATTTTCTTCCTCAACAATAATAGCTGTTTCATCCATAGACTGATCATAAACAGGTTCAACCACATATTTCATGCTATCACTCATTTCTTTCCCTTCTTCACCAATCTGTTCTTCAATGTAATTATCAAAAATAGGTTGCCCCACCATGATTCTCTGAATCTTCAGCCAGCAAATCTTGATCTTCTAACGCTTCTACCAGAAAGTCTAGATCTTTTATATCTTCAACTAGAAAGTCTAGATCTTCTATCTCTTCAACCACCAAGGTTTCACCATTTGACAAAACAAGCTGGTTCTTGGCTGGTATTTTGGAAACTTTATTAGCTCTAGTAGTATTTGACCCAATCTCAACATTCTTGGTTGGCTACCTCCAACGCTTAGTGAAGTTTGATGCAGCACCACCACTTGGGCTGGTTCTTGAATTGATAATGGCTGATTGTGATCTCTTTGTTTGCTAAGTCTCAATTAACATTGCTCTATTTGCTGCATCTGAATTTGTCCAACAGTTGTGCAAGTTGCTATAGTGCGTTTGGATGTGGCTGTACAGAAAAATTTGCTTCCTAAGTTTCTGTTTTAGCTTCTCCCAAGTTTGAATCTTGATTTTTCCTTCCCTCAATCTTTGAATCTTCAACTACTCCCACCAAGATCTTGCCTTGCCTCTCAAATTAGTTGCTGCCAATTTAACTTTCTTGGATTCTGGAATATCATAACAAGTAAAGATTTCTTCAACTTGGCTAAGCCAATCCACAAACTCCTCATGATCCAAGCTGGCTTCAAATTCAAGGAATTCAATCTCAACTTTTGTCCCAATTTTGGTTTGGCATCTTTGGTTGAACGATTGCAGGTTTGTGGCCATACTTCTCGTCTCCACCTAGGAATATGAACAAAAGGTTGTTCATAATCCTCCTCATATAAAGCTGCCTTCCAGCAATATCATGCTGGTAGTATTTCTATTGTATCTTCCTACCTCTTCTCAACTGTTCAATCAAGGCTTGTAGTTACCTCCTCAATAATTCCACTTCAGCTTATAAGCCATTTTGAACCCTTCTATAGCTTGCTCTATTGGCTGCAATATCATCTTCCTCTACCATAAGAACAACTTGCTTCTTGCCCTTATCGCTTACAAATTACAATTCTTTTCTATACTGTGAAGATTATAACTTGTGTGCAAATGTCATGCTTGTAGGAACCAGTTCCTTTACGCAACTTGTAAGGGAAACTGTAGTTGTTATGTAGGAGTTCACTCAGTCTGGGTAATCAAAATATCTTTAATATGATATCAAATGTGTTACAATCATTATTCGATTTTGGTTGGTATCATTTGTAGAATTGTATTGAAATAGAGAAATGAATATTAGGTGTCTAGAAAAATTATTTGACTTCTATTAGGTCACTTGGACTCTACATTGTCAACAATTGATGGCATCAAGCAGGCCAAGTGGTGGCTAGTACCCAATGATTCGCAACGGGCATGTAATGATGACCTGCTAGGAATCAGGTGGACCTTGTGACATGCATGAGTTTGGCAAGGGTTCCTTTTAACTATTTGTGAAATTATAATTGTTTATCAAGACTTCCTCAATTTATGTTTCAGCTAATAATCAATATCAATATATATATAAAAGTAGAGACCTCATGCGAAAATGCATAAGGTCCTGCCATGCAGCATTCTAAGCTTCTATTTAGTCTTTTTAACCTTTTTTACATTAAATTTTTTAACTGTAACCAAATAATTTATAGTAACTTATTTTTACAGTTACATATATGGCCTAAGGTTGACAATGACCACACAATTGTAATCTTCTAAAAAAAATAGCTACGTTGTCAAAGTAGATGAAAGCCCAAACCCATAAATATTGACCCAACAATTAATTTCCCACCAACATGTATGACCAAACAATTGTAATCTTCTAAAAAAAATAGCTATGTTGTCAAAGTAGATGAAAGCCTAAACCCGTAAATATTGACCCAACAATTAATTTCCCACCAACATGTAGCTGAAAGGCTACAACCTTTGACCCACCCCAACTTTGAACCCCCACCAACGTGTAGCTCATAGGATAACCCACACTGAACAGCCCATCAACGTGTACCTCAAAAGCTAATCCACGCCAACTCTGAACACAGCTCAAAGGCTAACCCACACCAAGGCTGACCCACCCCACAGTTTAGTAGATGAAAGCCTAAATATTTGCACACAAACCCTCTTCTTCCTTCCCACCTGTAGATGAAACCCAGCCAAGAATTTCAGTCACAGCAAACCTCTGTTTCTCTATAAAAAAAACTCTTCAACTTCTAAGAAAACAATGCTTTCCATTCCAACTCAGTGATTATCTGTACAAACACTCTTCAACTTCTAAAAAAAAACAATAGTTTTCACTCCGACTCGGTGATTATTTGAAGACATAAATGCAGGAGCTTAAAAGATTTCAATGTTTAGTATTTGGGCCTTCAATGCAGCCACTTCCAACCAATTATACAATGCGGTTAACACCAGGTAAATGCCACCTGATTTATGAAATTGAAGAGTTAGTTTCATTTAATGTTTGTTTTGCATGTTGTGAAATCTGTTCTTTTATATATCTTCATCTCCTTATGCCTTAAAACTTATGCCACTATAATTTATCACAATTCATTTCAGAGAGGTATGTTTACTTTCTTGATTTTATGTTCCTCTTAAATAGTTTGTTTATTAATCTTTTTTGAATCCCAAAATACTATGTTTGTTGTTATGCCACTATAATCTTACATCTCATTTCACATTCGTTGTTAATTTCATGTTTCTCTTCAATAATTTGTTTATTGATTTGTTGTTACCGTCGGCCTCCAACCACAAGGAAACTTTATTTCTTCTGTCGTCGCACCACCCGATCCATTATTGGTTAGGTTCCTTTGAACCTCTGTTGATTCGAATTTAATATAATTTATCATTGATTTATTCCAAGTATAGATTCCATACAAGATCTCGATTGCACTCTTTGTTAATGTATCTTTATTTATTTTTGGGTTTGTAGGTGGAAAGGTCAAGCCTTTGAGGAAACTCAAAGTCCAAGAAGAATGGGTACGGTTAGGTCTATTTTTCCCTTTATTGAAATCTCTTTCAATTTGTGTTTCAAAGTTGTTTTATTGGATTGGTACTTTGGGTATCTATCTACTGATTACAATAAATTCATTTCTTTTGCATGTAAAATTTTTGGCTTTATTTAATATTCCAACTCTATCATGTTATGTATCAATTATTTACACTTGTAGAGAATCCTCATACGTACGGTCAATACTTTAATTTTTTTTTCATTGTAGTTGTTATTTTTGCATCTATATTCTACCACAATTGGTTCTCTCTTTTATGTAGAAAGATGTGGTGGGTGAAGTTGAGGGCAAAGGCAAAGGAAATGAAGAACTAGACAATTCATTGCAAAATAGGTATGTTCATAAATTCTTGGTAGTCAACAATTCATATTGTATTATAATGAAACTTGAGTTCTTTTAGCAAAAATAGTATCAATAGATTGGTAATTGACTTAAAAATTGGCATTCATGATTTATGTTAGAAAAGCATTAGATTTAATAGATGACTTGGTCAATTAGGGATCACACCAAAGCTCTAAGTGTTGCTACTCACACTAGGTGAATATTGAACATTATTCAAATTCTTTATTTATCTTTGTGTGTGTGTGTGTGTTACATTGGTGTTTTAACATTTGATAGCAGTACTATGTGCTTACAACAAAGTTATTTTTTGTGTTTGATTTACTTAAAAGATATGTAATTATAAACCTCTATTATTATTTTTATTATTATTATTATTATTTTTTGATGAACTATAAACCTCTATCATAAAGGTTCAGTGGTTTGTCATGCACATTAGAATGTCTAATTATCAAGAATTAGGTAGAGTGGAAAGAGTTAATGCACACTATTCTGTTTCTTCTCTACAAAACCTTCCCAATGTCAGCATAGCTTTACCATGGTTGCTTTTTCTATTCAAATTACCATCTAACCTATTTAGTTTGTCTATATTTTTTTTTAGAACTACTGAATCAGCGAGGGTTCTTCTTGGATTATTATTATTAATTGATGGGTCAATTATTCTCTTTCTTGGATGTTTTGTTTTAATTACTGTGGCCCCATCCCTTCTTTGCTACAGTGACATCAAAAATAAAACTGAAACGCCACATCCAAAGAAAAAAAACCAGTCATTCTGCCATTTTCCCTACCACTTGGAGAGGAATGCCAAAATAAAAACATCTCATGCAGGGGAAGATAAGTGACATCTCAGGCTAGCACCACCAACAACCTAACTTCTATCACCACTGTTCTTCTAGAATTGTCACCAGGTGATTTTTTTTTTTAATTGCTTTCTTTGTATTTTGATTTTTTATAATTAAATAACAAAAACTTGCAATAGCTATTGTTTATGTTTACGTATTTGTTTGGTTTTGATTGAGGCATTTGGGCTAAATATGGTTTTGATAAAGGTATTTTTTTTTATCTTAATTTTTTTTTGGAGAAAGATTGTTTATCGTAATTGATTACGGCTTGAATTTTACATATGCTATAATTATTAGATTACCTAAATCTTCAATTATTTTCAATTTTTTCTCTGATTTTTAGTTCAGGTACTTCTTCATTGTGCAGCCTTTAAAATGATTTGGTTTTGCTTGGAATATTTTGGATTAATTTTTTTAGGGTACTCCAAACTTATAATTCGAAGGCTATAATATTTACATTGTTTTAATATTTACATTGTTTATTGATTTGTTGTTTATTTAGTTTAGCCATCTTTGAAAACTATTTATAATTCAATAGTTCTTAACCCACAGAAACAATATTGATTTTTTTGTTGAACCAAAAAAAAAAAAACACAAATAAAATAAAACAAAGGAAGTATTTACAATTAATTTCAAATTCATTTTCAAAAACCACGAGGTCCCTTAACAGTTTTGAGTAGAGGAATTTATTGGGGGAAATGGAGGCTGCAAGACTTGCACGCCAAAGAAGGCGTATGATCATGTACAAGAAAAGGATGGCCAAGATGCATTCCACAAAAATAGTGTCATCAAAGAAATTTGGAGGTGGAAGCCATAGGAGTAAAAAGCATAAAGACATAGCAATGATCCATGATACAGATAGTTGTAAGCGAGCAAGACTTAACAGGCAAATGGTACTCAACCTTAACCGTACTCGGGAAAGTAGTTCAAATGGTCAATGTTTGCGGCAATCAACCCCTTCAGTTATAAATGTTTTTTCTCACTCGGTTGTTGGGCTTAATGGTGATGTTGCTACTACAACTACTGTGCAAGAATTCGGGATACATCTGCCTACAAATGCCAGTGCCTTGGATAAGCATCTACTTACAGGTACTAATTTCATAATTTGGAATAATTGTACTAATATAGTAATTAGCTTGGTTGGAGTATTTCTTTGGTTGTCACTTGCCTAAAAGTCTATTGAATCTTCGCTTAGGCTTTTTATTGCATGATTAATTGTCTTCTGGGTAGTGTAAATGGCCTAAATTATTTTGTGATTTAGCAAGGATCTATTAAAATGAAAGCTACCATGTTATAGGTTTCACTGTAAAGGAATGTTGCCTTTTATAAAACCAACTGACGTTGTGATCTATTTTTCATGCCATGGATCGATTTCCCTTGATAATGTTCATTGTTATTGCTTGCTATTTTTATTTAAATGATAAAGGACTAAAACACATTTTATATATGAATATTTTATTTTATTTTATTTGAAACACGTTTTAGATTAAATAGTGGAGTTATCCTAGCCATAGTAAAATGTAATTTAAACAGCTTTTACAGCCATCAAATATTTTGGTCTATTATTCATGCATTGGATTGTCCGTAATACTGTTAATAGTAAGTGATGGAGAATTTGAAGTTTTGGATATTGAGAAAATTCAAAATCAAACTTTGCTTTACTCTGTCTCATCCATATTTTTACTTACTTTGAATAGTTTCATGTCTTAAACTTTAAAATCAATGATAATTAAATAGGAAGATTGATTAATAGTTGTACTATAACTACTGAAATTCGCATTTTAATACACTACTTAACCTCACCTACAGCAGCCATACATAATAGAAGCTTCACACTTAACTTGCTTATTTTTTATACTGTCAATCCTCATGTTTTCTTAACTCTCTTTTAGTGTAAGGATTAGTATTGTATATTAGTAAGTTGAATATATCATCTTTTATATTTCATTGTCCGTAATACTGTTAATAGTAAGTGATGGAGAATTTGAAGTTTTGGATATTGAGAAAATTCAAAATCAAACTTTGCTTTACTTTGTCTTATCCATATCTTTACTTACTTTGAATAGTTTCATGTTTTAAAGTTTATATTTTTAATCAATGATAATTAGATAATTAAATAGGAATATTTATTAATAGTCGTGCTATAATTGTTGAAATTCGCATTTGAATGCACTACTTAACCTCACCTACAATAGCCATACATAATAGAAGCATCACACTTAACTTGGTTTATTATTATTATTATTATTATTATTATTATTATTATTATTATTGTTATTATTATTTGTTTTGGGGCAATTATGTTGTGTAGTTATATATGTTGTGTAGTTATTATTATTAGGCCCATAAAGGTTATAGGTTTCATCGCAAATGCCTACTATCTTTTATAGAACCAGCTCATGTTGTGGTCTATTATTCATACCATGATTTCCCTTAACAGTGTTGATTGTTGTTGCTTGCTATTTTTATTTAAATGATAAACAACTGAAACACGTTTATATATGAATATTTTTTTTTAGCCTCGAAACTCATTTTATATTAAATAGTGATGGAGTTATCCCAATCGTAGAAAAGTGTAATTTTTAAACAGCTTCTATAGCCGGCAATTTTTTTGGTCTATTGTTCATGCCTTGCATTGTCCCTAACACTATTAACTATAAGTGATGAAGAATTTGAAATTTTGGATATTCAGAAGACTCAAAATCATACCTTGCTTTACTCTATGAATATTAGATCCATAAACGTATTGTAACATGGAAAACCACCTTCAAAAATTTTGAAGTATAACCTGTTCATTTGATTTGTGGAATTTGTCTGAGCCACCAATTATAGACAGAGTCTACTTAGCTTCCATCTGCAGTTAGACAGAAGTTTTTATAGTTGTCAATCCTCATGTTTCCTTAATTATCTTGAAGTGTTAGGATTAGTATTGTATATTAATAAGTTGAATATATCATCTTTTATATTCAGGTTTGGGAATGCGAAATAGAAAACCCATTGACATAAACCTGGGTAAAAGGTCAAATAGCATACAAAGTAAGTCCAAAAACTACTATTTTGGAATTTTATATTCATCGTTATTTTCCGTTTTTCTCATTTTCATGCATGCAAAATCACATTAAATTACTGTTATTTGTAATTTTAAATATTAAAAACAACAATTAAATACTTTTAAATAATTAAAATACTATTTCAAGATAGCATCAATGACAATATACCAACAATAGGTTCAAAATTGTGCCTCCATGTGTATTAAATACTTTATTAATTGTATATACATTTTCTAAATGTTACTTCGATAAAAGTCCTTCATATATTTTCAACCTACCTTATTTCTATTTCTCTTCAAAATTTGTTTTAAAATCAATTTTTTACAACATTACTTGGGACTATTTTCCCCTTTGGTTGGCTTTAGCACCTATGTTTCAAATAAAACTATTGCTAAACTGGGCTGTCAATGAATTGAAAATAATATTAATTTTTTACATATGCTTTTGTATTTTCCATATTTCCATTATATAATTTCATCTAATTATGCTTCATTTTTCCCTATCATCTAAGAAAATTTACAAAGCTATGGAACTTTGGCCCACCAAGTTGTGTGTGTGAATATTGTAATGCAATATTATGGTATGAAGAGAGGAATCATAAATCCAAAAACACAAAGAATCCTAAATTTTCTATATGCTGTCGAAAGGGTAGGGTGAACCTACCTTCATTGAAATCACCACCTCTTGAGCTTCAAGAACTTCTACAACATTCAGAACATTACAAGGCTAATATAAAGAGGTTCAACTCCATGTTTGCAATGACTTCTATGGGAGGAAATGTTGATGTCCATGCTAATGAAGGATGAGGCCCTTACATCTTTCGATTGAATGGGTAAAATCACCACAGAATTGGGTCATTACTTCCAGTTGTTGGAAAAGACCCATCTTTTGCACAATTGTATATACACGACACAAAAAAAGAGATTCATTACAGACTAAGTGCTTTGCCTGGACAGGAATCAGAATATGACCTTGACATTGCTATAGTTCAAATATTATTGAAGATGCTTGATGAGAACAATGTCTTGGTTAAGACATTTCGTATGGCAAGGGATAGGTTCAAGGACTCTGATATGCATAATGTATGCTTGCAAGTAATTGGATCGCGATTAAGTGATGGTAGGGAACAAAACTTGCCTACTTGCTCTGAAGTTGCTGCTATAATTGTAGGTGATTTGAGCGATGAAAATATCCATCGTGATATTATTGTGGAGAAAAGAAGTGGATTGTTGCAAAAAATAAATGAACTACACCCAAAATTTATGGCCATGCAATATCCATTGTTATTTCCGTATGGTGAGGATGGATTTCGAAATGAAATACTTAAAAAGGTCTTCGTGGTGTTGCGCCTTTGATAGAAGAATATGTCACTATGCAAGAATATTATGCATATCAATTACAACAGCGTGAGAATGAAGGTGAAACATTGATTTTTGGTCGTAGGTTGCGACAACAATTTTTAGTAGATGCTTACACATGTTGAGGAGTATCGACTAATTTGGGTTAGGAATCATCAACTTCAACTAAGATCAGAGGTGTACTTTGGAATAAAGGATGTTGTATTTAGAGGAGACACTACTCCTTCATCTATTGGGAAAAGAGTTGTTATTCCTTCAAGCCTTACTGGAAGCCCTAAATATATGATTTAAAATTACCAAGATGTTATGTTAATTTGCAGATGGGCTGGGTACCCGGATTTGTTTATAACTTTCACATGCAACCCTAAATGGCCATAAATTGAAAGTTACCTTTCCTTAATTCCAGCTCAACGGCCTAAAGATAGACCAGATATCATTGCAAGAGTTTTTAAGATCAAATTGGATCAACTACTACGTGATTTAAAACATGGCAAGCATTTTGGAAAAGTAATTGCAGGTATAAAATACAACCCATTACTATTTGATTGTTGTTCTTAATGGTTTAATCTATTTAATTTGTAACATTTTTTTTTTTGTGTGTGAATACAGTTAACTACACAGTTGAATGGCAAAAAAGAGGCCTCCCCCATGCTTACATTCTTTTGTACCTATACCCAGATGACAAACACCCCACGCCTGTGGATATAGACAAGATAATTTCTGCTGAAAGACCAAATAAGATTACAAATCCAGGGATTATGAAGTCATATCATAGTACATGATTCATGGACCTTGTGGTTTTGCCAACCCAAAATCTCCATGCATGATTGACAATAAATGTAGGAAGCATTTTCCGAAAAAGTTTTATAGTGACACTATGATAGATGAAGATGGTTACGCAATTTGTAGGAGAAGAGATAATGGAATGACAGTTGAGAAGAATGGTGTTATGCTTGATAACAGATTTGTGGTGCCATACAACATTGACATGTTAGTTAAATACTAGGCTCACATTAATGTTGAGTGGTGCAACTGTTCCAAGTCCATCAAATACTCATTCAAGTATGTTAACAAGGGTTCTGATCGAGCAACATTTGTTTTGTATGAAAACTTACACACAGGTGCTACAAGTGAAGCACAGCATATAACAAACATTGATGAGATCAAAACATATCTAGATTGTAGATATATCTCAGCTTTTGAAGCATGTTGGAGACTTTTTGAGTTTGATATCCAATATAGAGAGCCTGCTGTACAGAGATTAAGCTTCCATATTGAGAATGAGTAGAATGTTACATTCAAAGATTCAGAATACTTGGATAATGTTTTGGAAAGACCAGATATAACAAAAACAATGTTCACTGAATGGATGAAGGCAAATGAAATGTATGATACAACAAGAAATTTGACATATTGTGATTTTCCTACGAAATGGGTTTGGCATAGAAAACAAAGAGAATGGCGCCCAAGGAAATCTGGCCAATGTATAGGGAGGATATTTCATGCTTATCCTGCAAGTGGTGACCGCTTATGTCTTCGAATGCTCCTTAATATGGTCAAAGGTGCAAGGTCTTTTGAGGAAATTAGGACTGTTGATCATGTTGTGTATCCAACATATAGAGCAGCATGCTATGCTCATGGCCTTTTAGATGATGACAAGGAATGGGATGATGCTATCAAAGATGCCTCTAGTTGGGCTTCAGGAAGGCAGCTACGAGAATTGTTTGCAATGCTGTTACTATTTTGTGAAGTGACAGACCCACATGCACTATGGATGGCTAATTCGGAGTTGTTGTCTGATGATATACTGTATAGGCAAAAGTGTCTCCTAATGTATGACAACTTACATTTGACAGAAGAACAAATACAGGACCATGCTCTTTTTGAAATTGAACAAATATTAGTAAAAAGTGGAAGATCTCTAAAAGAATTTGATGGCATCAAATATCCAAATGTGTCAACAATTAGAGAAAACAACAACCGATTGTTACAAGAAGAATTGGATTTTGATAGGCTTGAATTGGCTGCAGAACATAAAAAACTTTTAAATAAGTTAAATGTTGAGCAAAGAAAAATATATGATGCTGTAATTCAAGATGTGGCATGCAATAGCGGTGGTTTATACTTTGTTTATGGTCATGGAGGAACTGGTAAAACATATCTTTGGAAAACATTAATTGCTTGCCTCCGTTCACAAGGGAAAATTGTGCTTGCTACTCCCTGGTGGTAGGACTGCTCACTCTAGATTTCAAATCCCTATCATTGTGACAGAGGAATCAACTTGTGGTATAAAACAAGGAACACATGCTGCTGCGTTAATGACAAAGGTGAGTCTTATTATATGGGATGAAGCACCTATGGCACATCGTAATTGTTTTGAGGCTATAGACTGTTCATTGAGAGATCTACTTCGATTTATCGACATAAACAGTGTCGATAAAACTTTTGGTGGAAAGACAGTTGTATTTGGTGGTGATTTTCGACAAATACTACCAGTTATTGCTAAAGGCCATAGAGAAGATATTGTTGATGCATCAGTGAATAGATCTTATTTATGGAACTTTTGCAAGATATTTGTACTAACACAGAATATGCGTCTCCAACAACCTAATGCTGATTCCAACAACTTTGCAGAATGGATACTCAAATTAGGTAATGGAGAGCTTGGTAAAGTCGACAACCAAACAAATATAGTCATACCCTCTGACCTATTAATTGATGTTGGAGATGATCCAATACAAAGCATTGTGACTACAACATATCCAAATCTTCACAGCAGCTATGCAGATGGAAAATACTTGGAAGAGCGATCTATTCTAGCTCCAACAAATGATGTAGTCAATGAAATAAATGACTATATCATAGACTTGCTTGCTTCAAATGAGGAGACATATCTCAGTGCAGATTCAATTTGCAATTCTTCAAGATACATTCAGAATGAAGATGTACTTTACCCAGTTGAATTCTTAAACTCCTTGAAATTCTCTGGCATACCAAATCACAGACTACGTCTTAAAGTTGGTCTTCCAATAATGTTGCTCTGAAATATTAATCAATCAGCTGGCCTATGCAATGGGACTCGATTAGTAGTTACTCAATTATCCAAATGGGTGATCGAAGCTAAAGTTATAACTGGATCACATGTGCAAAACAAAGTCTTCATCCCAATAATAGTACTCTCTCCATCAGACACAAAATGGCCATTTGTTTTATAGAGAAGACAATTCCCAATTTCTGTTTACTTTGCCATGACTATAAACAAGAGTCAAGGGCGATCACTAAAACATGTTGGACTTTTCCTGCCTAAACCAGTTTTCAGTCATGGGCAATTATATGTTGCTGTTTCTAGAGTTACTACTAGGAATGGTCTTAAACTCTTGATAATTGGTGACGATGGCAAAACCTCTTCAACGACTAAAAATATAGTCTATAAAGAGGTCTTTAGAAATATACATGTAAATATGTGAAACTTCATTGAAGAAATTCATCATTCATTGCTAAGTTTCTAACCGCATTTAATTGTTACTTTATACTTTTTGTAAAAAAAAAATATCATTTTCCAAGCTTCTTTAAAAAACAAACATTTAAATTTGATAATGCAAAACGTAGTCAATTCTGCATTTTACAAAAATAAATTATTTCATTGATGATTTTTATAATTTTACTTAGTTTTATATATATTTTTATGACAACTTCTCTATTCAACTATGGAAATAGCTGCAGAACTACTGATACTAAGTCAAAATGGCATAGTGTTGGACTCTTTTGAGCAAGATTTCAACGGATAAAGGCAATTGGACAATCAAGGTCAGAGTACTTCGTATGTGGGATGCAATCAACACAAAGAACAATGAGTTCATAAGCCTTGATATGATTTTTATTGATGAAGAGGTAAGTATAGAACTCATATTTATGTTGTGCTAATTCAATTTATTATGCAAATTCAATTCTTTTAAAATAATTATTTTACCAACTCATCAATATTTATTTTGTGCTGATTCCATTTATTATGCAGATTCAATTCTTTTAAAAATAATTATTTTATCAACTCATCATATAATTCAACATCCATGGCTATTATACATATTCACAAGAAGAATAATGGAAGATACTGATATTTCTCATTATTCTAGGGCTCAACAATACATGCAATTGTTCGAAAAAATCAAGTACGAACTTTTAGACCACAATTGCTTAAAGGCCATGTTTATACCATCAAGAATTTTAGGGTGGAGAGTACTAAAAGCGAGTTTCGACCCATGCACAATGATATCAGAATTTGGTTCATGACCATTACTACAATCATGGAGTCCAACGAAGATATGAACTCAATCCAAAAATACTGCTTTGAGTTTGCTAACTATGACCAAATACAGAACCAATGTTACAACTACACATATTTAATAGGTAAATACAAATCTCCAACTATTTCACAATTCCTCTAATATAGTTGTATCCTAAATTAATGATTCAAAATAACCTAACTAGATAATTGCATATAAATAGATGTTGTTGGAAAGTTGGTAGCAATTGGAAATGTTGAAGAGCCTCAAGTTAATGGCACACCAAGAAAATTGCGTAATTTGTAATTGCTTTTAAAAGAGTAAGAAATTTTTTTTTATGTGATATTGATGTCATTATATGTTTATATAGAAAAATCAATTATAAATTTAAAAAAAATTTACTAATAACAAAAAAACCATCAATGATTTTAACTATACCAGGGGAAAAGAAATTAGGCTTTCACTATGGGGAACAAGTGTCTGGCAAATCGATGAAGATGTATATAAGAACAATCTAGGACCTTTTGTCTTAATTGCAACTTGGACTATTGTCAAATCATATTTGGAGGTAAGTATAACTAAATAACGTTACCAACCATCAATTTTAATGTACTTAGTACTGCTATCAAGTTATTAAGTATATTGGTTACTAATCTTAGGCCATAAATTTTACAGTGAGAAATGTAATCACTAATTATAAATTTTTTATACTCCAACTTATTCATTTTCAAAACAATCTAATGATAACTTTAGAGAATTTCATTCCCATTAAAACATGTCTTCCTTTTTCTCAATTTCAATTCAATACGATTTTGTTTACTATAATGTATTTTGCAATTTTTGTAGGCAAATTCTCTTTGTCATCAACCAGTGCAACAAAAGTATATCTAAATCTTGAGCTTCTCGAGGTTGCTGAAATAATTGACAAGTGCATATTTTAAAAATTATTGATAACCAAAAAAAAAAAATGATAAATAGCATTTTTTATCTCACAAAATACCATTTACATTCATTTTTCCTTTTTAAAAATTCAATGATAGGAATGGTAAAAAACATGATCCTATACAAGAAATACCAAAAATATATGCAAAACAGTTTTCAAAGGAGGATTTTTCTTCAAACAATATGAAGACAATACCAGAGCTCAAATGCATTGAATGGGATCCTACGAAATAGGTTTATTAATCATTTCAAAGTAGACTCATCTTTTACATGAAAATATAATAATACATCTTTTACTTAAAAAAGAAAAAAACATATTAACTTCAAAATTCATTGTAGGATGTTAACTGCTATTGTGTTGCAACAATAAGCAACATTGATACAACAATGGATTGGTATTATATTTCATGCGTGTTATGTGGAAAGAACGTCAAACCACAATTAGGATCGTTTTGGTGCGTAAAATATGAAACAAAAACAAATTTGCCCATCCCAAGGTTAGAGGCACACACATTAACTACAAAGTTTGAAATTTTTTTTTAATAAACACATTCATCTTACTATAATTACTACACAATTGCAAAATACTTCAGATACAGGATTCAAATTGAAGTTTTTGATTCAACTGACAAAACAACTTTTGTCATATTTGATCGAGATGCTGAGAAAATCCTAAATAAATCTGCAAAAGATCTTGCTGAAAAACAAACCAAGGTACAACTTATTTAAACTATTAAATTTATTGTAAAACTGTAGATTATAATATAAATTAAAATTCCTAATATGCAGATTGATATTGAAGAAGGAATCCCACGTGATCTTAAGAAAATTTTAGGAAGACAACACATTTTTCTACTTCACTTGAATGAATTCAATCTGAAGGATAGTTTTGAAAATTACACAGTTGTTAAGATTTTTGATGCACTTTCAAATGAGAAAAAGGTATGGAACAAAAAAAATAAAATAAAATAAAGCCAGTATGCTATATTATTTCTTTCTGTATGCTATACTGATGTAAATAACGTGCTTAAATTTAATATGAGTGCAGATACCTATGCAAAATCTTAGTGACAACAAACCTGCCAGCACAAACTTCATAAGATCTAGCCGAGAATCTTCCAGTGCCATTTCAGCAACGATCAACACAAATGATGCAACAAAAAGAGCAAATGATGGAACAAAATGAGAAAATGATAAAAGCTCAAAAATTGAACAAATAAGGATAGACCAAACTTCAAACGTTGAAGATGAAGAAACAGATGATGATAACATACCCCTCAACATGCTTTACAAGCGTCAACATACTTCAAAAAACAAAGCATTCAAGAAACAAAAAAACAAAATTTCACAGTAAAGCTCTTTATTACATCACAAAATAAATATCAACAATATGGAATGAATTACCATGCTTTTATCAACTTTTATAAAGCTCTTTATTACATCATAAAATAAATATCAATAATATGGAATGTTACCATGCTTTTATCAACTTTTATTATACAATATTACTCTGAAGTTGATTCTTTTTTGCTGATTACTTCAACAAAATAATTATAATGAATATGTGTTTGCAATTTATAATTGTTACTTCTTATGATAAACTCAGTACTAACAAAGTTTTATAAAAAATATGTTATAATATATGTACAATATTCTTCATAAAAAATTGCATTAACTATTACAACATTATCCGTGCATCGCACGGGCAACTTACTAGTTGTACTTAATATGTGTTCTCAGATTGGAGGAGAGCTTATGGACTTCATAATTGTGCTTCATGATTCAAAAGCTGTGAAGACGTTTTGTAGTTGCATGCATTTTTCTCTTGGTGCTAGTTATAGTGTTGCAATAGGGCCTGTAGGGAGAGTGCTAGAAGCAGATCCTTGTGCTGGAGATAGAGGTTCTAGAATGTGCTATACATACAGTTGTAGCAAAAGTATTGTGTTATGATTTAAGTTTTGTGTGTGTCTGTAACTTTTGGTTACATGAATAATTAGAATCATACATGTATTTAACATGCTATTGTGTATGATGGCTTAACATGAAAAGAAAAAATGAAGATCTATAGAGGTTACAAACTGCGAACCTTTTATTATAGTATCATTGGCTGTGATCTAAATGTTCCTAATATCTTTTTTTTTTTTTTTTGGATAACGAAAAATTTTATTAGAAAAAAAGCAAACCTAGTAGACTAGTGGTGCACTAAGAGAGTACAATCAATTCAATCTTTTTTTTTTTTTTTTATAACGAAAAATTTTATTAGAAAAAAGCAAACCTAGTAGACTGGTGGTGCACTAAGAGAGTACAATCAATTCAATATACAATGATCAAACAAGTGTAAGAGAGAAAAATAAGGGGGAGAGAGAAAAGCAGCATTAAATGTTCCTAAAATCTTGTTCAAATCTTTGGAATCTACTGACAATTGACATCCAAATGGCTAAGGATTTTTCTTTGGGCTCTTGAAAGCATGCCGTAGGCTTCTTTTGTTCAATCATTTTCTGCTATTTGTTGATTTTGCTATCTCTTGAAAATGGAGAAAAATTGTGGGAACATTGGAATTCGCTTCCTCATATGGTTCCTGCTTATGGCTTCATATCAATTAGTGACTTTACTAAGCCTTAATCCAGTTGATTAAGGTTGGGGATTGGCTCCATGAATTGCTGGACTTAAAACTAAAGGAAATTGTTTTGAAAAACGTCTTAAGTGAGTGCTAGCACATTAGTCGATACTAACCTACCTGTATTCTAGTGTTTTATGGTAGAATTTCAATATTTAGATGTTCACATGTCTTTGTGCTGGCCTTTGGTCAGGTGAGGGAGGCAAGATATATATATCATAGTTCTAATTTCAATAAATTGTGGATTATCTTGTATTCTCCTATGCGACCATAATAGCATTACTTAATTTATTCTTGTTGTTTTCGTGTTTGTTTTATTTCTTTGATTTGTTTAAGATTAAATCTTCTTGGTTGTTTTTGTAGTAATCAACATCTTAAAGTTAAGTTTTGAATTGAATTGGAAGCATAAGGATTTTTTAAAGATTAAGAGCCTAAAATAAATGCAAATAGTGAAGAGACTAGAGGAAGATACCAAAATCTTTAGTTTCAGAGATTAGCCTTATATATATATATATATATATAGGGGGTGGGATGGGGGGAGAGGGGAATGCAATATTCATTTTTGCAAGGTAGTGCTGCTCAAGGATGTTGTTTTCTGTACTTTTCCCCATTCTAATATGTTTTGTGCATTTGAAAGTAATTTTGTGATAGCCTGAAAGTTGTTAACTGCTGACACTTGCAAATTATGGTAAGCACATTTGTGGGAGTGTCATTGGAAGGGAGTGCTATTGCAACAAGAATGGATACAAATTTAGGTTTTTATGGTGATTCTTATCTCACCACATCAGATATTCTTCTTGGGATGGAGAGCAAACCAAAGGCTACTGAGCCCTTGTATGCAGCACTTGAAGACCTATTCTCCAGTCTACGGCGATAATTCCAGTTGTCTGCAATTTGGCATCTTTCTGATGATTGAGAAGCATCCCCATGAGCATTGGTGTAGATCACTTTTCAGACATGCTTGGATTCTGATACAGATTTCTCATCTTAGATCTATAACTGTAAAAAAGTTATTTCGGATTGTTTCATCTTCTATATGTATAAAGGGTTATTCTTAATGCCACAGGCAACTTAGTCTATTGTTTCTATCTTAATCCTATTCATCTGTGATTGTCAAACCATTCAGTATAATATGATGTAAATATACTAGGATTTATAGGGACTTGTACATGAATATATGCAACAGAATGGTAAAAATTAAATTTAGTTGGCATGAATAAATTATTTTAAGTTCAAATATTACTTAATACTTATCAAATGGTTTGTCTAGTTTTTGGATAAGTTCATTTTCATTGGTTTGTTTTGTTTAAAAAATAAGTAGTGTAAAAGTACAATTGTCTACTAACTACCTAAAAAGAGCGCGAAGAGAGGGGTGTTTGGTTTGAGTATCACTCAAAACTCAATTCTCAAAATTCAATTCCAATCACTCAAAACTCTTAACTCATATCTCACTTCTTATTCTCTATTTTTCTCTTGACTTACCCAACAATGTGTTCAACTCAAATATTTGCTATAGTTTTCAACTTAAGAACCCAAACTCAAAAAGGTAAAGCCCACACAAATAATAACAGTGCTCCTGTTGCCACACGCGTGATATTTTCTCTCTTCTTATCCCTTCTGTCATTTTTTTTTTCCTCTAAACATGTCAAGTAAACTGTTAAAAGGTAGGTCAAAAAACATAGGAAAGCAAGAAGAAGGAAATGAGCAAATCAAACACTTAACAACAAATTGTTGGAACTATGGTTTTTTTTTTTTTTTTAATAATCTACAGTCAATCAATATATACATATATATATATAGATATAAAGCAGAGACCTCATGCGAGAGTGCATGAGGTCCTACCGAGTGGCACTCTAATTTTGCATTTAGCATTTTTTTACCTCTTTCATTAAGTTTTTTTACTTTTACCAAAAAGTTCACATTAACTTATTTTACTGTTATCTCATTAATATCTCACTAATTGCATTTACACCACACCTTTCACTATTCTTCATGTCTTTTAGCATACCCACTGTTTTAGTATTTTTTAAAAAAAAAAAACAAAATAAAATAAGTAAATACTAATAGTAATAACTAACAACACGAGGCTCTAGAGAAAGATAGAGAGACACAAAAATGTTGTGGATTGTTAAATAAAACATACTATTTCACTATATATTACCAAAATAAAAGACTTGAGACTAATAAAACATTTGAAAAAGAGAGAAAGAGGAATCTAAGGAGTCACCACCTCTGTTATACTAGCCTCCCACCACCATCAAGACATTGAAACCCCTATGGGTAATTTTTTTTTTTTTAAAAAATTAGGGGTTTAAGTATGATTTAGGTTTAGGTAATTTGGTTAGTTAGTTTTTGTTTTGGGTATATAAGTAGAGAGAATATTTTGTGCAATGTAAAGTCATATTCTACAATGGTTTAATTTTAAATCATTTATAAGACATAAGCGTACACACTTGCCCACACCATATCTTAATGTCGCACTATCGAGGAGTGGAAGACAATTAGAGAGTTGGACATACTTTTATTTCATAGTATGAAATATGTGAACACAACACAAATTAGTTGATTTTCATTTTCCCATTACTCTTTTGCATTTATTTTTGGTGTCATGATTTAAAAAAAAAAAAAAAAAAAAAAAAAAAAAAAAAAAAAAAAAAAAAAAACCTTAAGAAGGCTACAAATATGCAATGAAGTTACTAAACTAATTTTTAATATCTCAAAATGTATATGTTTCTTTACTCTAATTTAGTTTACTTTTTCTTTATGATATATATACAAAATTATCTAAAACCATTTTACATAAAATATCACAAAATTATATGTGCATCGCATGGGAAACTTACTAGTTTTATTAAAATGACTAAGAAACAGACGAATAATCTGCCATACAAGCAAGCAGCAAGGGTGGGGGGAGATTATTGGAGCTAAAACAAAAAGAAACAAGAAAAGAGGGGGCCGAGAGTGAGAATCATCTCACGACGGTTCGTAGTGGTGCCTTGTGGTAGCTCATGTTGTTACGATTGGTGTTTTGTAGAGGAGCCCTAGAGATTTGGAAGGTCGGTTTGGAGTGATTGGTGGTATGTGTTTGAAGAGAAGAGAAAAAACTGAGAATGGGAGGTGAATGGAGAGAGAGCACGAGTAGAGGAGAACAGAGTTGTTGGAGGAGAGTAAATGCAAGTCTAATTTGATGCAAAAAAACACAAAGAAGTAGGTCCCATCGTTGGCTAATTATTACAACAATGATACCATAACACAATTTCCATAATCTTAAAACAACCAAAACTTGTTCTCAATTTTCATCACTCAAACTTAGTTTGTTAAGTTTTTGGTGATGGAAATTGAGTTATGGGAGCCTGAACAACTCGAATTCTGGGGGGGAATATGGATTTTGAGAATTAAGTGATGGAAATTGAGTTTTGAGTTTCCAAAATGGCTAAACCAAACAATCCACAGTAGTTTCATTTGGTCAAGGTAGTCATTTTGTTGAGCCCAAATGGTACATTTAGTTGAAGATATATACAATTAAATAGGAGGCAAAAAGAGTAGGAGAGAGAGAGAGAAGAAGAGTTCTAGAAACCTAAGGGTCTGTTTGGTTGAAGGGGTGGAAAAGTGGGAGGATAGAAAAGATTTTAATTTGTCTCCTTTTTATTTGGTTTGGAGTGAAAAAGTAGAAGGATAGAAAAAATGAGTTTGTATAAATTTATTTATATACCATTTTTAAAAAATGATACCTAATTAAAACAAAAAAGTGACAAACAACCAAAATAATACAATCACCCAATTTATTAAAAATTAAAAATCATGTTCTAAAAAAAAAAAAAAAAAATCACATCTAAACCCAAAAAAAAAAAAAAAAAAAAAAAAAAAAAAAACAAACAAACAAACACAATTACGCTCACAGCCCAAGAAAAAAAAAGAAAAGAAAAAGGAAGAGGCAACGTCCAGTGGAAAGCAGAAGAAAAAAAAAGAATGAGAACAAAAAGCAAGCATTTATTACAATTGGAATTTTATTAAAAAAGAAAAAAAAAAAAAAAAGTGCAACGTACAAGCCCATGTGCAAGTTGCAGATAAGTATTTTGGCATTTAGCCAACAGATTTTCCCCTTCAAGTTTTCTTTCCATTTTGGGGAGAAAACTTTTTGGTGGGCTCGGAGAAAAAACACTCGAGCCTCACTATCATTTTCCCCTCTCCCCCTTCCAACCAAACACCCTCCAAAAAGTTTTCCATCATTTTCTCTAATTTTTTTTTCTATTTTCCCTAAAATTCACTCTACCAAACACACCCTAAGAGTTATATAAAAATGAGCAGAGGTCTTAGTTAAGGGAACCTACTCTCTCTCTCTTGTAGTTTTGGTTGGTTTGATTTTGTTTGAGTTAATGCTTGATTATTTTGGAAGTATGAATTTAAGTTTATATCAAAATACAATCTTGGCTATGCTAATAATAGATCAACATTCAATCCATTTCAATTTGTCTCAGTCCACATCATCAATTTGGTTTGATTTCGTTTACTTTAGTCCATTTCGGTCAATTTTGGTCCAATTTAGTCTACTTCGGTCTACTTCAGTTCAATCAGGTCCATTCGGTCTACTTCGATCAATTTAGTTCTATTCGGTCCATTTCAATCCATTTGTTCTACCTCGATCCAATTTGTCCCATTTAGTCCACTTCGATCTATTTAGTCCAATTTGGTCCATATGATTCACTTAGGTCTATTCAGTTCACTTCAGTTTATTCAGTCCAAATTGATCCACTGTGGTCTATTCGGTCCATTTAGTCATTTCAAATCACTTCAATCCAATTTGGTGTACCTACTGAAAAATGGCAAAATATGAGTCTAAGTTGAGAGTATTACTAATTATTTAAGTTATATCAATTTTAATTGTTATGATAGTATGATAAGTTTTGGTTATTATAATAATCTCTTTAAGAGAGTGAAAATTTGAATAATAACTTTGAAACTTAAAAATTTTAATTGTACCAAAACAAATTAGTGGAAAATAATGAAACATTTTACCACATTGTAAGAGATAATATATACAATAGCATGTGAATATTTATTTACTATGTATTTAGGATGTGAATACATATATGTATAACATGAGTATTTACAATGTAAAAATAAAAGAGGGGGAATAGGAAGAATAGCACCTTATTGTCATTCACCATATATTTATTTTACTCAACATGCAAAAAACACAATAGAAAAAAATATTAGTGCCAAAAGGAGGGAACATGTTAGCTTGATTAGTGCCTATTGGTTCAATGAAATTAAATTATAGGCACGAACCTCTAAAAGATGCCATTCTAAGGAAGAAAATGATTCAAAACAATAATGCATGAATGTAAACATAGATGGTTTAAAAGCTCACCTAAAGAAAAAAGGCACAAATTATTTTGATAAAAAATGGTTGTTTGAAAAACAACATTTGCCTATTTTTTTTAGTAAAAGACTTAAAAAAAAATTTCTTTTAGGGTTTTTATTAAAAAAATATATGTATATATATTTTTCTTGATAAAAGATGTGAAGAAAAGTATTGGTTTTAAAGTAAAGAGATTGGAAAAACATGTTTCTTCTTCTTTTTTTTTTAAATGGAAGGGATTGAGATAAGCTTTAAAAATCATTTATTTAAAAGAGGATTCTTATGGTTTTGGGAAATAATGAGGTAAAAATGTGATTTTGGAAAATCATTGGATCAAACTGTAATTTCAATAAAGTTTTGGGGTCAAAATATAATTTTGAAAAAAGCTTTAGGGTCAAAATATGATTTTGAAAAGGTTTTGGGGTCAAAATATAATTTTGGAAAAGTTTTTGGGTCAAAATATAATTTTGAAAATTTTTGGGGTCAAAATACAATTTTGAAAAGTTTTGGGGCCAAAATATAATTTTGTTAAGTTTTTGGGACAAAATACAATTTTTAAAAAGTTTGGGGATCAAAATATAATTTTGAAAAAGTTTTGGGGTCAAAATATAAATTTGAGATGTATGATGGCCTATTATTAAATATAGGCAAAGCATGCTATTGGATCCAT
This sequence comes from Quercus gilva, assembly GCA_023621385.1. Lineage (NCBI taxonomy): Eukaryota > Viridiplantae > Streptophyta > Magnoliopsida > Fagales > Fagaceae > Quercus > Quercus gilva. The sequence continues at coordinate 59,783,186 of CM042477.1, forward strand.
TTTTTTCTTTAGGAAAACATTTTTAAAGGTTTGTTTACCCAATCTTTTATTTTATGGCAACAATGTGTATGAGAAAGAATCTAAAGCAACAAGAGTAAATATAAGTGCTAAGAATTAAAAGGCAAGAAAGTAAAGTGCATTAAAAGTAAAAGAATTTAAAATACAAAACGAAAAAATAAATTGCTTGAAATTTAAAGGAATTTAAAGGCAACAAAAGTAAATTGCTTGGAATTTAAAGACAATAAAAGTAAATTGCTAGGAATTTAAAGACAAAGAAAGTAAATTGCTTGAAATTTAAAGACAAGAAAAGTAAATTGCTTGGAATTTAAATGACAAGGGAAGTAAATGATTTGGAATTTAAATGACAAGAAAAGTAAATGACTTAGAATTTAAAGACAAGAAAAGTAATAACCAAGAATTTAAATGTTTATTGGAAAAACTTAATTTTTTAGGGATTTCTCCTAAATAAGTTTTAATCTTGCCAAAGCCTTATGGGTCTTTCACCAATAGAAGAAATGAGAGCATGAGCCATTACTATTCTCTAGGCAACATACCCATATCTTGCTTAAAACAAGATTTAGAACCTATTTAGGAAAAATGGATATAAAATATTTTTGGGTGACTAGAGAGAGAAGAACACAATATAGCACAATATATGTATATATATAGAACGATAAAGGAAACAACAAAGAGTGCAATAAATAAAAAGGGGAGGGGATGAACAAGTAAATATAAACAAGTAGATATAAATAATATAAATAGATGAGTAACCAAATGAATGGAACAATAAACACATTGTTCCCAAAAGCCTAAAAGTGATGAGTTCTTCCCCTTAGGGTACTTTCCATAGAGTGTCTAGGTAAAGGTATGAAACCCATCTAGGAATCCCACAAGCAATATAACAATATACACACATATGAGCATCAAGATAAATAAAGGAATAAATGAACAACAAATAATATATACAACTAGAGCAATATAGAAGGCAAACAATATAAAGATAGAGCAAGAATTTAAATGCAAGAATATAAAGAGCCAATGAATAAAAGAGACATTTTTATATAAAAAATGATGCTTACAAGGAAAATGGAAAAAAGAAATAGGTAATAGCTATGAAGAAGCTAGCCCATTTCTTACAAACTTACCCACTTACCTAAGGTTTTGGATGTGTAAAAATGGTGGAAAAGAGGACTGAAATTTTTGTTTGGGGAGAGGTTTTCTAAAGAAAAAGGGAGAAAAACTATTCTTAAAGAAATTCCACAGAGGGAGAGAGAAAATGGGCAAATGCCCTTTTCGCGCAAATTATGCAACGTTTTGCCTCATTTCCCAAACTAATTAGGAAAATGCCCCTCTTTTGAAACTCGATTTGAGATAAATCGAGTTAAGCCCTATAGTGGCGTTTTAAAGAGCCTATAGTAACATTTTAAGAACCTATAGTGATGTTTTGTAACTCGACCTCCATGAATTCGAGTTATAGGTAAAAAAAAAAATGCCTATAACTCAAGTTCATGGACGTCGAGTTACAAAACGCCACTATAAATTCTTAAAACGTCACTATAGGCTCCTTAAAACGCCACTATAGGGCTCCATATATATATATATATATATATATTTCAACTCGATTTATCTCAAATCGAGTTACAAAAGAGTGGCATTTCCTTAATTAGTTTGAGAAAGAGGAAAAACGCTACAATTTTTGCTCAAAAAGGGCACTTGCCAATTTTTTCCACAGAGAGAGAGAGGGAGGAGAATTTTTGGGATTTTTGTGCATGAAATTGCTAAAATGAGGTGGGTTTATAGGAAAATGAGAGAACAAGTGAATGTGTTGCTGGAACACCATATAGTTGCCTGGCACTAGACGGTTATGTGATGGTGTTTTGGCAACCAAAGTTTTGAATTCCATTTTGGGGGCTGTTCTGGATTGGCCAAGGGAACCAAAATATATTTTAAACAATGCATTAACATGACTTGGATAATTTGGTGTTTTTTCAATATTTTTTATTTTTACTTTTTTTCTTCTTATATTATTTTCTATAAATTTTTTATTATTCTCTCTCACATTCTCTCTTGAAAAGTGGTTATTCTCTCTCTGTCTCTCTTAATTTTTTATTATTTCTTATAACTCTTCTTTATATTGATGAATTATTGTAATTTTTAAAACTCTATTTTGGGTTCGTATGTTTTGGTGTTATATTTTTTAGTTCCTTATTACAAATAATATTATATCTCTCTCTCTCTCATATAGTTTTGGTTGGTTTGATTTTGTTTGAGTTAGTACTTGATTATTTTGGAAGCAATAATTTGAGTTTATATCAAAATACAATCTTGGCTATGCTAAGAACAGATCTACATTTGGTCTATTTTGGTCCATTTCATTAATTTGGTCTGGTTCGATCTACTTCCGTTTGCTTTGGTTAATTTTGGTCTAAATTGGTATACTTCGGTCCACTCCAGTTCAATTAGGTTCATTTGGTTTACTTCTATCAATTTAGCCCAATTTAGTATAATCGATCAATTTTAGTCCAATTTGGTTCATCCGATTCGCTTTGGTCTAATTTAGCCTATTCGATCAATTCAGTCCTTGTTGATCTATTTGGTCTAATAGGGTCTACATTGGTCCATTCGGTCTATATTAGTCCATTCAGTCTATTTAGTCCATTTCAGATTATTTCGTTCCAATTTAGTGTACCTACAGAAAAATGGCAAAATACAAGTTTGGGTTAAGAGTACTATTAATTATTTGAGTTATATCAATTGCAATTATATGATAAGTTTTGGTTATCATAATAATCTCTATAAGAGAACGTGAATTTGAATAATAATTTTGAAACTTAAAAATTTTAAATATACCAAAAGAAATTAGAAAAATATAATACATAATAAAAATAGTTTGAAGAATATGACCATTTCATAAAAGAATAATATCAATAAAAAAACATAAAAAATGATAAAATTATATATTTGTTAAAATATAGAGATGAAAATTACTTTTTGAAATTGTTTAAGAGGAGGAAGGACTATTAAAACTTGTATAATCAGACGTGTGTCAAGTCTAATTTCCTATTTTTTTTCCTACAAGGTAATAATTTTCATTTTTAATAATTCGAGGTTGCTAAATTTCTAATGACAAAAATATATAAGGATGTGATGATTTGTGCATTTTTTTAGTGAAATAATTTTGTATATAAATCACAGGTAATAATTTTCATTTTTAATAATTCAAGGTTGCTAAATTTCTAATGACAAAAATATATAAGGATGTGATGATTTGTGCATTTTTTTGGTGAAATAATTTTGTATATAAATCGCGTTTTGTGTTTGAAAAATGCACCAATAAAAAAAAATGAAAATTACCTTTTAGAAAAAAAAAAACAAAAAAGAAGGTAAAAGTCGGATTTGGGATAGAAAAAAGAAAAAAGAAAAAAAAGAAAGAAATCAGGGCGTGGCAGTTTTGTAAAATATAATACATAATGTTGGATATAAATGGCATCACGCATCCCAAGTTCCCAACGGCTCTCTCATGCTCTCTCCCAAATCCCCAAATTTGAAATCCCAGACGTCTCTCTATCCTTCTCTCTCTCTCTCTCTCTCTCCCCCCCCAAATCCCAGAGTTCTCTCTCTTTCTCCCCAAAGGGTTAGGGTTTCATCAGTATTCTCCATATCTTATCGCATGTTTGTGTTAGGGTTAGGGTTTGAAGATTTTCTCGGGAACAACAACAATATTTTTCCGGTGAGGGGTTTTCCATGCCGCCGCTGGCACGGAAGCCGAGGCCGATGATGCCTATGGTAGAGAGGAACACTAATGGGTATTTTTGTGCTTTCATATGGTTTAGACTGATGGGTTTTTTTGTGCTTTCATACGGTTTAACCTGATGGGTTTTTTGTGCTTTCATATGCTTTAGACTAATGGGTTTTTTTTTTTTTTTTTGGATTCTGATTTGTTTGAATTGAATTGCAAGTTCTTGTTGATTTGGTTCTTTTTTGTAATGAAAAACTTCTTTTTGGATTTTCTTTGGTCTCTTGCCTTTTGGAATTTCCTGGTTCTTAAATGTTACTGATTTTTATTAACTAGACTTTTAAATTTTGTTTTAATTTTTATTAATTGGGGTTGGTCTATTTCTTGAAGGGATTCTCCTGTGCACTTTTGTGTGGTTGAGTTCCTCTTTTTTTGCAAGAAAACTTTTTATGTATCACAAAAATATAAATCCTATTAATGATCATATTGTTATCCTCATACTTAACTAACTTATTTTTTTGAGAAAATTTTGCAGTTTCACTGTAGTTGGCAAGTAATACGGAGTTGTCTTTTGCATGGGTTACCAATGTTCAGATCAGTAACTGCAGTCTGCAGTTGTAAGTTTTGTTTATGGAATCTTCTTTTGTATTGTCAATATAGATGTTGTAAGTTCTCTATGTACAATCTTCTTTGTATGGTTCTATTTTTTCATTCGAATATTTAATTGATTATTTGGTTAACGGAAAATTGAACAATGTTGTTCTTGCAGAGGACATGCATTTTCCCATGAAAGCTTCTGTCTTTTTCTTTTTAGGTTACTGGGTTTGTCATTGATTTACTAATCTTGCTCGCGTTTTATAAACACTAGAATGTGCTCTGACCTGTTTTGTCCCTGATATTTGATTTGTAATATGCATAGCATATTAGACTGCGGTTAAAAGTAATATGATTTAATATATTGACTACAGATGTGTCTTCAAAATGGTGTAGTTTCTTCATCTCTCTTTATTTGGTTACTGTTTCAGTACCCCAGTTTGATATTTTACAATTTTGTGTCTAATCTTTGACTAATAATGAGGTTTGTTGTCAATTCTATTATGACTGAGAATGTATACAAAAACAGACTTATTATGATTTCAAGTTGCATTTATTTTATAATTAGATTTAGATTTAGATCTCTTGGTTTTGGTTTTCGTTCATGGTTTCAGGTTATAATGCAACAATTGATAATTATTTTTGGTCGATTCTTATTATGATAATTAAACTTTTGTAGAAATATAATATTAAAAGAAGCAAACTTATGCAGCCTGTGAATTTGAAACTTATGCAGTGCTGTACCTTTAGGTTTAATGTAGGTTATATGGAGAGAGCCGAATAATAGAGCATTTGAAGGGTTAGAATGGTCCATGACGGGTTTTAAGATGCTTTTATTGTATTCCTTATGTGAATGGATGACTACATTATCATACCATTCGAGTTCTAATTTGTTGAAGTTTCTTGACGATTGTAATTTCCCTTGATTTGACCACCTGCATGTACTTCTTGCGTGCAGGGTGATGGTCATATTTTTAATAAAGTTCTACTTATTCAAAAGAAGAAGAAGAAGAAGAAGAAGAAGAAGAAGAAGAAAAGTTTAGCTCCTGAACAAGCATCTAGACGTTATTACTATTTTTACCTCAGTCTATGGAGTTGTTTATTTTGGGCCTATTACTATATATCCTCTGTTTATGACTGTTATTATGATTGTGTTTGCATATAGAAATATTTATTCTATTATTTGTAGAAACTATAATGTGGCAATATTCTAATATAGGGTGGAAATATTTTAGGTTTATACGGAATCTTTATAGAATTTAAACACATTTGAAAAACATAAATTACAGAGAAAAATTTGGGCTCTCAAAATTTTTGTCATCTATAAAAGAAATCAACAAAAGTCAAAGACTAATCTTTTATATACATTATGAATTATATCTTATTTGGGTCATGATGATTTGTCATTAAGAGGTTTCTTGGACATAGTTACCATGGTTTTGGTTTCAATTATAGCATTTGGTTGTGTTTTTTTCCTAGCCTCTATATACTTTGCTAAATTGATGCAACATATTGGATTGGAAGGATTTAATTCCTTACCGTATATTCTACATCACGGGAGAGAGATGGTTGGAGCTTCGCTGACAAGGCCAATGGGCGCCTAAGTATGGTATGGAGTACATTTCTGGACTTAATGTGACTTTCTTTAATATGGATGCTTAATGGTGCCATTGTTAATATCTCTATATTAATGATACCTATTTTTAATTTTATTGTTATTTGTTATGTAATGAGTTCCATGTATTGTGTCACTTTCTGATGAATTAGAATATAATAGTTTATATAAGCCAAGTATGTACCCCAAGAAAAGTAGATTATTTTGATGAATAAAGTTTCTTTTGAAATTGAGTCCATGGTTTGGTGCCGACTCCAGCCAGGCCTAAGTGTTGAGTCCTAGTAGTTTTTTTCCTCGCTTGGTGCTATCCAAGCAAGCCTAGGTACTGACTGTTCTCCATGTTAGGAACCTATGAGAAGTAGCTTGTCTTAATGCATGTGATCCAGCTAGTGCATCATGTATGCAACACCAGTAAGCATGAGTAAGTAAAGTTTTGTATCAGTAAGCACCAGTAACAACAACAGTGCAGCATTAACACTTGGTACTAGACACCAGCAGCTTATTATAAGAGGTAGTTTATTAGTAAAGTTTTGTATCATCTTTGTAATTGAAGGTTAGAATCATGTGCTTGTTAATTGATTGTGTCATGTGCTTAATTGTTGATTATTTAGAAGCCATGTGCGTAACAGTTAATTGTTGAAGAATTTTTTTCACATCAGATAAAGAATAGAGATCCTCTTAAACCTAGGGTTTGTCTATAATATCATGCTTTTTGTTGTTATCAGTATTCATATTTTGTTACTCGTATGCTCCTTTCTACAAATGTTATGCTCATCAATCTTTTGTTTTTTTTTATAAGCCTTTGGTCATGTTTGTTGTCATATTGCATTGGCAACTACTTTCTTAGTCTACAAGTAATTATGCAGAGCAGCTTCTCTTTTGTTTCATGAGTTTTGATGAAACATTTGTAATTAAATCCCTAGGTAAAATAGTCTAACAGTCACTTGCCTGGGACTTGTAATGCTAGGCTAATACATGTCTACAGCTAGCTGATAGAACATCACAAATTTTGCTGAAGGTCTAGACCATGCATGATTTTTGGTAACAGTATGCACATATTGGTATATAATCTTGGCTTACCTTAAAATAAAACATATATAATCTATGGACATGACTAGAAATTTTCATATAGGGTATCTTTCTGACTAGTATATCTGTTTAATTTGTACATGTAGGGTATCTTTGAGTTTTGTGAATCTTTGATTGAGTACACTAATGAGACCAAATTGGATGACATTATCAAGTTTCTTTACATTCTATTTGCTTGATTTGGGTTTTTTTTTCCTGCCATGTCTTACAAAAAGGTATAATCCTATTCTCTAGGGGGTCCTATAGGAAGTCTTGCAAGTAACCCAAATAGCCCATGTCATATAGACGATTTTTAGAGGGTTATTCAGGTATGGATTGTTAAAACTATTTGTTACCTTAGCATTTTAGCTTTTGAAAACATATTTAGCATACCTGCTTTTGTCATTGCCTTTATTTGAATATTGCTCATTGCAAAAAGTCTTTATAGTTTGGTTTTGAGTTTGGAGAAGTGCTTGGCTTTCAGTGTTAATTGGATTTACCTTTATAGTTGTTGGGCAATATGCTAGCTATTTGTTGTTTTGCTACTCCTGCCTTTCTTAGTGCATGTTATAAATCTCATTTGAGTCATTGTTTGTTATTATTTATCATAATCTTTTTAGCATTTTGCTTTAGATTTCCTATGTTCTGATTGTGCTTCTACCTTAACTACTTGTTTCCGATTTGCTTTAGCTTTAACAATTGTTTGCTGGGGTTGTTGATTTTCTCCTTTACTTTATTAATTTATTTTTCGTTAAATGATGCTTGTGTATTTATTTTTTTGTTTTGTATAATCTATTTAATTCCAAGGGTGATGCGCATGCATCCTTTTATGTTTGCATCCTTTTATGTAAGGTTGATTTGATTTTGTTGTTCTCTTTCGTATATTCTTCTAAGTTGAATTTGTTTTGTTATTTTTTATTTTTTATATTCTTGGAAGTGTTTTTTCTTGAACTATGTAGATGGGTATGTGTCTTTCCAGTTTGCTACATGTGGTGGATTCAAAGCTTGCGCCACTAAGGGTTTGCACTTTCCTCTTATACATTTGTTTGCGAAGTGTTGGGTAATATGCTAGTTTTTCTATTTGTTGTTTTGCAACTCCTGCCATTCTTAGTGCATGTTATATATATCATTTTGAGTCACTGTTTACTGTTATTTATCATAGTCCTTTTAGCATTTTGCTTTAGGTTACCTAAGTTTTGATTGTGCTTCTACCCTAACCACTTGTTTCCAATCTACTTTAGCTTTAACAATTGTTTGTTAGGGTTTTTGATTTTCTCTTTTACTTTATTAATTTATTTTTCGTTAAATGCTGCTTGAACTACGTAGCCGGGTATGTGTATTTTCAGTTTGCTACATGTGGTGGATTCAAAGCTTGGGCCACTAAGGGTTTGCACTTTCTTCTTGTAAATTTGTCTACTTGTCTTGTTTCTATTAACATTTTCTTTGTACAAGACACGGGAAACTTGTTGGACATGGCTGCATGCGTGTCCCAACCGTTTTTCTGCTCCAAAATAAAAGGCTGAAACGCACTACCTCTAACACTGGTCTCCTTCCACTTCTTCCTCTCACGCTGATCCTCTTCTTCTTCTTCTTCTTCTTCCTCCCATGTCAATCTTCTTCTTCCTATCACGCCGATCTCTTCTTCTTCTTCAGCTCTTAGATCTATAATCCAATTTCACTTTTACAGTTTTGCCCCTTTGCCCTTTCTGTCCATGAGTGCTTTTTATTGCTTTGTCTGCCTCACAGTGTCACACATTAGGAGCTCTTTTATCTCCAACCACCCTCTTGAACAAAAGATGTGTAAATAGATATTTCTTTTCATTTTTTTTTTTTTGGTCTTTTATGAGTTAAAAGTCTACCACCTATCAAGCCAGGTAGTCAACTTTTTACAATTCCTTTTTTATTATCTTGGTAGACAGTATCAGTGGTTAGACTTTAATATGCTTCTAAAAGATTTTTTAACAATTATTTAAAAATATTTTTGTTAGAAAACAAATTTTTCTGGTTTGTCTTCTGTGTGTTTATTTGTAATTTTGAAAGTTTTTAAGGTATTCATGTTCAAAAGATATGTTCCTTAGTGATTGCCATCTTTCATTGTCTCTCTTGTAGAATAATAATATTCTAATTGCATGATTTCCATATGTGATCAGTCTTTTAAAGAAATGGTTGCAATGTGTCTGGTGAAAGATTCAGGAAAGGGCTGGAATTTATTGAAACACACCTTTTTCAAGCATGCAAAGTCTCTTGAGATTTCTGTGAAGAAATGATTTGCTAACTTGCCACCCCTTTGGAATCATGTAAAAGCCCTCCAGGTTACCCATCATATTGCTGAGATGTACCTTCTGTACTTTCACTTGTCCTAGTAAGCTTGTCTCATGGCTATGGTTAATTTTACAGTTTAAAGATCAAGTGCAACTCTGGAGAACAAGAGGTAATATCACAGGTCATAAACATTTGTCCACACCGTTAAATTTGAACTTAAAATGCATGTAGTGATATTTCTTTAATTTTTATCTATATTTACTACATATTTAATTCAATTGGATGCATTTCTTAAGAATAACCGACGTAGGATCTCTCACTTAACTTTAGTTATCTGTCAAAAACCATCCCCACCCCTGCTCTTTTCCCCAATTTTGTTTTTGTTAAGTTTTTCTAATTCTTTATATTGACTAAGTTCCTGTTCCCATTTAGCTACCCTGATGATATGGAGCTTAATGATGTTGTGCAGATGGCTATTTTGATGCTGAAGGAGGGGTAAATGAATGTTAAGCTTATTTATTTATTTATTTATTTTGAAGAAATATATTTTTATTTGAAAAGCTGTGGTGGGGTGCAGCTAGAATGGTAAAAGCTTGGGCATTGGTGGAGCTTGATGGAAATATATATATAAGTCAATGATAGTACTTTTTATCGTTGAGTTTTTTATTCATTATTCTTTCTTCGTCTCTAAAAAAATCAGGTTTCCTTCATGTTTAAATATTTTCTATTTTGAGAACTATTTTCTGTTTGGCAATTACTCTTTTGATATACAGTATAGGCTTTACCTTTTGGTGTTTCTCTTACATGCATCCATGTTCTAGGATTGTGCCTTGTATTGTGCCTTTTTATTGAAAATGTTTTACCAATAAAAATACAAAGCATCATACAATGTATACGTCTTTTCAGGGGGGGATATCTTAATTTTCATTTGTTGCCTAGTTACATCTATTATTGATGGCTTGAAGAGATTATACATTGAAAAGCCAAAGCCACTAGAAGTTGTATATCTTTCGTTTGCAAAATGGAGATATTTTGATCTCTCTAGCTTTGTTGTCAAGTTTCAACTCTAGTTTTTAATACCTCTGTAACAGAGGATTGATTTTTATTTGTAATTTTGCAGACGAATGGTGATTTTTTTGCTAAGTCCACAGTCTTTTGGGTCAATATTCAACTGGAATGACAAATTTTATAAACATTTGCTAAAATGCAACTATCCAGGTTAGTTAAGTTTTATTTCTGTTTCTCCCTTTTGATTTGTTAGTATGATAGGATCTCAAAGATGAACGTCCCTTATAATCTGTTTGAATAGGTGCTCACATTGGACCAGAGCCTACAAAAGACAGAATTTTTGTTGTTGTTATGGTATCACTAGTCACCCTCACTTCCTGCTTTGTCATCACTAATTTCAGAATGGCAACATAAAAGCTCTTTTCCTTGATATCGTCTTTAACTAGCCTCCTTCCCATTAAAATTTATCATTTATCTTTCCTCTACTTATTATTGATACTGTCCTCTTTAAACTCTGATTTTCTTATCATTCCTAGACTTTTATGATTTTCTTAATTTGAAGTTTCTTTTGTAGTTTTTAATTTATATTAGTTTTGTTGTACTTGCTTTTTGTAGAGAACTAACCCCAGCTGAAATTGATGATATTTAGCTCAAGTGGAGTAGCTTATTGCTTGCTCTTCTTGCTTGCCATATGTCTTTGAAGAGATATTATTAATTAAATATATGTTGCATTCCTTCACATTGTGGCAGGGTGATCAATTTAATGTAGATTAATTGATAGGATTAAATTTCCAACCTTTCTGAATTGGAGCAGCAAACTGGTGAGCCAGTTGAGCCTATTACTATATATCCTCTTTTTATTATTCAAAGATGAAAGTAAAATTACATCTTTTCTTCTATTATAATTAGTACCGACAAGAAATTCAAGTAAGCTTTGTTTTCCTTCCTCACTAAGCATGTGGATGGTCTTACATTTGATGTGAATTGGTCTTGGTTTGGTTGATATTCCAAGTACCTTGCATAAATGTTAGATTTATAAACTGTTTTATATAATCCCTCTTTCTGTGTTTGATTTTTTGTCTTCTACTTGCGTCTTTCCCTCTCTTTTTGACTGAGTTTATTTGTTTAATTTGTACATGTAGGGTAGACCAAATTGGATGACATTATTAGGCTTCTTTACATTCTATTTGATTGATTTGGTTTTTTTTTTTTTTTTTTTGCCATGGCTTACAAAGGTATAATCCTATTCTCTAGGGGTTCCTATAGGAAGTCTTGCAAGTAACCCAATGGTCCATGTCATATAGACTATTTTAAGAGGGTTATTCAGGTATGGATTGTTAAAAATATTCGTTACATTAGCATTTTAGCTTTTGAAAACATATTTAGTATACTCGCTTCTGTCATTGCCTTTATTTGAATATTGCTCATTGTTGAAAGTCTTTATAGTTTGGCTTTGAGTTTAGTGGAGAGCTTGGCTTTCAGTGTTAATGGGATATACCTTTATAGTTGTTGGGTAATATGCTAGTTTTTCTATTTGTTGTTTTGCAACCCCTGCCTTTTTAAGTGCATGCTATAAATCTCGTTTTGAGTCACTGTTTACTGTTATTTATCATAGTCTTTTTAGCATTTTTCTTTAGATTACTTGTTTCCAATTTACTTTAGCTTTAACAATTGTTTGTTGGGGTTGTTGATTTTCTCCTTTACTTTATTAATTTATCTTTCGTTAAATGATGCTTGTGTATTTATTTTTTCTTTTGTATAATCTGTTTAATTCCAAGGGTGATGCGCATGCATCCTTTTATGTTTGCATCCTTTTATGTAAGGTTGATTTGATTTTGTTGTTCTCTTTCGTATATTCTTCTAAGTTGAATTTGTTTTGTTATTTTTTATTTTTTATATTCTTGGAAGTGTTTTTCTTGAACCATGTTGCTGGGTATGTGTTTTTTTAGTTAGCTACATATGGTGGTTTGAAAGCTTGCGCCACTAAGGGTTTGCACTTTCCTCTTGTACATTTGTCTACTAAGTGTTGGGTAATATGCTAGTTTTTCTATTTGTTGTTTTGCAACTCATGCCATTCCTAGTGCATGTTATATATCTCATTTTGAGTCACTGTTTATTGTTATTTATCATAGTCCTTTTAGCATTTTGCTTTAGGTTAACTATGTTTTGATTGTGCTTCTACCCTAACCACTTGTTTCCAATCTACTTTAGCTTTAACAATTGTTTGTTAGGGTTTTTGATTTTCTCTTTTAATTTATTAATTTATTTTTCGTTAAATGCTGCTTGAACTATGTAGCTGGGTATGTGTATTTTCAGTTTGCTACATGAGGTGGATTCAAAGCTTGCGCTACTAAGGGTTTGCACTTTCCTCTTGTAAATTGTCTACTTGTTTCTATTGACGTTTTCTTTGTACTGGACACGGGAAACTTGTTGGACATGGCTGCATACGTGTGTCCCAGCTGTTTTTCTTCTCCAAAATAAAGGCTGAAATGCACTACCTCTAACACCGATCTCCTTCCACTTCTTCCTCTCACGCCGATCTTCTTCGTCTTCTTCTTCCTCCCATGCTGATCTTCTTCTTCCTATCATGCCGATCTCTTCTTCTTCAGCTCTTAGATCTATAATCCTATTTCACTTTTACAGTTTTGTGCCTTTGCCCTTTCTATCCATGTGTGCTTTTTATTGCTTCGTTTGCCTCACAGTGTCACACATTAAGAGCTCTTTTATCTCCAGCCACCCTTTTGAACAAAAGATGTGTAAATAGATGTTTCTTTTCAAATTTTTTTGTCTTTTATGAGTTAAAAGTCTACCACCTATCAAGCCAAGTAGTCAACTTTTTACTGTTCTTTTTTCATTATCTAGGTAAATAGTATCAGTGGCTAGACTTTAGTATGCTTCTAAAAGATTTTTTAACAATTATTTGAAAGTATTTTTGTTGGAAAACAAAATTTTCAAGTTTGTCTTCTGTGTGTTGATTTGTAATTTTGAAAGTTTTTAAGGTATTCATGTTCGAAAGATATGTTCTTTGGTGATTGCCATCTTTTAGTGTCTCTCTTATAGAATAATATTCTAATTGCATGATTTCCATATGTGATTGGTTTTTTAAAGAAACGGTTGCAATGTGTCTGGTGAAAGGTCCAGGAAAGAGGCGGAATTTATTGAAACACACCTTTTTCAAGCATGCAAAGTCTCTTGAGATTTCTGTGAAGAAATGAGTCGCTGACTTGCCACCCCTTTGGAATCATGTAAAAGCCCTCCAGGTTACCCATCATATTGCTGAGATGCACCATCCGTACTTTCACTTGTCCTGGTAAGCTTGTCTCATGGCTTTGGTTAATTTTGCAGCTTAAAGATCAAGTGCAACTCTATAAAGAACAAGAGTTAAAATCACAGGTCATAAACATTTGTCCACACCATTAAATTTGAACTTAAAATACATGTAGTGATATTTCTTTAATTTTTATCTATATTTTTTACATATTTAATTCAATTGGATGCATTTCTTAAGAATAACCGATGTTGGATCTTTTACTTAACTTTAGTTATTTGTCAAAACCATCCCCACCCCCTCTGTTTTCCCTAATTTTGTTTTTGTTAAGTTTTTCCAATTCTTCATATTGACTAAGTTCCCCTTTCCATTTAGTTACATTGATGATATGGAGCTTGATGATGCTGTGCATACGGCTATTTTGATGCTGAAGGAGGGGTAAATGAATGGTCATCCTTTTATTTTATTTTATTTTATTTTATTTTTAACAAATATTTTTTTATTTAAAAAGTTGTGGTGGGGTGCAGCTAGAATGGTAAAAGCTAGGGCATTGGTGGAGCTCAATGGAAATATATATATATATTTCAATGATAGTACTTTTTATGATTGATTTTTTTATTCATTATTCTTTCTTCATCCCTAAAACAATCAGGTTTCCTTCATGTTTAAATATTTTCTATTTTGAGAACTATTTTCTGTTTGGCAATTATTCTTTTGATATACAATATAGGCTTTACCTTTTGGTGTTTCTCTTACATGCATGCCATGTTCTAGGATTGTGCCTTGTATTGTGCCTTTTTATTGAAAATGTTTTACCTATAAAAATACAAAGCATCATACAATGTATACTTACTTCTCTTTATGGGGGGGGGGGGGGGGGGGGTTTATCTTAATTTTTATTTGTTGCTTAATGTGTCTCCTCTCTCATTGTCTCTTGCTCAGCTTCCTCCCAATGCAGTTACGTCAATTATTGATGGCTTGAAGAGATTGTACATTGAAAAGCCAAAGCTACTAGAAGTTGCATATCTTTCGTTTGCAAAATGGAGATATTCTGGTCTTTCTAGCTTTGTTGTCAAGTTTCAACTCTAGTTTTTAATACCTTTGTAATAGAGGATTGATTTTTATTTATATTTTTGCAGACGAACAGTGATTTTTGTTGCTAAACCCATGATCTTTTGGGTCAATATTCAACTGGAAAGACAAATTTTATAAGCATTTGCTAAAATGCAACTATCCAGGTTAGTTTAGTTTTATTTCTGTTTCTCCCTTCTGATTTGTTAGTATGACTGGATCTCAAAGATGAACGTCCCTTATGATCTGTTTGAACAGGTGCTCACATTGGACCAGAGCCTACAAAAGACAGATTTTTTGTTGTTGTTATGGTATTGCTAGTCAACCTCACTTTCATATGTTATTTATAAAGGCTAATTAAGTTTATATGCACTATAGAAACAACAATAATGTCGCATCAACACTTGGTACTAGATACCAGCAACTTATTATAAGAGGCAGTTTATTAGTAAAGTTTTGTATCATCTTTGTAATTGAAGGTTGGGGTCACGTGCTTATTAATTGATTGTGTTATGTGCTTAATTGTTGATTAGTGAGGAGCCATGTGCTTAATAGTTAGTTAGTTAGATCATTAGGTCAGTGTAGCCAGTTGGCCAGTTAGTGTTATTCAGTTAGTTGTGTTCATGAATTGTATAAAGGTGTGGAGACAGATTGTAAGAGGCATGCAATGAGAATTTAGACTGTTCATATTCCTATTCTTCTCTAATCCCTTTCAATTCTTCTAAGAGGCATGGCTGTCCTCGTAGTTAGTCACTCACTATTTTTCCTTTGCTTCAGTTCTTATCAATCCTTTATTTACTTATTTTTCTTGTTGTACAATTCTGGTTTGTCCTGCATCAAATCTCTAGCCAACCCTAGGTGCTGAGTCCAAGTTCATCCATCTCTATTTTTCCTGTTCTTTAATTTCCTGTTACAAAGTTTTGGTTTGTCCTGCATCATTGTGATAAAAAGTTCTCCATTATCTCAGAAAGTTTCTTTTGTTCTTTGTTGTGGAGTTTGGTAATTCAATTTGAGTTGACATGGGGTTTTTGCCTTATCAGTGGGTTTTTGCCTTATTAGTGGGTTTTCAGGTGTGTGTAAGAGATAGTGTCCATAATCTTCCTTCTCTTTTACTTTCGAAATTGTTAGATATTTTATTGCTTCATACAGGTACTTGAAACAGTGTTAGCTGTGTTGGTGACTGTTGTTGAGGACATTAAATGCTTCGATATAGCTGATGTTATTGTTGAACTGAATCTTTTGAGTGCTTCAAATGCCCTTTAAAGAAAGTAAGGTAGTTCTTTCATTTCTTTGGTTTCTTTCTAGAAACTCCAATATGTAAATGTCCTTAACACCGTCAGCACTATCAAGTTTGCAACTCAGTGGTTCACGGAGTAATATTGCTACAGTTATCATTGCTTGAAGTTATGAGTCAAAACTAATGTTAGTGTATGTTTTGGTATCTGAAAGATGTTTCTGTATGGCTTTACATGAAATTTGGTAGATTGTGACCTGTTATGTTTGTCTTTATTGTTTGTTTTTTTTTCTTGGTGAAGTTTTATGTCTTTGTTATACTTTTGAAGGAGAATTTACATATGATGTAAATAATTTTGTCATATGTCTTTTGGGTTTTGGTTGGACAATAATGAGCTTATCCACTGATGTTGCCAAATTGTTTCTATAAGAACTTTTGTCAACCTAGTATTGGAATTCTTTTTGTTTTTTTTTTTGGGTGAGATTGAGAAAATATTGCAGGTTTATTGCTTGGTGTCTTGGAAAAGTAAAAAGTAATATCCAGTCCTTTAACCTTGGTGACAATCCTATGTTGTGACTTCTTGATTGAGGTAGGGAGATTGTTATATTAGAGGTAATGTTGCACATGTTCCAACACTTGGCCTAATGAGTTTGACTAATTCCTGCTAGGTATTGAAATTCGAAGTTATTAAGGTTGATTTGTGTGTAGGTGAAAGTCTTATTTGTGGTGTTTTCTTTTTTGGATAAACTTATTGATGTAGGGGATGTGATGGGCTGTTTGTGTATGGTTTAGAAACAATGAAAGGGCTGAGTTGCTTGGAACAAATTGATAGGTGGATAAGTACCTCTGCAAGAACACTTAGTTCCGAATAGGACACAAAGGCTAACAATTCATTCAATTACCAAAACTGATTTACAAAGAGCTTACATTCTCTTACTTATACTAGTTGTTTGGCATTGGCAGCCTCTAGATGGTTGACTATTGTCTAAATCCTATAGGCTAATGCTTAAGAAATCTTCTAACTAACTAACTAATTAGTTACAAGTGGATTAGGGTATAGGCATATAGTTGCTTGAAATGCCCTGCATCAAGACTTCTCCCTCTTAAAAAGCACTTGACCTTAAGTGCTCTTGGTTGCTACAAGATTTGTATGAAGTTATAGGATGATACAATTGCATTGTATGATGAGTTTGCTGCTGTTGCAGGACACCAAAGGCTGCTGCTTCTGCACAGCCAAGTCCCACACAAATGAAGCACCAATGTAGATGCATCTGCATTAAGAGGACTCCCTTTCTTGAAAGCAAACTTATTCTCAAGTTTGGTTGACTTTTCAATTGTAAAACATGTACACCAAATTGAACATTAAGTGTTTTGCCTCGCTTATGATCAATCATGCATATTTTGACACTACTAGGCTTTATTCTTCACTGGTGACTCAACCTTCTTCATCTTAACCATTGGCTTGGGGCTTGCCTTCCCTTTCTTTGGTTGCAAGGAATGTGGATGCACTAACTTGTACATGCTGTGTGTGTTGCACCTTCTACCCACGATAGCTACATATGATTTTTCACATCTATTTTTTTTTTTTTTTTTGATAAGTATGATTTTTCACATCTATGTAAAACATGGAACCGATTCATGGCTACCTCCTCGCAAAGAACATAACCTTTATGCTGTCTATCATCCTCCACTTCTTGTTTTAGAACTTGCATAACCCTCATTGCTAATGGAGACTCATTTGCTTCCTTAACAACAACATTTGCTCGTTCTTCCACATACTGACCATGCACAGATTCTACCATACTTACTATGCATTCAGTCAATTCTTGTCCTCCCTCACCAATCTGTTCTTCAATGTAGCTACTAGAAACAAGATGTCCAATGTCTTGGTCTTCTAACTCTTTAACCATAAAGTCTTGATCTTCTATCTTTTCAACAACCAAGGTTTCACCCTTTGACAAAACAGGTTGGTTCTTGGCTGGTATCTTGGAAGCCTTACTTGATTTAGCAACATTTGATCCATTTTCAACCTTCTTGGTGAAGTTGGATGTTGCATCACCACTTCGAGCACTGATTTTAGAAGTGAAAGTAACTGATTGTGCCCCCTTGACTTGATAATTCTCAATCAGCACTGTCCTATTGAAAGCTTTTGAAATAGTCTAGCCGTTTTGGAGGAAGTTGACATCTTGGATTTGCACTTTGCTGTAAAGGGTGTGGCTGTAGTTGTAAGCCAAGAATTGCTCTCTAAGCTTCTGTTTCATCTTCTCCCAAGTATGAATCTTGGTTGTTCCTTTCCTCAATCTTCGAATCTTCAACTACTCCCACTAAGATCTTGCCTTGCCTCTCAAATTAGTTGTTGCCAATTTAACTTTCTTGGATTCTGGAATATCATAACAAGCAAAGATCTCTTCAACTTGGCTAAGCCAATCCACAAACTCCTCATGATCCAAGCTGCCATCAAATTCAAGGAATCCAATCTCAAATCTTGATTCCCAATTCTAGTTTGGCATCTTTGATTGAACCATCACAGGATTGCGGTTATGCCACTCTAGTTTTTGCTTAGGAATATGAACAAAGAATTGCTCATAATCCCCCCCATTTGAAGTTGCACTTCCAGCAACATCATGCTGATTGTGTTGTTATTTCCTATCTCTTCTCAATTGTTTAGTCAAGGCTTTTAATTGCCTCCTCTAACAATTCCACTTCAGCTTCTAAGCCATTTTGAACCCTTCTACACCTTGGTCCATTGGCTACAATATCATCTTCCTCTACTACAAGAACAACTTGCTTCTTGCCCTTATCCTTCCTTGTCTTCTCAAACACCATGGCTTCTTGCTACTACAAACTAATTGCTAGCACATATGAAGGCTTTGGTTTTGGTAAGAGAGGTATTTTAGGCTAGGAAAAGCAATCAAGACTGAATCTTGATAGGTTCTTGGACAAAAAATGAAGAAACAAATTGCAAATGAACTTGAATCCTAAGGATCTCAAGCTTTAATACCAATTTGTTGCAGGGGATGCGATGGGCTGTTTGTGTATGGTTTAGAAACAATAAAAGGGCTAAGTTACTTAGAACAAATTGATAGGTGGATAAGTACCTCTGCAAGAACACTTAGTTCCAAATAGCACACAAAGGCTAACAATTCATTCAATTACCAAAGCTAATTTACAAAGAGCTTACATTCTCTTATTTATACTAGTTGTTTGGCATTGGCAGCCTCTAGATGGTTGACTAGTGTCTAAATCCTATAGGCTAATGCTTAAGAAATCTTCTAATTAACTAATTAACTAATTAGTTACAAGTGGATTAGGATATAGACATATAGTTGCTTGAAATGCCCTGCATCACTTATTCATTGCTTTTTTGACATTTTTACTCAATTTTATTTGATCTTAGGCATCATTTTTACTCAGTTTTAATTGGTTTTTATGATGTCAACTAAAAAAAAAAAACCTAGCATGAATGAAGGTGCACAATCTAAATACAATTGATAGTCATAAAAGCTTCACTAATTTAGACTGCCCTGAATACATTGTGTTTGGAAATATATGGAGAATTTTTGGCTACATAGAACACTTCTTTGCCTTTTTAGTTTGGAAATATATGGAGTTAAAATGGAGTAGGGATAAAGGCAAGTCTTTTTTTTCTTTCAGAAAATTGTTTATGTTTCTTAAAGGTGTAAATGATTTTGATTTATAAAAAAAAAGTGTAAATGTTTTCTGCCTATATACTGTAATTTTCCGTTGACTAAAATTTTCTAACACACCAAATACTTGAAAACACAATATCAGTTTATGCCAAAAGCAAATGAAACCTTAGAGTTTTGTTGTTTTTTGGATTGGTAAGTAGTTATAAATGCACTCAACGGTTCTTGAATCATGACCTCACACACCTTTCCCTTATTGTTGGAAGCAGAGGTGCCATTTGTTTGCTTAGAATGGAGCAAGTGACCCTGCCAAAGCATAAAGTTGGGGATTGCATTTTTTTGTTTATAAATTCATCTTTTTCTAAACCAAAATATTTGGCGGGTCAAAATTACCTATTTTGAAATGGAAGAAAGGATACAAGCTCTGGGAATATAATTTTTTTTTCTTCTCATTTTTGAAATTGTAGAACTTTTGAATGCTCCTAGAACCTACATTTTTAGTGTCATTATTAAATTTGAAAAATTTATTTATTTGACTTTCTTGTCTCTGACTTTTTCATTATTTTATTTCAAGGCAACAACCAGCCTTGCTTTTGTTATAGGAATGGAATTAAGGTTAGTAAGCTTCACCATATTTTTCTAAGCATCAAAAAATTAGGGAAGCGTGTTTATTATTTATTTATTTGTTTATGAAGTTGAATATGGTTGAGTCTTTACTTTTCTTGCTAGTGGTGTAAGGCCCTTTGGAGTTTCTCTGCTCACAATTATATTAGGTATTTGTTTTTCTGATATGCTTTAAATTATAGTTGCTAACTAGCTCCAATTTAGGACTAGATTATCTAATGGTTTGCACCTCTGAACATTTCGGCATACAGAAAACTTCTTTAACACAAAATTTATGAAATTCTTTTGGCATTGCCTTGTCTCAAATGCAATATGATTTACTCTTTAAAATATTAATTGATTCTGTTAGTGGCTTAATATTGGCTAGTTCTAAATGTGAATTTTCCACTCTAGTTGTAGCATAAAAAGAGAGCATAAGTATGTGATGAAAGTTTCTTCTATTACTTTGGCTTAATTAGCACCTACAAGAAATTCAGGTAAGCTTCATTTTCCTTCCTCACTAAGCATGTGGATGGTCTTACATTTGATGTGAATTGGTCTTGGTTTGGGTTGATATTCCAGGTACCTTGCATAAATTTCACATTTATAAATTGTTTTATATAATCCTTTCTATGTTTGATTTTTTGTCTTTGGCATGTGTCTTTCCCTCCCTATCACCTTCTCCTCAAATCCCCAAACTGAACCATTGTACACCCTTCTGTTGTGGTGTTGGTTTTAATTACGATTGATTGATTATATCAGTATAATTTGTACATGTAGGGTATCTTTAAATTTTATGAGTCTTTCATTGAGTATCTGACGATTTTGCAATTTATAATTTTTTAGTTATGTTAGAATATTAATTTTTTTTTTTTTTGGTTAAATTTCTGTAACACAAATAAGGAAAAATCATTTGCCAACCTTCCAATTTGTTGGTGTTGATGATGAGAAAAGCTAGAAGTGCTAGTAAGATTGTTTGCTGGAATCTGCTTATTTTTACAAGTATTTCGTTGGTTCACTCTTTTTTTTGGGGTCTATAAGATTAATTTAGAGATTTTCATTTTGAACGACTTATTTACAGAAAATATCCAATGGCTTAAGTAGTTTTTTTAATGGGATAATAATCTACATGAATGAGTTCTTTCTTTTTTGCAATTTTTTTTTGGTGTGGAGAATTTGTTTAACTCTAAAAACAGAGCAAAGATTGAGGTCTATTGATGTAGACATATACAAATCTTGAGGTGGTCTTTATCTGAGTTGTGCGTTTCTTATCTTCTACTTATCAAAAGCTTCTAAATTGATATCGAATTTGTTCAAACAATTTCAGCAAAACCTTTAGTGCTTTCGGTTTCTAATGCCCATTGCATCATAATCATGAGTCTTTCGGTTTCCTGGTGGTTTTGGCTCGTTGTCTACCTCCAACCACTTACATAGTCTTTTCTTCTTCTTCCTTCTCATAGTTGTCCACTTACCCTCCAAGAAAGGAGTTTTTTTAATTAAAATACATAGTTCATAAATTTTTTTTTTTGTTGGGGGTAGAGGGAGCTCTTTTCTTGTGCTAAAATGTTATTTCTAATAGATGCTTCATAACACTTACATTGTGTGTGCACTTAAAAACTGTGTATCCAACTATGCTACAAGAATTAGCTTATTTTAATGCTAGTCTCTTGGTTCCTTTTTAAAATACTATAGATACCATCGTAACACTTAACCATTGATAATATTCTATCAGTTTTGTAAAACTTTGGCATTCAAGTTGGATGTTGATAATGTTGTCATGGCTTAATTGGATTCCTAAAATTGATTACTAGTAACTAATTATGATGTCATATATTTATGGAATTCAAATTTTCTTTATTCTTTTGATCCCCTGAAATTTTTTTAAAAGCATGAATCCATAAGCTGTTGGACTTATCTTTGTAATTGCATCTGGCACTCTTGGGGTCCATGGGGGCTAATGGATCTACTGGATTTGAAGCTGTTGCTGCTGCAGAAAAGAATGCGGCTTTATTGACCGCAAGAGCTGGTTCCTTGGATCTATCTACAATTCCCTCAATATTCTGTGTTTCAGCTGCCCTTCAATATCCTTCTGGTGAGTCATGGCTTCTTTGTTTGTACACGACATAAGTATAAAATACTAGGAAGCACCGTTATGGAACGGGTATAGGTATGGGTATAGTACAGTGGCATAGCAATTTTTTAAGAATGCAACTATCCAGGTTAAAGTTTTTATTTCTCTTAGTCCCTTTTGATTTGATGTCAAAGATAAATGTCCCTTATAATCTGTTTAAACAGGTGCTCACATTGGACGAGCCTACAACACACATATTTGTTGTTGTTATGGTATCACAAGTCACCCTCACTTTTCTAAGTTATTTTTGAAGACTAATTAAGTTTAAATGCACTATGTAAAATTTTGAAACTACTTTGGTTTAGATAGAAACTACCATGTGCGTATTGTCTCCTTCCCAAGTAGCAAACGGGGCTTTCCGAACATGTATTCATTTGGGAAAGATATTCAAACACCCCCCCCCCCCTAAATAAAACTAAACCTCGTGAGTTTTCTTCTCCCCATATGGTACTGCTTTGTGTCAACTGGTTAATTGTGTTACACTTAACCTTCCCCTAGGGCTTTTGGATATAACACATCACCTACCTATGGTATTTTTGTGAAAATAATATGGAGTCTTGTAGTTATTTTCCCTTAAAATCTATCTTCTTATTCTATTCTTTACATAATGAAAGTTTTTGGTGACTTTTCTTTTGTGCAGAATTTTAGGTCATGGAATCTTGCACAGGTAATTTCCTTCGAAACAATTTGTTCCCAAACAATTTGGTGAGCCTGAATCATTTACTACTTGTGTTTTATTGTTGGACCATGCAGAGGAATGTTTTCAGATTTTATGACTCTACTACCCCAATTTCCCATGTTAAAAAATTTTAATGTTGATATATCTACTAGGGCAATGAAGTCCTAAGGCCATATGCTCTCTTATCTCTAGATACCAATATTCTTTTCCTAAAATTTAAAGGTTTCTTTATTGAATTAAGATGCAAGTTAAAAGAATTTGCTAGGGTGACGTAGGGTTGAGATCAAAATTCTCTTTGGTTTTTTCAATAATCTCATATTGGTACTTTTCTCCTTATTGTGTTTTAAAAATTTTATATTGAATGTAGATTACCTTCTTGCCGCTTTGTTAGATTTTATTTACGATTGAACTTAATTCTTCCTTAACTATTTGATTGACCCTTTTTTTCTCACACACACACGCACACACACGAATGCGCACACGCATATATATTTGTGTGTGTGTATCTTCCACAATCATTTTTAGTCAATATTTTATTATTGGAGCTTGGGATTTGTGTTTTCTCTAGTTGCATTCTTAGAGTTTGCTTAATCCTTGGGGTGATGCATTTGCAGCGCTTTAACTAAGGTTGATTTGATTTTGTTGCTTGTCAATGATACATCCTTTTGAGTAGTCTTAAAATTATTGCAATTTGAAATTGTCCTAAACTGTGTTGTTGGGATTCTGTGTTTTTCAATTAGCTCATGCGAAAAGTCATTACCAACATCACTAAGGGTTTGCTCTTTTATGTAGTGCTTGTTCATCTATCCTATCATCTAGTTTTTGTTGATGTTTTCTAGCTTTTAGTTGAACTGGGTTATCCTGTTATGGTGGAAACTCCATGTCCAGTTTGGATTGTCACTTATTTTCTGTTTATAGGAAGCATGATTTTAGTTCTTTTTCCATCGAGTCTCAGTTGGCATTATGCTCTCTTTTCCTATCATATTTGCTTATCTCTCCTACGTGCATAAGAATTTTGAGGATAATTTTTTGCTTGTTTTAATTCTTTCTAATATTTGGGTCCTTCATTGCATTTCCTAGGTTTTGATTTTGAGGTGGATTCTAATATCAAATTCACAGACTAAGCTAACAATGGCTCTTATTAGCTCCCAAACAAGCATCTAGACATTATTACTACTTCTACCTTGTCTATGGAGTGGTTTATTTTGGGCTTATTACTATATGTCCTCTGTTTATTATTCAGTTTCCATTGCCTAATTTTAATGTCTATGAAAAGTCTTCTGCAGTGGTATGGGACTAGATTTTCGAGTTTTGGTTTGAAAAGGTAGGAAGCAGGCAAAACAATATCATAGATATTAGAGTATGTGGTCTCCATTCCAATATTTTGCTAAGTTGTGGTATGACATATGTTTATCATCTTGATGCAAGCTATTATAAACTATTTAATCATTAGTTTGTTCTTGTTAATTTACTGCCTTAGGTGTACAACTGACTAGTATTTTGCACACAAATCACAAAATCAAGCACACAAAATACAAAGTTTCAAGAATTTATCCTCTTTAATTACCTTGGTCATATTGCAAATGTGGGAACCAAATCGGTGCCAAGTTTTGGGAAGTGGTTTGTGTCGAGCATGGCATCAATTCCACGGGTGGCAATTGCAGTGACTCTGAACTTCAACTCAAGAGGGTTAACATGTACTACAATGAAGCGAGTTTTGGTAAATTTGTGCCTCGTGTTGTTCTGATGGACTTGGAGCTTGGGACTAGGGACAGCTTGAGGTCCAGTCCTTATGGCCAGATCTTTAGGTTGGACAACTTCGTTTTAATTCTTTCTAATTTTATGGTTGTAATGTTTGATTTGAAATGTGAAATGGGTCGGTAATGTTTGGGGGTTATTATTTTCCACAATTTTTTAGCTTTTTGAAAAATGTTTTTGTAATAATATGTGTGTTTTTTTTTTTTTTTGGGTTTAGGGTTTTAGGTGTGTCACTCATTGGGTGGTGGAATTGGGTCTGGAATGGTGACGCTTTTGATTTTGAATATTAGGGAGGAGTACACGTTTTGGCCTTACTGAATTATAGTTATGATGATAGACTACATTTCTTGGTTTGTTGATAGTATGAAATAAACCCAACCTAAAAGATCTAATTGTTGGGAAATTTACTAACATAGCTTGCAAGTTTTTTCTAACTATTTGTTTGTGCTGCCACTTTAATGTCCATTTTAATTTCCATGCAGGTAGATGCCACTTTGGTGCTCCTTGGAAACATAATTTTATATGTGAGTGCCAGAACGTGTATCCTCTTAGACTGTGTTCTCACACTTTATTTGCATGGTGTGGCTTTCCAGTAAAAAAACTAATTTAGAATGATGTTGAAACACTCTTGCTTTGTCATTACTAATTTCAGAATGGCAACATAAAATCCCTTTTCGTTGATCACGTCTTTAATTAGCCTCCTTCCCATAAAAGTTTATTATTTATGTTTCCTCTACTTATTATTGATACTGTCCTTGTTAAACTCTGATTTTCTAATCATTTCTAGACTTACTTTTATGATTCTCTTATTTTGAAGTTTCTTTTGTAGTTTTTAATTCATATTAGTTTTGGAACACCCTTTCCAAATGACAAAAATATTTTAACAATTTCGTTAGTTGTCCGGTTTTGAAAGAATGTGTGAAACTAGCATCTCGAGTTTTTAAAACTCGAGATTTAATTAGAAATCGAGTTATTAAAACTCGAGTTCATTGTTTTTTTGCTACCCTTAATTGGACAAAATTGCCACGTGGTGCCACGTAGAAATCGAGTTTATAAGACTCGAAATCCACAGATTAAAAACATATCCACAGCACTTTCAAATGGCTCATTACAAAATCAGGAAATTTCAAACACTCACTCACTCGAACACCATTTTGCTCCGCCATCTCAGACTCACTCTCAAACTCACTCACTCATTCACTCTCAAGGAATCGTAGCCCAGTGCTGAAGCAAATTTGTAGCCCGCTGTGCCGTTCGTAGCCCAGTGCTCAAGCAATTGTTCATTGTCAATGCCACTCGCTGTTCGTAGCCCATCGTGCCGAAGGTACTCTCTATTTCTTCTCAATACTTTGTCGTTTTTGCTTCTTAGATTCCTCTGTCTCTCTCTCTCTCTTTCTCCAATTTTAGATTTTGGAATTTCATGATGTGACCTAGGGTTTTTCGTTTTTCAATTTCGGATCTTTTTGGGTTTTTTTTTTGTGTGTTTTTTTTGTTGGTGTTTTGAGAATATAGTTATGTTTTGGCAATGACATTAGTGTTTATGTGATTGTTGGAATTGAAAAAAAAAATTTTAAATGTGGCATTTCAAGGAAACCCAAGTACCCATTTTTGGATTTGATTCAAAGATGGCATTTTGGAACTTTGATTCACTTTTGAGGCAAATACTTTGCTTAAATATTGTTTACTAAGCTTATTGGGTGTGGATTACTTTGCTGAAATACTTTGTTGGAATTGATCTTACTCTAAGGCCCATTGACTTTGATTGCTGAAACTCTGTTCAAATTCTCTACTAGTTCTTTCCTATTTATGGTTTTGTATGGGTTTTGCTAGTTTGGGTTTGTAATGCTTTTGTTTGGTTTGGTTGCTTTAGAGACTTGGGAAAACAATAGATATTGAACAGTTTCCTTATTAGAGCTTTGGGTTCATTGTGGTTTGATGGGAGTGACCCTTGTTGAGCCAAACTGGTAGGGCTGGTTTTGATGGGGTCAGTGAGGCTGGTTTCAGCTAGTCTGGGTTTTACTCAATAAGAACAACTCTGATCAAATACACAATCAAAATATCCATGAATGAATAGTCTTGTGTAATACACAACAACATCATTATACCATATCAAAATACTAAAATTAGTGGGGAAAAAAAAAAACCCAAATGTTAGCATAGAATCCACAAAATTTAATCAATTACATAACATTATCCCATATTTTAAAGCAAAAAATACAAGCCCAAAAGCAAAAGGGATGCTGGTGGAGTGTTGCTCCGATAAGGGGTGATTGTGAAACTTAGAGAGGCTGTCAAGAGAGAGAGTCCAAGAAGATCATATTTAGGTTACAATCTAAACAATGTCGGAGCATGCAATTATCGTGTTCCCGGGGCACTGAATAATTTCTCCTAGTAGTCTCTATCCATTCTCAGGAGAGAAGGAATTGCCATTTGAGCTAGAGCTCATTGCTATAGTGTATTTACAAATACTTCCAAAATTTAGTTTGTGGATCACCGGATCATATTTAGGTTACTTTCCATGTCCTTATTTTTACTTAGTGTTTATTTAGAAAGCTATACTTTTTGTTGCTCTTGCTCATATGGATTAATTAATTAATTTAAAGGGAAAAGTGTAGGCTCTAATCTTTTATGGACTTTTTAGTTTTTACAACACTCTTAACTCTAGTCTATATATGTGAAACGTGAAGGCCGCAACCATGATTTGGAGCAGTCCAGATTTTGTTTCTAAACTATATCATTAGAATCCCTAATTCTGTAAGGGAAGCAAATTGTAAATCATGGTTTGCCATCAACTAAATGTACACGTATTCAGACAATTTTTCCATCTATTCTAAGTTTACAAATTCAGCTTACGAAAATGAAAATTGGAAAACTAACCTTCTTTTTTTTGTATGGGGGCTGGATCTGGACGACATCTGTTTACATATTTTGCTCTAATTATATTTTGTGACCTCATTTGAAGATCATTCAAATTGAAAAGGTATTAGTTATATGGGACATAGATGCTTTATTGAATGACCTTGAGGGGTTGATTTGATTATCAAAGAACTTTATAATGTTTGTTTACACTATTTATTTATTAGTATAATGTTGGTTTACACTTATTGCCACGCTTCTTTTAGTTAGTTGTTAAAATCATGTAAGGATAGTTTTGAATAATTTTACATCTTTGTTTGGGTTTATGATAAGAGTTTGATAATTTCTATAGTACAAATGCTTAAAGATTTATTTCCAAACCACTTTACTTGATGAGCATCATCGCTATTCTGCCCTGATCTGTTGGTGCACATTAGTCACCTGGAAATTTAATATGCAACACCATAATTTTGCTCTGAAATCTTAATGGTCTGATGCTTCTACTGTCATTGATTCGCATGTGGAGAGTAATATTATAGATTTAAAAGTCATGACTGCTTTGTGTAACAATCCATTTGTTCTTCCTTTATCTACTCCGAATGTCAATGGAGAAAAATAATGTGCTTTATGTAGGATTTGTTAATGGAGAAAAATAATGTGCTTTATGTAGGATCAGCTGATTTCTTCATGATTTAGCTGTGAAATTTCAAATCCATCTCTCATGTAGATATTTACACGTGTATGTGTGTGTGAGAGAGATATATAAAGACTTCTGGTCAAATCCATTAAAGCATATTACATGTGTATGTGTGTCAGAAAAGGGTAGAGAAATAAAGGATTCCATTTGTATTGAGGTATTATTTTTAAAAATAACTTACCAATTACATAGGAACAGCAAAGATCAAGGTTGGATTGAATCCACAATTACAGCAAAGTACTCTATTTAATCCTGAGTTATAGATGTACTTCTTCTTGCTTTCCATTCTTTTAGCATCCTTCTTTAAATAATGCCAATAAGCTGCTCTTCAGTATAGATTTTCCTTGCATGTAGAATAGCATTCCTTTGCCCCCACACTATTAATGATCTCACAGTAGTACTCTTTGCAGTATGGAGGCTCGGATTGATGACGAGCCACAGATCTTGCACCCTAGTTCGCTTGATAGGTCATTGTTGACGTGACAACCTTATCATCGATCAGAGGACATTTGGAATGGCGAGGTGAAATATCTAGTTTTAAAACCGCTTTAATTTTTACGTCTTTGACTTTTAGTTAGCAAGTTCTTTCAAAGTTGTATTTGTAGTTCTAACAACCGCTATAATTTTTATCGATTTTGCGGGATCCGGGCCCACTTACGTGCCGTGGTCGCACTAAGGAGATGGCAAACATTCAGATGGGAGATAATTGGGTGATTGACATTATCAAGTTGCTAAGGCTGGAAGGATTGTTTAGGGCCCTTTCCAGAGAGAGATAATTGCCTAATATTGGCCCTAATTGAGCGATGGCGGCCGGAGACTCATACGTTTCATCTTCCACATGGTGAGATGTCAATCACCCTACAAGATGTGGAGGTCATTTTCGGACTTCCTATAGACGGTGAGGTCTTGGTTGGGCCGACTGCTGTGGTAGATGGGGGTTGGAGTCATCTGTGCATGGAGTTGCTTGTTTTTACTCTGGCGAATGACGACAAAACTTTGGTGGGACAAAGAATTCTCATTAGCCGCCTTGTTGAGGCCATTGCAGCGCCACTGCCTCATGATGCAGCGGAGATGTAGATACACCAGTATGCCCGGTGCTATATTTTAGCGCTGCTAGGGGATAAGCTTTTCATGGACAAGTCGGGAGATAGGGTGCATCTGATGTTTTTGGCGTTCTTACGGAACCTTCGTGATCTGCCACAGTATAGTTGGGGTAGTGGTTGCCTGGCCTGGTTGTACAGAGAGTTGTGTCGGGCAAGCGAGAAAGGGGCATCGCAGATTGGTGGGACGTGCACCTTGGTCCAGTATTGGGCATGGGCAAGGTTGCCATTCTTGTGCCCAAAGATAGAGCCCCCACCTGGATGTGATTATGGCTCATGGCCATATGCTCCACTTGCATTTAAGTAAGTATTTTCCTGATATTTAGTGTGTTATGCAACGTACTCTTCTTAGTAACTAAGTGGTATTATCTTATCTTATGTTATTCGCTTGAAACTGTAGGTGGGTGCGGGTGCAAAGCCCGAAGAGTAGGCCATCCGGCACGACCTTGGTTCACTATCGTGAGCAATTAGTTACAATGCAGCTAGACCAGGTAATAATATACAAAAATTCTGTTTGGTTATGTTAATTTTCCTTAAGAATATGATTGCTTCATCCTTTAACATAATTTTTGTTTTTCCCTTATTATGTATTCTCCCTTGTTTCACATTTTAAGATGCTATGATAATTGTTTTTTGTTTCTATTGTAGATTGTGTGGCAGCCATACGAGGCAGACTTCGGCCACCTTCCTGACTTCTGTGTTGCAGGGAGGGATACGTGGACGGCAAGGGTGTCGCTTGTGTGTTTTTGCATAGTAGAGATGCACCACCCAGATTGTGTCCTTCGACAGTTTGGGTTGGCATAGGAGCGGCCTAACTATGTTGTGTACGATGATAAACTGCATTGAATAGACTTGCGTGGGAAGGTAAAAAAGAATTGGAGGGAGGAGCATGGACCGTATATCATTACATGGGATACGAGACAACAACGAGTTTGCCATGCACCTCCTCAGACTGGTGAGATGGCCCACGATCATGACTATTACTATTGGTACCGTCCAGTCACTCGAAAGTATGTCGATTGCAACAGCACTAAATTAGATATAATGGTAATGTGTTCTAATTAGATTTTATTGCCTGTTTCGTTTTTTCTTTAGTAAATGTACAAACGTAGAATCAATTGATTTTTTTTTCAGCAAATCTGGTTTGATCCGACTAACATCCAATTAAAAAGACTTTCTGTTTCATATAGTACTCTAATAAAACTGTTAGTTCTTAGTTGAGTATTTGAGTAGATATAAAAGTACTATATTATCCATTTTATAATTGATACATAAATGTCTCAAATCTGATTGTACTGGTTCTTTCTCCGTTTCAGATTCAAAGCCATTTAGCGTTGTTGGAGATGCTTCCTGCAGGCAGCCAAGTTCACAAACATGTTCAGTGCGTCCTAAATCATGTGGCTAGGCTTGGTGGTGGTCCTGCAGCATATGGGCAAGCAAATAATGGGCATGAGACTAAATCAGCAGCTACTGCAACCCCAAGTACAAGCGCAGCACCTGTAAGTACATCGACCCGTGGTCGGCATGCTACTGCAAGCCCAAGCACAAGCGCAACTAGGGGTCGTGGTCGGCCTACTATAGCAAGCCCAAGCACAAGTGTAGCTAGGGGCCGTGGTCGGTGTGCAACAACCTCTCGGGTTGTAAGTAGTCCTGAGATACTTGCACCCATCCCGCACGCATCTCCCTAGCGTGAGGTCCCTCCACCTATCACAGATGCATCTCCTCAGTCCGAGGTCCTTCCACCCATGGTAGATGCATCTCCTTAGCTCGAGGTCCCTTCACCCACCCCACCTTCGCAGCCTAGTTTCGATCTTGGTATTCATTCTCAGTTGACCTCTCCTATGCACCCCGAGACACCCTCATACCCACCCACCAGCTCCAGTGCACCCACTTTGCCCATAGACCCACCCTGTACTGAACCCATGGCAATGATCCCCACTCCTGGCCTCTACACAGAGCATCATTACCCACCTACCTCATCCTCATCCGACCTTCTAGGACCTCCGGTTGGGATTGACACTCTACAGCTAGATACTGATGTACCGGACGAGCATCCCCCTCATCAGCTCTCACCCCCACGAGGTAGACCGCAACGGGCTAGAAGAGCACCCACTTGTGGGACAGGTGGACACAAAATAGGACATAAAGGCAGCTTTATGGTACGATAACATTAATTATGATGTATAGGCCTATTTTGCAGTTCACTTTATTCTTATCATTACACCGAATATTGATTGTATGCATCTAATGTCTTTGCAGCACGACGATGAGCCTAAGGATGATGCCCTGCAGCCTCCTCCCCTGCCCAAACATTATGCGAGGGTTAAAAAATGCAAAATTGGTGAACCTTGAAAAAGAGGTTTGTTACAGAGGTGTTAGGTTCTAAAGATTTAGGATTTTATGTATTTAGAACTCTAATGTGTAATGTTGGCAAACCATGATCAAAACAATATGTTTAGTCTTGTTTACGCTTGTTTAAAGTATGTTTATTTGTAAAAATAGAATCGAGTGATTGCAGATTTATTAGACTAAATCTGTAAGGCTCGATCGATCGAAAATTAGACTCGATCGATCGAACCACATACAGATTTATTTTTTTGCAGAGTTCCAGTTCAGTCCAAACTCTATTTAAACGTCTTGGGGATCAAGTAAAACACTCCTATTTATAAGGAAAACCCTAGAACGTTTTTGTGACTTTGGAAGAGAGAGATTAGAGTGCCTCTTGTGCCTCATTTTATTTTTAGGGTTTTGTACCCAAATCTCTCTAAGTCTTTGTTGCTCATATTTGCTATTTATGTGAATTTCTTGTGAGATCTTTGAGGAGTTTTCCTTCACATAAACTTAGGGTTTTTAAGGTAGAGATATTTTCTACATCTTGATGATCAACAAGGTTGTAGGCATTGGAGCTTAAAGAATAACAAGCGTGGGTGCTTGTACTTGATTGAAGAGTCCAAGAAAGAAGGAGTCCGTGGATTCAGAGCTTGCACGTGGTCGTGTCATTAAGTTCTACTAGTGGGTAGCATTTGGAAGTCAAGCGGAGAGCTTGTAGACCTTTTGTATGAACTTCGATTCTTTCATAGTGGATTCAGGTTTGCCTTGAGGATCGGTGGGTCAAATCCTCCCCAGGTTTTTACCGTGTGGTTTCCTGGGTGATCATATCATTGTGTCTTTTATTATTTTGCTGCTTTATTCTTTTGATATGATTATTTGATTGCTTTAACCTAGTATTGCATAATTTGACTAAGTAACAACTTGGCTAATTAATCTAGGCTAACCAATCTTGTTGTTTTTTAAGGAGTCTAAAACCGTTCAAGAGGTAATGTTAAATGACTTGTTTTTGGCATGTAAAATATCCAAGTAATTATGTTGCCATGTACTGGACAATGCATACTATGTGTTCAAACTCTTTATTTTAGAACATGCTTGTATCAATGCGCAATGTTATGGTTTCAATGGGCAAAACTGGTGATTGCAATGTCTATAATCATTTTTGTGTTTTCTTGAGAGGATTAACTATACTTATTTCTTTAGTTTGCTGGATTTTAGCTACCCCAAGACAATTTCTTTGGGCTTTCCAAAAGAGATAGTCAACCTATGTGTGTTTTTTCATGTGCCTTATCCTCTAACCATGACTAAGTGTCTTATGCGCTGTTGTCATTGCTATTCCCCACATCTTTTGATCTTAAACTTTGATCATAAGAGCACATAGGTGTGGTCATTGATTACATACTGCCCATGCCCTATTATTTTCATTGCCCACAATGGCAATGAGTAGCGTAGTTTTCTCATTAGTCGAACAATAATCACTTCTTTTGGGGTAGCCAATAGTCATTCAAATTCACCTATAACCAAATAAGGTGTTTGAAATCATTAGTTTTGGTGGTAACTACTTGTTCTGCATCTGGTTATCTTCGTGAATTAATTTTCATTTATAAAAGCAAATAAAAAAAAGGAAAATTCATTTTGAAGCCAGTAGACTTTTTGATTGTTTTGGTTTTCCCTTTAGTTTCAAGTTATGTTTCTTCACATATCCTCCTGTAATAGTTGCTTCTTGAAATTCCAGGCATTGGTTTTGATACACAGGTTTTTTAGCATATCACTTGTTTTATTCTTCATTCTATGGCTTTCCTCATCGGCTGGATTCATTATCCAAATTAAAGGTAAGATTAGAATCTTATGACAAAATAATTGTTTTTTATTGAGCTGCTTGCTCACTCCCCAAATTTGATTCTGTTTTCATCCTGCACTAATTTGCTCTTTTTCCCCCCTTGTCTAGGGATCAGTGGCTACATCCTCTACTTCAAAAGAGGAACAAAAGGTTGATGCTAATTCTACATACTCTGTAGAATGGGATAACTATGGATGGTTTTATATTTTAGTGAGAGTTGCATTCTTCCTTTGGGTATGAAAGTAATCTTATATTTTAAGGTCTATTTATTATTTTTTGACTTTTAGATATTGTAGAGTATTTCCAAAATTTAGATCTTCATGGGAATTTTTGCTTTTTTGAAGGTTACTCTGCTTAATCTAATAACAATGAAGTCAACTTGGGCAAGAGTGATTGATGTCATGGACAGCGAGGTCTGTTTGCTGCCACAAGATATCTGATAACAAGTTAATATTTTGATACATATTTAACTTGTTCTGTATTCAGTCAGGTTCAAGATTGTTTGGGTTCATTGGTGCTGGTGCCACACTTGGCCAGCTTTTTGGGTCATTGTTTGCCACCGGAATGGCTTGGTTGGGGCCATGTAAGATTGTTTGTTCAGCTACTTGGAAATTGTAAATTTGCTTAACTCTCTTTCCTTCTTGTTTTTGGTGGGTTTTAATCCAAGGTTGATTCCTTGCAGTTCTACTCCTATTTGCTGCATTGCTAATGGAATTTGCTGCAGTCATCAAAAGGGATAAACAAGGATGTATCCCATAATTCCCATCTTCCTGAGGAATTAACTCCCATCAGGTCAGCTATTTCTCTAATTTTTTGATTGCATAAGTGACTAAAAGATGGTAAAATTCTCTAGGTTGTGTTCATAATTTCTCTTGTTCTTTTCTTCTTTCATTTATTTGCTTCTTTTTCTTTTTTTTTTAACCGGGGGGGGGGGGGGGGGGGGGGTGGCTTGCGTATTTCCTATCATATCAGTCCTAGCCTTAATGTAGTTAAACAGCCTTGAATCTATATGCTGACATGTGGTTTATGTAATCTGAATAATAAATATATAAATGACAAGATTTTGTGTAAGGTTGCATTTTAAGGTTGCATAATAATCTATATGTATATTGTAAGGTTGAATAATAATCTATATGCACTACTATGTATATTGTAAGGTTGCATTTTATGTTTGCACACATGCATAGAGTTTTCAGCATCTCTTGTGTATGTATGTATATATATATATATATATAAATCACTGTTTGATAAGTAGCTTTTCTTGTACACCATTGGTGACTCTTGGTCTTGACCAGCAAAAATATATTTGTGTGCAAACCTTTTTCTTTTAAATGCAGTTTAAGTTGTTTGCTCTTGTTAATTTGTAGGGCCCTTGCAGATCAGTTGGAAGGCATGAAAGAGGAGGAACATAAAAAGTATCGCGGCATGGTGGTAGATTATATTATGGTACATGGATTTTTAAAGAAATAAAACTTTTATCCATGACGTACTTGATCTTTTTTGTTGAGAAAATTGATCTCACACCCTTTCTCCATTTCTCCATTATATGGTGTTCTTAACCATATTTAGTATTTTCTGAAAAACTATTTGTTTTTTATAAGTAAATTAACCATATGTTATTTATTCTTCCATAATTAAATGGACTGCAGTAATTAGTGGATTTTGAGCTCTAATAAGCATAGAAGGGCTGAGAATTTATTCTAATTATAATTGGACTTTCTTTTGATTGTTCTGAGTTGTCTCCTTTTGAGCAATATTCAGATTCTCAATTATTATTTCAAGGTTAACTATTGTGGAGGTACAAGAGAAGCTTTTTGAAATCATTGTTTGAGTGATCCCAAACCATAGGCATTAGTGATTGGCATTCTATTATAGATTTTATTGATTCCCTTTCTTTTCATTTATAATGACTGGAGCTTGTAATCTTAATACTATGTTCACATCTAGTGTGCATGAAAGTACTTTCTCTGGAAGATAGTCCGACATTTCTTTTAATTCGAAGATTTGAGAGAGTTGAAACATTTCCGAAATGGTGAAGAGACAAAGAGACAAACAGCAGTGCAGTTGGTTTTGGTCAAAATGGGCGTTTTTGGGACAATCTGTAATTAAGAGAGCTTTTGTGCAATTGTTCTGGAGCTCTTTCTTCTCAGTCTCCTAGGAATTTGACTCCATGGGTGATGACCTAAACCATGGGCAATTACACTCGCTATAGGTGCCATTGCATTTGAATTTCTCAATTCGCATTTAGGTTTTTTTGGCAATATTTTCTTAATTGTTTAATTAGCTTTCACACATTGGGCAATTAATCTTTGCATTTACTCTCTGTCTCTGTGATTTTGATCTACAGGAGGTATTGTATTGCTCGGTTGAAGTTAGGTCTGTCTTGCCTTATCATACGAAATTTCACAAGCTTCAAATGCTTATCTTTTCCATTTGTTGTTATTGTTATCCAAATCACATAGAAATTGAAGTTTTAGAACTAAATTATAAAAATTTAAGTGGCATTGTATGTAAATTAATGGGGTCGGATAAAGGTGATTATTTTCTTTTCTAATTCCAAATAGTTAATTGTGTCTTTAAAATCAATGTAGTAGAAAGAGGTGTTTACTTGCATTGTTAGTATGAAAAAAACAGTGTTTATTTAGGATCAGCTGCTGTAAATTAATAAAGCTTCCGACTTTAACGGTTTACGTTACTTGGATTTGAAATAGGTTTCTTCATCTTGTGCTTTACACGGCAGAGAGAGCTTGGAGCCATGCCATGGAGAAGAGGTAGCTTCTGGATGGTCCAAATCCGCGTCAGTGTTTCTATTTGATTGGTAGGCTGAGGAAAGCAGTTAAATGAGCTACACTGTTTGCTCAGTTGTGCGCAATAAAGGGAGATTCCAGAATGTCGTTAGAAGTTGAGGTGTGTCTATATATATCATTTCACCATCAAGTTTTCACAGGATTTTGAATTTCATGCTTATAGGAGTATGAATGATCTGTGGGTCGTGTATAAAACTACAGACTGTTTCATCTGTGCATCACTTTTTACCATTAATACATTGAATCATTTGTCGATTATTGAATTGCTGCCTAATTGTTTTGGATAGTGAATGTTTTGATACTTCTCTTTTGATTACTCTATTTTGAGAACTATCTTTTAGTTAATCAAATATTACATAACTTCTTCCATTTTCATTTTGCTAAGTTTCAATTTCCAATATGTAGGCTTATGCCTCCTATACGAAAGGGAACTTGTTGTTTGAACAAGATCAGAACTGGGACATAGCGTTAATGAATTTCAAAAATGCCAGGTGCATGCTTGTCTTCTTAAATATACTGATGTTTACTCTTGATACTTTGCTGTTGGAAATGAATTTTATCATCATATCTCACCTCAAAAATAAAATAATAATGAATTAATTGATTTAGGCATAAATTAATTTTGAGTGGAACTTTATCTCAGAAATCCCTTGAGCTATTCCTTGTTTGGTCTATACTCTATACCCTTCACATTCTGGTTGCAATGGTGGATATTGTGGCTGTTTAATTTATTATTAATCTTACAGGGCTGTTTATGAGGAACTTGGCAAATATGGGGACCTAGAGAATCAAGTTTTGTGCTGAGAGCGTGTTGAGGAGCTAGAGCCTAGTATTCGTTACTGCCTACACAAAATTGGCGAATCAAATCTACAAGCCTCTGAGCTTCTGCAGATTGGTGAGCTGGAAGAGAGTAGCTGAATTCAGTGCTCAAATGGATGGTCTACCAAAAAACTGCAGTACCATTGTTTCACTAAAAGTAGTATGCCAAAAATGTTGCTATTAGGCTCATTGGTCAGTTTATTAGATTTATTAACAGACCTGCAAAACTTGCCGTTAAATTGTTTTCAATTTTAGAATTATAATGTATGGGATTGTTTAGAAGTTATTTCATTAGGAGAGATTTTATTGAGGAAACTCTGGTGTAGGAATTTATCATGTCTTAAGTAGCTTTGGACAAGGTTTGGTTTGGTTTTGTTATGCTATCAAGTCTTCGGCATATTATATGCTAATAGGTTGTTTAAAGAGTTTAGTATTGCATGTTTTTATGTGGGGCACTATATTAGAAGGTATGGTCAGGGTGTTTGGTAGGCTTCTATTAGTTAAGCTTTTGGGACAAACGGTAATTTAACAACTTCAATTACAAAAATTAGCCTATAACAGGTTCTGATGTAAACAATGATTAGAGTGCCAATAAAAATGCAACCTTAAAGAATTCAGCTTGCTGTTTTTGAGTATTTGTAATTCATGTTGATAATGAATCTGCAAAACTTGCAGTTGCTGATCCCAACTGAGACTACGCTTTCTTGTTTTCTTGTTATTAACGTATTGTTGCAGCTTGTCCCCTATTTTGTTTCTCCCCCTTGAGTTAAACCGCACTAAAAGTCTTCTGATGGTTTCCAGCCACAATTGGATATTTGGTGACAATTATATTTTATGCAACTATCCCATTTGTGGAAAATATACCTTTTTCTCTTGCTTAACTAGTGCACTTGTAACTTCTCTGAAATTTATTCAAGTATGGTTGTGAATGATTTTGTTATATTTTGCAGAATACAGCTGATCTTTCAGATTTAGTCAGTTCTGGAAGAGATAGAAAACCTGAAGAGTTGGCATTTTCTCAAGAGTGTGCACTTAAAAGTTTGTCCTTTTGAGCAGAAAGGTTTGGCTTCTGAGTTTTTTTATTTTACTGGTCTTAGGAAATGCTTTTTATTTAGTTTATTGCTCCTCCTGCAAGTATTTTAAGGATTACACCCCTATGTCTTTTTAAATGTTGAAATTGATCTTCAATTGCATCACAATTCTTCATTTCTTTTCTTAAGACATCCATGTCTTTCTTTTTTAGTACCTTTTGGAAAATTATAGTTTATGGATGTTTGAAACCTTAGCTTTAACAGGTTCCTTGTTCTACCATAACCTTTTCTTTCCTGTCATCCTTATTAGCATCACCATTTCAACTATGCTGGTCTTATGGACTTGTTTCTTAACCTCTCAACATTCTATATGATATTAAAACCTTTATTCATTTGCATTTCTATTTTCTTAGGTCACATGATGATGGAGAACCTCTGAACAGATT
Organism: Quercus gilva; assembly: GCA_023621385.1. NCBI lineage: Eukaryota > Viridiplantae > Streptophyta > Magnoliopsida > Fagales > Fagaceae > Quercus > Quercus gilva. The sequence continues at coordinate 59,821,784 of CM042477.1, forward strand.
CACTAGTACACAATATCAGATCCATGCTCAGGTGAGCCTTACTTACCTTTACTTCTTTATTTAGTTTCATTTCCCGCTGAGGTTGTTGCCTTAACTGATTATTTCATTTTAAAGTTTCCACATTTTTTAAAAGAGTTTAGAATCATAACACCTACAGAATGCTGTCAAGAATGAAAATTCATGGCCACCAGAACTGATGACAGAGAATTGTAATGTTCGTCAACCTGATCCTGGAGCAATGGTTACTGCAACTGGTTTCCTGTCCAAACCACGTCCCAGTGCACCAAAAACAAAAGCTATGATGACTGATCGTGTAAGCAAAAAATATTTACTGACCACTTGACAAGAAAATGGCTTTTCGAAGACCAAAATTGGCAAAATAAATACATCACATGCTGTGTTAGTTAAAGTGAAGATGGTGTCATTACATTCTTTTCATCTTGATTAATTGTTAAGTAATGGTTTGATATCATTACATCCTGCTTGGATCTTTTTAGCTATTTTGACTCGGTGTTTCTTAATTCAGCAGCGCAGACTATGAATTAGTGAGAGACTCAGTGCATTGCAAGAATTGCTTCCACATTCTGCAGAGGTAATCTATTTGAGTGTGGAAGCATGCAGACAATTGCGCATTGTGCTTGCTCCCTGAAGATGTTTTTTTCTAAATGACTTGTTAGTATGAATTCTCAGTGTCTAGTTTATTTTGAAATATGCCTTTTTTATCTTAATTTTCTCTTTGCAACTTCTTACTCTGATTCTTTTCATCTATAATAAATTTTCATAAGCCACAAATAGAATTAGCATAAATAGTGAATTAATGGATACGTGAGCGTCCATCAAACATTATTTAATTCAATGCACAGTTAACTATTTATTGTCATCATGAGTAGGCTTTCAAGAAGAGAAGGTACCTGAATTTGTTGGGTGTAGACCATAGAGAGTAGTGTTGGAGCATGAAAATGTTGTATCATTTACAAATTCTAGCGCAGAGCGAGGCTAATTGTTATTGTTTCAATTTAGATAGTGGCTTTTTTTTTTTTTTTTTTGGGTACAATAGGCATTCAGCAATAGTTCCTAGATTTAATTTGGGCAAAATGCATCACATTGATAAGTAAACCTCCTTAGTTGATGCCAAAAACTGGAAATGAACAGTATCTAAGAAGACTGCACTGTTTAAAGATTTAAGTTTCATGAACTTCATGATAATAATTGTGCTAAACATTACTGGCATTAGTGTCATTCAATCCTAACACTAAAGCTACTATGCTCAAGCCTATTTCAGGTAATCCACGGAGTGCCCCCTTGTTATTTTCTTGAGGATAAAAAAAAAAGTCATTCAATCATGGATCAACTCTAAATAAAGTGGGACAACATAAGACGCGAATCTGTTATAACATCATGTTGGCTGCCTCATAATTTATGTCGTTTTCTTTTCTTTTGTTATGAAGGCTTAAGGCTAGCCAGAAAAAAATAATAAAATAAAATTTATGGCCATCCATTAATTACTTTGGAATGTTATCAAAATCCATCTACACAATATTAATTTTGGTTTTTAGGGTGGTCAAGCATATGTACTGGATGATATCATTGACTATGTCAAGTATTTGCAGCTTGCTGTAAAGGTACTTTTTTACCTTTCCACTCTTAAAAACTACCAGCACAGGTACATATTCATGCATATACGAGGCGATACTGATTGTTGATTTGAAAGGGAACTTTATGTGCAGGAACTGGGTCGAAGTAGATTGGGAGGTGAATCAAGTACTGAATCTTTCATTTTCCTTGAGGTATTAGTCATCTATGCCTAATCATAAAAAGTTTACACAAAATTGTCATGGAAACAATACTAAGCCAAAGGAACCCTTCATGCAAATTAAAGCTTCATGTTTCTGCTCATACTATGTATAGAATTTATGTATTTTTATGCTTTTCAGGGGTATGGCCACTACATTAGCAAGCAGATTCTGAATGAACCTCTCAAAGAGATGATGGGAAAATTGGTAGAGGAAAATCCAGCAGCAGCAGCTCAGCTTTTGGAGAGCAAGGGCCTTTTCATGATGCCAATCAATTTGGTTGAAGTACTACAACAAGCCAAATAGACACTTGGCATGCTCATACATGCAAAATTTGCACTTTTGTTTTCGTTTCCCTATCTTCCCTTTTGTGGATTTGCACCAGATAATTTCTTTCACAAAAACTGGTTTTTTGCTCTAAACGGTTTATCAGTCTTCTACAGATAGTCACATGATTGATGATAGTCAAATTAGTGGCAATGATAGTCACAGTGACTGACTTTATTAGTTTGGGTGCTGCGAGAGAAAAAGAGAATAAAGTTTGAAATACTATGAACCATCAACAATGTATTGGCCAACCATTTTTTGAAATGGGTTCATTTGATTGTTCCAATTTGCTGGCCATGATTAGAGTATTATCATTGGCATTTGTAAAATCTCCAAATTGCTATTTTAGTACTCGAAAACACTAAAACCCATCTTTACTTGGGTGTCCAAACAAAAATATTGTACGACTTTGATATAGTGATTTGTTACATATAAGAATTATTGTTCATTTACGCTAAACTTAAATACGATCGTTTAATTCATCTCTCTCTCTCTCTCTCTCTTGTGATTTCAAAACCCACCTAGCCAAGAACCTCCATGGCCAAGACATCCAAGGCTTAGCCACCACGAGCCACCACCACCACCATGACGTTGGATCTTCTCTATTTCGTAATCTAACCACCAAGAATAATAACAATCTGAACTACTAGCCCATCACATGTGAACCATTGCTGTTTTATTAACATAAATTAGTTGAAACCTTGGGAAAATTATCAACATTAATTTGTTTTCTTAGCTTTATTCAATAATGAGTAGCATTAATGGAATGAAAAATATAAAACTATTTGAATTGATTTTGAAAAGAGAAGGAAACTTTTGGATTGAGATAATTAATGAATCTATTTTCTTGACTAAAAAATGCAGATTGGAAACAATACGCTTTATTATCTTTTTCTTGAATTTTTTTAATTAAATTACTAATTTCAGTTATAAAAAGAAAGGAAAAAACAAAAAGAAAATAGAGGATAATTAGGGAACTTGTATGCTATTTATATACATAATGTTGAGTAATTTTGAAAGTGTTGAATTAGATGATAGATAAGATACAACATTATTTTGCTCATATAAAGAGGTTTAGGATATCTTTTGGCCCTCTTTAGGATGAATTCCTAGTTCCGCCCCTGGACCAAGTAGAGGTCATCCTTTCCGCTGACATACCCCAAAAGCTTCACCTATAAAGATTTTACTAGTGATTATACTCAAGCCTTTCTTTCACACCATGCTAAGAGTCAATCATAATTACTCACCACATTGTGATGGATCTTGCATAATACCTTTATGCAAAGAACTCTTTGGATTTATTAGACCTCATCTTTTTTATTGCAGCCTCGTGAAGGTTGAAGAGACTGTCATCATTTAAAAGCAAATGTTCAAGGAAAAGGAAGAAAACTATAGCACTGATATTTTCGATTAAATACTCATTTAGATGCCTTAACAGAACACATGAAAGATGAGAGTAATGTGAGTCATAACCAGACGTACATTTTCTGTAGTGGTAATGAACAAACAACCTTCTTAGGTAAAGATGTGTGTGTTTATCCTCATTTGTACAAAATAAAAAAAAATGTCTACGTCCTTGGGAAATGTCATTGATCCGCTTGAAGTAATAAACGGGATATCCTTAGAAGGTATTCATAAGAGTCTAGAGGATGCGGTATCGTCAGTAGTTCCATAAATTGTGAAATGCTGTACGATTTGCTATGACCAAGTTTGGGGATGATTATGTTTTGCCCACAAATGTAAATCCGGTTGACTTGTCATTTAGTTGTCAATGGATACTCTTAGTATTAAACAGAGCCACGTTCAAAACTATTGTGGGTTTGGAGTCGTATCAATTCTCAAATGTAGCAAGTACTGTGTATTCATGGTGGCACTACCACTGTGTGATGTTTTTATTGAAGCAATTAAGCCTTTCTTTGCTTGAGACACACTTTGGTTATGTCTTGACAATGGCCTATGATTGCTTTATTATCTTTTATGCCGTATGTTACGGAAGAATGATGGAAGCGCTTTCCTTCATTAAGGGACTAGACAAACAAGAGAGCTCTGTGCAAGTTTGTTCTTTATATTTATATTTTGTTTACCCAATTATACAATGTTTGTATATTTATTAGAGTTTAAGAAGATTAGAGTTTGTATACTTATTAGAGTTTAGGGTAGTGTCTAGGGTAGTTTCTATTTGTGAAAAAAAGACTTGTACCAAAAAAAAAAAAAAATTCAGAAGATCTCGAGTGTTTAAAACTCAATATTCTCAACAAAAATATTAAAATATATATATGAAGAACTCGAGTGTTTAAAACTCGATATTCTTATTTGAAAAAAGAACCCCTGTAAAAAAAAAGGGAGATTTAAAAAAAAAAAGAAGAAGAAGATCTCAAGTGTTTGAAACTCAAGATCCTTAACAAAAAATTTAAAATATATATATAAAGAACTCAAGTGTTTAAAACTTGAGATTCTATAAATCTCGATTATTTAAAACTCGAGATTCAATTGGCACAATGCTCTGTTTAGGCAAAATGGTTGCTTTGTTTTGCTTTGTTTTGGTCCGTTTTTCCTAGTGAGACTCAAGTCTATGAAACTCGAGTTCCACTCGGTAATTTTTTTTTTTTCTTTCCTAGACATGTAGGCAAACCAGAAACTGAAATGTGTGCATGCACCTGCTGAGAAACAGAGATAAAGAAGATGAGAATGTAATCTATAAACACTTATTCAAAGGCAGAAAAGCTAAGAATGTAAATGCACTTAAATTACATCAAAAGACGTTCTTAATAGGCACCAAACTAAGAAACTGTTACGCTCTCTTCATAAATATAGTTTTACAATGCAAATGCACTTACATCACAACAAAAAGCATTCTCATTATATATTCTAAACGTGCACAACCATGCTTAATTTGCAGTTCTAACCATACTACTCAAATCACAATCTTCACAGAGGTACATTGGATAGAGAATTACAAGTACATACAACAAAAACTAAAAAGTTAATTGTGCCAATACAACGTAGTCACTTTTCCTAAGATCAGCAGTTCACACAACAAATTAGGCGTCCATGGAAGAATGCCTGCAAAATGTAGACTAATCACATTAGGAGACAAAATAGTAAACATTAGTTAATGGTAGAATGAACAACAATTATTTAACCAATGCATAATTTTTTCCCATCTACCTACCTACTGTGCAACATGACCGCTTGTGGAAGTGCCACGGGATTGCGGACATTTTCTACGATTATGCCCGGAAGCATGACACAATCCACATGTTTGCTTCGGTTGACTCTCTATCAAATCAGCGTCCTCCCTCTGCCATCCCGGTTCTCGATCCTTATTCCTCACTCCATCCATCTCATTCCTTATTCTTGACTTCACTGGTCGACCTTTGGCCTATAACAATGCTGGATTAGGCAACCACTTTGGCCCCATGGGATCCCTCCACAATGATTGTGACTTGGGAACCGCAAATGCATGCTGATAAGTGTTAAGGGCATTGTCCAAATCATAACATGGGTGAATATATGTGGTCGAATCAATATTTAAATAGTCACATACTCTAATTGCATGTGAACACGGGATCCCTATGTTTTGCCATTTTTCACAACTGCATGTTCTTTCCCGTATTTGAACTTCATAACTGTGGTTTCCCCCTCCTGCGCTACACGTGAATGAAGTAACTATCTGATATATCATCTGTTCATTGCTAAATGCCTTGAGATAGTGTTTCTCAAATTTACGCTTATTTTCATCCCACGTGTCAAAGGCATATTGACTCCATTTCTTACCCTCTAACAAGCCATTGAGGTATTCTTTGTGCTAGTCGTGGAAATATTGAACAAGTTTGGACCAAGTGAACTCAACCAACGCAGCAATAGGAAGGCTCCGTGCACCTTTCAGTACACCATTGAAGCACTTAGATATATTGGTTGTCATTGCCCCAAAACGTCTCCCACCATCATGTGATTGGGTTCACATATCCACAAACTCGCTCATTAGGTATGTCTATGGAAGATAATCTTGATTCTTTTCCTTCCCATCCTTCCCCGTCACCTTCTTCTTATTCCTAATGGTCTCCATTTCCATTTGCTTAATGGACTCCATTATGGTATCAAATTTAACTACCTGAGTAGCATATCCTGCTTTCAAGCAAGTTGACTTTAGAGTCGAGTTCTTAAAATGCGTGTTGAAGTTGCTAGCAACATGTCGAAGGCAATATCTATGAAATACCTGTGTTCTTCCATCATCCCCTCTAGGTTAGCTTGCAATGGCATTTTTGATACCGAGATGTCGATCATAAATTATGCAAATGCTTTTGTCAGGTATCACGTGGCCAATCGTATCTCTGAGGCATTGTAAAAACCACCTCCAACTGGACCCTGACTCACAATCCATAACAACAAAGGCGAGAGGGAATACCTTGTTGTTAGCGTCGGTTGCCATTGCGACCAATAACTTTCCCTGATATTTACCATACAGATGGGTCCCATCAATACTGATAACCGACTTGCAATATTTGAATCCATCAATGCTTGGACCAAACGACCAAAACACATAATTTAAAAATACGGTGTCATCTTCACCAGTGGATGTGGTACGATAGAACACCTGGGTAGTCGGATCCTGATCAATATATGCCATAAGCAACTTTTGCAATCTTTGGTAAGACTCTTCCCAATTCCTAAACATCTTCCCAATCGCCTTTTGTTTCACATCCCATACCTTGTAGTAAGAAGGCTTACGGCTCTCATATTTCGACTCTATCATAGATCTGAGATGCTTAATTGGGGTAGTGTGATCCTCACATAACTTCTGAAGGATGTTTAATGCAATAAATTTACAATTCATCATTCTACCATCATTTCGCACCCCAATCCGTATACACATGTGAGGTCCCTTGTACACAGTGACCATCCATAGTCCTTGGAGATTGGGCTTCATAACTGCGTAAACATACCACATGCATGACTTATCCACACATTTCACACAAAGTTTTATCGTGGTCAACCTACTTATGATATAATGTTTGTTTTCCTTGAGGGCACAAATTGTTAATACACGCTGCACCTCCACTTTATTGGCAAAAGTCAAGCCTTTGCACAAATTCATCCCTTCTCTCCAAGTAGACACAAATGGTGTCTCAATATGTGAAGGATTTGTTAGGTTCTAAAGACTTAGGATTTAATGTATTTAGAACTTTAATGTGTAATGTTGGCAAATCATAATCAAAACAATATGTTTAGTCTTGTTTAGGCTTGCTCAAAGTTGATTAATTATTGTAAAGTTGGAATCGAGAGGCTGCAGAAGTCTTTGTGACTTTCGGCCTGGCTCGATCGATCGAAGGATAGACTCGATCAATTGAAAGTCGGCCAGATCATTTTTTCTGTAGAATTTCCAACTTAGCCCTACCTCATTAAATGTTTAGGGTTTTATGTTTTTGCCCTAGGTATATAAGGCAAAACCCTAGCCACGTTTTTTTAAGTTGCTTCATTTGTAATTGTTGCTTATATTTTCTATTTTGTGTAAATCTCTTGTGAGATCTTTAAGGAGCTTTCCTTTACACAAAGCTTAGGGTTTTCAAGGTAGAGATTCTATCTACACCTTGATGATCAACTCGGTTGCTGACATTAGAGCTAAAGAAACACAAGCGGGGAGCTTGTAGCTGATTGGAGAATCCAAGAAAGAAGGAGTCCGTGGATTCGGAGCTTGCACGTGGTCGTGTCAGTAAGTTCTATTGGTGGGTAGCATTAGGAAGTCAAGCGGGGAGCTTGTAAGTCCTTTTGTATGAACTTCTATTCTTTCATAGTGGATTCAGGTTTACCTTGAGGATAGCTAGGTCAAATCCTTCCCAAGTTTTTACCGTGTGGTTTCCTGGGTCATCATATCTTGTGTTATTTACTTTTCCGCTGCTTTATATATTCTTGATATGATTGTGTGATTGTGATAACCTAGAATTGCTTAATTTGACTAAGTTAATCACTTGGCTAATAACTAGGTTAATCTTATTGTTGTTTTAAGGGGTCTAAAAACAATCAAGTGGTATTAGAGCGGGTAGCTCTTTCTGTTGTAGATCGTTTGATCTCTGAGCAGATCCTTGACCCCTGTTGTCATGGAACACGGACACTCTCTTGTTGTTCCTATGCTTATTGGAAAGTAAGGATGAAAGCATTCCTGAAATCCATTGATGAGAGAGTTTGGAATTCTGTTGAGTATGGATGGGAGAAGCCCATTACTCCTGTGAGTGAGTGGCAAACTTCTCAAAAAGAAGCAGCTGCATTTAATAGCAAAGCTATGAATGCCATCTTTAATGCTGTTTCTATGGAAGAATTTAAGAGAATCTTAAATGTTGAGGTTGCTCATACTGCTTGGAAAATTCTCCAAACTGTGCATGAAGGCACAAAGGCTGTCAAAATAAATAAGTTGCAGCAATTAACTTCTAGGTTTGAAAGCATTAGGATGTCTGATGATGAATCCTTTGATGAATTTTATGCTAAACTGAATGATATTGTTAATTCTGCTTTTAATTTGGGTGAAGTCTACGATTAACCTAAAATTGTTAGGAAGATTCTTGGATCTTTAACTGAAGACTTTAGACCCAAAGTGACTGCCATTACTGAGAGCAAGGATATGGACTCCATCCCTGTGGATGAACTTATAGGATCTCTTCAGTCCTATGAGTTAGACCTACCCAAAGTTAACAAATCCAAATCAATGGCTCTTAAGTCTGTTGATGATGTTGATGCTGTAGGATTTGATGATGAGCTCTCTACTACAGAGATAGCTTACCTTGCCAAAAACTTTAGAAACTTTCTTAGGAATACTAATAGAAGGGCAAGGAATACAAACACTGTTGAACCTAGAAATTTTAGGAAGAATGATCCCATTAAGGTTAACAACACTGAAAAATCTAGAGAAAGAGTAGGTCAATCTTCCAACAATTCTTTGGGTTCTCAATGTTTTGGTTGTCAAGGGTATGGTCATGTTAAATCTGAATGTCCAACATTCTTGAGGTCTAAGGGCAAAGCTATGGCTGTAACCCTTAGTGATAATGAGGTTTCTGATGATGAGTCTAGATGTGACGAGGATGGAAACTTCATTGCTTTCACTGCTACTGCTGTAGTCCATGAAAGCATATCTGTTGAGGAAAAACCCTTCTGATGGGGAACTCTTTGAGGATGCAGATCTTCAAGAGGCCTATAATAAACTTTGCAAAGTTGCTGCAAAGGATGCTATGAATGTTGAACTTGGCCTGAAGAAAATTGAATCTCTTGAGCTTGATAAGAAAAATTTGCTTGTTAAACTGTTTGATACTAATGATCTTTTGAACAATGTGAAAACTGAGAATATGCTGTTGATTGATCAAGTTAAGAAATTAGAACTTGATTTATCTGTTGCTAGATCTGCTAGTTCTAAACTTGATCAAATGTTGAGTGTTCAAAAGTATCATTCTGACAAATCTGGTTTAGGTTTTGTTGAGAGCATCTCTGTGTCTGCACCCCATTCCACTATCTTTGTTCCTTCATCTTCTTTTGAACCTTCAGTGAGTGGGGTTGTGAGTGAAACAGTTAAACCCCCTGTGAGTGAGATTGTCAAGCCTGTAGAAGTTTAACCATCTAAGAAGATTAGGGTTGATCTGAAAGAGTCTAGACTTAAGGAGTCTACCCAATCTATAGACAAGATGCCTGGTAAACCTGTTTGGGTTTGTCATTATTGTGGAAAGTCTGGGCACATTCGTCCTAACTGTTACAAGCTTCAAGCTGCTAAGAAAGCAAAAAACCAAAAGTGCCTGTGCCTCAAGCACAAGATCTTATGGCACTAATTGGTGAATTGGTAAAGGCGTTAAACCTTTATTCCAATCCTAGAGTTGGAAATCACTCGAATGTGAATAAGTACTCCAATGCTCGTGTTGCATCTAAAAAGTTTTGGATGCAAAAGACTCGATCAAATTGAGTCTTTCTAACATGGTCCTTGTGCTTCATTGCTCATTCCTCTGTGACCATTGTTCTTTGGTATTTGTGTTTTTTTTTTCTAGGACTTGCATTGCATTACATTCATGCATTTCATTCTAGGATTTATTTGTTTTCTCTTTAAAAAAAAAAAAGAAAAAAAAAAGAAAAAAAAAAAGGAAGAAAGCAAAAACATGTTTGACATTATTTTACTTGGTTTTTGAAAATAAGGTTGGTCAATTTATTTACACATATCTTGTCTTGTGTACCTTGTTTAGCTTTGATGAGCTTACTTTATTGTACTTTTCTAGTTGAAACTTTGTAGTGCATGTTGTGTGGGAAAGATGTTTATGGTCATTAATCACTTTGTCTTGCTCTTGAAGTCACATGTTATTTGACTATCGGACTTGATTCTTTTGAGAAAGGCATAAATAACCATCTCACCACTGCTCTCTAGCCAATCATGAACACCTTAGTGCATATCATAAGATTTTGTGCTCTCATAAGTGTAGCACATGCACAAAAAGAACATAAGGTGTAGCCTTGGTTTAAATACTTAATGCTTAAAATTGGTGTGTATTATTAGGCTTGATGCCAAATCACTTAACTAAAATTGGTGTGTACTATTAGACTTGATGCCATCTCACATAAATTAAAATTGATGTGTATATTATGAGGCATAAATTCAAGAAACTTACATGATTGCAAGCTTTTGTTCTAGGAGATGTGAGAGTTATAGGTTGTAACTCTTTTGGTGATAGTCTCTTTTAAATTCTATGTGATGAATTTTGTAGACTTTGTGTTTGATAGTTATTCACATATCACCTCATATGTATCTCAAGTTTTTGCTAGTAGCATACACTACACAAGTTACTCTTTGCTAAATATCGTACATGTTATTGTGTGTGTTTTTGGTCTGACCAATCAAGTTTGAAAATGTCTTGAGAATTATGCACAACATATTTGTTGCTTGAGAATTCAAAGGGAGAATGATTGAAATTGGGATTAAAACTTGGGTTTTTGAAAAAACACTTCATCTCATACTCATGCATTTTGTTCGTCATTTGTTCATGCTTTGAGGAGTTTGTGTCACAATGTGCTTGGTCCTTCAAAAATTGTGATTTTTCTCAAAAATTTTGTGAGCCTCTTCCTGTTTCGATTGATCCATTCTGTTTTTCGATTGATCGAAAATGTGCTTCATTTTATTTTAAAGTCTCGGATTGATTTGATCAATCGAATGTAATTTTTGATTGATCGAATATCGTGAATCAAGTTTTTTAAAAACTCAGATTTGACTTTTTCAAAGTCACTTTTCAAAAAGTTTCAAACTTTTATTTTCTCTCTCCGACTCGGCAAAGCTCCACAGCGATTTTTTTGTCGTTTTCTCCCAAAATTTTTGCAAGGTTTCTCTTTCCTCAAGCCGGTATGACTATTTTGTCCTTCTTTTTGAGTTTATTTTCAAATTTTCATGCATTTTTCATGCATTATACGCTCTAATTTTCAGACTATGCATATTTGGGATTTTTGTTGATTCAAGCCTTATTCTATGAAATTGATCAATGGGTTTTTGTGGGGATTTGATATAATCATGATCTATGTTGGTTGATTTGATCAATTTGAGGTTTTGTGAAAAATTAAAAATTCTAGGGCTTGTATTGAATCCGAATTGGGGATTTTGTTCAATTAGGTTAAAATTGATGAAATTGGCTTGTTGTTTTGATGTAATTGAGCATTATAATCTGTGTGTTGTGTTATGTGATGCTCAATTCCTCAATTTGTTTTTAAAAATTTCAACAAGTGGTTCTTCAATTTTGGGGTTTTTGTTAGAAACCCTATGTTCAAGCCAATTTTGTTAATCTGACCTTTAATTGAACTTAATTTTTAATGTATTAGAACATGCATCATGACATTTTAACTGTTCATGTATCATATAGATTTTTTATTCTATTTTTTGTGCTGATTTTCGGTCTGCCCTTGGTTTTGTTTTGTTTTTGTTCTTTTGGTTCTACTTTGTGTCTCTGTCCTTTCCTTAGCATCATGCTTAGGAAGACTAGAGCCCGTAAGTCTGTTCCCTCTTCTTCTCCTCCCCCACCTTCCTTTGACCGTGAGAGGTTTTCAAGTGAGAAAAAACAAGAGAATTTTGAAAAGCTGAACCTTCAGAGAAAAATTTGGGCTCAGCGTTCTGTTGTCTTAGATGAGCTTGATCCTGCCATTAGGGAAAATTTTGAGCGTCGGGGCTGGTTACCTTTGTTGGATGTTTCTGATCCTCCTCCTCCAGTTACCCTGATTAGAGAGTTCTTTTCGAACATCTCTATCTATGTCTATGATTCCAACACTCTCGTTAAGAGTTGGATATGAGGCGTAGAGTATGTCATTACTCCTACAGTAGTGGCTGATGCTTTAGGGGTACCTTTGGTCCGGCACCCTATTTACCCTTATGATAAGTCTTCTTTGTTGAGTGATGTCATGTCTTACATCACTGGGTCTTCTATCCAGTGGGGTTCTGATCCTCGGATTACCACTGCTGAGCTTCCTGAGACTATCTATCTTTTCTTTAGGATAGCTTGTCATTCTTTATGGCCCATTTCTCATCTTCACACCATTCCTCTTGAGCGGTGTGTATTTTTGTATGCTCTTGTTACTGATGCTCCTATCAGTTTTCCTCACTTGTTTCTTCATTCTTTGAATGAGGTTTATAGGAGTTCATCTACATCTCACGCTCTTGTCCATCCTATCTTTATTCATAGGATTTTGCTTCATCTTGGTCTAGATGATTTCCCTTCTTCTGAGCCTATCCATGTGATTGCCCTTATCAGTGCATCTTTTCTTAGACAGAGGGCTGCTCATCTTCGAGCTGGCTCTAAACACCCTAGGTTTGAGCCTTCTGGTACCACACCCCCTCCTTTTTCTTCTACAGGTCCTGCTCGTGAGGCTGTTCCTCATCCTGCTAGTGCTGCTGCTGGTGCTGTTCCTCCACCTCCTTCGGATGACTTCGATGTACGTCGTACCTTGGAGACTGTCATGACTGTTCAGGCGGCTCATGGTCAGATTTTGGTAGACTTGCTTGATGAGCTACGTGCTTTGAGAGCTAACTTGGCGCATTTTCGTTCACCCTCACCACCTCTTTTTGATGATGGCTTGTGATTGTCCTTTGGCATTCCGTCACAAAAAGGGGGAGTAGAGTTTTGAGACTTATAGAGGAGTTTTTTGTAGTTAAGGGGAGTTTGAGCTAGTTGAGATGTTAGATTGTATCTAGGTGCTTCACCGTGTATACTTTCTTTTTGATCTTTGGGCTATTCTTGTTGGGAAATACATTTTTTTTATATATGATTCTTGTTTCATGTGTTCATTGCTTATTGATTTATATTTATGAGTTATTCATTGATATATGTCTTTATTATGTGTTATGTGAACTTACAAGAATTTTTTTGATGTATCTAACTTAGGGGGAGAGTTAGTTTACATATCTGTTGATTTACTGTTTTTCTGTCACACATGCGTTTATGCGTTTGTTGAGTGTTTCAGGAATATACAGGGTGATTCAATTGAGCTGCTATCTACACTTGTAACTGATGGATGGTAGTTAGGATTGAATTTTATTTTATGAGCATTACTTTTTGTAAAAAGCTTTTTACTTGTAAACTTTGAGCTTTTAATTTGTGTTTTGTCATGGATTGTCAAAGGGGGAGTTTGTTAGGTTCTAAAGACTTAGGATTTAATGTATTTAGAACTCTAATGTGTAATGTTGGCAAATCATAATTAAAACAATATGTTTAGTCTTGTTTAGGCTTGCTCAAAGTTGATTAATTATTGTAAAGTTAGAATCGAGAGGCTGCAGAAGTCTTTGTGACTTTTGGCCTAGCTCGATCGATCGAAGGATAGACTCGATCAATCGAAAGTCGGCCAGATCATTTTTTCTGTAGATTTCCAACTTAGCCCTACCTCATTAAACGTTTAGGGTTTTATGTTTTTGCCCTAGGTATATAAGGCAAAACCCTAGCCACGTTTTTTTGAGTTGCTTCAATTGTAATTATTGCTCATATTTTCTGTTTTGTGTAAATCTATTGTGAGATCTTTGAGGAGCTTTCCTTTGCACAAAGCTTAGGGTTTTCAAGGTAGAGATTCTATCTACACTTTGATGATCAACTTGGTTGCTGCCATTGGAGCTTAAAGAAACACAAGCGGGGAGCTTGTAGCTGATTGGAGAATCCAAGAAAGAAGGAGTCCGTGGATTCGGAGCTTGCACGTGGTCGTGTTAGTAAGTTCTACTAGTGGGTAGCATTAGGAAGTTAAGCGGGGAGCTTGTAAGTCCTTTTGTATGAACTTCGATTCTTTCATAGTGGATTCAGGTTTACCTTGAGGATAGCTAGGTCAAATCCTCCTCAGGTTTTTACCTTGTGGTTTCCTGGGTCATCATATCTTGTGTTATTTACTTTTCTGCTGCTTTATATATTCTTGATATGATTGTGTGATTGTGATAACCTAGAATTGCTTAATTTGACTAAGTTAATCACTTGGCTAATAACTAGGTTAATCCTATTGTTGTTTTAAGAGGTCTAAAAACCATCAGGATCAACCATATTTTCCCAAGTATTTGCAGAAAATGACAAGGCAAGAGGTGCGTAGGTAGGGATTGTGTTCTTAATGTTTTGGACACTAAGAACATTGTCTGCATTAGGTTCATTACCGTCCAATGTGTCATCGTTATCAATGTCCCTCTCAAAGTCCCTAAAGTCCCCTCTCTCAATCTTGTCTTCAATCTCATCTCTATCGACAAAATCTTCACCATCAATGTCAGCACTCTCATCAACATAGTCGTCATCATCATCCTCATCCTCATCCTCATCATCATTCTCATCCCCATCATCATTCTCATCCTCATCCTCATCCTCATCATCATCATCATTGGCATGAACATCATCATGCTCTACATGTGTAAAATACTCATATTGAGCACCCGGAATTATAAACTGTAAACTTGTTTGTGTTTGTTGGATTTCCTTGATACCAAATTCTGTGCGCGGCTCCAACTATATGTATAACTCAATGTTAGTTACTTCAGGTATTCTCTCCAACTTGTCAAACATGATCTTCACATGTTTGTCTGTTTCTATTGCCATATACTTGTAATTAATCTAGTGCTTCAGGATTTCATTCGACATACGATAATTAATTTGTATGTTGTGCATAACAGGATTCTCACACAACTCTTCCATAACCATCATCTTCAATTCGTCAAGGGTCTTGAACCTACGATCAATTTGGGTATAATAGCTCTTTATACCCGGCCCTTCAAATGGTAATCCCTTGTTCGCATTGGCATTTTTTAGCGGACCACCGTAGTATAGGATTATATCAATTTCAGGCATTGTGAACTTGTTAAAGTCAAGTTACTATGTTAGTTAAAAAAACATTTTATCTAGTTAAACTACACAAAGTACAAATTCCAATTCATTCAAAGGGTATGAATTTCATTACACATTCGTTATTGGAGATATAGGACTGCATGATCGAAATAATACTTAGATATCCAGATTCACAAAAAATCAAATATTAGTAGGATAGATCCCATGACCCTAGAAATGTTATTTAGTATTATATAAAGGGAATGAATCCCAACATGAAAACATGTTTCAACAAATGATAAGGAACATAAAAAATGAATCATATATTTCACATATTAGACATCACTTTTTTGTAAGATTTACAATAGCCCAAAGGTAGTTTTCAACAGTTAAATGTTGAAGCATTACACAAAACTTCATACTAAGCATCCTAGTAAGGAAGAATGGATTTCAGTGAAACTAGAAGCAGAATTCCAAATATATTGTAGAAGTTCAATTCAAAATATTAGGGTGCATGTAATCTCCCACTTCAAAAATGAAAAGCTAAATTCTTCAAAAGCACCGGACAGCCCAAGTCTAGAAAGAATTTTTACAATTTATTAGTTTGGTTACATAGTAACTGTATAAAAAAAAAAGGTTAGGATCTAAATGGGGGCAGCTTTATAAAGAATTCATAGAGCACAACCAAATTAGTTAGGATAAGATCTTAGTTTTTATTTATTTATTATGTTTAAGATCTAATAACTCTCACAGGCAATATAGTTGATCCTTCACATATTGTAAGATCATTGGATTAACTAAGTTTATTCTCTATGTAATCCCATGATAGTTTCAAGATAAGTTTAACTCTCACTGGCAATAAGTTTAACTCTCACAGGCAATAAGTTTATTCTCTAAGTTGATCCTTCACATATGTAATCCAATGATAGTTGATCCTTCACATATTGTAAGATCATGCAAATAAATACTCAAAAAATTAACTAAGTTATATTAACTATCTACAAAATAAATACTCAAACTCTTTAACCCACACCCATAGACAACTAATACCCAACTACAATGACAATCAAATAAAAAAACTCTTACCTGATATGAATTTGTTGAGAGGGAAAAGCAGTGAGAGGCAATGTGATGTGAGAGTTATGGGTGAGTGAGAGTTAGTCAGGCTGAGTGTATGGGTAAGTGTCTGTGTGTCTCGGTTGAATGTCTGTGAGGCTGAGAGTTATGCTCTATTTTTCGGTCTACTGCATTTGACATGTTTTATAATTTTTTTCCAGTGGAACTCGAGTCTTTTAAGACTCGAGTTCTACACGAATTTTATATAGATTTCATGTTTGTAAGACTCGATTTTTATTTTGTAAAAATCGAGTCTTACAGACTCGAGATCTAAGTGGAGTTTTTTAAGTCCAGCTCAGCAACTGGTCCGTTAGCGCGTGGCTTGAGATTTAAACAGTATCTCGAGTTTTAGAAACTCAAGATGCTATTTTCCTTAATTTTTCCAAACGTTGGTTAACTTACTACAATGTTAAGCATTACATAGTTGGTTTGCAAATTTCCCCTTAGTTTTGTTGTACTTGATTTTTGTAGAGAACTAACCCCGGCTGTAATTGATGTATTTAGTAGAAGTGGAGTAGCTTGCTGCTTGCTCTTCTTGCCTGCCATATATGTGTTTGAAGAGATATTATTAATCAAATTTTTGTTGCATTCTTTCACATTGTAGCAGGGGTGATCAATTTAATGTAGATTAATTGATAGGATTAAATTTCCAACCTGTCTGAATTGGAGCAGCAAACTGGTGAGCCAATTGACTGGTGTCCCTTTTTTTAGTGTGCTGGTGGCCTTATACTAGAAAATAGCATATCTTGTCAGACATAACATCCCTTTTTTTAGTTATATCAGTTTTAGCATAGAGCTTCATGGTTTATTTTTTACCCCAGCCTATTTTGTATTCTAGAGTTGATTGAATTGTAGTTTTAGCTGTGTTTCTCTTTGTATCTTTGCAAACCCATGTAGCCAACCTTTCTGAAATTTTTTACCCCAGCTTCATTGATTTCTGTCTTGTATTCTAAAGTTGATTGAATCATAGTTTTAGCTATGGGTTTGAATTTGTTTAGTGAAAACTGTTGGGTTCTAAGAAATTAGGAATTAATGTATTAGAACTTCAATTTGTATTTTGTTGGCAAACCATGATCAAAACATTTAGTCTAGGTTTAGGCTTGCTCAAAGTATGTTTATTTGTAAAATTGGAATCGAGTGATTGCAGAATTTACTGGACTAAATCTGTAAGTCTCGATCGATCGAAAATTAGACTCGATAGATCGAACCACATACAGATTTATTTTTCTGCAGAGTTCCAGTTCAGCCCAAACTCTATTTAAACGTCTTGGGGTCCAAGTAAAACACTCCTATATATAAGGAAAACCCTAGAACGTTTTTGAGACTTTTGGAGAGAGAGATTAGAGTGCCTCTTGTGCCTCCTTTTATTTTTAGGGTTTTATACCCAAACCTCTCTAAGTTTTTGTTGCTCATATTTGCTGTTTATGTGAATCTCTTGTGAGATCTTTGAGGAGCTTTCCTTCACATAAACTTAGGGTTTTCAAGGTAGAGATATTATCTACATCTTGATGATCAACAAGGTTGCAGCCATTGGAGCTTAAAGAAACACAAGCGGGGAGCTTGTAGCTGATTGAAGGAATACAAAGAAAGAAGTAGTCCGTGGATTCGGAGCTTGCACGTGGTCGTGTCAGTAAGTTCTACTGGTGGGTAGCATTAGGAAGTCAAGCGGGGAGCTTGTAAGTCCTTTTGTATGAACTTTGATTCTTTCATAGTGGATTCAGGTTTGCCTTGAGGATAGGTGGGTAAAATCCTCCCCAGGTTTTTTACCGGTTTGGTTTTCTTGGGTGATCATATCTTGTGTTCTTTATTATTTCCGCTGCTTTATATGTTTTATATGCATGATATGATTATTTGATTGTTTTAACCTAGAATTGTTTAATTTGACTAAGTAACAACTTGGCTAATTAATCTAAGCTACGCAATCTAATTGTTTTTAAGGGGTCTAAATTTCCAACAAGTGGTATCAGAGCGGGTAGCTCTTCTGTTTTAAATCTTTTGATCTAAGAGTTGATCCTTGACCCCTGTTGTCATGGATAATTTGAATTGTGTTTCTGATCATGTTTCTGCTCATGCTTCTGCTGATTTTTTTGATGCTTTTGAAACTTTTCGTAAGGAATTATCTAAATCTTTGAAAATTGCTAAGAAATTTAAAGAAGAGTTAAAATTGGCTAATCTTGAAAAAGAGGAATTGCTTGTTAGATTAGATGAATCTAATAAAAAGAATGAGTTTTTGAGAAATCAAATTTCCTCTCAAGATGAGAAGATGAAAAGCTTGGAACAAGAGTTAGTTGAATCTAAGTCTAAAATTGAAAATTTGACTAGTACCAAGCCTGCTGATGATAACAAAAGTGTTTCTGTTTCTCTTAAGCCTAAAACTGAGAAAGTTTATATCCCTCATTTCAAAAGGAATGATAAAGAAAAGGCTTATTTTGCTAGGTTAGACAAAGGTAAAAGTTCTGATGTAGACGCTGAAGTTTCTAAACCTATGTCTAATCCTACTGTTAAAGAGCATAAGAATTTTGTTTTTGTGCCTACTTGTCACCTTTGTGGCGTTGTTGGTCATATTAGACCAAATTGTTCTTTGTTGAGGCAAAAACCAAAATCTGAAACTAGATTTATTGTTAGGAATACTGATGTTCCTAAATTTGTTCCTGTTTGTCACTTTTGTGGTGTCTCCGATCACATTCGTCCTAATTGTCATAAGTTGAAATTTAAGCATTCTGTATGTCAATCTAGGATAGGTGATGATATTTCTCCTGCCATAAGTCCATATAAATTGTTTCATATGCTTTTGAAAAATTTAAGCTTGTTGGCTTGTGAAAGGAATTTGCAGGATTTTAGTCTGTCTCAGAAGATTGGTGTAATTCCTCAAATACACTCTGCTTCACATGGATTTCCACCTACAAAGCCAAAGACTCGTGCTAGATGGGTAAGAAAAGATTCTCCAAGGTGAGTGTTGCTAACTTGTCCTTGATTTAATTCTTTCAATTATTTGTGGACATGTTTTGTTTTTGTTTTTGGTTGTTTTGTTTTTTAGGTTGTTTTTATTAAAAAAAAAAAAATCCAAAAACATTGAAAATTTTCAAAAAGACAAAAATATTTTTTTTGTATCTTGTTTTATTTTTCTTGAGGATTACATGAGTTTTAATATCTCTCTTGATTTAGAACATGCTTGACATTGTGGTGAAACTTGAATAGCATGTGTTATAAATGTGCTAAGCTATTTTTGACTTTATGTACTAGTTTGTACATGTACTCATGGGTTAATTAAGAAATTGATATTTTTTGTTTGTGTATCCTCTATAGCTTAGTTAAGCACTCTCATGCATTGCATTTGCATTGATCATTTAGCACAATGTGTGTTTTTTTTTTTTTGGTCATATATTTTTTTTCAAAATCTCAACAAGTGGTTATAACGTTTGTTAAAACCAAAAAGATTTTTGTGTTTTGTATTATAGATCTTGGATTTATAGTCAAGGATTGGCCATTTTATCTTTACATAACTTGTTTATGTACCCTGTTTAGTTTTGATGAGCTTATTTATTGCACTTGACTAGTTGGAACTTTGTAGTGCATGTTGTGTGGGAAAGATGTGTGTGGTTTTTAATCACTTTGCCTTAATCATGAAGTCACATGATCTTTGACTGTCGGACTTGATCATTTTGAGAAAGGCATAAATAACCATCTCACCACTATTCACTAGCCAATCATGAACACCTTAGTGCATATCATAAGATTTTATGCTCGAGAAAGTGTAGCACATGCACAGAAAGAATATAAAGTGTAGCTTCAACTAAATTAAAACTGGTGTGTACTATTAGGCTTGATGCCAATTCACTTAATTCAAACCGGCGTGTACTATTAGGCTGAATGCCAATTCACATAAATAAGAGGCAAAAATACAAGAAACTTACATGATTGCAAGCTTTTGTTCTAGGAGATGTGAGAGTTATAGGATGTAACTCTTTAGGTGATAGTCTCTTTTAAATTCTATGTGATGAATTTTGTAGACTTTGTGATTGATTACTATTCACATATCACCTCACATGTATCTCAAGCTTTTGCTAGTTGCACACACTACACAAGTTACTCTTTGTTAAACTTGGTACATTATATTGTATGTGATTTTGTTGTGGCCATCCAAGATTAAAAGTTCCTTGATTTTAATGCAAAATGTGTTTCAAGTTTGAAAATTTTGAAAATATCTTGAGATTTGTGCACAGCATATTTGCTGCTTAAGGAAATTCAATGGAGAATGATTGAAACTTGTTTTTGAGAAAATTGGGTTTAAAAATTTGGGTTTTTGAAAAAGCATTCCATTTCATACTCATGCATTTTGTTTTCATTGTTCTAATGCTTTGAGGAGTTGTTTTCAAAATTAGGTCTGCGTTTTTGAAAACAGTGATTTTTCTCAAAATTTTTATGAGTTTCTGCCCATTTTGATCGATCCAGTCTGATTTTCAATCGATCGAAAAAGTGCCCTAGATTGTTCTAAAATGACTGTTTCATTCGATCGATCGAATGTAATTTTCGATCAATCGAAAGTTGCGAATCAGATTTTTAAAAAAGGGTTTGTTCTTGATCTGAATTGGGGCTTTTGTGAAATTGAGTTGAATTTGATGAAATTGGCTTGTTATTTTGATGAAATTAGGCATTATACTCTATGTGCTGAGTTTAGTAATGCTAAATTCATCAATTTGTTTAAAATTTTCAACAAGTGGTTTTCAATTTTTGGTATTTTTGTTAGAAATTCCCTGCTCAGGCCAATTTTGTCAAATTTAATCTCAATTGAACTTACTTTTTTTACTGCATTAGTACATGCATCATGGCACTGTATTTGTTCATGCATCATATAGATTTTTATTCTATTGTTTTTGTGCTAATTTGCAGTCTACCCTTGGTTTGTGTTTAAGATTCACATGCATTGCATTGATTTCTGTATCCATCTTGCAGTTTTGCAGTCATATCTCTCATTGTTTTCACACATAGCATGCATACACTTTGCTACATTGGGTACTCAACTTGATCAAAAAATTGATTGATTAATTTTTGAGCGATGTACTTTCTAGTATATGCCTTTTTTTCGTGTGAACTGTAGAAAATATTTTTCTTAAGAGATATGATGGATAATCAATGTGCAAATATTTTCTATACTCATGCAACTGTTTATGGGTCACATAATGCCATGTTTGCATTTTGTTGAAAGAGAGAATATTTTTTCTTCATGTGTATCCTCACCTTTGTTTTTAACTTTGGTCCTGCTGGTGAGGATGTTCCTGATCTTGCTGCTGCTGCTGCTGCTGTTCCCCACCCCCTTTATTTTTCCCAAAACTGTTTTTTTCCACAACTTGTTTTGTTTTTCCTATTTTTATAGGGGAGAAAAGTTTTTTTTAAATTGTGTTGTTCATAGGGGGAGCTGTCTCTATTTTCTATAGAGTTGAATTGTTTTGTGTTCCCCTTGATTCTCTGTTTTCTCTTATCCTTTGTTACGTGTGTTAACTGTTTACTCTTTGTATGAGTTGTCTTTGTCAATACGTGACAAAAATGGGGAGAAATTATTGATTTATGGGAATCATGTTTGTCTTGTTTAGGGGGAGTTGAAATTATTTTTTGAAAGGGGAGAATATGAATAAAAACTTTTTGTTGTATCTAACTTAGGGGGAGAGTTAGTTTACTTATGTTTTTATTTCTCTTTCTTGTTCACTACTCATTGATTTTTATTTATGAGTTATTCATGATATATGTCTTTGTTTTGTATTTTGTGAAGTCAAGAATTTTTTTACTATTTTTCTGTCACACATGCGTTTATGCGTTTTGTTTAGTGTTTCAGGAAGTATACAAGTTGATTCAATTTTGCTGCTGTCTACACTTGCAACTGATGGATAGTAGTTAAGATTGGATTTGTTGTTATGAGCATTATCTTTGTATTAGGCTATTTGTAACTTTGAGCATTTCATGTTTGTGATGTGTTTTGTCACGGATTGCCAAAGGGGGAGATTGTTGGGTTCTAAGAAATTAGGAATTAATGTATTAGAACTTCAATTTGTATTTTGTTGGAAAACTATGATCAAAACATTTAGTCTAGGTTTAGGCTTGCTCAAAGTATGTTTATTTGTAAAATTGGAATCGAGTGATTGCAGAATTTATTGGACTAAATCTGTAAGTCTCGATCGATCGAAAATTAGACTCGATAGATCGAACCACATACAGATTTATTTTTCTGCAGAGTTTCAGTTCAGCTCAAACTCTATTTAAATGTCTTGGAGTCCAGGTAAAACACTCCTATATATAAGGAAAACCCTAGAACGTTTTTGAGACTTTTGGAGAGAGAGATTAGAGTGCCTCTTGTGCCTCCTTTTATTTTTAAGGTTTTGTACCCAAACCTCTCTAAGTCTTTGTTGCTCATATTTGCTGTTTATGTGAATCTCTTGTGAGATCTTTGAGGAGCTTTCCTTCACATAAACTTAGGGTTTTCAAGGTAGAGATATTATCTACATCTTGATGATCAACAAGGTTGCAGCCATTGGAGCTTAAAGAAACACAAGCGAGGAGCTTGTAGCTGATTGAAGGAATACAAAGAAAGAAGTAGTCCGTGGATTCGGAGCTTGCACGTGGTCGTGTCAGTAAGTTCTACTGGTGGGTAGCATTAGGAAGTCAAGCGGGGAGCTTGTAAGTCCTTTTGTATGAACTTCGATTCTTTCATAGTGGATTCAGGTTTGCCTTGAGGATAGGTGGGTAAAATCCTCCCCAGGTTTTTTACCATTTGGTTTTCCTGGGTGATCATATCTTGTGTTCTTTATTATTTCCGCTGCTTTATATGTTTTATATGCATGATATGATTATTTGATTGTTTTAACCTAGAATTGTTTAATTTGACTAAGTAACAACTTAGCTAATTAATCTAGGCTACGCAATCTAATTGTTTTTAAGGGGTCTAAATTTCCAACAGAAACTGAGCGAGGTGGAGTTATCAGCTTGCTTCCTGATAATCTTAGCGAAATTGGTGTGGAGTACATTGGGGTTGGTTATTCATTACATTGTTCATATTGAATTATATCTCTCTTTTTTTTTTTCTTTTTTTTAGCCACCTATATCCATCCCTTTTATACAAACAAACTATGTGTCAGGACCTGGTATTTTCTAAAACACTTTGTGTTCTTCCACTTTCATTATAGTCATAATAGTTTCTCCACTTCTTTTCACTCCTTAACAAAAACACCATTATCTACTACCAATCTAAATCACACACACAAAAAAAACACAACAAAAAGAGGGGGGGGGGGGGATCAATACCAACACTATAAGTTTCACAGTTAAAGTAAATACAACCACTGATTCTCTCACTTGCTGGATTGTGTTCCTAGCAATAATTATGTAAGCATCCAATAAGAAGTTGTATAATTGGCTGGAAACTCAGATTTAGTTTATTATGTAACATCAGTAGCCTTAAGTATAGGATCCTGGAAAAAAGAAAATTTTTTGTACCTAAAAGAGAAGACACTTTTTTTGAGAAGAAGGAAGTATGAATTATATTTATGCCCTGCATCCCCTAGAACTCCAGGCCTTCTAATATTAAAATTTAACAATGAATTGACTCCAATTTGACACCAGGGCAAGCCCATAAATAAAAGTTGATAGGGCATCTGTCTGTATGTTGATAGCCCATAAACAGAAGTTAATAGCTCTAGACTCTTACTGTGTTAGTCTTGACTGTTTCACTTAACTTGAATTGTCTATTGCGTTGCTTTAAATACAAATTTTGTATTTGTAGAACCAAATTTGTATTGGGTTTTTGTTTTTAAATGGTTTATCACATTTTATTTGCAACTAAACTGTGTATTGTTGTTTTTTGGTTTTACAATTTTTGATATATTCAATGAGTGTTAAGGAATGTCTCAATGAGTGTGAGATTCCCCCCATCTAATCCATTCTTCTGCTTTCTAGAATATTTTTTTTGGAGAAACTTCTGCTTTCTAGAATGGTAGACAACAATGCTGATAAAATGTGTATAGTGAAGAAGTTTTTTGAAAATTATAATGGAAAAGGGGCAATTGAAGTATATTGGAAACATGATCTAATTTAAAAAGGAAGAAAAAAAAAAAAAACAGCACTACCTAGCAAGCTGGGATACTAAAAGATGTTAATCTACCCTCAAATTACATGGCAGATATATACAACATCATTTGAATGTGTAGAATTTGTCTTAAAAAAAAAGGAGTCAGAACCACAATCTAAAAAATTTCATAGCAAACATCAACTGCCAATTAAAACAGCTGATAAATATTCAATACG
Organism: Quercus gilva; assembly: GCA_023621385.1. Classification (NCBI taxonomy): domain Eukaryota; kingdom Viridiplantae; phylum Streptophyta; class Magnoliopsida; order Fagales; family Fagaceae; genus Quercus; species Quercus gilva. The sequence goes on from CM042477.1 coordinate 59,846,592, forward strand.
ATCTTAAACATATAGGCATTTTTCTAAACTGTGTCAAACTTACAATTTGCAGATTCTCTTAACCACTTTTTAAACTTGAGTTACCTCTGAAACTTTGATATTTTTTTTTACTTAAGTTTTCAAAACTTCCAACTTTTTTATTAAGGTGAAACTGTGGAAACTTCAAAGTTGAACCATGCAGCCTGCAGAGCTATCTAATAGTAAATATGCTTCTTTTGGGGGTTAATAAAAGAGCTTTCTTGTTGGCTGCATTGTTTAGATAAGAAACTAATAGGCCCAGGCAAGCCTGATAAGACCTGGGAAAATAATTCTTTACTATCAGTTATGATGGTTGTGTGTTAAGGGATGTATCAATGAGTGTAAAGGTTAGAATTTTTTATATATTCATTAGGTTTTGTAGAGATAGTTGACCTTCAAGTGAGGGATGGACTCACTAAGAAGCTGGAATAACCTACTGTAGATGGGTGGGATGTCATTTCAAATTTTAAGGCATTTTGATTTTTTTTCCCAGTTACTTTATTGCTTTTTTTCTTGGCTTTAAGAGACCCCATTCCTTTCCTTTCCTTTACTCAATTGTCATTATCTTTGGCATCTATATCTACCATAGCAAAGTTGGATTATTTACCTCTATATTGTGCTCATCTACAAGATACTATGCCCTCTAATGTAGACCTCTCTCTATTACTGTGATGATTCCATTGAAACTTCAATATTCAATAGTGTGCAAATAATGGGCTTGAATGGAATGGCCTTTTTACCACAAATATAAGTTTATACATAGATAATTGTACTTTTTTTTTTTCTAATGAATCCTGAGCATTGCAGGAGAGTATAACTTATCGTCAACAAGTGGAACAATAGTTTATATTGATTTGGACATTCCTGAGACTGCTAAATTCAAAGATCAGTACGTGCTTTGTTTTGGATTCACATTTTTAATTTATTTACAGTCTCTACAATACTGCTTAAAGCATCAATGCAAGCTGTATTGTGAAAACTGATGCATGGCACCATGTTTGGTGGGTAATAGGTCTGCAACCACAAATGGCCATATCTGACTGAAATAGTAGGTTTACTCATAGGATTACACTTTCTCAAACATAGTCAGCAAAAAAAAAAAAAAAAAAAAAATTATAAAGTCCCCACCAAACTAGATGATTGGTTTAATGATTGGTATATAATTGGTTTAATAATTTTTTCCTCACATCGAGTAAAGAATATAAATGATTGATAATATATTTTTGGTCACTAATTTTAGTTTTGGATTAAAATTATAGATCTATGTGTTAGCCCAAACATCATGAGAAACTTTATACTATAAGGTGTTAGTTCTGGACTCTGTGACAAATCTATGTATTGTAAAAAGAGGTGACTCTCATATTTGATCCTCCCATGATACATACATATATTGCCTTTATCACGAAATTCATGTTTATGTGCAAAGCTCATGTTTCATGTTTTCTTACAATATCCCTTTATGCTTTGTCTATCCAACTAAGAAATCCAATGATCTTTGAACCTTAACTTCAGAAACTTAGAGCAAACATATTCCCATAACCTTTAACTTTCTACTTTCTTCAGTTACCTATTGTAATGTTTCCCTTTATCTTGGATTCACATCAATATAGATATTTAAAAAGCGACAAAATCACCATTTTCAAAGGTCACAATACTATACCATGTCTGTAATACTATGTCTAATATCTTTACGTAATATAACAGGCTTGTGGAAAATAACCAACCAATAGTACAAATGCCAAAGCAATTCAAATCACAAGTGACAATTCAAGAAGAGATGAACATCAACAGAAGAACCATAAGTGAAATAACAAAAATTATGTGGGACTCTGATAGTGAGGTAAGAAAAAAAAATACCTTCAACAATAACATTGTGTCCTTAACATTGCTTTATGTACTATAGACCTGCTTTTACAAAATTTAACTATAAAATTATGAATTGATTGATATTAAATTCAATTTTTAGGAAACTATCTTTACCTGTCAAGGGAAGATTATAAACATTGACATAGATAATTCTAGTTGGTACTTCATCTCATGCGAAGTATGTTGTAAAAAGGTAAAGTTAAGAGATAAATTTTTATGGTGCGACAGTTGCAACAAAAAGGCATGCTTCCCAATCCAAAGGTACACAAAATAAAAATGTTTATTTTTTATATTAAAATACACAACAACTAATATGATATTAACATTATATATGTCATTTCTTTTATTAGGTATAGAATTCAATTAAAGGTTTAAGATAGCTCAAGAATGGCCACATTCATTTTATTTGATTCAGAAGTAGAAAAATTACTCAACATATTAGCCAAAGACCGTTTGAACAAATCTTTAGAGGTGAGAATATGGAAGATAAAATTAGTATTTAATATTTACTAAACTTTACTTGAGTGTACAATTTGAAAAATGTTACTTTTGTTAGGAGCCCGATGAAGTCATCCTTCCTGTGCAAATAGATAGAAAATCTGAAAGGAAAACAATTTGTTTTCCAAATACAACTAAATGACTATTATTTCAAGTATGGATGGGAATTCTACACCGTCAAGAAACTTTTTGACTCTTTTGAAGAAACTGACAAAGCAATTAAGCTTGATAAAATGACAGAAGTAAGTATTCTTTAATTTAGCAAAATTACAAATATGATATTTAAGATGTATATGAACGGTTTTAGACCCCTTAAAAACAACCAGATTGCGTAGCCTAGTTAATTAGCCAAGTTGTTACTTAGTCAAATTAAGCAATTCTAGGTTAAAACAATCAAATAATCATATCATGTATATAAAACATATAAAGCAGTGGAAATAATAAAGAACACAATGATATGATCACCCAGGAAACCACACGGTAAAAACCTGGGGAGGATTTGACCCACCGATCCTCAAGGTAAAACAGAATTCACTATGAAAGAATTGAAGTTCTTACAAAAGGACTACAAGCTCCCCGCTCGACTTCCTAATGCTACCCACCAGTAGAACTTACTGAAACGACCATGTGCAAGCTCCGAATCCACGGACTCCTTGTTTCTTGAATTCCTCAATCAGCTACAAGCTCCCCGCTTTTTTTTCTTTAAGTTCCAATGGTTGCAACTATAATGATCTTCAAGATATTGAAATCATCTCTACCTTGAAAACCCTAAGTTTTGTGTAAAGGAAAGCTCCTCTAAGATCTCACAAGAGATTCACACAAAACAGCAATGTATGAGCAACAATACAATATGGACAACCTCCAAAAACGTGGCTAGGGTTTTGTTTAAATACCTAGGGTAAAAACATAAAACCCTAAATGTTTAATGATGTAGGGCTGAGTTGGAAATTCTGTAGAAAAATCAACCTGTGCGATTTTCGATCGATCGAGCCTGTCCTTCGATCGATCGAGCCAGGCCGAAAGTCCCAAGTACTTCTGCAGCCACTCGATTCCAACTTTACAATAATAAACCAACTTTGAGCAAGCCTAAAAAGCTCAAAGTTTATAATAAAAAGCCCTTTACAAAAAGTGATGCTCATAAACCAAATTCAATCCTAATTACTATCCATCAGTTGCAAGTGTAGAAAGCAGCCAAATTGAATGCACCTGTATATTCCTGAAACACTCAACAAACGCATAAATGCATGTGTGACAGAAAAACAGTAAATCAACAGATATGTAATCTAACTCTCCCCCTAGGTTAGATACACCAAAAATAAACACATTCTTGAAAGTTCACACAACATATAATAAAGACATATATCAATGAATAACTCATAAATATAAATCAATAAACAGTGAACACATAGAATCAAGAATCATATATATAAAAAATGTATTTCCCAACAAGTATAGCCCAAAAAGAAAGTATACATATAGTGAAGCACCTAGATACAATCTAATCACAAAAATTCCACTAGCTCTTCAAAAAGAAACAAAAAGTCCCCCTAGCTACAAAAACCCCTCGACAAGTATCCAAACTCTACTCCCCCTTTTTGTGACGGAATGCCAAAGGACATCACAGGCCATCATCAAAATGAGGTGGTGAGGATGAACGAAGATGCGCCAAATCCGCTCTCAGAGCACGAATCTCATCGAACAAGTCCACCAAAATTTGACCATAAGCCGCCTGAACGTTCATGACAGTCTCCAAAGTACGACGAACATCGAAGTCAACCGCAGGAGGTGGAGGAACAGCAAAAGCAGCACCGACAGGATCAGGGACAGCCTCATGAGCAGGACCTGTAGAAGAAGAAGGGGGTGCGGAACTAGAAGGCTTAGACCTAGAGTGTTTAGAGCCAGCTCGAAGATGAGCAGCCCTCTGTCTAAGGAAGGAGGCACCTATGGGAGCAATCACATGAACAGGCTCAGAAGAAGGGAAATCATCTAAACCAAGATGAAGTAAAATCCTATGAATAAAGATAGGATGAACAAGAGCATGAGTAGTAGATGAACTCCTATAAACTTCGTTCAAAGAACGAAGAAAAAGATGAGGAAAACTGATAAGAGCATCAGTGACAAGAGCGTACAAAAAGACACACCTCTCAAGAGGAATGGTGTGCAGATGAGAAATGGGCCAAAGAGAGTGACAAGCTATCCTAAAGAAGAGATAGACAGTCTCAGGAAGCTCAGCGGTGGTGATCCTAGGATCAGAACCCCACTAGATAGAAGACCCAGTGATGTAAGACATGACATCACTCAACTCTGGTGACTCATCATAAGGATAGACAGGGTGATGTACCAAAGGTACCCCTAGAGCATCTGACACTACTGTAGGAGTAATGACATACTCTACGCCTTGTATCCAACTCTTAACTAGAGTGTTGGAATCATAGACGCGGATAGAGATGTTCGAGAAGAACTCTCTAATCAGGGTAACTGGAGGAGGATCAGAAACATCCAGCAGTGGTAACTAGCCCCTACGCTCAAAGTTTTCCCTAATGGCAGGATCAACCTCATCTAAGGTGACAGAACGCTCAGCCCAAATTTTTCTCTTAAGGTTTAGAGTCTCATAAATCTCTTGGTTTTTCTCACTCAGGAACCTCTCACTATCAAAGGAAGGTGAGGGAGGAGAAGGAGAGGGAATAGACCTACGGGCTCTAGTCTTCCTAGGCATGATGCTAAGGAAAGGACAGAGACACGAGGAAAAACCAAAAAGAATAAAACAAAATCAAGGGCAGACTGCAAATTAGCACAATAATCAATAGAATAAAAATCTATAAGATGCATGAATAAATACAATGCCATGATGCATGTACTAATGCAGTAAACAGGTTCAAATTAAGTTCAATTACATAAAATTGGCTCGAACATAGAGTTTCTAACAAAAACCCTAAAAAATTTGAAATCCACTTGAAAAATTTTGCAGCAAATTGATGAATTAATCATTACACAATGTTGAAAACAGATTAGAATAACTAATTTCATCAATACAACAAGCCAATTTCAACAATTAAACTTTAATTGAACAAAATCCCCAATTTGGATCAAGAGCAAACCCTAGATTTTTCAAAATTTCACCAAACTCAAAATTGATCAAATTAACAGGCAAGGATTATGTTTATGATGTGTCCCCACAAAAACCCAATGATCAATTGCACAAAATAGGGCTTGAATCAAACAGAAAATCCCGATATGCAAAGTCCGAAAATCTCCCTCAAATGCATGGATTAATGCATAAAAACATGAAAATAAAATCAAAAGGAAGGACAAAAGAGTCTTACCGGCTTGAGGAAAGAGAAACTTTGCAAAAAATTCAGAGGAAAACGACAAAAATTTGAACTATTGAGCTTGCCTTGTCAGAGAGAGAAAGAAAAAGTTTGAAAACTTTTTGAAAAAGTGTTTGAAAAAGTCAGATCTGATCTTTTAAAAAAGCTTCTCCACGATCTTCGGTCGATCGAAAATTACATTCGATTGATCGAATGAAACAGTCATTTTAGAACAAAGGCACTTTTTCGATCGATCGAAAATCAGGATGGATTGATCGAACTGGGCAGAGGCTCACAAAAATTTTGAGAAAAAACACAATTTTGAAAAACGCAATCCTAATTTTGAAAACAACTCCTCAAAGCATTTGAATAACGAACACAAAATGCATGAGTATGACATGGAATGCTTTTTCAAAAACCCAAATTTTAAACCCAATTTTCTCAAAAACAAGTTTCAATCATTCTCCCATTGAATTTTCTTAAGCAACAAATATGTTGTGCACAAATCTCAAGATATTTTCAAACTTGGTTGGTCAGATCAAAAACACACACACTAGCATGTACAGTGTTTAACAAAGAGTAACTTGTGTAGTGTGTGATACTAGCAAAAACTTGAGATACATGTGAGGTGATATGTGAATAGCAATCAAACACAAAGTCTACACAATTCATCACATAGAATTTGAAAGAGACTATTACCTAAAGAGTTACATCCTATAACTCTCACATCTCCTAGAACAAAAACTTGCAATCATGTAAGTTTCTTGCATTTTTGCCTCTTATTTTGTGAATTGGCATCAAGCCTAATAGTACACACCGGTTTGAATTAAGTGAATTGGCATCAAGCCTAATAGTACACACCAGTTTTAATTTAATTGAGGCTACACCTTATGTTCTTTTTGTGCATGTGCTACACTTTCTCGAGCACAAAATCTTATGATATGCATTAAGGTGTTCATGATTGGCTAGTAAACAGTGGTAAGATGGTTATTTATGCCTTTCTCAAAAGGATCAAGTCCGACAGTCAAAGAACATGTGACTTCATGATTAAGACAAAGTGATTAAAAAACCAGACACATCTTTCCCACACAACATGCACTACAAAGTTTCAACAAGTCAAGTGCAGTAAATAAGCTCATCAAAGTTAAACAAGGTACACAAAACATAACATGTGTAAAAAGATTGACCAACCTTGTCTTCAAAAATCAAGAAAAATAATGTCAAACATATATATATATATTTATTTATTTATTAAAAGAGAAAACAAATAAATCCTAGAATGAAATGCATGAATGTAATGCAATGCAAGTCCTAGAACAAAAAAAACACAAAAACCAAAGAACAATGGTCACAGAGGATAGAGCAATGAAGCACAAGGACCATGTCAGAAAGACTCAATTAGGACGAGTCTTTTGCATCCAAAACTTTTTAGATGCACCACGAGCATTGGAGTTCTTATTCACATTCAAGTGATTCCCAACTCCAGAATTGGAATAAAGGTTTAACACCTTTACCAATTCACCAATTAGTGCCATAGGATCTTGTGCTTGAGGCACAGGCACTTTTGGTTCATTTTCTCTCTTATCAGCTTGAAACTTGAAACAATTAGGATGAATGTGTCCAGACTTTCCACAATAATGACAAACCCAAGCAGGTTTACCATGCATTTTGTCCTTAGATTTGGTAGGCTCCTTAGGTTTAGATTCTCTTAAGTCTACCCTAATCTTCTTAGGTGGTGAAACTTCTACAAGTTTAACAACCTCGCTCACAGGGGGTTTAATAGTTTCACTCACAACCTCACTCACAGAAGGTACAGAAGAAGAAGAAGGAACAAAATTCGTGGAATGTGGTCCAGAATCAAAGATGCTTTCAACATATCCTAACCTAGTTTTATCAGAAGGATACTTTTGAACATTCAACATGTGATCAAGTTTAGAACTAGCAGATCTAGCAACAGATAAATCATGTTCCAAAGTTTTAACTTTATCAAGCAAAAGCATGTTCTCAGATTTAACATTGTTCAAAAGATCATTAGCATCAAACAGTTTAACAAGCAAATTTTTCTTTTCAAGCTCAAGAAAATCAATTTTCTTTAGGCCAAGTTCAACTTTCATAGCATCCTTTGCAGCAACTTTGCAAAGTTTGTTGTAGGCCTCTTGAAGATCTGCATCTTCAGAGAGTTCCCCATCAGAAGGGTTCTCCTCAGCAGATATGCTTTCATTGACTACAACAGTAGCCGTGAAAGCAATGAAGTTTCCATCCTCGTCACCACCAGACTCATCATCAGAAACCTCATTATCACTAAGGGTTACAACCATAGCTTTACCCTTAGTCCTCAAGAATGTAGGACATTCAGATTTAACATGACCATACCCTTGACAGCCAAAACACTGAGGACCCAAAGAATTGTTTAAAGATTGACCAACATTTTCTCTAGGTTTTTCAAAGTTATTAACCTTAGTGGGATCATTCTTCCTAGTTATTAACCTTAGTGGTATTCCTAAGAAAGTTTTTAAAGTTTTTGGCAAGATACGCAATCTCTGTAGCAGAGAGCTCATCATCAAATCCACCACCATTAACATCATCAACTGACTTAAGAGCCATTGATTTGGATTTGTTCACTTTAGGTAGGTCAGACTCATAGGACTGAAGAGATCCTACAAGCTCATCCACAGGGATGGAGTCCACATCCTTACTCTCAGTAATGGCAGTCACTTTGGGTCTAAAGTCCTCAGTTAAAGATCTAAGTATCTTCCTAACAATTTTAGGTTGATCATAGACTTCACCCAAATTAAACGCAGAATTAACAATGTCATTCAATTTAGCATAGAATTCATCAAAAGATTCATCATCAGACATGCTACAGTTTATTGATCTTAACTGCCTTTGTGCCTTCATGCACAGTTTGGAGGATTTTCCAAGCAGTATGAGCAACCTCAACATTTGAAATCCTCTTAAATTCCTCCATTGAAACAGCATTGAAGATGTTATTCATAGCTTTGCTATTGAAGCCTGCTGCTTCTTTTTCAGAAGTTTGCCACTCACTCATAGGAGTAGTGGGCTTCTGCCATCCGTATTCAACGGAATTCCAAACCCTCTCATCAATGGATTTCAGGAATGCTTTCATCCTTACTTTCCAATAGGCATAGTTGTTCCCATCAAAGTGAGGAGGAACAAATAGAGAGTGTCCATGCTCCACGACAGCAAGGGTCAAGGATCAGCTCAGAGATAAAAAAATCTCAAACAAAAGAGCAACCTGTTCTGATACCATTTGAACGGTTTTAGACCCCTTAAAAACAACCAGATTGCGTAGCCTAGTTAATTAGCCAAGTTGTTACTTAGTCAAATTAAGCAATTCTAGGTTAAAACAATCAAATAACCAATCATGTATATAAAACATATAAAGCAGTGGAAATAATAAAGAACACAATGATATGATCACCTAGGAAACCACACGGTAAAAACCTGGGGAGGATTTGACCCACCGATCCTCAAGGCAAAACAGAATTCACTATGAAAGAATTGAAGTTCTTACAAAAGGACTACAAGCTCCCCGCTCGACTTTCTAATGCTACCCACCAGTAGAACTTACTGACACGACCATGTGCAAGCTTCGAATCCACGGACTCCTTGTTTCTTGAATTCCTCAATCAGCTACAAGCTCCCCGCTTGTTTTTCTTTAAGTTCCAATGGTTGCAACTATAATGATCTTCAAGATATTGAAATCATCTCTACCTTGAAAACCCTAAGTTTTGTGTAAAGGAAAGCTCCTCTAAGATCTCACAAGAGATTCACACAAAACAGCAATGTATGAGCAACAATACAATATGGACAACCTCCAAAAACGTGGCTAGGGTTTTGTTTAAATACCTAGGGTAAAAACTTAAAACCCTAAATGTTTAATGAAGTAGGGCTGAGTTGAAAATTCTACAGAAAAATTAACCTGTGCGATTTTCGATCGATCGAGCCTGTCCTTCGATCGATCGAGCCAGGCCGAAAGTCCCAAGTACTTCTACAGCCACTCAATTCCAACTTTACAATAATAAACCAACTTTGAGCAAGCCTAAACAAGACTAAATACACTGTTTTGATGATGGTTTGCCAACATTACAAATTAGAGTTCTATATACATAAAATCCTAAGACCTTAGAACCTAACAGTATATGTTGTAATACATTCCTCAATCTGTTCTATTGCCAGGCTTACATCAGCGATATTTCAAATGAATGTAGTAACAACTTATCAACTAAAGAAGATGGTGATTGTACAAAATTTCAAAAACTTGATGTTCAAAGCAATGTGCAACTCACACCAACATCTGTACTCAGGGAAAACAAAAGGGCATATTCAGGGACTACTACAAAGCAACAAACGAAGAATATACAAAAAAACACTTTAAAGTTGTCTTTCAATCTCTAAGATTTTCTATGCACAATTTGGTTTTAATGGATTTGTGATTTTGGTGCTAAATATGTATTGTAACAAAGGAAATTTTTTTTGCTTTTATGCACAATTTGTTTTTAAATTGAAACAAAGAGGAATTAAACTCTTATATTTAGTTATTTGAGGATACAACTTTACTTTAACATTTTTTTTTATTATAATGAATACATTGAATATTTAGTGGAAGGCATGAAATAAATGAAATTGAAAAATAAAAAAAGCCATAGCAAAAACACACGGTATTGGGACAGGACTGCATACTTAGTATCATGCATGTAAGACATGAATTTTAAAGGTATAGTCTATGCTATGTAAGGAAAGGACTGCATACTTAGTATCATGCATCTTGGAAATGTTTATTTTGTTAGTGCAAAAATGGACTTAGATGAGTAGTTAGGTAGTTTCAAGGTAAAGTTTAATATGGCATACCAAGTCTTATGGAATGATTTTTGTCATCTACTACCATGCACATTAAGCAAGTTTTATTTAGATTGGGAGATGATGAGATCTTCTTGAGGTTGGTTTGTATTTTTTTATAATTAAAATTGTCTTATCAAAGTTAGTGCTATATTTGATGTCTAAATCTCTTTGATTTTTTTTTTTTAAACTTAGTTTCATCTGTTCAATTTCTTTTGCTGATGAGGAAGCATTAAGACAAAGAATGTGAAATGAACAACAATAATACTTCTCCACCAATTTGCTTCCAAGGAGCTAAAACTTCATTTTTCAACTTAGTTAATCCAATTTTATGTAAGATGTAAATGTCAATTCTCTTGTTTATTTAATACTTGTTTGATTTGGAGCTCATCAATCACAATTTTTTTTTTTTATAATCTTTGGAGAACTATTTTGATTTTTCTAATTAGCTGAATTATTTTTATCATATTTGAAGGACAAATTTCAAGCATCAACATTGGGATTAGAATTTGGTATCTACCAGAAATTCAGGTAAGCTTTGTTTTCCTTCCTCTCTCTCTCTCTCTCATCGAGTCAAAAACGACTCTGTTACAATGGTGGCAAAAGTGTTAAACTTGAGAACCTCTTTAAGGTTTTGGGAGAGACTTCACTTTAGCTTTGGGTTTGGCCACAAATGAATTTTAAGGTTTTGTTCAAACCTTTTGAGCATTTCCATTTGGCTTCTTCTTCACTTTTCTATTCTCAACACTTGGAGTTGCTATCATTGGTTCCTTAGCTTTAACAAACTTCATCTCCTTGGACACATTGGCACTTGAACTACTCTTTCCAGAATATCCTAATCCACTTTTATCAGAAAAAGGCTTTTGATGTGCAAGCACTTCATCAAGTTTCTTGGAGGCAACCCACTCCACTTTGACATTAGCTTAAATCACTTCAATTTCAAGAAACTTGATCTTGGAGTAGGCCTTGGTTAGTTCTCCATTCAGCGCTTCAACTTCACACTTCATTTCCTTGTACCTTACAAGTATGCTCTTGTAGTCTTGTTCCGCTTTCTTCATTTTTCTGATGGCTGCCTTAGCCACAAAAGCATACTCTCTTGTTTTCTCAAGAAGAGAGTTATAAGATTCTTGCAATTCCTTGGTTCCTTCATCTTCATCATCGGATTCTTCCCCAATTCCCATAGACTCTACTTCGGTGTGCTCACCGATTTCTTCCATTAGAATGCTCAAATCTGTGAGTTAAAAAATAAGGGAACCACCAAATGTGACTAAAGAATTGTCACATGTGATGTTGGAATTGCACAATGTGAGGATGGAACCGTCAAATGTGAGAAAAAAATAAGGAGACCACCAAGTGTGAAAAAGAACTGTCACATGTGATGTTGAAACTGCACAATGTGACGATGGAACCATCAAATGTGAAAAAAAAAAAAAAAACCACCAAATGTAACAAAAGAACTGTCACATGGGATGTTGAAACTGCACAATGTGACGATAGAATCGTTAAATGTGAGAAAAAAAAAAGGGAAGTACCTAATGTGAGAAAAGAACTGTCAAATGTGATGTTGGAGCTGCACAATGTGAGGATAAAACCGTGAAATGTGAGAAAAAATAGGGGAACTACCGAATGTGACAAAAGAACTATCAAATGTGATGTTGGAACTGCATAATATGAGGATGGAACCGTCAAATTTGAGAAAAAAAAAAAATAAGGGAACCACTGAATGTAACGAAAGAACTGTCATATGTGATGTTGGAACTGCATAATGTGAGGATGGAACAGTCAAATGTGAGAAAAAAGTAAGGGAACCACCAAATGTAACAAAAGAATTGTTACATGTGATATTGAAACTGCACAATATGAGAATAGAACCATCAAATGTGAGGATTTGGTTACCTAGTATAGTAGGTTGCCTACTAGTGGGTACCATGCCCTCCTTTTGGGGGGGGGGGGGGGGCGGGGGGCGGTGAACGGCAGCACCTAGCATTCATTGAGGGGCGAAACATAGTTGAATGCTTGATCTGTGAGAGAGGGAGAGAGAGATCAAATCTGATAATGTGTGTTGACTAATGGGAAGAGATATATGTGATGGAGTAAAAAGTGAAAAACTATGTGAGACAAGAGAGAGGCCTGGAGGTTTAAACTGTGTGAAGTGAAATGAGAAGTTGAAGTGAAGTGATCAGAAGTTAACGTGTGTGGTGGAGTAAAAAACTGACAAAAAATACTTGGAAAATGTGAAAATTGAAGAGTATAAAAACTCACGTTAGCTTTTGAGTTCTTTGGCTTTATCACCAACAAAATTTTCTAATTATTTTATTTGATTCTCCCAAACCCATCCCACTTATTATCTATTTATCTCATCTAAACCTTTTTGTTGATTTTCTTTTTTTTTTGGTCTTTTTTTTTTTAATAAACTTATAAGCTTAAATAGTTTAACTGCTTAACAAATTAACTTTTACCAAATAATTAAATTTATAAATATAATGATATATATACTTTTAAATTTATTAATATATATATATATATATATATATTATTTTTTTAAAGTAGTGACAAACCTGAAACGGTACACCAGTATCTAATGGTACCAAAATATTTCATTCCTCAATCCAAACCGAAATAGACTCCGGTACGGTATTGACTCCCTTGATCCATTCTCACATTGTGTTGTTCCAACATCATATTTGACAATTCTTTTGTCACATTTAGTGATTCCTTTATTTTTTTCTCAAATTTGATGGTTCCATTGTTACATTAAGCAATACTAACATCACATCTGACTCTACTTTTGTCACATTAGTGGTACCTTATTTTTTATTTTCAAATTTAACGGTTTCATTATTACATTGGGCAGTACCAACATCATTTTTTACCGTACTTTTGTCACATTCGGTGGTACCCCTTTTTTTTTTTTTTTTTTTTTTTTTTTTTTTTTCTTACATTTGATAGTTCAATCGTCACATTGGATAATACTAATATCACATCTGACCGTAATTTTACATTTGGGCCAACCACTAAAGTCATTGTTTTACTTACTAGTAACCGCTCATCACAATAGCAATTTTTAAAAAAAAATTGTAACTCTAGCATTTTCCTCATTTTAAAAGTTATTAAAAATTTTAGATCTAAAATATATTATAAAAAAAACATCCTAAGAAATTAGCCCAACCACAAAATAACAACCCACCACAAAGCCAATCATCAACATCACAAGTATAAACTTCTTTAAGTATTTAAACAAATTTTACTTACTATGCTCAAGCCAAGCGTACACCTTTAAGAAAAAATCCAAAATTATCACAAATAATGAATATTTAACCTGCAAAAGAAAAGTCTAGTTTATAAAGAGTTTATCAATACACTTACTAGCTATCATAGCATAATTGTCACGACTCAAACCTGTACTTCAGAATTTAGAACATGACCGGCATGTTAATATCAAGTTTACCTCAATACTAACATGAACCAACCTAAGCTGAAGGTGCTTATCAAGAGTAGTTTCTTGTATTCCTTCTTATTTTCTTGCATAAAAGCCACTATGTTTTTACATAAATATTTCATAACAGTAGTATATCCCTTTTATTTTTTAAATATTACGTTCATGATATAAGTAATAGCATCAATATGCTTAAATTATCATATATATAAGATTCAATAAGTCATGAACATATATCTTTACTTAAATCATGCTTATATGTAATATCTCTAATGATGCATAATAATTTTCTAAATAGTCCTTATACTTATCAAACGCACATGTCACACATCCCTTACCTGAAAACAAAAGACGTGAGAAATTTGTATAAGAGGAGCTCAAGTGTCCATGTTCTCGTTCTCGTCACCTAGATGAAAGACCAAAATTTATTACTAACAACTCTTCCTAAATATATAAACTTATACATCAATCACAACCTAACTCTCAAACTCAAGAAATTCCTTAATTCCCATCACACAAGGTTCCCTAAAGCACATGATACATTCATCAAACACATTATGTACCCAAACCAGAGAGAAACCAAGGCATAAAATTTATCTATGATCCAAACATACCAAAGGATGAGCATACTAATTTATAGCTTAAAACATTCAACCTAACTTTAGAATTAAATCCTCAAAGTCAGGTGTATCATATGCTGTTCACTGCTCATTTCAGCAGCATATGCCTCATTTGTAAAATACAAATGGGCTGTCCATACACATCCAAAATTCATGAAAATTTACCAAAACCACTCCCATGGATATCTAGTATATACCATATCAATTTTAGAGTCAAAGAATAAAACCATGATTAATTAAAAATCATACAAGAAAACATGCTCAAATCTATTCTAACAGAATTTCATGCAACTTAGAAATTAAACCATTATTTTTACATTGATCCAAATGCTATGAGACCACTTCCATTACAACCATGTATGTCTTAGAATTCATAAAAACTACTCCTAGCATCCTAATTCGTGGAATATGATTTAATCCAAATTTTTCTTGTTGTAAACACCAAATTTGTCACAGTGACAGCTTTAACATGTTTTCTTACAAAATCATCAACTAATAGCAATTGACATTCACTTCATGTGGGTATTTTTTACCTATACTATACATGTTAGATTACATGAATAGGCATCTAAAAGACCATGATATCTTCAATCTTTCAAATAGCTAACATAAAACCACAAATTTTAGCTTCTAACAATCAGATTAGAGAACATAGAACTGAAACTAAAGCAAACCATTACACCATTAAAATACTCATAATGTAAAATAAACATATCATTAACTTACCCACAACTAAAGCTGAAACTTTAATAAGAAAAAAAACTTTGATTCAACAAGTTTACAAAAACCCATTAACTCATACTTACACTTACAAGAAAAAAAACTCAAAACCCATATCATTTAATCAAATACAAACCAAATATTACTATAAGGTTGAATTTAATCAACCACCTTGTTGGCTTTATTGTTGGCTTTATTCCGTGCCAAATTTGCTTGTAATTTAGCATTTAGAAACCTTGTATTTAGGTGGGAATCATGTAAGGGTAGTGTGTGAGAGAGTGTGAAGAAATGCTCAAGATTGTGCAGTGAAGCAGGGACTCGCGATTGGATCTCGCGGGTGGCTCGTGACTGGCAAGCCGCTAGAAGATGCACATGAGTGAAGCGTATAGAGAAGCTAAACCGTCATGTCAGCTGTGGCACTACAGGGAAAAAAGTCCAGACTGGCCATTCAATTAGCTTGCGGCATGAACTTGCGACTCAGTCAAGTCGCAAGGCCAAGTCGCCAGCCAACTTTGTTTTGGAAAAATGACTCTTTGCATTCCAAACACACACCACTATATATAGACCCTTATATCCACGAAATGTAGAGAACTTCTAGAGAGATTTTTGAGAGAGAAACCCTAGAGAAATATAAGATTGACTCATCCACAATCTTTATATAGAGACTCTTTAAATTCCTCTACTCTCACCCTCTCCATTGTTACATCCTTGAGAGGTTCTTGGCCAAATCCTTTTCTCACCATACCCACATCTGTGAGAAGGCTTTTTGGTGCTTTGGGAAGCAATTAGGAAGGGACCAATTGATATTGGTTGATGTTATGGGCTATAGCGAAATCCGGTAAGCTAAAGATGACAAAGGTTCGGCGCAACCTTGTTGGAGCAAGAAGCTTGGAGGGCTTAGGTACACTAGGTAGATTAGGCTTGGAGGGTCTTCTGCTGTTCATGTATCCCAACTTCATTCTTTAGTGGATTATTGACTGCTTGGAGGGCGGTGGAGAGGTTTTACGTCGAGGGCTTTGGTTTCCTCTTCGATAACACATCATTGTGTTGTCCTTGTGTTTGCATCTCTCTTCCCTTAATCTTTGCCATTTAATTTCTGCTGTGGATGTGATTTTATTCGGTTTAGATTGTTTATCAATTCTATTATAAGCTTATGTTCATTTTATGCACATACATTGTTTGATATTAAGCTTGAATTGGTAATTTGTAAATTGGGGGTCTAAATGTTCATAGTTTTTTATACATTATTTGAACTTTCAATTGGTATCAGAGTGGGTGCACTCTTTGTGGTTTAAACACCTTAGTGCGATCCTTGACCCCGTATTGAGATGGACCGGTCTCAATCTTTAAATGTTCCACCATTTTTTTTATGGTAACAACTATGCATTTTGGAAATTTCAGATGAGGGCATTCTTGTGTTCTATTGATGATATTGTTTGGGATGCGGTAAAAGTAGGCTGGACTAGGCCAGAGGCTGCTAAATCCACTTGTGATAAGGCAGCTCTTGCGGTAGCTAACGCTAACAGTAAAGTTTTGAATGCTATTTTCTGTAGTGTTTCTCCAGAAGAGTTTCACAGGATTTCACACATCACTGTTGCCAAGGAGGCATGGTAGATATTGGAGACTACTTATGAAGGAACGAAGAAAGTGAAAGACATTAAATCTTTTCCATTTAATTTCTGTTGTGGATGTGATTTTATTTGGTTTAGATTGTTTATCAGTTTTGTTATAAGCTTATATCCATTTTCTGTACATATAAAAAAAAAAAAAAAAACTTACAATGTTGAAATTAGTGGAGGAAGACAAAGGGAAGGAAGAGGGGAGGTAGTGGAGGAAAAGGGGGAGGGAAAGAAAGGCGAGAGGGAGGGTGAAGGGAGACATCGGCGGCAGCAGTCGCCCATGGGGGCTGGGTCGGCGTCGGTGGGTTAGGTCGACGGTGTGAGGAAGAGAGTGAGTGAGGGAGTATTGGTGTGAGGAAGAGGCTGAATGTGAGTGAGGGGGAAAAAAAAGAGGCTGGATGTGAGTGAGGTAAAAACTAAGGGGTTGATAAGTGTGATATATATATATATATATATTACCTCTTTAGCGACGACTTGGGTTTTGTCACTATTGCTTGCCTATAGTGACGAACTAGAGTTCCATCGCAAAAATGCCTGAAGGATAATCAGACTGATTTTTTAGCGACAAAATGGTTTCGTCACTGTTAGGTTCTTTTAGTGATGACATTTGTTTCGTCGTTGAGAATCTTCCAGCAAAATCGACAGTGACGAAATTATTTCGTCGCAAAACACTTAGAGTTTTAGCGAGGAAAAATTTCGTCTTTGTAGACTTATTAAATTCGCGCCATACTTTTTTCTTTTGGCGCCCTTGTTTCTACTCGTTTTTAGACCTCTTAAACACAACCAGATTAACCTAGTTAATTAGCCAAGTGATTAATTTAGTCAAATTTTCAAATTTAGGTTAACACAAATATATCATATCAATGTAAAGTGCTGAAAATAAAGAACACAAAGATATGATGACCCAGGAAACCAAACCGATAAAAAACCTGGGGAGGATTTAACCTAGCTATTCTCAAGGTAAACTGAATCCACTATGAAAGAATTGAAGTTTACACAATAGCGACTTAGATCACTAACATCCTATTGCTACCTCGAGTAGGAAACTTACTACCACGACCACGTGACAGCTTCGAGTCCACGAACTACTTCTTTCTTGAATTCCCAGCAAGTATAAGCACTCCCGCTTGTATATCTTTAACCTCTTGAATCTGCAACTGAAATGATCACCAAGTTCTTGACATAGTCTTGATTCTTGATTCTAGATCTTACAAAAGATTCACACATACAGCATAAAGAGAAACATAAAACATGGCTAGGGTTTTCCCTTTTATACTTAAGACAAAACATAAAACCCAACATGTCAAACGAGCTTGGGTTGAGTTGGAAATTCTGCAAAAAAACAATCTGTACGAGCTTCGATCGATTGAGCCTAACTTTCGATCGATCGAGCCAGACAGAGTTACACAGTAAATCCTGCAAAACACTCGATTCCAACTTTACATATAAACACACTTTGAGCAAGTCTAAAACAAAGACTAAAACGTTTTGATCATGGTTTGCCAACATTACAAATTGAAGTTCTAATACATTTAAACCTAAAGTCTTAGAACCTAACAAACTCTCTTTTTGGAAATCCGTGACAAAACACAAACTTAAACAGAATGCTCAAAGTTACATAAAAAAAGCCCATTAAAAAAATATTGCCCAACACAAGAAATTCAACCTAACTATTATCTATCAGTTGCAAGTGTAGATAGCAACACGACTGAATCAACCTGTATATTTCCTGAAACGCTCAACAAACGCATAAACGCATGTGTGGAAAATACAAGTAAAATAAAATAACTTCTTGATTTAACATAACACAAAATAAAGACATATATCATGAATAACCTCATAAATATAAATCAATAAGCAATGTGAAACAAGAAACATATACAATCAATATATCTCCCCCTATCATGAATAACCCAAAAAAAAAAAAAAATCACAAAAAAAAAAAAATCTCCCCCTAACTGCAAAATCTCCTCTACAAATGTACTATCTCTTTTTGTGATGGAATGCTAAAGGGCAATCAAAATCCATCATCAAAAGGAGGTGGCGGAGGTGACTGTCTCAAATGCTCCAAATTTGCTCGCAAGGCATGAAGCTCATTAAGCATGTCCACCAAAAGTTGACCATGAGCCGCCTGAACAGTCATGACAGTCTCTAACGTATGACGAATGTCTGAATCATTCGAAGTAGATGGTGGAGGAATAGCAGCAGCAACAACATCAGCAGTAGGATCAATAGACTCCTCAGCTGTAGTATCACTTGTAGAAGAGGGAGGAGGAGGTGCGACACCAGAAGACTCAACCTTAGGGCATTTAGAGCTTGCTCTTAACTGACTAGCCCTCTGCCTAAGAAAGGTGGTATCGATGGGAGCTATGATATGGATAGGCTCAGACGCCGGAAACTCAACTAAACCAAGATGCAAAAGAATCCGGTGAATAAAAACGGGGAAGAAAAAAGCATGAGTAATAGAACTACTCCTATGAACCTTAATCAAAGAGCGAATGAAAAGATGAGGAAAGCTAATAGGAGCACTAGTAACAAGGGCATACAAAAATGCACAACGCTCCAAAGGAATGGTGTGCAGATGAGAGATAGGCCACAAGGAATAACAAGCAATCCTAAAGAAAAGATAGTGAATCTCAGTAAGCTCAGCAGTAATGATCCGAGGATCAGAATCTCACTGGATAGAAGACCCAGTGATGTAAGACATGATGTTATCGAGGGAAGGAGACTCATCATAAGGGTAGAAGGACGCTGGACCACTAGCACCCCAAGATTATCAGCCACTACCGAAGGGATAATGGTGTACTCTACACCCCGTAGCTAACTCCTCACTAGAGTGTTGGCATCATAGGAGTGGACAAAGAGGTTCGAATAGAACTCTCTAATCAAGGTAGCCGGAGGGGGATGAGAAATGTCCAACAGTGGAAGCCAACCCCTATGCTTAAAGTTTCTCCTAATCTCACCATCTAGCTCATCTAATAAAACCTTTCTCTCAGCCTAAATGTTTCTCTTAAGGTTAAGTTTCTCATAGGCATCTTGGTTTTTCTCACTCAGGAACCTCTCACTATCAAAGGTGGGGAAAGGTGAGGAAGTGGAGGTCCTATTAGCTCTAGTCTTCCTAGGCATGATGCTAAAGATCAAAAGGATAGGCACAAAAGAGACAGAGAGAAGAAAAGAAAAACCAAGGGCATACTGCAAGTTAGCGCAAAAAAAATAGAAAAAAACAATTCTATATGATGCATGAACATTATTCACAAATGATGCATGCTCTAATGCAGTGAGAATAATTTCAATTTAACTTTAATTTCACAAAATTGGCTTGAGCATAGGGTTTATACCAAAAACCCCAAAATTTTAAAAACCACTTGTACAATTTTCAAGAAATTCACCAATTGATCACTAATCAAGATAGACAACACAATATAATGATCATATAAATCAATCCAACAAGTCAATTTCATCAAATTAAACCTACTTGAACAAAATCCCCAATTCGGGTAGTTTCAAGCCCTAGAAAATTTCAATTTTTCCCAATTCACAAATTTGATCAAATTAAAGCACATGGATCATGTTTATAACATCCAATAACAAAAACATAGTGATCAATTGTAAAGAAAGGATAAAAAACACCAAAAATGCCAAATTTTTCATAGGTCCAAAAATATCCCTTAATGCATGGAAAAATGCACGAATAATGAAAATAAATGGAAAAAGAAGGGTAAAAGGGTCTTACCGGTGTATGAAGACAAAAACCTTGTAAAAGAATTGGAGAAAAATGACAAAAAAATTGATTTGAAGCCTTGACCGATTGAAGAGAAAGAGAAAAGAGTCTTTGAAAAAGTTTGAAAGTGACAGAACACGTGAAAACTCAAGGTTTTTTTTAAAAAAAAAACTCTCTATGCAATTTTCGATTGATCGAAAAATAGATTTGATCGATTGAAAATGCCTTTGATTGATCCAGAACCAATCGAGCAGCGATCGAGATGGTCAGGTTCAAACCAAAATTTTAATCGCATTTTTGGTCGGTCGAAAAATAGGTTCGATCGATCGAAAATCTTGAAAACACAATTTTTTGAAAAACATAGCAATTTTCATAAACAACTCCTTAAAGCATCGAATAATATGAATAAAATGCATGAGTATGAGATGAAATACTTTTCAAAACACTTGTTTTGAACCCAGTTTTTCCAAAATCAAGATTTTCAATCAATTCACCTTAAATTCTCAAACAATAAACATGTTTTGCATAAAACTCAAGGAATTTTCAAACTTGGTTGGCCAAACCAAAACCACACACAATAACATGTACAAAGTTTAACAAAGACTAACTTTGTGTAGTGTGTGCAACTAACAAAAGCTTGAGATACATGTGAAGTGATATGTGAACAGTGATCAATCACAATATCTACAAAATTCATCACATAGAGTTTGAAAGAGACTATCAGCTAAAGAGTTACATCATATAACTCTCACATCTCCTAGAATAAAAGTTTGGAATCATGTAAGTTTCTTGGTTTGCCTCATAATGTACACACCAATTTTATTTAATCAGAAACTTATTAAAGATAGCCGGGATAATGTACACACCAATTTTATTTGATTTAAAGTTATTATATCCCAATAATATACACACTGATTTTAGCATTTAAACCGAGGTTACACCTTATGTTCTTTTTGTGCATGTGCTACACTTTCTCGAGCACAAAATCTTACGATATGCACTAAGGTATTCATGATTGGCTAGTAAACAGCGGTGAGATGGTTATTTATGCCTTTCTCAATAAGATCAAGTCCAACAATCAAAAGCATGTGACTTCAAGATCAAGACAAAGTGATAAAAAAACTATAAACATCTTCCCACACAACATGCACTATAAAGCTCAAACTAGTAAAGTGCAATAAAATAAGCTCATCCAAACTAAACAAGGTACATAAACATGTTATGTAAAAATAAATTGGCCAACCTTGATTTCAAATCCAAGAAAAATAATGCAAAACACATTTTGCTTCCTTCTTTTTGTTTTTTAATTTTTTTTTAAATTTTTGTAAAGAAATAAACAAAAACAAAGCTAGAATGAAATGCATGAATGCTATACAATGCAAATCCTAGAAAAGCAAAGAAACACACACAAAAAATGGTCACAAAGAGTAGAGCGATAAAGTACAAGGACCATGTCATAAAAACTCAATTAGATTGAGCCTTTTTCATCCAAAGCTTTTTAGATGCACCTTGAGCATTGGAGTTCTTTTTCACATTAGAATGATTACCAACTCCAATATTGGAATAAAGGTTTAGAACCTTTACCAATTCACCAATAAGTACCATAGGATCTTGTGCTTGAGGCACAGGCACTTTTGGTTTATTTGCTCGCCTAGCAGATTGCAACTTGAAACAGTTTGGACGAATGTGCCTAGACTTTCCACAAAAATGACAAACCTATGCAGACTTATCTTGCAATTTGCCCTTAGGAGGATTAGGAGCCTTAGGTTTAGACTCTTGAAGATCAACCCTAATCTTCCTAGGAGGTGTAACTTCTACAGATTTAGTAGCCTCACTCACAGAGGGTTCAGAAGAAGGAACAAAGTTTGTGGAATGGGGTTCAAGCATAGAGATGCTTTCTACAAAACCTAAGCCAATTTTTTCAGAGGGAGACTTTTGAACACTCAGCATGTGATCAAGTTTGGAGCTTGCAGACCTATTAATTTATTCTCTAGCAACAGATAATTCAAGTTCCAAATTCTTAACTTTATCAAGCAAAAGCATGTTCTCAGACTTCACATTATTCAACAATTCATTAGCATCAAACAGTTTCACAAGCAAAATTTTCTTTTCAAGTTCAAGAGATGCAATTTTCTTTAAGCCTAAATCAACACTCATAGCATCCTTTACAGCAACTTTGCAAAGTTTATTGTAGGCTTCTTGTAAATCTACATCCTTAGAGAGTTCCCCATCAGAAGGGTTCTCCTCAACAGCAATACTTTCATCAACTACAACAATAGCAGTGAAAGCAATGAAGTTTCCATCCTTATCATTACTAGACTCATTGTCAGAAACTTCATCATCACTAAAGGTTACAGCCATAGCCTTACCCTTAGACCTCAAGAATGTAGGACATTCAGATTTCACATGACCATATCCTTGACACCCAAAACATTATTGACCCATAGAATTATTTGAAGGTTGACCTACTTTTTCTTTAGGTTTTCCAGTGTTATTAACCTTAGTGGGATCATTCCTCCTAAAATTTCTAGGTTCAGCAATGTTCTTACCTCTTGCCCTTCTATTATTGTTTCTAAAAAAATTTCTAAAGTTCTTGGCAAGGTAAGCAATCTCTGTATCAGAGAGCTCATCATCAAATCCACTTACATCAATATCATCAACAAAATTAAGAGCCATTGATTTGGATTTGCTAGTCTTAGGTAGGTCCAACTTATAGGACTGAAGAGATCTTACAAGTTCATCAACAGGGATGGAGTCCACATCCTTGCTTTCAGTGATGATAGTCACTTTGGGTCTAAAATCTTCAGTCAAAGATCTAAGAATCTTCATAACAATTTTAGGTTAATCATAGATTTCACCCAGATTATAAGCAGAATTAACAATATCATTAAGTTTAGCATAGAATTCATCAAAAGATTCATCATCAGACATCCTAATGCTTTCAAATCTAGTTGTTAATTGCTGTAACTTATTAATTTTAACTGTTTTTGTGCCTTCATGCACAGTCTGGATGATGTTCCAAGCAGTATGAGCAACCTAACATTAGAGATTTTCTTAAACTCCTCCATTGAAACAACATTGAAGATAGCATTCATAGCTTTGCTATTAAAAGTGGTTGCTTCTTTTTGAGAAGTTTGCCACTCACTCACAAGAGTAGTAGGCTTCTCCCATCCGTATTCAACGGAGTTCTAGACTCTCTCATCAATAGATTTCAGTAATGATTTCATCCTTACTTTCCCATAAGCATAATTATTCCCATCAAAGTGAGGTGGAATAACAAGAGAATGTCTGTGTTCCATGACAACCGGGGTCAAGGATCAGCTCTTAGATCAAAAGATCTAAAACAAAAGAGCTACCCACTTTGATACCACTTGTTCATTTTTAGATCCCTTAAACACAACCGGATTAACCTAGTTAATTAGCCAAGTGATTAACTTAGTCAAATTATCAAATCTAGGTTAACACAAATATATCATATCAATGTAAAGTGCAGAAAATAAAGAACACAAAAATATGATGACCTAGGAAAACCAAACCGGTAAAAAACCTGGGGAAGATTTAACCTAGCTATCCTCAAGGTAAACTGAATTCATTATGAAAGAATTGAAATTTACACAATAGCGACTTAGACCGCTAACATCCTATTGCTAGCTCGAGTAGGAAACTTACTACCACGATCATGTGACAATTCCGAGTCCATGGACTACTTCTTTCTTGAATTCCCAGCAAGTACAAGCACTCCCGCTTGTATATCTTTAAGCTCTTGAATCTGCAATTAAAACGATCACCAAGTTCTTGACATAGTTTTGATTCTTGATAACCCTTAGTATGTGTGAAGGCAAACGCCTCTAAATCTCACAAAAGATTCACACACACAGCATAAAGAGCAACATAAAACATGGCTAGGGTTTTCCCTTTTATACCTAAGACAAAACATAAAACCCTACACGTCAAACGGGCTTAGGCTAAGTTGGAAATTCTGCAGACAAACAATCTGTACGAGCTTCGATCGATCGAGCCTAACTTTCGATCAATCGAGCCAGATTGATTTACATAGTAAATCCTGCAGAACACTTGATTCCAACTTTACATATAAAAACACTTTGAGCAAGTCTAAAACAAAGACTAAAACATTTTGATTATGGTTTGCCAACATTACAAATTGAAGTTCTAATACATTTAAACCTAAAGTCTTAGAACCTAATAGTTTCAAATCAGCAAATAGCGATGAAATTTCAATTTTGTCGCTAAAAGTAATTATTTTTTCATTTTTAGCGACGAAATTCAAATGTCTTCGCTAAAGGTTATTATTTTTTGTGACAAAATTCAAATTTCATCGCTAAATGTAAGTTTTCAGTGACGAAAAAAATTTTCTCACTAAAATTCGTCACTAAAAATACATTTTGTTGTAGTGGGGATCCGTCCACTCCGAAGGTAGGACTTAGTAATTTTTTAGACCAAGACATCCATCGGTGTCGTTGGTGATCCGTCCACCCCGTAAGTAGGACTTAGCAAGTTTTTGGACCAAGACACCTATTGGCATCATTGGAAATTCATCCACCCTATGCGTAGGACTTAGTAATTTTTTGGACCAAGACACCCGTCGGTGTCCTTGGCAATTCGTCCACCTCGTAGGCAGGACTTAGTAATTTTTTGGACTAAGCCACCCGTTGGGGTCCTTGGGGATCCGTCCACCTTGTAGGTAGGGTTTAGTAATTTTTGGGACCAAGACACTTGTCGGTGTCATTGGTGGTCCGTCCACCCTGTACGTAGGAGGACTTAGCAATTTTTTGGACCAAGACATCCGTCGGCGTCATTGGGGGATCCGTCCACCCCATAGGCAGGACTTAGTAATGTTTTGGACCAAGCCACCCGTCGGTGTCCTTGGTGATCCGTCTACCCTATAGATAGCCTTTATAGCTTGTAGACATAATTTCTTGAGAATAGTCCCTTTATTAAAGATAACTCAAATACAAAATGTAGATAACTTCGCCCGTCGAGCTCTAAGTCCTAAAAACTTGAATACTCAACAAAATTTAAAGAAAAAAAAAAGTTCGTAGCTTTTGGTAGCGCTACTGGTAGTACTTTCTTAGGTGATTGGCGTTCCAGGGGTGGTGTAGTCTTTTTCCATTGAGCGTCTCTAAGTGGTAGGTGCCTTTCTTATAGCAGTCAACAATCTTGCAAGGTCCTTCCCAGTTGGGGCCCAACTTACCCTGTGTAGAGTCTTTGGTAGCCGTTGTCACTTTCCTTAGGACAAGGTCTCCGATCTCGAGGCGGCAAGGCCTGACTTTGGTGTTGTAGTGCTTAGCCATGAGATCTTGGTAATGCACGATCCATTGTTTAGCTGTCACCTTAACTTCATCTAGAAGGTCTAACTATAGGTGCATTCCTTCTTCATTCCTTCCTTCGTCATGGTGGGCTACCCTGTAGTTGGCTAATCCAACTTCTGCTAGGATGACAGCTTCACTCCTAAATGCAAGGTAGAAGGGTGTCTTGCTTGTAGGCATGCAGGCTGTTGCCCGGTATGCCCATAACACACTTGGTAATTCATTCGGCCATATCGCCTTTGTTATCTTGAGTCTTGATTATCTTGAGCAAGAATTTATTTGTAACCTCAACTTAACCATTGGCCTGTGGGTGGGTAGGTGGTGAGTAATGGTTTCTGATTCCCAATTGTTGGTAGAAGTCCCTGAATGCGTCGTTGTCGAATTGCTTTCCATTATTAGAGATGAAGACTCTGGGGATTTCGAAGCGGCAGATGCTGCTTTTCCAAAGGAAACTTCAAACGTTTTTCTCAATGATAGTGGCCAAGGGTTTTGCTTCGACCCATTTAGTGAAGTAATCGATTCCTATGACAAGGAATTTGATCTACCGTATTGCCATGGGGAAGGGCCCTATTATGTTGAGCCCCTACTAAGCAAATGGTCAAGGAGCATGATTGGGGTGAGTTGCTTTCAGATGTCGTATGATGTTGTTGAAGCGCTGCCATGCCTTTACATAGGACTTGGTGTCCTTCTACATGTTGGGCCAGTAGTATCCCACTTGTATAAGCTTTTGAACTAGCGACTGTGCCCCTGAATGGTTCCCACATACTCTCTCGTGGATTTCCCTCATGACGTAGTTTGCTTCGTCAAGGACCACACACCTTAAGTACGGACGAGAGAAGCCTCTTTTGTAAAGAACATTCCCAATCAGTACAAAATGCGACGACTGTACTTTTATCCTTTGGGAAGTTTTGTGGTCTTTTGGAAGTGTCCTTTTCCGGAGGTAGGAGACGATTGGTGCCATCCAGTCAATTCCTGTAGGGATTATCTGTACATCTACCTTGTCAATGGCAGGTAAGTGTTGAACGAAGGACACTACCTGACCATTGACAACCATGTGTTTTGTGGACATTGGTTTGGCTAGACGGTCCGCTTGCTCATTCTCTTCTCTCAGGATCTACAAAAATCTAGCCAGAAACTTCTGACTTACCCTTTCTTTGACCATGCTTAGGTATTCCTTCATCCATTCCCTTTTGGCTTCATAGTCTCTGTTGATATGTTCGACAATAACTTGAGAGTCGCTGTGTATGACCACTGACGAGGCCCCTGCTGCTTTGGCTAAATCGAGACCTGTCAGGATTGCTTGATACTCAGCTTCGTTATTGGTTGTCGGGAATTGGAGACAGATTGTGCATTCTATCAAATCCCCCTCTGGCTATTGCAAGATGACACCAACTCCTCCAGTACGTTGGTTGGACGAGCTGTCCATCTGTATTATTGACGGTGCTAGTCGCACATCTTCATCTTTCTTTGCTGTGATTTCGACGACAAAGTTGGCCAAAGCTTGGGCTTTGATCGCAGTTCTTAGATAGTATAGTATGTCAAATTCATCGAGCTCTATTGCCCATAAAACTAACCGTCCAGCTACCTTCGGATTGTTCATCACCTTTCGTAAGGGTTTGTTCGCCTAGACCACTATAGTGTGTGTCTGCAAGTATAGCCTGAGCTTGCGGGTAGCCGTGATTAGGGAAAAAGCTAGCTTTTCCATAAGGGGATACCCCTCTTCTGCCCCTTGGAGTGCTTGGCTAGTGTAGTAGACGGGTAACTAAACGTGGTCCTCTTCGCGAATGAGGGCTGAACTAATGGCCGTTGAGGATACAACCAAGTAGAGGGAGAGTTCCTCGCCAAGCTTAGATGGACTAAGCAGCGGTGGGGACATAAGGTACATCTTCAGCTCCTCGAAGGCCTTATGGCATTCGTCGGTCTACTCAAAAGCTTTCTTTAGTGTTTTGAAGAATGGTAAACATTTGTCTATTGCTCTAGAGACGAATTTGTTGAGAGCCGCAACTCTACCGTTTAAGCTTTATACCTCCTTGACATTCTTTGGAGGTGTCATCTCTAATATGGCCTGAATTTTGTCGGGGTTGGCCTTCACACCTCGTTGTGACACCATGAAGCCTAGAAACTTTCTTGACGACACTTCGATCATGCATTTGCTGGGATTAAGTTTCATGTCGTAGAGACGGAGAGTCTCGAATGTTTCTCGTAGGTCGTCCAGGTGACGATCCTCCTTTTTGCTCGTCACTAGCATGTCATCTACGTACACCTTGACATTCCGTCCAATCTGCTAAATGAACATCCTATTCACAAGTCTTTGATATGTCGCTTCTGCATTCTTTAATCAGAAGGGCATGACCTTATAGCAAAAGAGCCCCTAGCTCATGACAAATGAAGTCTTCTCTTGGTTGGCTTCATCCAACCTGATCTGGTTGTAGCCAGAGAATGCATCCATAAAGCTTGTAGCTAATGTCCTGCCATCGAATCCATAAGGAGGCCAATACTTAGGAGTGGGTAACTATCCTTCGGGCAGGCTCTGTTTAATTCGGTAAAATCCACACTCATCTTCCACTTGTCGTTCGCCTTTTTGACCATTACTACGTTGACCAACCAATTAGGATAATACACCTCTCTGATGAAATCTGCTTCTAGCAAATTGTGAACTTTTTCCACTATGGCTTTGTCTCCCTCTTGAGCAAAGACTCTCTTCTTCTATCGGATGAGAGGGAAGGATGAAGACACATTGAGTTTGTGAACCATGATACTTGGGTTAATCCCCGGCATGTCCTTATGGCTTTAAGCAAAGAAATCTTGATTGTTCTTCAGGAAGAAGGCGAGTTCCTTGCGGATTGAAAGGTTTGCTCATGTACTGGTGCGCGTGATCCGACCTGGGCAATTGTCATCTAGAGGGATCTCTTCCAGGTCTTCCGTTGGTTCTACCGTAACTTGCCATTGCTCGATGTTCAGTGCTTGTAGATGATCGTCCATCTCCAACATGGCTATGCAACATTCGTGAGCCACCACCTGGTCTCCGCATGTTTCTTCTATCTCGTACTCCATTGGAAACTTCACTTGCAAATGGTATGTAGACGTGGCTACTCTCTATGAGTTGAGCGTAGATCGCCCAATGATGGCATTGTAGAAGGAGGAGCAATCAACGATTAAGAAGCTGATCTCGTTAGTGAGTTGTTGTGGGTATGTGCCAATAGTCACTGGTAGGGTGATAGTACCGACGGGGAAGATTTTGGTACTGCCAAATCCTACTAGTAGTGTGTCTGTGGGTAGGAGCCATTCCTTGTCGATCCTCATTTGCCAGAAAGTAGGATAGTAGGGGATGTCTGCCGAACTCTCATTACCCACCAATACTTATCGAGTATTGAAATCAACTATCAATAGGTTGATGACTAGAGTATCGTCGTGAGGGTGGTGGAGTCGTCGGGTCCTCTTTAATGAAGCTGATGGTGGGTTGTTGACCTTAGTCATTTTAGGCAATCGGCCGAAAATTCGGATGCTCTGCACCATCCTTAAGTATGTCTTTCTTGCCTTCCTAGAGGAGCCAGCCATTGTACTTCCTCCTATGATCACCCTTATCTCTTTGAGTGGGGCCTTTGGCCACTTTTAGACCCGTCGATTGGGTTCGAGGTCCCTTGGCGGGTTCTCTCCGCCTCTGACGAACCTTTGTAGTTTCCCTTGCTTGATGAGGGCTTCTATTTGTTGCTTTAGATCATAACATTCAGAAAACGGCAACACTTGTTTCTAGGCCTTTTGTTCGGATCGCCATTTAGCTTATTTGGCTAGGTTAGTGTTGCATCGTCCCTTATTTGCATGAGCACTTGGTCCAGTGGAGTGTTTAGTGGGGTGAAGTTGACAGTCTTCCCAGGTGGTCTCTGTCTCCTATTGTCCTTTCGGTCACTCATCTGGGTAGACTTTCTTCCTCTGTCGTGAAAGGGATCGTCTTGTCTTTCTCTTTTTTTCGGTCTGCCCCTTTGAGCCATCATGGCATCCTCAGCGTTCATGTACTTAGTGGCCTTGTATAACATGTTAGCCATTGTCTTCGGGTCATTCTTGTAAATGGAAAAGAGGAATTCTCCTGATTGGAGTCCGTTGGTGAATGCAGTGACCAAGACTTTGTCTTCGGCCACTTCAATCAAAAGAGCTTCCTTATTGGATTGAGTTACATATGATCTTAGGATTTCATCTTCCTATTGCTTGATGTTGAGCAAGCTTGCCGAAGATATCTTGTACCTCTGGCCTCTAATGAAGTGGGTGACAAAGTCTAGTCGACGGTGTTGGGGGCTAACTTACTAAACCATACTCTAGTCGACCTCTTAAGCATGGTGGGGAGTGCCCTGAACATGATCTTATCTAGGACCCCTTATAGATGCATAAGGGTTTTGAATGATTCCAAATGATTGAGCGGGTCCCACGATCCATCGCATACTTCCACCTGTGGCATCTGAAACTTGGTTGGAAGGGGGAAGGAAGTCACCTGCGCTGTGAAGAGTGAGTTAGTTCGCTGAACTAGCTCATCTAGGTTGGTGGATACTCGTCCCCTCGTGGCGCTAATCATCATGTCCATCTTTTCCTTCATCATCTGCATGTCTTGTGCCATGTGTATCGCGTTGCTCTCCAGTTCCAATGGTTTATCGATATCTTCCTGCTTGTCCCACCTATTAGGGATGTTGCTCTCTTATTGATCTTCCTACCTGCCTGTCCCATTGGGAGGTAACTGCCGTTCTGTTCTTCGTTGTCTTGTTTGTCGTGTTGATCTTCTGGATGTTGTTCGTTCCTTTGGTTTAGCTATTGCTCTAACTCCTGGTTGCACTGCGTGAGCCATTCAACCGTCGTGGTGAGGGTTTGCATTTGTCTATCCGAGGCGTTGAGGGGGGGGAGGGGTTCCCTATCTCCTGGTTGATGGTAGCCATCGTGTCTGGACCATGCAAATTTTTGTCTTAAAAGCGGTGATATGGGTAATCACTCATTTCCCACAGACAGCGCTAACTAATGACGTACAAAAATTGTTAGTGAGCTGATTGTCCTCGAACACTTCAATAGGTACCTGAAGAACAAGAAACCAAGAACCAACAGAAGAGCATCGGTGAGGTGCCAACCAAAGACTCTCTGAAGGTCAAGTCAGTGAATGAAATATCTCCAAGAACACTAGTGCAAGAGCTAGGGATTTTCTGCATACCTTAGAGAAAAGGAGGTCTGATGCCTATATAGTGGTGAGACTAAACCATGATCCCTTGAATGTAGGAGTCTTTCCTTGTAAAGGAGATTTGGAATTAAGGCTCCAAGATTTGAGGGTTCTCTTTCCATATAAGGGAGATATGGACATGTACTAGGGTCTTTGGATGTGGTGCGCAAGTTATTTCCATGTAGGGATATATGCATGGAGACCACGTAGAGGATTGTGGGACCCATTATGCCTATCCATCGGTATGCAAGTGGTGAGGTGTGGATCGTTTGTCAGGCATAAGCTAAAGTTGCCTGACGAGTTTCCTAGGGGGTAGCATATCCATCCGTTTGAACTTTAAGAGGTCTGACGGGGCTTTTATCATGACGGACCTGAGGCTTTTATCACGACGAGCTCATGGTCGGCCAGTCTAATGACTCGTTCGTTAGGATGGCGAGGATGGGGACCATTTGTCACTGTGAGTGTCTAGTCAGACAGAGAAAGGAAACCTTATGCTTGATGGAGGCCGAAGGACGGATAAGCAACGAAAATCCTTACCAAACGAAAATACTCTTATCAGTATATATATATATATATATCACACCACTCTAAAACTCACTTAGCTCATTCTTTTTGTTTCTACAAACTCTTTGTCTCAACGTATGTGAATTTTAGACTCATCAAGTTTGGTGAAAATTTAATCCAACTATGTGTTGTTTTGGTTTAATTTATTTTTTGGCTACTTAAAAATAAGATTGTTTAAAAAAATTATTATTAGAATAAAGTGGACATATTTAATTGAAAAATTATCACAAAATTTTTTAAGATCTCATTTTTATCAGTTTTATGTACGTAGCACAGATTTATGCAACGTTTGCACGAGAATATTTTATGTATATGAGGGATCGGTGCATGACCTATCATATTGGATAGGTCCCACCCGGTCACCCGATCCCAATGTCGACCCATACCAGCTTTGGAATACACCTGGCTCACCAAAAATCCTTGATCTTTTTTTATTTTTTTATTTTTTTTTCTCTTTCTGAAATGTGGAAATTATTAGCCCGCAGGTAAACGTCGAGGAAGGTTTTGTCAATGAACATAGGCATATAAGTCAATAGCAGCCGGTGCATGTCGATTCTCGATAGGGATATTTGTCCAAATAAGAGCTCCGCTATAAGGTTTTTTCTGCAACTTCTAACAAGGAATCAAAGTTGTTAAGAACTAGATATCAATTGGCACACTTTTCTTATAGTGTCTATTATTGGAATACAAATCTTCTGTATCACATTTTGTGATCCACTTTATGTTCCACCAATAACAATTTGTCATGTAATTATTTTTTCGATTTTAAAATTTGGCTATTTTATAAGGAAAGTTAAACAAATACATGGCAAGTTGTAATTGATGGAATATGAAGTGAAATACAAAATGTGATACAGATGATTTGTATTCTTATTATTGATCATGGTCCCCAGTTGAACTTGATAATATTGTCGCTTTAGTTTGTATTTATCTCTAGCTTTGTTACCATAATATGTGACAAGTTCGTTATTCATTAAAGTTAGAGGGGATTTGCAAAGAGTATATAATACAGCCATGGTAAGACAAAACTAGGGAAAATAAAAAATAAAAAATTCTTCTCAATAAACTTTGGTATATTGTAGAGAGTGAGAATAAATTCCATCATATTGAAGTAGAGGAAGGAGATAAGATTTTTCACAATTCGCACAATGTACAAGTCTCTCAGCTATCTATAAGTCTGGATCAAACTTCACACCAAGCCAAAGTTCCTACTAGCCGTGCCCCCATGCGGAAGCAAAAACAAATACATAAAAATCTAGCTTCTAATTAAAGAGAAATGCTATTTCTATAATATTTTCATAATAAATCTACCTTCTAATTAAAGTGAAATGCTATGTTCATAATATTTTTGCAATACTTATACAACAGTTCTAAGTGGCAGGTTGTTAATGATTGTTATTGATGGACAAAAAAGTAATTTCAATGGTAAGTGCAAATTAGAACTAATAATAACTTATCAGTTATGATTTATTGTGAAAGTGTTGTGAGAATGTTATGGATGTAGCACTTCCTTCTAATTGAATGTGTGACAAGCCACATTTATTTATGAGAAATGTTAAGTCCATAACATTTTCATCATAATATATTCTAGGTGCCAAATTGTTACTAGTGGAGAAAAAAAGTGATGTCAATGATGAGTCAGATTAGAACTACTAATTGCTTGACACCTAAAATTTATTGTGAAAATGTTGTGGAACATTTTTCTTTATTTATGTCTTTCAATCAAAAAATTTAACTTAATACTACTATATTATTTTTAGGATTATTTTGGGAGTGCAACTATGATGTTTTCACCACTCTTACGTAATATGGGATTTACTAATTAAATTCTTAATTAGTGGACTCCAATATGAATAATAAGAGGAGAGGATATATGTTATTACTATAGGGAAATTCTTCCTTTATATTGTATTTGCAATGTAAATTTACATTGCTGGTACAATATTATAATTCCCAAATATGGTACTGTGGTGAAAATATGACCAACAGGTACTATAATTTGAGTAATGCTATAGACACGAACTATTTTACAACATTTTTACAAACTGCTAATGTGGCAAATTCTTACTAGTTCTAATATAGGTCATCACTAACATCACATTTTTACTTGCAATAATTATTTCGAAAATACTAAAGCCACATCAGCAGATTATAAAAATGTTGTAAAATAGCTTGTGTCTGTAGCATTACTCCTATAATTTTCCTTAATTTCATATCCTAGTGCTCACCTTTCCAAAAAATGCGACATCTGCGAGTAACAAATATAGGAAATTTTTGTTCACAAAAAAATATGGAGTTTTCTAACAAGCCAGTCAATGTTTAATGAACCAATACTCAAAAGAACATCCACGTGCCTCAGTCCATGATTTAGTCTTTGCACATTATAATAGGCCTAACTTTAAAATGTTGGCTAAGAACTCTAAGAACAGGAAGCAATGGACATCTTTGCTTTTGTGTTGTTGAGTTCGAGTTTGCTTCTTTTCTTCTTTGTACTGTCAGATGCTGCTGACGGCATTACAAAATCCAAATCCCTCACTGAGGGCATGAACCTAGTCTCTAGAGATGGAAGTTTTGCCCTGGGGTTCAAGAGTCACGGTAATTCCGGTAACCGTTATTTGAGAATATGGTACAACAATATCCCAGTTAGAATGGTTGTTTGGGTAGCAAACTGGCTCTATCCAATAAACGACTCATCGACTAGCATGTTGATGGTAAACAGTTCGGGCAGTCTTGTTCTTCTCAGCCAGAATAGAACAGTTGCTTGGTTGGCAAACTCAACAAAAAAGGCCTGGAATCCATAGTCCAGCTTTTAGATTCAGGAAATCTAGTATTAAGAGAAGAGAACAAAGAAAGCCTAGAAAAATATTTGTGGCAAAGCTTTGACTATTCTTCTGATACTTGGCTAGTAGGAATGAAGCTTGGATGGGACTTAAAGACTGGTCTAGAACGGCGCATATCTGCGTGGAAGAGTCCAGATGACCCCTCTCCTGAAGAACTGAGTTAGGGGGTTGAACTTCATAATTACCCTGAATCAGTCATAAAGAAAGGCACCAGGAAGTTCTTACAGATCGGACCATGGAATGGCCTTGGTTTCAATGGTGTACCAGGCTTAAAGGACAATCCGGTTTACACCTACAATTTTGTCATCAACAACGATGAGGTATAGTTCATATTCCACCTGATTAAAAATTCTGTAATCTCAAGAGGAGTTTTGAACGAAAATGCGTCCTCATATGAGCGCTACATATGGGTCGAAGTAGATAAAAATTGGATCACATACATTTCTACACCAAAAGACAAATGTGACGCCCACAATTTATGTGGTCCTTATGGAAATTGTATCATTGGTGAGTCACCTATCTGTCAATGTGTAGAAGGATTTAAGCATAAGTCACCAGATACATGGAACCCTGATGAGTGATCTATGGGATGTGTACGCATTACCCAATTGAGCTGCGAGGATAAAGATAAAATTGGGTTTGCTAATTTTGTTGGGCTCGAAATGCCAGATACCACGTATTCCTGGTTGAACGGAAGTATGAATCTTAACGAATGCAGAATCAAATGTTTGAACAACTGTTCCTGTACGGCTTATGCAAACTCAGATATTAAAAATGGAGGAAGTGGCTGCGCCATGTGGTTTAGGGATCTAATTGATATTAGACAGGTTGCAGCTAATGGGAAGGATGCTTATATGCAGGATGTATATATTCGAATGCCTGCTTCAGAGCAAGGTCATAGGCCTTAATGTGTTGGCTTTATAAAGCCTTGACTTAAAATTCAACAAAGTACTCACAAGAAAGAGAGGAGTGAAAATTTTATTAGAGTACTTGAAACTCACAAACAAAGATATTAGGCTACTGCTTTGAGAGCTCACTACAACTTTTTCTTTCACACACTTTCACGTCATACATTTATTCCCTCTTATAGGGTGAAGTTACAAGAGCTGTCATTATTGTCATGACTCTTTGTTTCATAATAGAAAATTCTAGAATGTGGAAGACTCAAAGACACAAAAGTTATGGAATGACAATAGACACAAATAGTTATGGAAAAACAAAAGACACAAACTGTTATGAAATATCAAGAGGCACCTTTTGGTTTACTACTTCCAACACTATGGTCTTTGTTGTTCTTTAATTCATATTTTTACTTGCCATTGAAGCTATAATCTTTGTTGTTTCCATCTATTTTGTTGCATTACTAAAATATTTTTGCTTTTCTATTGCATAGTCAATCTTAAAGAAGAGAAAGACAAGAAAAAGATGAAGGTGATAGTGATAGTTATGGTTGCAATTGCCGTAGTTTTTGGGGTGCTCCAGATTCCCTACTTCATTTGCAAAAGGTCAAACTTCGGAGGTAATATTTCTTTCTCTGACCCACTTTGGAAAAGATATTGCAAGATTGTTTGACTAAACTTTTAGAAACGAACAAAGCAACTAATAAGATGTTGAACAAGAAAAGCTGGGAGAAAATGGGCAAATGCCCCTTTCAAAAAAAAAAAAACTGGCATTTTGCCCATTTTCCCAAACTAATTAGAGAAGTGCCCCTTTTTTGAAACCCAATTTTCTCAAAATCGAGTTATAAAAAAAAAAAATTTTCTGGAGCCCTATAGTGACGTTTTAAAGACCTATAGTGACGTTTTGTAACTCGATCTCCATGAAGTCGAGTTACATGCAATTTTTTTTTTTTTTTTTACCTATAACTCGATTTCATATATATTGAGTTACAAAACGCCACTATAGGTCCTTAAAACGTCACTATAGGCTCCTTAAAAACGCTACTATAGGGCCTAAATCGATTTTGAGAAAATCGATTTTCAAAAGAGGGGCATTTCCCTAATTAGTTTGAGAAAGGGGGCAAAATGCTGGATTGGTTTTTTGAAAGGGGAATTTGCCCATTTTCTCCAGAAAAGCTGTGATGTTTAGCCATTTGATCTAAAGAAAAATCATGGTGAGGAATAAAATTTGCATAATCATTTTCAAACAAGGCTAAAATATTGTTTTGGCATCGAACAAGGGCACCAAGTTGACTCAAGCTAGTAAATATAGATCCCATTAAGCAAGGCCCGACTAACGCTCCCTAATCCATGAGCTTTCGTGAGAGAATCCTATTAGTTTTATAAAATCTTGTGGACTAAAGTTCGAAACCACAAAGGCTTTCTTCTAGTGAGGTGACTGTAGATCAAATATTCAAGGAGGTATCTTGGAGTGCGCCACAGGATCTAGATAATTCACAGACTTGCCATTCACGAAGGAATCAAAGGAATCCATATAGGAAGAAGCTCATCAAAGTTTTAAAGCTACTGTGAGTCGCAATAGTAAGTTATCTATTGGGAATTTAAAGTCTAGGTACAATTTTTTTTTTCAAGACTGTAAATCACATCCTTTTCTAGTTGATTGCCTTAGTGGGAGTAGTTTACACATATAGTCCTTTTTCCTTTAGAGAGTTCTCCATAGGTTTTTCACTTTAGAATCATATTACAAGTCCGTTTGAGAACAACTTATTTAGCTGAAATAGAAAACTTTTTGCTGAAAGTATTGTAGATAAAGCTAAAAAGTCGCTGAAATAGTATAGCGAGACTCATAAATAGTATCAAAAAGTGTAGTAGAACCCATTAATAGTATAAAAAATAAGCTAAATAGTAGAAAAAATAAGCTAAATATTAAAAAAAAAAAAAAGACTTTTTAAGCCAATGTCAAATGCAACCTATGTGTCTTATGCGTTTATAGTTTTATTTTATTTTATTTTGCTTTATGAGTTGGTCACTTATTGTTTATTGATTATTGATATTGATATTTTGGATCACCTAATTTAGTTGATTTGAAATCAAATAATAATTCTGTTGTATAATTAACCAGTGGGTCTAAATCGAATTTAACAATTGCCCTATTCTTATTTCTTATGTATAATGTGAAGCCCATCATGATCTTAGCAGAGAAATTGGAGAATAATGTGATGATAGACCAGAACATTGAAGGTCAAAGTGAAGACATGGAGGTCACATTCTTCACCCAAGCTACCATAGCCATTGCCACTGACAACTTTTCAAGTAATAACAAGCTTGGTAAAGGTGGCTTTGGACTTGTATATAAGGTAACTCTGCAGCATGCTTTTAAAAAGATCACAAAAAAGCAATTCTCGCCGTACTCAACTTCAATAAAAAACTACTTCCATATTTGAATTTTCAGGGTACACTAATAGACGGAAAAGAAATTGGCAGAGTTCTGGACAAGGATTGAATGAGTTTAAAAATGAAGTTATACTAATTGCCAAATTGCAACATCGAAATCTTGTTAGGCTTTTGGGCTATTACATTGAAGGAGATGAGAAAATGCTAATCTATGAATATATGCTCAATGGAAGCTTGGATTCCTTCATTTTTGGTTTGAACTTCTCTAAAACAAATAATTTTTACCAAACACCATGAAAGTTTTCATTGTTATTTGAAGAAATACCAATTTCTTGTTTTATTATTCATGTTGAACTTAGTATTAACATAAATGAGAAACTTTTCAGATCAAACAAGAGCTAAAGTTTTTGGTTGGTCTATGCACTTCAACATTATCTATGGGATTGCGTGAGGGCTTCTCTATCTTCACGAAGATTCTAGATTGAGGATTATACATAGAGACCTCAAAGCAAGCAATGTTTTACTTGATAGTAAGATGATTCCAAAAATTTCTGACTTTGGTATGGCTAGAATTGTTGGTGGAGATCAGACTGAAGGAAACACAAATAGAGTGGTTGGAACATAGTATGTATTCTCAACATGTTTTATTGTTGACATTTTTTTTAATCAAAGATGTTCATGTTTAATGATATTTTTGTAGTGGTTATATGGCACCTGAATATGCAATTAATGGCATATTTTTAGTGTAAAGTTGTAATTTACAACTGTGTTTTTGTTGGCTTTTATTCCGTGCCAAATTTGATTGTAACTATTTTCAATCGTTTAAACCCTGTATTTGTTGTGGGATTTGTTGTAAGGGTTGTGTGATAGAGAGTGTGTGTGAAGACTCAAGCATTTGGAGGCTGAAGGATTCTCGCGGGTATGTCGCGACCTAGCTTCTCGCGAAGTGAAGCATGTGCCCTGCACGTGTTGGAATGCGAAGGGTTAGGCCAGGTGGAGACAAGCTGTCTCTCGCGAGTATCTCGCAGGTAAGGCCTTCCCGCGAGACACCCGCAAGACATGCTATTCTGCCAGCTTGTACTAACTGACTCACACATTTTGCACCTATCCTATATATACCATCATTACCCACAAATGTTGAGGAATGCTTCAGAGAGAAAACCCTAGCCAAACACATTGGGAATTAGATATTTTCATCCCTACCTTTTTCTATACAATTGCTTGTGATATCTCCTCAACCTTTCCCTTTCCATTCTCCATATCTTTGAGAGGTTGATAGCCCAAACACTTACCACACCTTTGAGAGTGCTGAGTGACATTTTGGTGCTACTGGGAAGCATTAAAAGAAGCCTAGAATGGCAGATGCAACTTGGAGCTTGTTGCAGGATTCGGAGAACTAAGACAAGACACGGTTTCGAGAAGCCTTGTTGGAGTAGGAGCTTGGAGGGCTTAGGTACATCGGGTAGACTAGGCTTGGAGGGTCTTTTGCTAACCCATGTATCCCAACTGATTGTCTAGTGGATCGATTTCTGCTTGGAGGGCGGCGGAGAGGTTTTTCGCCGAGTTCTTCAGTTTCCTCTTCGATAACACGTCTCGGTGTTATCTGTGTTTGCATCCTTCTTCCCTACTCTTGTTCATTTCATTTTTACTACTGTGTTGCTTTAAATATGGATTAGAGTAGTTGTTTTGCCTTTACGCTTGTGTTTACACTATTCTGCACTTATCATTAAGTTAGTGTAAAATCAACCAAGCCGTAATTTTAATTTGGGGGTCTAAACCGCTCGTGTGTTTTCGACACATTTTCAAGTTTTCAATTGGTATCAGAGCGGGTACGCTTGCTGCGGTTTAAAAACCTTAGTGTGATCTTTGACTCTTTTTGAGATGGACCGGTCTCAATCGCTCAATGTTCCACCATTTTTTTATGGGAATAATTATGCATTCTGGAAAGTTAGAATGAGAGCATTCTTATGCTCTATCGATGATACCGTTTGGGATGCGGTTGAGATAGGTTGGACTAAGCCGGAGGCTCCTAAGTCCACTTGGGATAAGGCAGCTCTAGCAGCAGCCAACACTAATAGTAAAGCTTTAAATGCTATCTTTTGTGGTGTGTCCCCTGATGAATTCCACAGGATTTCTCATATGACAGTAGCCAAGGAAGCTTGGGAGATTTTGGAGACTACCTATGAGGGTACAAAGAAAGTTAAGGACACGAAGTTTCTGATGCTTACCACCAAATTTGAAGAACTCAAGATAAGTGATGATGAACCATTTGATTCATTCTATGGGAAGCTCAATGAAATTGTCATTGCTAAACTCAATCTTGGGGAGAAGATTGAAGACACTAAGGTGGTGAGAAAAATATTGAGGTCCCTGCCTGAAAGTTTTAGAGCAAAGGTTACAGCCATAGAAGAAAGCAAAGACTTGGATGAGATTAAAATTCAAGAGTTGACCGAGTCTCTCCAAACGTATGAGCTGGGACTGCCTTCCCATAAGACGAGCAAATCGCTTGCTCTTAAAATCATCACCGAAAGAATAAATGATTCCTCAGAAGAAGATGGAGTGGAGAAGGAAGTAGCATATCTTGCAAAGAACTTCCGCAAATTTTTGAAAATGAAGAATAGTGGAAAACCGTTCAATAGAGGAAAGTTCTCTCCTTCAAGAGGTGATAAGAAAGAGTTTAAGAGAAAAGAAGGGAAGGATTCTCAACCTTCTTCAGACATTGTGTGCTATGAGTGCAATGGCCATGGACATTTAAAAAAGAAGTGTCCGAATTTTCTGAGGGGAAAAGGGAAGGCGTATGTTACAACGTTCAGTGATTCTGACTCTTCTGATTCTGACTCGGAAGAGAGCTGTGACGGTGAGGGAAACTACTCCGCCTTCATGACCATTGCTCATGTAGACTCTTCGGATGACTTGGGAGCACTTATGAAGGAACTGGGTGAGCACTCTGATTCAGAATCTATTGGAATTGGGGAAGAATCAGGTGCGGAAGAGGAAGAGAGTACAGCTAATCTTCAAGAAAACTACTCATTAATCCTTGAGAAGTCGGGAGAATATGCAAGGGTAGCCAAGGCAGCTGTCAGAAAAATGAAGAAGGCTGAGGAAGATTACCGGAGCCTCTTAGTCAGACATAAGGAAGCAAAATGCGAGATAGAAAAGATGAACGGTGAGCTGTCAGAAGCTTACTTAAAGATCAGATTTCTTGAACAAGAGGTGGTGCAAGCGCAAGCCAAGATAGAAAGGGTCTCCTCCAGAAAGTTGGATGACGTTATCACATCCCAAAAACATTTCTCAGATAAGTTCAGATTGGGATATGCCGGAAGGAGTAGCTCATCGGTCAAAGCTACCAAAGAAGTAAAATTTGTGAAGGCCATAGAGCCGATTGTAGAAGAGACCATCCCTGAGAATGTTCAGGTTGAGAAAAAGAATGTAATTGAGCAACGGATGGTGAATAAGCCCCGAAATCAATCTGTAGGCAGACACGAAACCAGAACAAGATCTCTCTCAAGACCTCAACGGGGTTCTAGAACAGATTATGTGTGTCACTATTGCGGACTGCGAGGACATACTAGACCAAACTGTCAAAATCTGAGAACAGACAACAATGCAAGCACACCGCGGTCACGAGGAAGAAGAAATGACAAGAGGTCTTGGGGTGGTGAACAACCAAGAAGTCAAAACCATGATCCAGGAATGACGGACGTGATGAAGATGATTGGTGCCTTCACCACGTGCTTGGAGAGTTTTACCAGAAGGTTTGAAAGTCCCAACTCTCGTACCCAATCCGTCAAGGATATCACCCCGAACGCACATGACGTGTGGGTGAAGAGGGGTACTCATGCATAAGCATTATAATATATCCATGCATTAATTCTTTCAATGTTTAGGGACATTTGTTGTTGCATCATATCATGCATTGCTTTCATTTTTATTTTCTCTTGTCTGGTTCGAACCTGTTTTTGTTGATCTCACTTTTCTTGTTTTGTTTTGGGTGTTTCAAAAAGTTCAAAAACCCATAAAAATTGAAAAATTTCAAAAAGTTTGATCACTTGTTTTGTGCATATCTCATGTGAGTTTGGCCTAGTACCTTCGTACTTATGGCGTAGTGCATTTACGATCTTAGCTTGATTTGTATGCACTCTTTTCTGTGTGGAAGAAATCTTGAAAACTATGTGTGACTGTTGTAAATAGATCTTCAAGCTTGTCATGAATGATTAGTCAATAGTCTTGTTGGTCTTGATACTTGCATAGACTTGTGTCTATATCTCTTCCCATTTTATTTTTATGTTTTTGTAAAAAGAGCTCACCAATTGTAAATCTCCAAATGAAAAGAGATATTGAGCTGCAAAAGCCTGTTGCACACACTAGTATTTGACTAGGAAAAAGGGAAAGCGACTCTTTTTAAATGTGTTTTATATGGTGCTCAAAAAGGCCAAAGGCTTATCATCAATATTGAAATATCATAAATTTCAAGCACCAATCTCAAAAAGAGATGTTTTTGTCCAATCAAAATGAAAAAGGACCATCTATTATGATTTATGTGAAGCCAAATGAAAAGCTTCCTTGTTATGTTTTCATTGTGTGGAAGGTCATATATACTCACTTCTATAATGGAGATAGTCCACTTGATTTCATATTAGTTGTGTATGACTCGGTTGAATTGATCATTGAAGCTTCGCTCTGGTTTAAGGACTATTTCACATTTGACACAACACACAAGTTTTTGATTCAATCAATGCCTATCTCATTTGTGTGATTGTATATGTCCAAATGTGATGTGTATGCCCATGAACTTGTTGATCAAATCCAAAAAGATTTTTGTGAGTTTTATATGTTTTTGAAAGTGATTTTATACTTTCTTGTGTTTCCTTTTTGATCAAAATGCATTTTGTGTGTTTTTCATTAAAAAACTGGTTCAGGGGTTGTTTCGCGAGAAGCTCGCGACTTAGAGCTTCCTGCGAAAAGGGGTTGAGGGAAATATTTCTTCATCCTGTCACTCAGAGACTTTGGCGACTGTCTCGCGACTGTCTCGCAACCAACAGTTTCTCGCGAAATGCTGTTTGGCAAAAACTGAAATTTTTCAAAATCAGACAGAGAGTTTCGCGACTGTATCGCGACTGTTTCGCGACTTAAAGCTTCTTGCGAAAATTTTGTGCTTCAGTGGCCACTCTTGCGACTGTCTTGCTACTCTCTAACCCGCAAAAAATGCGTATTTGCAGTTTTATATGGCTGATGTGACAGCTTTTCAAATCACAACTCCTTCCCTCGCATAAACTCCCTCGAAGCCATTTTCAACCCAATTCACTATTCCATCAAAATCCTTTCAAATCAAGCATATTTTCTGCATTTTCTCTCTTAAGGTATGTTTTCTAAAGCATCATTTTCATGTTTTTGCTTAGATTTTGCAGATTTCTGTTTGGGGTTTTGAAAAATTGGGGATTTTCAAAATTTGGGGTGGGTTTCTTAGATTTTGGTAAATTCTTCAATTTCTTTGATTAGGCTAAGTCCCATTTACTTGTTGTGCATCTGTGTTGGCCCCTTGTGGCATTTTAACCTGTATTTAGGCAAGATTTTACCATGATCATGCATTGCTCATACTTAGAGTGTTTTTATGCATGTTAGGTGTTTGATAGAATGTCTAAGTGACATTGTTGTGCTTAATTGAACTCAAGTGAGTTCCATTTTGT
Organism: Quercus gilva; assembly: GCA_023621385.1. Classification (NCBI taxonomy): domain Eukaryota; kingdom Viridiplantae; phylum Streptophyta; class Magnoliopsida; order Fagales; family Fagaceae; genus Quercus; species Quercus gilva. The sequence goes on from CM042477.1 coordinate 59,890,160, forward strand.
GAGATTTCATATGTTTGTCCTTAGTTTGGTCTTTGATCAAGTGTTTCATACACTTTGCCCATGATGCACTCACTAGACACACACCTAGGCACTCTTAGGCACCCCACATGCATTAGCACATGCACATAGACGCACACACATGCACAGTTATTTGATTTCATGCACAATGTCTTGTTTTTCATGCATTCTGGTTATGTGTTTATTGTTTTGTGTTTTTTTTTGGGCATGCTATTAAGCGTCAACCATGCTATGTTTTTAGTTAGTTTAACTATGATTTGGAACTAACTTGAATCTAATCAAGTTTTTGTCTTGTGGTTTGTGTTTGTGCAATTTCTTTTGCTTTGTTAAATTGTGCAGATGTCTCCCACCAAAAATGCAGTTACAAAGAAGAAGTCTTCTAAGCGTGCGCATACTGAATCTGATAACTTCAAGTCCGCAGAAGCAGATATGAAGTACAATGACTGCTACAAAGGAGCAACCATTGTCATGGAACAGGTAGTTCAATTGGAGGAGCTTGAGCAAACATTCATTCCGGATGTGCTCAAAGAGAGAACTTGGACAAAGTTGCTAAATCCAGTTAGGAATGTATTCTCAGAAATTATTAGGGAATTCTTCTCTAATGCTGAGGTGGAAGATAACAAGATACTCTGTTGGGTGAGGCACAAGGAATTTGAAATCACAAGGGATAGCATTCAAGACCTTTTGGAGATACGTCATCCCTCTCAGCCAATGTCAGTTCAATATGATGAGAGATTGGGGTCTATCAAGGAAATGATATCAACTCTTGGAGGGGTTCCAAAGAAATCATCAATGGATACTCTCAAGTTTACTCCAAAAATGAGGACTTTGAGCTATGTGATGATCCATAACCTATATCCGGCCACCAACCTCACCACTTTATCTGCTCCAAGGACGAGGTTTCTCTACGACCTTTTCACTCACAAGGAAATTGACATTTGCAGCCACATCTTCCATATTCTGAAAAAGAGCATTACGAAGCAGAATTCACGAACCATAATGCCTTTTCCCTCACTGATCATGGGGTTCATTGCCAAGGCGAAGCTGAAATTCCCAAGTGGTCTTAGTATAGTTCAAAGGGATTACCCCATTGGTGCAAATACTCTGACTCGGAGCACAGCACACATTAAAGGCCCCAAGACTGGTGTGCATACCATTCCACCGCCTCGGGTTGTGCCAGATGAGGGTGGGGATACAGAGGAAGAGATTGACAGGTTCACTTCTGCACCAGAGATGTCAACACATCCCTTGTCTTCTGCTCCAGCACAAGGTTTCAGCAAGCTTTATCAAATACTAGCTAAGATGGATCACATGTCTACAGTGCTTGACACTCACGTACAGCACACAGCGGATCAATTTGCATACCTCCAAGAGTAGATCACCACACTATCATCTCAAATTCAGAGCTTATCCTTTACACATGGATCAGACTCCGAATCCGACCAGTTCTAGCCCTTTGGCCATTCTGGTCAAAAAGGGGGAGAACATTTTTGAGGGGGAGCTGATGAAGAAGAGCTTACACAGCCTTAAGGGGAGCGTAGCTTAGAAACATAGTTGCATTAGCTATTGGTTATTGGTTTTACAGACGGGTTTATTCAGTTTTCTTTAGTTTTATAACTGGTTTATGTTTACTGTTTTATTGTTTTAGGTTTAAAGCTTTGACACTTATGGTTTGACTTCAGTATTAATTTCAGTACTTCATGTTTATTCTCTATGCTTTGTGGCTTTTGTTTTGTACCCATGTTGTTTATGTAAGCTTTAAGGGTTTGTTTCATGCATTATTTGTAGGTCTTTGTGGTTTGTGCCATGCATTTGCAATACCATGCTTATGCAGCCTTTATGCATGTTTGCTTGTTGTTCAATGTTATGCATTTTACTTCAAGTACATCACTCTTGTGCCCTTGTATGATTGTTCCTAAATGCATATACGTTCTATGCATTGGTTGAGTGATGAACACTCTTGTGCCCTAGTAGGATTGTTCCTAGATACAAATTCTTCGTGTATTTAGCATTGGTTGAGTGTTGGAGTTGCAAATGATACTCTTCAAATGAGCTTATCATCTTGCATATTCGGATGTTCATTTCTTGTGTGAATGAGCATAGTAATTGCTTGTGTACAGTGATTACTTGTTTGATCTTGTCATGATCTAGTGTTTCTATTTCATTTTGCTTGATCATGCTATTATTGCTCCATATGCTTTTCAAGTTTTCTGCATACAATGATGTTATTGTGTTGTTGTGTTTCAGGAGTTACTTGTTCATATGTTTCAAGAGCATTTCAGAATCTAGAATTAGGTGTGAGTGAGTTTTGCCTTTGTTCCCAAACTCACGTTTAAGTCTAGAGTTTGTTTTAGGGTTTTGTCACGGAATAGCCAAAGGGGGAGATTGTAAAGTTATAATTTACAACTGTGTTTTTGTTGGCTTTTATTCCGTGCCAAATTTGATTGTAACTATTTTCAATCGTTTAAACCTTGTATTTGTTGTGGGATTTGTTGTAAAGGTTGTGTGATAGAGAGTGTGTGTGAAGACTCAAGCATTTGGAGGCTAAAGGATTCTCGTGGGTATGTCGCGACCTAGCTTCTCGCGAAGTGAAGCATGTGCCCTGCACGTGCTGGAATGCGAAGGGTCAGGCCAAGTGGAGACAAGCTGTCTCTCGCGAGTATCTCGTGGGTAAGGCCTTCCCGCGAGACATGCTGTTCTGCCAGCCTGTACTGACTGACTCACACATTTTGCACCTATCCTATATATACCATCATTACCCACAAATGTTGAGGAATGCTTCAAAGAGAAAACCCTAGCTAAACACATTGGGAATTAGAGATTGTCATCCCTACCTTTCTCTATACAATTGCTTGTGGTATCTCCTCAACCTTTCCCTCTCCATTCTCCATATCTTTGAGAGGTTGATAGCCCAAACACTTACCACACCTTTTAGAGTGTTGAGTGACGTTTTGGTGCTGCTGGGAAGCATTGGAAGAAGCCTAGAATGGCAGATGCAACATGGAGCTTGTTACGGGATCCGGAGAACTAAGACAAGACACGGTTCCGAGAAGCCCTGTTGGAGTAGGAACTTGGAGGGCTTAGGTACATCGGGTAGACTAGGCTTGGAGGGTCTTTTGCTAACCCATGTATCCCAACTGATTGTCTAGTGGATTGATTTTCGCTTGAAGGGCGGCGAAGAGGTTTTTCGCCGAGTTCTTCAGTTTCCTCTTCGATAACAAGTCTCGGTGTTATCTGTGTTTGCATCCTTCTTCCCTACTCTTGTTCATTTCATTTTTACTGCTGTGTTGCTTTAAATATGGATTAGAGTAGTTGTTTTGCCTTTACGCTTGTGTTTACACTATTCCGCACTTATCATTAAGTTAGTGTAAAATCAACCAAGCCGTAATTTTAATTTGGGGGTCTAAACCGCTCGTGTGTTTTCGACACATTTTCGAGATTTCATTTAGTAAAATCTGATCAACATAGTACGTATTCTCAACATGTTTTATTGTTGACATTTTTTTAATCAAAGATGTTCATGCTTAATGATATTTTTGTAGTGGTTATGTGGCACCTGAGTATGCAATTAATGGCATATTTTTAGTAAAATCTGATGTTTTTAGTTTTGGAATATTGTTGTTAGAGATAATAAGTGGAAAGAAAAATCGAGGCTAGTTCCATCCAAAGCATAGTTTGTATAGTTTTTAGACCCCTTAAACAACAATTGGATTAACCTAGTAAATTAGCCAAATGATTACTTATTCCAAATTAAGAATTCTAGGTTATTACAATCAAACAATCATATCATGTATTTAGCAGCGGAAATATAAATAACACAAAAATATGATGACCCAGGAAAACCAAACCAGTAAAAAACCTAGGGAGGATTTAACCTAGCTATCCTTAAGGTAAACCTGAATCCACTATAAAAGAATTGAAGTTTTACAATAGCGACTTAGACCACTAACATCCTATTGCTACCCACCAGTAGAAACTTACTGACACGACTACGTGCAAGCTCCGAAACCACAGACTTCTTCTTTCTTTGATTCTCCAGCAATTACAAGCACACCTACTTGTGTATCTTTAAGTTCTTATGGCAGCAACTGAATGATCATCAAGTTCTTGAAGAAATCTCCCCCTTGATAATCCTAAGTTTATGTGAAGGAAAGCTCATCTTTGATCTCACAAGAAATTTACACAAATAGCAATATGAGCAACAAAGACCTCAGAGAGGTTTGGGTACAAAACTTTAGATACAAAAGAGGCACTCTCTTCTCTCTCTGAAAATTCTTTTAAAAACGTGCTTAGGGTTTCCTTTATATACTAGGAGAAGTAGATCTGAAACCTTAATCCTAAATGGGCTTGGGCTGAGTTATAAAATTCTGCAGAAAAACAATCTGCACAACTTTCGATCGATCGAGCCAGGCAGATTTACACAGTAAATTCTACAAAATACTCGATTTCAACTTTACATAAACCACATTCTTTGGGCAAGTCTAAAATAAGACTAAATACCTGTTTTGATCATGGTTTGCCAACAATACAAATTAGAGTTCTAATACATTAGTTCCTAAGTACTTAGAACCTAACAAACTCTCCCGTTGGAAATTCGTGACAAAACACAAACACAATGCTCAAAGTTACAAGTAAAAGCCCTTTACAAAAATAATGCCCATTACAAAATAATCCAACCTAACTACTATTCATCAGTTGCAAGTGTAGACAGCAGCTCAATTGAATCAACCTGTATATTTCCTGAAACACTAAACAAAACTCATAAATGCATGTGTGACAGAAAAACAGTAAATCAACAAATATGCAAACTAACTCTCCCCCTAAGTTAGATACATCAAAAACAATTATTTTCTCCCCCTATCAAAAACAAATTCAACTCCCCCTAAACAAAACAAACATGATTCCCACATTTCAACTATTTCTCCCCCTTTTTGTCACGTATTGACAAAGACAACTCAAACATACATGACAGAGGATAAGAGAAAATAGAGAATCAAGGGGACACAATAATTCAGCTCTATAAAAAATAGAGACAACTCCCCCTATGAACAACAAAGGGTAAAAACAAGCTTCTCCCCCTATAAAAATAGGAAAAACAGAAAAAGTTTTGAGAAAAATAGTTTTGGGGAAACTTTGGGAGGTGGGGAAAAAAAAACACACAAACCAAACTTAAAAAATAAGTTGAGGATACACATAAAAAAAATATTCTCTCTTTCAATAAATACAAACTTGACACTATGTGACCCATAAACAATTGCATGAGTAGAGAAAATATTTGTACATTGATTATCCATCATATCTTTTAAGAAAAATATTTTCTACAGTTCACACATAAAAAATAGCATATACTAGAATGTACAAAATTCAAAAATTAATAAATCAATTTTTAAATCAAGTTGAGTACCCAATTTAGCAAAGTGTATGCTATGTGTGAAAACAATGAGAGATATGACTGCAAAACTGCAAAATGGATACAAAAATTAATGCAATGCATGTGAATCCTAAACACAAATGATGCATGAAAAATATTTGGTCAAAAACTTAAAAACTGAACACATTTTGCATCAAAATCAAGGAACATATAATCTTAGATGGCCACAAAAAAAAATCACACATAATATCATGTACCAAGTTTAGCAAAGAGTAACTTGTGTAGTGTGTGCAACTAGGAAAAACTTGAGATATATATGAGGTGATGTGTAGATAGTAATCAATGACAATCTCTACAAAATTCATCATATAAATTTGAAAGAAACTATCACCTAAAGAGTTACATCATATAACTCTCACATCACCTAGAACAAAAGCTTGCAATCATGTAAATTTCTTGATTTGCCTCATAATATACACACTAATTTTATTTAACCAGAAACTTATTAAAAATAGCAGGGATAATGTACACACCAATTTTATTTGATTGTGAAGTTATTAAAGGCCAATAATGTACACACCAATTTTAGCATTTAAATTGAGGCTTACACCTTATGTTCTTTTTGTGAATGTGCTACACTTTCTTGAACACAAAATCTTATGATATGCACTAAGGTGTTCATGATTGGCTAGTAAACAGTGGTGAGATGGTTATTTATGCCTTTCTCAAAAGGTTCAAGTCCGACAGTCAAAAACATGTGACTTCAAGATCAAGACAAAGTGATTAAAAACCATAAACAACTTTCCCACACTACAAAGCTTTAACTAGAAAAGTGCAATAAATAAGCTCATCCAAGCTAAATAAGGTACATAAATATGTTAAGTAAAAATAATATGGCCAATCCTTGATTATAAATCCAAGATGTGAAATACAAAACACAAAAATCTTTTTGGTTTTAAAAAAATTTTATGAACAAAAACAAAAAGCACATATTATGCTAAATAAACAATGCAAAAGCAATGCATGATAGTGCTAAACTAAGCTATAGAGGGTACACAAACAAGAAATATCAATTTCTTAATTAACCCTTGAGTACGTGTACAAACTAGTACATACTTACACAAAATCAGAAATAGCTTAGCCTTTATATAACACATGCTATTCAAGTTTATCCACAATGTCAAGTATGTTCTAAATCAAGAGCGAGATATCATAATTCATATAATCCTCATGAAAAATAAAACAAGACTCAAAATAAAATATTTTTGTCTTTTTGAAAAATTTTCAATGTTTTTGGATTTTTTTTTTAAATAAAAAACAACTTAAAAAACAAAACAACCAAAAACAAAAACAAAACATGTCCATAAACAATTGAAAGAATTAAATCAGGGACAAGTCAGCAATACTCACCTTAGAGAATCTTTTCTCACCCATATAGCACGAGTATTCAGCTTTGTAGGTGAAAATCCATGTGAAGCAGAGTGTATTTGAGGGATTACACCAATCTTCTGAGAAAGACTAAAATCCTGCAAATTCCTTTCACAAGCCAACAAGCTTAATTTTTTCAAAAGAATATGAAACAGTTTATATGGACTTATGACAGGAGAAATATCATCACATATCCTAGATTGAAATACATAATTTTTGAATTTCAATTTATGACAATTAGGACGAATGTGACTAGAGACACCACAAAAGTGACAAATAGGAACAAATTTAGGAATATCAGTATTCCTAACAACAAATCTAGTCTCAGATTTTGGTTTTTGCCTCAACAAGAACAATTTGGTCTAATATGACCAATAACACCACAAAGGTGACAAGTAGACACAAAACAGATTTCTTATGCTCTCTAACCATAGGTTTAGACATAGGTTTAGAAACTTCAGTGTCTACATTAAAACTTTTACCTTTGTCTAACTTAGCAAAATAAGCCTTTTCTTTTTTATTCCTCTTGAAATGAGGGATATAAACTTTCTCATTTTTAGGCTTAAGAGAAACAAAAACATTTTTGTTATCAATAGTAGGCTTCGTACTAGTCAAATTTTCAATTTTAGCTTTAGATTCAACTAACTCTTGTTCCAAGCTTTTCATCTTCTCATCTTGAGAGGAAATTTGATTTCTCAAAAATTCATTCTTTTTATTAGACTTATCTAATCTCACAATTAAATCCTCTTTTTCAAGATGAGCTAATTTTAACTCTTCCTTGAATTTCTTAGCAATTTTCATAGATTTCACTAATTCCTTATGGAGAGTTTCACAGGCATCAATAAAATCAATAGAAGCATAAGCAGAAACATGATCAGAAAGACACTTCAAATTATCCATGACAACAAGGGTCAAGGATTAGCTCTTAGATCAAAAGATCTAAAACAAAAAAGCTACTTGCTCTGATACCACTTGTATAGTTTTTAGACCCCTTAAACAACAATTGGATTAACCTAGTAAATTAGCCAAGTGATTACTTAGTCCAAATTAAGAATTCTAGGTTATCATAATCAAACAATCATATTATGTATAAAGTAGCAAATATAAATAACACAAAGATATGATGACCTAAGAAAACCATACTGGCAAAAACCTAGGGAGGATTTAACCTAGCTATCCTCAAGGTAAACCTAAATCCACTATAAAAGAATTGAAGTTTTACAATAGCAACTTAGACCACTAACATCCTATTACTACCCACCAGTAGAAACTTACTGATACGACCACGTGTAATCTCCGAGACCATGGACTCCTTCTTTCTTGGATTCTCTAGCAAGTACAAGCACACTCACTTGTGTATCTTTAAGTTCTTATGGCAGCAACTGAATGATCATCAAGTTCTTGAAGAAATTTCCTCCTTGATAATCCAATGTTTATGTGAATGAAAGCTCTTCTTTGATCTCACAAGAGATTCACACAAACAGAAATATGAGCAACAAAGACCTTAGAAAGGTTTGGGTACAAAACCCTAGATACAAAAGAGGCACTCTCTTTTCTCTCTGAAAATTCTTTTAAAAACGTGCTTAGGGTTTCCTTTATATACTAGGAGAAGTAGATCTGAAACCCTAATCCTAAATGGGCTTGGGCTGAGTTGGAAAATTCTGCAAAAAAAAACAATCTGCACAACTTTCGATTGATCGAGCCTAATTTTCGATCGATCGAGTCAGGCAAATTTACACAGTAAATCCTGCAGAATACTCGATTCCAACTTTACATAAAACACATACTTTGAGCAAGTTTAAAACAAGACTAAACACCTGTTTTGATTATGGTTTGCCAACAATACAAATTAGAGTTTTAATACATTAGTTCCTAAGTACTTAGAACCTAACATAGTCTAAACCTTGTTGAACATGTGAGTTCTCAACAAATTTCATCCTCTATCTTACATATAATGATACAAATAATGGTAGAGAATTTTTAAGTATTTTAGGCATGGAAATTATGGAAAGAAGGTAGGCCTTTAGAATTGATTGATACTTGCTTAGAGGACTCTGGCATCCTATAGAAGATTGTACGTTGCCTCCATATTAGTTTCTTATGTTTGCAACAACATCATGATGATCGGCCAAATATGTCATTTGTGGTTATGCTGTTGCACAATGAGGGTTCATTACCTAAACCCATAGAGCCAAGTTTCTTTGTAGGAAAAAAAATCACCTTCATCAAGCAAGAACCAGCCATCCTCAGTCAATGAAATTACTATTAACTTGTTAGAGGCTCGATAGTCAAGCATCATATCAATTGCACTGTATAACATATCTTATGATTGATATTTTGCATCTATACATTTTGTAAATTATACTCACTTGTATTCTCCATGTACGTGACATCAGTTTTATTTGAACTTTAAAGGTTTATAATGGCTTCTACAATACTATATAGGTTTGAGTTTGGGCCAAAAGTTGATCAGAGACAACAAAATTTTAATATGATCAAATATGAGAATTTGATGATTTTTTCCCCTATCTTTCCCACTATAATGAATTTCTTTGTGAAAATTGTTTCATTGGTAAGTAGACATTTGGGATTTTAAAATGGACATAGCTTTGACCCAATTTGGATTTGAAATGAATCAGATGTAATTATTTGAAGATGGCACACTTAATATTGAATCTGAGAATGTAGGTTGAGTAAAAAAAATCATCTGTAAACACCTTATTTTGTACCGGTTAATAACCTTTAGTTCTCGACCCTAATGATGATCTTGATATATCAACAGAGGTTAATTGAAGTTATCTTGATAGTTCAGAAGTTATCACAACTCAAAAGTGCTCTAAATCGCTTTGAAAACAATATTGAAAAATGCATAATGTATTCTTAATTACGATAATCAAACCAGGCCTTGTAATTAGATAAGTCATCTCAAAGTTTTTTAAGCCTAGTAAAGTAAGCACTTAAAATGGACTAATATTGAGCAAGAAATGAGATTGCCTTCTAAATCTAAAAGATTCAAGGTGCATGAAGGGAATTAACTCGAAATTTCCAACCTGTGAGAAACAAAAAATAGAGAAGACGCACGCCAAAGAAAAATAATCACATACATAAGACAGTATTTATGTGGTTCGGCAATTTGCCTACGTCCACGAAATTACAGGGATTTCACTATTATCAGAGAAAAATACAAGTGCGGCAATACAGTTTTTCTCACACTCACAAAAACTACCACAACCAAACCCTAATCACCAAAACTGCATTTTCTACATCTTGCTTTATGGACTAAGTCTCAGAAAATCTCCCATTAAAAACCACACAACATTATTCGGGTCGGGTCGGGTCGGGTCGGGTTGGGTCGTCAACTGAATCAAACACAACTAGGCTCCACAAAGCCCAATAGGTGCATTCCTTTGTGCAAACCTCTCTTGAAGATCTAGCCATACATCTCGAGTTGTCTACATGTAAATAATCACACTGGAAACTACATCTTTAGAAATAGAATTGAGACCAAACTAATTTTAGTCTTGGCTATGAGAGCCATGATCATTGAGCGAGACCAAGTTTGATAGTTTTAGACAATGAGTAATTGGCTAACAAGAATTGGAGGGATATTCTACTGTTCGTAGTTGTAGGAGCAGTAATAGAATCAGAAGTTGCTGAAGCTTCAGCCATGGAAATGAAGGAAAGCTAATTCCTAAACAAGAATTTAAGGAAAACTATTCTTGAAGAAGAATTCAAAGGAAAATTAGGAAGATGAAAAAGAATTTTGGGAGTGAAATTCACAGAATCACAATCTCAAAAGAGAAATTAGAAAAAAGATCTAAATAATTACAAGTGCTGCTCTGTTTATAAACACAGATACGGAGCCTAGGACTTGGCGGGAAAATGCAACAAACTCAACAAACTAACTAACAAGCCTAACAGAATGAAATCTAACTAACTAATTCTAGTTACAATTAATTAAATTACGACACGTGCAAAACTATTTACAGCACTAATCACGTGAATGACATGTGAGCAAATAAAGGTAAAACGACTGTAGCTGTAGGCTTGTACTCTGAACGACTGTAGCCTTGTTATTGATAGTTATGACTCTTCTGAGACAAGAAACAAGAAAAAGAGAAAATAATAATTTAATAAATAAATAAAAAAGAAGAAAGGGAAAGTTTGTCGGAGACAAAAGACAAAAGAAAGTCAGCGTGGGGTTTGGGTTGGGGCGTTGAAGCATGTGGTGGGAAAAATAGTTAAGAGAAAAAGAGAGAGAAAGGTGAGTGGGGTTTGGTTCAAACCAATGGTTAGAAATAAGTGAGAAGAAAAAAAATTAAGAAAAATGATATGCTCACAAATATTTTCACAATAAATTTTATATGACATGACGGGTTGTGAAAGATAGTTAAAAAAATAATTTCAGTAGTGAGTTCAAATTAAAATCAACAACAGCTTACCGTCTATGATTTGTTGTGAAATTGTTCTAAAAATATTCTAAACATGATACTTTTCAAAAATAATATATATACATATATATATATATATATATAAGAGCAGTGGTAGAGGCTTCCCTAACTTTTTCTCCCTATACAAAGATAAAAACATATTTTTCATGTTTTAGTTAAACATTTTCTTTTCATCCCATCAAATTCATTATTTCGAACTCTATTTTATTTAAATATTATTTCTTTATTGTTTTTCATTTTTCAACATATTCACTTTATTTTATCACAGTTACCAAGAAAAAAAAAACAATAAATAATGAGTTTAGGGAATGAATAGTGTTCTATAAAAATAGAGAGCCAAGGTTCATAAAACTCATCTTTGGAATGAAATGGGTATGCTGATGTGAAAGTTTTTAGGTGTTTTTATTTATTTATTTTGGCTACCCATTTTAATATGGGTAACCAAAATAAATAAATAAAAACACCTAAAAGTTTTGCATCAGCATACATTGCTACTAATGCTCTAAGAAATGGGATTCTTAAAAAATATATTTATGAAGAGAAAAGTTTATGTAGAAATTTTTTATACTGCATATTGAGTTAAAAAGTTTTTTTTTATGTACAAAACTATCTAATTAAAAATAAACTAATGTAACTGGTTTTTCTATTGAAAATTTTCAAATATTTTTCAATTGAAATTTTTATTTTTAGAATTTTATGTAACGGATAAAAAATCTAATGGTTCTCAATTTCAACGTATGAGACAATTATATTTTTGGTTTTTATAGACACTCATCCTAATAAAAAATAAATAAATGTACCAAAAATCCATTCTACACCTTTTCAAATCAGATACAAAATTTCATTCAGCATAATTATTTTTTAGAAAAAAGTTTCAGCATCCTATTAAATGTAATTTTCTAAAAACAATAAAATAAATAATACATTCTACTGTAATACTTTCTAAAAAGTGCATTTTTTTTTTTTTAATATATATCTTCTGTACTGTTTTTTGTTCCATTTTACATTAATCAATCACAAATTTTCATATATATTTTTTATTATCCTTTTAAAATAACAACGTGATAGTATAACAAAAAACGATGGAAAAGATCTGTATTCCTCAACTTTCCATTCGTTTCTCGACCTTTCACACTGGGAGATACGGGACCACGACACGACAGACCACCAAAAATGTGACATCTGCAAAAGGAAATAACCGCACAGCAAATTTTGCTGATAACAAAATTCAGAATTTTCTAATTAATAATCCAGTCAGTATCACTAACACTGACTGGATTCGTCGAAAATTCTAAATTTTATACCGTATTGAAGTGTTGCCAATGCTAGACTGAACAACATGTTTGAGTCAATGCATGACCTATGGTATTCTATCTAGTCTTTACTCATTTTAATGGGGGTCTAAATTTAACATGTTGGTTAACAGCTCTAAGAAAAGAGAGCAATGGACATCTTTGCTTATGTATTTTTGAATTCCATTTTGCTATTTTTCTACTTTGTATTATCGGATGCTGGTTACAGCATTACTCAAAACCAATCCCTTAGTGACGGCACAACATTGGTCTCTAAAGATGGAAGCTTTGTCCTGGGGTTCTTCAGTCCAGGTAACTCCACTAACCGTTACTTGGGAATTTGGTTCAACAATATCCCAGTTAAAACGGTTGTTTGGGTAGCAAACCGGCGCAATCCAATCACAGACTTGTCTGGAGTGTTATTAATGGCAAACAGTGAAGGTAGTCTTGTTCTTCTCAGCAAGAATAGGACAGTTGCTTGGTCGGTGAATTCAACAAATGAAGCCAGGAATCCGATAGTAGAGCTTTTAGATTCTGGAAATCTAGTATTAAGAGATGAGAATGAAGAAAACCCAGAAAACTATTTGTGGCAGAGCTTCGATTATCCTTCCGATACTTGGCTTTCAGGGATGAAGCTTGGATGGGACCTAAGGACTGGTCTGGAACGGCGCCTAACTGCATGGAAGAGTCCAGATGATCCATCTCCAGGAGAACTGAGTTGGGGGATTGAACTTCATAACTGCCCGGAGATAGTCATGAGGAAAGGCTCCGAAATTTACTTCAGGACTGGCCCATGGAATGGCATTGGTTTCACTGGTATACCAGATTTAAAGGAAAACCAGATTTACAACTTCAATTTTATCTCCAACAAGGATGAGGTATACTTCATATTCCACAATATTAAAAAGTCTGTAATCTCAAGAGTAGTTTTGAACTCAACTCTCAACATGTATGAGCGCTACGTGTGGGTTGAAGCAGCAAAAATATGGAGCCTGTACTTAACTTTGCCAAAAGACAAATGTGACAGTTATAATTTATGTGGTGCTTATGGCAATTGTATCATTGGTGACTCACCTATCTGTCAATGTGTAGAAGGATTCAAGCCCAAGTCATTAGAAACATGGAACCCAGAAGAGTGGTCTAAGGGATGTGTACGAAGTATGCAATTGAGCTGCGAGGATAAAGATAAAATTGGGTTTGTTAAATTGGTCGGGTACAAAATGCCAGATACCACGTATTCTTGGTTGAATGAAAGTATGAATCTTATCGAATGCAGGGACAAATGTTTGAACAACTGTTCCTGCATGGCTTATACAAACTCAGATATTAGAAATGGGGGAAATGGCTGTTCTATCTGGTATGGGGATCTAATTGATATTCGACTGATTTCAGCTACCAGGCAGAATGCTAATGGGCAAGATGTATATATTCGAATGCCTGCAGAGCAAGGTACGGGCCTATAATCTTTGTTGCTCTTTAATTCGTATATATTTTGATTAGGCCTTAATATTTGTTCCATACTTCCATACTCGTATGGGCCTAAATATTTGTCTACATCTGTTTAATTGGATTAAAGTCTGTTCCAATAGTTGCATCTAAGATATTTTTGCACTTCTATTGCCAAGTCAACTATGAAGAGGTGAAACACAAGAGAAAGATGAAGGTGATAGTGATATTGGTGGTTTCCATGGCAATTGCCGTAGTTTTTGGAATGCTCTTGAGACCCTACTGCATTTGCAAGAGGACAAATTTTAGAGGTAATATCACTTTCTCTGACCCACTTAGAAAAAGATATTGCAAGATTGTTTAATTGAACTTCTTGAAACGTACAGAGCAGCTAGATAATAAGAAGATGAACAAGAAGAGCTGTGATATATTGCCATTTCATCTTATCTAAATAAAAAACCATTGTATGGAAGAAAATCTACATAATTGTTTTGTGCAAACATGAATCATTTGTACCCCTTTAGGTAATTGTTAGTAAATTATTTTAATAAAGTTTTGAAATTATTTTTGTGAAAAAAAAAAATACTGTAAAAAAAATTTAATTACAATTTTCATTTTTTTTAAAAAAATTTGAAAATATATTATAAATTAATGTTTTTAGAGCATTGATCCATTAAGAGTTTATTTGAGATTTGCTTATTTTGCTGAAATTGAAAATTTTTTATTAAAAATACTGTATAAAAAGATAAAAATTAACTAAAATAAGATAATGAAACTCATTAATAGTATCAAAAAATATAATAAGACACATAAATAACAGCAAATATAAGTTAAGTAATAAATTAAGTTAACAAAAATAATCAATACCAATTTCTTTCGAAAGGATGAACCTTATTTATCCTCAATACTTAACAATTATTAGCGGTGGCAAATTCGCAAAAAATCACTCAACTGGACTTTATAGTTCACTCTTATTTAAATTTATGTTGACTCGTAGATGCTCGGTCAACCATTATGGCTACCATGTAGTTTCAATTTCATACATGTTCCGTCAGCTCTTCACTGAAATAATTGTACACTTCATAAGGATTCCTCCGTGACACGTGTCTGGTAAGTGATTAATTATTTTATTATGAAAACAAATGCCGCTTGCGTACGTTTGGTTTGTGCTCCATAACCAATCTTCTGGTTTAGCCGTATTGCAAGGGGTATCCGTATTTGTGAGGTTTTCAAAAGTGTTTGCTCTTCTTTTTTTTTTTTTTTTTTAGTTGTAATATTTATTTTTTTATAACCAGTTTTAATGGCTCAAATTGAGAGGTTAAAAAATAACTTTTAATCTCAACTTTTGAATAAACAAAAATTTAAAAGTGAAAACTAAAAAAAAAAAAAAAAAAAAAAACCTCCATGGAATACTAGTATTTCTATTCCTTATTTTGAATGGAGATGTACTCCTTCCCACCAAGAAAATTATTTCTTATCTACAGTGAGGGTTCTAGGATTTTTTTTTAGGAGGGTCATTAGTGTCAGAGTTAGGAATTTGTCATGAGAGCGATTAAAAAAATAGGATTTTTTTTTTTTGGGTATATACAACTTCCGAATTATATACAATAATCTAAAATAAATACAATTTAGTACACAATACAACTATATCGTGTAATAGTCTAAAAAATTTATTAATAGTTTAAAGATCAATAAGACAACAACCATTGAATGCATAATAAATTATTATACTTATATGTAATATTAATTAAATAAAAACATCTTATCAAAAATAAATAAATAAATAAATAAAAACATATGATAAAGAAGAATAATAACAAACCTAGGAGTGAGACTAGGAGTAAATGTGAACTAAGAAAAAATAATACACTGATATAAATTTTTGCTTTTGAAGTGTACGGTTTTTTAACCATACACATGGTCACTCTCTTAGAATTGGAGCAAACAGAGATAAAAGCTAAGAAAACTACTTGATCAAACAAAGAATAAAGACTAAGAAGACATAGATTGGAGAAAGAGAGATAGAGAGAATAAAGAAAGAAATCACAAATATAAATATAGATCAATTGGTTGGAATGATAGTGTAATTTTTTGCTAATGAAAAAGAAAAATGCAAGGAAAAACAACTTCATTTTGTAGTCAATGGAAAAGTAAGCTAGAGTTCTAGATAGAATGTTTATTCATTTATTTATTTTTAATAAACGAGCAAAAATTTGAAACATTTTTTTCTTTACTATAAAATTAAATATTTTAAGAGTAGTGCTGTTAACATAACAATTGCACAAAAATTTCACAAAAAAATATAGGTGACAAGTTGTTAAAGTTAGGTAAAAAAAAAGTGATATATTAGGGAAAAAGAAAGGTAAAAAAGTGGTGTCGATTGTGGGTCAAAATAAAAACTAGTTACAACTTGTCATTTATCCTTTATTGTGAAATTATTGTGAAAATAGCATTAAAATGATTATATTCAACTTTATTTTAACTAGATTTAAATAAAATTTATGGTCAGGGTGTTCAAATATTTATTTTAGGGGAGTCAAAAAATCAACCCCTTGGCCAACACGTAATTCCACCCCCACTTATCTACTCAGAAAAATTATTTCTTATGCATTGAGAAATGTATTCCTTGTCTACTAAGCAATAAGTAAGAAATAAGTAATAGAGCCTTATAAATGGACAATACAACAAAGAGTTATGTGGCTTTGGCCCAAGGGTACCCAACATGTCAAGAGACTTTGAATTAGTTGAAGAGTGCCACAATTAATAAGAAGATGAGACATCTCTATGGTAATTTGTATTTGCGGATTGGTATATGTTTTTGGTGAGAGAGTTTTTCTCACTTGGTTATGAGGCTTTGTTGTGTCTTATTTATGATCAAGTACCTCTTTGCTTTGTTTTGTTCAGTTAGAAATGCAATGTTTTAATTTCTTATGTATAATGTGAACCCATCTTACTCTCAGTCGAGAAAATGAAGAACAATGAGATGATAGACCAACACATTGAAGGCCAAAGTGAAGACTTAGAGCTCCCATTCTTTAGCCTGGCTACCATAATTAATGCGACTAACAACTTTTCAAGCAATAACAAGCTCGGTGAGGGTGGCTTTGGACCTGTATATAAGGTAACACTATAAAATTCTTTTAAAGAGACCTAAAAGAAGTAGTGATTATCATATTCAATATTAATATAATCTATTTACAAATGTGAATTTTTAGGGCGCACTAACAAACGAAAAAGAAATTGCTGTAAAAAGGCTTTCACGGAGTTCTAGACAAGGATTGAGTGAGTTTAAAAATGAAGCTATATTGATTGCCAAATTGCAACACCGAAATCTTGTTAGGCTTTTGGGCTATTGCATTGAAGGAGAGGAGAAAATGCTAATTTATGAATATATGCCCAACAGAAGCTTGGACTTCTTCATTTTTGGTTTGAATTTTTCCCAAGCCCCATGAAAATTTTTTTTATTTAAATAAATTAAAAATTCTTTTTTTATTGTTCAAGTTGGACTAGTATTAATATAAATGAAAAACATCCAGATCAAAGGAGAGCTAATGTTTTAGGTTGGTCTACGCGCTTCGACATTATCTGTGGGATTGCACGAGGGCTTCTCTATCTTCATGAAGATTCTAGTTTGAGGATTATACATAGAGATCTCAAAGCAAGTAATATTTTACTAGATAGTAAGATGAACCCAAAAATTTCTGACTTCGGCATGGCAAGAATCTTTGGTGGAGATCAAACTGAAGGAAATACAAATAGAGTGGTTGGAACATAGTAAGTATTCTTTACATGTTCTATTATTGACACTTTGTTTTTCCAATAAAAGAGTTTTATTCTTAATGATGTTTTGCAGTGGGTATATGGCACCTGAATATGCAATTGATGGCATATTTTCAGTAAAATCTGATGTCTTTAGCTTTGGAATATTGTTGTTGGAGATATTAAGTGGAAAGAAAAATCGAGGGTCTTTCCATCAAGACCATAGTCTAAACCTTGTTGGACAAGTGAGTTCACAAAAGATTTGACCCTCTACTTTTCATATAATGTTACAAATAATGATGGTAAATTTTGAAATGTTTCAGGCATGGAAATTATGGAAAGAAAAGAAGCCTTTGAAATTGATTGATACTTGCTTAGAGGACTCTTGCATCCTATCGGAGATTGAACGTTGCCTCCATATTAGTTTCTTATGTTTGCAACAACATCATGAGGATCGGCCTAACATGTCATCTGTGGTTATGATGTTGCATAGTGAAAGTCCATTACCAGAACCCAAAGAGCTTGGTTTCTTTGTAGGAAAAAAATCATCAATATCAACGAAGAACCAATCATCCTCAACCAATGAATTTACTATTACGTTGTTAGAGGCTCGATAGTCAAACATCATATCAATTGCATTATATTGCATGGAGAAGGAAACATCTCTCCTAAATGTAGCCGTAATCTTATATATGATACCACCAGATGCACCTTGGTACTTCCATCCACTAAACGATCCTATTATTGTTATTCTTTATTTGTTCACTATATAAGTTGTATTCCCCCAAGTATGTGATATTTGTCTTATTTGAACATTGCAAATTAAGGGTCTTGTTAACAAGTGCTCTAAGGGCACAAATTTAAAATTAATAAATGCTCAATTATGAATTGTAATGCACATTATTCAAGGAACAAAATACACTTGTTAATGATTCAATAGTTTGCAATCACAAATTCACTGTTTATGTGTGTATTTTTTGGATATATATATATGTGAACTATTTAACTTAACTTTTTGAAATATATATAACATTTAATGCACCTTAATCACTGCTCTTAGGGAATTAGTGCCAAAATGAATCTATTTAAAAAGCATATATATAAGACTATATATAGAAGGTGCAAGAAATAAAGAATCCCTAAACCCTCTCTTAGCACCTCAACTAGCACCTCATGAAGTGTTTAACAAAGGCATTCAAGGTTCAAATCCTCATTTTCCATTGTAGTTATTGAATAATAATAATAATGGAAGCATAAACAATGATAAAATAGATGATAAGGAAGAAAACAACAAAATAGATATTGTGGGGCCAGAGAACTTGGCAACCCTGGCCCACTCTATGCTAAGCCCAAGGCCCATGCCAAGGAGGAAGGAGTGTCCGAGGACAAGTCAAGGAAGCTTCATTCACCAGGAGTACCGTCGAGGATGATCATGTCCTCGACCCATACGGACCATTGAAAGGAAAAGCAAAATGTCTTCAGAGGTAACCCTCCAGAACGATCCAAGAGAGAGGCAAGTACAACGGGTTGGCCATGGAAGCATGGTAGAGGAGCAATCCTAGGAGGAATTGTCACCTCCACATTAAATGCCCACAACTAATGTTCTGGTCATATTAATGGAGAAGTGACCCCTGAACAGTGCCGCCCCAGCTGCTACCACCCACAAGAAGGATGGGAAGGTGGCTGATGGGACAGGCATTCAAGTGGTGACCTGCATGATCAACAAATGGAGGGCCAGGATTAACCAAAAGGGGATATAAAATGTAACAAATCCTCCAGAAAGGGGGACGGGAGTTTTGGAAGAGGAAAAAAACGGTGACATTTGTATTATCTTTGTAACCTAGCACTAGAGAATAAATAAGAAATATACGATCCAAGGAAACGGTCGAGGAGCCTAGTTTTACATTTCAGTTTGTGTTCTTGCCCCTCGATCCATGCATTACCATGTTTAGTTGTTGCAACCCTCACTAGGGCCTAGTTCTTCGATCTGTACTCTACAAATTCATTGTATTGGGCCAGCTGCGCTTGAACCCACTCATTCTCAAGAAATAGTACTCGAACCCAGTCCTCACAGATATATTCAAAATAAGTTAAAACAGAGTATGGAATATGAAAACAGAAACTAGTAAAATCTTACTTGAATAAAACTTGTCTTTGATTAAAACTGTCCTTGATTAAAATTGTTTTTGATACAAGCTTGAAAATAAAACACTGCTTGAAGAGTTACAAGATTACAAAGTAAAATCTGTAAAGGGTTACAAGATTATATTTGTCTGAAAGGAAGGGTTAGAAGATTATAAAAGAGAAAGGATTACAAAAGTCTTTCTGGAAGGAGAGAGAGCTATCTTGGACCTAAGCTTTGAACCTGAGAATTGAACTTGAAGAGAATTTGGAACCTTAGAATTGGACCTGGCTTCTGTCTTCGGAGTCTGTCTTTTTATAGATGAAATAAACCATGGTAAGTCTTCAAAAGTAACATGAGTAAATAAAGTTAACTCAAGTTAATCTGTCGGCAGAACAGTAGTCTTTTCTTCTGCGGAAATGAACAGTAGTTTGTCTAGGAATTTGTTAGAGCACTTATAAATATCAATTCACTATTACTGTTTGTGAAATTCTACTAGATACAACACAAAATAAAAGAATAAATTGGTTCAATAGTATCTCCTAAATTGAATGGGGATAGGTGCATGGAATCGTTTAAGTCAATTATAGTTTGTTACGTTCAAGATTTTCACATATAAAATATATAACTAGAAACAGTATAAAAAATAAACTCAATAGTTCAGGAAAAATAATAATAACAAAAGTCTAAACAATTTAATTTGTAAGTTAGCAAAGGCATAATAATAACAGAAGTTTTCAGTTTCAATAATAATAATAATAATAATAATAATAATAATAATAACTCTCTTCTAATGACAAGTTGACAACATGCTATAAATCTGCGGATCGGCACAATTTGTTTAAATCCCAGCCAACATACTAGTCCAATATTACATTGAAATGCAATAAAATGAGGGCAAAAATTTTCTTTTTATTGGAATGATTCCAATGCTACTATCATTTGGTTATTCTGTTCATTCCTAGTAGTTAAATATTTTCTTCAACTAATATATTTTTGATTCTTTTCTATATATGGAAAATGCTAAAGTTGTTACAAGTTTATATATATATATATATATATATTTTTTTTTTGAGAATAAACTACAACTTCACTTTTTTTTTTGTTGAGAATACTAAGTATTTTAATACACACACACAATGGGAGAGGAGAGAAAGTCTTAAAGAAATTAATAGTAATGTATATTCAAAAAGGCCTAACTACAACTTTACTAGATAAATCTTATAAACTGATATGACAATGAATGTGATTAGTAAACTTTAAACACCTCATAAATGAATATTTGAATTGTTTTTTTGGTGATAAGTAACACATCGTTTTGTTTTGTTTTTTTTTTTTTTTTTTTTAATTTATTTTATTTTATTATAAAGTAACACAATAAATAGTTTGGACTATGTAGTAAAATTATAAGTATCCTTAGCATTACTCTTTTTATGTTGTTGACTTCAATTTCCCCCTTTTGTTCAAAGCACATGAGGAGAGTTACATGCATAGGCTTATTTGCAACCCCACCACCAAATAGGGGAGGAAAGCCATTATGTGTTTTTGTAAAATATTTTACCAAGTTTTTAAAGATAAAACATTGTACAGTATTTTACAAAGGATTTAATGATCAAGGAAAAATATTTTCAGGTTTGACCAAATATTTTCAGGTAAAATGCTAAAAATATGTTCTGTAAATTATTTTTCTACAAAATAAATAGTGTAGATTGCATTAGCATTGGCTAGAAAAAATTTAAGACATGATGGTCCTAGACTTTTATAAATGTCTGCGATCTTACATGTTTCAAAAGTTGTCCACTTCAGCTTCACGAATTAACAAATACAATAAAGCATGATATCCTAAAAATATGCATAACACACCAGTGAGAGTAGACATGGCAAAATGGGCGGGTCGAATCGGGGTCAATTGGGTTGCAGGTTAGGTCGGGTTGGCCTGTATTTTTCACATGAATTTTATTTTATTTTTTAAAGAAAACAACTTGTATTTGCCATTTGGAAAGTCATGCAACAAATTACTTAATGTAAAATGCATTACTTTGAATTCACCACTTATATTAAGAATGAACTGAGTTAAACTTATTAATACTTATTCAATAATTTTAAAATTATACAAATCTTGACATTACTAACTAAACAAAATAACACAAAGATAAGTAAAACAAATATACAAGTTTTATTTTTACACTATCAACATCCCAAAATATAAAACAAAATTACAATTGACTTATTGGATAACTCATTTGACAAAAAATAAAAACATATAAGAAATTTACAATCTTAAAATTTAATTTTATAATCTATTATCAATTGTGGTTGACACTCTACTTCAATTTGAGAATATACATTAAAGTTTGATTGTTTACTTATTTATGTATAGTCTCTTTTGTGAATATCATATCATTGTTAAGCAACACACACTCTAAGAAATATCATAATTTATTTTGAAAAGTCGTTTATTTTGGACATAAATTACTAAAAAATAGGTCTAAGCATTCATAATTTATGCTAATTTGATACTTTGGCCTTTACTATTTTCTTTATGAATGTTTCTCACACATATCTACAATTTTAAATTTATGTTTTTTACTCTACTGTAACCAGATTATCTTGGCATGTACTTTGCTATTTGATATCTAAAAATCTTTACTTATTATAGAATGCTCAACCATTCATCTTTCAATTCATTTGCATGCAATTATGTAAATATCTCAATTGTTTTCTTAAAACTCACAACAAACAATTAAATCAATATTGTCTTAATTTTATTATTTTTTTACCAAAAAAAAAAGTTATAGAAAATGGTTCGGGTCATGGGTTAGGTTGACCCGCTAAAAACAAGGGTCGAGTCATGGGTTAATCCGTTTTTGCTTCGGGTAAAAAAAATTGGATTTGAGTCAGGTATTTTTTGAATCGGGTTAGAAACTTCTGACATATTTTGCCATGTCTAAGTGAGAGGATTCCTGACAATAGAAATTTGTGAGTCAATTAACAATTCTCACAAGAGGGGAAAATTTTGGAAACTGAGATTGAGGAAAATTCGATTGAAGCATTTCTTTGAACAATATGAGAGGACTCGAGAAACCAAAATTCTTAACCACTAAGGGCCTGCTTGGTTTACTCTTAACTCAAAACTCATTTCTCATTTCTCATTTCTCATTTCTCATCACTCAAACTCAGTTTTCATAACTCATATCTCTATCTCTACTTTTTCCTTAACTCTATCTTATTTTTGTTTGGTTTCAAATCTGGGTGAGCTTAACTCAAAATTTTGACAAAGTGGTGGAGCCCATGTATTGTACAGATCAGAACGATAACATGTCTCTCTCCTCCATCTCTTTCATTTTTCCTCTCCTCTTTCACGAAGCCTGAAACATTGAAACCTTTCTCCTCCCATTTTCGGCCTCTACCACCTCCAACAACCCACAAACCCAGCAATTGCAATTCTTAAAAACCCAACCCATCGCCATTGTTTTGTATCCACCACCATACAAATCACCAAAATCAAACCCATCCACCATAGCAGATCCACCAACACCTTCAACATCACAACAAATTCTTTTACATATATATAATGAAAATAAAAAGAAAAAGAAATAACAGAAAAAATTACCCCACAAAATCCACAACTCCAAGCCTAAAAAGCACACCTTAACCCGATTAAAATGCAAATCACAACTGAAATCGAAGTCCTCTGCCATCATCAGGTGAAGAAAAAGAAAGAATGAAGAAGAATAATAAGAAGCTAAGAAAAGAAACTAGAGTGAAGAAGAAAGAAAGAAAAGAAAAAAGAGAAGAAGATGAAAGAACCCAGCTATGAAAAAGAACAAAAAAAAAAGGAAAAAAAGAAGAAGAAAGAATGGCTCTGTGAAGAAACAACCCATCAAGAAAAGACTATAACAACCCAGAAAAAAGAATGGCGTTGGCCAAAAATGCCTAGAAAAAATTGGTGTGAAGAAAGAAAGAAAAAAAGAAGCAGCAGTTATGAAGAAACACAGAAAGAAAAGAGGAGAAGAATGGTGTTGGAGTGAAGAAGGAAGAAAGAAAAAAAAAATAGAAAGAAAGAGAGAACCAGAACCAGGAGTGTGACTCGAAGAAGAAAGGAAGAAATAGAATTGATGTGACAAGACTTTATGTAGGTTCCATTATTTTTATGTATTTACTAAAATTCCATGTAACTCATAACTTGGCAATGCGAAAACACCAAAATAGGTTTTTCAGTTTCCATCGTCCAAACTCAAAATTAGTGATGAAAATAGTCATCCAAAACCAAGCCAAACACTTTGTCATCTGTGAGACCCACTCATTTTGGATGATGGATCATGAAAACTGAGTGATATCACTCAGTTTTCATGCTATCCAAACATGCTCTAAAATTCTTATCTATTGTTGTAAAATTTCTTACTCTTTTTTGAATTTGCTTTTTAAAGCCGAAATTCCATTAAAAAAATCATTTTTTGAGGAAGCAAAACCCATGAAAAAGGAAGAAAATGAACAGATCCAAACCAATTAAATATCTACCAATATATAAATAAGTGACATTGATTCTAAATTAAAAAAAAAAAATCAAAATACAATGAAAACCAAAAAAAAAAAAAAAAATTATTGGCATTAAGGGTATAGCAGAGCAGAAGAAAGTGAAACCTAGAAACTAAATCATTGTCGGGGGAGGTTTTTTGCGCATAGCCACGTGTCTCCTGCTGGAAGTGTGACTTTGTTAAGCCTGGATTTATTTTAGGGAGTTCAACCCAAAACTTGACATTGGGCCGCATAGACCAATGGCTTCCGGTGTATTTTTAAGCCTACAAAATAGATGAAGCCCAAAGTCTTAGAATCATGATAATTGTTGAAATAAATAAATGATATGCTTAGCATGATAGCTTTGATTAAATGGTGAGTTGATAAGTTATTATTATGTATATTAAGTTATATCCAATGTTAGAAAATAATTAATTAGGTGTCAAATGTCCAACAATGAGATGAGTCCAACAGTCCATGTCTAGTTGCGGTTCATGGTTCATGTTCAACATAATAAGGTATGTCCGGCAATGGTAGTTCATTCCCAGAATATGTGTCCAATGGTGGTTTATGTCTAAATAATATATGTGTGATGGTGGTAGATCGATTTATTAATATGTATGTTCATTGATGAAGTATTAGTGAGATCGTGTTTATTAAATAGTGAGATGATATTAAAGTAACTTGCATCTAGGGGTACAATGATAATGAGTTAACATATACTTAATAACGTAATTTCAAAGATGGAGAAAACATTAACTTATCTTTTATGTTTCTGACTCCAGCTGTATAGCAGCACTTCATTCTTTATATGACTTTTGGCTCAAGCTGTATAGCGTTATTGAGTTGATAACCTTCATATTTTGTAGCTCCAGCCGTATAACATCATTGGACTTAACATTTTAGCAACATGAGAAAATGAGTCCAGCAGTACAATAACATTAGTCGAGTGGTGTAATGATAATGAATAAAATATACTTAATAATATAAATTTGAAGACAAAAATATAATGACTTATCTTCATATTTTGTAGCTCCAGCTGTATCACATCAGTGGGCTTAACATTTCAGCAGCATGATGAAGTGAATCCTTTCATGGTGACTTCATGTTTGAAAGGGAAAAATGGGTGCAACTGGAGGGAGAGAGAGTATGTCCAGCTGTGTGCATCGGTTGGTTAAGTTTGTCCCCTTAATCATGCACTTAAATTATTCTCCCCATGTAATGATCTTCTAGTTTTTAGTCAAGTATGAGTGATATTGTCTTTCATAAGAAGGGCTTTTAATTTCATAAGTTTGTGCCTTTCATAAGAATAGCTTTAGGTATTAGAAATGTATGTCTTTAATGAGAATGACTTTAATATGAAGTCTTTGTGCCTTTTAAGAGAAAGGCCTTAGTATTGATGTTCATATGCCTTCCATGAGAAAGGGCTTTTGTAATGCGTTCTTGGAAGAGTGTTTGATAGGTTTTAAGATGTGTGGAGATGGTAAGAAGTATATATATATATATGTGTGTGTGTGTGTGTGTATTTTGTGATATATGGTGTTTGAAGATATATGAGAAGCATGTATGGGTATTATGTAAGGAATGTGTTTGTAAAATATATGGAAGTGTGAGATAGATAATATGAAGGTTAAATGTAGTAAATACATGAGATTATAGTTGCTACTGGAGTGATTTTTGTGTTATGTCATGGGTTTTGTTGCTTTCTAAGAAGAGGGATTTTGTATGAGATGGAGATGTGTTTTTGGGAAGCAAAATGATGAAGTTTTAGAATATTTAAGTGTGGGAGAGATGGATAGTAATGGGTAATGGTGTGTTGTAATATGTGTGTTGTGTTGTTATCTATGAAGAGATTTTGTAAGAGAGATGAAGAAAGATATGGAGATCTTTTAGAGATATGGCAGCAAAATGAATGGAGTTTCAGAATATTGAAGATGAGAGAGGGCTGGATCCCCCTTTAGTGTGTAGCTTGGTCCTCTTTATATAGAGCCAAGTATGGAACTAGATCAGAACTAGTTGAAGGGAAATTCAGCGAATAAGGAAAAGTCTTTGACAAAGTAAGTGGTTTCATTAGTGGGATTTTGTTTTTAAGCCAAAAGAAGAAAGTTAGAGACTTAATGTTGTTGTTTCAGCTGTTTACAGCTTTGAAATGATGTTATCTAAATGAAATCTTTTACTTGGGGGAAAATATTTGGCATTAAATTCATGGTTTGGCTAAAAATGGCAAGATAATCTTTATGAGATCCTTCTATTTTTGGTACCACAGCTGGAGCCACTGCAAAATGTGCTGGAGTTGTTTGCAACTTCTGCTAGAGCTGCTGTTGGTATTTTTGGCTAAGTTTCCTCTTTTGGAAAATTATATGCTTAGTCCATATATAATTTTGGTAAGTAATAGACTAGTTGGTTGATATTTGATGAAGTTTTATAGATGTAATTATGGTCTTTTTGTATTTTAACCAAATCTTGGAGAGTAAGGAGAGCATTTAATGCTAGATAATAGATATTAATATATATTTAGCCATGTGCTTGGAATTAATTTAGATGATAATAATATAATTTATATGAAATACTATAATTACATTTTTAAACTTATGTTATATGATGAACATTAATTTTTATGTAAAGAGCATGAGGAGTTTTATCATTTTAAGTGTTATGTGATATGAGAGGCTTACCAAATGTTACCTATTGCACACTGACCCATCAGAGTTCAGGGAATTGGGGAAGACATGCAAAGCAACATGCTTTCCTTTATCAACTTTGAATCACTAGAGCTTTACTGAACATACTTCTTGGCCCTCCAAATCACGACTCCCAAAATTCCCCCAATGAGACTCATAAGCTTGGATCATGAGCCAAAAAATGAGATAATGAGCTTGAACCATGGGCTTTGATGCCTTTTTGTGTAAATATGGGCTCTTTTGGGCTTTAGAAGAGATTTTCCCAAAATCCATGATAGTGTTGATGTGGTGCGGGTTGCCAATGAAATAAAGTCATGTGGTGTGAAAAATTTGTCCTCAGGTATCACCGCTGAACCGCTGGCTATTTCTTCTTTACTGCATGAGCTTTGTTGATTAATTTGCCATGGGCTTAAATCATGGGCTTTGATTATGGGATTGAATTCCATTGATAAAATAACTTTGTCATGGACTTGAATCATGGGCTTTTAAAATATTGTCAAGTTGTATTGGGCTTTTGATAAGATATTGCCAAGAATTATTGGGCTTAGGCTTTGATAAATAATTTGCCATGGGCTTTGATTATGGAATTGAATTCCATTGATAAAATAGTTTTGTCATGGACTTGAATCATGAGCTTTTATTATTTAGTGTAATTATAAAATAAATAATTACTCTTAGGAATATAGTTTTCCATGGGCTTTTGACAAATGTGTGCCATGGGTTTGTAAAATAAATGTGATTGTTGTAGGTTTCAAATATGACTTCTATGAGTTTTTAATATAATTTCTATGAGCGTAATTATTAGCAACACACATTCACATTTCTCCATGGGCTTGATATATGGTTGCCATGGGCTTTGGAAAAATGAATGGTGTCATTTCATAAGATAGATAATGTGGTATAAATATTTGCCATGATTCATTAGCTTATATATTTGTTTAGGAAATTTAATTTGCCAAAGGTTATTAGCTTTGGGCTTCAAGTATAATGCGTTTGTAAAAAAAATCTGTTTTGCCAAAGATTATTAACTTTGGGCTTTGAGCAAGATATAATATTTTTGTAAAGTGATTTTGGATTTTTTTTTTGAAATGATTGCTTGCCAAAAATAGTACTTGGGCTCTTAGTAAAATATTTATAATATAATATTTGCCAAGTATTAATATCCTTGGGCTTATGATAAGATATTGCTAAGTAGTTAGCTTAGGCTTTTGATGTTGCCAATAAGAATGGGGTTTTTGATGTTGCCAGCGAGAACGGGGCTTTGATGTTGCCAATGAGAATTGGGCTTTTGATGTTGCCAACGAGAACTAGGCTTTTGATGTTGCCAATGAAAATTGGGCTTGATGTTGCCATTTAGTAATGGGGTTTAATATTGCCAATGAGAATTGGCCTTTTGATGTTGCCAACGAGAATTGGGCTTTTGATGTTGCTAGCGAGAACTGGGCTTTGATGTTGCCAATGAGAATTGGGCTTTTGATATTGCCAGCTAGAACTGGGCTTTGATATTGCCAATGAGAATTGGGCTTTTGATGTTGCCAGCAAGAACTGGGCTTTTAATGTTGCCAATGAAAATTGGGCTTGATGTTGCCATTTAGTAATGGGCTTTTGATAGTGCCATTTAGTAATGGGCTTTGATGTTGTCAAGTATATCAAAGTATGGTCATGGAGGCAATATCTATTTTTAAAATCACACGACCATTTTATTTTGAAGAGGTCCAGCCATAGAGGTTGTTATCAAATTTGAATATTTATAAGTTTGAAATATGTTTTGATCATTAAAAAAAAAAAATCGATGCACTTAAACCAAAATTACGGTATTGGATGTTATACATTTTATTTTGTAAAAATAACTTGTCGGAATCATGATAGTTTATTTTGGAGATATCAAGTTGTAAAAGGTCATCATTGTGAGTAAGAACGAAATATAAATATTGACATAAGAAAATAAATATCTTGAAATACTCATAGTTGGTTTAAGGCAAAAGATAATGCTTACTAGTTATTTTCGAGGTAGTTTATTGGAAACATGATGATGATTGAGTTAAGTATGATATAGCTCCAACCATTTGCCATTGATAGGTTCCATGAGATTTTCACCGTCTGCCATGGCTAGATAATAATAGCTGTTGTTATAGACTTCTTTTTCAAGACAAATGTCCCTGGATGTAGGGATGTCAGATTGATTGGGCCTTTTAGATCAAAGCCCCCTAGTGTGAAGTAGTTGACATCCTTGATGATGCTCAAGATTCCAAAGGTTACAATGATATGGTTCATGTGAATTCAATGATTCTAGTAATATGATGCATGGGGTCACCATGGCTTTAGGGGGCATGGGGTTACCATGGCCTTGATGGTGATAACAAAGCTTCTTTGATGACCTCCAATTTGCTTGGTTCAGTGGATGATTCAAAAAAAAAAAAAAAAACTTTCTTTTATTGATTGGAACAAGATTGGTGATTCCAGCGGCAAGGAGTTATTGAATTTCTTAGATGATTTAGGCTTCTATATTGGGATGAAAATTCACTGTGTCTAATTTATAAACTCTTTATAAATTAGACTTTTATTTTGCAGGTTTTGGGATGAATTCTATATTGAGGGCTCGAACGCCTCATCATCATCCATCCTTTTTACTTCAAAACTCGTGGTAAGCCTTTAAAACTTGGAATCTTTCATAGCTTTGGTACCTTCATAAGTGTTTTAAAGGATTATCCGTGCTTCATTTGCACTCTTAATGGATGAGCTCTTCTTAAACTCCTCATTAGTCACAGCACTAAACAGGGCATCCAATGCTCTACTATTGAAATTTGTAGTTTTGATCTTGTCATCATCCCAAGACACAGGCAGATTAGTAGGTTTGGTCCATCCAACCTCGACAGCCAACCAGACCTTTTCATCTAAAGACTACAAAAAACCTATCATGTGTACTTTCCAGTATGCATAGTTAGTACCATCAAAAAGAGGGGATATAATCAGCAATTTTCCATGATCCATAACAACAGGGGTTAATGGATCATACAACAAAGATTAAAACCTAATCGGAGTGTTCCCACTCTGATACCACTTGTTGGGCTAAAATAGATTGACCTCGGTTAATTAATTTAATTACCCAAATTAATTAATTAGGTCAAATTACATGAAAATCATGGAGGCACCAACAAATCACCAGATAACTAAAATGTAGCAAAAAATAAATTAACACAGTGATTTGTTGACAAATGGAAAAAACCTCTCGCAAGGCAAAAACCCTTACCTGGTGAATTTAAGATCACCACTCCCAAAAATCCACTAATTAATAATCAAGTGGTTACAAGTATAAGGAATCTTACCCACTACCCTAGCCTATCCCTAAATACCAACCTACAGTTGGACCTTTGCTCCAATACCCAATTGGACTTGATTTCGTAGCAACCTTCTTTCCTTTGTTGCACAAATCTTCAATTTGTGATTAACTCCTTTGCACGAATTCTAATACGTGACTAACTCTAGCAACTTGAAAGATTATTGTTGGCTATAAAGTTCTTCACTTCATAAATGATGAAGATCAAGAAACACTTGGTTACAAAACCCTAAGGCATACAAACGCAGTAGCTTCACACAAAGTATATGAGTTCTGGGTCTCTGTATCTATGTATGACGGCTTTTGAAATATGTCTTATATATGACTAGGGTTGTGAGAAAAGAAACCCTAATCAAATAAAACAGCATTGGCTGGATTTTAGATCTAGAATTTCTGAAATCGTAATTCTCAATAGATCAAGTTTGTATTGAACTTCTTCATTTAACCTCGATAGCAGTATTTGTCGAGATTATGTCGAGACTTGATGAATCAACTTTTCTTCACTTGTTTCTTGGATCAATCTTCATGACTTTAAAGTTACCACTTGATATGTTTGAGCAACATATTTCTTGATATATTAAACCCAACTTAGATCTACCAAATTACAAGTAAAGTACAGTGAGCAAATTTGTAGACACCTTGGGCCCTTACGTAGTAGACGAGGACTTATGCTTGTGAGAGTTCTCAAAATCCTTATGTGATCGTGCATACACTTGGTATATTGGCTTAAAGCTAGGATCCATCCCCACATGGGATGACATGGTGGATGTTTTTGCAGCAATTACTTTCATGGAGAAGAAACAGTAACACTTGCAGCCTTGCAAGGCACTAAACAAAGGAATGGTAAAGATCTCATGGAATACATCAAAAGGTTTAGAGACATATCCCTTGACTGCTATTACCAACATGATCATGGAGTACCAAGCCATCCTCGAAAATTTGGAGATTTCCCAATTCATTCAACTATTGTAGAAAGCCAGAAAGACAACACAATTAGTCAAGCCTAGCTCAGAAAGACCAAAGGATCGAAAATCCACCCCACAAGCCATGACAGTGTCCACCAGTGAGAAGAGAAAGAAGTCAGATGGAAGGGAGTATGAGAGCCCTCCACCCATACCATGCACACCAAAGAAGTTAGACGTACTTTTGGATAAGTGGATTGCAGATGGAGTCTTCAAGCCCAATCACATTTCCAGGGAGCCAATTGAAGATGAGTGGAGGGACTCGCGTTTCTACCGGTTATATAACTACATGCAGCATGCTACTACAAAATGCTGGGTACTTCGCAGATTAATCCATCGCAGGGTTAAAGAAAGGAATCTCGAGTTGACCCAGCCAAAAGTTTAGAGAACCCTACTTCCTAACCACAAAGGGAAGGGGGTAACAGCGGTAGTTATTTGTGCTGATCCATGCGAGGAGGAAGATGAGAGACCTTCGTTGCCAACAGGAGCCATCACGACTTTGTAGAAGAGTCCTTGGTTCAAAAATCTATTCAACTAGCTAGAGTTCATGACCAACAAGCAAAGAATAGCCACAGAGGTTTTGGTGAGCATTGCCTCGAGAGTAGCAGTCGAATGCCTTACCGTAGAAACTCAGTCCAATCGAGCCTTCTTGGAAGATACCAACAAAATCGCTTTTAGTGATGAGGACATGGAGGTGGGCTACCCAGATCATAGAAGACCTTTCTATTTGGCATTCTTTATAAATCAAATTCCTGTCAAGCGAGCCCTAGTGGACATAGGTGTTTTGGTAAAACTCATCCCACTCAGCACGTTGCAAGCAGCAAGGATATCGAAAAACAAGATTCAAGGATACCTCATGGAAGTAACAAGGTTTGAGAGAAAAGGCAAGTACACGGCTGGATACATACAGCTTTGGCTGAAAGTAGGCCCAATAGCCTCCTTGGCCCGCTTCCATGTAGTAAAGACAGAGGTCTTATACCATGTACTATTGGGATGCCCATGGTTGCATAAGCATCGTCTTATCCCATCAATGTACCACTAGTGTATGAAGGGGAGACTCCACGATAGAATGATATGGATTGCAATAAACTTGTCTCCTTTCAAGCAAGCAGAAGCCCATCTGGTGGAGAGCATGTTTTATGATGAATGGGCACTGTCGGGGGAAAGCTCGATGTCCAAGCCGTTGGGCACCTTTGTTCCTAGGTGGGAAGACATCAAAAATGATCCAAACATGATTTGAAAGAGTTGCTGGCACGAAAAAGGAAGAGGAAGGAAACACCAACCTTGAAATTAGGCATTTTGCTGTGCTGTGTCAGGGTTAAAACATCTGACGCCAAAACAATATACAAATTGCAAAGGTGCATGGGGCCCACTTGTAGTGTGTAAGTGGGTCCTAGAGGAGGGCCCTAACATAGGACCTTGATATGCTGTATGGCCCAGGAAGGTTCAAAAGAAGAGAATGATGTGGAAGAAGACGAAAAGACAGTAGCAAAAGAAGAAATGCAAGTGATGGTTGAAGAAAAGTTAGAAGATGTAGACTTGGGCACAGACCCACTGAAGCACCGATTTCAATTAGTTCAAAGTTATCAAAAGAAGAAAATTTAGATCTAATTCAGTTGTTGAAAGAGTTCAAGGACATTTTTGCATGAGAGTATAGCGAGATGCCTGGGCTAGACCCAAAACTAATGGTGCAAACGCTTAATGTAGAGCTAGTGAGTAGGCCAGTAGCCCAGCTAGCTAGAGTGTTCCACACTAATGTGGAGAAGCAGATAATACAAGAGGTATAAAAATTGCTCGCAGCAAAATTTATCAAGCCGATCCAACACCTAAGGTGGTTATCCAATATTGTACCTGTGACGAAGAAGAATGGGCAGATCCGATGTTGCATGGATTTTAGAAACCTCAATCGAGCTTGCCCTAAGGATGAGTTCCCACTACCCAACATGGATTTGCTAATAGATTTTGCTACTTAACACACCATATTCTCCTTCATGGACGGGTTCAGTGGCTATAACCAAATTTACATGGCACCCAGAGATGCAGAGAAGACTGCCTTCAGAATGCCCATTGGGAATTTCTATTACATGGTGATACCCTTCGGGCTAAAAAATGCGGGCTTGACTTATCAGCACACCATAACCACAATATTCTATGACGTGATGCATCGTGAAATGGAGGACTATGTGGACGACATTGTGGTAAAGTTAAGGAAGTGAGAGGATCACGTCAAAGTATTGAGAAGGGTGTTCGAAAGGTGCAAGTTTTTCAAACTAAGAATGAACCTGTTAAAGTTCACTTTTGAGGTCTTTGTTGGGAATTTTTTAGGGTTTTTGGTCCACAGCAGGGGGATAGATGTAGATCTAACCAAAGCCGCGGTGATAGCAATCTTGAAGCCACTAACCACTGTCAAAGAGTTGAAGAGCTTTTTAGGCAAAGTCTTTTACATTAGGAGGTTCATACCGGGCCTAGCATCGATCACTTTGGCATTCACGAAGTTGTTGAAGAAAGGATAGAGTTTTGAATGCGGAAGTGAACAGTAGACATCTTTCCAAAAGCTACAGCAAATCATGATGAACCTACCAATGGTGTAGGCCCCAATCCGTAGAAAACCACTATTACTCTACTTAGTCTCAAGTCTGTCTACCATTCTTGCTTTGATAGCACAGGAAGATAGAGGTGGCATTGAGCAGCCAATGTATTACATAAGCTGCCCTTTACGAGAAGCTGAGACATGCTATCCTCAGGTGGAAAAGGTATGCTTAATAATTGTCTACACATCACAAAGGCCATGTCATTATTTCTTGGCCTACGAGGTGCATCTTATGACAAAGTCTCATGCAATTAAGGCACTTTTTCGACAACCTATTTTGTCTGGAAGAATATCTTAGTGGTTATTGCAATTATCATTGTACGACTTAAAAGCGGGCACGCCCAAAGTAGTAAAAAGCCAGGCTATAGCAGATTTATTGGCCCAATTTATGGGAGAAGAAGAGTTCATGTTGGACGATAAGGTGCCTAGTGAGTCATGAAGTTCGACGGCTCTTCTACGACAAACTCAGGAGGCATCGAAGTGGTTCTCTATCACAGAAATGGAGAGACTATAACACTATCATTCAAATTGGAATTTCCGTGCTAAAAAAATACAGGAGAATACGAGGCATACCGAAAAAGATTGGCAACAGCCCTTGAGATAGGGGTCCGACATTTGAGAGTAGTGGGTGATTCCAAACTAGTGGTTTACCAAGCAAATGGAAGCTTTTCCTTAAAGGAGCCAACCTTGGCCCCTTATAGGACGCTAGCCCAAAGGATTGAAGAAAAGTTTTGCATGTTTGAGATAAAGCACACCCAAAGGAGCGTGAATAGATACACAGACGCGTTGGCTGCGTTGGGCTCGCAGATAGCCTTTGAAGGAAGCAACACCATAGGAGAAGTCAAGAAGCGAAAGGAGTCTATAATTGAAATACTTAAAGAAAAATTCCTCGAAAGGGAGAGATGTGAGAAAGATTGGAGGGCTTTCATTCAGGAAGCCCAATTAAAGGAAGATATAGTAGAATTGAAGGCCGTGAAGGATTACGTCTTAATGAAAGGAGAGCTCTACCGTAGAATGCGAGGAGGAATCCTGTTGAGATGCATGGGACACAAAGAGGCCCAAAGAAAACTAGAAGGAGTGCACAACAGGACTTGTGGGCTCTACAAGGAAGTTAGTTTGGATTGAAGGCTGCAAAGAGTAGGTTTCTATTGGTAGAACATGAATAGGGAAGCGGATTAGATCCAGAGCTAGTGTGAAGCCTGCTATCTGGCCATTGACCAAGAAGAGAGCTACACTATGTTTATTAGAAGGATTGGATAAGCTCATTTGTGGGATACTTGGCGAAGGGAATCTTACCGCAGAAGCATAAAGAGAGGTACAAGCTTAGAAAATTGGTAACCCACTACTTCCTACATGAAGGAGTTCTATCCAAGAAAGGGTATTATGAAGACCCATTACGATGTTTAAGGCCATAAAAGGCCAGGGAAATGCTGAAGGAAGTACACTCAGGTGAGTGAGGAGAACACCAAGGGAGGAAGAAGTTGTACCAGTGCATCTTGCAGATGGGCTACTACTAGCCCACTATGAAGAAGGACGTAGCAGAATTTGTGAAGTGTCACAGTTGCCAGGTGCAAGCCAATTTGATTCATACCCACCCACAAAGCTTGCAAAGTATGATTACCCCATGGCCCTTCCACACGTGGGGGCTCGATTTGGTGGGGTTAGTTAACCTGCCTTCAAACGGGTATATCTGGATCCTGATGGCTATAGAATACTTCACAAAGTAGGCAAAGGCCATACAACTCCGTAAAGCCACCGAAGGAGCTGTGGCGAACTTTATCAAGGAGAATATAATCACACGTTTTGGAGTACCCCACAGAATTATAAGTGACAATGGCATGCCATTCATAAACAAGGAAGTTAGAAAGATGTTGGAGTTTTATCAGATAAAGCATCACTGGTCATCGCCCTATTATAGGGAAACAGGCAAGCTGAAGCAACAAACAAGACCCTCATTAAAATTGTTAGCAAGATTAGCCAAGAATACAAAAGAGGCTGGGTAATGCACCTGGTAGATGCGTTGTGGACTTACTGAAGTTCACCAAAGTCTGCCATGGGATTCTCTCATTTTTCCTTAATATATGGGACAGAAGCTTTTGGCCCAACAGAATTAATGATACCCTCTTTGAGGGTCATGCAAATGCGAAAGAAAGAAAAGGAGAAGGAGGACTTCATGTAAAAAAGGAGTGAGGATTTGGAGGGATTAGACGAACAGAGGGGAAAAGCCCAAGAACGCGGCTGCAGATACATGCAGAAGATAACTAAGGCTTATGGCATAACCATAAAGGAAAGAGTATTTGCAAAAGGTCAGCTAGTGTTATGAATAGCAGACCATGTCAGAAGAGGATTGGTAGGACCGTCCAAGTTCTTGCTAAAGTGGGAAGACCCCTTTGTGGTAAGAGAAACTAATGTGAGTGGATATTATTGCTTGGCCCAAATGGACGGAAAAGACCTTGTAGATCCCATCAATGGCAAATGGCTCAAGTGTTATTACATGTAGGAAATGCTATGTATTTTTTTTTTCTCATTTCTTCCTTATTTTGAACTTCCTCCAAGTAACCACCCTTACAAAGGATGTTATGTCACAAGAAAGTAATGTAGTTTGTTCTCTTTTTTGTAACTATGGGAAAAAGCAGAAGGTGATGAAAGCCATACATGAGGTATTAGCAGAAATACACAGTATTATAAAGCATAATAAGTGCAGTAGCATATGTAGCAATAGATTACAAACGAAAAAGTATAAGTGCTAAGAAAATTAAGTGTATCATAAAAGGAAGAAAGAAAAGAAAAAGATGAAAAGGTACAAATAGTAAGTGACCGAGTACATAGCAAACGATCAAAGGCCAGAAATAAGGGTCTCACACTAGAAAGAATACTCTCACGATGAGCCTCTAGGTCCACCACCTTCTTCTACAAACTCTCAAGGTGGGTGTCAACAGAATCAATAGCAAGCTGAACCTTCCTCATGAAGAGGACTCGGGAAATCTCTTTTAAGTGCTCCAACAGAAATCCCACATCAAAATCAACGTGGATAAGCTCTTGAACCCCAACCTTCCACTACAAAATCCTTTCGGCAGAAACAGTTTCCACAAAATTGTACTCGATATCATTCATCACACACCTCAGCATCTTAAGGAAGTGCTCCCTAGCAAAACGGCTAGAGGGAACCTCTTCATAAAGTCCCCATGACTATGGTAAACTGCCTCCAAATACCCCACATAGTCCTCGGGTTCTCGGTATTTGTGGAAGTCCATATAAGGAGGCCTAGTGCCCTAGAAGTCTGCTGGATCAAGATTGTTCATCTCTGTCTACTTGAAGTGAATAATGTTGGGATTTTTGCCCTAGAATCCTATTGTATGATGCTATGTATTATGCTATGTATTATGCTATGTATTATATTATGTATGGCATGATGTATGACTTAATATTGCCATTAATAAAGTTTTTTTTATTATTATCTGAAATAATGGTAACATGAATATTTGGACATTATCATATAGTCCATGAGATGCATAGTATGTGATTTATGTGATTTAGTCACAGAAGATATAAATTACAAGTTCTTTGTAAACTCAAAATTTGGTTCGTAGTCGGTGATGAAATTGGGCATTTCATTTGAAAAAACTATAACAGAAAAGTGGCAGTCTTTATTTATGACTTTGTATTACTACGAATATTTTATGAAGGGGTTGCATGTACAAGAAAGTCTTGAGATATAATTTATTAATAAGGCCTAGAGTGCAACTATATTTATATAGTGATATTAAATATAGTTAATGGTAACTTTGGACTTGTCAAGAGTTAACAGAAAAGCCCAAGGCTCATTGGAGCTAGAGTCTTATTTGTTC
This sequence comes from Quercus gilva, assembly GCA_023621385.1. Classification (NCBI taxonomy): domain Eukaryota; kingdom Viridiplantae; phylum Streptophyta; class Magnoliopsida; order Fagales; family Fagaceae; genus Quercus; species Quercus gilva. Next base: position 59,927,983 of record CM042477.1, read on the forward strand.
CCTTTTGGTCCCACTCCAAGCCATATACTAAAGCCCAATTGGAAAAGTCCAAAAGGCTAGCCCAATTAGATAATCAGTTATGTATAGAGAAACATACAGAATTTTTGAATGAAACGAAATGTATATGAGGAAGAGACACTCTCTTTGATTCTCTCTAGAACACACACATAATTGATTGAGAGACCACACATCTTGGGCATCAAGTGGAATTGGAGTGAAGATTAAAAGTTTTCCAAGTGCTTCTGATTTTCGGTTTTGAATTTCACCATACCAAGGTACACTCTCTTGATCATACATTCTGAAATTTACATAGCATATGTTGTCAATTATGAATGAAGTAGATTCGTTAAATTTTTTCGTTGCGCATGTTATTTTCCATCAAATGGTATCAGAGCGGTCTTCATTTCGAATTTGTATAACATGCTTTGTAAGTTTTGGAATTAGAAATAATAGTTTCATGTTGTTAGAAGATTATAAATGTATTTAATTTTCTACATGGATGATGAAACTATGATTTGATGAAAACTGATATTGATGTTATGATGTTGTTTAAATTTGAATTTAGGTACATTAAATTCATCTTTAAGGCTATAGCATCAATGGAATTTAGTTTTGACATCAATTTCCATTTGTTATGTTCATATGGTGTTTGATTGTTTATGCAAAACCGTTGAAAACTATTTATATATGAACTTGACAAACTGGAAACACGGGTTTTTCGCGGGTAAGCTTCTCGCGAAGCTACTCGCGAAAAATGCCACTGAAGCACAAAAAATTATCGCGGTTAAGCTTTACTCGAGAAATAGTCACAAGACAATAGTGAAAGTTTCTGTGTGAATTTTTATGTTTTCAAATTTTGCTTAACTCGTTTTCGCGGGAAGCGATTAATTGTGAGATACCCGTGAGGGAAGTGATTAGTCGCAAGATACTCGCGAGACAGTAGCAAAAGTTTCTGTCTGAATTTTTTGAAAAATTGGAAATTTAAAGTTTTTCAAGATGTTTTCAATGGTATAAAGTGCAATGCTGTGTGTGATTAGTTTACACTTGTTTACAAAATAAAAACCTTTAATTTAAAACATCTAGTGGGAGAGAGATACAAGGGTTGGATCTCACGGCCTCCATTGTCAGTTTATAGTAGTGTGATTAAATACCTCGCCTTGGCGTATATGCCTTGCTCCCTTCGAAGGGTGTTTAATTCATGGAACTATAGATTAAACTTCTTAATGATGGATGATATGTGTTTGTACATTAAGAATGACCACGCTTCTGTGGAGTTACTTGGTGACTCACATTGATTCTAGGCAATGGTATACACTAGACTAAGTATAATGTTAACCTCCCTTCGGAGCTATGTCATTATTACTTAGAGGCTGAAGAAAAAGCGGCAAATTATTTTTGTCTGGTAAGAGTTACCATGATAGCATTAATAATGAGAATAATTCTCGCTTAATCATAGTGATTGGTATGACCTTGCTTCTGAGTAATATTAATTGCGGGATTAAGTTGTCGTTGCATATATTATATTATGGTTTTATTAAGGTTTCATACTATATGTTTATATGCTAAATAGTTTTCAGTGCTGAAGAGCACAAATATGCTGACTGGAAAAGAAACTGACTGGATCCAATTATGTTGACTGGAAAAGAAATTTGGACATAGTTTTTAGTGCTGAAGAGCACAAATATGTGCTTACTAAACCATGTCCTAGCTTTCCTTCATTAGATGCTCCTTTTAAGGAAAAACAACGATATGATTGTTGGCAGAAATCTAATGAGATGGCCAAGTGCTACATCTTAGCATCTATCTCAAATGTTCTACAGCATCAAATGTAGGATGTGGAACTAGCTTCAGACATTATGTTAAGTCTAAAGGAGATGTTTGGTGAGCAAGGCCGTTCTGCAAGGTAAGAAACCATGAGACAAATTTATAATACCAAAATGGCTGAAGGTAGTTCAGTTAGGGAGCATTGTCTTACAATGATCTCTAATCTGAATACATTGGAGGTTTTAGGTGCTGGTATTGATGGAGAATCCCAAGTGGATATGATACTCTAGTCACTACCAGAATTATTCAAGGAATTCAGACTCAATTATAATATGAACAAAAAGATTTACTCTTTGTCTGAATTAATGAATGAATTGGTAGCGGCGGAAGGCATTCTTGGTACTTCTAATGTTGAAGCCAATGTGGGTGAAGCTTCTACTTCTCAACCTAAGTCAAAAGGCAAGGGTAAGAAGAAGAAGAAGAAGGACTTCACCAAGCAAGAGGGTAAACAAATTGTTTTAGGGGTTGCTGACAAAGGAAAGAAGCTCAAAGGAAAATGTTTCCATTGTGGTGAGAAAGGACATTGGAAGAGGAATTGTCCAAAATTCAAGGCTGCCAATAATAAAGGTATGAATAATTCTTTCCTTCTTGAAATATGTTTGGTACAAAATCCCACATATTCCTAGTGTGTGGATTCAAGTTGTACTAATCATATCTACAATTCTTTGCAAGGGTTCCAGGAGACCAGAAAACTTAAAAAAGGAGAATTGTTTCTTACTATGGCTGATGGGAGCAGGATTCCGGTTGTAGCTATTGGCTGATGGGAGAAAACATCACATGAGCTTCCAGCAGGGAAATAAAGAAGGAAGGTGGGCACAAAAGTAGGAGAGGAGAAACGCAAAGGGAAGAGAAAGAAAGGGAATTATTGGGATCAGCAGGAATGGGGGTTGTAGGCTCTACAAGAACTGCTAGAAAAAAAAAAATCTGTTTTTATGAAAGGTAAAAAGCAAGATTTTATCAAGAAAAATCAGATCTATTTTGTGTAAAGTTAGAAAAAATTTGGTTTGTTAAAAAAAATCAGATTTGCTTTTTGCAAAGTTAAAAAAAAAAAAATGATTTTGTTAAAAAGAATTAAATCTACTTTTGTAAAGTAAAAAAAAAAAAAAGTAATTTTATCAAGAAAAAATTAGATATGTTTTTTATAAAAATATATATATATATATATATATTTTATTTGTAAAAAAATCAGATCTATTGTTGGGCTCAAAAAAAAAAAAAAAAAAAAAGACTTTTGAAAGAGGATCCACATTCATGAGAAAAATCTATTATGCGTGCATCACATATTAAAAAACTTTAACCTAACTTTCAATCCCTTCTTTTGAATTTCAAAATCTGCAATTTTATAACAAAGAAAACTTTTCAAAAAAAGAAATCAGATCTGTATTTAATGAAAATACAAATTAGTTTTGAATCTTCATAAAAGAGTTTTGATAGTCATTGCAGATTTTAGTCAAAAAGAAAGAATTGAAATAAACAATCATCTACGGTATCTAAGCATGACAATTATATATTAAGAACAAGACATCATAAAACATACTAAACATATTCATGCATCAAACAAAAACATACTAGTTAATGGAAGAAGAAAAGAAAGAAAAAAAATAAAATAAAATACCTCTTGCATGAGCGTGCTCTTCTAATGAAAGAATATTTTAGAAATCAAAGAAGTTTGTTCATCTCTTTGAAGTCTAAAATATTTTACTTACAAAAGAGAAGTTCCTAAAGCAAAAGCCTCTAGAACATCTTTAACGTAAAGGGAATAGAAAAGTCAGAAAAGAAGAGCCTTTAATTTTGATTTTTTCCCCCTTTATTTATAGAGGTTGGAATGCTTAAAAAATAAGCTGAATGAGATCAGATACGAAATGGAATGCATCCTTATCTCTAAAAATCTGAAAAAGATAGGCTTTATCTTAATCAAGGGGTCCCTGGGCCGGGCCGAGCTTTTGGGCTAGTCAGTAGTCTAAGAGTGTCGAATGGCCCTCTTGGGTGCCAGGTCCGCGTTTGAGTTTTGGTCCAATTTGGACTTATTTTTTGAGGATTTTTGAGCTGGGAATTGCAACTAGATGTGTTTTTAATCCGTATTCTAAAAATTAATCTCTTTTTCTTGATATTCAGGTCTTTAAAGTGATAATTATCTTGTAGATAAATATTCCTATAAGACTTGATTATCCACAATTTCTTTGTTATTTGATTATCCACTTTATTCCCATGCAAGTAGGCCTATTTTTGACACTAACAACCAATCACAAAATTATTTAATTAATTTTAATTAGTTAACCAATTAGAATTAATTTGAATTAATTATGCGTGGTCTACTCCACCCAAACAAAATGCATTTTGACTGTGAATACTTGATCATGTGATATCATTCAATCTGACGGTCCGATTTGGAAATCGATTATAACATCGCAATCGTTAGAATCTCAAGATCATTTTTATGATATGTAATGAATGAATTAATGCATGTAATGCAACTCTAAATTTTGGGTATATGAATGGTCACTCTAGCCATCTTCCAAGATTAAATTATGGGTGTAAAATCGAGTGTTTACAGAATGCCCCTCATTGATAGAGCTTGCAAAGTGAATGTCAATTTAAAACAAAGACACTAATTTTAGCAGTCATGATTTAATCAAGGTTAACTTTTTCAAAGATTACCTAGCCTAAGAACCTAAAACCTTGGAACATAGAACTAGTGTTTTATTGTTTTGAAAAATGAAAACAGTGAATACTTGACCTACTTGACAACTGATAAACTTGAATTGAACCTTGAAATCAAAGGTGACTGAGTGGATTTTCTATCTCAATTTGAATCTGGGGTGGATTGAGAGACTTCTCTATCTCAATCTTGAATTGTGACGACCAAGGGGCTTCTCTACCTTGGAACCTAGAGCGATTGAGAGGTTTCTCTATCTCAATCTTGAATTGTGTCGACCAAGGGGCTTCTCTACCTCGATCTGAATGGAGGGTAACCAATCGGCTTCTCTACCATGGAACCTGGGGTGATTAAGAGGCTTCTCTATCTCAATGTTAAATTATGATGACCAAGGGGCTTCTTTACCTCGATCTGAATGGAAGGTAACCAAGGTGCTTCCCTACCTTGGAACCTTGGGTGATTAAGAGGCTTCTCTATCTCAATCTTGAACTGTTGATGACCAAGGGGTTTCTTTACCTTGATCTGAATGGAAGGTAACCAAGGGGTTTCTTTACCTCGAAACATGGGGCGATTGAAATGTTTCTCTATCTCAATCTTGAATTGTGACAACCAAAGGGCTTTTATAGCTTGGAACCTGGGGTGATTGGAGGCTTCTCTATCTCAATCTTAAATTGTAAGGATTAAGGGGCTTTTCTACCTTGATCTGAATGGAAGGTAACTAAGGGTTTTCTCTACCTTGGAACTTTGGGCGATTGAGAGGCTTCTCTATCTCAATCTTGAATTGTGACAACCCAGAGGCTTTTCTACCTCGATCTGAATGGAGGGTAACCAAAGGGCTTCTCTACCTTGGAACCTGGGGTGATTGAGAGACTTCTCTATATCAATCTTGAATTGTGACAACCAAGGGGCTTCTCTACCTCGATCTGAATGGAGGGTAACCAAGGGGTTTCTCTACCATGAAACCTGAGGTGATTGAGAGCTTCTCTATCTCAATCTGAAATTGTGACGATTAAGGGGCTTCTCTACATTGATCTGAATGGAAGGTAACCAAGGGGCTTCTCTACCTTGGAACCTTGGGCGATTGAGAGGCTTCTTTATCTTAATCTTGAATTGTGACAACCCAGGAGATTTTCTACCTTGATCTGAATTGAGGGTAACCAAGGGGCTTCTCTACCTTTGGAACTTGGGGCGATTCAGAGGCTTTCCTATCTCAGTCTTGAACTGTGACGACTAAGGGGTTTCTCTACCTCGAAACCTGGGGTGATTAAAAGGCTTCTCTATCTCAATCTTGAATTGTGACAACCAAGGGGCTTCTTTATCTCGATCTAAATGGAGGGCAACCAAGGGGCTTCTCTACCTTGGAATTTGGGGCAATTGAGAGACTTCTCTATCTCAATCTTGGATTGTTGTGACCAAGGGGCTTCTCTACCTTGATTTGAAGGGAAGGTAACCAATGGGCTTCTGTACCTTAGAACCTGGGGTGATTGTGAGGTTTCTCTATCTTAATCTTGAATTGTGATGACCAAGGGGCTTCTCTACCTCGATTTGAATGGAAGGTAACCAAGGGGCTTCTTTTCCTTGGAACTTGGGATGATTGAGAGGCTTCTCTATCTCAATCTTGAATTGCGGCGACCAAGGGGCTTCTCTACCTTGGAACCTAAGGTTTTGACTGCAAAAGACCAAAATTTGGGAATAGATTTTAAATGATGGGTGGTCTGTGAGCTCATTTTTCTTTGTTGGCAAATTTGTGGATTTCATGTTTTGTTGAGAGCTTGATGGTGGGACATTGTCATTTTGTTGTTGTTTGTCTTTGTTGGAATTTTGAACATTGTATGATTTGGTTGGAAATCCTTGTGTGATCATGTTGTGCTCTTTTTTTGGGGGAATTTTTGAATTGTTGAGTTATTTTTGAATTTGTGAATTTGTGCTTTAGGTCGGTGTTGATCTTATGAAAGAGAGCATGTGGATGATTGGAGGTTTGCAGCTTGTGGCACGTACTCAATCTTCTCAATATGTGCTCAATGAAATGAACTAGGTAAAAATAATGCTTCTTTAATGCTCGTTGCTTGAATCTCCATGATAATGGATCTAACACTTGTCTTTGTTGATTTTTCAGAACAGCTGAACAGCAATGGCTGATGCCAACGCAAGATCCTCGGAGGAAAGGATCATAAATCTTGAACTTCAGAACCGGCAACAAGAATCTTGGCTTTATGCAAGTCAGGAAGAAGACACTGAGGGTGGCTCCTCCAGGGGTGGGTCTAGGAGATCTGCCCGCAGGCGGACCCAAAGTCTAAATGATGCTTAACTTGTATTTTCATTTTCCTGCAAAGAAAAGAAAGTAGTCCTTAGAAAATTTCTATTAATTTCTACTTTTAGCTCTTTATCTTTGGATTGCTTCTGATCTTGCTGAAACTTAGATGGGACAAGTTTATAATTCACCTAATGAAGTCTTGTAGTAAACAATTTGAACTTTTCTGACCACCCTTAATGGGATTTGCACTTATTTGAATGAAGCACGGCCGAATGCCCCTAGTTTAGAAATGGATGCATGGTTTTTGGAAATCTTGATTGATTGATTGATTTTTTTTTTTTTGAGAAGATGATGATGATGATCTTCTTTTTTTCTTTTGAAAATGAATGAGGCATGGCCGAATGGCCCTAGTTTGAAAACTTGTGCATGATGACCTTTTATTTTTGAAAAGAATTTTTTTTTTCTTTTTTTTGAAAAGAGATGATTGATTTTTATTTGTTCCAGAAAGAAGGGTAAGGCATAGCCAAATGCCCCTAGTTTAAGAGATAAATGCATGACTTTGGAAAATCTTGGCTTGATTAATTTTCTCTTCACTCTTTTTTTTTTTTTTTTTTTTTTGAAACTATTTATGCAGGTGATTTTTTTTTTTTTTTTTTTTTTTTTTTTTTGAAAACAAATGGAAAAAGCATATCTAAATGCCCTAGTTTGACACTCCATGCAAAATTTTGAAAACTTCATTGCATAATCAAAAAATTTTTTTTTGAGTGACAAACAGAGTAAAAACAGACCCGTGAAGTGCCACAAAACACAAAACAGGATAATTGGGCCTTGGTTAAGCTGGGTGCCAATTAGCATTCTTGGAGTGCTAATCGGCACTTGGGGAGTGCCAACAGGCACATCCAATTTTGGGGCGATTCCTCACTCTTTTTCAATGCGTTTTTTGTGTTTTTGAGTTTTTTGAAAAATGTTTTCTTCATTTGAGACCATGAAACACTTTCCTAGTCATCTACAAACTCTTGAAACCCATTTAAACCTGGTTAAGGACTGAGGTAGCTTATTTCAGCATCTAACCTGTAAACAAATCTTTGCATCAAAGTTATCAAGAAACAATAATCACATGAAAGAGTTATCCAGGGCTAACAATCAAAATTTTCCTCGTTCAACCATTCATGATATCAAAATTTGGGTTTGTAGCTTTGATTTTAGTACCAAGGCCAATTTTATAGCCTACAAGCTAGAAAGGATCAAGGCTTTAAAGAATGTCAGGATGAAGTGGGGATTTCCTCCGTGCTGTTGTGAAGTTCTGGGATACTGAAGACCATGTGTTCCGGTTTAAAACGGCTTAACTTTGTCCCACAATTGAAGAATTTTCAGCTATTTTGGGTTATGATCCCGGTGAAAAATCTTTAATAGTTTCTTTTGGTCCTAGACATAAGGAGATTTTATCTGATACTCTAGGACTTTCTACTTCAGTTACCAGTAGCATGATTGAGGGCCACATGGTGAATCTTCATGTAGTTGTTTCAAGATTGATTAACAAACGTACTCATGGAATGACTGATAACATGCAGAAAAATTTTGGCTTAGCTCTTTGCTTCGTGGGAGAATTTATGCTTTGCTTTGGAAGGTCTGGTTTTATGAATGCTTGAGACATAGGCACTGTGAGTCAAGTTAAAGATGGTGATAATCCTGCTTCTCTTATCTTGGTGGAAACTCTCTTAGGGCTGGACTTTGTATTTCTTAGTGGAGTGTCACAAAACTTTCTTGGCAGTCCCTTAACTTTGCAGATATGGTTGATGGAAAGACTGGACATGATTGCCACACCTATTGTTGCTAATTATGGTATTGGCAGTTTCCTCAGTAGGACTATGCTCAAAACTAAGTGTCAAATTGAAAGTGACTGGGTGAAGTTTCTAAATAAGAAATCCAGTGTCTCAATTCGATGGAATTGTTATTGGTGGAAGTGCCCACCTCCTTTGTTGTGGTCCCCTGGATCTGATCATATCTTCATAGTTGGGTTAAGAAGGGCAACTTTCTATAAGGCTGATAGACTCTTGAGACAATACCAATATGAGCATGGAACGCCTGGTGGAAAAGGAAGAAAACCTTTCACTCTTGTGGACACAAATCCTACTTTTACAAGGAACATGTTGCTGGGCTTAGAGATGGCTGACCGAATGGATCAATCTTTTGTCAAAGTTCACTTTCACAGGATGACCACAGAATACTCTAACTAGTTGGTGGATAAGATTGCAGATAAGGAGGTTGACATGGTTGCTATGAGAAAACAATTTCTTAGAGACACCTGAGAAAGACATGAGGCTGACAACGATGAGTTTAAAAGGAGGGACAACGATGACAAAGTACCTAGCATAGATGGAACCATCGAACAACCAAAAGGAGAAAAGATCGAAGAAAAAATGAGCTTCTAATTTTTGGCTTTGAACGTGTTTATTTTAAAAGTTGATGTGAAACTTTTAGGTTTAGAAATTATTTAGGACCTCCAGGTGTAGGGTTCTGTTTAGGGTTTAGGTTTTTAAGGCTTTTTTTTTTTTTTTTTTTTTTTTTTTTTTTTTGTTGATGGGTAAATGGTGGGTTTGGGGAAGTTGTACTGGACCAATATATGGTTGCCTACGTACCTTCTTGGCAGAAGGATCAGGCCATCACGTAGTTATTTTTCTTCTTTTTTTTTTCTTTTTTTTTTTTTTACTGAACCTAGGAAAGGAACATAATTTACAACCATTTCAGACGTGGTGCTTTCAGACTACCACCTTAAACGTGGTATTTCTTCAATTGATCCATGTTGGTTAGCTCAGTAAAAGGGTTTGCATCTAAGTCCATCAATCTCACTGCTCCCTAGAGTATATCTGCTTGGTAATGTATGGACTAGCCTAATTTTGCTTGAACTTCCCGTTTGTCACTTGAATCGGGGCTCAGATCTCTTTCAGCACTAAATCCCCCAACTTCAAATCTCTAGTTCTTACTTTCTTGTCAAAAGCTTTCTTGAGCCTCCTTTGGTAACCTTGAATCTGATACAAGGTCCTGAGTCTCTTCTCATCCATTATGCATAATTGGTCGTATCTACTTTGCAACCAATCTACTTTAGGGACTTCACTCTCCAGTACTATTCTCAATGAATGAACACCCATTTCAATGGGAACGACTGCTTCCATCCCATACACCAATGAATAAGGAGTGGCTCCTATGGAAAATCGAATTGATGTCCTATTCCCCTAAAGTGCATAGGGTAGTTGTAGATGCTAGTCCTTGTAGTTTTTCATGCTTTTCTTTATAATTCGCCCTATATTTTTGTTTGCAACCTTAACTGCCCCATTGGTCTGTGGATGGTAGGGTGAGGATTTGTCATGCTGAAGATTAAACTGTCGAAATAGCTTCTCTATTTCTCCTTTGAAATGCAGCCCATTGTTAGAGATAATTTCATGCGGTACCCCATATCTGCAAATGATATTGGTTTGAATAAATTGAGAAACTTTCTTAGTTCAAAACCTTGTATGAGGCAGCTTCTACCCATTTAGTGAAATAATCAATAGCAATAAGTATGAATTCATGGCCATTGGATGCTGTTGGGTGAATCTTCCCAATAATATCTATTCCTCAACGTAGAGAACGGCCACGGTGAAGTCATGGTATGTAATGGCATAGGTGGCACGTGCTTCAGATCTCCATGGACTTGGCATTGATGACACCTTCGAACAGTCTGCTTCCATAGTAGTCCAGTAATAACCTTGTCTCATTATTTTTCATGACAGCATATGTGCATTCATATATGGCCTGTAATTTGACTTATGAACCTCTTCAATTATTTGCTGTGCTTCCTTGGCAGTCACACAAAGGAAAAGAATTCCATTATATGATCTTCTATAAAGCCTCTCATCGTAAATAATATAATTAGTGGACAACCTTCTGATGGGCAATTGATCATTCTTGTCTACAGCCTTTGGGTGTGTCCCATCCTTGAGGTATTGTAGGATGTCTGAATACCATTCACCTTCTTTAGTCATTCCTTCATCTTCTTTTATTGACATGCAATAAGCTAGCTCTTCTTTTTGCTCCACCATTATTGGTCGAACTTCATCTTCCTTAGGTCCATTTATCATGGATGCCATTATTGCTAGAGCACCTGCAATCTGATTCTGCATTCTTGGCACATATTGGTACTGGATCTTGCTGAATTTCGAGGTCCACTTCTGAAGACATTCATGATAAGGCATTAACTTTTCTTCCTCAATCTTCCATCTATTTTGAATCTGAGAAATTATCAAGGCTGAATCACCATATACTTCCAACTCTTTTATGACTATTGCTCATGTTGAGTCCTCGGAGGACTTGAGTTTGCTAGTGCAAGAACTTGGGGAGCATAGTGATGAGGAATCCATGGGAATTGTAGAAGAATCAGATGTTGAAGAAGATGAAGATACAACTAGTCTTCAAGAAAACTACAATTCCCTACTTGAGAAGTCAGGAGAATATACAAGGGTGGCCAAGGCAACCATTAAAAAGTTGAAAAAGGCAAAGGAGGACTATAGAAGTCTCTTAGTGAGATATAAGGAGGCCAAATGTGAAATTGAGACGCTGAATGGAGAGCTAACCGAAGCTTACTCAAAGATAAAATTCCTTGAGCTTGAGATGGTTCAAGCCAATGCAAAAGTAGAGCGAGTCTCCTCCAAGAAGCTTGATGAAGTCCTCTCTCATCAAAAACCTTTCTCCGACAAAACCGGATTGGGATATACTGGAGAAAGTAGTTCAGCTGTCAATGTAACCAAGGAAGTGAAGTTTGTGAAAACCAAGGAGCCAATTGTAGCTACCACAAAGGTTGAGAAAGCAAAGTCGGAGAAGAATAAGAATGTGGCTGACCAACGGGTGTTGAGTAAGCCTTGTAACCAATCAGTGGTTAGGTCTAAAGCCAAAGGGAAATCACTTCCAAAATCACAAAGAGGTTCGAGAATTCAACATTTCTGTCATCACTATGGATTTCAAGGACACACCAGACCAAATTATCATAAGCTTAGGGCATTGAAGAATGCAAGTGATCAGAGGTCAAGAGGACCAAGAAATGACAAATGGAATTGGGCTATTGAGCAATCAAGAGGTCGAGATGGTGATTTCGGTGTGATGGATGTGATGAAAATGATTGATGCATTCACCACTTGTTTGGCAAGCTTCTCTAGAAGGTTTGAAAGTCCTAACTCTCGTACCCAATCCTATAGGGATATCACCCCAAACGCACGTGTCATGTGGGTGAAAAGGAGTACTCATGCATAAGCATTACACCGTGCCCATGCATTAATACTTCCGATGATTAGGGGCATATGTTCATGCATCATATCATGCATTGATTTCAATTTATAGCATGTTTCTTTTACTTGTTTTGGTCTATACCTATTTTTGTTGATCTTACTTTACTTGTTCTGTTTTTTAGTGTGTTAAAAAAAAAAATTCAAAAACCCATAAAAATTGAAAAATCTTCAAAAATTTTGGTCGCTTGTGTTGTGTATTTCACATGTGAGTTTGGCCTAGTACCTTTGTATTAATGGCGTAGTGCATTTACGAGTTTAGCTTGTTCTGTATGCACATATATCTGTGTGGAAGAAATCTTCAAAACTATGTGTGATTGTTGTAAATAGATCTTCAAGAATTCTTCTATATTGCAGATGGTATCTTCTTGAAGTGTGTAAAGTTGTTATTTACAACTATGTGTTTTGTTGGCTTATATTCTGTGCCAAATTTGATTGTAATTTCATTCAATCTTTTGTACCCCATATTTCTTGTGGGATTTCATTGTAAGAGTTATGTAATATAGAGAGAGTGTGTGCGATGACTCAAGCAATTGAAGACTGAAGAGTTTTGCAGGTAGCTCACGACTAAGAATCCCACGAAATGACTCATGTGATTTGCACATACCGGAATGCGAAGAGTCAAGACAGGATGGAGACAGCTGTGTTTCGCGAGTATCTCGCAGGTAAGGCCTTCCCGCGAGACACCCGTGAAACATTCTATTTTGCCAGACTATCCATTCTGATACACACTTTCTGTGCCTACACTATTTATACCCACATTAACCACATATGTTGAGGAGTGCTTATGAGAGAAAACCCTAGCCAAACACCTTGAGAGTTATAAATTGTCATACCCACAATCCTCTACACATTTACTTGTGGAATTTCCTCAACTCCTACCTCTTCATTTCCATATCATTGAAAGGTTGATAGCCCAAACACTTACCACACCCTTTCAGTGTGCCAAGTGAGGTTTTGGTGCTGCTGGGAAGTATTAGAAGAAGCCAAGGATGGCAGATGCAACATAGAGCTTGTTGCGGGATCCGGAGAGCTAGACAAGACGAGGTTCCGAGAAGCCTTGTTGGAGTAGGAGCTTGGAGGGCTTAGGTATATCAGGTAAATTAGGCTTGGAAGGTTTCTTGCTAACCCATGTATCCCAACTGATTGTTTAGTGGATCGATTACCGCTTGGAAGGCGGCAGACAGGTTTTTCACCGAGTTCTTCGGTTTCCTCTTTGATAACACATCGGCGTGTTATCTTGTGTTTGCATCTTTCTTCCCTACTCTTTAATATTCCATTTTACTAATGTGTTGCTTTGATTATGGATTAGAGTAGCTTGTTTGTTTATCCGCACGCTTTTACACTATTTCGCACTTAGTATTAAGTTAGTGTAAAATCAATCAAACTGTAACTTTATTTTGGGAGTCTAAACAGCTCTTGTGTTTTCAACACATTTTCGAGCTTTCAAAGTGTAGTCATTGCATCAGGGTCCATATAATCAGCCCAATCAGTAGGGACCCAATTTGTGTCTTCCTCCTTTAGCTCTTGGAGCTTATTGTTACAATCAAATAATAGCTCAAACCCAGACACCATTGTTCTTGACTCAAGATCGAATCTTGGTTCAGGGAATCCCCAATAGTGTTGACTATCTCCAGCTTTAACAAATTTTCTGTTCAATGTGGAAGTATAAGGCTTTAGGGGTTTCGGGGGACAAGGAAGTCCCTTTGCCTTGGCCTTTCCACAGGTCATTCTTCTCACCTCCATCTCTAACAAGTCATCATTAGTGGGCTTATAACCTAGCCTAAAAGGTGGTGTGGCAGTAGGAATTATTGGGACTTTAGCAATTGCCTTCTTCATAATCTTCCCTAAGTTCATCCCCAGAAGGTAATTCATTTTTCTCATCATTGCCACCACATTATTGTTGCTATAGGGAGAAAAGTCCATGAGGGATCTTCTCGACTTCTTCTTTTCTTCTTCCAAAACCAGGCTTTTCGATTTCAAAGCCATCCAAGGTCAATGGCTCATTCTCAAATTCAATACCAAAAATGGGCTTCGATATGGTCAAAGTATCACTATATATTGTAACTATGGCTCCTTTATGCGGAAAGCAAACCTTTTGGTATAAGGATGAAGGTACGACCTCTGTGTCATGTATCCATGGTCGCCCAAGGAGCATATTGAAGCATGAAGCTATGTTCAAGACTTGAAATTCCACCTTTTTGAACATTGGCCCTATAGTAAGCTCTAGTGTTACGGTTCCCAAGACCTCTCTTCTACTATTGTAATATGCCCTCACATGCTAATTAGTCGGCACAAAATCTTTAATACTTAGGCCTAAGCAACTTGAAGTCTTTAAAGGACACACATTTAAGGCACTTCCATCATCAATTGGAAACATTCGAATCCTCTTGCCTTTAGCATCTACATTAATGTGCAATGGGTCATTGGGGTGCTTCCCCTTCTTCGTCAAATCTTATTGTGAGATCCATACTTATAAGAGGCCATGAGTAAACCCCATAAAGATATATTGGCTTGTGTCTTCTGTAGTTACTTGAGGACCTCACCGTCTTCACTGGGTGTTTGTTGGGTAGATTTATTTAAGGCTTCTATCGGGTTGTTTGTCTCCAAATATGGGGGTTTGAAGTGTCTCCCCCCATATATGGATGTCGGGTAATTTGATTGGGGTTCGAAGTGTCTCCCCCCGTATGTTGGTATTAGGTTGTTTGATTGGGGTTTGAAGTGTCCCCCCATATGTAGGCGTTTGGTAACTTGCTTAGGATTTGAAGTGTCTCCCCCCCATTTGTGGATGTTGGGTAATTTAGGATGTCTATAACATCTTCACTCCATATATCATACCCTGTAGTGGACATCATACCCATCAACTCAGACGGGTCCTTTTCACTTCCCTCTTTAGCCATCAATTAATTAATTGAAGTGTCTCCTCCCCATTTGTGGATGTTGGGTAATTTAGGATGTCTGTAACATCTTCACTCCATATATCATACCCTGTAGTGGACGTCATACCCATCAACTCAGACGGGTCCTCTTCACTTCCCTTTTTAGCCATTAATTAATTAATTCTCAGACCTCTCCCAAAATTGTGGTTGGGCAAGGGATTATTAGTGATGCTAGGCCTTGTAGGCGGTGCAATCACCTTATTGTCTATTAAGTCTTGAATTGCATGACGAAGGTCAAAATACTTGTTAGTGTTATGGCTAGGGCTTTGGTGGTAGGCACATCTCTTACTCACATCAAATCTTGCAAGCAATGGGTTTGGGATTGGTTTTGGGTCTAAGGGTTTTAGTATCCCCTTTGCTTTTAGTTTTTCAAACACTTGGCTCACGGGCATATATAACTCATGAAACTCCTTTCTAGGCCTTAAAGGCGACCCTTGTGATATTTGTACGGGGGAAATGGAAGCAATAAGTTGGTGAGGATCATTTTTGTATATATTAGAAATTTTTGCAGTTTTAGAACTAGATCCTAAATTCTTTTTAAACCTTGGTGAGGCCTCATTCTTTATAGTGCCATTATTTATTACATCCTCAATTTTTGTTCCAGCAGCAATCAATGCTTTAAAATTAGGAAAATACCGAGCAAACAAATACTTATGGTATACAGCTAATAAGTTTTTTTACAACCATGGTTAATTGTTCTTCTTCACTTGGCCTATTCATCATCTGTGTAGCTTTGGAGCTCCACTTCGTAATGAAGGTAGAGAAAGATTCTTTTGCCTCTTGCTTCGTGGTTTCCAAATCTCTCCTTGTCACATCCACCTGTATGTTGTACTTGTATTGATTGTGAAACTCGCAACAAATGTCCTCCCAACTCCTTGCTTTAGTATCATCTAGGTTGAGGAACCACCTAAAAGTGGCCCCAGTCAGGGTGTTTGAAACATTTGAGCAAGTAATTCTTCAGTTGCTCCTAGGGGCTGCATGGCCCTTATATACATCCTTAAATGGGACTTTGGGCAGCCAGTCCCGTCAAACTTGTCCAAGGTTGGCATCTTGAACTTGGGAGGCAATCTCACATCGGGGAAAAGTTAGAGTGATTGGTAGTCCATGAGGTCTTCCATCTTGTGATCTTTCTTGATCATCTCTTCCATCTTGTTTATCCTCTCATTGATCTTCTTCTCACCCTTTATGGTTAGGGAATTATGATCAGTCTTGGTCTCCTTTTGGCCACCCTTGAGGTTCTGAAATTGTTCTACGATAAGGTTCATGTCTTCTCTTAACTGAATTGGCTTGCTACCATGGTGTTTAGAAGCTCTTAAGTGTTCATGGGTTCTTTAGTTATTGGATGTTCTCCCTCTTCTGCCATAGTGATGGAGTCTTCGGACTTCTTATGGCTTAGACTGTCTTGTAGGTCGAACATGGGATTATGATGTTGCACCAGTGGAATGCCTTTTATGCTCACGGGCTTTAGTACCGTGATGGACTTAGAATTGGAACTACTAGCTTGAATGTCGGTTTTGGGCTCTCTTTAGAGTCTTCCCTCTGATCTTGACCAAATTCTCCCCTAAGAAATCCTTGGTTGGGTCAATCAAATCTGGGTCCCCATCTACATCAATCAATCAAAGAAACACATGCAACAATGCAATTTTAACATGGACTAGCCTAAAGGTAGGTTCTAAGTCATTACATTGTAGGGTGGGTTTGCTGTTTCATTGTTTCCCATAGCTAGGACGTTGCACCTCCCAACTTGTAATGTAATGAACATTACCTTGGTCTGAACGACATGGTCTATCCTTTATAGTCAACAAGAAATGATCCAGTAACTTTGGGCTATGAGTTGGTGAGTTTGCCATTGGGTACTCAAATCTAATGAAGACTAGTGATTTGTGGTTACTACCACCATATGTTGAGATGGCATACATATTTGTTGTTTTGACGACACACACTATGACAGTTAGGGAAAGCTCTTAACAATTAATCGTGGCAACACAAACATAAAAATAGCATACAAACATCTCAAAACATAATGCAAACAAACAAACAACAACATCATGCAAAAGACAAGGCTATATAATTGGTCACTTAAAGTCTAACACAAGGCTTAGCCCTCGACATCCCCAGCGAAGTCACCACTGTGAGAGACCAGGGAAAATTTAGGGCCTCTTAAAAAGAGATTCAGGTGTTTGTAAGGGCACCTCTCTTTTGGGTATTGGTGTGGAGTTGCCACTTATTTTTTATACAAAAAATAAATAAATACAAATAAATACAAATTACATGTTCAAAATACTTCGAATGTCATTGATTGAATAAAGAAAAATACAATTTTGGTAAATTAACCTTACAAGGCTTTAGGTCCTTGTACAATCTATGCAAAACAATACAAAACTTTGGTCCTAGTTACAATCTACCAAAATTAAAAGACAAAACACTAATCTACCTATCCAAAAATCCTAAGCTCAAGGGCTAAGTTACAGAATGAGAAGGTGTTAGGCACCCATTCTGCCCAAACAGAGTCCGGTCTTCTAGACTCTAATGACAAATATACCCTTTTTTGAATGATGATGAATGATATGTTATAATGCACATGACAAAAATTGACTTAAATAAATTTGCCTTATGGAAGTGTCCTCTTTTTAAAGAAAATTTAGATCTGTCTTGGAAATTAAAATAATAAGACTTGGTTTGTAAAAAAAAAGAAATCAAATCTGTTTTTGTAAAGGGTAAAAAGCAAGATTTTATCAAGAAAAATCAAATCTGTTTTGTGTAAAGTTAGAAAATATTTGGTTTGTTAAAAAGAATCAGATTTTTTTTTTTTTTTTTTGGTTAAGTTAAAAAAAAAATGATTTTATTAAAAAGAATTAGATCCATTTTTGTAAAATTAAAATAAAAAATTAATTTTATCAAGAAAAATCAGATCTGTGTTTTTTTTTTTTTAATAAAAAAAAAAGATTTTGAAAAAAATCAGATTTGATTTGTGTAAAGTAAAAAAAAAAAAAATATATATATATATATATATTTTTTTTTTTTTTTATTTGTAAAAAATTAGATCTGTTGTTGGCCATAAATAAAAATAAAAAAGGACTTTTGAAAGAGGATCCATATTCATGAGACAACTTTATTATGCATGTATCACATATTAAAACTTTGACCTAACTTTCAATCCCTTCTTTGAATTTCAAAATCTGTAATTTTATAACAAAGAAAACTTTTCAGAAAAAGAAATCAGATCTATATTTAATGAAAATACAGATCAGTTTAGAGTTTAGAAAAAATTAGATCTATATTTAATGAAAATATAGATCAATTTTGGGTTTTGAAAAAAATCAGATATGTATTTAATGAAAATATAGATCAATTTTGAATTTTCATAAAGAGTTTTGATAGTCATTGCAGATTTCGAAGTCAAAAAGAAAGAATTGAAATAAACAATCATCTACGGTATCTAAGCATGGCTATTATATATTAAGAACAAGGCATCATAAAACATACCAAACATATTCATGCATAAAATAAAAAATAAAAAAAATAAAAAAATAAAGACAAAAAGCTCTTGCATAAGCATGCTCTTCTAATGAAAGAATATTTTAGAAATCAAAGAAGTTTGTTCACCTCTTTGAAGTGTAAAATTCTTTACTTACAAAAAAGAAGTTCCTAAAGTAAAAGCCTCTAGAACGTCTTTAACGTAAAGGGAATAGAAAAGTTAGAAAAGAAGAACCCTTAATTCTGATTTTTTTTCCCTCTATTTATAGAGGTTAGGATGCTTAAAAAATAAGCTGAATGAGTCCAGATACGAATTGGAACACGTCCTTATCTCTAAAAATCTAAAAAAAAATAAGCTTTATCTCAATCAGGGGGTCCCCGGGCTGGGTCGAGCTTTTGGGCCAGTCGGCACTCTTGGGTGCTAGGTCCGCGTTTGAGTTTTAGTCCAATTTGGACTCCTTTTTTAAATATTTTTGAGCTGGGAATTGCACCTAGACGTGTTTTTAATCCATATTCTAAAAATTAATCACTTTTTCTTGATATTTAGGTCTTTAAAGTGATAATTATCCTGTAGATAAATATTCCAAAGAGACTTGATTATCCACAATTTCTTTGTTATCGGATTATCCACTTTATTCCCATGCCGGCAAGCCTATTTTTGACATTAACTAACAACCAACCACAAAATTATTTAATTAATTTTAACTATTTAACCAATCAGAATTAATTTGAATTAATCACGAGTGATCGGCTCCACCCAAACAAAATGCATGCAAACCGTGAAAACTTGATCATGTGATATCTTTTAATTTGACTGTTCGATTTGGAAATCGGACATATCATCGCGATCGTTAGAATCTCAAGATCATTTTTATGATATGTAATGAATGAATTAGTGCATGTAATGCAACTCTAAATTTTAGGTATATGAATGGCCATTCTAGCCATCTTCTGAGATTAAATTATGGGTGCAAAATTGTGTGCGTACATGCTCATCATTAGAAGCCTCATCAGAATCAGAAACCTGCGTCTTCACAATTGGCTCATCATTAAAATACTCAAGGACCTCCTCTGATCC
Organism: Quercus gilva; assembly: GCA_023621385.1. Taxonomy (NCBI): domain Eukaryota; kingdom Viridiplantae; phylum Streptophyta; class Magnoliopsida; order Fagales; family Fagaceae; genus Quercus; species Quercus gilva. The sequence continues at coordinate 59,947,526 of CM042477.1, forward strand.
GTCATCAAGGGATAAGTCTACATTGGGCCCCTGAGTGGCAGCAATAGGAATAGAAGACGGGGTGACAACCAATAAGTACACATCCTTGATGGCCCATGAAAGGGCAGCAAAGGGATCGCTGGCAAAAATAATAGGTGGAGGAGTAACGGGAGCGACACTCTTGGCTTGAGTCATCACCGGGGAAATGGCTCAATAGAAACAAAGGCGTTCTCCCCAATGATGCCTCCCTCAACAAGGGTACTCTCCTTACTTGGAACAGGAAGGAGGAACTGGGAACTTAGCAGAAACCTCCCTGGTAATAGCAGCCATGGCCTCAGCAACAATGTCAACACCCTCAAAGAAGCCCTCCATAGAGACGTCAACAGCAACAAGAGTCCCTTCGCTCATGGGTGGCAAACAGAAACAAGCTCACCGTCAATCTAAAAAAACAAAAAAAATTTGAAATGGAGAGAAGGGTGATCAAGCTAAAGGAAATGTGGAATACTTGCATGAATAAGGGAAAGCAAAGCAAGGGAAGAAATATGCCTCAGCATTAGGCTCATCGAGCAATATGGGGTGAGCAGTAGAAATGTCCTCTTTTTGCTTGAATTGCCAAAGAAAAGTGAGATGTATGCATATGGTTAGTCACAGGAAAGCACACTAAATGACTAAAATAAAGAAGACAGGGAAATTAAAGATAACATACTCTCCTCTCAGCAGTGGCAAATGGGGATGAGGGAGATGTCTTCTTTTACTGCCATGGGTCCTACTAGAAAAGGAGCATTTGAAGGTTTCCTCAATGTAGGAGGCTTGGTCTGGGCTATAGCTGACCTCTTGATGGAACGGGCTCTGGCTAAAGGAGGAGGCGTACTCTCGAGGACTATGCTGCTAATGGGAGGAAGACCTCCCTAGTAGGGGACTATATCCGAATAGGCCTTAGAGGCGTCTCCACCCTTCTTGGTAGGCTCGTGCTTAGTGGACTTAGAGGCTGAGCCCTTCTTCATTGGTGCAGGATGGTTCACCACTTTCACCTCCTTCTCCCAAACATAGGGAAACTCACCCACATACAAAAACCATCCCCGCTCTCTCTCCCTCCACTCAAATATAGCAGACCTACTCTACTTCCTAGCATAGGCAATTACGGATTTGGTAGGGAGGAGCAGTCGAGGGTTCAAGGAGATAATGACATGCAAACCCTCAGGAGGAACAAGGGAGAACCCATGACCACTTAATAACTCAATGCCGAATGAAGTCATAACTGTCTGCTGGTAACCATGCATTTAGGTAATGCAAAGGCCTACTCTCTAGGATCTGGGGATGGTGACTGCTATGAAAAGCTTACTCTATAACTCAAAGGCACCGAGGTGTAGGAAGGGATAGACTGACGTGGTAGTGTTTAAAACTAATGTAAAATCATCGGGTATGTTTTGGTCAAGCCTAAACTGGCTCGTCACTCTGTGGGAGAATAATACACAAACCAGATACCCTCGTCAACCAAGTAAGGTAGCAACCTAGCATTAGTGGTAGCCAAGTAAGTGATACTCCTCTCCTCATGGGCTACCAACGGGGTAGTTGTCCCAGCAGTGGCTATAAAGGGCCTCATCGCAAAATCGACACAAGTGTGCTTAATCCTAAAACCCCTACAAGCCCTCCACGAAAAGTCCACCTCCTTATCAAAGAACTCCATGACAGGATGACCAAAGGGCTTCAATCCAACCCAATGATACGAAAACGAAAACTCAGTAACAAAACTCCCACAAAAATCTATGATCACTCTAGGGCAAGATTGGAACTTCTCCTTGGCATGGAGAACTTCTCCAAAGAAGGTGCTGCAGTATGGTACTATGAACAGACAAAGTAACTATGTGGCAAGAGCCTGCCTGCCTCTCATTGCTTTGCAAAATATCCAACTAAACATACAGATGGCCCAAAAACAGAGGGGCCAATGGCAAACTCACTCTGGCAGAAATCTTTATGGCTAACCAAAAATAAACAGGTTTCACAGCGTATTGCGGGTGTGAGCCAAATACAAATTTACAGACTCAGAACGTGACGAAGCCAGTGTGGCAAGCGATGGTGGAAGCCTTCGAGAAAGCCCTAATCCAATGAGAGAGCTTTGTGTCCCCCCTGAGCCCATTCCTCAACCTAGCCCCCACGACCTCCTCCTTGGCAGAAAGTTGAATGTCACAAGGGTCCGTGTTGCCAAGAATGTGAAGCAGCAACTGGTTGGCCATATCCTCCAAAGTCATAGTGATCTTACCACAACAAAAGAAAAATGTGTGAATGGCACCACTGGTGAACCAAGTGGTGAAGATTGAACAAATTGCGGTAGTTGGACAGACACCGAAAAGAAACTGTGGCCTTCAACACACTAACTTGCTGCAATGTACCCATGAAATCCATATCAGAAAGCTCCTTGTCGACCCACTCCTTCTAACCAAGCAATGTACCTAACCTGAATTCAAAGTGGAACGACACGGTTAAGACGTCTCCCAAACGAATTGCAAGATCGGGGATAGAGGAAGTCAACGGAGCCCAAGAAACATCAAAATTGCGCACTCTAGAGATAGCCAAACATAGCCTGGTGGAGGAGGCAAATAGTCACTAGGCACCACAAGGAAGTGTGAGTAAGTATCGTACCACGGATTGATGAGAGGAGGGCATTCACTACCTGGGTCACGACTTCCTTCCTCCCCCTCGGAATGGTTCCATTTGAAATGGGGAGCCTCTTTGTCTTTCTTGGCCTCAATGGATGGGTTATCAATAGTGATCGCTTTCCCCTTACGGTAGGAAGAAACTTCACTCTTTGCCGACGACATGGAGGATAGATTATGTGGTGAGAGTGGTGAGTGAGAGAACTTAGAGAGGATGAAAAGGAGAAGGAATGAAAGGAAAGGCGATTGTGAGGGAAGTATAAGTAATGAAAAGAAAGAGGAGAGGCTAATACAAATAAGAATATTAGGAAGGGAAGCAAAGACAGTATCGCATTAAATGAAGCAAAGATGATGTTTCAGAATACCTAACAAATTGGGAAATTTAAAAAGACAAGCCCATTCATGGCTGAAAAGGTGAATAAGATGAGGACCACTGTTTAAAAAACCCATGAAAGAGAATTGCAAAATTATTCGCATGTGAATTCAGGAGCAATCCACATGCTTAGGGGGCTGAATGTTGATGCTCATTTTCGACAAAAGGCGCAAAAGAAGTCCAACAATAAGGAAAATGAAAGAAAAAAGGAGTATAAGTGGTAAAAGTAAGGTAATAAATTCAATAGGCCAACGTAGCAGGAGTGACAACCAGTAGGCCCATGAACGCAATAAAAGGTAAAGGTAGAGTAAATGGGTCGAGGAAGCCCAAAAGGAGAGGTCATAAGCCCAATGGGCCAACATGGCAAGAATGATAGACAACAGGCCGATGGGCAAAATAAGAGGTAAAGACAAAGTAAATGAGTTGAGAAAGCCTAAGAAAATAGGTAATAAACCTAATGAGATAGTGTGGTAGGAATAACAGCCAACAAGCCCATGGGCACGGAACGCTCGAAAATGTGTTGAAAACACAAGAGCTATTTAAACCCCCTAATTAAAATTACGGCTCGATAGATTTTACACCTACTTAATACTAAGTGCGAAATAGTGTAAAAACGAGCGAATAAACAATTAAGCTACTCTAATACATAATCTAAGCAACACAGCAGTATAACATAATGCAAAAGAGTAGGGAAGAAGGATGCAAACACAAGATAACACACCGATGTGTTATCGAAGAGGAAACTAAAGAACTCGATGAAAAACCTCTCCGCTGCCCTCCATGCGGTAATCGATCCACTAGACAATCAGTTGGGATACATGGGTTAGCAAGAGACCGTCCAAGCCTAATCTACCCGATGTACCTAAGCCCTCCAAGCTCCTACTCCAACAAGGCTTCTCGGAACCCTGTCTTGTCCAGCACTCCAGATCCCGCAACAAGCTCCATGTTGCATCTGCCATCCTTGGCTTCTTCTAATGCTTCCCAGTAGCACCAAAACGTCACTCAACACTCTCAAAGGGTGTGGTAAGTGTTTGGACTATCAACCTCTCAACGGTATAGAAAATGAAGAGGGAAGAGTTGAGGAAATACCACAAGCAAGTGTATAGAGAAATGTGGGTATGACAATCTCTAATTCTCAATGTGTTTGGCTAGGGTTTTCTCTCTGAAGCACTCCTCAACAATTATGGGTAATATGGGTATAAATAGTGTAGGCAAAGAAAGTGTGACTCAGGCTGGACAGGCTGGCAGAATAGAATGTCTCGCGGGAAGGCCTCACCTGTGAGATACTCACGAGACATAGCTGTCTCCACCTGGCCTGACTCTTCGCATTCCAGCATGTGCAAGGCACATGTGTCACTTCGCGGGAAGCTAAGTCACGACATACCCGTGAGAAATTTTCAGTCTTCAAATGCTTGAGTCTTCACACTCTCTCTCTTTCACACAACCCTTACAATGAAATCCCACAATAATACAGGGTATAAAAGATTGAAAACAATTACAACCAAATTTGGCACGGAATAAAAGCCAACAAAAACATAGTTGTAAATAATAACTTTACAATCTCCCCCTTTGGCTATTCCGTGACAAAACCCCTAAAATAGACTCTAGACTAAAACGTTAGTTTGGGAACAAAGGCAAAACTCACTCACACCTAATCTAGAAGTTGTGAAGCACTTGCACAAGTATATACCTGTAACCTAAAACACTTGTACACAAACAAAACTTTCATTAAGCTTATGACAAGTTGAACACAAGGTACGTACAAAAACAAGTAAAATACGATCAAGTTAAATGGGATAAAACAATAAACCATGGCTTGACCAAACAAGCAATCATTATACAGAAGTGATCACTATGCTCGTTCACACAAGGAATGAACATCCGGACATGCAAGATGATGAGCTCATTTGAAGAGTATCATTTGCAAATCCAACACTCAACCAATACAAAATACACGAAGTATTTGCATCTAGGAACAATCCTACTAGGGCATAAGAGTGATGTACTTACGAGGTTATGGGATGGTATGCACACCTGTCCTGGAACCTCTGATATGGGCTGTGCTCCTAGTTAAGGTATGAGCACCAATGGGATAGTCCCTCTGAACTACCGTAAGACCACTTGGGAATTTCAACTTCGTCTTAGCAATGAATCCCATGATCAATGAAGGAAAAGGCATTATGGTCCTTGAATTCTGTTTTGTAATGCTCTTTTTCAGAATTTGGAAGATGTGACTGCATATATCAATCTCCTTGTGAGTGAAAAGGTCGTAGAGAAACCTCGTTCTCAGAGCTGATAGTGTGGTGAGGTTCGTAACCGGATACAGGTTATGGATCATCACATAACTCAAAGTTCTCATCTCTGGTGTGAAACGGATTGTGTCCATTGATGATTTCATCGATGAATCACCAAAGGTCTTTATCATATCCTCAGTAGAACCCAATATTTCGTCATATTGAACTGACATTGGCTGAGAGAGAGGACGAATCTCCAAGAAGTCTTGAATGCTATCCCTTGTGATCACGAATTCCTTGTGCCTCACCCAGCAAATTATGTTGTCATCTTCCACAGCAGCATTGGTGAAAATTCTCGGATAATTTCTGAGTATACAGTCCCAACAAAAATTCAATAGCTTTGTCCAAGTTCTCTCTTTGAACGCATCAGGAATGAATGTGTGCTTAAGAGCCTCTAACTGAACCACCCTTTCCATAATAATAGTTGCTCTCTTGTAGCAATCATTGTACTTCATATATTCCTCTGCTGACTTAAAATGCTCAGAATCAGTGCGAGCACGTTTTGAAGATGATTTCTTTTTAGCTGCGTGCTTAGTGGGAGACATCTGCACAATTTTACAAAACAGAAAGGGAACATGTGCACAAACACCAAAAACAGAACACAGAACTTGATTAGATTCAAGTTAGTTCAAAACAAAAAGGAATAACTTAAAACAGAGCATAACAGACTCTAAACAACATGCTTGAACACATAAATCAGGAAAATATAAACACAATGCATGAAAACAATAAACAGTGCATGTGTGTTCGCTTGTGTGCATGTACTGATGCATGTGTGTGCGGCACGAGATGCATGAGGGGTGCCTAAGTGTGCCTAGGTGTGAGCCATGTGTGTGCAACATGGGCAAAGTGTATAAAACACATGAACAATGACCAAAACAAGATAGCCAATAGCAAAAACGTATAAACCCATAAATTGAAGTCATTTGAGTCCAATTTTAGCACAAAAATGCCACTCGAACATTTTGTCAAACACCTAGCATGCACAAATGTACTCTAAGCATAAATAATGCATGAACATGGGAAAATCTACCCTCAATACATGTTAAAATGCCACATGGGGCCAACACAGATGCACAAACACCAAATGGGACTCAGCCCAATCAAAATATTTGAAAGATTTACACAAAATAGAAGAAACCCAACCCAATTTCGAAAAATCCCCAATTTTCAAAACCCTAATGAAAATGCTGCATAATCAAAGCTAAAACTTGAAGAAAATGCTTTAGAAAACATACCTTGAAGAAGTGAATGCAGAAAATATGCTTGGATTGATGGGGTTTTGAATGAAATAGTGATTTGGGTTGAAAAGGGTTCGAATGAGGTTATGCGAAGGAAGTGTTTGTGATTTGAAAAACTGTCACATTTGCTATATAAAACTAAAAACACGCGTTTTTCGCAGGTTAGAGAATAGCGAGACAATCACGAGAATAGCCACTGAATCACATAAGCTTTCACGAGAAGCTTTAAGTTGCAAAATAGTAGCGAGACAGTCGCGATACCCTCTGTTTAAATTTTGAAAAATTCCAGTTCTTGTCAAACAACATTTCGCGAGAAGCTATTGGTCGCGATACAGTCGCGAGAGTTTCTGTGTGACACAATGAAAAAATTAATTCCTTCAAGAACTTTTCGCGAGAAGCTCTAAGTCGCGAGCTTCTCGCGAGAACACTTCTGAACCAGATTTTGATGAAAAACACACAAAATGCATTTTGACCAAAAATAAACACACGAAAGTATAAAATCACTTTCAAAAACATATAAAACACTCAAAAATCTTTTTGGGTTTGATCAACAAGTTCTTGAGCATACACATCATATTTGAACATATACAATCACACAAATGAGATAGGCATTGATTGAATCAAAGTCTTGTGTGTTGTGTGTGAGTATCAAATGTGAAATAGTCCTTAGACCAAGCGAAGTTTCAATGATCAATTCAATCGAGTCATACACAACTGATACGAAATCAAGTGGACTATCTCCATTATAGAAATGAGTATATATGACCTCTCATACATTGAATACATAACTTAGAAGCTTTTCATTTGGCTTCTGCATAAAGCATAACAAATGATCCATTTTTGGACAAAACATCTCTTTTTGAAATCGGTGCTTGAAATTTTTGATATTGCAATATTGATGATTAGCCTTTGGCTTTTTGAGCACCTACAATATATATTTAAAAGAGTCGCTTTCCCTTTTTCCTAGTCGAATACTAGTGTGTGCGATAGGCTTTTGCAGTTCAATATCTCTTTTCATTTGAAGATTTACATTTGGTGAGCTCTTTTTGCAAAAACATAAAAATAAAGTGGGAAGAGATATAGACACAAGTCTATGCAAGTATCAAGACCAACAAGACTATTGACCAATCATTCATGACAAGCTTGAAGATCTATTTACAACAGTCACACATAGTTTTCAAGATTTCTTCCACATAGAAATGAGTGCATACATAACAAGCCAAGATCGTAAATGTACTACGCCATTAGTACGAAGGTACTAGGCCAAACTCACATGAGATATGCATAAAACAAGCGATCAAACTTTTTGAGATTTTTCAATTTTTTATGGGTTTTTGAATTTTTGAACACACCCAAAACAGAACAAGAAAAGTAAGATCAACCAAAAAAACTGGTACAAACCAAAACAAGTAAAATAAACATGCTAAAACTGATAACAATGCATGATATGATGCATGAGAAAATGTCCCTAAACATCGGAAGTATTAGTGCATGGACATGTTCTAATGCTTATGCATGAGTACCCCTTTTCACCCACACAGCACGTGCATTTGGGGTGATATCCCTATGGGATTGGGTACGGGAGTTAGGACTTTCAAACCTCTTGAAGAAGCTTTCCAAGCATGTGGTGAATGCGCCTATCATTTTCATCACGTCCATCACACTTGGATCTCCATTTCGACCTCTTGATGGCTTAGCAGCCCAATTTCTCTTGTCATTTCTTGGTCCGCTTGACCTTCAATCTGTTGCATTCTTTAATGCACTCAGCTTATGACAATTAGGTCGAGTATGTCCTTGAAGACCACAATAATGACAGAAGTGGTTTGTTCTAGGACCTCTTTGTGGTCGTGGACGAGATCTTCCTCTTGCTTCAGTCCTCACTGTAGGTTGGTTTCTGGGCTTATTCACCACCCTTTGATCAGTTACCATCTTCTTCTTTTCAACCTTTTCCTTCTCCATAATGGGAGCGACTATAACCGGCTCTTTGGCTTTCACAAACTTTACTTCTTTGGAGATATTCACAGCAGCTGCACTGCTTTCTCCAGTGTATCCTAGTCCGGATTTATCTGAAAATTGCTTTTGAGAGGAAATTACATCATCCAGCTTCTTGGTGGAGACCCTTTCTACCTTAGCATTGGCTTGAACCACCTCAAGCTCCAAGAATCTGATCTTTAAGTAAGCTTCTGATAGCTCACCATTCAGCTTTTCTATTTCGCATTTGGCCTCCTTATGTCTGACCAAAAGACTTCGATAATCTTCCTCTACTTTCTTCATATTCCTCACAGCCGCCTTGGCTACTCTTGCATACTCTCCCGACTTCTCAAGGAGTAAGGAGTAATTCTCTTGAAGACCAGCTGTATCCTCATCATCATTGACATCTGATTCTTCCACAATCCCCATGGATTCTTTATCACTGTGCTCCCCAAGTTCTTGTACAAGTTGATGCAATTCCTCGGAGGATTCAACATGTTCAATGGCCATAAAGGCGGAATAATTTCCTTCTCCGTCACAACTCTCTTCTAAGTCAGAATTGGATGAATCTGTATCACTAAGTGTTGTGGCATAAGCCTTGCCTTTTCCTCTCAAAAAATTTGGACACTCCTTCTTCAGATGTCCATGGCCATTGCACTCATAGCAGACAATGCCTTGGGTTACTTGAGACTCCTTCTCTCCCTTCTTCTTATACTCTTTTCTGTCTCCTTTTGAGGATGAGAACTTTCCTTTACTGAATTATCTTCCATTATTCTTCATTCTCAGGAATTTTCTAAAGTTTTTCGCAAGAAATGCAACCTCCTTCTCCACAACATCTTCTTCAGAAGAATCACCCATTCTTTCAGCAATGGTTTTAAGTGCGAAAGATTTACTCGTCTTATGAGAAGGAAGTCCCAGCTCATACGTTTGGAGAGACCCTATCAACTCTTGGATTTTGATCTCATCCAAGTCTTTGCTCTCTTCTATGGCTGTAACCTTTGCTCTAAAACTTTCAGGCAAGGACCTCAATATTTTTCTCACCATCTTAGTGTCTTCAATCTTCTCACCAAGATTGAGTTTAGCAATTACACTCTCAAAGGGTGTGGTAAGTGTTTAGGCTATCAACCTCTCAATGGTATCGAAAATGGAGAGGGAAAAGTTGAGGAAATACCACAAGTAAGTGTATAGAGAAATGTGGGTATGACAATCTCTAATTCTCAATGTGTTTGGCTAGGGTTTTCTCTCTGAGGCACTCCTCAACAATTGTGGGTAATGTGGGTATAAATAGTGTAGGCAAAGAAAGTGTGACTCAGGCTGGACAGGCTGGCAGAACAGAATGCCTCGCGGGTGTCTCACGGGAAGGCCTTACCTGCGAGATACTCACGAGAAACAGCTGTCTCCACCTGGCCTGACTCTTCGTATTCCAGAATATGCAAGGCACATGTGTCACTTCGCGGGAAGCTAAGTTGCGACATACCCGCGAGAAATCTTCAATCTTCAAATGCTTGAGTCTTCACACTTTCTCTCTTTCACATAACCCTTACAATGAAATCACACAATAATACATGGTATAAAAGATTGAAAACAATTACAATCAAATTTGGCACGAAATAAAAGCCAACAAAAACATAGTTGTAAATAATAACTTTACAGGCACAATAAGAGATAAAGACAAAGTAAATGGTTTGAAGAAACCCAAGAATAGAGTTAAAAAACCAATGGGCTAACATGGCAAGAATGATAGCCAGCAGGCCCATGGGCATAGCAAGAAAAGGAATGATGGAAATAAAAGCTTGGTAGGCTGGAAGGGCAGAAACTTTTGCCTAGACATTACCCAATCGATAAGGAAAGGAAAGGAAGCACCCTTCACGTCGTGGGAGGTAAGCACAAGCCCAGCATACATAGTAGAATGAGACAAGGCAAGAACGGCAAGAATGTCATGGGAGTAAAAGAAGATAAACACAAAGGAGAGTAGAGCTCACGTAAGGGCTAAAGAACCAATTACTTGTACCAAGCCAATACAAGGGAGGTGGGCCCTCAGTCAAGGGATTCAAAGGGTGTGGTTTAGTGGTGGGGAGAAAAGAGGGTCTATTTTGGGGTTCTTGTCGAGGCTTTATTTGGGGAAATGCCTTGCTAGGATGGCATTTCACCCAAAAGAGGCAAGCAAAGGGCTAAGGCCACTTGATGCATGCCATAGACGTAAGTGGTAAGGTAGCCTAATCCTTATCCATTTAGGGAGACAAAAATTGAGAGGGGGGAAAAACAAAATAAGGAATTTTGTCTGGAGATGGGGAGTGGTGTAGCAAGCATGCTCTAAGTAGAGGTAGTGGCTAGGCAACCAAGGGGTTAGTGAGCAATCCTAGAAGGACGCCCACAAAAAACCAAAAACGATTGGTGGAGCCTTAGGGAAAAAGGGAGAAATCTCATAGAATCAAGCAGTATAAAAGGGAAGGGAGGAAACCATGAACGGGGGATAGAGGCAAGATAGAGAGAAGAGTAAAAAAGAAACTAAGAACTAGAGAACAAAAGAAAACTAAGTAGTAAAAAAAAAAGGAAGGAAGAGAGTAAACACTAGAGAAATAGGGGCATGCATCAGTAGATCATCTTTTATCTCCCTCGTGACATTCCCACCCTTTGAAACTCTGTGACTCAGAACTTAAAGCCATTTAGGCCATTTCTCTAGCACTTGTAACTTCAATGGCAGAAGCCTGTAACGAGGTTGCAGGTATTTGGGTTTGGTTCCCTTTTTGGACCAATTCTTGTTGAACGATTTAGCCGAGGATTGGGAAAGCAAGCCATTTCTATTACAGTTGCTTAGAATTGTCCTTGCCACCCTATGGTGGCGCCTTCTAGTTTATTTGACATTTACGTTGTTATTCACCTTGCTCTAGCATTTTATATTATTAGCCATTCTACTGTGATATCTCTTACTCTTTTTGTTGTATCAGTTGTTTTGTTGTAACCCCTTACTGGGCACATTATTGGAGGCATAAGCATGGGTGTAATAAGAGTCTACTGGTCACTGACATAGCTTTTGTCAAGATGAAAAGTACTTTCTTATTTCTTAATCTGCATGTATTTGAATGTCTTTCTACTTTCAAGTTTCTACTTTGTATTTTCCTTTAAGAGGCACTGATGAGTAGAGTTTAATATTGCATTTGCATTGAATTTAATAATGGTATTAACTTGACATGTGATTACTTCTGTCCAACATTTAGTTGATCTATTCTAATATTCTCTATTCACCATTGTCTTTAGATATCAGGGCACATTAAAGATGCTACTCCTTACCTTGATGCTACATCTACATAAACTTTCCAATTTGTTGGGGCGTTACATTTGTTGCTAGACCTGAGAGTATGTGTTGTTTACAGTTTAAAGAGAATGTGTTTCTTGCCGCAATAAACTAATAGTGTCATTTGAACATTTCATAAATAGATATGTTTGTCTCAATATATATGTGCCAACTATGGTAGCTAACCATCATAGAGATTACACACTTTATTGCACCTATCTCAAGCATGTCCTAATTCACACATTTAGTTGATCTATTCTAAACTAGTAAATTATATGTCAAGTTAATACCATCATTAAAATTACTTCTTTCCAACATTTTTTTTTAATTTCTCATTACTTAAATTGAATAATGATAATGGATATGTGTGCAATTTATAATTGTTGTTTCTTATTATGAACTCATTACTAATAAAGTTCTATAACAATCATGCTACAATATATGTACAATATTCTTCAAAACCATCTTACATAAAACATTACAACATTATCTGTGTATTGCACAAACAACTTACTAGTTGGTACCAATGAGATAAAAATGAATAAGAAGGCTAAATTTTTTTGTCAGTTTTTGTACACTATTACCAATAACATAGGCAAATTGATTAAGGCTTCAACACTCAATAAGTTGTGTATCCCAGCCTTCAGATTCAAATACATAGTTTTAAGACCAATTGCTTATCATGTTTGTTTTATTTTTTAGATTATAACGATATAATTTTTTGTGATTCGAAAAATTTTGATATTTTTTTTATTGGATAATTATTGAATTAATATATTAAATTGTATACTTTTTAAAAGTCAATATGCGTCATTTTTTAAATTATATTTTAAATTAGAAGTTTTTTTATAGTGTAACATATATATTTTGTAGTTGGATATTATATATAGTGAGGTATGCATGAAAATATAATGCAATAAAAAAGTTATCTTTTATTTTATAATGTGAGAATTATTAGATCAAGTTGTAACCATGTATACTTTGTTAATTACTATACAAATGTATGCAAATAAATTCTTTTTATATTTTTCTCCAAAACATAAACCGACATCTCTTTCTCTCTCATAATCAATAGATCACAACTTTTTTTTTTATCATATGAACATATGAATAAATCCCGCAATATATAACTCTTCAAATTCATAAACCACATGATTACTTAGATTATATAATAAAATAAAACCAACCTATCCATCATGACATTGCAGTATTGTCTAGATATAATTATATAAAAATCACATTTTGTTAATCTTATCTCATAAACCAAGAGTACCATCTATACAGCTAATAAGATCTTTAGAGAGTAACATATGACAGAGAATTCTTAGTTAGAACAGCCAATTATATATATAAACCATCCAATATAAACTTCTATTAGAAGATAGAGTCTATAACTTTAATACGAAAATTTGGCTAAATGATTGAATAGTATACTACCTTCAACTTAGTGAGATTAAGATATTGTTTTATAGGGCCAAAGTGTACATGCTCAACCAAGTGGAATTAACTAAGGAATTTTTAATTACTATCAACTATGTTAGTTTGCTCTTTGTTTTCATGTTTTCTCACTTTTTAGAATGAAGGTGGCATTGACATATTTAAACTATGACAATTATAGAGTAATTATACAAAACTATTCAACATACTGTTGTCCAAAACTTTGTACAGATAAATTCATTTTCCTGTTCCATGTGCACCATTGGCGCGATGGTCACTTCACAAGTATAAGTATTTGAGGGGTGCGGGGGGCAAGGGCCAAGGTTCAAGTCTCTTGGATGGAGCTTCACACACATATACACTTAGATTAGATTAGTCTAAAGTAGAATTCTATCTATCTAAAAAAAAGTCTATTCTCCATTAAGGCTTGCATTACAAATAATAATGACTTTGTCATAGAAACCAATCCTATTGATAAGTTTATGTGGTGTAGTACTTAATTAGGCAAAAGTGGGGGCACATTAGACATTGTGTCTATCATTCCCACAACATAAGCTTAATCTAGTGCTATGTAATAGAATTTGTGCAATTTCAAGATCACAAAGTGACAAAAAAGGGGAAAAAATAAAAGATTAATTCAAAAATGTTAAATGAATTAAACATTGCTTATATGAAAATTTAAAGCAAATAATGGGACATCAAATGTTATTCGAACTAACACAAACACTAACCTTCTTTTATTTTTATTTTATAGGTAGATCTTGGTGGAAGGGGGATGGTGGGGTTTGAACCACAAACATGGGACACCACAAAAAATGTCTTTCCCGCTAGGCTATCATTTGCACCCCCAAAAATTAATCTAAGAGGCTAGACATATGGATAATTGAAATTTCAACAAGGAATTAATCAAGTTCCTCAAGTATCTATACATAAAAATATTAATAGCATAACGGTGCTCTATGGTAAATTATATTTTGTCTTATTTTCTTTTTGGTGTTTTTTTAACGATGATCAACTAAACAAAGTAAAAGCTTACTAAAAAAGCTCAGATTAGCTAAAAATTTGTTGGCAGAGATGTTGATTACTTGTAATAGAATGACCAAAATAAAAATAACAAACGGATTTGAGAATAACACATAAGATTTCTAAAAGGAATTTTGCCTAACACATGGGATGCAACAATAACTCAATTACCACACTGAATTGTTTTAAAAGACTTTTTTGATACTCTACAAATAAACAAAAAAAAATAAAAAATTCATTATCAATATGTTTCATATCAACATCAAGAATTTCCACAACGCCAAATAAAACTAAGTTGACAATTCTAAGTCAATTAAGAATAAAAAAAAAAAAAAAATCAATATCATTAAAATTTTGGGGAAGGAAAATAACAAAATCACTTCACAAAGACTAAATGCGAGAATACCAAAAAGAAAGGGGAAAAAAAAGATCATTTCTAATTGTGCATTTTGTTCACCTCAATAGTCTTCCTATCGTCAACTTAACTTTGAAAATCTCTAACAGAAACAACTGGTGTCTTCTCAAAATGGTGAAAACTAAAGCTCGATTGAAAAATGTGGAGAGTAATTAGTATTGAGCTAAATTTTTTTGAAAAATGTGGAGCGTAATTAGTATTGAGCTAAATTTTTTGTTGTAAATGTTGGGATGATTGTATCTAGAATGTACATTGGTAGATATAACATTTTAAAGTTTAAATAAATCATTGACGTGTGAGTGAGCGAGAGACAAGGTTGTGAAAAATTGAAAATTTGGAAGAGGAAACATTGGTAGATAATCGAAGAGACACAAAACTCATCTTTGGGCTAAAGATTTGGGCACTACAGTTTGGTTTGAATACTTGAAATTTTCATTGTATCTACTAAAATGATAATGAATTATTCAATTTTAACAATTACTTGAAATTATAAAAAAGAAAAAGAAAAGCTGAAATCATTTTAGATAGTTTAATAGCAAACATTTGTATCTAATGAATAGTAACATTTGTAATTTGGAACAAAAACATTTGCACTTAAGACAAATAAATAGTCATAGTTGAATTGTAGTGACTCAAAAAGGGGGGTCTTGCATTCCATGGAATCCCACATCGCCTAGGGAAGCACATGGGAATGTGTTTATAAGGAATGACCTCCCTTCAATGTGTAGAGACCTTTTCCCCCATTGCTGTGTGCTTTGGGGGAAGAACAAAACCGTGAGGGGTATGAGGCCCCAAAGTGGACAATATCTACACAGGTGGGGTGGGGTCGTTACATGAATAGTAATAGAATGCATCAATACGTTTTTCCATGATCTATATTTAATTATTTTATTAAAAAAATAGAAAGAAATGTATGACGTGGAGGATGCAGTAGCTCAATAGGAGTGTAGCAATATTAAATGCTACACTTCAGCTTTTAGAGATATATAGATATATATTAGGATCAAAAGTTTTGTAATTTTTCATTTTTAAAAAAATTATCTTGATTCAAGCCATGTAATTGTTATTTTCTTTTGATCCAAATGATATAATTCAATTCAATATCAACAAAGATGTATATTCATTCATGGTTTTATTTATTTTTGATAAAATAAGTGGTGACTCCATACACATACACAAAAAACACACCCCAAAGGACTTCCAAGACCAATAGGTTAAGCCTAAATTTAGTAAAAAAAAGGGCATCCTCACACTATGCCACCTTCAAATAGCTATCCAGGGTTGTCCATCAACTTGTCCAACTCAACCCACCTGATCTAACTTGAAGACCCATGGGTAGATCTAAATAACCAATGGGTCAGATGTGGGTCTATTAGTGTTAAAAATCAGAGTTTCGATTCGAGTTGCATCCCACAATTCCTAGCCTGTAGAAAACGACCTGACCGCTCATAAATTTAAAAGAGAAAACATTTTAGATTATACTGTCACAATATTAAGACCAGAAGCCCCTTATTTTTGGAGTTTTCAACGCTCTCTCTCTCTCTCTCTCTCTCTTAAATCCCTTATTGGGGGGACAAAAATTTGACTCCCTACAACAATTCTAAAAACAGGCACGCGAAGTGTGATGTCAAATGCTATAAAAGATTTGAATGTGTCTTCCTCAACATCAATTAATTTTAAGGTGGAGTGGCACAACTCCCAATTTGAAAATTGGTATTAAAGCCAAGGTCAAGGGTTCAAGTCACGTGAGTGTCATTATGAGAGAGGGATTGTTGGAGGGACCACAATTTGACTTTTTATGACTTCTCTAAAAACAGGCCCGCGGGGAGCGATGTCAAGTGCTAAAGGATTTAAGTGTGTCTTCCTCATCACCAATTGATTTTGAGGTAAAGTGTCATAACTCACGGTCCAACATCCCTAACCCTAGTGTCCACAACCAAGTTTTCCCTACTGCCACCATTGCTGATTCACAGTTATCGTTGCACTTACCATTCTTGGTTAAGTTTCACTGAAACCCACACTCTTGTAGTAAAGCCTCCTCTGAGGCTGTTATCTTGTTCAATCTAATGGTGGATGTATTGATCTTGTGATGGATGTGGTGATGTTGGGGGAAGGAGTGGTGGTGGTGTCGGTTGAGTCTTCTCTCTCTCTCTCTCTCTCTCTCTCTCTCTCTCTCTCTTCATTTTAGTCTCAGATATGGGTTTGTGGTATTTTTGATCCTATTTGGTTTTAGTCTCATATTTGGGTTTGTTGTGTTTCTCGTGCTGTTTGATTTCTCTAACTTTCAATTGTGGTTGTAAGTTGTTTAGGTTTGTGTTCTTTGGGTTTGATTTCTTTTGAGTTTTTTTTCTTCAAATACAAAATCACCTAACAGCTCTGACCCACTCAACCAATGACTCGACCACTAGGTTTGACCTGACCTGAATATTCAGTCGGCAACAGGTCCATTTTCTATTCACTTGACTAATCCAGCTAGGTTAGGTGTGCTTAACCCTAACCCTAATCCAACCCGACCCATAGACAGCCCAAGCTATGTTTCATTCTTTTTAAATCCAAAACAAGTCAAATTTGTGTTCATTTTAAAGGCTCCAATGTCTACTTTCCATTAAAACCTGATTGGTATGCTGAACCCTTCTTAAAAGATCAAGGTTGGTTGGTGGTGCAACCTTCAGGGGGATCCTGCCAATCAGCTTTTTTGCGCCTTACGGGTTTACTGGCCTGTTGACTCACACACATGTTAGACTCCTTGGTTCATAACCCGAAAAATAAAGGGAGAGGGAGGGACATAAGGAGTTCATGTCACTTGTCTAGTTATCCTATTGTTGGTTAAATAAATTAACTGGGGCTATGTTTCTTTTTTACTAAATGGGAGAATATAATATTCATCATAGCAAAAGTTATAAAGTTCACAAATTCACAAAGTAACTATGATTAAAGTAGATTAATGCTTCATTAACTAATATGAATAATTACATGACATAAGAACGATTGTAAATTACAAATGCAGCCTTAAAAAGCTACAGTAGGAAACGAAAACCAATTGAAAATTTATTATCATGGAAAGGATATCGATTGAAAAAAAATATCAACTTTTAAAATTTAAGCATATCGAAACTTCGTTGTCTTTGAGGAGCCTTTGATGTGCCCTAAACCCTAATATAGTTTTATTGACACAAACTAACTTTGACGTGTTGTCATTAGTTTCCTAACATTTCTTTGAACCCTATGAATTTGATAATGTAATATCTCAGAAACAACATAAAGCAATAAGCAAACAACAAATTTTATCGTGATTGCTTGCTTACAAGCCAATAAATGACTTGTTGGTTTTAGATAACTATTTCAAGGTGAGAAATTTTTGAATGAGAACTTGAAGTCTCATTAGAACTACTTTTTTTCGTTATTAAGAAACTGGTTAAATAGATTATAAGTAGCCTCAAACTTTTTTGTTATTGAAGAAGCTATTTTAATCCTTTAACGTTCAAATAAGACTAATGTTACAAACTTAGGAAATAAAACTATGTTTAACTTACAAAATGTACAATAGAAATATCAATTATTAGCTATGCAATAATAAAATTAATATGATGTTTGGCTATCGAGCCTCTAACAGTGTAACAGTAATTTCATTGGTTGAGGATGATTGGTTCTTGCTCGATGAAGATGATTTTTTTCCTACAAAAGAAGCAGGCTCTTTAGGTTCAGGTAATGAACTTTCACCATGCAACATCATAACCACAGATGACATGTTAGGCCGATCCTCAGGATGTTGTTGCAAACATAAGAAACTAATCCGCAAGCAACGTACAATCTCCAATAAGATGCAAGAGTCCTCTAAGCAAGTATCAATAAGTTCTAAAGGCTTGCCTTCTTTTCATAATTTCCATGCCTAAAACATTTATAAATTTCCTATCATTATTCATATCATTATCTATGAAATGGAGAGTCAACTGTTTTGATAACTCACATTTCCAACAAGGTTTTGACCATGGCTTAGATCGAAAGATCCTCGATTTTTCTTTCCACTTAATATCTCCAACAATAATATTACAAAGCTAAATACATCAGATTTTACTGAAAATAGACCATCAATGGCATATTCAGGTGCCATATAACCACTGTAGAACATCATTAAGAATGAAACACTTTGATTAGGAAAAATAAGTTGATAATAGAGCATGTTAAGAATACTTACTAGGTTCCAACAACTCTATTTGTATTTCCTTCAGTCTGATCTCCACCAAAGATTTTAGCCATACCAAAGTCAGAAATTTTTGGATTCATATTACTATCAAGTAAAACGTTACTTGCTTTGAGATCTCTGTGTATGATCCTCAGTCTAGAATCTTCATGAAGATAGAGAAGCCCCCGCGCAATCCCACAAATAATGTTGAAGCGCAAAGACCAACCCAAAACTCTAGCTCTTTTTTGATCTAGCAAGTTTCTCATTCATGTTTATACTAAGTCCAACTTAAACAATAAAACAAGAAATTGGAATTTATTTAAATAAGAATAAAAAATGAACAAATTTTTCCTCCAAACTGGGTTAGGAAAATGTCCTCCACGTGCATTAATTTGCATAATTCATTAAATAATTTGAACAAGATATATGACAGTTAAGTAGATTATGTGACAAAAAGTACACAAGAGTATATTTTAAAGTTGCCATGTAGTAGATATTTTCTCTAAATTGGTTTGGAGAAACTTTGTCCTAAAAAACAATACATGAAATTTGGCAAAGAATTATTAAGTTTTTGAGAAGTTCAAACCAAAAATGAAAGAGTCTACGCTTCCGTTGGGCATGTATTCATAGATTAGGATTGTCTCATGTCCTTCGATGTAATAGCCTAAAAGCCTAACAAGATTACGGTGCTGCAATTTCGCAATCAACGTAACTTCATTTTTAAACTCATTCAATCCTTGTACAGAACTTTTTGAAAGCCTTTTCACAGCAATTTCCTGTCCATCTGTAAGTGTACCCTGGAAATTCTCATTTATTAGTATATTTTATTGATATTGAATATGATGAGAGCTGCGTTTTCTATGGTCTGGTCTTTATAAATCATCTAGTGAGTTTACCTTGTATACGAGTCCAAAACCCCCTTCACCGAGCTTGTTATTGATTGAAAAGTTGTTAGTGGCAGTGGCTATGGTAGCTAGGCTGAAGAATGGGACCTCTAAGTCTTCACTTTGGCCTTCAATGTTCTGGTCTATCATAACATTGTTCTCCATTTTATCTGATAAGAGCAAGATGGTCTATACATTATATAAAAGAAACTAAAATATGACAACTATTAAATTCGGTTTAGGCCTATGAGAAATTATTATATAGCAAAATTATTATTTAATTTCAAATTAAATCAATTATATGATCCAAAATTTCAATATTGTGTTCCAACAAACAACAAGTCGCCAAGCCTTGTTGCAGAATATAATAAAAATGATAAAAGCATGAGACACACAATCTACTAATAATGTGGAAAGCGTTGGAGAAGTCACAAAAAGGGTAAAGCACTACAAGAATAACTTTTACTAAGGGTAATCTATTCTAACTAAGAAAATTAATTACCAGATGAGTTTTACAATTTGTTATACTTGTACTATATAGTTTTAGGAGATAACTCACTCTTATGACCACAACTAGTTTGGAACTTTTAACTTATTCTTCTATGGATCCCTTCATAAATGACACATCTGCATGAACAGACTAGAAACTTTGGCACACTCTAAGGTGCTTCCTTAAAGATTTGATCTAAAGTGAACTAACTGGAAGAGAGGCTCTTGAGATTTCAAACTTTGGATCACAATCTTTTTATAGAACTAAAGGATTTTCTCATGAAAGCTCATGGGATGAAAGACATGATTTTTCTCTCTAACAGTGTGTTTAGTTGGGTGAAAATAGGGAGAATAGAAAATGGGGGAGAAAAAATATGAGAAAAAATGGGTTTTTGGTTTGTTTGGATAGGGTGAAAAATTGAAGAGATTTTGGTGGAGATATTTTCTCCTTGGGACCACCAGAATCTTTTCTCCCAAATTTGGGGTGATTTTAGGAGAGAAAATGGAGAGGAGAGTGGTAGATGAGAAAATTCTAAATCTGCCCTCTCTCCATCGTGGTTGTGTGCTTAACGTTGTTCTTATTCATGTAGAGTTAAAATTCTAATCTTAACAGAGTTAAAATTCTAATCTTAACAGGATTCAAATTATGTTTTTGCGATTCTCACTCGAGTGAGCCTCAAGCTAAAGTTAGGCAAGGCCTTGCTTGAGCAAGCTTTAATGAACCACGTGAGCCTGTATGTATTTACTTGCTTGAGCTGGCCTTGTTTACTGCTTAAGTGAGTACATAAATTAACCCCCTTTTTTCCCATCAAATAAATTACATAAAAAAATTTACTTAACACCCATATTCTTCTTGTTGAATATTAGCATTGATGTGTACACCATGTTAAATATGCTAGAGTTGATGCGTAAGAGGAAACATAGAATAGTAATATGAGAATACGAGAGTTACGTGGTTTAGCCTTGTCAGCCTACATTTATGGAGGAACCTTTAAAGGTTACATCTTTATTGTACGTAAGAATGTAGTACAAAACTTATGTTATAATGAACCATAACATTAGTATATAAAGGAGACTAAATTCTAAACTACTAGCAAGTAGGAGACTTGTCTTGCACACAAAGTAGATGGGTTGGTCCTATTACATTGGGCTAATATGTCTAATATATCTCTAATATTGTATATCCTTTAAATTTCTCTTTTAAATTAGAATAAACGACGATTGTACATGGCTCATTACGTTAACGAAAGTAAGCTCCCTTCCAATGTTTTACTTTTCATACTGTTAATCTAGAAAGCATCGATGCGGCTCCAAGGTCGCCGCACCGGAGTCCGACACGGCCATACGCGGCGTCCGGCATCCGACTTGCTGACTCTCCCCTTTTTTTTTCTTTTTTTCTTTTTTTTGGATTCGCGCTGATTCGTGCCGACTTGGCCAGATTCGAGCCGAATTGACTAGATTCGCGCCGATTCGGGGCCAAAACGGGCCGATTCCGGTGGAAACGGAATCCGATACGCCCGATACGGCCACCGAAACAGGCCGATATGGCTGATTCCGGCAGAAACAAGATGAAATGGGTAGTGGCTGCCATTCTTCTGCTTCATGTGGCCTTGTGAGTGGAAAAAAAGAGAAGGAAGAAGAAGATGAGAAGACACCACCAAAAAAAAAAAAAAAGATGGAAAAAAGAATAAATGTACGTAACAAAAGAATATAAATTAAAGATGTGGAAAAGTCAAATATTTAATGTGGGTGGGCTTGGGAATTGAAAAGTGAGTAAAGGAAATGTGGGTTTTTTGTTTACAATTACCAAAAATATTGATTTTATTAAAAACAAATCATAAATAATTATTTTTTAATAATAAATTCTACCATTTATTTGATTTTTTTTTATATAAAAATATTAAATTCACTATATAAAAATATTTTTAATAATTTTTTAATCACTGAGTCCCACCGCACCCGCACCCACCTTTTTCAAAAATTGTCGAGTCCCGCACCCGCACCCATACCCGAGTCCCAAAACGCACCCGTGCTTCATAGCTATTAATGTCTATGGGCTTTAGGCCCTCCTTTTTTATTTGTATAGTACACATACTTATACTGCACACTCTACCTCTTATATAAAGGCACTCTTGTGTATTTTATTATTTGAGAAATACAATACACTCATTCAATATTTCTAACACACACAATTAGTTAATTTTAACAACGAATTTATATTCTTCGCCTTGAATATGCTTGTTTTAGTTCTCAAATCAGATAAGCTTACCGAATGTAACTTGGTCCGTCGAGGATAGAATGAGAGTCATGCAAAATTTTCATGGAATAAACACACTTGCTATAAGTACTACAAGTATTTCAAGTTTGCTCACAATCGTGGTCTAGTGACATTGTTTAATTGACTTGCGTAATTCTTTCAATTAGCTTATGCAAATTTTCTTCCTTAAGCATGATATTATATTAAGATCAAATGGCTATATATCACAATTTTATTGTTCAACATGGTGCTAGCTGCTCTGTACAGTTCTAGAAGTTAAATTACACAATCTTTCGATATCTTTTCCGAAGTGAGTAAGAGAAAGTAATATTACCTCTCAAGCTTGTCATTTTGCAAAGGCAGTAAAGAATCCAGAGCACCCCAAAAACAGAGGCAATGGCAACCACAACTATTACTATCACCTTCATCTTCTGCTTGCCTTTAACTACGTCATGGTTGAATTTGCAATAAAACAGATGGAAAAAAAGATCTTAGTTTGGATTGCACATCAAAATACGAATAAGTTGTACTATAGGGGATTTGATGGCACATCGATCAATATACGAATGGTTGTATTTGCAACAGAAAAGCAAAAATATTTTAGGTACAGCAAAGAAGACTATAGGCCCTTACCTTGCTCTGAAGCAGGCATTCGAATATATACATCCTGCCTATTAGCTGCAGTCAGTTTAATATCAATTAGATCCCCATACCAGATGACGCAGCCACTTCCTCCATCTCTGATATCTGAGTTTGAGTAAGCCATGCAGGAATAGTTGTTCAAGCATTTGACTCTGCATTCCTCAAGATTCATACTTTGGTTCACCCAAGAATACTTGGTATCTGGCAATTTGTACACAACAAATTTAACAAACCCAATTTTTTCTTTATCCTGGCAGCTCAATTGCGTACTGCATACACATCCCTTAGACCACTCCTCTGGATTCCATGTTTCCGTTGACTTAGGCTTGAATCCTTGTATACATTGACACTTAGGTGACTCACCAATGATACAATTTCCATTAACACCACATAAATCGTAAGTGTCACATTCGTCTCTTGGAAAATGATAGTACAGGCTCCATTTTCCATCGACCCATATGTAGCGCTCATACCGAGTTTGGTTCAAAACTGCTCTTGATATTACAGAATGCTGAATCATGTCGAATATGAAGTATACCTCGTCCTTGTTGGAGACAAAACTGAAGCTGTAAACCGGGGTGGCTCTTATCTCTGGTACACCACTGAAACCAAGGCCATTCCATGGGCCAGTCCGGAAGTACATCTTGGAGCCTTTCTTCATGACAATCTCAGGGTAATTATGAAGTTCAATCCCCCAACTCAGTTCTCCTAGAGAAGGGTCATCTGGACTCTTCCATGCAGTTAGGCGCCTTTCAAGACCAGTCCTTAAGTCCCATCCAAGCTTCATCCCTGGTAGCCATGTATCAGAAGGATAATTATAGCTTTGCCACAAATAATTTTCTGGGTTTTCATCATTATCTTTTCTTAATACTAGATTTCCTTAATCTAAAAGCTGTACTATTAAATTCCCCGCCTCTTTTGTTGAATTTGCTGACCAAGCAACAGTCGAATTTTGGTTGAGAAGAACAAGACTACCTGAACTGTTTACCATCAACACGCCAGACGAGTCTGTGATTGGCTTGTGCCGGTTTGCTACCCAAACAACCGTTTTAATTGGGATATTGTTGTACCAAATTCCCAAGTAACGGTTAGTGGAATCACCTGGACTGAAGAACCCCAGAACAAAGCCTCCATCTTTAGAAACCAAGGTTGTGTCCTCAATATCACTTAGGGTTTGGGATTGAGTAATGTTGTCAGCGGCGTGTGAGAATAAAAAGTAGAAAAGAAAGAAACTGGAACTCAAAAACACAAAAGCAGAGATGTCCATTGCTTTCTGTTCTTTGAGCTAGTAGCCAATAAGTTAAAGTGAGACCCATTATGACGAGCAAAGACTATAACATAGAAAGTCATGCATTGACTCAAGCAAGTCGCTACTCTTTGAATTTCTAAAATTTGCTGTGAACAAGAATTTCCACATTGCTCCCTTTCGTAGATGTCACTAGGATGTGACAGAAAGGCCGACAAGAATGGAATGGTGAGCACTGATGTCCATTGCTTTTTGTTCTTTGAGCTAGTAGCCAATAAGTTAAAGTGAGACCCATTACGATGAGCAAAGACTATAACATAGAAAGTCATGCATTGACTGTTGAGACTGACGCAATTGAACAAGAACTTAAGGAAAACGGCAGAGCAAAGAAACAAATAAAAGGTAAAACGACAATAGAAAGATCGAAGACACAGACGTATTGTTTAATGAAGGCACGTGCAGATCATGTGAGTGAAGCAAGTCAGAATCAGTTATAGCAAGACCAGGTGTCAAGCATCCAACTTGCAGTTGTAAATCCGTTAGATTAGGGAGTTAGTTCTGTTTCAAGCTTTCCCGCCTATGTTAGTGTACATAAGGAAACAGAGCTTAATTATTTGTACACTTTTCATTCTTCAATTTTATCAATGAGAATTTTCTTTCTCTTCCTGAAGTTTAGTTCTTAGTTTCCAGAAACTTCATTCTTTTACATGGTATCAGAGCATCATTTTCTTTGATTTTCTTTCTCTTTCGTTGTTGCCAAACGGATTTTAGCCTTCGAAATCTTCATTTTCCTTTTGATCTTCTTGAAGTTTTAGTCATCCATGGCTTCTGATTCAACAACCAATCAAGCATAGTCTTCTTCATAATCTATGCCTTCCTCAAGCACAGCTATGGCAGATGAATCTGCTAACAACCCTTATTTTCTTCTAGCCACTAAAAGTCCAGGAATTGTTCTCATCGCAGCCTTTAACTAGTCCTGAGAACTACTTAAGTTGGGCAAGATCAATGTTCTTGGCTTTAAGCTCAAGAAACAAATTTGGTTTTGTGAATGGTTTAATTCCACAACCAGATCCTTCCTTTCCATTGTACAATTCTTGGAGTAGGTGTAATACCACTGTGCTTTCATGGTTAACCAACTCTCTTAGCATGGATCTCAAGGCAAGTGTTATGTGTATCAACAATGCAAGAGATTTGTGGATTGATCTTAGAGATAGGCTCTCACAGAGTATACTCCAAGGCAGTTTGAGCTACAAAAGGAAATTGCTCGTCTTTCTCAAGGATCACTTTTAGTAAGTTCATACTTCACTAGATTTAAAACACTGTGGGATGAATTTATCAATTTTAAACCTTTCACTGTATGCAATTGTGCTTGTACATGTGGTTTTAAGGCTTCTTAATTGGAAGCGCAACATAAAGAGCATGTTTTTCGTTTTTTGATGGGATTAAATGATAGCTATGGAAATATTATAGGCTAGATCTTGTTGATTGAGCCATTTCCTTCTATTAGCAAGGTCTGTTCTTTGATCTTGCAAAAGGAAAAGAGGAGGAGTTTTGGTCATGGAGTTAATATGGTCTATCCTACTAAGGCCACTGCTATGTTTGCAACTCCTACTAAAGGTTTCAATGGTACTCAAGGCCTCAAGGCAATCGTGGTAGTAAAGGGCATTTTAATAAGGAAAAACCCATTTGCACTTACGTTGGACTTAGTGGTCATATAGCAAACAAGTGCTATAAGCTACATAGGTATCCTCTAAGCTACAAGCACAAGGGAAGCAACCAGGCTATGGCTAATCAAGTTTCAACAGTCTTACCTTCAAGAAATTTTGGAAATTTGGATGGTTTTGCTTTAGCCAATCCACAAACTTCTTTTGGTGCTCAATCTACTTCCCAACAAGCTTCTACATAAGCTTCCCTACCTTAGTGTCCCATTTCTCAGGTTCAATGTGAGCAACTTCTTAATTATTTGAAAGTTGTCATAGCTTCTGGTTCAGGTATTCGTACTCATTCCGCTCATCAAGTTGCCACTGTTATGGCATCTGCACCTCTTGTTCAACCTATTTTAACACCTACCACAACTTCATCCTCTAATACTAATTCCTCCAATTTTTCAGGTAATCCACTTTGGATTCCACCAAATATGACACATTCTACTTTTTCTGCTCATGTTATTGATAGGCATGTCTTTAAATCTAATGATTGGATCTTGGACATTGGTGCTACTGAACATATAGTCCACGCAGTGTCTCAGCTTACTACCATCACTTCTATCGTGCATTCTTGTGTTTTCTTGCCAAATGGGGATCAGGCCTTAGTTACACATATAGGCATTGTGCAAATTTCACCCACTTTAACACTCACTAATGTTTTGTGTGTTCCTACTTTCAGTTTTAACCTCATTTCTATAAGCCAGCTTACAAAGCATTCTTCTTGTTGCCTTATTTTTTTTTGGACGTTGGTGTTTTATCTAGGACCTTGCTCAATGGAGCATGATTGGTCTGGGTAGGGAATGTCAAGGGCTGTATTTGCTACAAGCTCCTGCTTCTCATACTACTCATACAGCTTTGGTTGCTTCTGCTAGTCATTCTTCTTCCAATTTATGGCACAACAAATTGGGGCATCTTTCTTTTTCAAAACTTGCTTTGATGAATAAACTTGTAGGTTCTTAAGTTTTAAATAAATCAGATTGCTATGATGTCTGTCATTTTTCTAAGCAAAAGAGGTTACCTTTTCCTTCTAGTAATCATGTATCTACTCAACCTTTTGAACTTATTCATTGTGACCTGTGGGGTCCTTTTGCTACTTGTACTATTGAAGGATTTAGGTACTTTTTAACCATTGTTGATGACTTCTCTCGTTGTACTTGGGTTTATCTTCTCAAGAATAAATCTGATACTCAGTTTTTCATTCCTAATTTTGTTAATATGATTCATACTCAGTTTCATACATCTATTAAAACTATTAGGAGTGACAATGGCACTGAATTTTACTTAAAAGAATTCTTTCATTCCAAAGGCATCTTGCATCAATTATCATGTGTTGTGTTAGGACATATGTGATTCAATGCTAGGAACATATGTCAATATTTTTTGTAATTGGCTAATCCTTTGACAAAACGCATTTTACTTGTAATTGGGTAGATCTATTATGTGTTTAATACTTCAAGGAACAAGGTTTCAAGTTCAAGTGTTAAAGTCATGCAAGTCTGTCCAAGAATCAAGTGAGAAAGTGCTAGATTTTAAAACTCGATAGTTAGCTCGATAGTTAGCATCTATCGAGGTTTAAAAGTTGTTTCAGCCCGTGGCTCGATAGCTATCTTGATAGATGGCTATTTATCGAGGTTTATGAAACTCAGTTTTTCAGAGCTGTTTTTTATCCAATCCGTGAGTATATGTTTGGGCTTTCTTTTCTCACAACCCTAAATATATATAAAGATTATTTTAAGGGCTGTCAAAGGAAGAACAGTTGCACAAGTGTAAAGCAAAGTCTTGTTCATGCAAATTATGACCGAAGACAGAATTTGCCCTAATTCATCTTTCACTTGAAGAAGTTGCTGTGTTTGTACACTGTTGGGTTTTGTGACCAAGGAGCTTCTTGATTTTCATCGTCTGGATGAACTGAAGAACTTTGCAGCCAACATCTTTCTAAAGTTCGTGATTAAGTCAAGTACTAGGATCCGCACAATTAGTTAGTCATGTACTGGGAGCCGTGCATTGAAAAGGAGAGATTGTCACTACAGAACAAGTCCAATTGGGTATTGGGGTAAGGGTTCAACTATAGGTTGGTATAAGGTACTGAGATTCCTTTACTTGTAACCGCTTGTTTTGATAATAGTAGATTCTCGGGAGCGGTGACCTTAAAATCACCCGATGGGGTTTTTGCCGTGTAGGTTTTCCCTATTCGTAAACAAATCACCATGTCAATTTAATTTCCGCTACATCTTAGTTATTTGGTGATTTGTTTGTGCTACCACGTACATTGCATGTTAATTTGATTAATTAATAAACTTGGCTAATTAATCAATTAATATATCACAAGGGGTCAATACATTCTTGGCCTATCATGTTGATACTCCTCAATAAAATGCCATTGTTGAGAGGAAGCATCAACACATTCTTAATGTTGTAAGAGCATTGGAATTTCCATCTAAAGTGTATTTATGCTTATGGGGTGATTGCATTCTTACTGTTGTCTACCTTATTAACAGAATACCTTCCAAATCTCTAGGTAACAAAAGCCCTTATGAATTGCTTTTTAAGTCTCCACCACCTTATAGTCATCTAAAATGCTTTGGCTGTTTGTGTTTCATTTCCACTTTATCACATAATATGCACAAATTTCACCTAGGGCCAGGAAATGTATTTTCTTAGGCTATCCCCACGACATTAAAGGTTATAAGGTTCTTAACCTTGAATCAAATTCTGTTCACATTTCAAGGGATGTCATATTTTATGAGCACATTTTTCCCTTTGCTACTTCTAATCATCCTTCCAATTCTTATCTTGATTCCTTTGTGTTTCCTCATTGTGTTTTTGATGCATCTTATACTTCTGATCCTTCTTTTGTTTCTTCCTCTACTCCTCATTTTTTTGATTCATGTTTGGTTCCTTCCTAACCTAATCCAATTATTGATTCCTCTCCATCTATGTCTGATGTGCCAGCAGAACCAGTTTTGGATTCTGCTGATCCTATCCCTACCACCCTTGGTTCAATTTCCTCTCCCACCATTAACCCTATGCCTATTTCTTCCCCTCCTGCTTTACCTGTGTTAAGGAGGTCAACTAGGCCTCATCACCCACTTGCTTACCTTTTTTATTATTCTTGTCAAGCAGTTAGTACCAAGCTTGCTTTTGGATTGCCTTTTGACATTTCAAATGTTATCAGTTACTCACATCTTAGGCCTCAATTTTCTTCCTTTGTCATGGTTGTTAACTCCATTCCATCAGAACTTTTGTCTTTTTCTCAAGCAGTTAAGTATCCTAAATGGAGGGCTCCCATGGACAAGGAAATTGAAGCCTTGGAGTTGAATAACACTTGGACACTAACCCCTTTACCTGCTGGTAGGTCCCCTGTTGGATGTAAATGGGTTTATAGGGTTAAGTATCACTCAGATGGTTCTATAGAGAGATATAAAGCTTGTTTGGTTGCCAAGGGTTTTACACAAAAACTTGGTTTGGATTACTTAGAGACATTTTCTCCTGTTGCCAAGTCTGTTTCTGTCAGAATTGTCTTGTCTTTGGCTGCTGTGAAAGGGTGGTTTATTCACCAAATGGATGTCAATAACGCTTTTCTCCATGGTGATTTAGTTGAAGATGTTTATATGTGTTTGCCACCTAGTTTTCACACCAAAGGGGAGCATCTGGTATGCAAATTTAATAAGAGACTCTATGGCCTCAAGTAGGCTTCTAGAAAATGGTTTGAGAAGTTTTCAACCACTATTTTGCAAATGGGCTTCATTCAGTCTAAGTCTGATTACTCATTGTTTACACACACACAAAAGGATCTTCATTTACAGTGCTTTTGGTTTATGTAGATGATATATTGTTGATTGGTAATAACCCAACTTGTGTTTAAAGTCTAAAGAAAGTTCTTGATGACAGATTTGGCTTGAAAGACTTAGGGTCTTTGAGGTATTTCTTAGGTCTTGAAGTGGCCAGAATTGATGCAGGTATAAGTTTATGATGGAATTAAAGATGAACACAGCGGAAAAATAAATTTATAACGGATCTACTTCATTCGCAATTGATAACATGCACTATGTAAATTTTAGAATTCAAGAACAAGAGAGTGTACCTTGGTGTGGTGAATTTCAAAACAAAGATTGAAGCACTTGAGAATACTTTTAATCTTCACTTCAATTCCACTAACGCCCAAGAAGTGTGGACTCTCAATCGGTTACAAAGGAACTATTAGAGAATGACATACATTCACATACACACTATTTCACAATGATGTTAATCACTAAAAAATTATGTATGTTTTTCCCTTTGTATCTAACCAATTATCTAATTGGGCTGGCCTTTTGGGCCTTTCCAATTGGGCTTATGTGTGGGGCTTGGAGTGGGACCAAAAGGGACCAATAAGACACTAGCTTCAATGGGCCTTGGGCTTTTCCGTCAACTCTTGACAAGTCCAAACTTAACATTAACTATATTTAATACCACTATATAAATATAGTTGCACTCTAGACCTTATCTATAAATTATATCCCAAGACTTTATTGTACATGCAACCCCTCCATAAAATATTCGTAGTAATACAAAGTCATTAATGTAGACTACCACTTTGTAAATTACTACATCTTAATCCTTGAGACCCTGGTTTAATCCTTTAAGTTATTCATCATATATTTATGAAATCTAATTTCATAAATATATACTTTAGTAACTACTTACTAAAGTGGTTAGGCCTAGCTCTCTGAATAACAAACTCATTAAACTTATCTCAAAGGAATATTTTATATCTCCGTTAAGAGACTATGAATTCCATCTTGAGAATATATGTTCCATCAACACTAAATGTGGCTGCCCAACATACTGAGGTTTCGACTGTTACTTTAGATCTCACTCCTGATATATCAAAGCAACCTACACCTTATGATTAGGTCCATTATTCTCTTAGGATTAAGAGTTCATGCAAATATAAGTCGTGAGATTTATTATTCATTTGACAGTCTTTAGGAGAATAATAAATCTCACAGCGGTCCAGTTCAATGTGTCTTAACTCTTAAAACATATTAACACATCAACTAGAAGTCTCCACTTCCATGATCAAGACAAATCATCGTAGTTGATATGTTATAGTCTTCACAGATGAAATGCCCAATTTCATCACCGACTACAAACTATAATTCTGAGTTTACAAAGAACTTGTAATTTATATCTTCTGTGACTTTTCACATAAATCACATACTATGCATCTCATGGACTATATGATAATGTCCGAATATTCATGTTGCCATTATTTCAAATAATAATAAAACAACTTTATTAAACACAATATTAAGTTATACATAATGTCATACACAATGTGACACTTAATATCATACATAGTATCATATAATAGGATTTAAGGGCACTAATCCTAACAGTTGAAACCAATGAAAGTATGCCTTGGAAATTTTGAAGGGTACTGGCTTTCTAGGTTCCAAACTAGTCAAATTCCCCATGGAGCAGAATTTGAGGTTATCCAAATATAAGGGAAAACCAATTACAGACCCTGAGCATAGGTTGAGCCAGTTTGTGTCACTACTTGTAATTTTTTGAGGTTATCCAATATATTTTTTGTTTTTTTACTCAGCCTTTTGCCTTATAAATTTATTAAATTATAATGTTTATTATGAATTTAGTAATTTTTGTTTGTGTGGCTAGCATTTTTGTTTTATTGTACTACTTTGGGTGTTAGTTTACTTATTTGTAGTTTTTACATAATTTAAATTCTAGATATAAACGTATTTTATGTCTAAAAATATTAAAAAATATGCTTAAATATAAAATTTAATTAATTATTTAATTGCCTTGTCCATGCCGTGTCGTATCCTTATTTTTTAAAAATTGTCGTGTCCCTGCAACTTAGCATGGAATGGCTAGTTTTTCAGTGGTATACCAGAGTTAAAGGACGCCACAGTTTTCAACTTTAATTTTGTCTCCAACAAGGACGAGGTATACTTCAGTTTCGACATGATTCGAAAATCTGTAATCTCAAGAGAAGTTTTGAGCCAAAGTCAGTATGAGCACTACATGTGGGTTAAAGATTAAAATAAATAAATAAATAAATAATAAAACTAAAAGAGGATCCTGTACTTATCCTTGCCAAAAGACAAATGCGACACTTATAAATTTTGTGGTCCTTATGGAAATTGTATCATTGGTGACTCACCTCTCTGTCATTGTGAGGAAGGATTTGCTAAGACATATGTGATTCATTTGTTAGGAACATATGTTACTATTTTATGTAATTGGCTAATCCTTTGACAAAATGCATTTTACTTGTAATTGAGTAGATCTAGGATGTGTTTAATACTTCAATAAACTGTGTTTCAAGATCAAATGTTAAAGCCATGCAAGTCTATCCAAGATTCAAGCCAAGGAAGTGCCTGTCATTAACGGTCAACAGCTAGCATCTATCAAGCTTGAAGAGCTGTTCCAGCCCCGTGGCTCGACAACAGCTCGATAGCTAGGCATCTGTCAAGGTTTATGAAAAACAGAATTTCAATTCTGTTTTGACTCTAATCCGTGATTATGTGTTTGGGCTTTCTTTTCTCACAACCCTAAACATATAAAAGGATTATTTTAAGGGTTGTCAAAGTGGACACAAGTTGCACAAGTGTTGAGTAAAGTTCGTTTAAGCAAATTGTGACTGGAGACAGAATTTGCCCTAGTTCATCTTTCTTCTAAAGAAGTTGCTGTGTTTGTACACCGTAGGGTTTTGTGACCAACCATCTTCTAGATCTTCATCGTGTGATGAACTGAAGAACTTTACAGCCAACAACTTTCTCTAGTTGGTAATTGAAGTCGCATATTGGGATCCGCGCAATTGGTCACGTACTAGGAGCCGTGCATTATAAGGAGAGATTGTCACTATAGAACAAGTCCAATTAGGTATTAGGGTTAGGATTCAACTGTAAGTTGGTATAAGGTACTGAGATTCCTTTACTTATAATCGCTTGTTGTGATAATAGTGGATTCTCGGAAGTGGTGACCTTAAAATCATCCGGTAGGGTTTTTGCCGTGTAGGCCTTCCCCATTCATAAACAAAACATCGTGTCAATTTATTTTCCACTGCATACTTAGTTTAATTGGTGATTTGTTTGTGCTACCACGCGTTTGCATGTTAATTTGATTAATTAATTAAACTTGGCTAATTAATCAATTAATTCATCACAAGGGGTCAATACGTTTTTGGCCTATCAGGATTCAATCCTAAGTCACCAGAACATTCATGGAACCCAAACACGTTGTCTGAGGGTTATGTATGTAGTACGGAGTTGAGCTGTCAGGATAAAATTGGGTTTGGTAATTTTTTTGGGTTCAAATTGCCAGATACCATGTATTCTAGGATGAACCTAAGTATGAATATTAACAAATGAAGAGACAAATGTTTGAACTGCCACTACAAGAAAAGAGTCTACTAGCGAGGGTAAAATGCCCTTGCAAAAATTTAAATATTGTCGCAAAAGGCTATTAGCGAGGGCATGTGGCCCTCGAAGGCCATCATATTTGCACTTGTTGCTAAAAGAGATTTTGCGACCATGCCTTCGCAAATAGATAATTTACGAGGGCAATTTACTATCATTACTGAACAAATCCACCTTCGTAAATATATTACCAAATGATGACAAAAGTCGACCACTTATTTTTAGCAAGGGAGAGTAGTCATAGTTAACAACTATTTGTGAGGACCTTTATACCCTTGCAATTAGTTATTTGTAAATTTCAAAGTAATGACATACTTTTTAGAGACAAATAATGCCGTCACTAAAATTTATTTGTGAGGGCTTTCAACCCCTCGCAATTAGTTAGGAATAATAGTGACGACATTAAAATGTCGCCTAAAATGTTTTTGCAAGGGGTTAAATGGCATCGCTATTCTATAAATTGTAAGGGACTTTATCGTCACTATAAAATTATTTATGACCAAATTTTTATGTCATCGATGACAACATTTTATATAATTTTTGAAATATTTTATTATTTATTTATTTTTAATTATTTTATATAATTGTTTTTAACTATCATGTTACGATAGTACAATAATTAGTAAAAATTGATCAATTGAAAGGTAAAAATTCATATAAGTTCAAACTTTAAAATATAGAATATACAAAGAAATCTTGAAATTAAACCTTTTTTTAAACTTAAACAACTAGAATTATGACAAGATCTATACTAGCCTTCCTCTAAGTTACCCTCAAAGCTGTTTTCAACCTCCCTCATGTTATTGATTGAGTTGTCCTCTTCATCTATACTAGTACCATCCTTAAAAAAAATAAAAAAACAAAACAAAACAAAACATTAAACATAATTCATACACTAGAATATTAGCTTTTATAAAAATAATAACAAATAATGATTCAAGAGAGTGCAAGAGAGATAGAGAGAATCCATGACATGTATTTCATTTATACTCACCCCCTAATCTCCATCCATCCATTTATCCTCCATCTTTTTCCAAAAAAGTGTAGGAATGAAGGAAGGACCATTCTTATAACGATCTTCTTTCTCTGTGTACTTCTTAAAAATAGGATTTCTAATGTGAAACATCCAATCAAAATAATAGCATTTCACTAATTCAACAAATTCTTTCTTCACTTCCTGATCTGGTTGCTTATGTTTAAAATGTTGAGCTCTATAGCAAGCATATAAAGTTTCGAGCTCAAATCTTGGGTAGTCGACCAAGCTCCATTTAGTTTTTGGTAAAAAAGAATAGTAATCTCTCTAGTAGCTTTTGGTGTGATGATTCTGCCTTTACTTTTACCTTCCCTTGCCATGTCTGCCTTTTTTTTTTTATATAAGCCCTTGCCACGTCTACCTACTATTTGTTAGAATTAATATGATGAAAGTATATAATAAAAATATGTATTTCCAATATGATTGTGTTAAAGACATGACCCACTAGTAAAAGATGATACTCTAGTATAAGATGATACTAGACCTTATCCTTAATCCAACAATACTTATTGCTACAATCAACACACAAATAATTGATTTTCATATCTTTATTTATTGAATGTTTAAATGCATACTCAATAAAATTTTCAACCCTATTAATATATCTAGTAGAATGATGCATCCAAAATTTATCAACTGACATTTTATCTATTCCCTATAAAGCATCATATTATATATCTAACAACAATAATGGTTGCTAACACATATATAATTATGCACTCTTAAAAATAACTAGCCCAATTAACATTGGGTCTTGTAAAATAGAAATATCAAGGATTCACATATCTGGCCACAAAATAGAAATATCAATACAACCTCAAGCAAATCTCCTTCTAAAAAAAAAGAACTACCTAAAGCCAATCAATTGAGATTGGACAAATATGTTGTCAAAATCGTCATCCTAATTAACTTTTTCAAGTAATCTATAGATTTTCAGCTCACTACAAGCCTTACACATTTAAAACTCACATCAGAGAACTCTACAAAATTTCTGCATTTAACATTCCTTGTAGTGTTCCAAAAATTACCACAATATATATTTTTTCAATAAGATACAAAAGTTTGTATTTGCCTGTATACGAGATAAAAAAATAAAAAAATATTTGAAAAAATATTTATTTGTGATAGCAACAAGTGTTAACAACATTTTTGCAAACCATTTATTTTCAGTTGTGATTAGTCACAATCTCATATTATTATTTTATTTCAACTTATAAGAAATTGACACCTCAATAATTATGAAAATATTATGAAATTTTTTGTGTCATTATAACAATATATATGCCAACTCATATAAATATTTAAAAGAAGAAAAAAAAAAAAAAACAGAGCACAAACTGAAATGGCATGACCAAAAAAAAAAAAAAACGAAATGGTGAGTTTTGCTCACTAATTGAATAAACCAAATTTACCGTAGAAAGAGCCATTTGTCTCTTTATATAGTTAGTAGATGTACATTTCTCTTTCATCCCAAGTCTCTCAGTTGTCTATAAGTCTGGATCAAGTCATCAAACTAAAAAAAAAAATGACAAAAATCTAACTCCCATTTGAATGTGGGACAAGACATAATTCCTGACCCATTTCAATCAAAGAATATTCGTGAATTCTTTTCATTCCTTTGTAGAATTCCAAATCCTAGTGCTCAGTGTTAGGGTCATATTTTCTATATAATTGACTAATCCTTTGACAAAACGAACTTTACTTGTAATTGGATAAATCTAAGATGGGTCTAATATATCAAGAAGTATGTTGGTCAAATATATCAAATGGTATCTTTAAAGTCATGAAGATTGATCCAAGAAAAAAGTGAAGAAAAGCTGTTTCATTAAGTCTCGACAGAAGCTTGACAAATACTGCTATCTAGTTTAAATGAAAAAGCTTGACACAAGCTCAACACAAGCTCGATCTATCAAGAATTACAATTTCAGAATTTCCATATCTAAAATTCGGCCCATGCTGTCTTATTTTATTAGGATTTCCTTTCTCACAACCTTAGTCATATATAAGGCAAATTTTAAAAACCGTCATACATGGATACAGAGACCTAGAACTCATATACTCTGTATGAAACTACTACTTTTGTGCGTCATAGGGTTTTGTAACCAACTGCTTCTTAATCTTCACCATTTATGAAGTAAAGAACTTTGCAGCCAACAACAATCATTCAAGTTACTGAAGTTAGACACGTACTGGGATCCGTGCAAAAGAGTTAGTTACAAATTGGAGATTTTGCAACAAAGGGAAAAAAGCTACTACAAGATCAAGTCCAATTGGGTATTAAAGCAAAGGTTCAACTGTAGGTTGGTATTTTGGGATAGGTCAGGGTAGTGGTAAGATTTCTCATACTTGTAACCGCTTGATTATTGATTAGTGGATTCTTAGGAGTGGTGACCTTAAATTCACCTGGTAAGGTTTTTGCCTTGCGAAAGGTTTTCCTCATTTGTCAACAAATCACTTTGTCAATTTATTTTCTGTTGCATATTAGTTATTTGGTGATTTTTTGGTGCCTCCATGGTTTGCATATAATTTGACCTAATTAATCAACTTGGGTAATAGAATTAATTAACCGGGATCAAGCTATCTTAACCCAACAAGTGGTATCAAAGCGAGCACACTCTGATTAGGTTTAATCTTTGATGTGTAATCCATTGACCCCTGTTGTTATGGATTGTGGACAATCGTTGATTATACTACCTCTTTTTTATGGTACTAACTATGCATACTAGAAAGTACACATGAGAGCTTTTTTGCAGTCTTTAGATGAAAAGGTTTGGTTGGCTGTCAAGGTTGGATGGACCAAACCTACTGATTTGCTAGCATCTTGGGATGATGACAAGATCAAAGCTACAAATTTCAACAGTAGAGCGTTGAATGCCTTGTTTAGTGCTATGACTAACGAGGAGTTTAAGAAGATCTCAAACACTGAGAGTGCCAATGAAGCATGGACAATCCTTCAAAACACTTATGAAGGTACCAAAGCTGTGAAAGACTCCAAGCTTCAAAAGCTTACCACGAGCTTTGAAGAAACTATGTTGGATGAAGATGAGATGTTCGATGAATTCTGTGCCAAGCTCAAGGACATAGTAAATTCTACCTTTAATTTAGGTGAAAAGATTCCAAAGCCTAAAACTGTGAGGAAAATCCTTAGATCCTTCCCATAGCGATTTCATGCAAAGATCATTGTCATTGAATAATCAAAGCACATTGACTCTATTCCTTTGATGGAATTTGTTGGGAAATTTAGACCCCGGTTAATAGAATTAACAAGTTTTAAATCCAAATTGTTAATTAGATTTATTATGAATAAACTTGTTAAAACAAACAAACATCAATATCATGTCAAAATCATGAAGTGGAAAAATAAATAAAACAAAATATGATAACTCAGGAAAACCAATGAAACAAACTAGTTTCACAATAAAAAACCTGGGGGGAAACCTTCCCAAAAAGCAATCCACTATAGTAAAGAGATTTTTCAGATCTAGTACAAAACCTTTATTCCTAGACTCTACAATCCCCGTAGATGAACTTACAGCAAAAACCTTCTACTGCTTCAGAATCTCTGAACTCTTCAATATATGAACGCCACCCTTTGATGCACGAATCCCAGTACGTGACTAACCAATTGCGCGGATCCCAGTACGCGACTTAACCACCTACTATAAAAAGATTTTTGGTTGCAAAATTTTTCACTTCATCAACAATGAATATCAAGAAGCACTTGGTTACAAAACCCTAAGGTGTAAAGACGCAGTATCTTCTTTCATAAAGAATAAGGCATCGGTCACCTTTTGCATATGTTCTCCTTGTATTCTCTTATGTGATGGCCTCTAAAATAAGCTTTATATAGGTTTAAGGTTGTGAGAAAAGAAACTCTACACAAATACATAAGCTTGGGCCGAAAATCAGATCTAAAAATCTGAATTCCTGTAACCTCAATTGATCGAGAGGTGTCGAAGAGGTGTCGAGATTCAAACTTTGACAGATACAGCTATTGAGAAGCTATCGAGGAGCTATCGAGGAGATAGGAGATTTCTCGATCAATCCACCTAGCTATCGAGAGGTGTCGAGATTGCGATGACAATCAACTGAAGAGCTCGATAGATAGCCTAGTTGTCGAGAGGTGTCGAGCAGCTGTTGAGCTATTTGTCCGCAAATGTTGAGCTATCTGTCCAGCTTTAATGAATAGCCCTTCTTCACTTGTTTCTTAGTCCAATCTTCATCGCTTTAATACCAGACTTGAACAACATGTTTCTTGAAGTATTAAACACATCCTAGATCTACCCAAATACAAGTAAGGTGCGTTTTGTCAAAAGATTAGCCAATTACACAAAATAGTGACATATGTTCCTAACAAGTGAATCACATATGTCCTAACAATCTCCCCATTTGGCAATCCGTGACAAAACCACAACAAAAAAATGAACATATGAGAGAAGTCATAAATCACTCAACTCATACTCACTTGTTGAATACAATAAAATCTATCCTAACACAAACTCTTGAAAGACTTTACAAGAAGAGAGTTTATGGCAAGCAGACTTTGACAACCTGTATTTCTGAAACACTTTAAACAAAATTCATCAAGCCATCTTTATGTGAAGCAAAAATAATAGATTGCATACAAGTAATAAGAAACATGTGTATAAAGATAGAAAAGAAACAACACATGTAGAGGTAGGTGAAGATGACATACATCATCATATATATCAAAGATAAGCACAATGTATGTAAACATGGTCACAAGACCATTGTACAAGAAGAAAGAAGTAAGCATTCCCCCTAACAAGATGAAACACGTCTCCCCCTTACAGAGGCATGCATTTCTCCCCCTAATATGTAGAATCTTTAAAAAGAAACCATATCACAATTTCTCCACAATTTCTCCCCCTTTTTGTCATGATTGACAAAGGGTACAAGAACCTATAAAGCTTCACCCGAGAAACATAAAGATGATCAAGGATGATCAAGGGGGTACAAAGAATCCATAAAAATGTATGAATGTAATGAAACAATATGCTATGGATGACAAGATAATAGAAAGATGCAAAACTTGTGAAAAACATATCTCTCAACAAGAAAAATGTTAAGCACATAGATCCCAAAACACACACACACTAAATAAGTCTAACCAATTTTATATTTCAAAAACATGTCAAGACAGTTTAGTGAGCATACATTAACACATGTAAAATCTTGTGATGGCCAAATCACATTGTACCTGCACATGTATCAAGAGTAGCAATGAATATTGCGTGTTGTGTGAAAAACATCGCAAGATTGCATAAGTGTATGCATGTTATGACGATTTGAGATATGAGAAGATCACTTAAACTCACACATAATCATAACTGTTTGATGGGGACTATCACCTTCGAGGTACATCCTATAACTCCCACATCTCATAAAATACACGCTTGCAATCATATTTAAAAACATTTTTGATCTTTTTGCTTTTTATTTTTCTTTGCATATTTTTCTTTTTAATAAACATATCATGCATGGGCATATAAAAGAGAGGAAAGAAATACCTACTGATATTTGACATTTCAATTTTGCTATGACGAAGCACACAAATGTCATTGACATCACACTTTTACTATGCCGAAGCATACAGATGTCATTTATGATTGGCAGGCAACAGTGGTGAGATGGTTATTTATGTCTTTCTCTTAGGATTTTCTAGTCCTTCCCATCAAAAAGAGTGATATGAGTGTTAAGTACAAGAGATAACTTAATCTTACTCATCACAAACACGAGCCACAAAGCTCACTTGCTTAGTTGTGCATAGAGATGCTTATTTAAGCTACAAAAGATACAAAATTTAGAAAACTTTTTTTCAATGGCCATCCAAAGTACATAAGTACCAATGTACACAAAACATTCACTGTTTTTGTATTTTTCTGATTTTTCCTTTTTAAATTTATTTTGAAAACAAAACAAAATAAAAACTAAACAACCAAACAAAAATAGACAAACAACATGAAAGCATAAAAGAAAGATGCATATGCATAAAGGCATGATAGATGGGTGTAGATGCATGAAAGCATGATTCCAAAAATCGATAAGAAATCAAGCAAAAAGAGTCCTACTTTAGATAGAAAGAATTAAAGTAGAGGACAAATAATAAAGACAATTAAGTCTTAGACTCCTTTCTCACTCACACAGCACGAGTCTTTGGCCGTGAAGATGAAAAGACACGTGTCCTAGTATGTCTACTAAAGGACATAGAAGAATTAAAATTCTCCTGAAATTGAGTTAAAAAGCACAAAGCTTTTAATAAGTAGGTCCTTGAGAGGAAACCTGTGACCGTTTGGACAATTGCTTGTGAGGATACAACTTAAAGCAATTAGGATGAGTGTGTCTAAAAACACCACAATGGTGACAAACATAAGCAGTTTTAGAGCCACTCGGCTTCCTAGAAAGAGGTCTAACCTTAGAGGTTGACAGAGACCTTAACTTAGGACAATTTGGCCTAATATGACCAACAATGTGACAATGATGACAAATGGGGACAAATTCAGATTTATCATTCAACCTAGGAGGAGTTTTAGACATAGGTGTAGAAACTTCAGCATTAACATCAAATTGTTTACCTTTGTCTATTCTAGCAATATTAGCCTTCAACTCTTGATTATTCCTTTTAAATGGAGGAATATAAAAATCCTTTTCTTTTGAGTTAGGCTCAACAATAAGTTTGGCACTAGTTAAATTTTCAACTTCAATTTTAAATTCAACTAGTTGCTCTTCCAAACTTTTAATTTTGTCCCCCTGAGATGAAATTTGATTTTTAAAATTCTCATTCAAATTATTGGCTTCATCCAAATTTGCAATCAAATCATCTCTTTCAAGTTTACCTTTTTAAAATTAGCTTTTAATTTTGTAGAACATTCAAGAGATTTCATACAAAAATTATAAAGCTTGCAATAGGTATCTTGAATATCATTATCATCATTCAACATAAGATCATGCAAATCAAAGCAATCAAGAGTTTCCATGAAAACGGGGGTCAAGGATCACATTAAAACTTCCAAAGAAATGAAAAGGATATAGTTTACTGCTTATGCAGTCTTATGTTGTAAAATCACCTTAACCATGAATCACTCGGAAGTTTTGAGGAATTTTCTGGTGGGATCTTTTGATTTGTGGAAAGCACTGTCTCACTTGTCTGCATGTTTTTTTTTTTGACCCCCCACCCTCCTTTTTAAGAAAGATTGGCAGGATTTTTATGTTATGCTTAGTTATTGGGGGAAAATTCCCATAATGGTATTCATTTTGCATAGATATGTGGTAAAAACAAAGAACATACTGCACCTATGACTTGAAAAACAAATTTATTTAAGAATAATGCCTTCCTCACTATTTGTGTCCTTGTCCCCTATAGGTCTTGGAAACTAGAGGCACTCTTATCAATTTGATTGATTATCAAGTTGGCTTTTCATTTCACTATATTTGCTCTGTTGTAGAAGATGTGTATTTATTCTTTTTAAAAATATTTATTTTCTAATTCTTTAGGCTTAGATTGCACTCTCTTTTATTAGATATTCTGGCCATTTGAGTGACTTGATGTGCTTATAGCCTTATGGCAAAATTTATGAAAT
This sequence comes from Quercus gilva, assembly GCA_023621385.1. Lineage (NCBI taxonomy): Eukaryota > Viridiplantae > Streptophyta > Magnoliopsida > Fagales > Fagaceae > Quercus > Quercus gilva. The sequence continues at coordinate 59,989,676 of CM042477.1, forward strand.
GGACATATGTCACGAAAGGTAGCCTCTTCATGGTGAAATTTATGCAAGTTAATATGAAGACAAAGCTACCTATCAAAAAAACATATATGATGACGAAGCTAAGGCCCTTTATTCGCACATTTTTAAAAGAAGCAAGTGAAATGTTTGAGATGTACATTTATACAATGAGTGATCGCCTATCAGCACTATGCATTGTAAATGCTAAGCTACTTGATCCTTTAGGAGAGTACTTAAGTGCTAAAGTGATTTCACGTAAGCATGGCACCCAAGAACATCCAAAGGGTCTTGATATCGTGCTTGGGCAAGAAAGTGCTGTTCTTATTCTTGATGATGTAGAAGATGTAGGTACATTTGTGATCAGCTGAATATCTCTGCTTAACCAATTTATTTTCACTTTAATATGATAATATTTGTTACACATAATACTTTTGATCTTACTGTTTTACCTACGAAAAGAAGAGGAAGTTCTTTCAACATTATGAGTCCTCTTATTTGTAGGGAAGAGAGTCAGATTACGGAAATGGGCAATTTCATCATTATTTGAAGTATTTTATATGTCGTTGTTTCATTCTCAAAGGTTCTTGCTACATCATATTGAACTTGACCTATTTGTGTTTTGAAATTAACTTGATTGTGAAACACCATAAAGAAGTAAACTTTAACTTTTCAGTTTTAAATTATAAACCTTTTTTATTCACTTTGGTTTCTCTTTAGTCAAATTAAGAAGGGTGAAGGAAAAAAACAAAAAACAAAAAACAAAAACTTGCTTATGGATTTTATGAGATGCATACATGTTCATTGTGACTTTATATTGTAGAATGATGAAAAGAACTAAGAAGTAAAAATGACATTGTTTAGGAGCCACTTGAAATAGGGAAGAAGCCTAAAGGTTGCGTCTAATGTTGTTGCACTTGGATTATTTAAAAGTTATGTAAACGTGTGTTTATGCATTAATATGTGATGTATCTTTTTGGCAAATTTTACATATTTGAGGCTCTTTGGTAAACAATTTTTTTTGTACTGTGTTTTTTTTTTTTTTTTTTTTTAGAGAGAATTTTTGTTCTGTGTATATGTGTGATTGTTATTTATCTTAATTTTTACCTATCAAAAACACATCATTTATCCTGATACTTGAATGTCTAGATGAAGGATTTGCACTTGATCCATTGAGGCCAAATTCGATCATGCAAGTGATTTTGCTACCAATAAAAAACTAGACTGTAACATGAAATTAATTATTTTACCCAATTTTGTAGTCTAACTCGCAAAATGATTCTAATTGTAAAGCTTGATAGTTTGCAACTTGCTTTGGATATGACGCTTTTATGTATGATGGAGTATATATTATATTTTGGAGTTGATCACATTTTTAGTAGCTTTCCCGTGCATTGCATGGGTTAGCGACTTGTATATCTAAAAGCTAAAATGTAGAATTTATTGTTACTGAGCTCTTATTACGCCACCTTATCACCACGTCATTGACCATATAATTATTATTATTTTTTTATTCCTTTTTTTTACAAAAAATATAAATAGATTATTGACTTTACACATTTATTTTGGGCGTTTTGAAGATTACATATTCATTTACTTTAATTTAGAATTTTTTTCTTTTTTCTTTTTTCTTTTTATAAAAAAATATAAATTGATTATTGACTTTATACATTCATCTTGGGTGGTTTTAGCATTATATATAATTTTGCCTTTACGTATTCATCTACTTTAATTTAGATGTTTATAACTAATTAATGAAATCAACGAAGAATCAAAAACCAAAAACCATTTCTATATATATCTATATTATATATAATAATGGAAGGTTTGTTTTAAATTTTTTAAAGCTCTTTATGCAATACATGTATAGCATCTTTTCTTATTTTTTGTTTCTTTTGCAATTCTTACTTTGTACAACTTTTCATCTTCTTCAACCATTGTCTTTTTAGTTCAATCTTTCATCCCCTCCAATAAATTTTTTTTTTTTTAATTTCCATTTAATTCCCTTTAGATTTTAAATTTTTTTTCCCTTTATCTTCTTAAATTATACCATTTCACTTTGTTCAACCTTTCATCTACTTCCACCCTTCCTCTTCCATCTTAATTTTCATATAAATTTATTCTTACTTTATTTCCACCTCTCTCCCATATTCTTTCCAAGTTGTCCACGACAAAGAGGTCAATACTCTCTCTCTCTCTCTCTCTCTCTCTCTCTCTCTCTCTCTCTCCAGTTTTGTTTTTCTTTTGGTGGACTTTTTTTATTGTTTCAACGACTTTTTTTTTCTACTAATGGTTCTTTTTGTTATTGTTGATTTAATTATCACATCACATTTGTTTATCTTCTTGGTAAATTTGTATCAACTTTTATGCATATTTATGTAGTTTGGTATTCCAATTTCCGATCACAAGTTCTTTTTCCTTATCCCATTGGTTTGATTTGATTTGGATTAATAATTAGTTGTTTTGCAAGTTAGAATTTGATTTTTTACAGTGATTAATTTATATTTGAAACTATGAGACTTTACTAATTTTTGTTTATTTTTTATTCCTTTGGAGTGGACAAATTACTCTTAATAGTTGTATTAGAAATACTCTATAATGTCATCTATTCAGAGAAAAACAAAGGTTAGTCAAACGAAAATAATCGAATGGGTGACATATTTTAGCTTTTGCAACTGTATTTTAGTTATTATTATTATTTTATAAGAATGCATATATAGAAACTTAATTCTTAGATTTTGCTAATCATTGTTTTTTTGATAATATGTTTTGAGTGGATGAAATTGCGATTTCTACAAAGAAAATAATCTTAATAGATTTTAAACAACAAATTGTTTTCCTTATTGGTCCAATTAATCATTGTTAAGTTTCAATAATTTTTTTCGTTACGTTTTTTAGTGTTTTGGATTGTAGGGCAAGAAAAAAATAGGGTTTGAGAGAGTTTTTTTAATAACTAAAAGAATAATTTTCAAATTATTATTTTTTAATAATTCACAAAGTGTTATAAATACCTTTTATTAAAAAAATTGAATATTTTCGTTAACTTGCCTTTTGAATTTTTGAGAAAAATTGTATTGTTTTTCATTTTGGTATGACAAAAATTATATTTATGATTTATGATTTTTCCTATATTACATTTATGATTGTTCTTATAATAAATAAAAATATGATTATGAAATACATTACTCTTTATTAAATTATTCCAAACTGTAAAAAAAATAAATTTGATAAGCGAGATCACCCTAAAAGAATTATTATGCGCAATGTTGTAAGTGAGATCACCCTGAAACATAGTATTTACTATTGCGCCGCTTCTATTTAGCCACGTCATAGCATTTCAGTCCATTTGTTCCACTTTGGTCTATTTGGTCCACTGCAGTCCATTTCAATTTACTTCTGTTTAGTTAGGTCTAATTCGGTCCATTTGATCTACTTTGGTTCATTCGGTCCATTTCAGTTGACTTTGTCAATTTGGTCCGCTTAGGTCCCTTTTGGTTCATTGCAAGTTATTTGGTCCAGTTAAGTCCATTTTTTCCTTTTCAGTCTACTTCGATCCATTGCGGTCAATTTCATTCCACATCGGTCCATTTGATTGACTTTTGGTCCATTCGTTCCATTTCGATCCATTGTGGTTTAGTTCGGTCGACTTCAGTGATACATTGTGAGAAGATGTTCATGTAGAAAGAGTCGATGCTTCATTAAAAATTATGTCACATTCTCAGCATATGTTGGTAGGTTCTTGATTTAGTCCACTTCGATCCATTTAATCCATTTCGGTTCATTTCGGTGATGCATGTGTCAAGATGTTTGTGTAGAAAAATAAGTTTTTTTTTTATTGACAATTATGTTACATTCTCAGCGTAATGTTGGTAGGAGTTTTTTGTAAATTTTTTTTTTTTAATTTTTTTTTCATTAAAGCCTTGTAATTTTTTTCTAATATAAATTATGAATTTACTTATATTTGCTTTCTATTTAAGTCATTCAAGACATGTAGAAGATGAACCATTTATAAGGAATACTAGAAACAAATTCTAATCGCACATTACATTATTTACAAAATATGCTTATATAATAATTGAATGTAAAATGCATTATATTTCAAATAAATAATAATAATTACAAAATTTATGTGTGTTTGTGTGTGTGTATTTATTTATATGACCATGCATTAGGTTAGGTAATTATCATTTGTTTTCTGTAATTTTATAAGTATGCTCATGCATACTTATAAACAAGTAAAAAACAAGTTTGATCTATCAATCTCTGTAAAAAACACGTTGAGTGAATCAAATAAAAAACAAGTTTGCCACTATCAATCTCTGTAGATTGATCTACAAATTAGGCGGAATATGTATGAAACACCTTTTAATATTCATAACCTAGTCTTCGGATTAAAATCTCTAGTTTTAAGACCAATTCCTTATCATATTTTTCTTTATTTTTTAGATATTAACCAGGAATGAATGATGTAGAACCAAAACCTTGTAATTTTTATTTTCTATTGATATAATGATATAATTCAATTTATTATCAATAAAGATGTATATTCATCCACGGTTATATTATTATTTTTAATAAAATAAGTGGTGTCTTCATACACATACACGCCCATAAGGATTTCGAAGACCAACAAGTTTAGTCTAAATTTAGTTAGAAAATGAGATAGTCACAGTATGCCATCTTTAGATAACTATATCTCATTCATTTCAAATCCAAATCAAGTCAAAGTTAAGTTTATTTGAAGGCCCAGATATGGGCAAAAATTATCATGGAAAAATATATGGGCAAAAGCTCATAAGCTTTTGAAATTTGAGCATATGGAAATTTTGTTGTTTTTGAGGAGCTTTTGATCCAGACCCAACCCTAATATGAGTCTAATACAATTTTATTAACGCAACTTAATTTTGACATAGCTTTTCATTAGGATTTGCAAACATGTCTTTTTCTTTTTTTCTTTTTTGATTGGTGAACCCTAATAAATTTGATAATGTAATATCTCATAAACAACATAAAGCAATAAAACAACAAATTTTATTTTGATTGCTCACGTGCCAATCATATGTTGATTTCATAATTCTTACCACTTTCCACTAAGCATGGTCACCATTGGCTCTCAGCCACCATCTTAAGGGAGAGACATTTTTGAATTAGAACTATTTTTTTCTATGTTAATAAATTGGTTAAATAGATTACAGGTAGCCTTAAACCTTTTTTGTTATTGAAGAGGCCATTTTAAGCCTTTATCATTTATATAAGACTAATGTCACATTCTAGGGGAATACAACTATGTTTAACTTAAAAAAAATGTCCAATATAAATATCAATTATAGGATACGTAAAAGATAAATTTTATGTTTACAATATTTAAATAACACTTTTACAACAAATGATACATGGTAGGTAGTTATTGGTTTTAATCTGAACCCACCACAGAAATTACTTTCTGGCCTACTAGTAATAGCAAGTAATAACTTACCACCTAAGATTTATTGTGAAAATGTCTTGGACGTAGCACTTAGTATAATGCAATGGATATGAAGTTTGGCTATCGAGGCTCTAACAGTGTAATAGTAATTTCATTGGTTGAGGGTGATTGGTTCTTGCTTGATAAAGATAGTCTTTTTCCTATAAAGGAAGCAGGCTCTTTAGGTTCGGGTAATAAACTCTCACCGTGCAACATCATAACCACAGATGACATATTAGGCCGATCTTCATGATGTTGTTGCAAACATAAGAAACTTATATGGAGGCAACGAACAAACTCCAATATGATGCAGCAGTCTTCTAAGCAAGTATCAAGTAGTTCTAAAGGCTTGCATTCTTTCCATAAATTCCATGCCTAAAACATTTAAAATTTTCTTATCATTATCTGTATCATTATATGTAAAATGGATAGTCAATGATTTTGAGAACTTACATGTGCAACAAGGTTTAGACTTTGGCCAGGATGGACAAACCCTCGATTTTTCTTTCCACTTAATATCTCCAGCAACAATATTCCAAAACTAAATACATCTGATTTTACTGAAAATATACCATCAATGGCAGATTCAGGTGCCATATAACCACTGCAGATCATTATTAAGAATGAAACTCTTTGAGTATAAAAAAAAAAAAAAAAAAAAATGTTGATAATAGAGCATGTTAAGAATTCTTACTAAGTTCCAACCACTCTCTCTATATTTCCTTTAGTCTAATCTACACCAAAAATTCTAGCTATGCTGAAGTAAGAAAGTTTTGGGTTCATCTTTGAAAGTTCAATTTGGGTAAGAAACACCCTTGAACGTTTAGACCCCAATTACAAAATTACCAATTCAAGCTTTATATCAAACAGTTAATGTGCGGAACATGACAACAAGCTTATAACAGAATTGATAAATAATCTAAGCCAAATATAAACACATCCACAGCAGTAAATATAAGGCAAAGATAACGGAAGGAGGATGCAAACACACGGACAACACACGATGTGTTATCGAAGAGGAAACCGAAACCCTCGGCATAAAACCTCTCCGCTGCCCTCCAAGCGGTCAAATAATCCACTAAAGAATATAGTTGGGATACATGAACAGTAGAAGACCCTCCAAGCCTAATCTACCCAAGTGCCTAAGCCCTCCAAGCTTCTTGCTCCAACGAGGTTACGCCGAACCTATTTCTTCTTTAGCTTCTCGGATTCCGCTACTAGACCATAGCATCAACCAATGTAGATTGGTTCCTTCCTAATTGCTTCCCAACAGCACCAAATGAACCTTCTCACAGACGTGGATGTGGTGAGATAAGGATTTGGTAAAATGCCTCTCAAAGGTATAACAATGGAGAGGAAGAGAGATGAGGAATTTGTAGAGTCTCTAAGGTGAAGATTGGGGATGAGGCATTCTTGTTTTTCTCTAGGGTTTCTCTCACAAAAATTCTCTCTGGAAGCTCTCTCAATATCGTGGGTATAAGGGTCTATATATAGTGGGGTGAGAAAAGAATACGAAGAGACAGTTTTTGCCAAACAGGGTAAATTGGTGGCTTAGTCTCGCGGCTTGTCCAAGTCGTGAGTTCAAGTTGCGACGTAACGGCTTGGCTAGCCTGGGACTTTTGTCCTGTAGTGTGACAGCTGGCGCAACCCTTCAGCTTCCCTGTGTGCATCTCACGTGCCATCATTTGGCGGCTTGCCGGTCGCGATCCACCTGAAAGTCCTAGTCGCGAAGCTCTGCTTCTTTGCACATATTTGAGCTTTTCTTCACATCTTCTCACACACTACCCTTACAATTTTCCCACCTAAATACAGGGTTACTAAGTGCTAAATTACAAGCAAAATGGTCACAGAATAAAGCCAACAAAATTGTTGATTAAATTCAACCTTACAATCTTATTATCAAGTAAAACATTACTTGCTTTGAGATCTCTTTGTATAATTCTCAATCTAGAGTCCTTATGAAGATAGAGAAGCCCTCGCGCAATCCCACAAATAATGTTGAAGCATATAGACCAACCTAAAACTTTAGCTCTCGTTTCATCTAGCAAGTTTCTCATTTGTGTTAATACAAAGTCCAACTTGGACAATAAAACACAAAATTGAAATTTATTTATATAATAATAATAATACAGGGACAAATATTTCCTCTAAACTAGGTTTGAAAAATCTCCTCCCATCCACTATGTGGCTATTCATAAAACCATCCATAAGTATTAAATTACATGATTCATTAAATAATTTAAACATGTCATATGACTATTAAGTAGATTATGTGACTCAAAGTAAATTAGGGTAATTTTTTAAGTTGTCACGTAGTGAGTTGGAGGAACTTTTCTCAAAATTGGTTTGGAGAAACTTTGTCCTAAAAGAATTTCATGAAGTTTGGAAAAAATTAATAAGTTTTTGAGAAGTTCAAACCAAAAATGAAGGAGTCTAAGCTTCCATTGGGCATGTATTCATAGATTAGCATTGTCTCATCTCCTTCATTGCAATAGCCCAAAAGCCTAACCAAATTACAGTGTTGCAATTTGGCAATCAATATAACTTCATTTTTAAACTAATTTAATCCTTGTATAGAACTTCATGAGAGCCTTTTTTCACAGCAATTTCATGTCCATCTATTAGTGTACCCTGGAAATTCACACTTGTAAGTGGATTTTATTGATATAGAATATGCTGATAATTGCTTTTTCGGTGGTCTTTATAAAATTGTCTTGTATATTTACCTTGTATACAAGTCCAAAGCCTCCTTCACCTAGCTTGTTATCGCTTGAAAAGTTGTTAGTGGCAATGACTATGGTAGCTAGGCTGAAGAATGGGACCTCTAAGTCTTCACTTTGGAGTTCAATGTTCTGGTCTAACATGATATTATTCTCCATTTTATCTGACAAGAGCAAGATGGACTTCACATTATACAAAATAAACTAGAATAATGACAACTTTTAAATTCAGTTAGACCCATCAATTATACAGCTAAATTATTATTTAATTTCAAATTAAGTCAATTATATGATCCAAAGTGTCAATATTAACAATCAAAACAACAAGTTACCATGTCATATTGCAAAATAATAAAATCAATAAAAGCATGAGACACATATTATGATATTGAAGTGGAAAATCGATGGAGAACTCACCAAAAGGGGAAACCATTACAATGGTAACTTATACCAAGGGTAAGGGAAACCATTCCAATGGTAACTTATACCAAGGGTAACCTATCCTAACTAAGGCAATCCATTATAAAATGAGTTTTACAATCTTGCCCAAAACCTTTGTATCTTGACTCTTCAATCCCAGAAGATAACTCACTGCTGTGACATCAAACACTTCAGAACTTTAAACTTCTTTTTTGGATTTCTTCCCAAATGATTTGTCCACGTCAACAAACTAGAAACTCTAATGCAGTCTACGACACCTACTTGAAGATTTGATCTACAATTAACTCAATGGAAGAAAGGGTCTGTGTGGTTTCAAACTTCAAATCACAAGCTCTTAAAAAAACTAGAAGGCATCCTTAAAGATAGCTCATAGAATGAAAGGCATGGTTTTCTCTCTAAAATCTTTGAGCTTTTGCCTCTATAACCTCATTGTAAATCATGCTTAGATGGTTTAAATAGGTGCTAACATGTAGGGTTTATAAGAAAACAAAGTATATTTGTGCGATGAGTCTAGAAAAAGAGAGAGAGAGAGAGAGATGGAGAATCAAGATTGAGAAAATCTAAGATATTTCATTAATAAACAACAATGAATTACAAGATGTTTATATAGCAGAATCAGAAAATAAAATAACTAACTCTAAACTAATCCCAAAATATGCGGATCAACTAACTACCATTAATCATCATATCACACCACTGATCATCACATTACACGTGTCCATACATACTAACCAACTAATCCAAGATTAAAACTACAAGTCGTATCTGATGCTATAGTCGTTTAGTGTAATATCAAATTCATCCACAAATGCTCTATTTCAGCATATGCTCTGCTTCAGCACTCTGCCTCTCTGCCTGATCTGATGACTCATCTTGAAATGCTTCTATCTATCTTCTCATCATCTCAATTCTGATATTCCCCCTCAAGATGAGAATCTGGACTATTGCTTGCATCTGTCCCTTTATCACTTAAGCTTTTGCATTCCCCCATTTGATGAGAAGTTGAGCTATGAATGTTCATGACATTCATTTTACTCAACAAGTATCTCAGCTGTGAGCTGTTGAGGGCCTTAGTAAGTAAATCTGCCAGTTGTGTGTGTCTAGGAGTAAAGAACAATCTAACCACATTGTCTTGTACCTTATCTCTGACAACGTGGCAGTCAACCTCTATGTGTTTGGTTCGCTCATGGAATACAGGATTTTCTCCAATATAAATGGCTACTTGATTGTCACAAAATAAAAGAGCAGGTTGAGGATGATGGATCTCCAAATCCTTCAACAATGCTAGCAGCCAAGTCAGCTCACACATTGTGACAGCCATAGCTCAATATTCTACCTCAGTCGAAGATCTAGAAACTATAGACTGTTTCTTAGACTTCCAAGAGATTAAAGAATCACCCAAAAATATGCAATACCCTATGGTTGATCTTCTAGTGTCTATGCAAGATGCCCAATCAACATCTGTATAAGCTTTCAAATGGAAATCTTATGCGGACAAGAAAATTCCTTGACCTGGACACCCCTTTATGTACTGCAAAACTTTGTAAGCTGCATCTAAATGAGGCTTCCTAGGCTTGGACATGAACTAACTCAGCTTGTGAACCGGGTATGCTATATCTGGTCTAGTGATGGTTAGATATAACAATCTACCCATTAACCTTCTATAGACTCTAGGATCCGGTAACAATGTACCTTGAAGTTTGCTCAACTTCAAATTTTGTTCCATTGGTATTTTACTAGGCTTACATGCTGACATTCCTACATCTTTTAAAATCTCTAAAGCATATTTTCTTTGGCATATGCTAATTCCTTTATCTGATCTAGCTATCTCAAGACCAAGAAAATACTTCAAACCTCCAAGGTCTTTAAGTTTGAAGTGTTGATCTAAAGAAACCTTGAGTGCTTCAACTTCTTGAACCTTGTTGCTAGCTATGAGTATATCATCAACATAAACTACCAAAGTAATGAAAGAATTATTAAACTTCCTTTTAAACAATGAGTAATCAGCCTTTGATTGCTTAAAACCAAGCTTCTTAAGAACTGAACAGAATTTGGCATTCCATTGTCTTGAGGCCTGTTTAAGTCCATATAGAAACTTATTTAATTTGCAAACAACATTCCCCCCTTTGCTGTGAAAGCCTTGAGGGAGTTGCATATAAACTTCCTCACGTAAGTCCCCATTTAAGAAAGCATTGTTGACATCTAATTGGACTAAATGCCAACCTTTCACAGCAGATATGGCAAGAAGAGTCTTAACAGTAGTTAACTTGGCAACTGGTGAGAATGTATCAGTAAAATCCAATCCCTCTTGCTGAGTGAACCCCTTTGCAACTAGTCTTGCTTTATATCTCTCCACAGACCCATCTGCCTTGTATTTTACTCTATAGACCCATTTGCATCCAATAGCCTTTTTGTTGGAAGGTAAAGGAGTAAGAGTCCAAGTATGATTGGAAACCAAGGCTGCAATCTCAGCATTCATGGCCTCTTTCCATTTAGGATCCTTAATAGCCTCATGAAAGAATCTTGGTTCAAGAATTGAGGTAATAAGAGAGCAAAAATGGGCATATGAAAGAGATAAAAGGGAAGAATCAATGTAATTAGAAAGAGGATATTTATCTCCTGGGTTAATGGTGGAAGTGCCTGACTTGTTGTTAAGTGAAGGACTGTGAAAGCTTTGTTGAAGTGATAGTGCTGCACTTATAGTCTTGCAAGTATGCAAGTGCTTTGGAAGGCCTAGAGGATCTTCTCAAAGAAGGAATGGAAGCATGTGGAACAGGTAAAGAATCAGGTTCTGCATAATTGGTATTCGCAGAATCTGATAAGGTGGATTATGGTACTGCAGAATCTGGTGGAATAGATTTTGGTACTGCAGAATCAGAAATAAGAGGTAGAATAGGATTTAAAACTTGGTTAGAGACCGGATTAGGATGACAAGTAGAAGAAGGAGGGTCTGAGGAAGAAACAATAGGATCAAGGAACATGGTATCAACTGGAATTGCCACAGTAGGACAAATATGAGGAAAAGAAAAAGATGACTAAGGTGAAGTGATAGAAGAAATAAAGGGAAATACATTTTCATGGAATGAAACATCCCTTGAAATGAATATCTGCCTTGTGACCAAATTTAACAATTTGTAACCTTTGACACCAAATGGGTAACCAAGAAAGATACAAGGAATGGATCTAGGAGCAAACTTAGACCTATTGTGAGCAAGTATAAATGCAAAACAAAGACAACCAAACACTTTTAAATGATGATAAGAGGGAGTTTTGCAATAAAGTTTTTCAAAAGGAGTTTTATTGTCCAAAGTAGTACTAGGCAGCCTGTTAATGATATAAACAGCTATCAAAACACAATCCCTCCAATAGCAAAGTGGTATATTTGACTGAAATCTTAATGCTCTAGCAATGTTTAAAATATCTTGATGCTTTCTCTCCACAACTGAATTTTGTTGTGGAGTGGCAACACGAGTGTTGATGGATAATACCATGTGCAGCGTAAAAGTCTTTGAGAAAAAATTCAAGAGCATTGTCGGTTCTAATTACTTTGATGTTGGTTTGAAATTGAGTAAAGATCATTTTGTAAAATGAGATTAACAAAGGCCTAGTTTCTGCTTTAGATTTCATGAGGTAAACCCATGTGGACCTTGTAGCATCATCTACAATTGTAAGAAAATATTTAAAACCATCATGAGTTGCTTTAGCAAAAGGTCCCCATACATCACAATGTATCAAATCAAAGGCATGCTCAGACATATGTTTAGAATTAGGAAATGGTAGTCTTTTAAGTTTTGCAATAGGACAAACAACACAATCTTTATTGGAATAAGAAGAGGATACATCTGATATACAATAAGGAAGCTTGTCATCAGACACATGTCCTAATCTAAGATGCCATAAGTAAGGCTTATTGACATTAGAAGTGTTGGAAACAGAATGAGCAAAAGACTTGAAAACTGACTCTAGGACAAAAGTGGCTTCTAAAGCATACTTGCAATTCTCTGAAGTTTGCAGCAGGTATAAGTTGTGAAGCTTACCCAATCCAATCACTCTCCAACAGGTAAGGTCCTGTATGAAGCAATAGATTGAAAGAAAAACCAAGCAACAGGACAAGGATTTGGTTAATTTGCTTACTGAAATCAAATTAAAGGAAAAGGCTAGGACACAAATCACATTTTCAAGAATCAAAGTTGGAGTAAGTTGAACCATGCCTATGTGTGTGACAAGAACCTTTTCACCATTAGGCAAATGGACAAAAGAAGATATTGAACTAGTTATATTGGTGAATAAAGATATGGAATGAATGATGTGATCAGTAGCTCTTGTGTTAAGAACCCAAGTTTCTGCATTTTGGGCAGTTTTGTTGAAGGATTCTTAGCAAAAACTGAATTCTTCAAATTAAGGCTAACAGAATCCTGGAAAGAGGCACAAGAAATACCTGAGAGAGCTAAATTGGCTACATGAATAGCATCTTGAGTGTTGGAAGAAGATGCATGGGAACTTAGCATCGATAATAATTGTTGGCATTGTTCAGGTGTGAAAGGAAAAGAGCTTGATTGTGATGCAGCCTCGGACTGACCAATCTCACCATCAAAGGTTACTTGATTTGCCACAGGAACTTTGCCTTTTTGCTTGTAACCTGGTGGAAATCCCACTAGTTTGTAACATTTTTCCATGAAATGGCCAACTCTGCCACAGTGGCTGCACACGGGTCTGCCTTTGCCTTTGTTCTTCCCACCTTGATTGAACCCTTGAGTTTTGACTGCAAAAGCTGTTGAATCAACTGACACATCACCACCATTGAAACCTAAAGCCTTCTGCCTTTCTTCTTGTATCACTAAAGAGAAGGGTTTGTCAATTAAAGGACTTGGCTCCATCATTAGGATCTGAGTCCTGACTTGGGAGAAAGCGTCATTTAAGCCATTGAGAAATTGCATCAATGTATCTTGATGATTGAAGAATGTGATTTTATCATTCACTCCGCAGACACATCTACCACAAGAACAAGACGGTAAAGGCCTGAGATTGAGTAATTGATCCCAAGAAGCTTGAAGATTAATGAAGTAGGTAGTCACTGTTGCATCTCCTTGCATAATTGTTGAGATCATTTTCTGAAGCTGTGAAATCCGTGGACCATTAGCTTGGGAGAAACAATTTCTGAGTGAATTCCAAACCTCCATTGCAGTGTTTCTGTAGATTACACTTGCAGTAATATGAGGTGAAACGGAATTCAAGATCCATGAAGAAATCATGGAATTGTTCTTCGACCAAGCAATCTTCTCCAGAGGCGTGACAGCCATGGAAGCTGTGATAGATCCATCCACAAAACCTAGCTTGCTTTTCGCATCTAATGCCATAAGCATAGCCCTAGCCCAATTAGGATAATTGTCCTCAGTTAAGAGTTGAGTGACTAGAATCGCACCTAGTGATTCTCCATAGTGCAAAAAGAAAGGGCTTCTCAAATCCTCCATTGGAGTAAGCTCACGATGAGCAGTAGATTGAGAAGTAGAAGATGAAGAGTTTTGATCTTGATTCGCCATTGATGAAAGCACGAAGCTCTAATACCATATAAGAAAACAGAGTATATTTGTGAGATGAGTCCAGAAAGAGAGAGAGAGAGAGAGAGAGAGATGGAGAATCAAGATTGAGAAAATCTAAGATATTTCATTAATAAACAACAGTGAATTACAAGATGTTTATATAGCAGAATCAGAAATAAAATAACTAACTCTAAACTAATCCCAAAATATGCGAATCAACTAACTACCATTGATCATCACATCACACCACTGATCATCACATTACACGTGTCCATACATACTAACCAACTAATCCAAGATTAAAACTACAGGTCGTATCTGATGCTTAGTGTAATATCAAATTCATCCACAAATGCTCTGTTTCAGCATATGCTCTGCTTCAGCACTCTGCCTCTCTGCCTGATCTGATGACTCATCTTGAAATGCTTTTATCTATCTTCTCATCATCTCAATTCTGATAGGGTTAGAATTATAATCAGAATAGGATTGGAATTTTGTTTCTGTAATTGTCGCTGAAGCAAGGTTGAGTGAGGAACAGGCGAGGCCTCGCTTGTGCTTGGGCCGCAAGTATTTGTTCCCTTGAGTGAGCCTTGGTTTCCACTTGAGCAAGCCTCTTCAATCAACGATACTTTAACCAGATTTTTAAATTTTGTTGACAAAATAATAACAGGTAAAAGAATACTCCCCATCAATCTGAGGTCTCTTGAGTCTAAATTCACCCCCCCCCCCCCTTTTTGTCACAAAATGACAAAGGATAGTCCAAAGGTAATAGTTTAGCTTAAACAAGGCAGTGAAAAAAATGACCCACCATATAGTAGTGTATAGATGCCAACAAAGATGTAGCATGCAAGAAGATATCAATAAATGTTTGACATGGGCATTGGGCACTAAGTGCCGTTAGCACTATGTGTAGCAATGGTACCAAGGAGATGCTCCAAAAATAGAACGCACAAAATTGACACTCGAAAGACCCGAAACAAAAACTAATTCTGATACCAAATGCACGAAGTTGAAGAACATAAGATGTGGTTCGTATGCTGTCCAAAATGCAAGAAATTCATGAATAATCAATTAATATGGCAAAACAAAACAACCATACTGCTTGGAAATTGAGGTTAACCCAAAAACTGTGATTGTGGCATATTATCAAGCCAATGTGCAAGTGACGAGTGCGGTGAATATACTCCCACTAAACAGTAACCAGAGTCAAATAAAAAAATATGAACATTTTGCTAAGTGCTTCAGTAAGGTAGAAACAAAAGTCAGTCAATCCCAAGAGTAGTGGCGACGCCACGTTGGGTTCAGGGTGTTCCCAGGAACACCCTGACCCAAAAAAAAAAAAATTATATATAATAATTAAAAATTTTTTATTTGTTTACCCATAAAAAAAAAAAAAAAAAAAAAGAAAAGGAAAATCCTCAAGCAAAATCAGGAACACTACCTTCTTCTTCATCTTCTTGGTTACGAACCCTTTTTCTTCTTTTTTTTTTTTTTTTTTCTTCTTCTTCTTCTTCTTCTAGGTTTCAGACCCATCTTCTTCTTCTGGTGGGTTTTGGACCCTTCTTCTCTTTTTTATTTTTTCTTCTGGTGGGTTTTGGTCCTGCTGCCAGTCTACCTTTCCCTTTTTATCTGTGTGTTGTACAGGTAATGTATGTGACTATTTGTCGTAAATTTTATCTGTGGGTTTCGGTCCTTCTTCTCTTCCTTAAATTATGTGTCTTTTGTTTTACATTTTTTATTTGTTCTACTTTTGCCAGCCCACTAGTGGTTTTGGTGGAATTTTTTGATGATAAATATTTTTTCCATGGGCTAGGCTAGCTGTTAAGTCTATGAGAGCCCCAGACCCTCCTTTACGTGTATTTGGTTATTCTTTTAATAAAAGTGTTCTACCTTTTCAGGCAAAAAAGAAAAAAAAACTAATATTAACATCAATTTTTTTTTTTCATATTATTACTCTTATTATATTTTATAAATGATTAAACTTATTATTATTATTATTATTATTTGGGCTTAAAGGTTACATATTAGTTGAAATATGTACTTATAACTTCTTTAATATATATATATATATTCACTATAAAATAACGTAACTCTGAAACACCCTAAAACGGTATGCCGAAATAGGCCGGTATCAAAATATTCCGTTCCAATAAACAAACCGAAACGAGTTCCGAAACAGTATTCATAACATTGATTATATGAATACGTGTCTGCCGATTAAAATTAGAAACCTAAAATTAGAAACTTACCTAACCTAAAATCAGAAACCACCTAAAGAAAAAAACATCATCAACGACAACGCCTTATGCCTCCGCCTAAAACCTCAACATCAAGCACATAGGCGTGACGCGGTAACGACGCCTCCGTTCATTTCTTTTCTTTTCATTTTTTTTTTCCTTTTGAGGTTTTTTGGTGTACATAATGCAAATTTGTTTTGGTTTTAAGAACAATTTTTTTTTTTTTTTAAGCACAAACTTTATGCCGGCCAAATCTTGAATTTCGGCCGGTATTTACCGAAATGTCCCGAAACACTTGAAATAGACCGAAATGACCTGAAACTTTTTCAAAGTAGAATAGGGTAGGTTATTGTTCCGATTTGTCCAAGAACACTCTGGAAAAAATTCCTGGAGTCGCCACTGCCCAAGAGTAATAAAATAAATTCCCAAATCAAAATCCTAAATGAGATGCAGCAAGAATCAAGAATTTATGATCATACATACGAAATAAGTTTTGTAGAATTAAAGGCCAAGATCAATGACAGTTCAAGTGAGAAGGAAAGCTAGAATAAAAGACGAGACTGGTGCAAATTAATAGTAGCAAAGGTCAGAAGTAGTTTATGTAGGGTGTAGGGGTACTAATGTATTAGACTTAAATTGACTAAACCTACTAGAAAGGTCTTGCTCAAGCAGAATTTAACAAGTCGATTGAGTAGGCTTAAAGAATTGGCAAGCAAAGTTTAGGCGAGGGTTAAGCAAAGATGTTGCTTTAATTGCACTCATGCAATTTTTTTTTTCTTTTAATTGTAGAATAGAATTCATATTGAATGAGGCTTAAAAGTAGCTTAAATGTATGTATATAAAAGGATTGTGGCAAGACTAAGAGGATATAATCATAGAACAGAGAATTTACATATTAGGTGATGGTGAATGAAATGTGACTAATCACTTTCCTTCAAGCGCGCAAGAAATGTGACTCCATGATCATTCTATTTCTATATTTTTTAATAGGGAAACCAGGTACACCCTTAATGGCTCTGACCAGGTATACCCTTAAATCCACCTGGTTGAGTTAAAATAAATTGACCCCAGTTAGTTAATTCAATTATCCAAATTGATTAATTAGGTCAAATTATATGCAAATCATGGAGGCACCAACAAATCCCCAAATACCTAATATGCAGCAAAAAAAAAAATTAACACGGTGATTTGTTAACAAATGGGAGAATCTCCCACAAGGCAAAAACCCCTCCGGGTGAATTTAAGGTCACCACTCCTAAGAATCCACTAATCAATAATCAAGTGATTACAAGTATGAGGAATCTTACCATTACCTTGGCCTATTCCAAAATACCAACCTATAGTTGAATGTTTGCTCCAATACCCAATTGGACTTGATGATATTGTAGTAGACTTCTTTCCTTTGTTGCACAAATATCTAATTTGTAATTAACTTTTTTGCACGGATTCCAGTACGTGACTAATTCCAACAACTTGATTGATTGTTGTTGGCTGTAAAGTTCTTCACTTCATAAATAATGAAGATCAGTAAGCACTTGATTATAAAACCTTAAGGCACTCAAACGCAATAACTTCACACAGAATATATGAGTTCTAGATCTTTGTTTCTGTACTTAATGACTGTTAGGTTCTAAGTACTTATGAACTAATGTATTAGAACTCTAATTTGTATTGTTGGCAAACCATGATCAAAACAAGTGTTTAGTCTTATTTTAGACTTACTCAAAGTATGTTGTTTATGTATAGTTGGAATCGAGTCAACTACAGAATTGAGTGTGCAATTCTAACTGGCTTGATCGATCAAAAGTTGGGCAAAATGTTGTTTCTGAAGAATTTCCAACTCAGCCCTAAAGCCAATTTGATGTGTAGGGTTTTATGTTTTGCCCTAGGTATAAAAGGCAAACCCTAGCCATGTTTTTGAGGTTGCTCTATTTGCTGTGTGTGTGAATCTCTTGTGAAATCTGAGAGGTAGTTGCCTTCACACATGCTTAGGATTATTAAGAAGGAGATTTCTTTGAGAGCTTGATGATCATTCAGTTGCTGCACTAAAGAGCTTAAAGATACACAAGCGGGAGTACTTGTACTTGTTGGAGAATCCAAGAAAGAAGGAGTCCGTGGTCTCGGAGTTTGCACGTGGTCATGTCAGTAAGTTTTCTACTGGTGAGTAGCAATAGAATGTTAGTGGTCTAAGTCACTATTGTAAAACTTCAATTCTTTCATAGTGGATTCAGGTTTACCTTGAGGATAGCTAGGTTAAATCCTCCCCAAGTTTTTTACCGGTTTGGTTTTCTTGGGTCATCATATCTTTGTGTTCTTTATATTCTGCACTTTACATTGATATGATTGTTATTATATTAACCTAGATCTTGAATTTGGAAAAAGTAATAACTTGGCTTGTTAACTAGCTTAATCCAATTGTGTTTTAAGGGGTCTAAAAACATACAATGACTTTTAAAATAAGCCTTATATTTCTAAAGGGTTGTAAAGAGAGAAACCCAAATCATTCAAGTCATAATGAGCTAAAATTCAAATCTGAGAAATCTAAAATCGTAATTCTTGATAAATCAAGCTTATGTTGAGCTTATGTCAAGCTTCTTCATTAATCCCCGATAGCAGGTAGTATCAAGCTAGTGTCGAGTTTTAATGAAACAGTTTTTCATCACTTGTTTCTTGGATCAAACTTCATGTCTTTAATGGTACCACTTGATAAGTTAGAACAACATACTTCTTGATACATTAAACTCAACTTAGATCTACCCAATTACAAGTAAAGTGCGTTTTGTTAAAGAATTAGCCAATTACATTGAAAATATGACTCTAACAATCTCCCCCTTTAGCAATCCATGACAAAACCACAAGTATAATTATGAGAGAAGTATTAAACAACAATCTCCCTAATCATTGCACTGAAAATTACATAAGTCTAACTAATACAATGAACTCTTGAAAAACTTTGCAAGAAGAGAGATCACAGTATGAAAGATTTGCAACTTGTCTTAGCTAAAACACTAAACAAGATCCATCAAGGCATCAAGTGTTAAAGATTGTTATACTCACAATCCTCTACACAATCCATTGTGATTTTCCTTAACTCCTACCTCTCCATTTCTAAATTCTTGAGAGGTGGATAGCCCAAACACTTACCACACTCATTCTAAGTGTAAAGTGAGGTTTTGGTGCTGTTGGGAAGCATTGGAAGAAGCCATTTGTTTGGTGGATGCAATCGGATTGAATTGCGTGATCCGGAGAGCTAGAGAAGATAAGGCTTGGCAAAGCCAGTTGGTAGCAGGAGCTTGGAGGGCTCGAGTACATGGGGTAGACTAGGCTTGGAGGGTCTTTTGTTATTCGTGTACTTCAACTTATTCTCTAGTGGATCGATTTACCGCTTGGAAAGCGGCGGAGAGGTTTTTCACCAAGTTCTTCAGTTTCCTCTTCGATAACACATCAGCGTGTTATCTTGTATTTGCATTTACTCTATTCCGCACTTAGTTTACATTAGAGTAAAATCAACTGAGCTGTAATTTTAATTTGGGGGTCTAAACAGCTCTTGTGTTTTCACACATATTCAAGCTTTCAAAGAGACATGTGTATAAAGAGAGAAAAGAAACAACACATGTGAGATAAAGGTGAAAACATACATCATCTTCATATATAACAAGAGAAGTACAATGTATGTAAAAAGGTCACAAGACCAAGGTACATGTAATGAGAACTACACATCAAAAATCTCACTACATATCTCAAAAGTACTCTCCCCTTATCACCACTCTAGCTCTCCCCTTAACAATAAGACTACTCTCTCATAACTAAAACTACTCCTCCTTTTTGTCACAAGTGATAAAAGGTGAATCATTGACAGACAGTCATCTCATCATCATGTGTAGAGCCAAAAGCATCATCACTATCATCATCTCCACTATCAGAGGACTCCACGGAAGGATTAGACAAGGGAGAAGGAGCAAAGCCACCAAGATAGGACTATTGGCGAGCAATACGACTAACCCTGGTGTTCATCTAACACATCTCATCAAAACGATGGTTAAGACGACTACCAAAATCAACACACATAAGCTTAAGCTGATCCATGATGGCAGCAAGAGATGCCTCTACTCTAGAAGAAGAAGATGGAGCAGACATAAAAGAGGGTCGAAAGGCATAGGCAGCATCCTCAGCAGCTCGTATGTTAGCCTTCTCCTGTTGGGTGGGAGTAGACTCCTAACGAGGCCGTTTGGCCTTGGCTGCCAGCTGTGTAGCACTCTTCTACATTGATTCCTTACTAATAGCACCCATGAGAGAAAAGAGAGGTGAAGAAGGAATAGGAATGTGCATGTGTGTGAGAATGCAAGTGATAGCTGAAGGGAAGATTAGCCTATTACGTGTAGTAGAGTCTTAATAGATATCAATCATAGATACTATCATATGTGAGGGAAAGTCTATAGATATACATTCCAAGAGAGAGAAAATAAAATGAATACGAGGCTCAGTGATAGTGTTATAGTGAGATCATAGAGTGAAAACAAAGGTTATCACCATATTAAGGATCCTTGGACCCTTAGTAAAATCGTGAGTGGTGAAGTTAAGAGTATCACCCCACAACATAGGCAACCCACAAAAACGTGAGGCAAGCTCGTCTAAAGATATAGAACAAAGACGAGGTGCACTAGGATAGTCTAGATGAGCTACCCTAGGAACATGTAGTACCTCAAAAATGAACTCTGGTGTAACTATGATATGAGTTCCTTAAAAGACTGTAGTAAACTGAGGAAATCAATAGCATGTATGTTGGAGTAGAACTCCTATATAAACATGCTGGGACATCTAAAAGGTTTCTCACAGACAGATTCCCAACCCTGAGTGCTAAATGCATCGAGTAGAGAAGTGCCTAGAAAATTAGACAGAATAACTTGCCATTCCGAATGAATCGATGGGTCACAAAAGTTCTCCTTAAAATCCTTTTGGGATTTTGAATCATGGAACCTATTCCTAATAAAATGAGAAATTAGAATATATCATAAAATTAAAGAATATTGGAGAGATATACCTCGATGAGCACTGTGATAGAAAGGTCAACAAAGGAATGGAATGGTGAGGACTGAGCACTAGGATTTGGAATTCTACAAAGGAATGAAAAGAATTCACAAATATTCTTTGATTGAAATGGATTAGGAATTGTTTTGTCACACATTCAAAAGGGAGCCATATTTTTGTCAATTTTTGTAGTTTGTTGACTTGATCTAGGCTTATAGACAACTGAGAAACTTGGGATGAAAGAGAAATGTACACTATACAAAAAATCTCATCTCCAAGTTCCAACCTATGCTTTTGTGATTCCTAAGAACAATAATTAACAAATAAATTGAATTTCATAACATTCAACATATCATATAAATGATAAAATTCAAATAAATTAGAATACATCATAAAATTAGAGAATATTGGAGAGATATACCTCGATGAAGCTTCAAAGTAGTCTCACAACATTAGAAGCAAATTACCATCAATTCACATATGTGTTTTTGAAAATATGCATGTCATTGCCGAGCCTAAGAAATGAAGGCGAGTCGGGTTCTTCAACTTGGGTGAGTCAACTTCACTGAGCCTTCACTTCCATGATTTTTTTTGTTTTCGTTTTTTTTATAAAATTTATGTGTTTTCGTTTTTAAAAGCAATTTCACATTTTTAATACTATTTCCTCTGTGTTTGTTCATGTGGGTTTGCTTCAAATTCTGGAATTGAGGCCAAAGGTTGCATTAAGGTTTACTTGGGTATGATTTAGGTTTTGAGTATTAATTTATTTCTTTATATTAAATTTTTTTTGTTTTATGTGTTTTTGTTTTAGGAGGCAATTTCACATTTTTATACTGTTTCCTTTGTGTTTGTTCATGTGGGTCTGCTTCAAATTCTAGAATTGAGGCCAAAGATCGCACTAAGGTTTACCAGGGTATGATTTAGCTTTTGAGAATTAATTTATTTTTTTATATTAAAATTTCTATTGGATTATGTTGATTTTAATGTTTTTTTAAGTTTATTTTTGGTTCATTGTTATTTCTGCTTGCCTGCATTAGTAGTTAAAAGGCACATTTGGGTTCTCTATTTCCCTATTTGGCTAGTGAGAAAATGTGCCAAATTTCTCTGGGCTGTTTGCTTTGTCTAAAAGGATAGGTAATGTGCCATCGTATAGTGCTCATATGCATGTGTCAATTTGCAATTACGCTCTTTCGTTACTTTTCCTAGGTTTTGTTTCCATTTTTTTGGGCGGATTATCAACTCCAGTCTCAGTAAGAAAGTGTTTGAAATTTCTCTTGCAATTCTTATGCTTTTTTGTCTGTCTTGTTTAATTTTTGGTCATTCTGTGTTAGCAACCTTTATATCAATTTCAATAGCTAATATGACAATGCCTGTTATAGGTGTGGGGTAGTAATATAATAGTGTGACCTGAATATGGTCGTAAAAGGAAATCAAGATAGTGCTTTCCCTTCTATCGGCATGAGTTGGGCTTTTGGGGAATTATATGGATTTAACTTATGTTTTGGATTTGCTTCATAATTTGTTAACTTGTATTTTTGCTAATTAATTTCCTTGTTTCCAAATACCAAGAAGCAAAGAAGAGCTTGGATTTTAGTGTTAATTGGAATTACCTTTCTATTTGTTGGGTAATATGCTAGTTTTTCTATTTGTTGTTTTGCAACTCCTGCCATTCTTAGTGCATATTATAAATCTCATTTTGAATCACTCTTTACTGTTACCTAAGTTTTGATTGTGCTTCTACCCTAACCACTTGTTTCCAATCTACTTTAGCTTTAACAATTGTTTATTGGGGTTTTTTATTTTCTTTTTTATTTTCTTTATTTCAATTTAAATCTCAGATGGCAGTTTTGGAAAATGATAAATATTTACTTCAAAGACAATATATCCCTATAAAAAGTTGAATCCTCTACGCTTGACTAATAATATGGGATGGATGCAAGTAGTAAGTCACAAGAAATAGGTCTCTTACGTGTGTACATTTTGTTTAGAACTACTTGAATGTTCAAAAAGGGTATGAAACACCCTTGAACGTTTAGACCCCAATTAACAAATTATCAATTCAAGCTTATTATCAAACAATATATGTGCGGAATATGAACATAAGCCAAACACAGAATTGATAAATAATCTAAGCCAAATATAAACACATCCACAATAGTAAATATGAGGCAAAGATAAAGGAAGGGAAGATGCAAACACACGAACAACACACGATGTGTTATCGAAGAGGAAACCGAAGCCCTCGGCATAAAACCTCTCCGCCGCCCTCCAAGCGGTAAATAATCCACTAAAGAATGTAGTTGGGATACATGAACAGCAGAAGACCCTCCAAGTCTAATCTACCCAAGTACCTAAGCCCTCTAAGCTTCTTGCTCCAACGAGGTTACGCCGAACCTATTTCTTCTTTAGCTTCCCGAATTCTGCTACTAGACCATAGCATCAACCAATGTAGATTGGTTCCTTCCTAACTGCTTCCCAACAACACCAAATAAACCTTCTCATAGATATGGGTGTGGTGAGAAAAGGATTTGGTAAAAGGCCTCTCAAGAATTCAACAATGGAGAGGAAGAGAGGAGGAATTTGTAGAGTCTCTAAAGTAAAGATTGGGGATGAGGCAATCTTGTTTTTCTCTAGGGTTTCTCTCACAAAATTCTCTCTAAAAGCTCTCTCCATTTGGTGGGTTTAAGGGTCTATATATAGTGGAGTGAAAAAGGAATGCGAAGAGTCAATTTTTGCCAAACAAGGCTGATTGGTGGCTTGGCCTCGCGACTGGTTTGAGTCGCGAGTTCAAGCCGCGAAATAACGGCCTGGCCAGCCTAAGACTTTTGTCCTGTAGTGCGACAGCTGGCGCGACCCTTCAGCTCCCCTGTGTGCATCTCACATGCCTGCAGTTGGCAGCTTGCCAGTCGCAAGTCAACCGCGAGTCCTAGCCGCGAAACTCTGCCTTCTTGTACATACTTGAGCTTTTCTTCACATCTTCTCACACACTACCCTTACAATGATCCCACCTAAATACAGGGTTACTAAGTGCTTAAATTACAAGCAAATTGGTACGGAATAAAGCCAACAAGATGGTTGATTAAATTCAACCTTACAATCTCCCCCTTTGGCTATTCCGTGACAAAACCCTACAACAGACTCTAGACTTAACGCGTGAGTTGGGAACAGTTGAACAAAACTCACTCACACCTAAATCTAGATTTTGAAAAGCTTTTGAACATATGAACAAGTAACTCCTGAAATACAACAACACAATAATATCATTGTATGCAGAAAACTTGAAATGCATATGGAGCAATAAAAGCATGATCAAGCAAAAATGGACTTAAGCAATAAAGCAGTAAATCATGGCCTGATCAACCATGCAATCACTACACAAAAGTGATTACTATGCTCATTCACACAAGGAATGAACATCCGGACATGTAAGGTGATAAGCTCAATTGAAGAGTATCACTTGCAAGTCCAACACTCAACCAATGCATACAAACATATATGCATCTAGGAACAATCCTACAAGGGCACAAGAGTGATGTACTTAAGATAATGCATAGCATTAACAAGTACTAAAGCAAAATGCATAAAGGCTGCATAAGCAAAGTGTTGCAAATACATGGTACAAACCATAAAAGCCTACAAATAGCATAAGTGCATGGAATCAAACCCTTAAAGCTTACATAAGCAACATGAGTACAAAACTTTTAAAACATATGCTGAATTAACTGAATGACATCATCAATATATAAATAAACCAAAGTGTTAAAAACATTCAAGAGTTATGAGTTTAATCCAAACCAAGACTAAATCTTATAATAACAACAGTTATCCAAAACATAGTATCAAAGCTATAAACATAATAACATATGAATATGTAAGCTCCCCCTCAAAACAAGCACTCCCCCTTAAGAGTTGCCCCAAAAATTCTCCCCCTTTTTAACCGGAATGGCCAAAGGGTCAGTGCTCCTGGTTGGTGTGAATGCTGTCAAACTTGGCTGAAAGTACATCCAATTGATCCTGCATTGCTATCATTCTTTCAGTATGCTGGTTTTGAACTTCTCTGAGTCCATCAAGCCTTTCCAGGATGATCTGAAATGCATCACGAGGTACAGCAGATGAAGTAGAAGCCCTGCTCCTCTTGACCCTTCTTCTTAGTGTGGAGGATGGTCTTGCAGCCTCTACTTCAGTCTCCATTGGATCACCTTCTCCTTGGTCACCCTCCTCTTCATCACCTGGAAGACGACTTTGTATCCTTGTGATGGTTAGTTTGTTGATTGCTGAAAGTGGAGTCATAGGACAGATATCTTGAGGAATTGGAACCCCTTTTGCTCTGAGAATTCTCATGATAAGGCTAGGAAAAACCAACTTTTCCCGTGAAGTAGTTCTGGATTCATCCATTATTGTGTCAAATATATGAGAGCATATGTCAATGAATGTTTTCTCCTTAAGCTCCATAAGGAAGATAGCTCTGGCATTAGTAAGAGTAGTCAATTTTCTGATAGGATACAAGTTGTACATCATTATGGTGATCAGGCACCTCATGTCAACAAGAAAGGCATTGGTGTTGAGACATCTTGCTTCTTTAACCCCACCAATCTGAGCCTGGACAGTGTCTAAGGATAACATCCTATCTCTGTAATTGACAAATTCATACTCCTCTAATCCTTCAAGCCCAAGTACCTCATCAATGTCATGGGCATCCAAGGTGAACTCCTTTCCTCTTACCCAACAGTCTAACTCCTCTTCTCTAATCTTGACATTAGAATAAAACCTCCTTATCAATGGCTCACACACTCTAAGTAAATCACCTAATAGTTTATCCCAACCTCTTCCCTCAAAGCACTCTGGAATAAAAGTGTCCTTCTAGTGGCTTTCGGTTTCTAATGCCCATTGCATCATAATCATGAGTCTTTTGGTTTCCTACTGGTTTTGGCTCGTTGTCTACCTCCAATTGCTTATATAGTCTTTTCTTCTTCTTCCTTCTAATTTGTTGCCCAGTTACATCAATTATTGATGGCTTGAAGAGATTGTACATTGCAAAGCCAAAGCCACTAGAAGTTGCATATCTTTTGTTTGCAAAATGGAGATATTTTGATCTTTTTAGCTTTGTTGTCAAGTTTCACCTCTAGTTTTTAATACCTCTGTAACAGAGGATTGATTTTTATTTGTATTTTTGCAGACAAACGGTGATTTTTTTGCTAAACCCAAGGTCTTTTGGGTCAATATTCAACTGGAATAACAAATTTTATAAACATTTGCTAAAATGCAACTGTCCAGGTTAAGTTTTATTTCTGTTTGTCCCTTTTGATTTGTTAGTATGACAGGAACTCAAAGATGAATGTCCCTTATAATCTGTTTGAACAGGTGCTCACATTGGACCAGAGCCTACAAAAGACAGAATTTTTGTTGTTATTATGGTATCACTAGTCACCCTTACTTTCCTACTTTGTCATTACTAATTTCAGAATGGCAACATAAAAGCCATTTTCCTTGATATTGTCTTTAACTGGCCTCCTTCCCATAAAAATTTATCATTTATGTTTCCTTTACTTATTATTGATACTGTCCTCGTTAAACTCTGATTTTCTTATTATTCCTAGACTTTTATGATTCTCTTAGTTTGAAGATTCTTTTGTAGTTTTTAATTTATATTAATTTTGTTGTACTTGCTTTTTGTAGAGAACTAGCCCCAGCTGAAATTGATGATATTTAGCTCAAGTGGAGTAGCTTGCTGCTTGCTCTTCTTGCCTGCCATATGTCTTTGAAGAGATATTATTAATTAAATAAATGTTGCATTCCTTCACATTGTGGCAAGGTGATCAATTTAATGTAGATTAATTGATACTATTAAATTTCCAACCTGTCTAAATTGGAGCAGCAAACTGGTGAGCCAATTAAGCCTATTACTATATATCCTCTGTCTATGGAGTGGTTTATTTTGGGCCTATTACTATACATCCCCTGTTTATTATTCAGAGATGAAAGTAAAATTACATCTTTTCTTCTATTACTTTGGCATAACTAGCATCAACAAGAAATTTAGGTAAGCTTTGTTTTTCTACCTCACTAAGCATGTGGATGGTCTTACATTTGATGTGAATTGATCTTGGTTTGGTTGATATTCCAAGTACCTTGCATAAATGTCAGAATTATAAACTGTTTTATATAATCCCTCTCTGTGTTCGATTTTTTGTCTTTTGCATGCGTCTTTCCCTCTCTTTTTGACTGAGTATATCTGTTTAATTTGTACATGTAGGGTATCTTTGAATTTTATGAATGTTTGACCGAGTACACTAACGAGACCAAATTGGATGACATTATTAGGTTTCTTTACATTCTATTTGCTTTTTTTTTTTTTTTTTTTTTTTTTTTTTTCAGCCATGGCTTACAAAGGTATAATCCTATTCTTTGGGGGTTCCTATAGGAAGTCTTGCAAGTAACCCAAATGGTCCATGTCATATAGACGATTTTAAGAGGGTTATTCAGGTATGGATTGTTAAAACTATTCGTTACATTAGCATTTTAGCTTTTGAAAACATATTTAGTATACCCGCTTCTGTCATTGCCTTTATTTGAATATTGCTCATTGCTGAAAGTCTTTATAGTTTGGCTTTGAGTTTAGAGAAGAGCTTGGCTTTCAATGTTAATGGGATTTACCCTTATAGTTGTTGGGTAATATGCTAGTTTTTCTATTTGTTGTTTTGCAACCCCTGCCTTTTTAGTGCATTTTAGAAATCTCATTTTGAGTCACTATTTTAACATTTTTCTTTAGATTACCTAAGTTGTTGGGTGCTTCTCTTACATGCATGCCATGTTCTAGGATTGTGCCCTATATTGTGCCTTTTTATTGAAAATGTTTTACCTATAAAAATAGAAAGCATCATACAATGTATGCTTCTTTTTTTGTTTGGGGGGGGGGGGGGGGGGGGGGGACTATCTTAATTTTCATTTGTTGCCTAATGTGTCTCCTCTCTCATTGTCTCTTGCTCAGCTTCCTCCCAATGCAGTTACATCAATTATTGATGGCTTGAAGAGATTGTACATTGAAATGCCAAAGCCACTAGAAGTTGCATATCTTTCATTTGCAAAATGGAGATATTATGATCTTTCCTGCTTTGTTGTCAAGTTTCAACTCTAGTTTTTAATACTTCTGTAACAGAGGATTGATTTTTATTTGTATTTTTGCAAACGAATGGTGATTTTTATTTGTATTTATGTTTGCCCCTTCTGATTTGTTAGTATGACTAGATCTCAAAGATGAATGTTCGATATACTCTATTTGAACTGGTGCTCACATTGGACCAGAGCCTACAAAAGACAGATTTTTTGTTGTTGTTATGGTATCACTAGTCACCCTCACTTTCCTATGTTATTTATGAAGGCTAATTAAGTTTAAATGCACTATAGAAACAACAACAGTGTTGCATCAACACTTAATACTAGACACTAGCAGCTTATTATAAGAGGCAGTTTATTAGTAAAGTTTTGTATCATCTTTGTAATTGAAGGTTAGGGTCATGTGCTTATTTATTGATTGTGTTATGTGCTTAATTGTTGATTAGTGAGGAGCCATGTGCTTAATAGTTAGTTAGTTAGATCATTAGATCACTGTAGCCAGCTGGCAGTTAGTGTTATTCAGTTAGTTGTGTTCATGAATTGTATAAAGGTATGGAGACGGATTGTAAGAGGCATGCAATGAGAATTCAGACTGTTCATATTCCTATTCTTCTCTAATCCCTTTCAATTCTTCTAAGAGGCATGGCTGTCCTTTTAGTCAGTCACTCACCATTTTTCCTTTGCTTAATCAGTTCTTATCAATCCTTTATTTACTTATTTTTCTTATTGTGCAATTCTAGTTTGTCCTGCATCAAATCTCTAGCCAACCCTAGGTTCTGAGTCCAAGTTCATCCATCTCTATTTTTCATGTTCTTTAATTTCCTGTTACAAAGTTTTGGTTTGTCCTGCATCATTGTGATAAAAAGTTCTTCGTTATCTCAGAAAGTTTCTTTTGTTCTTTGTTGTGGAGTTTGGTAATTCAATTTGAGTTGACATAGGGTTTTTGCTTTATCATGAGGTGGGCTTTCAAGTGTGTGTAAGAGATAGTGTCCATAATCTTCCTTCTCTTTTACTTTCGAAATTGTTAGATATTTTGTTGCTTCATACAGGTACTTGAAACAATGTTAACTTTGTTGGTGATTGTAGTTAAGGACATCGAATGCCCCGATATAGCTGATGTTATTGTCAAACTAAATCTTCTGAGTGCTTCAAATGCCCTTTAAAGAAGGTAAGGTAGTTCTTCCATTCCTTTGGTTTCTTTCTAAAAACTCCAATATGTAAATGTCCTTAACACCGTTAGCACTATCAAGTTTGCAACTCAGTGGTTCACTAAGTAATATTGCTACAGTTATCATTGCTTGAAGTTATGAGTCAAAACTAATGTTAGTTTATGTTTTGGTATTTGAAAAATGCTTCTGTATGGCTTTACATGAAATTTGGTAGATTGTGACCTGTTATGTTTGTTTTTGTTTCTTGGTGAAATTTTATGGCTTTGTTATACTTTTGAAGGAGAATTTACATATGATGTAAGTAATTTTGTCATATGTCTTTTGGTTTTTGGTTGGACAATAATGAGCTTATCCATTGATGTTGCCAAATTGTTTCTATAAGAACTTTTGTCAACCAAGTATTGAAATTCTTTTCCTTTTTGTTTTTTGGGTGAGATTGAGAGAATATTGCAGGTTTACTGCTTGGTGTCTTGGAAAAGTAAAAAGTAATATCCAATCCTTTAACCTTGATGACAATCCTATGTTGTGACTTCTTGATTAAGGTAGGGAGATTGTTATATTAGAGGTAATGTTGCACATGTTCCAACACTTGGCCTAATGAGTTTGACTGATTCCTGCTAGGTATTGAAATTCGAAGTTATTATGGTTGATTTGTATGTAGGTGAAAGTCTTATTTGTAGTGTTTTCTTTTTTGGATAAACATATTGATGCAGGGGATGTGATGGGTTGTTTGTGTATGGTTTTGAAACAATAAAAGGGCTGAGTTACTTGGAAAAAATTGATAGGTGGATAAGTACCTCTGCAAGAACACTTAGTTCAAAATAGCACAAGCTAACAATTCATTCAATTACTAAAACTGATTTACAAAAAGTTTACATTCTCTTACTTATACTAGTTTTTTGGCATTGGCAGCCTCTAAATGACTAGTGTCTAAATCCTATAAACTAATGATTAAGAAATCTTCTAACCAACTAATTAGTTACAAGTGGATTAGGATATAGGCATATAGTTGCTTGAAATGCCCTGCATTAGGACTCTCCCTCTTAAGAAGCACTTGACCTCAAGTGCTCTTGGTTGCCACAATATTTGTATAAAGTTATAGGATGATACAGTTGTCTTGTATGATGAGTTTGCTGTTGTTGCAACACACCAACGGCTGTTGCTTCTACACAGCCAAGTCTGACACAAATGAAGCACCAATGCAGATACATTTGCATTAAGAGGACTCCCTTTCTTGAGAGCAAACTTATTCTCAAGTTTGGTTGACTTTTCAATTGTAAAACATGTACACCAAATTGAACATTAAGTGTTTTGCCTCGCTAATGATCAATCATGCATATTTTGACACTACTAGGCTTTATTCTTCACTAGTGACTCAACCTTCTTCATCTTAACCATTGGCTTGGGGCTTGCCTTCCCTTTTTTTGGTTGCAAGGAGTGTGGATGCACTAACTTGTACATGTTGTGTGTGTTGCACCTTTTGCCCACGATAGTTTCATATGATTTTTCACATCTATGTAAAACATGGAACCGATTCATGGCAACCTTCTCGCAAAGAACATAACCTTTATGCTGTCTATCGTCCTCCACTTCTTATTTTAGAACTTGCATAACCCTTGTTGCTAATGGAGAGTCATTTGCTTCCTTAACAACAACATTTGCTCGTTCTTCCACATACTGACCATGCACAGATTCTACCATACTTATTATGCATTTAGTCAATTCTTGTCCTCCCTCGCCAATTTGTTCTTCAATGTAGCTATTAGAAACAAGATGTCCAATGTCTTGGTCTTCTAACTCTTTAACTAGAAAGTCTTGATCTTCTATCTCTTCAACAACCAAGATTTCACCCTTTGACAAAACAGGTTGGTTCTTGGCTGGTACCTTGGAAGCCTTACTTGAGTTAGCAACATTTGATCCATTTTCAACCTTCTTGGTGAAATTGGATGTTGCATCACCACTTCGAGCACTGATTTTAGAAGTGAAAGGAACTAATTATGCCCCCATGACTTGATGATTCTCAATCAGCACTGCCCTATTGAAAGCTTCTGAAACAGTCTAGCTGTTTTGGAGGAAATTGACATCTTGGATTTGCACTTTACTGTAAAGGGTGTGACTGTAGTTGTAAGTCATGAATTGCTCTCTAAGCTTCTGTTTCATCTTCTCCCAAGTATGAATCTTGGTTGTTCCTTTCCTCAATCTTTGAATCTTCAACTGCTCCCACCAAGATCTTGCCTTGCCTCTCAAATTAGTTGCTGCCAATTTAACTTTTTTGGATTCTGGAATATCATAACAAGCAAAGATCTCTTCAACTTGGCTAAGCCAATCCACAAACTCCTCATGACCCAAGTTGCCATCAAATTCAGGGAATCCAATCTCAAATCTTGATTCCCAATTCTAGTTTGGCAACTTTGATTGAACCATCACAGGATTGCGGTTGTGCCACTCTAGTTTTTGCTTGGGAATATGAACAAAGAACTGCTTATAATCCCCCCCCCCCACTTGAAGTTGCACTTCCAACAACATCATGCTGATTGTGTTGTTG
Source organism: Quercus gilva (assembly GCA_023621385.1). Taxonomy (NCBI): domain Eukaryota; kingdom Viridiplantae; phylum Streptophyta; class Magnoliopsida; order Fagales; family Fagaceae; genus Quercus; species Quercus gilva. The sequence continues at coordinate 60,021,927 of CM042477.1, forward strand.
TTTCCTATCTCTTCTCAATTCCACTTTAGCTTCTAAGCCATTTTGAACCCTTATACACCTTGGTCCATTGGTTGCAATATCATCTTCCTCCACTACAAGAACAGCTTGCATCTTGCCCTTATCCTTTCTTGTCTTCTCAAACACCATGGCTTCTTGCTACTACAAACTAATTGCTAGCACATATGAAGGCTTTGGTTTTGGTAAGAGAGGTATTTTAGGCTAGGAAAAGCAATCAAGACTGAATCTTGATAGGTTCTTGGACAAAAAATGAAGAAACAAATTGCAAATGAACTTGAATCCTAAGGATCTCAACTGATACCAATTTGATGCAGGGGATGTGATGGGCTATTTGTGTATGGTTTAGAAACAATGAAATGACTGGGTTACTTAGAACAAATTGATAGGTGGATAAGTACCTTTGCCAGAATACTTAGTTCCAAATAGCACACAAAGACTAACATTCTCTTACTTATAGGCATTCAATTACCAAAACTGATTTACAGAGATTTTACATTCTCCTACTTATACTAGTTGTTTGGCATTGGCAGCCTCTAGATGGTTGATTAGTGTCTAACTCCTATAGGCTACTGCTTAAGAAATCTTCTAACTAACTAATTAGTTACAAGTGGATTAGGATATAGGCATATAGTTGCTTGAAATGCCCTGCATCACTGATTCATTGCTTTTTTGACATTTTTACTCAGTTTTATTTGATCTTAGGCATCATTTTTCTGTAGACTAATTGGTTTTTACGATGTCAACTAAAAAAAAAAAAAAAAAAACTAACCTAGCATGAATGAAGGTGCACAATCTAAATACAATTGTTAGTCATAAAAGCTTCACTAATTTAGATTGCCCTGAATAAATAATGTTTGGAAATATATGGAGAATTTTTGGCTGCATAGAACACTTCTTTGCCTTTTTAGTTTGGAAATATATGAAGTTAAAAGGGAGTAGGGATAAAGGGAAGTCTTTTTTTTTCCTTTCAGAAAACCGTTTATGTTTCTCATAGGTGTAAATGTTTTCTGCCTATATACTATAATTTTCCGTTGACTAAAATTTTCTGACACACCAAATACCTGAAAACACAATATCAATTTATGCCAAAAGCAAATGAAACCTAAGAGTTTTGTTGTTTTCTGGATTGGTAAGTAGTTATACATGCACTCAAAGGTTCTTGAATCATGACCTCCTCACACTCCTTTCCATTATTGTTGGAAGCAGAAGTGCCATTTAAGCGAGAGCTCATTGGCTAAGACCTTAAAGATTTTGTGATGCTTTGTTTGCTTAGAATGGAGCAAGTGACCCTGCCAAAGCATAAAGTTGGGGACTGCATTTTTTTGTTGTTGTCTGGTATAGAGATTTATAAATTCATCTTTTTCTAAACCTAAATATTTGGCATGTTGGTCAAAATTACCTATTTTGAAAAGGAAGAAAGGATACAAGCTTTGGGAATAGAATTTATCTCTTTTTCGAAATTGTAGAACTTTTGAATGCTCCTAGAACCTGCATTTTTAGTGTCATTATTAAATTTGAGAAATTTATTTATTTGACTTTCTTGTCCCTGACTTTTTCATTATTTTATTTCTAGGCAACAACCAGCCTTGCTTTTGTTATGGGAATGGAATTAAGGTTAGTAAGCTTCGCCATATTTTTCTAAGTATCAAAAAATTAGGGAAGCATGTTTATTATTTATTTATTTGTTTATGAAGTTGAATATAGTTGAGTCTTTACTTTTCTTGCTAGTGGTGTAAGGCCCTTTGGAGTTTCTCTGCTGGTTGCTGGGTTTCATAACTATGGACCATAATTATACCAAGTAATTTTTTTTCTGATATGCTTTAAATTATAGTCCAATTTAGGATTGGATTATCTAATGGTTTGCACCTCGAAACATTTCTGCCTACAGAAAAATTCTTTCACACTAAATTTATGAAATTCTTTTGGCATTGCCTTGTCTCAAATGCAATATGATTTACTCTTTAAAATATTAATCGATGCTGTTAGTGACCTAAAATTGGCTAGTTCTAAATGTGAATTTTCCACTCTGGTTGTAGCATAAAAAGAGAGTATAAGTATGTGATGAAAGTTTCTTCTATTACTTTGGCTTAATTAGCACCAATAAGAAATTCAGGTCAGCTTCGTTTTCCTTCCTCACTAAGCATGTGGATGGTCTTACACTTGATGTGAATTGGTCTTGGTTTGGGTTAATATTCCAAGTACCTTGCATAAATGTCACATTTATAAACTATTTTATATAATCCTTCTTTTTGTGTTTGATTTTTTTTTGTCTTTGGCATTTGTCTTTCCCTCCGTATCACTTTCTCCTCAAATCCCCAAACTGAACCATTGTTAACCACACCCCTCTGTTGTGGTGTTGGTTTTAATTATGATTGATTGATTATATCTGTATAATTTGTACATGTAGGGTATCTTTGAATTTTATGAGTCTTTCACCGAGTATCTGACGATTTTGCAATTTATAATTTTTTAGATATTTAAGAATTTTTTATTTTTTTTGGTTAAATTTCTGTAACACTAATAAGGCAAAATCATTTTCCAACCTTCCAATTTGTTGGTGTTGATGATGAGAAAAGCTAGAAGTGCTAGTAAGATTGTTTGCTGGAATTTGCTTATTTTTACTGGTTTGTCATTGGTTCACTCTCTTTTTTTTGGGGTCTATAAGATTAATTTAGAGATTTTCATTTTGAACGACTTATTTACAGAAATTAACCAATGGCTTGAGTAGTTTTTTTAATGGGATAATAATCTACATGAATGAGTTATTTCTTTTTCGCAATTTTTTTTGGTGTGGAGAATTTGTTTAACTCTAAAAACAGAGCAAAAAATGAGTTTTTTTTTTTTTAATTAAAATGCATAGTTCATAATTTTTTTTTTTTTTTGTGGGTAGGTGGAGCCCTTTTCTTGTGCTAAAATGTTATTTCTAACAGATGCTTTATAACAGTTCCATTGTGTGTGTACTTAAAAATTGTGTATCCAACTATGCTACAAGAATTAGCTTATTTTAATGCTAGTCTCTTGGTTCCTTTTTAAAATACCATAGATACCATCGTAACACTTAACCATTGATAATATTCTATCAATTTTGTAAAACTTTGACGTTCAAGTTGGATGTTGATAATGTTGTCATGGCTTAATTGGATTCCTAAAATTGATTACTAGTAACTAATTATGATGTCATATATTTATGGGATTCAAATTTTCTTTATTCTTTTGATCCCCTGAAATTTTTTGTAAAAGCATGAATCCATAAGCTATTGGACTTATCTTTGTAATTGCATCTGGCACTCTTGGAGTCCATGGGGGCTAATGGATCTACTGGATCTAAAGCTGTTGCTGCTGCAAAAAAGAATGCGGCTTTATTGATTGCAAGAGTTGGTTCCTTGGATTTATCTACAATTCCCTCAATATTCTGTGTTTCAACTGCCTTTCAATATCCTGCAGGTGAGTCATGGCTTCAATATTTTGTGGAATCTTATAGTTATTTTTCCTCAAAATCTATCTTCTTATTCTATTCTTTACATAATGAAAGTCTTTGGTGACTTTTCTTTTGTGCAGAATATTAGGTCATGGAATCTTGCACAGGTAATTTCCTTCGAAACGATTTGTTATCAAACGATTTGGTGAGCTTGAATCATTTACTACTTGTGTTTTATTGTTGGACCATGCAGAGGAATGTTTTCAGGTTTTATGACTCTACTACCCCAATTTCCCATGTTAAAAAATTTTAATGCTGATATATCTACTAGGGCAACAAAGTTGGATGGGGACCTAAGGCCATATGCTCTCTTATCTCTAGATACCGATATTCTTTTCCTAAAATTTAAAGGTTTCTTTATTGAATTAAGATGCAAGTTAAAAGAATTTGCTATGGTGACGTAGGGTTGAGATCAAAATTCTCTTTGGTTTTGTCAATAATCTCATATTAGTACTTTTCTCCTTATTGTGTTTAAAAAAATTTATATTGAACGTAGATTACTTTGTTGCTGCTGCTTTGTTAGATTTTATTTATGTTAGATTCTAAGACTTTAGGAACTAATGTATTAGAACTTCAATTTGTATTATGTTGGAAAACCATGATTAAAACATTGAGTCTAGGTTTAGACTTGCTCAAAGTATGCTTATTTGTAAAATTGGAATCGAGTGATTGCAGAATTTATTGGACTAAATCTGCGAGGTTCGATCGGTCGAAAATTAGACTTAATCGATCGAACTACGTGCAGATTTATTTTTCTGCAAAATTCTAGTTCAGCTCAAACTCTACTTAAACATATTGGGTTTCAAGTAAAACACTCCTATATATTAGGAAAACCCTAAAACGTTTTTTCAAGATTTTTAGAGAGATTAGAGTGCATCTTGTGCCTCTTTTACAGATCTAGGGTTTTGTACTCAAAAGCTCTCTATGGTTGCTTTATTTGCTGTGTGTGAATCTCTTATGAGATCTGAGAGGTAGTTGCCTTCACACATGCTTAGGATTACCAAGAAGGATATTTCTTTGAGCGATTGATGATCATTCAGTTGCTGCACTAAAGAGCTTAAAGATACACAAGCAAGTGTGCTTGTACTTGCTGGAGAATCCAAGAAAGAAGGAGTCCGTAGTATTGGAGCTTGCACGTGGTCCTGTCAGTAAGTTTTCTACTGGTGGGTAGCAATAGGATGTTAGTGGTATAAGTCGCTATTGTATAAACTTCGATTCTTTCATAGTGGATTCAGTTTTACCTTGAGGATAGCTAGATTAAATCCTCCCCAAGTTTTTTACCAGTTTGGTTTTCCTAGGTTATCATATCATGTGTTCTTTATTTTCTGCACTTTGCATGATATGATTGTTTTGTGTTAACCTAGAACTGTTTAATTTGACTAAGCAATCACTTGGCTAATTAACTAGGTTTATCTGGTTGTGTTTTAAGGGGGTCTAAAAACAAACAATTTACGATTGAACTCAATTCTTTCTTAAGGGGTCTAAAAACACACTTGTATATATATATATATATATATTTTTTTTTTTTTTTTGTGTGTGTGTATCTTCCACATAGTCATTTTTAGTCAATATTTTATTATTAGAGCTTGGGATTTGTGTTTTCTCTAGTTGCATTCTTAGAGTTTGCTTAATCCTTGGGGTGATGCATTTGCAGTGCTTTAACTAAGGTTGATTTGATTTTGTTGCTTGTCAATGATACATCCTTTCGAGTAGTCTTAAAATTATTGCAATTTAAAATTGTCCTAAACTATGTAGCTGGGATTCTGTGTTTTCAATTAGCTCATGCGAAAAGTCATTACCAACATCACTAAGGGTTTGCGCTTTTATGTAGTGCTTGTTCATCTATCCTATCATCTAGCTTTTGTTGATGTTTTCTTGCTTTTATTTGAATTGGGTTATCCTGTTATGGTGGAAACTCCATGTCCAGTTTGGATTGCCACTTGTTTTCTATTTATGGGAAGCATGATTTTTTGTTGTTTTCCATCGAGTCTCATTTGGCAATATGCTCTCTTTTCCTATCATATTTGTTTATCTCTACTATGTGCATAAGAATTTTAAGGATCATTTTTTGCTTGTTTTAATTCTTTCTAATATTTGGGTCCTTCACTGCTTTTCCTAGGTTTCAATTTCGAGGTGGATTCTAATATCAAATTCATAGGCTAAACTAACAATGGCTCTTATTAGCTCCCAAACAAGCATCTAGACATTATTACTACTTCTACCTTGTCTATGGAGTGGTTTTTTTTGGGCTTTTTACTATATAACCTCTATTTATTATTCAGTTTTCGTTGCCTAATTTTATAGTCTATGCAAAGTCTTCTGCAGTGGTATGGGACCAGATTTTTGAGTTTTGGTTTGAAAAAGTAGGAAGCAGGAAAAACAATATCATAGATTGTATAGAGTATGTGGTTTCCATTCCAATATTTTGCTAAGTTGTGGTATGACATGTTTATCATCTTGATGCAAGCTATTATAAACTATTTAATCATTAGTCTGTTCCTTGTTAATCTACTGCCTTAGGTGTAAAGCTGACTAGTATTTTGCACACAAATCACAAAATCAAGCACACAAAATACAAAATTTCAAGAATTTATCCTCTTTAATTACCTTGGTCATATTGCAAATGTGGGAACCAAATCGGTGCCAAGTTTTGGGAAGTGGTTTGTGTCAAGCATGGCATCGATTCCACTAGTGGCAACTGCAGTGACTCGGAACTTCAACTCAATAGGGTTAACATGTACTACAATGAAGCGAGTTCTGGTAAATTTGTGCCTCGTGCTGTTCTGATGGACTTGGAGCCTGGGGCCATGGACAGCTTGAGGTCTGGTCCTTATGGCCAGATCTTTAGGTTGGACAACTTCGTTTTAATTCTTTCTAATTTTATGTTTGTAATGTTTGATTTGAAATGTGAAATGGGTTAGTAATGTTTGAGGGTTATTATTTTTCCACAATTTTTTAACTTTTTGAAAAATGTTTTTGTAACAATGTGTGTTTGTTTTTTTGGGGGGGTTTAGGGTTTCAGGTGTGTCACTCATTGGGTGGTGGAACTGGGTCTGGAATGGAGATGTTTTTGATTTCGAATATTAGGGATGAGTACATGTTTTGGCCTTACTGAATTATAGTTATGATGATAGACTAACGTTCTTGGTTTGTTGATAGTATGAAATAAACACAGCCTAAAAGATCTAATTGTTGGGAAATTTACTAACATAGCCTGCAAGTTTTTTCTAACTGTTTGTTTGCGCTGTCACTTAAATGTCCATTTTAATTTCCATCCAGGTAGATGCCACTTTGGTTCTCCTTGGAAACATAATTTTATATGTGAGTGCCAAAATGTGTATCCTCTTAGATTGTATTCTCACACTTTATTTGCATGGTGTGGCTTTCCAGTAAAAAAAAAAATTTAGAATGATGTTGAAACGCTTTTGCTCTGTCATTACTAATTTCAGAATGGCAACATAAAATCCCTTTTCCTTGATCTCGTCTTTAATTAGCCTCTTTCCCATAAAAATTTATCATTTATGTTTCATCTACTTATTATTGATATTGTCCTTGTTAAACTTTGATTTTCTAATTATTCCTAGACTTTTATGATTCTCTTATCTTGAAGTTTCTTTTTTAGTTTTTAATTCATATTAGTTTTGTTGTACTTGCTTTTTGTAGAGAATTAACCCCAGCTGTAATTGATGTATTTGGTAGAAGTGGAGTAGCTTGCTGCTTGCTCTTCTTGCCTGCCAATATGTGTTTGAAGAGATATTATTAATCAAATTTGTGTTGCATTCCTTCACATTGTAGCAGGGGTGATTAATTTAATGTAGATTAATTGATAGGATTAAATTTCCAACTTGTCTGAATTGGAGCAGCAAACTGGTGAGCCAATTGACTAGTGTCCCTTTTTTTAGTGCACTGGTGGCCTTATGCTGGAAAATAGCATACTTTGTCAGACATAACATTTCAAACACTCATTAAAAATGGTTTTACCAGCTAATTAATGTTTTTCATGTTGTTCCAGGATATGTGGTGGGGTTTATTGCCTTGCCTCTTCACGTGGCCGACTTAAGCAGTCCTAAATCATCAAGCCTTTGGCCGATTCCAATTAGGATGTTAGCTACAACAATGGGAGGGGTACACAACCCCATGAGACTGTCTGAAATTATCTTAGAATCACATTCAAAAAACACATCTCATATACATCTCCCAAGCAAAGAGAACTCCTTCCTCCGTGGCCTTTGCTTCTATCTCGAAAGGTCCTAGTGGTTGGAAACTCAGTTTACTCATAGCTGCTGTAACTCTCCCCTCATGGTCTCTAATCACCACGCCTACACCAGCACACCGAACTTGATTAAAAATTGCACCATTCACAAGAACTAGTGAATGTCATCGGTGTAAGTGCATTTTACTTTGATTACATGTCAATGGAAACAAATTCCTTTTGATTCTCCATGCTTGCTTCTTTATGGTCTTTTAAATAGAAGGACTAAGGAGAAAAAATTTCGCATTACTCAGGTCATTTATATGTTTTGTCAATTTTAGTTGACAGTTTAATTTACATGATATGTGCAATAGACACTTTTTTGTTAGGTACAAATGTGGATGTAAGCACTCGTAAATTGTTGATTTTCCATTAAATGGCAGAAACCACAGTATGTTTTATTCTTGTGCAAGATAGAATTTGTTACCAGGATGTGCTTATTTTAATGGTGGAGGGTTGACATTTCCGTCCAGTATGGATTTACAACTTATACAATGGCACTACTATAACAACAGTTAACTAATCAACCTTTTAATTTTGATGGTTACATTCTAGAATTATTGTATTGGACCTTTGTTAACATTGTGACATACATTGTTAGTTGTAGCCTATTGTTCTTTCTAAAACACTTATCTCTTGAGGGAATTTTGTGTGGGAAGCAGCGTGACAGTTCTGTGCCATCCATGGGCAGGGCAGATGACAGAACTAGTTTAGTTAATTTGCAGAGTTGTACTTTAGGTTTAATGTAGGCCATACGGAGAGGGCGGAGCAATAGAGCATTTAAAGGGTTAGAATGGTCCACGACGGGTTTTAAGATGCTTTTATTGTATTCCTTATGTGAATGGATGACTGCTTTATCATTCCATTCATGTTCTAATATGTTCAAGTTTCTTGATGATTGTAATTTTCCTTGATTTGACCACCTGCATGTAATTCTTGTGTGCAAGGTGATGTTCATATTTTCCTGTTCTTTAATCTCCTATTACAAAGCTTTGGTTTGTCTTGCCTCATCATGATAAAAAGTTCTCTGATATCCCAAGAAGTTTCTTTTTGTGCTTTGTTGTGGAGTTTGGTAAAACAATTTGAGTTTGCTAATACATCTTATTTATTGACTTGGGGTTTTTGCTTTATCATGAGGTGGGCTTTCAGGTGTGTAAGAGATATAGTCCATAATCTTCCTTCCCTTTTACTGTCGAAATTGTTAGATATTGATTTTATTTCTTCGTACATGTACTCGAAACAGTATTAACTTTGTTGACCATTGTAGTTGAGGACATCGAATGCTCCGATATAGCTGATGTTATTGTTGAATTGAATCTTCTAAGTGCTTCAAAAGAAGGTAATGTAATTCTTTCATTCCTTTGGTTTGTTTCTAGCAACTGCAATACGTAAATGTCATTAACACCTTCAGCACTATCAATAGTATATCAAGATTAATATGCTTTTGTATAATAGTAAGCTTATCTACTGATGTTGCACAGTTGTTTTTTTATAAGAACTTTTGTCAACCAAGTATTGCAATTCTTATCCTTTTTGTCTTTGGTGTGAGATTGAGAAAATATTGCAGGTTTACTGCTTGGTGTCTTGGAAAAGTTAAAAGTAATATCCAGTCCTTTAACCTTAATGACAATCCTATGTTGTGACTTCTTGATCGATGTAGCGAGATTGTTATCTTAGAGGTAATGTTGCACATGTTCCAATTGGATCTCTTAGAGGTGATTGTTAGGAAACATTATCTAGGACATTAGGTGAACTGCCCTGTTTCTTAAATTCTTCTCACCTTGATGTACCTTTAGTAAAGCATGTAGTGTTGGTGTATCTTCTTTTGTTAGTACTCTCAATCTTGTTAAGATACCAGAATCATAATTAGATTGGTACGTGAAAGTATCATCCTTAAATTGTGTTCACCCAATTCCTTACCTTTTGGAAGGACCATCGTATCAGCCTAAAACTTATGGAGACATAGGGAACGTCTCTCAATCCCTCAAAAAAACTGTCTCAGTTTTGCTGGAACTAAGACCAGAGTTCACTAATTTTTTGATTTCCAGATGGATGATGAAGTCAACTTTGGCGTCAAGAATGAAAGAGTCCCCTCAAACATAGCATCCTATGGGGTTCTTATTCTATCTCTGACTTTTATTTTCACTGATTTGAAAGGTAAATTAGATCTGTTATATGTTTTTTAACTCTTACAATTTCAATTGGGTTTTGTTCTAAATTTAAATTAAGGAAAAAATATTTTTAAATATATTTGGTAATGGTTTTTTTTTTTTTTTTTTAAACATGTCTCTATTGGATTTAAATCTTTCAATTTCTTTCTCTACAGTGATGAAGTGGAATCTTTCTACATTCTAGAGTTTCTAATTTCATTAAAGCAAAGGTACTAATTTCTTTTCCTAATATTCTCTTCATTTATGATTTGCCGTCAATTTAAGAATTTTGATTCATAATCCTTTTCCTCTCAATTTGTTGAAATCAGGGAAAACCCTACAAGATGAAATCTTGCTGAAATTTAAATGGTTGGTTATCTTTTAAACTTAATAATTTCATTTTAATTTTCAGGTCATTGTTTTTCCTCTTACCTATTCTGTTATTTGTAACGGGGAGTGAAATTTTAGGATTTTGAATATTTGCTCAAGGTTTTTTTTTTTTTTTTTTTTTGCCATGAAGAGTTTTCTAATGAGCATATAAGTGACAAGTGGTTTATGTGAAGGAAGAATTTTTCTACAATTGCATTCTTCATATCTTTTTGGTTCTTTAACCTGCTTCTACAACAATTTAAAAAAAAAAAAATATTTAGTGATTCCAATAGTAGTGTACTTTTGAAAGTAGTTTCATTGTTATAAACTTTATTATGTGTGTAACCAACTTGATTCTATTTTTTGGTTCCTAAGTTATTTGTTCTCATTTTTCTATTCTTTTTAAAAATTTAGATATGCATTGTAGCACCTATCCAACTTCTTTACATTTATTTTCCTCAAATTTCTTTTTGGGCCTTCATAATTACTCTAAACTGATATAATTAACTTGCTATTTTGGTACCATTTTTCTATACCGTTGAATATAAAAAAAGAGGGCTACCTCATGCACACATATTGCTTTTCCTACATCCTGATGACAGACATCCTATACTACAGCAATTAATTTAGACATATACAACAAAATCACGTTGCTATCAATTAATAAGAGCCAAGGTCAATGTTTGCAACATATTGGACTTCATTTAGATAGACCATTTTTCAGTCATGGATAGTTATATGTTACCGTCTCCAAAGTTACAAGTAAAAATGGCCTTAGGGTACATATTGTAGAAAATGATTATGGTGATCATTTCATACAATAAATATTGTATATAAAGAAATATTCTATAATCTGCCTAGAGGTAACAAATACTGTTTTTTAAAATTATTTCAAGTTGTTTATAGTGTGAATTAGATTGTCACTTATACAATCTTTGCAAGCACTAGATTTTTCTCCATTGTTATATACAAACTTTACTGATGTTTAGAATGTTCAAATATTACAAATTTATATCACAGTGGACTACACAACTTTGAAGCAAATATCAGTGGACAAAGCCAACTCGATTGTGAAAGTTAGAGTTTTACGAATGTGGGATGCAATTAACATAGCAAACGACCATGACCTGATCAATCTTGATATGATATTGGTTGACAAAGTGGTAAATTCAAAATTTCTCATTCTTTTATTCATTGTGGTTCATAGGAATGGTAGATGAGAATATCACATTGTCAGGTAAGTTTAAGATCTGGTATGATTCAAGTTTTTGGTTGTTTTGTTGGGGTTTTATTTTTTATTTTTTTGTTTTTAGAAAAAAAATACATTAGTTTTTCCCTATGTAGCAATTTAGAATGTGGGACCCTCTATGATAGTGGGTTTTGGATGCAATAATAATGGTTGCAAATTTGCCACTCTTAAGACTTGATTTTACACAAATTAAATTTTTACTGTTGGGTGATTCCTCGAATATGAAAGTTGATATATCATGATCATTGTGTGTGCATTATGTTTTTGTAATCATTATCATATATTTGTTTTAATTCATCATACAAGCCTGAAATCATTTGCAATTAGCCGATATAAGGAGTATCTATACATTTCATTTTTAATCATCTATTGTAAAATTATTTTTAGGTTATTCGAATGTTGCGGCCTATAATTTTCTAATACTTTTTATAATACTAGAAAAATGGGGTATCATCAATCATGGAATTACGTTTAGTTTATTAGAACTACATACTTTTGTAGATTGTAAGAGAGATTAGTAAAAGGCGGATAACTAATAGCCAAAACCGCATAGCTCCACAAGTGTACTTATCCAATCCATAGTTCAAGTATAATTCTTATATTTACATTTAAATATATTTACTACTTCAGTAGGATGTAGATTATATTTACATTTGAATTTTAAAGGTATAGTGTATGCTATGTAAGGAAATGACTGCATACTTAGTATCATGCATCTTGGAAATGTTTATTTTATTAGTGCAAAAATGGACTTAGATGAGTAGTTGGGTAGTATCAAGGAAAAGTTTAATATGGCATACCAAGTCTTATGTTATTATGGAATGATTTTTGTCATCACTACCACGCACATTAAGCAAGCTTTATTTAGATTGGGAGATGATGAGATATTCTTGAGGTTGGTTTGTATTTTTTTTTTATAATTAAAATTGTCTTATCAAAGTTAGTGCTATATTTGATGTACAAATCTCTTTGATTTTTTTTTTTTTTTTTTTGGTTTTAACTTAGTTTCATCTGTTCAATTTCTTTTGATGACGAAGAAGTATCAAGACGTAGAATGTGAAACAAACAACAATCATACTTCTCCACCAATTTGCTTCCAAGGAGCTAAAACTTCATTTTTTAACTTAGTTAATCCAATTTTATGTGAGATGTAAATGTCAATTCTCTTGTTTGTTTAATACTAGTTTGATTTGGAGCTCATTAGTCATTAAATTTTTTTTTTTTTTTATAATCTTTGGATTACTATTTTGATTTTTCTAATTAGTTGGATTATTTTTATCATATTTGAAGGACAAATTTCGAGCATCAACATTGGGATTAGAATTTGGTATCTACTAGAAATGAAGGCGGGTCGGGTTCTTCAACTTGGGTGAGTCAACTTCACTAAGCCTTCACTTCCATGATTTTTTGTTATGTGTTTTGTTTTCGGAAGCAATTTCACATTTTTAATACTATTTCCTCTGTATTTGTTCATGTAGGTTTGCTTCAAATTCTGGAATTGAGGCCAAAGGTTGCATTAAGGTTTACTTGGGTATGATATAAGTTTTGAGTATTAATTTATTTCTTTATATTAAATTTTTTTTGTTTTATGTGTTTTTGTTTTAGGAGGCAATTTCACATTTTTATATTGTTTCCTTTGTGTTTGTTCATGTGGGCCTGCTTCAAATTCCAGAATTGAGGCGGCCAAAGATTGCATTAAGGTTTACCTGGATATGATTTAGCTTTTGAGAATTTTTTTTTTTTTTTAATATTAAAATTTATGTTGGATTCTGTTGATTTTAATGTTTTTTTAGTTTATTTTTGGTTGATTGTTATGTTCTGCTTGCATGCATTAGTAGTTAAAAGGCATATTTGGGTTCTCTATTTCCCTGTTTGGCTGGTGAGAAAATATGTAAAATTTCTCTGGGCTATTTGCTTTGTCTAAAAGGATAGGCAATGTGCCATAGTATAGTGCTCATATGCAAGTGTCAATTTGCAATTAGGCTCTTTCGTTACTTTTCATAGGTTTTGTTTCCATTTTTTTGAGCGGATTATTAACTCCAGTCCCAATGAGTAAGCGTTTGAAATTTCTCTTGCAATTCTTATGCTTTTTTGTCTGTCTTGTTTAATTTTTGGTCATTTGGTGTTGGCAACCTTTATATCAATTTCAATAGCTAAATGACAATGCCTCTTATAGGTATTGGGTAGTAATATAACAATGTGACTTGAATATGGTTGTAAAAGGAAATCAAGATAGTGCTTTCCCTTCTACCGGCATGAGTTGGGCTTTTGGGGAATTATATGGATTTAACTTATGTTTTTGATTTGCTTCATAATTTGTTAACTTGTATTTTTGCTAATTAATTTCCTTGTTTCCAAATACCAGGAAGCAGAGAAGAGCTTGGCTTTTAATGTTAATCGGAATTACCTTTATATTTGTTGGGTAATATGCTAGTTTTTTCTATTTGTTGTTTTGCAACCTTTGCCATTCTTAGTGCACGTTATAAATCTTATTTGGAGTCACTCTTTACTGTTATTTATCATAATCTTTTTAGCATTTTGCTTTAGGTTTCCTAAGTTTTGACTGTGCTTCTACCCTAACCACTTGTTTCCGATCTACTTTAGCTTTAACAATTGTTCGTTGGGGTTTTTGATTTTCTCTTTTATTTGCTTTATTTCAATTTAAATCTTGGATGGCAGTTTTGGAAAATGATAACTATTTATTTCAAAGACAATATATCCGTATAAAAAGTTGAATCCTCTAAGCTGGACTAAAAATATGGGATGGATGCAAGCAGTAAGTCAGGTCTCTTATGTGTGTTCATTTTGTTTAGAGCTACTGATTTGATGGTTGACCAAGTTCTTGCAGTGCAAAACAAGAAGGAATAAAAGTATGCAAATCCCATTAAATTGAGCCAGTTTGTGGATTTCATCAAGCATGAAAAACTCCAAACTGAGACCATCATTATCGGGCCAAACCAATGTAAGTTTTCATTGGTTGACTGTGTCTTGCAATTTCAATGCTAATGTTCTAGAAAAACAAGTTCCTTTTTGATACTTTTTTGCTTATATGTAATTGAAAACAATCTGAAGGTTTATTAAAATTTCTAGTTTATTAAAATTTCTAGTTACAGTGATGTTTTTTCTTAGCTTGATTTTCAGGGTCTCGTGGCTTTCATATAACCCCTTACTTTTCATGTTCTTTGAGCAACAACTCATATATCCTTTGATCTCTTGACATGGGCTTTGATCTAATATCTTCAAATCAGAGTTCAAGTTGGTAATATCACAGGTTTAAACACATTTCTCTCTAAATATGTGAATTATCTCTCATTTTCTAGAATGTTATGGTTGCTTTGTTTCAAAGCCGTCCCTCTTTCTTTCAATGATTTCAAAATTCAAATCACCTAAAATTTTGGCTACCAATTAATATATGCTTTTATTTGATCTCAAGTTCAAAAGATACAGTCTCTCACATAAAATATTCGAGTTGTTCGATTTGGTACTCCACGTTGTTTGAAAAGAGGCTGAAAATTGTGACTGCCTTCAAGGTATAAAATTGTCATGTAATTTCATGTTTGTAACATTTGATTTGAAATGTGAAATGGGTCGGTTTCAAGAAGGTAGAAGGTGTAGCACACATTATTTACAGGATGGTATACCAGCACTATTTGCAACCAAAAAAGAGGAAAGTAAACCCCAAGCTAATGGTCAAGATGAAGGTTGGTTCAGTTGTGTGGGACTTCGCTATGCAGAAGCAGCAACCTTTGGTGTGCTGCAAACTGTAAACTCATTACACAATGCAATTGCATCATCCTAGAAGATAGAAATTCATACAAATCTTGTGGCAACCAAGAGCACTTGAGGTCAAGTGCTTCTTAACAGGGAGAGTCCTGATGCAGGGAATTTCAAGTTGTTGCATCCTAGTCCTCTTGTAAATATTTAGTTAGTTAGTTAGATGACTGCTTAAGCATTAGCCAATAGGATTTAGACACTTGGCAAGCACCTAGAAGGCTCCAATGCCAAACAAATAGTATAAGTACCACATCGTAGATACTTTGTGATTAGTTTTGAATGCAATTACATAGATTGGCCTAGTGCTATTTTCAAGAGATGGATTTCTATTAAGAAGGTTTTGTCACACTTGTTCGCTGTTCTAAGCAACTCTCATTTCCCTCAATCAATTCTAAGCCTAAAAAGCAACCCCCTTAGAATCCCCGCATTAGTGCTAATATCATGCAAGAAAATAAGAACCCACATAGGTCTAAAACCAAATTGAAGAAACACTTTCTAAAGTAAAATTACATGGCTGTAGTAATAAGATTCAGAACTTCTCGTGAAATTTCTTTTAGACCTCAACTGTTATGTTATGAATTTTGTATAACTAGATGTTGATGTGATTTGTTTTGATAATTTAGGTATTTGTTGGATTTGTGTTTTAGAGTTTCTATTTTTGTATTTTTTTCCTTATTCCTTTAGTTTCTGTAAGTTAGATTTGCATATGCTCTCGCTTTTTGAAAAATGCTTATAGGAATTGCAATTGGGAAATTTGCTTTGCAACCACATTTTCATCTTTTATTTTTATTTTTTCTAGAGACTATATGTTTTGCTGTCAAATATTGAGTTTTAAAAATTTTATTTTGACTTAATAATTTGTGGGTTGGCAGGGTAGAAAAAGAATTGTTTTTGCAGAATTGGTTTAAAATTGCCACAATTAGGGTGAGATACAAAAATCTGCAAGTGGAGGCAGAGTGTGAGGTCGTTCATGGTAAGCCCCCACCAACACTATGGAATTCTCTTATGTGGCTCTTTGTAAGTACTTTTATTTTCTTAAGAAGAAATGGCTAGAATAAGCTGAAGATAAAATTTTCAATTTATTAGTGAAAAGCATGCTAGTTGTTTGTTTAACTGGTTAAATATTTTATTTCTTGTATTGCTTCTAGTATCAAATATGGATGGGTTTTCTTGGCATAAAAGATAATAAGTCTTGATGAAACTTCTTTGTGGGTCCATATGGGTGCAAACTCCATCATTCATAACTCGTCACACTGGCAAATCGTGACAAAGTTGTTGGTTCTGTTGTGGTCCTAGCATTTTTGACAAAATCACTGACAAAAGTGCCTTGTTGGGACTTGGGTTTTTTTGACCGTTGGTCTATTTCTTTCACTTTTGTTATAAAAATAATTTCATTTTCTTGATGTTCTCTTTGTTTGGTTAATTGGTACTATCTTCTTGCTTTATTAAATTTTGAATGTCTTAATTGAAAGCTCGAAAATGTGTTGAAAACACAAGAGCTGTTTAGACCCCCAAATTAAAATTACGGCTCGATAGATTTTACACAACTTTAATACAAAGTGCGGAATAGTGTAAAAGCGAGCGGATGAACAAGTAAGCTACTCTAATCCATAAACTAAGCAACACAGCACTATAATGGAATTAAACAAGAGTAGGGAAGAAGGATGCAAACACAGAAAACACCGAGACGTGTTCTCGAAGAGGAAACCGAAGAACTCGGCGAAAAACCTCTCCGCCGCCCTCCAAGCGTTAATCGATCCACTAGACAATCAGTTGGGATACATGGGTTAGCAAAAGACCCTCTAAGCCTAGTCTACCCGCTGTACCTAAGCCCTCCAAGCTCCTACTCCAACAAGGCCTCTCGGAACCGTGTCTTGTCCTAGTTATCCGGATCCCGCAACAAGCTCCATGTTGCATCTGCCATTCAAGGCTTCTTCCAATGCTTCCCAGCAGCACCAAAACGTCACACAGCACTCACAAGGTGTGGTAAGTGTTTGGGCTATCAACCTCTCAAAGATATGGATAATGGAGAGGGAAGGGTTGAGGAAATACCACAAGCAAATGTATAGAGAAAGGTGGGGAGGACAATCTCTAATTACCAATGTGTTTGGCTAGGGTTTTCTCTCTGAAGCATTCCTCAACAATTGTGGGTAATGATGGTATTTATAGGAGAGGTGCAAAAGGTGTGACTCAAAAAGTACAGGCTGACAGAACAGCTAGTCTCGCCGGTGTCTCGCGGGAAGGCCTTACCCGCGAGATACTCGCGAGACACAGTTGTCTCCACCTGGCCTGACTCTTCGCATTCCAGCATGTGCCTGGCACATGGTTCACTTCGCGGGATGCTAGGTCGCGAGATACCCGCGAGAATCCTTCAGTTCTTCAAATGCTTGAGTCTTCAAACACTCTCTCTATCACACAACCCTTACAACAAGTCCCACAACAAATAAAGGGTTTTAAACGATTGAACATAATTACAATCAAATTTGGCACGGAATAAAAGCCAACAAAAACACAGTTGTAAATTACAACTTTACAATCTCCCCCTTTGGCTATTCCGTGACAAAACCCTAAAACAGACTCTAGACTTAAACGTGAGTTTGGGAACAAAGGCAAAACTCACTCACACCTAGTTCTAGATTCTGAAGTGCTCTTGAAACATATGAACAAGTAACTCCTGAAACACAACAACACAATAACATCATTGTATGCAGAAAACTTGAAAAGCATATGGAGCAATAATAGCATGATCGAGCAAAACGAAATAGAAACACTAGATCATGGCACGATCAACCAAGTAATCACTATACAAAAGCAATTACTATGCTCATTCACACATGGAAAGAACATCCGGATATGCAAGATGATAAGCTCATTTGAAGAGTATCATTTGCATCTCCAACACTCAACCAATGCAAGCTACACGAAGTATTTGCATCTAGGAACATTCCTACATGGGCACAAGAGTGTTCATCACTAAACCAATGCATAGAACGTGTATGCATCTAGGAACAATCCTACATGGGCACAAGAGTGTTCATCACTCAACCAATGCATAGAACGTGTATGCATCTAGGAACAATCCTACATGGGCACAAGAGTGTTCATCACTTGAAGTAAAATGCATGACATTGAACAACAAGCAAACATGCATGAAGGTTGCATAGGCAAGGTATTGCAAATGCATGGCACAAACCACAAAGACCTACAAACTATGCATGCAACAAACCCTAAAGCTTACATAAGCAATCATGGGTACAAATTAAAAATGCCACATAGCACATATGCCACAAAGCATAGAAATAAACACACAGTTCTGAAAATATACTGAAATTAATACTGGAGTTAAAGCATAAGTGTCAGAACTATAAACCAAAAAAAACTTAGTAAAACCCGTTTGTAAAACCAATAACCAATAGTTAATGTAGCTATGTATCTAAGCTACGCTCCCCCTAAGGCTGTGCAAGCTCTTCTTCATCAGCTCCCCCTCAAAATTTTCTCCCCCTTTTTGACCGGAATGGCCAAAGGGCTAGAGTTGGTCGGATTCGGAGTCTGAACCATGTGTAGGAGATAAGCTCTGAATCTGGGCTGATAATGTGGTGATCTGCTCCTGGAGGTATGCAAACTGATCCGCTGTGTGCTGTACGTGAGTGTCAAGCACTGTAGACATGTGATCCATCTTAGCTAGGATCTGATCAAGCTTGCTGAGACCTTGTGTTTGTGCTGGAGCAGAAGATGATGGATGTGCAGTCTCTGGAGCAGAAGTAAACCTGTCAATCTCCTCTTCTGTATCCCCACCCTCATCTGGCGCATCCTGAGGCACAACCCGAGGCGGTGGAATGAGATGAGCACCAGTCTTGGGGCCTTTAATGTGTGCAGTGCTCCGAGTCAGAGTATTTGCACCAATGGGGTAATCCCTCTGAACAACCGTAAGGCCACTAGGGAATTTCAGCTTCGTCTTGGCAATGAATCCCATTATCAGTGAGGGAAAAGGCATTATGGTTCGTGAATTTTGCTTTGTAATGCTCTTTTTCAGGACATGGAAGATGTGGCTGCAGATATCAATTTCCTTGTGAGTGAAGAGGTCGTAGAGAAATCTCGTCCTTGGAGCAGATAAAGTGGTGAGGTTGGTGACCGGATACAGGTTATGGATCATGACATAGCTCAGAGTCCTCATCTCTGGAGAAAACTTAAGAGTATCCATTGAGGATTTCTTTGGAACCCCACCAAGAGTGGATATCATCTCCGTGATAGACCCCAATCTCTCATCATATTGAACCGTCATCGGCTGTGAGGTAGGACGTATCTCCAGAAGGTCTTGAATACTGTCCCTTGTGATCTCAAATTCTTTGTGCCTCACCCAGCAGATTATCTTGTCATCTTCTACAGCAGCATTGGAGAAGAACTCTCTGATTATTTCGGAGTACACGGTTCTAATTGGATTCAACAGTTTGGTCCAAGTTCTTTCTTTGAATGCATCTGGAATGCATGTGTGCTCAAGTTCCTCCAATTGGACCACCCTTTCCATGATAATGGTTGCTTTCTTGTAGCAATCATTGTACTTCATATCTACGTCCGCGGATTTGAAGTGATCGGATTCAGTGCGAGCACGCTTAGGAGCCTTCTTCTTTGAGGCAGCATGCTTGGTGGGAGACATCTGCACAAGTGGACACAACACACATAGCACAAGTGCACAAAACATAAGAGCAAAGACGTGATTAGATTCAAGTTAGTTTGCACCTATTGAGATAATCCCAAAACAGAGTAGATTAAAAAAAAACAGAGCATGACCAATTCACACAAGCATGCTTCAATACATACATCACAAAATCAAAAACAAGAATGCATGAAAGCAAGACATTATGCATGAAATGAAATAACTGTGCAAGTGTGTGTGTCTGTGTGTATGCATGTGTGTGCAATAAGTGATGCATGAGGGTGTGCCTAGGAGTTTGGTTGTGTGCCAAGTAGCAACATATTCAAAATGCAATATACACAAGATCAAAGATCGATTCTAGACCAAACCATGGTAAGACACATGCAAACCTTGAAATTGGGACTCACTTGAGACCAATTAGGCACAACAATATCACTTAGACATTTAATCAAACACCTAGTATGCATAAGAACATTTTAAGTATGAGCAATGCATGAACATGGTAAAATTATGCCTAAATACATGATAAAATGCCACAAGGGGCCAACACAGATGCATCAAGATCAAAAGAAACAAAACCCAATAAAAAATTTAACAAAAACTTCACCCAATTTTGAAAACCAATCAAAGTTTCGAAAAATCCCCAATTTGGAAAGCCCTAACAAAAAAATCTGCATAATCTAAGTAAAAACTTAAAAAGAAATGGTTAACAAACATACCTTGAAGAAGAAAATGCAGAAAAAGTCTTGATTTGGAAAGGGAATTGATGGAATAGTGTTTTGGGTTGAGAGAGGTTCGAAGAAAAATGAGGGAGGGAGTTTTTGTGTTTTTGAAAAACTGTCACATCAGCCCCTTTAAAAACTGAAAACACGCGTTTTTCGCGGGTTAGAGAGGGGCGAGAAAGTCGCGAGACAGTCGCGAGAAGTGCCACTGAAGCAAAAAATTTTCGCAAGAAGCGCTAAGTCGCGAGATAGTCGCGAAACAGTCGCGAGATTCTCTGTCTGATTTGGAGAAAATTCCAGTTTTTGCCAAACAGCATTTCGCGAGAAGCTGTTGGTCGCGAGACAGTCGCGAAAGTCTCTGTGTGACAGGATGAAAAAAATATTTCCCTCAAATCTTTTCGCGGGAAGCAGCTTAGTCGCGAGCTTCTCGCGAAAGAACCCCTGAACCAGTTTTTTGATGAAAAACACACAAAAAGCATTTTGACCAAAAAGAAACACAAGAAAGTATAAAATCACTTTCAAAATCTAATAAAACTCACAAAAATCTTTTTGGATTTGATCAACAAGTTCATGGGCAATCACATCACATTTGGACATATACAATCACACAAATGAGATAGGCATTGATTAAATCAAAAACTTGTGTGTTGTGTGTAAGTATCAAATGTGAAATAGTCCTTAGACCAGAGCGAAGCTTCAATGATCAATTCACACGAGTCATACACAACTGATACGAAATCATGTGGACTATCTCCATTATAGAAATGAGTATATATGACCTCCCACACAATGAAAACATAACTTAGAAGCTTTTCATTTGGCTTCTTATAACTCATAACAATTGGTCCATTTTGTTTTGTATGGACAAAACATCTCATTTTGAGGAAGGTGCTTGAAATTTATGATATTTCAACATTGATGAGAAGCCTTTGGCCTTTTTTAGCACCATAACATTTACTTTAAAAAGAGTCGCTTTCCCTTTTTCCTAGTCAAATACTAGTGTGTGCGACAAGCTTTTGCAGCTCAATATCTCTTTTCATTTAGAGATTTACAATTGGTGAGCTCTTTTTGCATAAACATAAAAATAAAGTGGGAAGAGATATAGACACAAGTCTATGCAAGTATCAAGACCAACAAGACTATTGACCAATCATTCATGACAGGCTTGAAGATCTATTTACAACAGTCACACATAGTTTTCAGGGTTTCTTCAACACAGAAAAGAGTGCATACGAACAAGTGAAGATCGTAAATGCACTATGCCATAAGTACGAAGGTACTAGGCCAAACTCACATGAGACATACACATAACAAGTGATCAAACTTTTTGAGATTTTTCAATTTTTATGGGTTTTTGAATTTTTTGATATACACCAAAAACAAAACAAAAGAAGTAAGATCAACAAAAACCAGGTTTAAACAAACAAAAAAAAATGCATGAAATGATGCAACAACAAATGTCCCTACACATGGAAAGAATTAATGCATGGACATATTATAATGCTTATGCATGAGTACCCCTCTTCACCCACACGTCACGTGCGTTTGGGGTGATATCCTTGACGGATTGGGTACGAGAGTTGGGACTTTCAAACCTCCTTGTGAAACTCTCCATGCAAGTGGTGAAGGCACCTATCATCTTCATCATGTCTGTCACTCCGGGATCACGATTTTGGCTTCTTGAGTTCTCACCGCTCCAAGCTCTATTGTCATTTCTTCTTCCTCGCGACCGCGGTGCGCTTGCATTGTTGTCTGCTCTCAACTTTTGGCAGTTTGGTCTAGTATGTCCTCGCAGTCCGCAATAGTGACATACATAATCTGTTCTAGGACCCCGTTGAGGTCTTGAAAGAGATCTTGCTCTGGTTTCATGTCTTCCTACAGATTGATTTCGGGGCTTATTCACCATCCGTTGCTCAATTACATTCTTCTTTTCAACCTTAACATTCTCAGGAACGGCCTCCTCTACAATTTGCTCTACGGCCTTCATAAATTTTACTTCTTTGGTAGCTTTGACTGATGAGCTACTCACTCCGGCATATCCTAATCCGGACTTGTCTGAGGAATGTTTTTGGGATGAGATGACATCATTCAACTTTCTGGAGGAGACCCTATCTACCTTGGCTTGCGCTTGAACCACCTCTTGTTCAAGAAATCTGATCTTTAGGTAAGCTTCTGACAGCTCACCATTCATCTTTTCTATCTCGCATTTTGCCTCCCTATGTCTGACCATGAGGCTCCGGTAATCTTCCTCAGCCTTCTTCATTTTTCTGACGGCCGCCTTGGCTACCCTTGCATATTCTCCCGACTTCTCAAGGAGTAATGAGTAGTTTTCTTGAAGATTAGCTGCACTCTCATCCTTTTCTTCATCTGATTCTTCTACAATTCCAATGGACTCTGAATCAGAATGCTCACCAAGTTCCTTCACAAGTGCACCCAAGTCATCCGAGGAGTCTACATGATCAATGGTCATGAATGCGGAGTAGTTTCCCTCACCGTCACAGCTCTCTTCCGAGTCAGTATCAGAAGAGTCAGAATCACTGAGCGTTGTAGCATAAGCTTTCCCTTTTCCCCTCAAAAAATTCGGACACTCCTTCTTTAAATGTCCATGGCCATTGCACTCATGGCACACAATGTCTGAAGAAGGTTGATAATCCTTCCCTTCTTTTCCTTTAAACTCTTTCTTGTCACCTCTTGATGGAGAGAACTTTCCTCTGTTGAACGGTTTTCCACTGTTCTTCATTCTCAGAAACTTGCAGAAGTTCTTTGCAAGATATGCTACTTCCTTCTCCATTCCATCTTCTTCGGAGGAATCATTTATTCTTTCGGTGATGGTTTTAAGAGCAAGCGATTTGCTCGTCTTATGGGAAGGCAGTCCCAGCTCATACGTTTGGAGAGACCCAATCAGCTCTTGAATCTTAATCTCATCCAAGTCTTTGCTTTCTTCTATGGCCGTAACCTTTGCTCTAAAACTTTCAGGTAGGGACCTCAAAATTTTTCTCACCACCTTAGTGTCTCCAATCTTCTCCCCAAGATTGAGTTTAGCAATGACAATTTCATTGAGCTTCCCATAGAATGAATCAAATGGTTCATCATCACCCATCTTGAGTTCTTCAAATTTGGTGGTAAGCATCTGAAGTTTCGTGTCCTTAACTTTCTTTGTACCCTCATAGGTAGTCTCCAAAATCTCCCAAGCTTCCTTGGCTACTGTCATATGAGAGATCCTGTGGAATTCATCAGAGGACACACCACAAAAAATGGCATTTAAAGCCTTACTGTTAGCATTGGCTGCCGCTAGAGCTGCCTTATCCCAAGTGGACTTAGGAGCCTCCGGCTTAGTCCAACCTATCTCAACCGCATCCCAAACGGTATCATCAATAGAGCATAAAAATGCTCTCATTCTAACTTTCCAGAATGCGTAATTATTTCCATAAAAAAATGGTGGAACATTGAGCGATTGAGACCGGTCCATCTCAACAAGGGTCAAGGATCACACTTAGGTAATTAAACCTCAGCAAGTGTACCCGCTCTGATACCAATTGAAAGCTCGAAAATGTGTTGAAAACACAAGAGCTGTTTAGACCCCCAAATTAAAATTACGGCTCGATAGATTTTACACAACTTTAATACAAAGTGCGGAATAGTGTAAAAGCGAGCGGATGAACAAGTAAGCTACTCTAATCCATAAACTAAGCAACACAGCAGTATAATGGAATTAAACAAGAGTAGGGAAGAAGGATGCAAACACAGAAAACACTGAGACGTGTTCTCGAAGAGGAAACCGAAGAACTCGGCGAAAAACCTCTCCGCCGCCCTCCAAGCGGTAATCGATCCACTAGACAATCAGTTGGGATACATGGGTTAGCAAAAGACCCTCCAAGCCTAGTCTACCCGCTGTACCTAAGCCCTCCAAGCTCCTACTCCAACAAGGCTTCTCGGAACCGTGTCTTGTCCTAGTTATCCGGATCCCGCAACAAGCTCCATGTTGCATCTGCCATTCAAGGCTTCTTCCAATGCTTCCCAGCAGCACCAAAACGTCACACAGCACTCACAAGGTGTGGTAAGTGTTTGGGCTATCAACCTCTCAAAGATATGGATAATGGAGAGGGAAGGGTTGAGGAAATACCACAAGCAAATGTATAGAGAAAGATGGGGAGGACAATCTCTAATTACCAATGTGTTTGGCTAGGGTTTTCTCTCTGAAGCATTCCTCAACAATTGTGGGTAATGATGGTATATATAGGAGAGGTGCAAAAGGTGTGACTCAAAAAGTACAGGCTGGCAGAACAGCTAGTCTCGCGGGTGTCTCGCGGGAAGGCCTTACCCGCGAGATACTCGCGAGACACAGTTGTCTCCACCTGGCCTGACTCTTCGCATTCCAGCATGTGCCTGGCACATGGTTCACTTCACGGGATGCTAGGTCGCGAGATACCCTCGAGAATCCTTCAGTTCTTCAAATGCTTAAGTCTTCAAACACTCTCTCTATCACACAACCCTTACAACAAGTCCCACAACAAATACAGGGTTTTAAACGATTGAACATAATTACAATCAAATTTGGCACGGAATAAAAGCCAACAAAAACACAGTTGTAAATTACAACTTTACATTAATATTAGGATGTGCGGGTAAATTTCAATTTCATGTGGAAGTTGAATTTAATATTAATGCAAAAAAGGTATTCTTGCATGAAACTAGGGACCTTGGATCAGACCTTAACGGCAATGGAGAAGTGCAAAAACTGTAATTAGTGCAATACTGCCACTGTGGATGGATATAATATTCTATTGAAGCATATGAATGGGATTTAAGCCATGAATGGGTCTCAAAATTGGGCCCTTTGTGTCCTTTTTATAAATATTGAAGATTACCGGTCAAGTTTTTAATTTTGTTTTAAAATTTTGTTGATAAAATATAATTAGGTTTTGGTCTTTCAATTTAGGCTTAATAGCTCAAGTTTGGATATGTGTTTCTTTTTGTAGATTAGCTAAGAGCATTTTTTTTTTATAATGATAGTTTAAGGTTTTAGAAATTCCCATTTGTTTTTGGGTTCTAAATCTGCATATATTATATTTATTTTATTTTATTTTTAACTAAACTAGTGCAGGGAATGTGATGGGCTGGTTGTGCATGGTTTAGAAACAATGAAAGGCTGAGTTGCTTAGAACACATTGATAGGTGGATAAGTACCTTTGCAAGAACACACGGTTCCAAATAACACACAAAGGCTAACAATTCATTCAATTACCAAAAACTGATTTACAAAGAGCTTAGATTCTCCTACTTATACTAGTTGTTTGGCATTGGCAGCCTCTAGATGGTTGACAAGTGTCTAAATCCTATAGGCTAATGCTTAAGAAATCGTCTAACTAACTAACTAACTAACTAGTTACAAGTGGATTAGGATATAAACATAGTTACTTGAAATGCCCTGCATAAGGACTCTCCCTCTTAAGAAGCACTTGACCTCAAATACTCTTGGTTGCTACAAGATTTGTACGAAGTTATAAGATGATACAGTTGTCTTGTATGATGAGTTTGCTGCTGTTGCAGCATACCAAAGGCTGCTGCTTTTGCACAGCCAAGTCCTACAGAAATGAAACACCAATGTAGATGCATCTGCATCAAGAGGACTCCCTTTCTTGAAAGCAAACTTGTCCTCAAGTTTGATTGACTTTTCAATTGTAAAACATGTACACCAAGTTGAACATTAAGTGTTTTGCCACGCTAATAATCAATCATGCATATTTTGACACTACAAGGTTTTATTCTTCACTGGTGAATTAACCTTCTTCATCTTGACCATTGGCTTAGGGTTTGCCTTCCCTTTCTTCGGTTGCAAGGAGTGTGGATGCACTAGCTTGTACATGTTGTATGCATTGCACCTTCTCCCCATGATAGCTTTATATAATTTTTCACATCTATGTAAAAGATGGAACCCATTCATGGCTACCTCCTCACAAAGAAAATAACCTTCATGCTATCATCCTCCACTTCTTGCTTTTGAACTTGCATGACCTTTGTTCCTAATGATAAATCATTTTCTTCCTCAACAATAGCAGTTGTTTCATCCATAGGCTGATCATAAATAGGTTTAGCCACATATTTCATGCTATCACTCATTTCTTTCCCTTCTTCACCAATATGTTCTTCAATGTAATTATCAAAAATAGGTTGCCCCACATCATGATCCTCTGAATCTTCAACCAACAAATCTTGATCTTCTAACACTTCTACCAAAAAGTCTAGATCTTCTATCTCTTCAACCAAAAAGTCTAGATCTTCTATCTCTTCAACCACCAAGGTTTCACCCTTTGACAAAACAAGCTAGTTCTTGGTTGGTATTTTGGAAACTTTATTAGATCCAACAGTATTTGACCCAATCTCAACATTCTTGGTTGGCTGCCTCCAACGCTTAGTGAAGTTTGATGCAGCACCACCACTTGGGCTAGCTCTTGAATTGAAAATGGCCAATTGTGATCTCTTTGTTTACTAAGTCTCAATTAACACTGCTCTATTTGCTGCATTTGAATTTGTCCAACAGTTGTGCAAGTTGGTATAGTGCGTTTGGATGTGGTTGTACAGAAAAATTTGCTTCCTGAGTTTTTGTTTTAGCTTCTCCCAAGTTTGAATCTTGATTTTTCCTTCCCTCAATCTTTGAATCTTCAACTACTCCCACCAAGCTCTTGCGCCATGCCTCTCAAATTAGTTGCTACCAATTTAACTTTCTTGGATTCTGAAATATCATAACAGGCAAAGATCTCTTCAACTTGACTAAGCCAATCCACAAACTCCTCATGATCCAAGCTGACTTCAAATTCAGGGAATTCAATCTCAAATCTTGTCCCAATTCTAGTTTGGCATCTTTGGTTGAACGATTGCAGGATTGTGGCCATACTTCTCATCTCCACCTAGGAATATGAACAAAAGGTTGTTCATAATCCTCCTCATATAAAGTTACACTTCCAGCAATATCACGCTGGTAGTATTTCTATTGTATCTTCCTATCTCTTCTCAACTGTTCAATTAAGGCTTGTAGTTGCCTCCTCAATAATTCCACTTCAGCTTCTAAGCCATTTTGAACCTTTCTATACCTTGCTCCATTGGCTGCAATATCATCTTCCTCTACCACAAGAATAGCTTGCTTCTTGCCTTTATCACTTACAAATTACAATTCTTTTCTATACCGTAAGATTATAACTTGTGTGCAAATGTCATGCTTGTAGGAACCAGTTTCTTTACACAACTTGTAAGGGAAACTGTAGTTGTTATGCAGGAGTTCACTCAGTCTGCGTAATCAAAATATCTTTAATATGATATCAAATGTGTTACAATCATTATTCGATTTTGGTTGGTATCATTTGTAGAATTGTATTGAAATAGAGAAATGAATATTAGGTGTCCGGAAAAATTATTTGACTCCTATTAGGACAATTGGACTCTACATGGTCAACAATTTATGGCATTAAGCAGGCCAAGTGGTGGCTGGTAGCCAATGATTCGCAACGAACATATAATGATGACCCGCTAGGAATCAAGTGGACCTTGTGACATGCATGAGTTTGGCAAGGGTTCCATTTAACTATTTGTGAAATTCTAATTGTTTATCAAGGCTTCCTCAATTTATGTTTCAGCTAATAATTGTACTTAATATGTGTTCCTAGATTGGAGGAGAGCTTATGGACTTCATAATTGTGCTGCATGATTCAAAAGCTGTGAAGACATTTTGTAGTCACATGCATTTTTCTCTTGGTGCTGGTTATAGTGCTGCAATAGGACCTGTAGGGAGAGTGCTAGAAGCAGATCTTCGTGCTGGAGATAGAGGTTCTGGAATGTGCTATACATACAGTTGTAGCAAAAGTATTGTGTCATGATTTAATTTTTGTGTGTGTCTGTAACTTTTGGTTACATGAATAATTAGAATCATACATGTATTTAACATGCTATTGTGTATGATGGCTTAACATGAAAAGAAAAAATGAAGATCTATAGAGGTTACAAACTGCGAACCTTTTATTATAGTATCATTGGTTGTGATCTAAATGTTCCTAATATCCTTTTTTTTTTTTTTTTTTTTTTTGATAACGAAAAATTTTATTAGAAAAAAGCAAAACTAGTAAACCGGTGGTGCACTAAGAGAGTACAATAAATTCAATATACAATGATCAAACAAGTGTAAGAGAGAAAAACAAGGGGGAGGGAGAAAAGCAGCACTAAATGTTCCTAAAATCTTGTTCAAATCTTTGGAATCTACTGACAATTGACATCCAAATGGCTAAGGATTTTTCTTTAGGCTCTTGAAAGCATGCCATAGGCTTCTTTTGTTCAATCATTTTCTGCTATTTGTTGATTTTGCTATCTCTTGAAAATGGAGAAAAATTGTGGGAACATTGGAATTCGCTTCCTCATATGGTTCCTGCTTATGGCTTTATATCAATTAGTGACTTTAGTAAGCCTTAATCTAGTTGATTAAGGTTGGGCATTGGCTCCATGAATTGCTGGACTTAAAACTAAAGGAAATTGTTGTAAAAAACGTCTTAAGTGAATGCTAGCACATTAGTCGATACTAACCTACCTGTATTCTAGTGTTTTATGGTAGAATTTCAATATTTAGATGTTCACATGTCTTTGTGCTGGCCTTTGGTGGTTGTGGGGGGGGGGGGGGGGGGGGTGGTGGTGGAAAGGCATGGTTCTATTAGGAATATATATATATATACATCATAGTTCTAATTTCAATAAATTGTGGATTATCTTGTATTCTCCTATGCGACCATAACAGCATTACTTAATTTATTCTTGTTGTTTTCATGTTTGTTTTATATCTTTGATTCGTTTAAGATTAAATCTTCTTGCTTGTTTTTATAGTAATCAACATCTTAATGTTAAGTTTTGAATTGAATTGGAAGCATAAGGATTTTTTAAAGATTAAGAGCCTAAAATAAATGCAAATAGTGAAGAGACTAGAGGAAGATACCAAAATCTTTAGTTTCAGAGATCAGCCTTATATATATATATATATATATAAGGGGTGGGATGGGGGGAGGGGGGAATGCAATATTCATTTTTGCAAAGGATGTTGTTTTCTGTACTTTTCCCCATTCTAATATGTTTTGTGCATTTGAAAGTAATTTTGCGGTAGCCTGAAAGTTGTTAACTGCTGTTACTTGCAAACTATGGCAAGCACATTTGTGGGAGTGTCATTGGAAGGGAGTGTTGTTGCAACAAGGATGGATACAAATTTAGGTTTTTATGGTGATTCTTATCTCACCACATCAGATATTCTTCTTGGGATGGAGAGCAGACCAAAGGTTGCTGAGCCCTTGTATGCAGCACATGAAGACCTATTCTCCAGTCTACGGTGATAATTCCAGTTGTTTGCAATTTGGCATCTTTCTGATGATTGTGAAGCATCCCCATGAGCATTGGTGTAGATCACTTTTCAGACATGCTTGGATTCTGATACAGATTTCTCATCTTAGATCTATAACTGTAAAAAAGTTATTTCGGATTGTTTCATCTTCTATCTGTATAAAGGGGTATACTTAATGCCACAGGCAACTTAGTCTATTGTTTCTATCTTAATCCTATTCATCTGTGACTGTCAAACCGTTCAGTATAATATGATGTAAATATACTAAGATTCATAGGGACTTGTACATGTATATATGCAACAGAATGGTAAAAATTAAATTTAGTTGGCATGAATAAATTGTTTTAAGTTCAAACATTACTTAATACTTATCAAATGGTTTGTCTAGTTTTTGGATGAGTTCATTTTCATTGGTTTGTTTTGTTTGAAAAATAAGTAGTGTAAAAGTACAATTGTCTACTAACTACGTAAAAAGAGCGCGAAGAGAAGGGTGTTTGGTTTGAGTATCACTCAAAACTCAATTCTCAAAATTCAATTCCAATCACTCAAAACTCTTAACTCATATCTCATTTCTTATTCTCTATTTTTCTCTTGACTTACCCAACAATGTATTCGGCTCAAATATTTGCTATAGTTTTCAACTTAAGAACTCAAACTCAAAAAGGTATAGCCCACACGAACAATAACAGTGCTCCTGTTGCCATACGCGTGATATTTTCTCTCTTCTTATCCCTTTTTTTCATTTTTTCTATAAACATGTCAAGTAAACTATTAAAAGGCAGGTCAAAAAACATAGGAAAGCAAAAAGAAGGAAATGAGCTAATCAAAAACTTAACAACAAATTGTTGGAACTATGGTTTTTTTTTTTTTTTAAATAATCTACAATCAATCAATATATATATATATATATATAAAGCAAAGACCTCATGCGAGAGTGCATGAGGTCCTACCGAGTAGCACTCTAATTTTGCATTTAGCATTTTTTTTTACCTCTTTCATTAAGTTTTTTTTACTGTTACCCAAAAGTTCACATTAACTTATTTTACTATTATCTCATTAATATCTCATTAATTGCATAAGCTTACACCACACCTTTCACTAATCTTCATGTTTTTTTAGCATACCCACTGTTTTAGTATTTTTTTTAAAAAGAAAACAAAATAAAATAAGTAAATAGTAATAGTAATAACTAACAATATAAGGCTCTAGAGAAAGATAGAGAGACACAAAAATGTTGTGGATTGTTAAATAAAACGCACTATTTCACTATATATTACCAAAATAAAACACCTGAGACTAACAAAACATTTGAAAAAGAGAGAAAGAGGAATCTGAGGGGTCACCACCTCTGTTATACTGGCCTCCCACCACCATCAAGACATTGAAACCCCTATGGGTAATTTTTTTTAAAAAAAAATTAAGGGCTTAAGTATGATTAAGGTTTAGGTAATTTGGTTAGTTAGTTTTTGTTTTGGGTATATAAGTAGAGAGAATATTTTGTGCAATGTAAAGTCATATTCTACAATGGTTTAATTTTAAATCATCTATAAGACAAAAGCATACACACTTGCCCACACCATATCTTAATGTCGCACTATCGATGAGTGGAAGATAATCAGAGAGTTGGGCATACTTTTATTTCATAGTATGAAATATGTGAACACAATACAAATTAGTTGATTTTCATGGTCCCATTACTCTTTTGCATTTATTTTTGGTGTCATGATTTAAAAAAATAATAATATTACCTTAAGAAGGGTACAAATATGCAGTGAAGTTACTAAACTAATTTTTAATATCTCAAAATGTATATGTTTCTTTACTCTAATTTAGTTTACTTTTTCTTTATAATATATATATATATATAACATTATCTAAAACCGTTGTACATAAAATATGACAAATTATCTGTGCATCGCACGGGAAACTTAATAGTTTTATTAAAAAGACTAAGTAACAGACGAACAATCTACCATACAAGCAAGCAGTAAGGGTGGGGGGAGATTATTGGAGCTAAAACAAAAAGAAACAAGAAAAGATAAAGCTAGTTTAAAAATAGTTCATATGCACATACATCACAAGAGCTAAATTTTGAATTGATACACATTGATACCCACAAATACCCATTTTGAAACAAACCCAAAACAAAAAGAATCTTTTCATTAGAAACACCAAACCTAAACCAAATTCCATTTTTCAAATCCCGTAAACCTAAATCAACCAAATCCCTAGACCCACGAACAATTACAAAGGAAAGAACTTTTGGCCCACCACTAGTGAGTGGTGGCAATGGGTGAGACTTGAACCAAAAGACTTTAGATAGGGAGGGGCTGAGGTTGAACCGGAAGACTTGAGACAAAGAGGGGGCCGAGAGTGAGAATCATCTCACAGTGGTTCGTAGTGTTGCCTAGTGGTAGCTCATGTTGTTGGGATTGGTGTTTTGTAGAGGATCCCTAGAGATTTGAAAGGTCGGTTTTGAGTGATTGGTGGTATGTGTTTGAAGAGAAGAGAAAAAGCTGAGAATGGGAGGTGAATAGAGAGAGAGCACGAGTAGAGGAGAATAGAGTCATTGGAGGAGAGTATATGCAAGTCTAATTTGATGTAGAAAACACAAAGAAGTAGGTCCCATCGTTTGCTAATTATTACAAAAATGATACCATAACTCAATTTCCATAATCTTAAAACAACCAAAACTTGTTCTCAAATTTCATCACTCAAACTTAGTTTGCTGAGTTTTTGGTGATGGAAATTGAGTTATGGGAGCTGAACTGAACAACTTGAATTCTAGTGGGCCCCATGGATTTTGAGAATTGAGTGATGGAAATTGAGTTTTGAGTTTCCAAAATGGCTAAACCAAATAATCTACAGTAGTTTCATTTGGTTAAGTTTGTCATTTTGTTGAGCCAAAATGGTACATTTAGTTGAAGATATATACAATTAAATAGAGGAAGGCAAAAGGAGTAGGAGAGAGAGAGAGAAGAAGAGTTCCAGAAACCTAAGGGTTTGTTTAGTTGAAAGGGTGGAAAAGTGAGAAGATAGAAAATATTTTAATTTTCGTCATTTTTTTTGGTTTGGAGTGAAAAAGTAGAAGGATGGAAAAAAAAGAGTTTGTATAAATTTACTTATATAGCCTTTCTAAAAAATGATGCACAATTAAAACAAAAAAGTGACAAACAACCAAAATAATACAATCACCCAAATTATTAAAATTTAAAAATCATGTCTTGAAAAAAAATAATCACATCTAAACCAAAAAAAAAAAAAAAAAAAAACTAAACAAAACAAACACTGTCACGCTCATAGCGCAAGAAAAAAAAAAGAAAAGAAAAGGAAGAGGCAACGTCCAATGGAAAGCAAAAGAAGAAAAAAAAAAAGAATGAGAACAAAAAGCAAGCATTTATTACAATTGGAATTTAAAAAAAAAAAAAAAAAAAAAAAGTGCAACATACAAGCCAATGTGCAAATTGTAGATAAGTATTTTTGTCATTCAGTAGTCAAATTTTCCCCTTCAAGTTTTCTTCCCATTTTGGGGAGAAAACTTTTTGGTGAGCTCGGAGAGAAAACAAGCCTCGCTATCATTTTCCCCTCTCCCCCTCCCAACCAAACACCCTCCAAAAAGTTTTCCCTCATTTTCTCTAATTTTTTTTCTATCTTCCCTAAAATTCACTCTACCAAACACACCCTAAGAGTTATATAAAAACAAGCAGAGGTCTTAGTTGAGGGAACCTGCTTTTCCCTTATAAATTTCTTTCTAGCATTAGATCTTTCAATAATAACCCTTACTCCATGGACATATTCCAACTTCGTGAATCATCCCACAAATTTTTTTTATTTGATTTTATAGCGTATACCAACTTTTCAATTATATTTACATTGTTTGTTAAGCAACAAGAAAGAGTCAACCACTAAAAAAAAATACTAGTTTGAGATACACATGTAAGGCATGTGCTAGCCATTATAAAGATTAACAATTAAGATAAGATTTAGAATTCATTTTTAACACAAATTAAAAATAGAATCATTTGAGCGTTGAAGTGCTTAGAAATTGCACCATTAAATAATTCATTAATTAGATTATATAATAAAGAACAAAAATTATAATTTGACACATAATACATCACAATCTTGAGGAAACTAAAATCAATGAAAAATTGTGGTACATCAATTGGAATTATATAAAGTAAAATTTTTCATTATATAATTGGAGTAAATTAATACCGCTAAGGCTAATCCTAAGGAATGAAAAATGTGGCAAGAAAACTAAAATCAGATGAAGCAACAAAAATGAGGTACATTTGTTTGCCGTTGCTATTTATCATAGCATATAATTTGCACTTTGCACATCCCTTTTCAAGAGGCATTAAGATATACCATCTGATAACTTTGGAACCAAAATACTAAAAATTTTATAAGGGTTGCTAGCATCAAGTGTAACTTCATGTGTATGAAACTAAACTTTCGCCAACCTTGCACTAACGAGGTAACACTCAATTATTCATATCAACTCATTTACCTATTCTAATTAATCTCAAGAACCATAATTAGACATAAAATTCCAGTAACAGTTAAGTTCATGCTTTCAACAATATCTTAATTGCTTAAATATGAAACTTTTGGTAATATATACATAACAATTGGTGGTATCTCAAAAGTTACATAACAACTTTTCAAAGCTAAATCACGATAAACCAATCATGGTTAGCACAGCAGATGCAAAACTTTGTTGATACTGTTAAATGGTGTGGACTTAGAGATTTGGGTTTTTTTGGACCTAGATTTACTTGGCTTTATCAACAGAGGGATGGGTTTCAAATCCAAGAAAGGCTTGACTAAGGATTTGCAACAGTGAATTGGTTAGATAGATTTCCCTCAGCAAAAATTGTCACCGTACGTCATCTGTTTCAGACCACTGCCCTCTAGTCTTACAGCTTGAGGAGAGAAAAAAGGTTAAACATTATGGCAAAACCTTTCGTTTTGAAGGCATGTGGTTGAAGGATTCTAGTTGTGAAGAGATTGTTAATTCGGCTGGGGAGGAGGCTTCAACCACAGGTTTAGATTTTCCTATGGTGAAGTGTTTGGATAGCTGTTGCATAATGAACGGTTTTTGACCCCTTAAAAACAACCAGATTGGTTAGCCTAGATTAATTAGCCAAGTTGTTACTTAGTCAAATTATGCAATACTAGGTTAAAGCAATCAAATAATCATATCAAAAGAATAAAGCAGCGGAATAATAAAAGACATAATGATATGATCACCCAGGAAACCGCACGGTAAAAACTTGGGGAGGATTTGACCCACCGATCCTTAAGGCAAACCTGAATCCACTATGAAAGAATCGAAATTCATATAAAAGGACTACAAGCTCCCCGCTTGACTTCCTAATGCTACCCACCAGTAGAACTTACTGACACGACCACGTGCAAGCTCCGAATCCACGGACTCCTTCTTCCTTGAATTCTTCAATCAGCTTCAAGCACCCACACTTGATATTGTTTAAGCTTCAATGGTAGCAATCAAGTTGATCATCAAGATGTTGAAGTAATCTCAATCTTGAAAACCCTAAGCTTTGTGTAAAGGAAAGCTCCTCTAGATCTCACAAGAGATTTACACAAAACAGCAATGTATGAGCAACAATACAACTGGAGCAACTCTAAAAACGTGGCTAGGGTTTTGCCTTATATACCTAGGGAAAAAACATAAAACCCTAAACGTTTAATGAGTTAGGGCTGAGTTGGAAAATTGCAGAAAAACGCAATCTGATCGATTTTCGATCGATCGAGCCAGACCAAAATGCTCCAATGCATCTACAGTCTCTCGATTCCAACTTTACAATAATTAAACAACTTTGAGCACACTTTAACAAGACTAAACATATTGTTTTGATCATGGTTTGCCAACATTACAAATTAGAGTTCTAAATACATAAATTCCTAAACCTTTAGAACCTAACACATAAAATTAGAGATATGGAATAAATATGTGTTTAGCCACCTGGGGAATAATTTCACTAGACTTCAAAAACATTTAGCATGGTTGGAACTTCAAAGTGTCACACCAGAAGTTATTGCTTCTATGAGGGACTAGGGTGGAATTGAATTGCTAGAAAGATAAGGTAGAAGCAATGTGGCACCAG
Organism: Quercus gilva; assembly: GCA_023621385.1. NCBI lineage: Eukaryota > Viridiplantae > Streptophyta > Magnoliopsida > Fagales > Fagaceae > Quercus > Quercus gilva. The sequence continues at coordinate 60,058,094 of CM042477.1, forward strand.
AGATCCATATTAAGTTGGATTCAGTTAGGTGATAAAAACATAGGCTTTTTCCATTCTAAAGCATCTACACGATTCCAAAAAAATTATATTGAGGGAATTATGGACCTGCATGATAGATGGGTAGAGGATTAGAAAGAAATAGAAAAGTTGGTGCTCAAATACTATTCTGAATTGTTCCATTCTTCTAATTCCACGGATTTTACTAAAATTCTATCCATTGTTCAGCCTAAAGTTTCAACAACCATGAACCAGATGCTTACAGGGGATTTCCATAAATCTGAGGTATGTAAAGCCCTTAAACAAACGTATCCTTTAAAAGCACCAAGCCCATATGGGATGCCTCATTTATTTTTCCAGCATTTTTGGCCTACTGTTGGGAGGGTGGTTACTAAAACAATGTTGGATCTTTTGAATTTTGGTATCTGTCCACCTAAATTTAATGATACCTAAAATTTTTTGGGCCCGAAAATAAAAAACCCAGAGTAAGTTACAAAAGAGGGACATCTCCCTAATTAGTTTGGGAAGGGCGCAAAGCGCTACAATTTTTGCTCAAAAAGCGCATTTGCCAATTTTTTCCACAGAGAGAGAGACGGAGGAGAATTTTTGGGATTTTTGTGCATGAAATTGCTAAAATGAGGTGGTTCTATTTATAGGAATATGAGAGAACAAGTGAATGTGTTGCTGGAACACCTTCATATAGCTGCCTGGCACTAGACGGTTATGCGATGGTCTTTTGGCAACCAAAGTTTTGAATTCCATTTTGGAGGTTGTTCTGGATTGGCCAAGGGAACCAAAATGTATTTTAAACAATGCACTAACATGACTTGGATAATTTGTTGTTTTTTCAATTTTTTTTATTTTTACTTTTTTTTTCTTCTTATATTATTTTCTATAAATTTTTTATTATTCTCTCTCGCATTCTCTCTTGAAAAGTGGTTATTCTCTTTGTCTCTCTTAATTTTTTATTATTTCTTATAACTCTTCTTTATATAGATGAATCATTGTAATTTTTAAAACTCTATTTTGGGTTCGTATGTTTTGGTGTTATATTTTTTAGTTCCCAATTACAAATAATATTCTCTCTCTCTCTCTCTCTCTCTCTCTCTCTCTCTCTCATATAGTTTTGGTTGGTTTGATTTTGTTTGAGTTAGTACTTGATTATTTTGGAAGCAATAATTTGAGTTTATATCAAAATACAATCTTGGCTATGCTAAGAACAGATCTACATTTGGTCTATTTTGGTCCATTTCATTAATTTGGTCTGGTTCGATCTACTTCCGTTCGCTTTGGTTAATTTTGGTCTAAATTGGTATACTTCGATCCACTCTAGTTCAATTAGGTTCATTTGGTCTACTTCGATCAATTTAGTCCAATTCAATATATTTGGTCAATTTTAGTCCAATTTGGTTCATCCGTTTTGCTTTGGTCCAATTTAGCCTATTCGGTCAATTCAGTCCACGTTGATCTATTTGGTTCAATTGGGTCCACATTGGTCCATTCGGTCCATATTAGTCCATTCAGCCTATTTAGTCCATTTCAGATTATTTCGGTCCAATTTAGTGTACCTACAGAAGAATGGCAAAATACAAGTTTGAGTTGAGAGTACTATAATTATTTGAGTTATATCAATTGTAATTATATGATAAGTTTTGGTTATCATAATAATCTCCTTAAGAGAATACGAATTTGAATAATAATTTTGAAACTTAAAAATTTTAAATATATCAAAAGAAATTAGAAAAATATAATACATAATAAAAATAGTTAGAAGAATATGACCATTTCATAAAAGAATAATATTAATAAAACAACATAAAAATGATAAAATTATATATTTATAAAAATAGGGCGATGAAAATTACTTTTCGAAATTATTTAAGAGGAGGAAAGACTATTAAAACTTGCTTAATCACACGTGTGTCAAGTCTAATTTCCCATTTTTTTTCCTACAAGGTAATAATTTTCATTTTTAATAATTCGAGGTTGCTAAATTTTTAATGACAAAAATATATAAGGATGTGATGATTTGTGCATTTTTTTTGGTGAAATAATTTTGTATATAAATCACGTCACACTTCTAAGTAATTTTGTGATTGAAAAATGCATCATCAAAAAAAATAAAAATGAAAATTACCTTTTAGGAAAAAAAAAAAAAAAAACCTAGAAGGTAAAAGTCGGAAATGGGATAGAAAAAAGAAAGAAATCAGGGCGTGTGGCAATTTTGTAAAATACAATACATAATGTTGTATATAAATGGCATCACACATCCCAACGGCTCTCTCATTCTCTCTCCCAAATCCCAAATTTGAAATCCCAGACTTCTCTCTCTCTCAGTCTCTCTCTCTCTCCCCAAAGGGTTAGGGTTTCATCAGTATTCTCCATATCATATCGCATGTTTGTGTTAGGGTTAGGGTTTGAAGATTTTCTCGGGAAAGTGACTGCCAGATTTTCTCGGGAACAACAGCAATATTTTTCCGGTGAGGAGTTTTCCATGCCGCCGCTGGCACGGAAACCGAGGCCGATGATGCCTATGTTAGAGAGGAACACTAATGGTTATTTTTGTGCTTTCATAAGGTTTAGACTGATGGGTTTTTTTGTGCTTTCATACGGTTTAGACTAATGAGTTTTTTTTTTTTTTTTTTTGGCTTCTGATTTGTTTGAATTGAATTGCAAGTGCTTGTTGATTTCATTCTTTTTTGTAATGAAAAACTTCTTTTTGGATTTTCTTTGGTCTCTTGCCTTTTGGAATTTCCTGGTTCTTGAATGTTATTGATTTTTATTAACTAGACTTTCAAATTTTGTATTAATTTTTATTAACTGGGGTTGTTCTATCTCTTGAAGGGATTCTCGTGGGCACTTTTGTGTGGTTGAGTTCCTCTTTTTTTGCAAGAAACTTTTTATGTATCACAAAAATATAAATCCTATTAATGATCATATGTGTCTTTTGTTATTATGATAATTAATATTGTTATCCTCATACTTAACTGACTTATTTTTTTAGAAAATTCTGCAATTTCACTATAGTTGGCAAGTAATACGGAGTTGTCTTGTGCATGGGTTACCAATGTTCAGATCAGTAACTGCAGTTGTAAGTTTTGTTTATGGAATCTTCTTTTGTATTGTCAATATAGCTGTTGTAAGTTCTCTATGTACAATCTTCTCTGTATGGTTCTATACTGTCATTAGAAAATTTAATTGATTATTTGGTTAACAGCAAATTGAACAATGTTGTTCTTTCAGAGGACATGCATTTTCCCATGTAAGCTTCTGTCTTTTTCTTTTTAGGTTACTGGGTTTGTCATTGATCTAGTAATCTTGCTCACGTTTTATAAAGACTAGAATGTGCTCTGCCCTGTTTTGTCCCTGATATTTGATTTCTAATATGCATAACATATTAGACTGCGGTTAAAAGGAATGCAATTTAATATATTGACTACAGATGTGTCTTCAAAACGGTGTAGTTTCTTCATCTCTCTTTATTTGATTACTGTTTGAGTACCCTAGTTTGATATTTTACAAATTTGTGTCTGATCTTTGACTAATAATGAGGTCTGTTCTCAATTCTATTATGACTGAGAATGTAGACAAAAACAGACTTATTATGATTTCAAGTTGCATTTATTTTATAATTAGAATTAGATTTAGATCTCTTGGTTTTGGTTTTCATTCATGGTTTCAGGTTATAATGTAACAATTGATAATTATTTGTGGTCGATTCTTATTATGATAATTAAACTTTTGTAGAAATATTATATTAATAGAAGCAAACTTATGCAGCCTGTGAATTTGAAACATATGCAGAGCTGTCCCTTTAGGTTTAATGTAGGTTATATGGAGAGAGTGGAACAATAGAGCATTTGAAGGGTTAGAATGGTCCATGATGGGTTTTAAGATGCTTTTATTGTATTCCTTATGTGAATGGATGACTGTATTATCATACCATTTGAGTTCTAATTTGTTGAAGTTTCTTGACAATTGTAATTCCCCTTGATTTGACCACCTGCATGTACTTCTTGTGTGCAGGGTGATGCTCATATTATTAATAAAGTTCTACTTATTCAAAAAAAAAATTTTTTTGAAAAGTTTATCTAACAAACAAGCATCTAGACGTTATTACTACTTTTAGCTCAGTCTATGGAGTGGTTTATTTTGGGCCTATTACTATATATCCTCTGTTTATGATTGTTATTATGATTGTGTTTGCATATAGAAGTATTTATTCTATTATTTATAGAAACTATAATGTGGCAATATTCTAATTTAAGGTGTAAATATATTAGGTTTATACGGAATCTTTATAAAATTTAAACTCATTTGAAAAACATAAATTACAGAGAAAAATTTGGGCATAAAAGAAATCAGCAAAAATCAAAGACTATTCTTTTATATACAATATATATTATATCTTATTTGGGTCATGATGATTTGTCATTAAGAGGTTTCTTGGACATAGTTACCATTGTTTTGGTTCCAATTATAACATTTGGTTGGGTTTTTTTCCTTGCCTCTATATACTTTGCTAAATCTATGCAACATATTGGAGTGGAAGGATTTAATTCCTTGCCATGTATTCTTTATTGCTAGAGAGAGATGGTTGGAGCTTCGCTGACAAGGCCAATGGGTGCCTAAGTATGGTATGGATTACATTTCTGAACTTAATGTGACTTTCTTTAATATGGATGCTTAATGGTGCCATTGTTAATATCTCTATATTAATGATACCTATTTTTAATTTTATTGTTATTTGTTATGTAATGAGTTCCATGTATTCTGTCACTTTCTGATGAATTAGAATATAATAGTTTATATTAGCCAAGCATGTACCCCAAGAAAAGGAGATTATTTTGATGAATAAAGTTTCTTTTGAAATTGAGTCCATGGTTTGGTGCGGACTCTAGCCAGCCCTAAGTGTTGACTCCAAGTGGTTTTTCCTTCCTCGCTTGGTGCTATCCAAGCAAGCCTAGGTACTCACTGTTCTCCATGTTAGGAACCTATGAGAAGCAACTTGACTTAATGCATATGATCCAGCTAGTGCATCATGTATGCAGCACTAGTAAGCACGAGTAAGTAAAGTTTTGTATCAGTAAGCACCAGTAAAGTTTTCCTTTCTCACTAAGCTTGTGGATGGTCTTAGACTTGATGTGAATTGGACTTGGTTTGGGTTGATATTCCAAATACCTTGCATAAACGTCACATTTTTAAACTGGTCATGCGACTGCATGTTTTAAGATTTTTGGGAGAACGTGTCTACATCACCATTCTCCATATGGCATGCTACTCACAGTTCCTTTGTTTTGAAGTTTATTCCCTGAAGCTGAAAGTTCAATACTGGTGTCTGGGTAGCTCTGGTCTATGCATGTTCATGAGATGGTATTTATCTTTTCTGTGTGCCAGGTCTTGAAGAATTGTGACGGGAAAATGTACCTGTGATCAACTGATCATTGTTTGTAACCCGGGTAAAATAGTCTAATAGTTCACTTGCATGCGACTTGTAATGCTAGGCTAATACATGTATACAGCTGGCTGATGGAACATCACAAATTTTTTTGAAGCTTTGGACCATGCATGATTTTTGGTAACAGGATGCACATATTGGTATATAATCTTGGCTTACCTAAAAAAACATATATAATATATGGACATGACTAGAAATATTCATATCATTAGTTAATTTTTTGTAAGCATACCACCTAATTTTGCCAATGGGCTCTAACTCAATTAGCACTTCTTCTCTCTCAATAGTGGGACTGAGGTTGTGGATTTAAAACTCACATGGTGTGGCTTTCCAATAAAAAAACTAATTTAGAATGATGATGAAACGTTTCTACTTTGTCATTACTAATTTCGGAATGGCAACATAAAACCCCTTTTCTTTGATATCGACTTTAATTAGCCTCCTTCCCATAAAAATTTATCATTTATGTTTCCTCTACTCATTATTGATACCGTCCTCATTAAACTCTAATTTTCTTATCGTTCGTAGACTCTTATGATTCTCTTATTTCGAAGTTTCTTTTGTAGTTTTTAATTCATATTAGTTTTGTTGTACTTGCTTTTTGTAGAGAACTAACCCCAGCTGAAATTGATGATATTTAGCTCAAGTGGAGTAGCTTGCTGCTTGCTCTTCTTGCCTGCCATATGTCTTTGAAGAGATATTATTAATCAAACATATGTTGCATTCCTTCACATTGTAGCAAGGTGATCAATTTAATGTAGATTAATTGATAGGATTAAATTTTCAACCTGTTTGAATTAGAGCAGCAAATTGGTGAGCCAATTGAGCCTATTACTATATATCCTTTGTCTATGGAGTGGTTTATTGTGGGCCTATTACTATATATTCTCTATTTATTATTCAGAAATGAAAGTAAAATTACATCTTTTCTTCTATTATTTTGGCATAACTAGCACCGACAAGAAATTCAGGTAAGCTTTGTTTGCCTTCCTCACTAAGCATGTGGATGGTCTTACATTTGATGTGAATTGGTCTTGGTTTGGGTTGATATTCCAAGTACCTTGCATAAATGTCAGATTTATAAACTGTTTTATATAATCCCTCTTTTTGTGTTCAATTTTTTTTTGTTTTTTGCATGCGTCTTTCATTCTCTTTCTGATTGAGTATTTTTGTTTAATTTGTACATGTAGGGTATCTTTGAGTTTTATGCATACGGCTATTTTGATGTTGAAGTAGGGGAAAATGAATGGTAGGCTCTTTTTTTTTTTATAGAAATATATTTTCATTTAAAAAGCTGTGGTAGGGTGCAGCTAGAATGGTAAAAGCTAGGGCATTAATGGAGCTCGATGGAAATATACATATATATATAAGTTAGTGATAGTACTTTTTATTGTTGAGTTATTTATTCATTATTCTTTCTTCGTCTCTAAAAAAATCAGGTTTCCTTCATGTTTAAATATTTTCTATATTGAGAACTATTTTCTGTTTGGCAATAAATTCTTTTGATATACAATATGGACTTTACCTTTTGGTGCTTCTCTTACATGCATGCCTTGTTCTAGGATTGTGCCCTGTATTGCGCCTTTTTATTGAAAATGTTTTACCTATAAAAATACAAAGCATCATACAATGTATACTTCTTTTTAGGGGCGATGTCTTAATTTTCATTTTTCGCCTAATGTGTCTCCTCTCTCATTGTCTCTTGCTCAGCTTCCTCCCAATGCAGTTACATCAATTATTGATGGCTTGTAGAGATTGTACATTGAAAAGCCAAAGCCACTTGAAGTTGCATATCTTTCGTTTGCAAAATGGAGATATTTTGATATTTCTAGCTTTGTTGTCAAGTTTCAACTCTAGTTTTTAAGACCTTTGTAACAGAGGATTGATTTTTATTTGTATTTTTGCAGACGAACGGTGGTTTTTTTGCTAAACCCATGGTCTTTTGGGTCAATATTCAATTGGAAAGACAAATTGAATAAACATTTGCTAAAATGCAACTGTCCAGGTTAGTTAAGTTTTATTTCTGTTTGTCCCTTCTGATTTGTTAGTATGACTAGATCTCAAAGATGAATGTCCCTTCTGATTTGTTGTTGCTTGGTATAGTGATTTATAAAATTGATTACTAGTAGCTAATTATGATGTCATGTATTTATGGGATTCAACTTTTCTTTATGCTTTCGATCCCCTGATTTTTTTTGTAAAAAGCATGAATCCATAAGCTATTGGACTTATCTTTGTAACTGCATCTGGCACTCTTGGAGTCTATGGGGGCTAATGGATCTACTGGATCTGAAGCTGTTATTGTTGCAGAAAAGAATGCGGCTTTATTGATGCAAGAGCTGGTTCCTTGGATCTATTAGCAATTCCCTCAATATTCTGTGTTTCAGCTACCCTTCAATATCCTGCTGGTGAGTCATGGCTTCTTTGTTTATACAGGACATAAGTATAAAATACTAGGAAGCTCCATTATGGAACGGGTATAAGTATGCAATTATAGCTTATACAATGGCACTGCCATAACAACAATTAACTAATCAACCTTTTAATTTTGGTGGTTACATTCTAGAATTATGTATTGGACCTTTGTTAACATTGTGACATACACTGTTAGTTGTAGCCTTTTGTTCTTTCTCAATCACTTATATCTTGGGGCAATTTTGCGTCGAGAGTTGCATGAGAATTTTGTGCCATCCCTAGAAAGGGAAGATGACCGAATTAGTTTAGTTAATTTGCAGAGTTGTACCTTTAGGCTTAATGTAGGTCACATGGAGAGAGCGGAACAATAGAGCATTTGAAGGGTTAGAATGGTCCACAACGGGTTTTAAGATGCTTTTATTGTATTCCTTATGGGAATGAATGATTCCTTTATCCTTCCATTCATGTTCTAATACACTAATGTTTATTGATGATTGTAATTTCCCTTGATTTGACTGCCTACATGTAATTCTTGTGTGCAGGGTGATGTTTCTATTTTCTTGTTCTATAATCTCCTGTTACGAAGTTTTGGTTTGTCCTGCATCATCATGATAAAAAGTTCTCCAATATCCCAGGAAGTTTCTTTTTGTGCCTTCCTGTGGAGTTTGGTAATACAATTTGAGTTTGCTAATACATCTTATTTATTGACATGGGGTTTTTGCTTTATCATGAGGTGGGCTTTCGGGTGTGTGTAAGGGATATTGTCCATAATCTTCCTTCCCTTTTATTATCGAAATTGTTAGATATTGATTTTGTTTCTTCGTAAATGTACTTGAAACAGTGTTAACTGTGTTGATCACTGTAGTTGAGGACATCGAATGCGCTGATATAGCTGATGTTATTGTTGAATTGAATCTTCTGAGTGCTTCAAAATAACGTAATGTAATTCTTTCATTCCTTCGGTTTGTTTCTAGCAACTGTAATACGTAAATGTCATTAACACCTTCAGCACTATCAATAGTATATCAGGATTAATATGCTTTTGTATAATAGTAAGCTTATCTACTAATGTTGCAAAATTGTTTTTTTTTTTTAAGAACCTTTGTCAAACAAGTATTGCAATTCTTTTCCTTTTTGTCTTTGGTGTGAGATTGGGAAAATATTGCAGGTTCATTGGTTTTTTGATTTCTAGATGGATGAAGAAGTCAACTTTGGCGTCAAGAACGAAAAAGAGTCCCCTCAAACATCGCGTCCTTTGGAGTTCTTATTCTATCTCTGACTTTTATTTTCACAAATTTAAATGGTAAATTAGATCTGCTACATGTTTTTAACTTTTACAATTTCAATTGGGTTAGGTTCTAAATTTAAATTAAGGAAAAATTATTTTTATTAAATATTTTTGGTAATGGTTTTTTTTTTGAAACATGTCTATTGGATTTAAATCAATCAATTTCTTTCTTTGCAGAGATGAAGTGGAATCTTTCTACAGTTTCTAATTTCATTAAAGCAATGGTACTAATTTCTTTTCCTAATATTCTCTTCAATTATATTTTGCTGTCAATTTAAGAAATTTGTTTCATAACCCTTTTCCTTTCAATTTGTTGAAGTCAGGGAAAACCCTATAGGAAGAAATCCTACCTAATGTGACCAAATTGGATGACATTATCAGGTTTCTTTACATTCTATTTGCTTTTTTTTTTCTTTTTTTTTTTTTTTTTTTTTTTTTTTTTTTTTCTGCCATGTCTTACAAAGGTATAATCCTATTCTCTGGGGGTTCCTATAGGAAGTCCTGCAAGTAACCCAAATGCTCCATGTCATATAGACGATTTTTAGAGGGTTATTTAGGTATGGATTGTTAAAACTATACATTACATTAGCATTTTAGCTTTTGAAAACATATTTAGCGTACCCATTTCTGTGACTGCCTTTATTTGAATATTGCTCATTGCAAAAAGTCTATAGAGTTTGGCTTTTAGTTTAGAGAAGAGCTTGGCTTTCAGTGTTAATTGGATTTACCTTTATAGTTGCTGGGTAATATGCTAGTTTTTCTATTTGTTGTTTTGCAACTCATCTTTCTTAGTGCATGTTATAAATCTCATTTTGAGTCACTGTTTACTGTTATTTATCATAATCTTTTTAGCATTTTGCTTTAGATTACCTAAGTTCTGATTGTGCTTCTACCTTAACTACTTGTTTCCGATTTACTTTAGCTTTAACTATTGTTTGAAGGGGTTGTTGATTTTCTCTTTTACTTTACTAATTTATTTTTCATTAAATGATGCTTGTGTATTTATTTATTTATTTTTTGTTTTGTATAATCTATTTAATTCCAGGGCTGATGCATTTGCATCCTTTTATGTACGGTTGATTTGATTTTGTTATTCTCTTTCGTATATTCTTCTAAGTTGTATTTGTTTTGTTATTTTTTATTTTATTTTTGGAAGTGTTTTTCTTGAACTATGTAGCTAGGTATGTGTTTTTTCAGTTTGCTACATGTCGTGAATTCAAAGCTTGCGCCACTAAGGGTTTGCACTTTCCTCTTGTGAATTTGTCTGCTAGGTGTTGGGTAATATGCTAGTTTTTCTATTTGTTGTTTTGCAACTCCTGTCATTCTTAGTGCATGTTATATATCTCATTTTGAGTCACTGTTTACTATTATTTATCATAGTCCTTTTAGCATTTTGCTTTAGGTTACCTAAGTTTTTGATTGTGCTTCTACCCTAACCACTTGTTTCCATTCTACTTTAGCTTTAACAATTGTTCATTTGGGTTTTTGATTTTCTCTTTTACTTTATTAATTTACTTTTCGTTAAATGCTGCTTGAACTATATAGCTGGGTATGTGTATTTTCAGTTTGCTACATGTGGTGGATTCAAAGCTTGCGCCGCTAAAGGTTTGCACTTTCCTCTTGTAAAGTTGTCTACTTGTCTTATTTCTATTGAAGTTTTCTTTGTACAGGACATGGGAAATTTGTTGGACATGGCTGCATGCGTGTCCCAACCATTTTTTTGCTCCAAAATAAAAGGCTGAAATGCACTAACTTTAACACCAATCTCCTTCCACTTCTTCCTCGCATGTCGATCTTCTTCTTCTTCTTCCTCCCACGCCGATCTTCTTCTTCCTATCACGCTGATCTCTTCTTCTTCTTCAGCTCTTAGATATATAATCCTATTTCACTTTTATAGTTAAGCCCTTTGCCCTTTCTATCCATGTGTGATTTTTATTGCTTTTTTTGCCTCACAGTGTCACACATTAAGAGCTCTTTTATCTCCAGCCTCCCCCTTGAACAAAAGATGTGTAAATAGATTTTTCTTTTCAAATTTGTCTTTTATGAGTTAAAAGTCTACCACCTATCAAGCCAGGTAGTCAACTTTTTACAATTCTTTTTTCATTATATAGGTAAACAGTATTAGTGGCTAGACTTTAAGATTCTTCTAAAAGATTTTTTAACAATTATTTAAAAATATTCTTGTTGGAAAACAAAATTTTCAGGTTTGTCTTCTGTGTGTTTATTTGTAATTTTTTAAGTTTTTAAGGTATTCATGTTCAAAAGATATGTTCTTTGGTGATTGCCATCTTTCAATGTCTCTCTTATGGAGTAATATTCTAATTGCATGATTTCCATATGTGATTAGTCTTTTAAAGAAATGGTTGCTATGTGTCTAGTGAAAGATCCAGGAAACAGGTGGAATTTATTGAGACACCTTTTTCAAGCATGCAAAGTCTCTTGAGCTTTTTGTGAAGAAATGATTCGCTAACTTGCCACCCCTTTGGAATCATGTAAAAGCCCTCCAGGTTACCCATCATATTGCTGAGATGCACCTTTCGTACTTTCACTTATCCTGGTAAGCTTCTCTCATGGCTGTGGTTAATTTTGCAGCTTAAAGACCAAGTGCAACTTTGTAAAGAACAAGAGGTACTATCACAGGTCATAAACATTTGTCCACGCCATTAAATTTGAACTTACAATGCATGTAGTGATATTTCTTTAATTTTTATCTATATTTACTACATATTTAATTCAATTGGATGCATTTCTTAAGAATAACTGATATAGGATCTCTCACTTAACTTTAATTATCTGTCAAAACCATCCCCACCCCTTCTCTTTTCCCCAATTTTGTTTTTGTTAAGTTTTTCCAATTCTTCATATTGACTAAGGTCCCCTTTCCATTTAGTTACACTAATGATATGGAGCTTGATGATGGTGTGCATATGGCTATTTTGATGCTGAAGGAGGGGTAAATGAATGTTAAGCTTTTTTTTTTAAAAAAAAGTAGTATATTTTTATTTAAAAAGTTGTGGTGGGGTGCAGCTAGAATGGTAAAAGCTAGGGCATTGGTGGAGCTCAATGGAAATATATATATCAGACAATGATGATACTTTTTATCATTGAGTTTTTTTATTCATTATTCTTTCTTCGTCTCTATAAAAATCAGGTTTCCTTCATGTTTAAATATTTTCTATTTTGAGAACTATTTTCTATTTGGCAATACATTCTTTTGATATACGATATAGGGTTTACCTTTTGGCGCTTCTCTTACATGCATGCCATGTTCTAGTATTGTGCCCTGTATTGCACCTTTTTTTTGAAAATGTTTTACCTATAAAAATACAAAGCATCATACAATGTATACTTCTTTTTAGGGGGTTGTCTTAATTTTCATTTGTTGCCTAACGTGTCTCATCTCTCATCGTCTATTGCTCAACTTCCACCCAATGCAGTTACATCAATTATTGATTGCTTGAAGTGATTGTACATTCAAAAGTCAAAGCCACTAGAAGTTGCATATCTTTCTTTTGCAAAATGGAGATATTTTGATCTTTCTAGCTTTGTTGTCAAGTTTAAACTCTAGTTTTTAAGACCTCTGTAACAGAGGATTGATTTTTATTTGTATTTTTGCAAACGAGCGGTGATTTTATTTATTGCTAAACCCATGGCCTTTTGGGTCAATATTCAACTGGAAAGACATTTTATAAAAATTTGCTAAAATGCAACTATTCAGGTTAGTTAAGTTTTATTTCTGTTGTCCCTTCTGATTTGTTAGTTTGATTTGATCTCAAAGATGAATGTCCCTTATAATTTATTTGAACAGGTGCTCACACTAGACCAGAGCCTACGAAAGACAGATTTTTTGTTGTTATATAATCACTAGTCACCCTCACTTTCCTATGTTATTTATGAATGCTAATTAAGTTTATATGCACTATCGAAACAACAATAGTGTCGCATCAACACTTGGTACTAGACACCAGCAACTTATTATAAGAGGCAGTTTATTAGTAAAGTTTTGTATCATCTTTGTAATTGAAGGTTAGGGTCACTTGCTTATTAATTGATTGTGTCATGTGCTTAATTGTTGATTAGTTAGGAGCCATGTGCTTAACAGTTAGTTAGTTAGACCATTAGATCAGTGTAGCCAGCTGGCAGTTAGTGTTATTCAGTTAGTTGTGTTCATGAATTGTATAAAGGTGTGGAGACGGATTGTAAGAGGCATGCAATGAGAATTCAGACTATTCATATTCCTATTCTTCTCTAATCCCTTTCAATTCTTCTAAGAGTCATGGCTGTCCTCTTAGTCCGTCATTCACCATTTTTCCTTTGCTTAATAAGTTCTTATCAATCCTTTATTTACATATTTTTCTTGTTGTACAATTCTGGTTTGTCTTGCATCAAATCTCTAGCCAACCCTAGGTGCTGAGTCCAAGTTCATCCATCTCTATTTTTCCTGTTCTTTAATTTCCTGTTACAAAGTTTTGTTTTGTCCTGCATCATTGTGATAAAAAGTTCTCCATTATCTCAGGAAGTTTCTTTTGTGCTTTGTTGTAGAGTTTGGTAATTTAATTTGAGTTGACATGGGGTTTCTGCTTCATCATGAGGTGGGCTTTAAGGTGTGTGTGAGAAATACTGTCCATAATCTTCCTTCTCTTTTACTTTTGAAATTGTTAGACTTTGATTTTGTTGCTTCATATAGGTACTTGAAATAGTGTTAATTGTGTTGGTGACTGTAGTTGAGGACATCAAATGCTCCGATATAGCTGATGTTTTTGTTGAACTGAATCTTCTGAGTGCTTCAAATGCCCTTTAAAGCAGGTAAGGTAGTTCTTTCATTCCTTTGGTTTCTTTCTAGCAACTCCAATATGTAAATGTCCTTAACACCATCCGCACTATCAAGTTTGCAACTCAGTGATTCACTGAGTAATATTGCTACAGTTATCATTTCTTACTGACTTGATTTTAAAACTAATATGCTTGATTTTTATCATTGCTTGTTATCATTGCTTGAAGTTATGAGTCAAAACTAATGTTAGTTTATGTTTTGGTATCTGAAAGATGTTTCTGTATGGTTTTTCATTATTTTATTTCAAGGCAACAACCAGCATTGCTTTTGTTATGGAAATGGAACTAAGGTTAGTAAGCTTCACCATATTTTTCTTAGCATAAAAAAAATTAGGGAATTGTATTTATTATTTATTTATTTGTTTATTGATGATGTTGAATACGGTTGAGTCTTTACTTTTCTTGCTAGTGGTGTAAGACCCTTTGGAATTTCTCTTCTGGTTGCTAGTTTGATAACTATGGACCACAATTATACCAGGTATTTGTTTTTCTGAAATGCTTTAAATTATAGTTGCTAACTAGCTCTAATTGGGACTGGATTATCTAATGGGTTGCACCTCTAAACATTTTGGCATACAGAAAACTTCTTTTACACTAAATTTATGAAATTCTTTTGGCATTGCCTTTTCTCAAATTCAATATGATTTACTTTTTTAAAAATTAATTGATGCTATTAGTGACTTAACGCTGGCTAGTTGTAAATATAAAATTTCCACTCTGGTTGTAGCATAAAAAGAGAGTATAATTATGTGATGAATGTTTCTTCTATTACTTTGGCTTAATTAGCACCAACAAGGAATTCAAGTAAGCTTCGTTTTCCTTCCTCACTAAGCATGTGGATGGTCTTACACTTGATGTGAATTGGTCTTGGTTTGGGTTGATATTCCAAGTATCTTGCATAAATTTCACATTTATAAACTGTTTTATATAATCCATCTTTCTGTATTTGATTTTTTGTCTTTGGCATGTGTCTTTCCCTTCCTATCACTTTCTCCTCAAATCCCCAAATTGAACCATTGTTAACCACACCCCTCTATTGTGGTGTTGGTTTTAATTACAATTGATTGATTATATCTGTATAATTTGTACATGTAGGGTATCTTTGAGTTTTATGAGTCTTTCATCGAGTATCTGACTATTTTGCAATTTATAATTTTTTAGTTATGTTAGAATTTTTTTTTTTTTTTGGTTAAATTTCTATAACACAAATGAGGCAAAATCATTTGCCAACCTTCCAATTTGTTGGTGTTGATGATGAGAAAAGCTATAAGTGCTAGTAAGATTGTTTGTTGGAATCTGCATATTTTTACTGGTATTTCATTGGTTCACTTTTTTTTGTTGTGGTCTATGAGATTAATTTAGAGATTTTCATTTTGAACAACTTATTTACAGAAAATAACCAATGGCTTAAATAGTTTTTTTAATGGGATAATAATCTACATGAAAGAGTTCTTTCTTTTTCGCACTTTTTTTTGGTGTGGAGAATTTGTTTTAACTCGAAAAACAGAGCAAAGATTGAGGTTTACTAATGTAGATGTACACAAATCTTGAGATAGTCTTTATCTGAGCTGTTCCTTTCTTATCTTCTACTTATCAAAAGCTTCTAAATTGATGTCAAATTTGCTCAAACAATTTCAGCAAAACCTTTTGTGCTTTCAGTTTCTAATGCCCATTGCTTCGTAATCATGAGTCTTTTGGTTTCCTAGCGGTTTTGGCTCTTTGTCTACCTCCAAACACTTGTATAGTCTTTTGCTTATTCTTCTTCTTTCTTATCGTTGTCCACATGTCCTGCAAGACAGGATTTTTTTTTTAAAATTAATAGTTCATAATTTTTTTTTTTTGGGGGTAGGGGGAGCTCTTTTCTTGTGCTAAAATGTTATTTCTGATAGATGCTTCATAACACTTCCATTGTGTGTGTACTTAAAAACTGTGTATCTAACTACACTACAAGAATTAGCTTATTTTAATGGTATTCTCTTGGTTCCTTGTTAAAATATCATAGATACCATCCTATCACTTAACCATTGATAATATTCTATCCATTTTGTAATACATTGACATTCAAGTTGGATGTTGATAATGTTGTCATGGCCTAATGGGATTCCTAAAATTGATTACTGGTAACTAATTATGATGTCATATATTTATGGGATTCAAATTTTCTTTATGCTTATGATCCCCTGAATTTTTTTTTAAAAGCATGAATCCATATTTTGTGGCTTTACTGACTGTAAGAGCTGGTTCCTTGGATCTATCTACAATTCCCTCAATATTTTGTGTTTCAGCTGCCCTTCAATATCCTGCTGGTGAGTCATGGCTTTTTTGTTTATGCACGACATAAGTATAAAATACTAGGAAGCACCGTTATGGAACGGGTATAAGTATGCATTTACGTCTTATAAAATGGCATTGCCATAACATTTACAGCAAAACCTTTTGTGCTTTCGGTTTCTAATGCCCATTGCATCATTATCATGAGTCTTTCGGTTTCCTAGTGGTTTTGGCTTGTTGTCTACCTCCAACTGCTTATATAGTCTTTTCTTCTTCTTCCTTCTCATTTGTTGCCCAGTTACATCAATTATTGATGGCTTGAAGAGATTGTACATTGAAAAGCCAAATCCACTAGAAGTTGCATATCTTTCGTTTGCAAAATGGAGATATTCTGATCTTTCTAGCTTTGTTGTCAAGTTTCAACTCTAGTTTTTAATACCTCTATAATAGAGGATTGATTTTTATTTGTATTTTTGCAGACGAACAATGATTTTGTTGCTAAACCCACGGTCTTTTGGGTCAATATTCAACTGGAATGACAAATTTTATAAACATTTGCTAAAATGCAACTATCCAAGTTAGTTAAGTTTTATTTATGTTTGTCCCTTTTGATTTGTTTGTATGACTGGATCTCAAAGATGAACGTCCCATATGCTCTGTTTGAACAGGTGCTCACATTGGACTAGAGCCTACAAAAGACAGATTTTTTGTTGTTGTTATGGTATGACTGGTCACCCTCACTTTCCTATGTTATTTATGAAGGCTAATTAAGTTTAAATGCACTATAGAAACAACAACAATGTCGCATCAACACTTAATACTAGACACTAGCAGCTTATTATAAGAAGCAGTTTATTAGTAAAGTTTTGTATCATCTTTGTAATTGAAGGTTAGGGTCATGTGCTTATTAATTGATTGTGTTATGTGCTTAATTGTTGATTAGTGAGGTGCCATGTGCTTAACAGTTAGTTAAATCATTAGATCAGTGTAGCCAGCTGGCAATTAATGTTATTCAGTTAGTTGTGTTCATGAATTGTGTAAAGGTGTGGAGACGGATTGTAAGAGGCATGCAATGAGAATTCAAACTGTTCATATTCCTATTCTTCTCTAATCCCTTTCAATTCTTCTAAGAGGCATGACTGTCCTCTTAGTCAGTCACTCTCCATTTTTCCTATGCTTAATCAGTTCTTATCGATCCTTTATTTACTTATTTTTCTTGTTGTACAATTCTGGTTTGTCCTGCATCAAATCTCTAGCCAACCCTAGGTGCTGAGTCCAAGTTCATCCATCTTTATTTTTCCTGTTTAATTTCCTGTTACAAAGTTTTGGTTTGTCCTGCATCATTGTGATAAAAAGTTCTCTATTATCTCAAAAAGTTTCTTTTGTTCTTTGTTGTGGAGTTTGGTAATTCAATTTGAGTTGACATGGGGTTTTTGCTTTATCATGGGGGTGGGCTTTCAGGTGTGTGTAAGAGATAGTGTCCATAATCTTCCTTCTCTTTTACTTTCGAAATTGTTAGATATTTTGTTGCTTCATACAGGTACTTGAAACAGTGTTAATTGTGTTGGTGATTGTAGTTGAGGACATTGAATGCTCCGATATAGCTGATGTTATTGTCGAACTGAATCTTCTGAGTGCTTCAAATGCCCTTTAAAGAAGGTAAGGTAGTTCTTTCATTCCTTTGGTTTCTTTCTAGAAACTCCAATATGTAAATGTGCTTAACACCGTCAGCACTATCAAGTTTGCAACACAGTGGTTTACCGAGTAATATTGCTATAGTTATCATTGCTTGAAGTTATGAGTCAAAACTAATGTTAGTTTATGTTTTGGTATCTGAAAGATGTTTCTGTATGGCTTTACATGAAATTTGGTAGATTGAGACCTGTTATGTTTGTCTTTATTTTTTGTTTTTGTTTCTTGGTGAAATTTTATGGCTTTGTTATACTTTTGAAGGTGAATTTACATATGATGTAAATAATTCTGTCATATGTCTTATGGGTTTTGGTTGGACAATAATGAGCTTATCCCTTGATGTTGCCATATTGTTTCTATAAGAACTTTTGTCAACCAAGTATTGAAATTCTTTTCCTTTTTGTTTTTTGGGTGAGATTGAGAGAATATTGAAGGTTTACTGCTTGGTGTCTTGGAAAAGTAAAAAGTAATATCCAATCCTTTAACCTTGATGACAATCCTATTTTGTGACTTCTTGAACGAAGTAGGGAGATTGTTATATTAGAGGTAATGTTGCACATGTTCCAACACTTGGCCTAATGAGTTTGATTGATTCTTGCTAGGTATTGAAATTCAAAGTTATTATGGTTGATTTGTACGTAGGTGAATGTCTTATTTGTAGTGTTTTCTTTTTTGGATAAACTTATTGATGCAAGGGATGTGATGGGTTGTTTGTGTGGTTTAGAAACAATGAAAGGGCTGAGTTACTTGGAAAAAATTGATAGGTGGACAAGTACCTCTGCAAGAACACTTAGTTCCAAATATGACACAAAGGCTAACATTTCATTCAATTACCAAAACTGATTTACAAAGAGCTTACATTCTCTTACTTATACTAGTTGTTTGGCATTGGCAGCCTCTAGATGGTTGACTAGTGTCTAAATCCTATAGGCTAATGATAAAGAAATCTTCTAACTAACTAGTTAGTTATTACAAGTGGATTAGGATATAGGCGTATAGTTGCTTGAAATGCCATGCATTAGGACTCTCCCTCGTAAGAAGCACTTGACCTCAAGTGCTCTTGGTTGCCACAAGATTTGTATGAAGTTATAGGATGATACAGTTGCCTTGTATGATGAGTTTGCTGTTGTTGCAACACACCAAAGGCTGTTGCTTCTACACAGCCAAGTCCCACACAAATGAATCACCAATGTAGATGCATCTGCATTAAGAGGACTCCCTTTCTTGAGAGGAAACTTATTCTCAGGTTTGGTTGACTTTTCAATTGTAAAACATGTACACCAAATTGAACATTAAGTGTTTTGCCTCGCTAATGATCAATCATGCATATTTTGACACTACTAGGCTTTATTCTTCACTGGTGACTCAACCTTCTTCATCTTAACCATTGGCTTGGGGCTTGCCTTTCCTTTCTTTGGTTGCAAGGAGTGTGGATGCACTAACTTGTACATGCTGTGTGTGTTGCACCTTTTGCCCACAATAGCTTCATATGATTTTTCACATCTATGTAAAACATGGAACCGATTCATGGCAACCTTCTCACAAAGAACATAACCTTTATGCTGTCTATCATCCTCAACTTTTTATTTTAGAACTTGCATAACCCTTGTTGCTAATGGAGAGTCATTTGCTTCCTTAACAACAACATTTGCTCGTTCTTCCACACAGTGACCATGCACAGATTCTACCATACTTATTATGCATTTAGTCAATTCTTGTCCTCCCTCACCAATCTGTTCTTCAATGTAGCTATTAGAAACAAGATGTCCAATGTCTTGGTCTTCTAACTCTTTAACCAGAAAGTTTTGATCTTCTATCTCTTTAACAACCAAGGTTTCACCCTTTGACAAAACAGGTTGGTTCTTGGCTGGTACCTTGGAAGCCTTACTTGAGTTAGCAACATTTGATCCATTTTCAACCTTCTTGGTGAAGTTGGATGTTGCATCACCACTTCGAGCACTGATTTTAGAAGTGAAAGGAACTAATTGTGCCCCCTTGACTTGATGATTCTCAATCAGCACTGTCCTATTGAAAGCTTCTAAAACAATCTAGCCTTTTTGGAGGAAATTGACATCTTGGATTTGCACTTTGCTGTAAAGGGTGTGGCTGTAGTTGTAAGCCAAGAATTGCTCTCTAAGCTTCTGTTTCATCTTCTCCCAAGTATGAATCTTGGTTGTTTCTTTCCTCAATCTTTGAATCTTCAACTGCTCCCACCAAGATCTTGCCTTGCCTCTCAAATTAGTTGTTGCCAATTTAACTTTTTTGAATTCTAGAATATCATAACAAGCAAAGATCTCTTCAATTGGGCTAAGCCAATCCACAAACTCCTCATGACCCAAGTTGCCATCAAATTCAGGGAATCCAATCTCAAATCTTGATTCCCAATTCTGGTTTGGCATCTTTGATTGAACCATCACAAGATTGCGGTTACGCCACTCTAGTTTTTTGCTTAGGAATATGAACAAAGAACTGCTCATAATCCCCCCCCCCCCCCCCCCTTGAAGTTGCACTTCCAGCAACATCATGTTGATTGTGTTGTTGCTTCATATCTCTTCTCAATTGTTCAGTCGAGGCTTGTAATTGCCTCCTCAATAATTCCACTTTAGCCTCTAAGCCATTTTGAACCCTTCTACACCTTGGTCCATTGGTTGCAATATCATCTTCCTCTATTGTAAGAACAGCTTGCATCTTGCCCTTTCCTTCCTTGTCTTCTCAAACACCATGGCTTCTTACTACTACAAACTAATTGCTAGCACATATGAAGGCTTTGGTTTTGGTAAGAGAGGTATTTTAGGCTAGGAAAAGCAATCAAAACTGAATCTTGATAGGTTCTTGGACAAAAAATGAAGAAACAAATTGCAAATGAACTTGAATCCAAAGAATCTCAACTGATACCAATTTGATGTAGGGGATGTGATGGGCTGTTTGTGTATAGTTTAGAAACAATGAAATGACTGAGTTACTTAGTACAAATTGAAAGGTGGATAAGTACCTCTGCAATAACACTTAGTTCCAAATAGCACACAAAGGCTAACAATTCATTCAATTACCAAACTGATTTACAAAGAGCTTACATTCTCTT
This sequence comes from Quercus gilva, assembly GCA_023621385.1. Taxonomy (NCBI): domain Eukaryota; kingdom Viridiplantae; phylum Streptophyta; class Magnoliopsida; order Fagales; family Fagaceae; genus Quercus; species Quercus gilva. Next base: position 60,079,130 of record CM042477.1, read on the forward strand.
AGTGATACTAGTTGTTTGGCATTGGCAGCCTCTAGATGGTTGGCTAGTGTCTAAATCCTATAGGCTATTGCTTAAGAAATTTTCTAACTAACTAATTAGTTACAAGTGGATTAGGATATAGCCATATAGTTGCTTGAAATGCCCTGCATCACTTATTCATTGCTTTTTTGACATTTTTACTCAGTTTTATTTGATCTTAGGCATCATTTTTCTGTAGACTAATTGGTTTTTACGATGTCAACTAAAAAAAAAAAAAAAAACTAACCTAGCATGAATGAAGGTGCACAATCTAAATACAATTGATAGTCATAAAAGCTTCACTAATTTAGATTGCCTTGAATAAATTATGTTTGGAAATATATGGAGAATTTTTGGCTACTTCACACTTCTTTGCCTTTTTAGTTTGGAAATATATGGAGTTAAAAGGGAGTAGGGATAAAGGCAAGTCTTTTTTTTTTCCTTTCAGAAAACCGTTTATGTTTCTTATTGGTATAAATGATTTTGATTTATAAAAAAAAAAAAAAAAAAGTCTAAATGTTTGTTGCCCATACACTATAATTTTCCGTTGACTAAAATTTTCTGACACACCAAATACCTGAAAACACAATATCAATTTATGCCAAAAGCAAATGAAACCTTAGAGTTTTGTTGTTTTGTGGATTGGTAAGTAGTTATACATGCAATCAACGGTTCTTGAATCATGACCTCCTCACACTCCTTTCTATTATTGTTGGAAGCAGAAGTGTCATTTAAGCTAGAGCTCATTGGCTAGGACCTTAAAGATTTTGTGATGCTTTGTTTGTTTAGAATGGAGCATGTGACCCTACCAAAGCATAAAGTTGGGGATTGCATTTTTTTGTTGTTGCCTGGTATAGAGATTTATAAATTCATCTTTTTCTAAACCTAAATATTTGGCATGCTGGTCAAAATTACCTATTTTTAAAAGGAAGAAAGGATACAAGCTCTGGGAATAGAAATTTTTTTTTTCTTTCTCTTTTTTGAAATTGTAGAACTTTTGAATGCTCCTAGAACCTGCTTTTTTAGTGTCATTATTAAATTTGAGAAATTTATTTATTTGACTTTCTTGTCCTTGACTTTTTCATTATTTTATTTCTATGCCTCAACCAGCCTTGCTTTTGTTATGGGAATGGAATTAAGGCTAGTAAGCTTCGCCATATTTTTCTAAGCATCAGAAAATTAGGGAAGCGTGTTTATTATTTATTTATTTGTTTATGAAGTTGAATATAGTTGAGTCTTTACTTTTCTTGCTAGTGGTGCAAGGCCCTTTGGAGTTTCTCTGCTGGTTTCTGGGTTTCATAACTATGGACCACAATTATACCAGGTATTTGTTTTTCTGACATGCTTTAAATTATAGTTGCTAATTAGCTCCAATTTAGGACTAGATTATCTAATGGTTTGCACCTTGGAACATTTCGGCCTATAGAAAACTTCTTTCACACTAGATTTATGAAATTCTTTTGGCATTGCCTTGTCTCAAATGCAATATGATTTACTCTTTAAAATATTAATCGATGCTGTTAGTAACTTAATATTGGCTAGTTCTAAATGTGAATTTTCCACTCTGGTTGTAGCATAAAAAGAGAGTATAAGTATGTGATGAAAGTTTCTTCTATTACTTTGGCTTAATTAGCACCGACAAGAAATTCAGGTAAGCTTTGTTTTCCTTCCTCACTAAGCATGTGGATGGCCTTACACTTGATGTGAATTGGTCTTGGTTTGGGTTGATATTCCAGGTACCTTGCATAAATTTCACATTTGTAAACTGTTTTATATAATCCTTCTTTTTGTGTTTGATTTTTTTTTTTTTTGTCTTTGGCATGCGTCTTTCTCTCCCCATCACTTTCTCCTCAAATCCCCAAACTAAACCATTGTTAACCACACCCCTCTGTTGTGGTGTTGGTTTTAATTACGATTGATTGATTATATCTGTATAATTTGTACATGTAGGCTATCTTTGAATTTTATAAGTCTTTCACCGAGTATCTGACGATTTTGCAATTCCTAATTTTTTAAATATGTTAATTTTTTTTTTTTTTGGGTTAAATTTCTGTAACACAAATATGGCAAAATCATTTGCCAACCTTCCAATTTGTTGGTGTTGATGATGAGAAAAGCTAGAAGTGCTAGTAAGATTGTTTGCTGGAATCTGCTTATTTTTACTGGTATGTCATTGGTTCACTCTCTTTTTTTTGGGGTCTATAAGATTAATTTCGATATTTTCATTTTGAACGACTTATTTACAGAAAAGAACCAATGGCTTAAGTAGTTTTTTTAATGGGATAATAATCTACATGAATGAGTCCTTTCTTTTTCACAATTTTTTTTGGTGTGGAGAATTTGTTTAACTCTAAAAACAGAGCAAAGATTGAGGTCTACTGATGTAGACATACACAAATCTTGAGATAGTCTTTATCTGAGTTGTGCATTTCTTATCTTCTACTTATCAAAAGCTTCTAAATTGATGTCGAATTTGTTCAAACAATTTCAACTGCCCATTGCATCATAATCATGAGTCTTTCGGTTTCCTAGTGGTTTTGGCTCATTGTCTACCTCCAACCACTTACATAGTCTTTTCTTCTTCTTCCTTCTCATCGTTGTCCACTTGTCCTGCAAAAAAGGAGTTTTTTTTAATTAAAATGCATAGTTCATAAATTTTTTTTTTTTTGTTGGGGGTAGGGGGAGCTCTTTTCTTATGCTAAAATGTTATTTCTAATAGATGCTTCATAACAGTTCCATTGTGTGTGCTTAAAAACTGTGTATCCAACCATGCTAGAAGAATTAGCTTATTTTAATGCTAGTCTCTTGGTTGTTTTTTAAAATACCATAGATACCATCATAACACTTAACCATTGATAATATTCTATCAATTTTGTAAAACTTTGACATTCAAGTTGGATGCTGATAATATTGTCATGGCCTAATTGGATTCCTAAAATTGATTACTAGTAACTAATTATGATGTCGTATATTTTTGGGATTCAAATTTTCTTTATTCTTTTGATCCCCTGAAATTTTTTGTAAAAGCATGAATCCATAAGCTGTTGGACTTATCTTTGTAATTGCATCTAGCACTCTTGGAGTCCATGGGGGCTGATGGATCTACTAGATCTGAAGCTGTTGTTGCTGTAGAAAAGAATGCGGCTTTATTGACTGCAAGAGCTAGTTCCTTGGATCTATCTACAATTCCCTCAATATTATGTGTTTCAGTTGCCCTTCAATATCCTGCTGGTGAGTCATGGCTTCTTTGTTTATACACGACATAAGTATAAAATACTAGTAAGCACCGTTATGGAACGGGTATAGCTATGGGTACGGTACAGCAGCATAGCAATTTTTGAAGAATGCAACTATCCAGGTTAAAGTTTTTTTTTTTTTTTTTTTTTTTTTTTTTTTTTTTTTTTTTTTTTTTTTTTTTTTTTTCTGTTAGTCCCTTCTGATTTGATGTCAAAGATAAATGTCCCTTATAATCTGTTTAACAGGTGCTCACATTGGACCAAAGCCTACAACACACATATTTGTTGTTGTTATGGTATCACAAGTCACCCTCACTTTCCTAAGTTATTTTTGAAGGCTAATTAAGTTTAAATGCACTATGTAAAATTTTGAAACTACTTTGGTTAAGACAGAAACTACCATGTGCATATTGTCTCCTTCCCAAGTAGCAAATGAGGCTTTCCGAACATGTATTCATTTGGGAAAGATATTCAAACACCCCCCCTAGGCGTGCGCGGTGGTTTCCCCTAATAAAATTGAACCTTGTGAGTTTTCTTCTCCCCATATGGTACTGCTTAGTGTCAACTGGTTAATTGTGTTACACTTAACCATCCCCCAGTGCTTTTGGATATAACACATCACCTACTTGTGGTATTTTTGTGAAAATAATATGGAATCTTAGTCATTTTCCCACAAAATCTATCTTCTTATTCTATTCTTTACATAATGATAGTTTTTGGTGACTTTTCTTTTGTGCAGAATTTTAGGTCATGGAATCTTGCACAAGTAATTTTCTTCGAAACGATTTGTTCCCAAACGATTTGGTGAGCTTGAATCAGTTACTACTTGTGTTTTATTATTGGACCGTGCAGAGGAATGTTTTCACGTTTTATGACTCTACTACCCTAATTTCCCATGTTAAAAAATTTTAATGCTGATGTATCTACTAGGGCAACAAAGTTGGATAGAGACCTAAGGCCATATGCTCTCTTATCTCTAGATACCGATATTCTTTTCCTAAAATTTAAAGGTTTCTTTATTGAATTAAGATGCAAGTTAAAAGAATTTGCTATGGTGACATAGGGTTGGGATCAAAATTCTCTTTGGTTTTGTCAATAATCTTACACACACACACACACATGCACGCACACATACACACGTATATATATATATATATATATTTGTGTGAGTGTGTATCTTCCACATAATCATTTTTAGTCAATATTTTATTATTGGGGCTTGGGATTTATGTTTTCTCTTGTTGCATTCTTAGAGTTTGCTTAATCCTTGGGGTGATGCATTTGCAGTGCTTTAACTAAGGTTGATTTGATTTTGTTGCTTGTTAATGATACATCCTTTTGAGTAGTCTTAAAATTATTGCAATTTGAAATTGTCCTAAACTATGTAGCTGGGATTCTGTGTTTTTCAATTAGCTCATGCGAAAAGTCATTACCAAAGGGTTTGCGCTTTTATGTAGTGCTTGTTCATCTATCCTATCATCTAGTTTTTGTTGATGTTTTCTTGCTTTTATTTAAATTGGGTTATCCTGTTATGGTGGAAACTCCATGTCCAGTTTGGATTGCCACTTATTTTCTGTTTATAGGAAGCATGATTTTTTGTTGTTTTTCCATCAAGTCTCATTTGCAATATGCTCTCTTTTCCTATCATATTTGTTTATCTCTCCTACGTGCATAAGAATTTTGAGGATCATTTTTTGCTTGTTTTAATTCTTTCTAATATTTGGGTCCTTCACTGCTTTTCCTAGGTTTCGATTTCGAGGTGGATTCTAATATCAAATTCACAGGCTAAGCTAACAATGGCTCTTATTAGCTCCCAAACAAGCATCTAGACATTATTACTACTTCTACCTTGTCTATGGAGTGGTTTATTTTGGGCTTATTACTATATAACCTCTGTTTATTATTCAATTTTCGTTGCCTAATTTTAATGTCTATGCAAAGTCTTCTGCAGTGGTATGGGACCAGATTTTCGAGTTTTGGTTTGAAGGAGTAGGCAGCAGGCAAAACAATATCATAGATTGTATAGAGTATGTGGTTTCCATTCCAATATTTTGCTAAGTTGTGGTATGATATATGTTTATCATCTTAATGCAAGCTATTAGAAACTATTTAATCATTAGCCTGTTCCTTGTTAATCTACTGCCTTAGGTGTAAAGCTAACTATTATTTTGCACACAAATCACAAAATCAAGCACACAAAATACAAAATTTCAAGAATTTATCCTCTTTAATTACCTTGGTCATATTGCAAATGTGGGAACCAAATCGGTGCCAAGTTTTGGGAAGTGGTTTGTGCCGAGCATGGCATCGATTCCACTAGTGGCAACTGCAGTGACTTGGAACTACAACTCAATAGGGTTAACATGTACTACAATGAAGCGAGTTTTGGTAAATTTGTGCCTCGTGCTGTTCTGATGGACTTGGAGCCTGGGACCATGGACAGCTTGAGATTCGGTCCTTATGGCCAGATCTTTAGGTTGGACAACTTCGTTTTAATTCTTTCTAATTTTATGTTTGTAATGTTTGATTTGAAATGTGAAATGGGTCAGTAATGTTTGAGGGTTATTATTTTTCCACAATTTTTTAGCTTTTTGAAAAATGTTTTTGTAATAATGTGTGTTTGTTTCTTTGGGGGGTTTAGGGTTTTAGTTGTGTCACTCATTGGGTGGTGGAACTGGGTCTGGAATGGAGATGCTTTTGATTTCGAATATTAGGGAGGAGTACACGTTTTGGCCTTACTGAATTATAGTTATGATGATAGACTACCTTTCTTGGTTTGTTGATAGTATGAAATAAACACAGCCTAAAAGATCTAATTGTTGGGAAATTTACTAACATAGCCTGCAAGTTTTTTCTGACTGTTTTTTTGCGTTGCCACTTTAATGTCCATTTTAATTTCCATGCAGGTAGATGCCACTTTGGTTCTCCTTGGAAACATAATTTTATATGTGAGTGCTAGAACGTGTATCCTCTTAGATTGTGTTCTCACACTTTATTCGCATGGTGTGGCTTTCCAGTAAAAAAAACTAATTTAGAATGATGTTGAAATGCTTCCGCTTTGTCATTACTAATTTCAGAATGGCAACAGAAAATCCATTTTCTTTGATCTCGTTTTTAATGAGCCTTCTTCTCATAAAAATTTATCATTTATGTTTCCTCTACTTATTATTGATACTGTCCTTGTTAAACTTTGATTTTCTAATCATTCCTAGACTTTTATGATTCTCTTATCTTGAAGTTTCTTTTGTAGTTTTAATTCATATTAGTTTCATTGTACTTGCTTTTTGTAGAGAACTAACCCCAGTTGTAATTGATGTATTTGGTAGAAGTGGAGTAGCTTGCTGCTTGCTCTTCTTGCTTGCCAATATGTGTTTGAAGAGATATTATTAATCAAATTTTTGTTGCATTCCTTCACATTGTAGCGGGGGTGATCAATTTAATGTAGATTAATTGATAGGATTAAATTTCCAACCTGTCTGAATTGGAGCAACAAACTGGTAAGCCAATTGACTGGTGTCCCTTTTTTTAGTGCACTGGTGGCCTTCTGCTAGAAAATAGCATACTTTGTCAGACAACATTTCAAATGCTCATTAAAAATGGTTTTACCAGCTAATTAATGTTTTTCATGTTGTTCCAGGATATGTGCAGGGGTTTATTGCCTTGCCTCTTCACGTGGCTGACTTAAGCAGTCCTAAATCATCAAGCCTTTGGCCGATTCCAATTAGGATGTTAGCTACAACAATGGGATGGGTACACAACCCCATGAGACTGTCTGAAATTATCTTAGAATCACATTCAAAAAACACATCTCATATACATCTCCCAAGCAAAGAGAACTCCTTCCTCTGTGGCCTTTGCTTCTATCTCGAAAGGTCCTAGGGGTTGGAAACTCAGTTTACTCATAGCTGCTGTAACTCTCCCCTCATGGTCTCTAATCACCACGCCTACACCAGCACACCGAACTTGATTAAAAATTGCACCATTCACAAGAACTAGTGAATGCCATCGGTGTAAGTGCATTTTACTTTGATTACATGTCAGTGGAAACAAATTCCTTTTGATTCTCCATGCTTGCTTCTTTATGGTCTTTTAAATAGGACTAAGGAGAAAAAATTTCGCATTACTCAGGTCATTTATATGTTCTGTCAATTTTAGTTGACTGTTTAATTTACGTGATATGTGCAATAAACACTTTTTTGTTAGATACAAATGTGGATGTAAGCACTCGTAAATCGTTGATTTTCCATTAAATGGTAGAAACCCCATAGTACGTTTTATTCTTGTGCAAGATAGAATTTGTTACCATGATGTGCTCATTTTAATGGTGGAGGGTTGAAATTTCCATCTAGTATGGATTTACAGCTTATACAATGGCACTGCTATAACAACAGTTAACTAATCAACCTTTTAATTTTGATGGTTACATTCTAGAATTATTGTATTGGACCTTTGTTAACATTGTGACATACATTGTTAGTTGTAGCCTATTGTTCTTTCTAAAACACTTATCTCTTGAGGGAGTTTTGTGTGGGAAGTTGCATGACAATTCTGTGCCATCCTGGGGAGGGCAGATGACAGAACTAGTTTAGTTAATTTGCAGAGTTGTACTTTAGGTTTAATGTAGGCCATACGGAGAGCGCGGAACAATAGAGCATTTAAAGGGTTAGAATGGTCCACGACAGGTTTTAAGATGCTTTTATTGTATTCCTTATGTGAATGGATGACGGCTTTATCATTTCATTCATGTTCTAATATGTTCAAGTTTCTTGATGATTGTAATTTCCCTTGATTTAACCGTCTGCATGTAATTCTTGTGTGCAGGGTGATGTTCATATTTTCCTGTTCTTTAATCTCCTGTTACAAAGTTTTGGTTTGTCCTGCCTCATCATGATAAAAAGTTCTCTGATATCCCAAGAAGTTTCTTTTTGTGCTTTGTTGTGGAGTTTGGTAATACAATTTGAGTTTGCTAATACATCTTACTTATTGACTTGGGGTTTTTGCTTTATCATGTGGTGGGCTTTTAGGTGTGTGTAAGAGATATAGTCCATAATCTTCCTTCTCTTTTACTGTCGAAATTGTTAGATATTGATTCTATTTCTTTGTACATGTACTCGAAACAGTGTTAACTTTGCTGACCGTTGTAGTTGAGGACATCGAATGCTCCGATATAGCTGATGTTATTGTTGAACTGAATCTTCTGAGTGCTTCAAAAGAAGGTAATGTAATTCTTTCATTCCTTTGGTTTGTTTCTAGCAATTGCAATAGGTAAATGTCATTAACACCTTTAGCACTATCAATAGTATATCAAGATTAATATGCTTTTGTATAATAGTGAGCTTATCTACTGATGTTGCATAGTTGTTTTTTTTATAAGAACTTTCGTCAACCAAGTATTGCAATTCTTTTCCTTTTTGTCTTTGGTGTGAGATTGAGAAAATATTGCAGGTTTACTGCTTGGTGTCTTGGAAAAGTTAAAAGTAATATCCAGTCCTTTAACCTTGATGACAATCCTATGTTGTGACTTCTTGATCGATGTAGGGAGATTGTTTTCTTAGAGGTAATGTTGCACGTGTTCCAATTGGATCTCTTAGAGGTAATTGTTAGGAAACATTATCTAGGACATTAGGTGAACTGCCCATTTCTTAAATTCTTCTCACCTTGATATACCTTTAGTAAAGCATGTAGTGTTGGTGTATCTTCTTCTGTTAGTACTCAATCTTGTTAAGATACCAGAATCATAATTAGATTGGTACAAGAAAGTATCATCCTTAAATTGTGTTCGCCCAATTCCTTACTGTTTGGAAGGACCATCGTATCAACCTAAAACTTATGGAGACATAGGGAACGTCTCTCAATCCCTAAAAAAAATTGTGTCTCAGTTTTGCTTGAACTAAGATCAAAGTTCACTAATTTTTTGATTTCTAGATGGATGATGAAGTCAACTTCAGCGTCAAGAATGAAAGAGTCCCCTCAAACAATGCATCCTATAGGGTTCTTATTCTATCTTTGACTTTTATTTTCACTGATTTGAAAGGTAAATTAGATCTGCTATATGTTTATAACTTTTACAATTTCAATTGGGTTTTGTTCTAAATTTAAATTAAGGAAAAAAATATTTTTAAATATATTTGGTAATGGTTTTTTTTTTTTTTTTAAACATGTCTCTATTGGATTTAAATCATTCAATTTCTTTCTCTACGGTGATGAAGTGGAATCTTTCTACATTCTAGAGTTTCTAATTTCATTAAAGCAAAGGTATTAATTTCTTTTCCTAATATTCACTTCATTCATAGTTTGCTGTCAATTTAAGAATTTTGATTCATAATCCTTTTCCTCTCAATTTGTTGAAATCGGGGAAAACCCTTCAAGATGAAATCCTACCTAAATTTTAATGGTTGGTTATCTTTTAAACTTAATAATTTCATTTTAATTTTCAGGTCATTGTTTTCCCTCTTACCTATTCTGTTATTTGTAACATGGAGTGAAATTTTGGGATTTTGAATATTTGCTCAAGGTTTTTTTTTTTTTTTTTTTTTTTTTTTTTTTTTTTTTTTTTTTCATGAAGAGTTTTCTAATGAGCATATAAGTGACATGTGGTTTATGTGAAGGAAGCATTTTTCTGCGATTGCATTCTTCATATCTTTTTGGTTCTTTAACTTGCTTCTACAACAAATTTTTTTTTTTTTAAATATTTAGTGATTCCAATAGTAGTGTACTTTTGAAAGTTGTTTCATTGTTATAAACTTTATTATGTGTGTAACCAACTTGATTCTAATTTTTTGGTTCCTAAGTTACTTGTTCTCATTTTTCTATTCTTTTTAAAAATTTAGATATGCATTGTAGCACCTGTCCAACTTCTTTACATTTATTTTCCTCAAATTTCTTTTTGGGCCTTCATAATTACTCTAAACTGATATAATTAACTTGCTATTTTGGTACCATTTTTCTATACCGTTGAATATAAAAAAAGAGGGCTACCTCATGCACACATATTGCTTTTCCTACATCCTCATGACAAACATCCTATACTGCAGCAATTAATTTAGACATATACAACAAAATTATGTTGCTATCAATTAATAAGAGCCAAGGTCAATCTTTGCAACATATTGGACTTCATTTAGATAGACTATTTTTCAATCATGGATAGTTATATGTTGCCGTCTCCAGAGTTACAAGTAAAATGGCCTTAGGGTACATATTGTAGAAAATGATTATGGTGATCACTTCATACAATAAATATTGTATATAAAGAAATATTTGATAATCTGTCTAGAGGTAACAAATACTGTTTTTTTTAAATTACTTCAAGTTGTTTATAGTGTGAATTAGATTGTCACTTATACAATCATTGCAAGCACTAGATTTTTCTCCATTGTTATATACAAACTTTACTGATGTTTAGAATGTTCAAATATTACAGATTTATATCACAATGGAGTACACAACTTTGAAGCAGATATCAGTGGACAAAGCCAACTCGACTGTGAAATTTAGAGTTTTACGAATGTGGGATGCAATTAACATAGCAAACAACCATGACCTGATCAATCTTAATATGATATTGGTTGACAAAGAGGTAAATTCAGAATTTCTCATTCTTTTATTCATTTGTGGTTCACAGGAATGGTAGATGAGAATATCACATTGTCAGGTAAGCTTAAGATCTGGTATGATTCAAGTTTATAGTTGTTTTGTTGGGGTTTTATTTTTTATTTTTTTGTTTTTAGAAAAAAAAATACATTAGTTTTTCCCTATGTAGCAATTTAGAATGTGGGACCCTCTATGATAGTGGGTTTTGGATGCAATAATAATGGTTGCAAATTTGTCATTCTTAAGACTTGATTTTACACAAATTAAATTTTTACTGTTGGGTGATTCCTTTAATACCAAAGTTGATATATCATGATCATTGTGTGTGCATTATGTTTTTGTAATCATTATCATATATTTGTTTTAATTCATCATACAAGCCTAAAATCATTTGCAAATAGCCAATATAAGGAGTATCTATACATTTCATTTTTAATCATCTATTGTAAAATCATTTTTAGGTTATTCGAATGTTGTTGCCTATAGTTTTCTAATACTTTTTATAATACTAGAAAAAGGGGGTATCATCAATCGTGGAATTACGTTTAGTTTATTATAACTACATACTTTTGTAGATTGTAAGAGAGATTAGTAAAAGGCGGATAACTAATAGCCAAAACCACATAGCTCCACACCCCAAAGTGTACTTATCCAATCCATAGTTCAAGTATAATTCTTATATTTACATTTAAATATATTTACTACTTCAGTAGGATGTACATTATATTTACATTTGAATTTTAAAGGTAAAGTCTATGCTATGTAAGGAAATGATTGCATACTTAGTATCATGCATCTTGTAAATGTTTATTTTGTTAGTGCAAAAATGGACTTAGATGAGTAGTTGGGTAGTTTCAAGGTAAAGTTTAATATGGCATACCAAGTCTTATGTCATTATGGAATGATTTTTGTCATCCACTGCCATGCACATTAAGCAAGTTTTATTTAGATTGGGAGATGATGAGATATTCTTGAGGTTGGTTTGTATTTTTTTTTTTTTAATTAAAATTGTCTTATCAAAGTTAGTGCTATATTTGATGTCTAAATCTCTTTGACTTTTTTTTTTTTTTTTTTTTTTTTTGGGGTTTAACTTAGTTTCATCTGTTCAATTTTTTTTTGCTGACGAGGAAGCATCAAGACGTCGAATGTGAAACGAACAACAATCGTACTTCTCCACCAATTTGCTTCCAAGGAGCTAAAACTTCGTTTTTCAACTTAGTTAATCCAATTTTATGTGAGATGTAAATGTCAATTCTCTTGTTTGTTTAATACTAGCTTGATTTGGAGCTCATTAGTCATTAAATTTTTTTTTTACAATCTTTGGAGTACTATTTTGATTTTTCTAATTAGTTGGATTATTTTTATCATATTTGAAGGACAAATTTCGAGCATCAACATTGGGATTAGAATTTGGTATCTACCAGAAATGAAGGCGAGTTGGGTTCTTTAACTTGGGTGAGTCAACTTCACTGAGCCTTCACTTCTGTGATTTTTTGTTTTCGTTTTTTAATAAAATTTATGTGTTTTTGTTTTCGGAAGCAATTTCACATTTTTAGTACTATTTCCTCTATGTTTGTTCATGTGGGTTTGCTTCAAATTCTGAAATTGAGGCCAAAGGTTGCATTAAGGTTTACTTAGGTATGATATAAGTTTTGAGTATTAATTTATTTCTTTATATTAAATTTTTTTGTTTTATGTGTTTTTGTTTTAGGAGGCAATTCACATTTTTATATTGTTTCCTTTGTGTTTGTTTATGTGGGTCTGCTTCAAATTCTAGAATTGAGGCCAAAGATCACATTAAGGTTTACCTAGGTATGATTTAGCTTTTGAGAATTTTTTTTTTATTTTTATTATTAAAATTTATGTTGGATTATGTTGATTTTAATGTTTTTTTAGTTTATTTTTGGTTGATTGTTATGTTCTGCTTGCATGCATTAGTAGTTAAAAGGCATATTTGGGTTCTCTATTTCCCTGTTTGGCTAGTGAGAAAATATGCAAAATTTCTCTAGGCTATTTGCTTTGTCTAAAAGGATAGGAAATGTGCCACAGTATAGTGCTCATATGCAAGTGTCAATTTGCAATTAGGCTCTTTCGTTACTTTTCCTAGGTTTCATTTCCATTTTTTTTAGCGGATTATTAACTCCAGTCTCAATGAGTAAGCGTTTGAAATTTCTCTTCAATTCTTATGCTTTTTTGTCTGTCTTGTTTAATTTTTGGTCATTTGGTGTTGGCAACCTTTATATCAATTTCAATAGCTAATCTGACAATGCCTCTTATAGGTGTTGGGTAGTAATATAACAGTGCGACTTGAATATGGTCGTAAAAGGAAATCAAGATAGTGCTTTCCCTTTTACCATTGGTCTATTTCTTTCTCTTTTGTTATAAAAATAATTTCATTTTCTTGATGTTCTCTTTGTTTGGTTAATTGGTACTATCTTCTTGCTTTATTAAATTTTGAATGTCTTAATATTAGGATGTGGGGGTAAATTTCAATTTCATGTGGAAGTTGAATTTAATATTAATGCAAAAAACGTATTCTTGCATGAAACTAGGGACCTTGGATCAGACCTTAATAGCAATGGAGAAGTGCAAAAACTGTAATTAGCGCAATACTGCCACTGTGGATGGATATAATATTCTATTGAAGCATATGAATGGGATCTAAGCCATGAATGGGTCTCAAAATTGGGCCCTTTGTGTCCTTTTTATAAATATTGAAGATTACCGGTCAAGTTTTTAATTTTGATTTAAAATTTTGCTAATAAAATATGATTAGGTTTTGGTCTTTCAATTTAGGCTTAGTAGCTCAAGTTTGGATATACATTTCGTTTTGTAGATTAGCTGAGAGCATTTTTTTTTATAATGATAGTTTAAGGTTTTGGAAATTCCCATTTGTTTTTGGGTTCTAAATTTGCATATATTATATTTATTTTATTTTATTTTTAACTAAACTAATGCAAGGAATGTGATGGGCTGTTTGTGCATGGTTTAGAAACAATGAAAGGCGGAGTTGCTTAGAACACATTGATAGGTGGATAAGTACCTTTGCAAGAACACACGGTTCCAAATAGCACACAAAGGCTAACAATTCATTCAATTACCAAAAATTGATTTACAAAGAGCTTACATTCTCCTACTTATACTAGTTGTTTGGCATTGGCAGCCTCTAGATGATTGACCCTATAGGCTAATGCTTAAGAAATCATCTAACTAACTAACTAATTAGTTACAAGTGGATTAGGATATAGACATATAGTTACTTGAAATACCCTGCATCAAGACTCTCCCTCTTAAGAAGCACTTGACCTCGTGCTCTTGGTTGCTACAAGATTTGTATGAAGTTATAGGATGATACAGTTGCCTTGTATGATGAGTTTGCTGCTATTGCAGCACACCAAAGGCTGCTACTTCTGCACAGCCAAGTCCCACACAAATGAAACACCAACGTAGATGCATCTGCATTAAGAGGACTCCCTTTCTTGAAAGCAAACTTGTCCTTAAGTTTGATTGACTTTTCAATTGTAAAACATGTACACCAAGTTGAACATTAAGTGTTTTGCCTCACTAATGATCAATCATGCATATTTTGACACTACAAGGCTTTATTCTTCACTGGTGAATCAATCTTCTTCATCTTGACCATTGGCTTAGGGTTTGCCTTCCCTTTCTTTGGTTGCAAGGAGTGTAGATGCACTAGCTTGTACATGTTGTATGCATTGCACCTTCTCCCCACGATAGCTTTATATAATTTTTCACATCTATATAAAAGATGGAACCCATTCATGGCTACCTCCTCACAAAGAAAATAACCTTTATGCTATCATCCTCCGCTTCTTGCTTTTGAACTTGCATGACCTTTGTTCCTAATGATAAATCCTTTTCTTCCTCAACAATAACAGCTATTTCATCCATAGACTGATCATAAACAGGTTCAGCCACATATTTCATGCTATCACTCATTTCTTTCCCTTCTTCACCAATCTGTTCTTCAATGTAATTATCAAAAATAGGTTGCCCCACATCATGATCCTTTGAATCTTCAACTAGCAAATCTTGATCTTCTAACGCTTCTACCAGAAACTCTAGATCTTCTATCTCTTCAACCAGAAACTCTAGATCTTCTATCTCTTCAACCACCAAGGTTTAACCCTTTGACAAAACAAGTTGGTTCTTGGCTGGTATTTTGAAAACTTTATTAGATCCAGCAATATTTGACCCAATCTCAACATTCTTGGTTGGCTGCCTCCAACGCTTAGTGAAGTTTGATGCAACACCACCACTTGGGCTGGTTTTTGAATTGACAAAACAAGCTAGTTCTTGGCTGGTATTTTGGAAACTTTATTAGATCCAATAGTATTTGACCCAATCTCAACATTCTTGGTTGGCTACCTCCGACGCTTAGTGAAGTTTGATGCAACACCACCACTTGGGTTGGTTCTTGAATTGAAAATGGCCGATTGTGATCTCTTTGTTTGCTAAGTCTCAATTAACACTGCTCTATTTGCCGCATTTGAATTTCTCCAACAGTTGTGCAAGTTGCTATAGTGCGTTTGGATGTGGCTGTATAGAAAAATTTGCTTCCTGAGTTTCTGTTTTAGCTTCTCCCAAGTTTGAATCTTGATTTTTCCTTCCCTCAATCTTTGAATCTTCAACTACTCCCACCAAGATCTTGCCTTGCCTCTCAAATTAGTTGCTACCAATGTAACTTTCTTGGATTTTGGAATATCATAACAAGCAAAGATCTCTTCAACTTGGCTAAGCCAATCCATAAACTCCTCATGATCCAAGCTGGCTTCAAATTTAGGGAATTCAATCTCAAATCTTGTCCCAATTCTGGTTTGGCATCTTTGGTTGAACGATCGCAGGATTGTGGCCATACTTCTCGTCTCCACCTAGGAATATGAACAAAAGGTTGTTCATAATCCTCCTTATATAAAGCTACACTTCCAACAGTATCATGCTGGTAGTATTTCTACTGTATCTTCCTATCTCTTCTCAACTGTTCAATCAAGGCTTGTAGTTGCCTTCTTAATAATTCCACTTCAGCTTCTAAGCCATTTTGAACCCTTCTATACCTTGCTCCATTGGCTGCAATATCATCTTCCTCTACCACAAGAACAGCTTGCCTCTTGACCTTATCGCTTACAAATTACAATTCTTTTCTATATTGAGAAGATTATAACTTGTGTGCAAATGTCATGCTTGTAGGAACCAGTTCCTTTACGCAACTTGTAAGGGAAACTGTAGTTGTTATGCAGGAGTTCACTCAGTCTGGGTAATCAAAATATATTTAATATGATATCAAATGTGTTACAATCATTATTCGATTTTGATTGGTATCATTTGTAGAATTGTATTGAAATAGAGAAATGAATATTAGGTGTCTAGAAAAATTATTTGACTCCTATTAGGTCACTTGGACTCTACATGGTCAACAATTGATGGCATCAAGCAGGCCGAGTGGTGGCTAGTAGCCAATGATTTGCAACGGGCATGTAATGATGACCTGCTAGGAATCAGGTGGACCTTATGACATGCATCAGTTTGGCAAGGGTTCCTTTTAACTATTTGTGAAATTCTAATTGTTTATCAAGACTTCCTCAATTTATGTTTCAGCTAATAATTGTACTTAATATGTGTTCCCAGATTGGAGGAGAGCTTATGGACTTCATAATTGTGCTTCATGATTCAAAAGCTGTGAAGACATTTTGTAGTCACATGCATTTTTCTCTTGGCGCTGGTTATAGTGCTGCAATAGGACCTGTAGGGAGAGTGCTAGAAGCAGATCTTCATGCTGGAGATGGAGGTTCTGGAATGTGCTCTACATACAGTTGTAGCCAAAGTATTGTGTCATGATTTAAGTTTTGTGTGTGTCTGTAACTTTTGGTTACATGAATAATTAGAATCATACATGTATTTAACATGCTATTGTGTATGATGGCTTAACATGAAAAGAAAAAATGAAGATCTATAGAGGTTACAAAATGCGAACCTTTTATTATAGTATCATTGGCTGTGATCTAAATGTTCCTAATATCTTTTTTTTTTTTTTTTTTTATAAAGAAAAATTTTATTAGAAAAAAGCAAACCTAGTAGACCGGTGGTGCACTAAAAGAGTACAATCAATTAAATATACAATGATCAAACAAGTGTAAGAGAGAAAAACAAAGGGGAGAGAGAAAAGCAGCACTAAATGTTCCTAAAATCTTGTTCAAATCTTTGGAATCTACTGACAATTGGCATCCAAATGGCTAAGGATTTTTCTTTGGGCTCTTGAAAGCAAGTCGTAGGCTTCTTTTGTTCAATCATTTTTTGCTATTTGTTGATTTTGCTATCTCTTGAAAATGGAGAAAAATTGTAGTAACATTGGAATTCGCTTCCTCATATGGTTCCTACTTATGGCTTCATATCAATTAGTGACTTTACTAAGCCTTAATCCAGTTGATTAAGGTTGGGCATTGGCTCCATGAATTGCTGGACTTAAAACTAAAGGAAATTGTTGTGAAAAACGTCTTAAGTGGATGCTAGCACATTAGTCGATACTAACCTACCTGTATTCTAGTGTTTTATGGTAGAATTTCAATATTTAGATGTTCAGATGTCTTTGTGCTGGCCTTTGGTGGTTGTTGGGGGGGGGGGGGGGGGAAGGCATGGTTCTGTTAGGACAGTTTCTTTCAAGCGAGGGAGGCAAGATATATATATATATATATATATATCATAGTTCTAATTTCAATAAATTGTGGATTATCTTGTATTCTCCTATGCGACCATAACAACATTACTTAATTTATTCTTGCTGTTTTCGTGTTTGTTTTATATCTTTGATTCGTTTAAGATTAAATCTTCTTGCTTGTTTTTATAGTAATCAATGTCTTAAAGCTAAGTTTTGAACTGAATTGGAAGCATAAGGATTTTTTAAAGATTAAGAGCCTAAAATAAATGCAAATAGTGAAGAGACTAGGGGAAGATACCAAAATCTTTAGTTTTAGAGATCAGCCTTATATATATATATATATATATATAGGGGGTGGGCTGGGGGAAGGGGGGAATGCAATATTCATTTTTGCAAGGTAGTGTTGCTCAAGGATGTTGTTTTCTGTACTTTTCCCCATTCTAATATGTTTTGTGCATTTGAAAGTAATTTTGCAGTAGCTTGAAAGTTGTTAACTGCTAACACTTGCAAACTATGGCAAGCACATTTGTGGGAGTGTCATTGGAAGGGAGTGCTGTTGCAACAAGGATGGATACAAATTTAGGTTTTTATGGTGATTCTTATCTCACCACATCAGATATTCTTCTTGGGATGGAGAGCAGACCAAAGGCTGCTGAGCCCTTGAATGCAGCACTTGAAGACCTATTCTCTATTCTACGGTGATAATTCCAGTTGTCTACAATTTGGCATCTTTTTGATGATTGTGAAGCATCCCCATGAGCATTGGTGTAGATCACTTTTCAGACATACTTGGATTCTGATACAGATTTCTCATCTTAGATCTATAACTGTAAAAGAGATATTTCGGATTTTTTCATCTTCTATCTGTATAAAGGGGTATACTTAATGCCACAGGCAACTTAGTCTATTGTTTCTATCTTAATCCTATTCATCCGTGATTGTCAAACCGTTTAGTATAATATGATGTAAATATACTAAGATTCATAGGGACTTGTACATGTATATATATGCAACAAAATGGTAAAAATTAAATTTAGTTGGCATGAATAAATTATTTTAAGTTCAAATATTACTTAATACTTATCAAATGGTTTGTCTAGTTTTTGGATGAGTTCATTTTCATTGGTTTGTTTTGTTTGAAAAATAAGTAGTGTAAAAGTGCAATTGTCTACTAACTACGTAGAAAGTGCGTGAAGAGAGGGGTGTTTGGTTTGAGTATCACTCAAAACTCAATTTTCAAAATTCAATTCCAATCACTCGAAACTCTTAACTCATATCTCATTTCTTATTCTCTATTTTTCTCTTGACTTACCCAACAATGTGTTCGGGTCAAATATTTGCTATAGTTTTCAACTTAAGAACTCAAACTCAAAAAGGTAGAGCCCACACGAACAATAACAGTGCTCTTGTTGCCACACGTGTGATATTTTCTCTCTTCTTATCCCTTCTTTCATTTTTTTATTCTCTAAACATGTCAAGTAAACTGTTAAAAGGCAGGTCAAAAAACATAGGAAAGCAAAAAGAAGGAAATGAGCAAATCAAATACTTAACAACAAATTGTTGGAACTATGGTTTTTTTTTTTTTTTCCCTAATAATCTACAATCAATCAATATATATATATATATATATCATATTATATATAATAAAAGTTGAACTTAGATGCCGTGGTTGCGCCATGTGACTTCACCAAATTGCAAAAATTTTATTAAATTTTTAGATTTTTAAAAAACTAAAACTGAATAGTATACTACCAGGACTCTAATCCATTCTTATCATTAAATAAAATTAGATTAACATTATTTTTCTATTTGTTATGATATATTTCTTAAATTAAGGGATAATATTTAACATACAAAAATTTAATTTAGATAATATATATCATCTAATTAACATTATTTTTTTATTTGTTAGGATATATTTCTTAAATTAAGGGATAATATTTAACATACAAAAATTTAATTTAGATAATGTAGGGACTCAATTTGTAATGGACCCATAACAATAAAATTTTGTAGAGTGTGGGTAGAAGGGCTAGGCACTAACAAAGCAAACAATGGGTGATACGAAATTCATAGGAACAATAGCAAAGGCAAAGTGTCTATGAGGATAACGACTGTCACCTTGGTTCTATGTTTTTGAGGATCTTTGTAATGATTCTGGTTGAGTATTTGTGAGGCTTGCACGTCTTCGGCTCGGTCCGAGGACCCTATTTCCTTAGAACTGACCAACACGAGGGTGGTTCTTGCATGCCCTTTTTCTTCTTTTTTGGGGGTTCTATCTATTTTATATTCTCTTTTTGGCTAATCTTCCATTGTCCACTTGTCGGTTATCCGAACTCTGTGTCTATGGGTTTGTCCTATCATTTTGCCTTTGCAGGCTTTCTGTTAGTTCCCAGCAGCCTTTGCAGGCCTTCTATTAGTTGAAGTGACCAAGGCATCTGGGTCTACTGGTCACTTCACCATTAAAGTGGACAGAGTGTTAGTTGTGTATATCTAATGGATGAATGATATTTTCCCTATGTCAACGTCAGCAGGCCTAGGAAGTGGGCATCCTCGGCCTCTATATTATCCTCAGCACGGGCCTTGGGCCGAATATGGAGTAGACCGGAATTTTTAAATATTTAGGGCCCCACAGATAATATTTATCATCTAAATTTTCAAAATTTTAATTCTACTCTAAGTAAAAGTCTATTTTAAAATTTTTCTAAATTTAAATCTCATCCCATGCATGTTTTTATTTTCCTCAAATTGCAACTTAAATTTTATTAATTATTATTATTATTATTAAATTAATATAGATTTTTCAAAAATAAATATATTTTTTTTGTTCTTATCTTTTTTTTTCCTATAATTTCTAAGTTGATAAAAAATTTTAATTTGAAATCACTTCTTTGGGTAAAGTTTGATAGACACAAAAACTTAATCATTTAATATCAACTTAACTTCTTCTCATCCATTAAAAAAAAAAAATTATTCTTCTTTTTTCCCCCAATTTTTGATTCCTACGGTTTGTCTTCTTCTTTTTTTAAATAAAAATTATTCTTCTTTTTTTCCCCCATTTTTTGATTTCTACGATTTCTCAATTTGTTATTCTTCTTTTTTCTTTTTTCTTTTTTCTTTTTAAAATATTTAGATAAACACAATTAAAAAAGAAAAATATAATTAAATAATTGATACAACTTAATTACCTATAATAAATATTCTAAAGTTACATTATCTCTTTCTTCTAATCAAATATCATCTTCCTAATGAGATTTTATATAATAAAGTTTAATTGGAACTCTACTTCTTTTACAAGTACATGTGAATATAGCACTATTTAAAGTAGATCAGTTATTGGATTTTGATATCATGATACGTAAATCAATTCCATTGCTATAAGGGAATGATATCAATTTCACACTTTCATTCTATATACATGGCGTGTTGCAGTCTATCCCTCTCTTCAATTTTTTTCTTATTTACAAGGCAAATTTCTATCTTCCTCAATCTAAAAGCTACGATAATGTTTGTTTATAATTTAATCCATTGTGCTCGAATATGGTTCTTGGGATTTTCTTAACTTTTGTTACGGTACATATTTGATGGTTTTTTTTTTTTTTTTGAGACTTCTAAGATTTAGATTTTAACTTCACACCTCCATAAATTAAACTAACATTAGATTTTTTTGTTCATATCAACTTCTTTTATGTGAAGTGGACATATATATATATATCAAATAATTCATAGAACCCTACAATTTTTTTCTCTATTCATCTCTTCTTCTATATGAATTTGTTTACTTTAATTTATTCATCTCTATTCATATCAACTATCTTCTTTTTATTTTTTATTCATTGTGTTTCTATTTTTCTATTGATGTAGTTCAATTATTGTTTAAATTCTATTATTTTTACAAAGTATTTTAGATAATGCAATTCATTTCAATTATTGATATATTTTTTTAATTTGGTGTTTTTAATTGATTGTGCAGATTATTTCCTCACTAAGGGCAATATCAAAATGGCTAGACACAAATGTCAATATCAAAATGGCTAGACACGGCTAATTCATATGTAAATTAACTTTTACATTTACATTGCAATACAAATTTTTTTTTTCTCTTTATGTACATTTATTTATCTATTTTTGAAATTATTTTGAGTGTGGTACCCTAGAAGGTCTAGATACTTTTTTTTTTTTTTTTTTTTTTTTGTAATTTATGGAATATTTAGTTCGGTCATATATACAAGAAATTTTATCACCAAATCTATTTGGAATGTAACTCATCTACAATATGAAATTAGGAGATTTATGTGAGAAGAGCTATCTTTTTTATTTTATTTATTGTGTTTCTATTTTTCTATTAACATAGTTCAATTATTATTTAAATTCTATGATTTTTTATTTAAAAGAAATTAGATAATGCAATTCATCTTAATTATTGATATTATTTTTTGATTTGGTGTTTTTGATTGATTATGCTAATTATTTTCTCACTTATGACAACGTTAAAAAGGCTATGACTGGTAATTTATAGGTAGAATTTATTTTTACATTGCAATCTAGATACTTTATTTTTGTAATTTATGGAATTTGTTTTTGGTTATATATGCAAGAAATTTATATATGGTTAGCACTTCTACTACTCCACGTGTTAATAGGTACAATGAAAAGATTTTTAAGTGCCGTATATATATATATATATATAAATAAATAAATAAAAATTTTATTACAAAGAGCTTCTAAAAATTTAAAACTTGCCATAATTTTTAAAAATTACTATTTTATTTGTTATTAAATTATATTATATTATAAAAAATATATTTTTTAATTTAAATATAATTTTTTTATTAAGCCGTGCATTGCACGGGCATAATACTAATATATATATAAAGCAGAGACCTCATGCGAGAGTGCATGAGGTCCTACCGAGTGGCACTCTAATTTTGCATTTAGTATTTTTTTACCTCTTTCATTAAGTTTTTTTTACTGTAACCCAAAAGTTTACATTAACTTATTTTACTATTATTTCATTAATATCTCATTAATTGCATAAGCTTACACCACACCTTTCACTATTCTTCATGTCTTTTAGCATACCCACTGTTTTAGTATTTTTTAAAAAAAATAAAAATAAAATAAGTAAATACTAATAGTAATAACTAACAACATAAGGCTCTAGAGAAAGATAGAGAGACACAAAAATGTTGTGAATTGTTAAATAAAACGCATTATTTCACTATATATTACCAAAATAAAAGACCTGAGACTAACAAAACATTTGAAAAAGAGAGAAAGAGGAATCTGAGGGGTCATCACCTCTGTTATACTGGCCTCCCACCACCATCAAGACATTGAAACCCCTATGGGTAATTTTTTTTTTAAAAAAAAAATTAGGGGCTTAAGTATGATTTATGTTTAGGTAATTTGGTTAGTTAGTTTTTGTTTTGAGTATATAAGTAGATAGAATATTTTGTGCAATGTAAAGTCATATTCTACAATGGTTTAATTTTAAATCATCTATAAGACATAAGCATACACACTTGCCCACACCATATCTTAATGTCGCACTATCGATGAACGGAAGACAATCAGAGAGTTTGGCATACTTTTATTTCATAGTATGAAATATGTGAATACAACACAAATTAGTTGATTTTCATGGTCCCATTACTCTTTTGCATTTATTTTTTGTGTCATGATTTTAAAAAAAAAAAAATTACCTTAAGAAGGCTACAAATATGCAATGAAGTTACTAAACTAATTTTTAATATCTCAAAATGTATATGTTTCTTTACTCTAATTTAATTTACTTTTTCTTTATAATATATATACAACATTATCTAAAACCGTTTTACATAAAATATCACAAAATTATCTGTGCATCGCACGAGAAACTTACTAGTTTTATTAAAAAGACTAAGAAACAAACGAACAATCTGCCATACAAGCAAGCAGTAAGGGTGGCGGGAGATTATTGGAGCTAAAACAAAAAGAAACAAGAAAAGATAAAGCTAGTTTAGAAATAGTTCATATGCACATACATCACAAGAGCTAAATTTTGAACTAATACACATTGATACCCACATATACCCATTTTGAAACAAACCCAAAACAAAAAGAATCTTTTCATTAGAAACACCAAATCTAAATCAAATTCCATTTTTCAAATCCCGTAAACCTAAATCAACCAAATCCCCAAACCCACGAACAATTACAAAGGAAAGAACTTTTGGCCCACCACTAGTGAGTGGTGGCAATGGGTGAGACTTGAACCAAAAGACTTGAGATAGGGAGGGGCTAAGGTTGAATCGGAAGACTTGAGACAAAGAGGGCGCCAAGAGTGAGAATCATCTCACGGTGGTTCATAGTGGTGCCTTGTGATAGCTCATGTTGTTGCGATTGGTGTTTTGTAGAGGAGCCCTAGAGATTTGGAAGGTCAGTTTGGAGTGATTGGTGGTATGTGTTTGAAGAGAAGAGAAAAAGCTGAGAATGGAAGGTGAATGGAGAGAGAGCACGAGTAGAGGAGAACAGAGTTGTTGGAGGAGAGAAAATGCAAGTCTAATTTGACGTAGAAAACACGAAGAAGTGGGTCCCATCGTTTGCTAATTATTACAAAAATGATACCATAACTCAATTTCCATAATCTTAAAACAACCAAAACTTGTTCTCAATTTTCATCACTCAAACTTAGTTTGTTGAGTTTTTGGTGATGGAAATTGAGTTATGGGAGCTGAACTGAACAACTTGAATTCTGGTGGGGCCCACGGATTTTGAGAATTGATTGTGGGAAATTGAGTTTTGAGTTTCCAAAATGGCTAAACCAAGCAATCTATTGATCTACAGTAGTTTCATTTGGTCAAGTTTATCATTTTGTTGAGCCAAAATGGTACATTTAGTTAAAGATATATACAATTAAATAGAGGGAGGCAAAAGGAGCAGAACAGAGAGAGAGAAGAAGAGTTCCAGAAACCTAAGGGTCTGTTTGGTTGAAGGGGTGAAAAAGTGGGAGGATATAAAAGATTTTAATTTCCCTCTTTTTTGTTTGGTTTGGAGTGAAAAAGTAGAAGGATGGAAAAAATGAGTTTGTATAAATTTACTTATATACCCTTTTTAAAAAATGATGCCCAATTAAAACAAAAAAGTGACAAAAAACCAAAATAATACAATCACCCAAATTTATTAAAAATTAAAAATCATGTCCTGAAAAAATAATAATCACATCTAAACCAAAAAAAAAAAAAAACACTATCACGTTCACAACCCAAGAAAAAAAAAATAAAAAAGGAAGAGGCAACGTCCAGTGGAAAGCAGAAGAAAAAAAAAAAGAATGAGAACAAAAGGCAAGAGTTTATTACAATTGGAATTTATTAAAAAAAAAAAGGTGCAACGTACAAGCCCATGTGCAAGTTGCAGATAAGTATTTTTGTCATTCAGCCGTCAGATTTTCCCCTCAAGTTTTCTTCCCATTTTGGGTAGAAAACTTTTTGGTGGGCTCGGAGAGAAAACACCCAAGCCTCACTGTCATTTTCCCCTCTCCCCCTCCCAACCAAACACCCTCTAAAAAGTTTTCCCTCTTTTTCTCTAATTTTTTTTTTCTATCTTCCCTAAAATTCACTCTACCAAACACACCCTAAGAATTACATAAAAATGAGCAAAGGTCTTAGTTAAGGGAACCTGCTTTTCCCTTATAAATTTCTTTCTAGCTTTAGATCTTTCAATAGTAACTCCTTACTCCATGGACTTATTCCAACTTCGTGAATCATCCCACAATTTTTTTTTATTTTTTTTATTTTATAGCGTATACCAACTTTTCAATTATATTTACATTGTTTGTTAAGCTACAAGAAAGAGTCAACCACAAAAAAAAAAAAAAAAAATACTAGTTTGAGATACACATGTAAGGCATGTGCTAGCCATTATAAAGATTAACAATTAAGATAAGATTTAGAATTCATTTATAACGCAAATTAAAAATAGAATCATTTAAGCGTTGAAGTGCTTAGAAATTGCACCATTAAATAATTCATTAATTAGATTATATAATAAAGAACAAAAATTATAATATGACACATAATTCATCACAATCTTGAGGAAACTAAAATCAGTGAAAAATTGTGGTACATCAGTTGGAATTATATAAAGTAAAATTTTCCATTATATAATTGGAGTAAATTAATACCACTAAGGCTAATCCTAAGGAAGAAAAAATGTGGCAAGAAAACTAAAATTAGATGAAGCAACAAAAATGAGGTACATTTGTTTGCCGTTGCTATTTATCAAAGTATATAATTTGCACTTTGCACTTTGCACATCCCTTTTCAAGAGGTATTAAGATATACCATCTAATAACTTTGGAACCAAAATACTAAAAATGTTATAAGGGTCGCTAGCATCAAGTGTAACTTCATGTGTCTGAAACTAAACTTTCGCCAACCTTGCACTAACAAGGTAACACTCAATTATTCATATCAACTCATTTTCCTATTCTAATTAATCTCAAGAACCATAATTAGACATAAAATTCCAGTAACAGTTAAGTTCATGCTTTCAACAATATCTTAATTGCTTAAATATGAAACTTTTGGTAATATATACATAACAATTGGTGGTATCTCAAAAGTTCCATAACAACTTTTCAAAGCTAAATCACGATAAACCAATCATGGTCAGCACAACAGATGCAAAACTTTGTTGATACTGTTAAATGGTGTGGACTTAGAGATTTGGGATTTTTTGGACCTAGATTTACTTGGCTTTATCAACAGAGGGATGGGTTTCAAATCCAAGAAAGGCTTGACAAAGGATTTGCAACAATGGATTGGTTAGATAGATTTCCCTCAGCAAAAATCTTTCACCGTAATTCACCTATTTCAAACCACTGCCTTCTGGTCTTACAGCTTAAGGAGAGAAAAAAGGTTAAACATTATGGCAAAACCTTTCGTTTTGAAGCCATGTGGTTGAAGGATTCTAGTTGTGAAGAGATTGTTAATTCAGCTGAGGAGGAGGCTTCAACCAAGGGTTTAGATTTTCCTATGGTGAAATGTTTGGATAACTGTTGCATAAAATTAGAGATATGGAATAAATCTGTGTTTGGTCATGTGGGGAATAATTTGACTAGACTTCAAAAGCATTTAGAATGGTTGGAACTTCAAAGTGTCACGCCTGAAGTTATTGCTTCTATGAGGGAGACTAGGGTGGAATTGAATTGCTAGAGAGATAAGGTAGAAGCAATGTGGCACTAGAGACTAGATTAAGTTGGAATCAGTCAGGTGATAAAAACACAGGCTTTTTCCATTCTAAAGCATCTACACGATTCCAAAAAAATTATATTGAGGGAATTGTGGACCTGCATGATAGATGGGTAGAGGATCAGAAAGAAACAGAGAAGGTGGTGCTTAAATACTATTCTGAATTGTTCCGTTCCTCTAATTCCACGGATTTTACTGAAATTCTATCCATTGTTCAACCTAAAGTTTCAACAACCATGAACCAGTTGCTTACAGGGGATTTCCAGAAATCTGAGGTATGTAAAGCCCTTAAACAAACGTATCCTTTAAAAGCACCTAGCCCAAACGGGATGCCTCCTTTATTTTTCTAGCATTTTTGGCCTACTGTTGGGAGGGTGGTTACTAAAACAATGTTGGATTTTTTGAATTTTAGTATATGTCCACCTAAATTTAATGATACCCAAATTTTTTTGGTCCCGAAAATAAAAAACCCAGAGCATGTTACTGACTATCGACCTATAAGCCTTTGTAATGTTGTCTATAAATTTGCTTCCAAAACTCTAGCTAATAGGTTGAAAAGGATTTTGCCAACAATTATTAGAGATAGTCAGAGTGCTTTTGTTCATAGTAGATTAATAACTGATAATATCTTGATAGCTTTTGAAATGATACACCACATCAACCAAAAGAAGAGTGGTAAAATTGGGGACATGGCGTTGAAGCTAGACATGAGCAAGGCTTATGACAGGATGGAATGAGTTTTCCTAGATAAAATAATGGAGAAGCTGGGTTTTAGCTTTAGGCGGCATGATCTTATGATGCAGTGTATCTCTTCTCTTACTTATTCTGTTCTTATTAATGGAAACTCTTGTGGTTGTATTGTTCCTTTAAGGGGCTTGCGTCAAGGAGATCCTTTGTCCTCGTATTTATTTTTGATTTGTGCTGATGGTCTATTTGCCTTAATTAAAAAATCAGTGCAATGTGGTAATATGCATGGTGTTGCTGCTTCTTGTGGTGGTCCTAGTATTTCTCATATATTTTTTGCAAGTGAGAGTCTTATATTTTGTAAAGTCAACTTGGAAGAATGTGATTCACTGCAACGTGTTTTTAAAGTGTATGAAGAGGTTTCGAGTCAATAGTTGAATAGGGCTAAGACTTCACTCTTCTTTAGTCAAAATATTGAAGATGACATTAAAAAGGAAATCAAGAACAAATTTGGTGCCCATATTATTTGCCAACATGAGAAATAATTGGGTCTTCCTTTTTTGGTTGGTAGAAATAAAAAGAATAACTTTAATGGTATTGAAGAAAAGTTGGCTAAGAAATTGGCTGGTTGGAAAGAAAAGTTGCTTTCTAAGGCTGGAAAGGATTGTGATTAAAGCAGTTGCTTAGGCTATTCCAACTTACACTATGAGCTGTTTTAAAATTCCTGACGCCCTGTGTGATGAATTGACTACTATGATAAGAAATTTTTGGTGGGGAAACAAAAAGGATGAAAGAAAAATGGCTTGGTTGAGTTGGGATAAAATGTATGTTCCTAAGTCATGTAGGGGAATAAGGTTCAAGCAATTGAAGCAATTTAATTTGGCGCTCTCAGCAAAACAAGGTTGGTGACTTCAAATGGGGGAAAATTCCCTCGTTTATCAGGTTTTTAAGGCCAAATATTTTTCAAACTATGACTTTGTGAATGCATCTTTAGGGAACAAACCATCATATGTTTGAAGGAGTTTAATGGTTGCTTAAAGAATTGTACAAAGAGGGATGTGTTGGCATGTGAGAAATGGAAGGAAAATTCGGGTTTGGATAGATAAATGGGTGCCTGGCTCTACCTCACATAAAGTAATTTCACCAAGAGGTATATCTCCATTAGATACTAGAGTTTGTGATTTTATAGATGTTGAAAATAGGTGCTGGAATCAGAATATAATACAGAGAACATTTCTACCGTTTGAAGTTGAGGAAATTGCAGGAAGTCCATTGAGTGTTAAATTACCGAATGACAAACAGGTGTGGGCAGAAACTTCCAATGGTTTTTCCTCAGTAGGAAGTGCTTATAAGGTGGCTTTAGAATTAGAATCTGACAAGAAGGTGTGCTCTTATTCTAATGAAAATCATTTTCATCTGTTTTGGAAGAAATTGTGGTAAAATCAAATCCCTTACAAAATCAGACATTTTGCTTGGAGGGCTGCCCGAGACATTTTGCCAACTAAGGAAAATTTAGTTCGAAGAAAGGTATTGATTGATAATGTATGTGATGAATGCGGTGAGTTACCTGAGTCATTTTTGCATTTGTTTTAGGTGTGTCCAAAAGCTTGAGAAACCTGGACTGTTCATCTCTTTGTAACCCAATGACATCAACTTTTGTGCAGAGTTTCTTTGATTTTCTATGGAATATTTTGATGGAATCTCAGTGGGGTATGGAGGAAACTGGTCTTGCTATTACAATTGCTTGGGCTTTATGTATAAATAGGAATGATGTTCTTCATGGAAAGGAAAGGAAAGTAAATCTGGTCTGCAGTTAGTCAATTGGTGTAATTGCTATCTGAAAGAGTATTGGGTTGCAAATTCCATCCCACCAAAACAATATCCTTAGTTGGAAATTAATTGGACTTCACCTACCTCTCCATCATACAAAATCAATGTGAATGCTACAATATTTTTGGCTCAAATGAATGCTGGTGTTGGGACTATAGTTTGTGATCATGTGGGGAATTTCATTGCAGGTTTGAGTAAGAAGATTCATTCTCCATTGGGAACTATTAAGGTTGAAGCGAAGGCATTTGAAGCTGGGATAATTTTTGCTAAGGAAACGAGAATCAGAGACTTTGTACTGGAAAGAGATTCGTTGGTTATTGTTCAAGCCCTCAAGGAATGTTCACATGCCCTTTCCTCTATTTCCCCATTGATTTATGGGATGCTAGCAAAATGTCATCAATTTAGGAATTTAGTGTTCTCTCATGTGAGGCGACAAGGCAATAAGCCTGCCCATTTGTTAGCTAAACAACCTTTTGGCTTTGCTGATTTCTCTACTTGGATAGAGGAGGGTTCTTGTTTCTTGGAACAAGCTTCCATCCATGATGTTTCTATATTGTCTTCTTAATAAATAAAATTTTAGTCTTTTTATAAAATAAAAAAATAAAAAAAAAATGTTTAAGAAGAGGAAGGACTATCAAAACCTGCTTAATCATATGTGGGTTAAGTCTAATTTCCCATTTTCCCCCTACAAGGTAATGATTTCCATTTTTTACAATTCAAGGTTGCTAGATTTTTAATGACAAAAATATCTATGGATGTGATGATTTGTGCATTTTTTGGTGAACACCCCTAGGTACTTTTGTGATTGAAAAATGCAGCGATCCAAAAAAAAAAAAAAAAAACCTTTTAGAAAAAAAAAATTTGTAAAAGTTGGATTTTGGATTAAAAAAAAATAAAATGAACTTATTGGAGTTAGCCCATTTCTTACAAACTTACCCACTGGCCTACGGTTTTAGAGGTGTAAAAATGGTGGAAAAGGGGACTGCAATTTTTGTTTGGAGAGAGACTTTATAAAGAAAAAGGGAAAAAACTATTCCTAAAGAAATTGATAAGAGAAAGAGAGAGAGAAAGAGGAGAATTTTTGGGATTTTTTTGCATGAAATTGCTAAAATGAGGTGGGTATATTTATAAGAATATGAGAGAACAAGGAAAAGTGTTGTTGGAACACCTTCACATATCTGCCTGCACTAGGCGACTATGTGATGGTGTTTTGGCAACCAAAGTTTTGAATTTCATTTTGGAGGCCATTCCAGATTGGCCACGAGAACCAAAGTATGTTTTAAACAATGCACTAAAATGACTTGGATAATTTGGTGATTATTACAATATTTTATTATTATTTATTCCTATATTATTTTCTACAAATTTTTTATTATTCTCTATTGCATTCTCTCTTGAAAAGTGGTTATTCTCTCTCTCTTCATTTTTTATTCTTTCTTGCAACTCTACTTTATATTGATGAATCATTATGATTTTTAAAACTCTATTCATTCCACTTCAGTTTAATTGGGTCCATTTGGTCTACTTCGATTGATTTAGCCCAATTCAATCTATTCGGTCAATTTCAGTCCAATTTGGTCCATCCGTTCTACTTTGGTCCAATTTAGCTTGTTCGGTCAATTCAGTCCACGTTGATCTATTCTGTCCACATTGGTCCATTTGGTCAACATTGGCCCATTCAGTCCGCTTCAGTCTATTCGGTCTATTTAGTCCATTTCAAATCATTTCGGTCCAATTCAGTGTACCTACAGGAGAATGGCAAAATACAAGTTTAGGTTGAGAGTACTATTAATTATTTGAGTTATATCAATTGTAATTATATGATAAGTTTTGTTTATCATAATAATCTCCTTAAGAAAATGAGAATTTGAATAATAATTTTGAAACATAAAAATTTTAATTATACCAAAAGAAATTAGAAAAATATAATACATAATAAAAATAGTTAGAAGAATATGACCATTTTATAAAAGAATAATATCAATAAAAAACATTAAAAAAATGATAAAATTATATATTTGTAAAAATAAAGTGATGAAAATTACTTTTTGAAATTGTTTAAGAGGAGGAAGGAGTATAAAAACTTGCCTAATCACATGTGTGTCAAATCTAATTTCCCATTTTTCGCTACAAGGTAATAATTTTCATTTTTAATAATTCAAGGTTGCTAGATCTTTAATGACAAAAATACCTAAGTATAGATGTTGGTCTTATAAGTTGGTTTTGAGTACAACTTCTGTAATGACTTCTTATAGAGATTTTTTGGTTTAGCCTGATTTTTCGATGTTTGGTTTAGATTGATTTTGAGGTGGCTTATTGTAAGTAGAGTCATTGGAGAGCAATCAATATAAGGTTTATCAAGAGAAGTTATCTCTCTCTCTCTCTCTCTCTCAAATTTATTTTTTCATTTTTTTGTGGATTTTTTTTCTTGCATCTCTACTTTAGGCTGATGATTTTTTTTTTGAACTTAACTTTGGGTTAATGTGATTAAGTTGTGTTTTTAAGTTTTTATCTTTATTCTTCTCTTTGATTTCATAGATGGTTCCTATTGCATTATATATAAAGACAGTATATAAGAATATAATGTTATTTTATTACATAACACAACATGACTTTGATAATTTGGTGTTTATTACATTATCTTTTATTTTTACTTTTTTTCGTCTAATATTATTTTCTATAAATTTCTTACTATTCTCTCTTGACAAGTGGTTCTTCTATCTCTCTCTCTCTCTCTCTCTCTTCATTTTTTATTCTTTTTTGCAACTTTACTTTATATTGATGAATTGTTGTGATTTTTAAAACTCTATTTTGGGTTCATACATTTTGGTGTTGTATTTTTTAGTTTCACATTACAAGTAGTCTCTCTCTCTCTCTCTCTCTCTCTCTCTCTCTCTCTCTCTCTCTCTCTCTCTCTCTCTCTCTCTCTCTCTCTCGTAGTTTTGGTTGGTTTGATTTTGTTTGAGTTAATGCTTGATTATTTTGGAAGTATGAATTTAAGTTTATATCAAAATACAATCTTGGCTATGCTAATAATAGATCGACATTCAATCCATTTATGTTTATCTCAGTCCACATCATCAATTTGGTTCGATTTGGTCTACTTTAGTCCATTTCGGTCAATTTTGGTCCAATTTATTCCACTTCGGTCCACTTTAGTTCAAGCAGGTCCATTCAGTCTACTTCGGTCAATTTAGTTCTATTCGGTCCATTTCAATCCAATTCAATCCATTTGTTCTACCTCGATCCAATTTGTCCCATTTAGTCCACTTCGATCTATTCAGTCCAATTTGGTCCATACGATTCACTTAGGTCTATCCAATTCACTTCAGTTTATTTAGTCCAAATTGATCCACTGTGGTCTATTCGTTCCATTTAGTCATTTCAAATCACTTCAATCCAATTTGGTGTACCTACTGAAAAATGGCAAAATATGAGTCTGAGTTGAGAGTATTACTAATTATTTAAGTTATATCAATTGTAATTGTTATGATAGTATGATAAGTTTTGGTTATTATAATAATCTCTTTAAGAGAATGAGAATTTGAATAATAATTTTGAAACTTAAAAATTTTAATTGTACCAAAAGAAATTAGTGGAAAAGAATGAAACATTTTACCACATTGTAAGAGATAATATATACAATAGCATGTGAATATTTATTTACTACGTATTTAGGATGTGAATACATATATGTATAACATGAGTATTTACAATGTAAAAATAAAAGAGGGGGAATAGGAAGAATAGCACCTTATTGTCATTCACCATATACTTATTTTACTCAACATGCAAAAAACACAATAGAAAAAAAATATTAGTGCCAAAAGGAGGGAACATGTTAGCTTGATTAGTGTCTAGTGGTTCAATGAAATTAAATTATAGGCACAAACCTCTAAAAGATGCCATTCTAAGGAAGAAAATGATTCAAGGCAATAATGCATTAATGTAAACATAGATGGTTTAAAAGCTCACCTAAAGAAAAAAGGCACAAATTATTTTGATAAAAAATGGTTGTTTGAAAAACAACATTTGCCTATTTTTTTTAGTAAAAGACTTTAAAAAAATTTCTTTTAGGGTGTTTATTAAATATATATATATATATATATATAATTTTTTTTTTCTTGATAAAAGATGCGAAGAAAAGTATTGGTTTTAAAGTAAAGAGATTGGAAAAACATGTTTCTTCATTTTTTTTTTTTAATGGAAGGGATTGAGATAAGGTTTAAAAATCATTTATTTAAAAGAGGATTTCTATGGTTTTGGGAAATAATAAGGTAAAAATGTGATTTTGGAAAATCATGGGATCAAACTGTAATTTCGATAAAGTTTTGGGGTCAAAATATAATTTTGAAAAAAGCTTTAGGGTCAAAATATGATTTTGAAAAGGTTTTGGGGTCAAAATATAATTTTGGAAAAGTTTTTGGGTCAAAATATAATTTTGAAAAAGCTTTAGGGTCAAAATATGAATTTGAAAAGGTTTTGGGGTCAAAATACAATTTTGAAAAGTTTTGGGGCCAAAATATAATTTTGAAAAGTTTGGAGAGCAAAATATAATTTTGAAAAAGTTTTGGGGTCAAAATATGAATTTGAGATGTATGATGGCCTATTAGCAAATATAGGCAAAGCATGCTATTGGACCCATTTTTTTCTTTAGGAAAACATTTTTAAAGGTTTGTTTACCCAAGCTTTTATTTTATGGCAACAATGTGTATGAGAAAGAATCTAAAGCAACAAGAGTAAATATAAGTGCTAAAAATTAAAAGGCAAGAAAGTAAAGTGCATTAAAAGTAAAAGAATTTAAAATACAAGACAAAAAAATAAATTGCTTGAAATTTAAAGGAATTTAAAGACAACAAAAGTAAATTGCTTGGAATTTAAAGACAATAAAAGTAAATTGCTAGGAATTTAAAGACAAGGAAAGTAAATTGCTTGAAATTTAAAGACAAGTTGCTTGGAATTTAAATGACAAGGGAAGTAAATGATTTGGAATTTAAATGACAAGAAAAGTAAATGACTTAGAATTTAAAGACAAGACAAGTAATAACCAAGAATTTAAATGTTTATTGGAAAAATTAATTTTTTAGGGATTTCTCCTAAATAAGTTTTAATCTTGCTAAAGCCTTATGGGTCTTTCGCCAATAGAAGAAATGAGAGCACGAGCCATTACTATTCTCTAGGCAACATACCCTTATCTTGCTTAAAACAAGGTTTAGAACCTATTTAGGAAAAATGGATATAAAATATTTTTGGGTGACTAGAGAGAGAACACAATATAGCACAATATATGTATATATATAGAACGATAAAGGAAACAACAAAGAGTGCAATAAATAAAAAGGGGAGGGGATGAATAATATATAAAGATGAACAAGTAAATATAAACAAGTAGATATAAATAATATAAATAGATGAGTAACAAAATGAATGGAACAATAAACACATTGTTCCCAGAAGCCTAAAAGTGACGAGTTCTTCCCCTTAGGGTACTTTCCATAGAGTGTCTAGGTAAAGGTATGAAACCCATCTAGGAATCCTGCAAGCAATATAACAATATACACACATATGAGCATCAAGATAAATAAAGGAATAAATGAACAACAAATAATATATACAACTAGAGCAATATAAAAGGCAAACAATATAAAAATAGAGCAAGAATTTAAATGCAAGAATATAAAGAGCCAATGAATAAAAGAGACATTTTTATATAAAAATTGATGCTTACAAGGAAAATGGAAAAAAGAAATAGGTAATAGCTATGAAGAAACTAGCCCATTTCTTACAAACTTACCCACTTACCTAAGGTTTTGGAAGTGTAAAAATGGTGGAAAAGAAGACTGAAATTTTTGTTTGGGGAGAGGTTTTCTAAAGAAGAAGGGAGAAAAACTATTCTTAAAAGAAATTCCATAGAGAGAGGGAGAAAATGGGCAAATGCCCTTTTCACGCAAATTATGTAGCGTTTTGTCCCCTTTCCCAAACTAATTAGGGATGTGCCCTTTTTTTGAAACTCGATTTGAGATAAATTGAGTTAGGCCCTATAATGGCGTTTTAAGAAGCCTATAGTGGCGTTTTAAGAAGCCTATAGTGACGCTTTAAGGACCTATAGTGGCATTTTGTAACTTGACCTCCACGAACTTGAGTTATCGGTAAAAAAAATTAAAAAAAATTGCCTATAACTCGATTTCATGAAGGTCGAGTTACAAAACGCCACTTATAAGTCCTTAAAACGTCACTATAGGCTCCTTAAAATGTCATTATAGCGCTCTAGAAATTTTTTTTTTTTTTTAAAACTTGATTTATCTCAATTTGAATTACAAAAGAAGGGCATTTCCCTAATTAGTTTGGGAAAGGGGGTAAAACCCTACAATTTTTGCTCAAAAAGGGCATTTGCTAATTTTTTCCACACAGAGAGAGAAGGAGGAGAACTTTTGGGATTTTTGTGCATGAAATTGCTAAAATGAGGTGGGTCTATTTATAGGAATATAAGAGAACAAGTGAATGTGTTGCTGGAACACCTTCATATAGCTGCTTGGCACTAGACGATTATGTGATGGTGTTTTGGCAACCAAAGTTTTGAATTCCTTTTTGGAAGTTGTTCTGGATTGGCCAAGGAAACCAAAATATATTTTAAACAATGCACTAACATGACTTGGATAATTTGGTGTTTTTTCAATATTTTTTATTTTTACTTTTTTACTTTTTATATTATTTTCTATAAATTTTTTATTATTCTCTCTTGCATTCTCTCTTGAAAAATGGTTATTCTCTCTCTATCTCTCTTAATTTTTTTTATTATTTCTTATAACTCTTCTTTATATTGATGAATCATTGTAATTTTTAAAACTCTATTTTGGGTTGGTATGTTTTGGTGTTATATTTTTTATTTCCCTATTACAAATAATATTATCTCTCTCTCTCTCTCTCTCTCTCTCTCTCTCTCTCTCTCATATAGTTTTGGTTGGTTTGATTTTGTTTGAGTTAGTACTTGATTATTTTAGAAGCAATAATTTGAGTTTATATCAAAATACAATCTTGGCTATGCTAAGAACAGATCTACATTTGGTCTATTTTGGTCCATTTCATTAATTTGGTCAGGTTCGATCTACTTCCGTTCGCTTTGGTTAATTTTGGTCTAAATTGGTATACTTCGGTCCACTCTAGTTCAATTAGGTTCATTTGGTCTACTTCGATCAATTTAGTCCAATTCAATATATTCGGTCAATTTTAGTCCAATTTGGTTCATCCGTTTCGCTTTGGTCCAATTTAGCCTATTCGGTCAATTCAGTCCACGTTGATCTATTTGGTTCAATTGGGTCCACATTGGTCCATTCGGTCTATATTAGTCCATTCAGTCTATTTAGTCCATTTTAGGTTATTTCGGTCCAATTTAGTATACCTACAGAAGAATGGCAAAATACAAGTCTAGGATGAGAGTACTATAATTATTTGAGTTATATCAATTGTAATTATATGATAAGTTTTGGTTATCATAATAATCTTCTTAAGAGAATGCGAATTTGAATAATAATTTTGAAACTTAAAAATTTTAAATGTATCAAAAGAAATTAGAAAAATATAATACATAATAAAAATAGTTAGAAGAATATGACCATTTCATAAAAGAATAATATTAATAAAAAAACATAAAAATGATAAAATTATATATTTGTAAAAATAGGGCGATGAAAATTACTTTTCGAAATTATTTAAGAGGAGGAAAGACTATTAAAACTTGCTTAATCACACGTGTGTTAAGTCTAATTTCCCTTTTTTTTTTCTTACAAGGTAATAATTTTCATTTTTAATAATTCGAGGTTGCTAAATTTTTAATGACAAAAATAGATAAGGATGTGATGATTTGTGCATTTTTTTTGGTGAAATAATTTTGTATATAAATCACGTTACACTTCTAAGTAATTTTGTGGTTGAAAAATGCATCAACAAAAAAAAAAAAAAAAAAAAATGAAAATTACCTTTTAGAAAAAAAAAAAAAAAAAAAAAAAAAAAAAAAAAAAAAAACCTAGAAGGTAAAAGTCGGAATTGGGATAGAAAAAAGAAAAATGAAAAAAGAAAAAAATTAGGGCGTGTGGCAATTTTGTAAACTACAATACATAATGTTGTATATAAATGGCATCACACATCCCAACGGCTCTCTCATTCTCTCTCCCAAATCCCCAAATTTGAAATCCCAGACTTCTCTCTATCCTTCTTTCTCTCAATCTCTCTCTCTCTCTCCAAATCCTAGAGTTCTCTCTCTTTCTCTCTCTCTCTCTCTCCCCAAAGGGTCAGGGGTTTTCCATGCCGCCGCTGGCACGAAAGTCGAGGCCGATGATGCCTATGTTAGAGAGGAACACTAATGGTTATTTTTGTGCTTTCATATGGTTTAGACTGATGCGTTTTTTTGTGCTTTCATACGGTTTAGACTAATGGGTTTTTTTGTGCTTTCATATGCTTTAGACTAATGGGTTTTATTTTTATTTTATTTTTTTTTTAATATTTTGATTTGTTTGAATTGAATTGCAAGTTCTTGTTGATTTGGTTCTTTTTTGTAATGAAAAACTTCTTTTTGGATTTTCTTTGGTCTCTTGCCTTTTGGAATTTCCTGGTTCTTGAATGTTATTGATTTTTATTAACTAGACTTTTAAATTTTGTATTAATTTTTATTAACTGGGGTTGATCTATTTCTTGAAGGGATTCTCCTGTGCACTTTTCTGTGGTTGAGTTCCCTCTTTTTTGCAAGAAAACTTTTTATGTATCACAAAAATATAAATCCTATTAATGATCATATGTGTCTTTTGTATTGTTTAAATTAATATTGTTATCCTCATACTTAACTGACTTATTTTTTTGAGAAAATTTTGCAGTTTCACTGTAGTTGGCAAGTAATACGGAGTTGTCGTATGCATGGGTTACCAATGTTCAGATTAGTAACTGCAGTTGTAAGTTTTGTTTATGGAATCTTCTTTCGTATTGTCAATATAGCGGTTGTAAGTTCTCTATGTACAATCTTCTTTGTATGGTTCTATTCTGTCATTGGAAAATTTAATTGATTATTTGGTTAACAGCAAATTGAACAATGTTGTTCTTTCAGAGGACATGCATTTTCCCATGTAAGCTTCTGTCTTTTTCTTTTTAGGTTACTGGGTTTGTCATTGATCTAGTAATCTTGCTCACGTTTTATAAAGACTAGAATGTGCTCTGCCCTGTTTTGTCCCTGATATTTGATTTCTAATATGCATAACATATTAGACTGTGGTTAAAAGGAATGCAATTTAATATATTGACTACAGATGTGTCTTCAAAACGGTGTAGTTTCTTCATCTCTCTTTATTTGATTACCGTTTGAGTACCCTAGTTTGATATTTTACAAATTTGTGTCTGATCTTTGACTAATAATGAGGTCTGTTGTCAATTCTATTATGACTGAGAATGTAGACAAAAACAGACTTATTATGATTTCAAGTTGCATTTATTTTATAATTAGAATTAGATTTAGATCTCTTGGTTTTGGTTTTCATTCATGGTTTTAGGTTATAATGTGACAATTGATAATTATTTGTGGTCGATTCTTATTATGATAATTAAACTTTTGTAGAAATATTATATTAACAGAAGCAAACTTATGCCGCCTGTGAATTTGAAACATATGCAGAGCTGTCCCTTTAGGTTTAATGTAGGTTATATGGAGAGAGTGGAACAATAGAGCATTTGAAGGGTTAGAATGGTCCATGATGGGTTTTAAGATGCTTTTATTGTATTCCTTATGTGAATGGATGACTGCATTATCATACCATTTGAGTTCTAATTTGTTGAAGTTTCTTGATGATTGTAATTCCCCTTGATTTGACCACCTGAATGTACTTCTTGTGTGCAGGGTGATGCTCATATTATTAATAAAGTTCTACATATTCAAAAAAAAAAAAAAATTTGAAAAGTTTATCTCCCAAACAAGCATCTAGACGTTATTACTACTTTTAGCTCAGTCTATGGAGTGGTTTATTTTGGGCCTATTACTATATATCCTCTGTTTATGATTGTTATTATGATTGTGTTTGTATATAGAAGTATTTATTCTATTATTTATAGAAACTATAATGTGGCTTTATTCTAATTTAGGGTGTAAATATATTAGGTTTATACGGAATCTTTATAGAATTTAAGCTCATTTGAAAAACATAAATTACAGAGAAAAATTTTGGCTTTCAAAATTTGTGTCATCTATAAAAGAAATCAACAAAAGTCAAAGGCTATTCTTTTATATACAATATATATTATATCTTATTTGGGTCATGATGATTTGTCGCTAAGAGGTTTCTTGGGCATAGTTACCATGGTTTTGGTTTCAATTATAACATTTGGTTGTGTTTTTTTCATTGCCTCTATATACTTTGCTAAATCAATGCAACATATTGGAGTGGAAGGATTTAATTCCTTACCATGTATTCTACATCGTTGGAGAGAGATGGTTGGAGCATCACTGACAAGGCCAATGGGCGCCTAAGTATGGTATGGAGTACATTTATGAACTTAATGTGACTTTCTTAAATATGGGTGCTTAATGGTGCCATTGTTAATATCTCTATATTAATGATACCTATTTTTAATTTTATTGTTATTTGTTATGTAATGAGTTCCATGTATTGTGTCACTTTCTGATGAATTAGAATATAATAGTTTATATAAGCCAAGCATGTACCCAAAGAAAAGGAGATTATTTTGATGAATAAAGTTTCTTTTGAAATTGAGTCCATGGTTTGGTGCCGACTCGAGCCAGCCCTAAGTGTTGACTCCTAGTGGTTTTTCTTTCCTTGCTTGGTGCTATCCAAGCAAGCCTAGGTACTCATTGTTTTCCATGTTAGGAACCTATGAGAACTAACTTGACTTAATGCATATGATCCAGCTAGTGCATCATGTATGCAGCACCAGTAAGCATGAGTAAGTAAAGTTTTGTATCAGTAAGCACCAGTAACAACAACAGTGCAGCATTAACACTTGGTACTAGACACCAGCAGCTTATTATAAGAGGTAGTTTATTAGAAAAGTTTTGTATCATCTTTGTAATTGAAGGTTAGAATCACGTGCTTATTAATAGATTGTGTCATGTGCTTAATTGTTGATTAATTAGAAGCCATGTGCTTAACAGTTAATTGTTGAAGAATTTTTTTCACATCATATAAAGAATAGAGATCCTCTTAAACTAGGGTTTGTCTATAATATCATGCTTTTTGTTGGTATCAGTATTCATATTTTGTTACTCATATGCTCCTTTTTACAAATGTTATGCTCATCAGTCTTTTGTTTTTTTCACAAGCCTTTGGTCATGTTTGTTGTCATATTGCATTAGCAACTACTTTCTCAGTCTACAAGTAATTATGCACAACAGCTTCTCTTTTGTTTCATGAGTTTTGATGAAACATTTGTAATTAAATCCCCAGGTAAAATAGTCTAACAGTTCACTTGCCTGGGACTTGTAATGCTAGGCTAATACATTTCTACAGCTAGCTGATAGAACATCACAAATTTTGCTAAATCTTTGGACCATGCATGATTTTTGGTAACAGTTCGCACATATTGGTATATAATCTTTGCTTACATTAAACAAAAACATATATGATCTATGGACATGACTAGAAATATTCATATCATTAGTTAATTTTTGGTAAGCATACCACCTAATTTCACCAATGAACTCTAGCTCGATTAGCACTTCTCCCTCAATAGTGGGACAGAGGTCGTGGATTTAAAACTCACAAGGTGTGGCTTTCCAATAAAAAAACTAATTTAGAATGATGATGAAATGTTTCTGCTTTGTCATTCCTAATTTCAGAATGTCAACATAAAAGCCCTTTTCCTTGATATTGTCTTTAATTAGCCTCCTTCCCATAAAAATTTATAATTTATGTTTCCTCTACTTATTATTGATGTTGTCCTTGTTAAACTCTGATTTTATTATCATTCCTAGACTTTTATGATTCTCTTAGTTTGAAGTTTCTTTTGTAGTTTTTAATTCATATTAGTTTTGTTGTACTTGCTTTTTGTAGAGAACTAACCCCAGCTAAAATTGATGATATTTAGCTCAAGTGGAGTAGCTTGATGCTTGCTTTTCTTGCCTGCCATATGTCTTTGAAGAGATATTATTAGTCAAATATATGTTGCATTCCGTCACATTGTAGCAAGGTGATCAATTTAATGTAGATTAATTGATAGGATTAATTTCCAACCTGTTTGAATTGGAGCAGCAAACTAGTGAGCCAATTGAGCCTATTACTATATATCCTTTGTCTATGGAGTGGTTTATTTTGGGCCTATTACTGTATATCCTTTGTTTATTTTAGAGGTGAAAGTAAAATTACATCTTTTCTTCCATTATTGTGGCATAACTAGCACCAACAAGAAATTCAGGTAAGCTTTGTTTTCTTTCCTTACTAAGCATGTGGTTGGTCTTACATTTGATGTGAATTGGTCTTGGTTTGGGTTGATATTCCAAGTACCTTGCACAAATGTCAGATTCATAAACTGTTTATGTAATCCCTCTTTTTGTGTTCGATATTTTGTCTTTTGCATGCGTCTTTCCCTCTCTTTTTGACTGAGTATATCTGCTTAATTTGTACATGTAGGGTATCTTCGAGTTTTGTAAATCTTTGACTGAGTACACTAATGAGACCAAATTGGATGACA
Source organism: Quercus gilva (assembly GCA_023621385.1). Lineage (NCBI taxonomy): Eukaryota > Viridiplantae > Streptophyta > Magnoliopsida > Fagales > Fagaceae > Quercus > Quercus gilva. The sequence continues at coordinate 60,121,078 of CM042477.1, forward strand.
TTATCAGGTTTCTTTACATTCTATTTGCTTGATTTGGGTTATTTTTTTCTTGCCATGTCTTTCAAAGGTAAAATCCTATTCTCTGGGGGTTCCTATAGGAAGTCTTGCAAGTAACCCAAATGGTCCATGTCATTAGCCTTTGAAAACATATTTAGCATACCCGCTTCTGTGGCCTTTATTTGAATATTGCTCATTGCAGAAAGTCTTTATAGTTTGGCTTTGAGTTTGGAGAAGTGCTTGGCTTTCAGTGTTAATTGGATTTACCTTTATATTTGTTGGGTAATATGCTAGTTTTTCTATTTGTTTTTTTGCAACTCCTGCCTTTCTTAGTGCATGTTATAAATCTCATTTTGAGTCACTATTTTTAGTTATTTATCATAATCCTTTTAGCATTTTGCTTTAGATTTCCTATGTTCTGATTGTGCTTCTACCTTAACTACTTGTTTCCGATTTACTTTAGCTTTAACAATTGTTTGTTGGGGTTGATTTTCTCTTTTACTTTATTAATTTATTTTTCCGTTAAATGATGCTTGTGTATTTATTTTTTGTTTTGTATAATCTATTCAATTCCAGGGGTGATGCGTATGCTTCCTTTTATGTTTGCATCCTTTTATGTAAGGTTGATTTGATTTTGTTGTTCTCTTTCGTATATTCTTCTAAGCTGAATTTGTTTTGTTATTTTTTATATTTTTGGAAGTGTTTTTCTTGAACTATGTAGCTGGGTATGTGTCTTTCTAGTTTACTACATGTGGTGGATTCAAAGCTTGCGCCACTAAGGGTTTGCACTTTCCTCTTGTACATTTGTCTGCCAAGTGTTGGGTAATATGCTAGTTTTTCTATTTGTTGTTTTGCAACTCCTGCCATTCTTAGTGCATGTTATATATATCATTTTGAGTCACTGTTTTCTATTATTTATCATAGTTTTTAGCATTTTGCCTTAGGTTACCTAGGTTTTCATTGTGCTTCTACCCTAACCACTTGTTTCCAACCTACTTTAGCTTTAACAATTGTTTGTTAGGGTTTTTGACTTTCTCTTTTACTTTATTAATTTATTTTTCGTTAAATGTTGCTTGAACTATGTTGTTGGGTATGTGCATTTTCAGTTTGCTACATGTGGTGAATTCAAAGCTTGCGCCACTAAGGGTTTGCACTTTCCTCTTATAAATTTGTCTACTTGTCTTGTTTCTATTGAAGTTTTCTTTGTAAAGGACACGGGAAACTTGTTGGACACGGCTGCATGAGTGTCCCAATTGTTTTTCTGCTCCAAAATAAAAGACCGAAATGCGCTACCTCTAAACACTAATCTCCTTCCACTTCCTCTCATGCCAATCCTCTTCTTCTTCTTCTTCTTTTTCCTCCCAAGCCGATCTTCTTCCTCCTATCACACCGATCTCTTCTTCTTCTTCAGCTCTTAAATCGATAGTCCTATTTCACTTTTACAGTTTTTCCCCTTTGCCCTTTCTGTCCATGTGTGCTTTTTATTGCTTTGTCTGCCTCACAGTGCCACACATTAAGAGCTCTTTTATCTCCAGCCACCCTCTTGAACAAAAGATGTGTAAATAGATGTGTCTTCTTAAATTTTTTTGTCTTTTATGAGTTAAAAGTCTACCACCTATCAAGCCAGGTAGTCAACTTTTTACAATTCTTTTTTTATTATCTTGGTAGACAATATCAGTGGCTTGACCTTAATATGCTTCTAAAAGAATTTTTAACAATTATTTAAAAATATTTTTGTTCGAAAAGAAATTTTTCAGGTTTGTCTTCTATGTGTTTATTTGTAATTTTGTAAGTTTTTAAGGTATTCATGTTCAAAAGATATGTTCTTTGGTGATTGCCATCTTTCAATGTCTCTCTTATAGAATAATATTCTAATTGCATGATTTCCATTTGTGATTAGTCTTTTAAAGAAATGGTTGCAATGTGTCTAGTGAAAGATCCAGGAAAGAGGCGAAATTTATTGAAACACCTTTTTCAAGCATGCAACATCTCGAGATTTCTGTGAAGAAATGATTCGCTGACTTGCCACCCCTTTGGAACCATGTAATAGCCCTCCAGGTTACCCATCATATTGCTGAGATGCACCTTCCGTACTTTCACTTTTCCTAGTTAGCTTGTCTCATGGCTATGGTTAATTTTGCAGCTTAGAGTTCAAGTGCAACTCTGCAAAGAACAAGAGGTAATATCACAAGTCATATACATTTGTCCACGCCATTAAATTTGAACCTAAAATGCATGTAGGGATATTTCATTAATTTTTATCTATATTTACTAAATATTTAACTCAATTGAATGCATTTCTTAAAAATAACCGATGTAGGATCTCTAACTTAACTTTAGTTATCTGTCAAAACCATCCCTACCCCCTCTCTTTTCCCCAATTTTGTTTTTGTTAAGTTTTTCCAATTCTTCATATTGACTAAGTTCCCCTTCCCATTTAGCTACACTGATGATATGGAGCTTGATGATGATGTGCGGACTGCTATTTTGATGCTGAAGGAGGGGTAAATGAATGTTAAGCTTTTTTTTTTTTTGGAAGAAATATATTTTTATTTTGAAAAGCTGTAGTGGGGTGTAGCTAGAATGGTAAAAGCTTGGGCATTGGTGGAGCTTGATGGAAATATATATATATATATATATATGTATATATATAAGTCAATGATAGTACTTTTTATCGTTGAGTTTTTTATTCATTATTCTTTTGTCGTCTCTAAAAAACTTAGGTTTCCTTCATGTTTAAATATTTTCTATTTTGAGAACTATTTTCTGTTTGGAAATTATTCTTTTGATATACAGTATAGGCTTTACCTTTTGGTGCTTCTCTTACATCCATCCATGTTCTAGGATTACTGTACTGCACCTTTTTATTGAAAATGTTTTACCTATAAAAATACAAAGCATCATACAATGTATACTTCTTTTCAGGGGGGGATATCTTAATTTTCATTTGTTGCCCAGTTACATCAACTATTGATGGCTTGAAGAGATTGTACATTGAAAAGCCAAAGCCACTAGAAGTTGCATATCTTTTCTTTGCAAAATGGAGATATTCTGATCTTTCTAGCTTTGTTGTCAAGTTTCAACTCTAGTTTTTAATACCTTTGTAACAGAGGATTGATTTTTATTTGTATTTTTACAGACGAACAATGATTTTGTTGCTGAACCCATGGTCTTTTGGGTCAATATTCAACTGGAATGACAAATTTTATAAACATTTGCTAAAATGCAACTGTCCGGGTTCGTTAAGTTTTATTTCTGTTTGTCCCTTCTGATTTGTTAGTATGATAGGATCTCAAAGATGGACGTCCCTTATAATTTGTTTGAACAGGTGCTCACATTGGACCAGAGCCTACAAAAGACAGAATTTTTGTTGTTGTTATGGTATCACTAGTCACCCTCACTTTTCTACTTTGTCATTACTAATTTTAGAATGGCAACATAAAAACCCTTTTCCTTGATATTGTCTTTAACTAGCCTCCTTCCCATAAAAATCTATCATTTATGTTTCCTCTACTTATTATTGATACTGTCCCCGTTAAACTTTGATTTTCTTGTCATTCCTAGACTTTTATGATTCTCTTATTTCGAAGTTTCTTTTGTAGTTTTTAACTCATATTAGTTTTGTTGTACTTGCTTTTTGTAGAGAACTAACCCCAGCTGAAATTGATGATATTTAGCTCAAGTCGAGTAGCTTGCTGATTGCTTTTCTTGCCTGCCATATGAAGAGATATTTTTAATCAAATATATGTTGCATTCCTTCACATTGTAGCAGGGTGATCAATTTAATGTAGATTAATTGATGGGATTAAATTTCCAACTTGTCTGAATTGGAGCAGTAAACTGGAGAGCCAACTCTATTACTATATATCCTCTGTCTATGGAGTGGTTTACTTTGGGCCTGTTACTATATATCCTCTGTTTATTATTCTGAGATGAAAGTAAAATTACATGTTTTCTTCTATTACTTGCATAACTAGCACCGACAAGAAATTCAGGTAAGCTTTGTTTTCCTTCCTCATTGCATGTGGATGGTCTAACATTTGATTTGAATTGGTCTTGGTTTGGGTTGATATTCCAAGTACCTTGCATAAATGTCATATTTATTGTAAAGTTGTGATTTACAACTGTGTTTTTGTTGGCTTTTATTCCGTGCCAAATTTGATTGTAATTATGTTCAATCGTTTAAAACCCTGTATTTGTTGTGGGACTTGTTGTAAGGGTTGTGTGATAGAGAGTGTGTTTGAAGACTCAAGCATTTGAAGAACTGAAGAATTCTCGCGGGTATCTCGCGACCAAGCATCCCGCGAAGTAAACCATGTGCCAGGCACATGCTGGAATGTGAAGAGTCAGGCCAGGTGGAGACAACTGTGTCTCGCGAGTATCTCGCGGGTAAGGCCTTCCCGCGAGACACCCACGAGACTAGCTGTTCTGCCAGCCTGTACTTTTTGAGTCACACCTTTTGCACCTCTCCTATATATACCATCATTACCCACAATTGTTGAGGAATGCTTCAGAGAGAAAACCCTAGCCAAACACATTGGTAATTAGAGATTGTCTTCCCCACCTTTCTCTATACATTTGCTTGTGGTAATTCCTCAACCCTTCCCTCTCCATTATCCATATCTTAGAGAGGTTGATAGCCCAAACACTTACCACACCTTGTGAGTGCTGTGTGACGTTTTGGTGCTGCTGGGAAGCATTGGAAGAAGCCTTGAATGGCAGATGCAACATGGAGCTTGTTGCGGGATCCGGATAACTAGGACAAGACACGGTTCCGAGAAGCCTTGTTGGAGTAGGAGCTTGGAGGGCTTAGGTACAGCGGGTAGACTAGGCTTGGAGGGTCTTTTGCTAACCCATGTATCCCAACTGATTGTCTAGTGGATCGATTTCCGCTTGGAGGGCGGCGGAGAGGTTTTTCGCCGAGATCTTCGGTTTCCTCTTCGAGAACACGTCTCGGTGTTTTCTGTGTTTGCATCCTTCTTCCCTACTCTTGTTTAATTCCATTATACTGCTGTGTTGCTTAGTTTATGGATTAGAGTAGCTTACTTGTTCATCCGCTCGCTTTTACACTATTCCGCACTTTGTATTAAAGTTGTGTAAAACCTATCGAGCCGTAATTTTTATTTGGGGGTCTAAACAGCTCTTGTGTTTTTCAACACATTTTCGAGCTTTCATTTATAAACCGTTTTATATAATCCCTCTTCTTCTGTGTTCGATTTTTTGTCTTTTGCATGCGTCTTTCACTCTTTTTTTGACTGAGTATATCTGTTTAATTTGTACATTTAGGGTATCTTTGAGTTTTATGAATCTTTGACTGAGTATCTGACAAATTTGCAATTTATAATTTTTTAGTTATTATAGAATATAATCATGAGACTTTTGGTTTCCTAGTCGTTTTTGGCTCTATATTGGCTTTTTTCTTATTTTTCTTTCTTCTCGTCGTTGTCTGCTATTGCTATTCTTGTAAGAATGGGTTTTAAAAAAAATGGCACAGTTCGTAATTTTTTTTATTGGGGTGGGGGAGTTCTTTTCTTGTGTGAAAATGTTATTTTTAATAAATGCTTCATAACACTTCTATCGTGTGTACTTAAGTCTGTGCATCCAACTACACTACAAGCATTGGCTTATTATAAGGGTATTTTCTTGGTTCCTTTTATAAAGTTTCCTTTATATAAACTCTCCACATATTTGTATATCTTAAAATCTATTACATAAATAATTATTTTACTCATTGCATCGTTAATAATTGATGGTTAGCATCATCACATGTTTGTTTGAAGACTGACTTTCAAGTCAAAGAAGTACAAAAGAATTCAGGGATTGATTGGATCATTTTTTTGTGTTACCCAATTAGAACTTACAGATTAATTTTTTTTCCTGCCTGAATAATAACTAAAGACTCGGGGATACCATCATTTTCTAACTTCTTTTTTTTCAAATAATGTTAATTTTAAAGCAACACAGTGCTCAAAAGTATAAGAACTTTTAGCTATGTGGTTGATATTTTGGCTCTTTCTCAACCTCCTAAGCCTTAGCCTTTGCTTCTTTTGATTGTGGAGTCCTATGTGAACTTGAGGCAATATTACGCATGTTCTTTTTGAAACATACAGTTTGGAATCTGATGGCTTATTTAAGCAATTCAGGTGTTTCACTTTTTATTCAAAACCAAACACCAATAATCTATTCTTTTTTGTTGAGGTTTTGTTATTTTGGAGAACTTATCAGTTATTTGATGTTTCACACATTATGGATTAAGGCAAGGAACAAACGTAACTTAAAATTCAGACCTTGTTCAAATTGTGCCAAATTTGTAAACTCAGTGGTAATCATTTTTTCTTTTCTTGTTTTTCATTTAGGAATTCTCTTTATATTCTGTTTTCTTACTGTATTTCCAAAGGAGTTTAGATGAGTGTATAATTTCTTCACATATATGGAGAAGGAAAGGATAATGTAACTTAGATTTTCTACTATTAACAATTTACATTTTTGTACCTAAAAATTAGAAGGTGATGCATATGGTTGCTTTGCTCATAATTATAGAAATGTAGAAAATATTTTTAACACTTGAGGGAGTAGGATACCAACCTAACATTCAAAACACTGCAGGACTTTGCTAATTATTAAGGTATTATGTTCAGTCCCAATCTCCTATAGACTTTAAGGTGATGTATTTTGATTTTTCTAATTAGTTAGATTTATTTTTATCAGATTTGAAGGACAAATTTCGAGCATCGACATTGGAATTGGAATAATTGGCACCGACAAGAAATTCGGGTAAGCTTTGTTTTCCCTCCTTACTAAGCTTGTGGACTTACACTTGATGTGAATTGGTCTTGGTTTGGGTTGATATTCCAAATACCTTGTATAAACGTCACATTTTTAAACTACTCGTGCGATTGCATATTTTAAGATTTTTGGGAGAACGTGTCTACATCACCATTCTCCATATGGCATGCTACTCACAGTTCCTTTGTTTTGAAGTTTATTCCCTGAAGCTGAAAGTTCAATACTGGTGTCTGGGTAGCTCTGGTCTATGCATGTTCATGAGATGGTATTTATCTTTTCTGTGTGCCAGGTCTTGAAGAATTGTGACGGAAAAATGTACCTGTGATCAACTGATCACTGTTTGTAACCTGGGTAAAATAGTCTAACAGTTGACTTGCGTGGGACTTGTAATGCTAGGCTAATACATGTCTACAGTTGGCTGATAGAACATCACAAATTTTGTCGAAGCTCTGGACCATGCATGATTTTTGGTAACAGTATGCACATATTGGTATATAATCTTGGCTTACCTAAAAAAACATATATAATATTTGGACATGACTAGAAATATTCATATCATTAGTTAATTTTTTGTAAGCATACCACCTAATTTTGCCAATGGGCTCTAGCTCAATTAGCATTTATTCTCTCTCAATAGTGGGACTGAGGTTGTGGATTTAAAACTCACATGGTGTGGCTTTCCAATAAAAAAACTAATTTAGAATGATGATGAAACGTTTCTACTTTGTCATTACTAATTTCAGAATGGCAACATAAAACCCCTTTTCCTTGATATCGTCTTTAATTAGCCTCCTTCTCATAAAAATTTATCATTTATGTTTCCTCTACTCATTATTGATACCGTCCTCGTTAAACTCTAATTTTCTTATCATTCCTAGACTTTTATGATTCTCTTATTTCAAAGTTTCTTTTGTAGCTTTTAATTCATATTAGTTATGTTGTACTTGCTTTTTGTAGAGAACTAATCCCAGTTGAAATTGATGATATTTAGCTCAAGTGGAGTAGCTTGCTGCTTGCTCTTCTTGCCTGCCATATGTCTTTGAAAAGATATTATTAATCAAACATATGTTGCATTCCTTCACATTGTAGCAGGGTGATCAATTTAATGTAGATTAATTGATAGGATTAAATTTCCAACCTGTCTGAATTGGAGCAGCAAACTGGTGAGCTAATTGAGCCTATTACTATATATCCTCTGTCTATGGAGTGGTTTATTTTGGGCCTATTACTATATATCCTCTATTTATTATTCAGAGATGAAAGTAAAATTACATCTTTTCTTCTATTATTTTGGCATAACTAGCATCGACAAGAAATTCAGGTAGGCTTTGTTTTCCTTCCTCACTAAGCATGTGGATGGTCTTACATTTGATGTGAATTGGTCTTGGTTTGGGTTGATATTCCAAGTACCTTGCATAAATGTTAGATTTATAAACTGTTTTATATAATCCCTCTTTATGTGTTCAATTTTTTTTGTTTTTTGCATGCGTCTTTCCCTCTCTTTCTAATTGGGTATTTCTATTTAATTTGTACATGTAGGGTATCTTTGAGTTTTATGCATACGGCTATTTTGATGTTGAAGCAAGGGAAAATGAATGGTAGGCTCTTTTTTTTAAAAGAAATATATTTTCATTTAAAAAGCTGTGGTAGGGTGCAGCTAGAATGGTAAAAGCTAGGGCATTAGTGGAGCTCGATGAATATTTATATATATATATATATATAAGTTAGTGATGGTACTTTTTATCCTTGAGTTATTTATTCATTATTATTTCTTCGTCTCTAAAAAAATCAGGTTTCCTTCATGTTTAAATATTTTCTATATTGAGAACTATTTTCTGTTTAGCAATAAATTCTTTTGTTATACAATATGGGCTTTACCTTTTGGTGCTTCTCTTACATGCATGCCCTGTTCTAGGATTATGCCCTGTATTGCGCCTTTTTATTGAAAATGTTTTACCTATACAAATACAAAGCATCATACAATGTATACTTCTTTTTAGGGGGGATGTCTTAATTTTCATTTGTCGCCTAATGTGTCTTCTCTCTCATTGTCTCTTGCTCAGCTTCCTCCCAATGTAGTTACATCAATTATTGATGGCTTGTAGAGATTGTACATTGAAAAGCCAAAGCCACTAGAAGTTGCATATCTTTCGTTTGCAAAATGGAGATATTTTGATCTTTCTAGCTTTGTTGTCAAGTTTCAACTCAAGTTTTTAAGACCTCTGTAACAGAGGATTGATTTTTATTTGTATTTTTGCAGACGAACGGTGATTTTGTTGCTAAACCCATGGTCTTTTGGGTCAATATTCAATTGGAAAGACAAATTGAATAAACATTTGCTAAAATGCAACTATCTAGGTTAGTTAAGTTTTATTTCTGTTTGTCCCTTCTGATTTGTTAGTATGACTGGATCTCAAAGATGAATGTCCCTTCTGATTTGTTGTTGCTTAGTATAGTGATTTATAAAATTGATTACTAGTAGCTAATTATGATGTCATGTATTTATGGGATTCAAATTTTCTTTATGTTTTTCGATCCCCTAAAATTTTTTGTAAAAAGCATGAATCCATAAGCTATTGGACTTATCTTTGTAATTGCATCTGGCACTCTTGGAGTCTATGGGGGCTAATGGATCTACTGGATCAGAAGCTGTTGCTGCTGCAGAAAAGAATGCGGCTTTATTGATGCAAGAGCTGGTTCCTTGGATCTATCAGCAATTCCCTCAATATTCTGTGTTTCAGTTGCCCTTCGATATCTTGCTGGTGAGTCATGGCTTCTTTGTTTATACACGACATAAGTATAAAATACTAGGAAGCACCATTATGGAACGGGTATAAGTATGCAATTACAGCTTATACAATGGCACTGCCATAACAACAATTAACTAATCAAGCTTTTAATTTTGGTGGTTACATTCTAGAATTTTGCATTGGACCTTTGTTAACATTGTGACATACATTGTTAGTTGTAACCTTTTGTTCTTTCTCAATCACTTATATCTTGGGGGAATTTTACGTCGAGAGTTGCATGACAATTTTGTGCCATCCCTGGAGAGGGAAGATGACAGAATTAGTTTAGTTAATTTGCGGAGTTGTACCTGTTAGGTTTTAAGGTCTTAGGATTTTATGTATTTAGAACCTAATTTGTAATGTTGGCAAACCATGATCAAAACAATGTATTTAGTCTTGTTTAGGCTTGCTCAAAGTTGGTTTAATTTTGTAAAGTTGGAATCGAGAGACTGCAGAAGCATTGGAGCTTCTCGGCCTGGCTCGATCAATCGAATGTAATTCTCGATCGATCGAAAATCGGCCCAGATGCGTTTTTCTGCAGAATTCCAACTCAGCCCTAACTCTTTAAAACGTTTAGGGTTTTATGTTTTTACCCTAGGTATATAAGGCAAAACCCTAGCCACGTTTTGGGAGTTGCACAAGTTGTGTTGTTGCTCATACATTGCGGTTTTGTGTAAATCTCTTGTGAGATCTAGAGGAGCTTTCCTTTACACATAACTTAGGGTTTTCAAGATTGAGATTCTTCTACATCTTGATGATCAACTTGGTTGCTGCCTCTGAAGCTTAAAGATTAACAAGCGAGGAGCTTGTACCTGATTGAAGGAAGACAAAGAAAGAAGTAGTCCGTGGATTCGGAGCCTGCGCGTGGTCGTGTCAGGAAGTTACTACTGGTGGGTAGCATTAGGAAGTCAAGCGGGGTAGCTTGTAAGTCCTTTTGTAACAACTTCAATTCTTTCTTAGTGGATTCCGTTTTGCCTTGAGGATCGGTGGGTAAAATCCTCCCCAGGTTTTTTACCGGTTTGGTTTTCCTAGGTGATCATATCACTGTGTTATTTATTTTTCGCTGCTTTATTTGTTTTACATGCATGATATGATTTTGTGATTGTTTTAACATAGAATTGCTTAATTTGACTAAGTAAAAACTTGGCTAATTAATCTAGGCTACGCAATCTGGTTATAGTTTAAGGGGTCTAAACCCTGTCAAGTGGTATCAGAGCAGGTTGCTCTTTTGATTGAGATTTTCATCTCTGAGCCGATCCTTGACCCCTGTTGTCATGGAGCATGGACACTCTTTATTTGTTCCTCCTCACTTTTATGGGAACAATTATGCCTACTGGAAAGTAAGGATGAAAGCATTCCTGAAATCCATTGATGAGAGAGTTTGGAACTCTGTTGAATATGGTTGGGAGAAGCCCACTACTCCTGTGAGTGAGTGGCAAACTTCTCAGAAAGAAGCAGCTGCATTTAATAGCAAGGCTATGAATGCCATTTTTAATGCTGTTTCAATGGAGGAATTTAAGAGGATCTCTAATGTTGAGGTTGCTCATACTACTTGGAAAATCCTCCAAACTGTGCATGAGGGCACAAAGGCTATTAAAATAAACAAATTGCAGCAATTAACTTCTAGGTTTGAAAGCATTAGAATGTCTGATGATGAAACATTTGATGAGTTTTATGCTAAACTCAATGATATTGTTAATTCTGCTTATAATTTGGGTGAAGTCTATGATCAACCTAAAGTTGTTAGGAAGATACTTAGATCCTTAACTGAAGACTTTAGACCCAAAGTGACAGCCATTACTGAAAGTAAGGATGTTGACTCCATCCATGTGGATGAGCTTGTAGGATCTCTTCAGTCCTATGAGTCTGACCTTCCCAAGACTGCCAAATCCAAATCAATGGCTCTTAAGTCTGTTGATGATGTTGAAGCTGGTGGATTTGATGATGAGCTCTCTCCCACGGAGATAGCTTACCTTGCCAAGAACTTTAGAAATTTTCTTAGAAACACAAACAGGAAGGCAAGGAATACCAACACTGCTGAACCTAGAAACTTTAGGAAGAATGATCCCACTAAGGTTAATAATTTTGAAAAACCTAGAGAACAAGTAGGTCAATCTTCTAATAACTCTTTGGGTCCTCAGTGTTATGGTTGTCAAGGGTATGGTCATGTCAAATCTGAATGTCCTACTTTCTTGAGGAATAAGGGTAAAGCTATGGCTGTAACCCTTAGTGATAATGAGGTTTCTGATGATGAGTCCGGTTGTGACGAGGATGGAAACTTCATTGCTTTCACTGCTACTGCTGAAGTTGATGAAAGCATATCTGCTGAGGAGAACCCTGCTGATGGGGAACTCTCTGAAGATGCAGATCTTCAAGAGGCCTATAACAAACTTTGCAAAATTGCTGCAAAGGATGCTATGAAAGTTGATCTAGGCCTGAAGAAAATTGATGCTCTTGAGCTTGAAAAGAAAAATCTGCTTGTAAAACTATTTGATGCTAATGATCTTTTGAATAATGTTAAATCTGAAAATATGCTTTTGCTTGATAAAGTTAGAACTTTGGAACATGATTTATCTGTTGCTAGATCTGCTAGTTCTAAACTTGATCATATGCTGAATATTCAAAAGTATCCTTCTGATAAAGCTGGGTTAGGATATGTTGAAAGCATCTTCGATTCTGGACCCCATTCCACTGTCATTGTTCCTTCTTCTTCTTCTTCTGAACCTCTTGTGAGTGAGGTTGTGAGTGAAACTATTAAACCCCCTGTGAGTGAGGTTGTTAAACCTGTAGAAGTTTCACCTCCAAAGAAGATTAGGGTAGACTTAAGAGAATCCAAACCTAAGGAGCCTACCAAACCTAAGGACAAGATGCATGGTAAACCTGCTTGGGTTTGTCATTATTGTGGTAAGTCTGGACATATCCGTCCTAACTGTTACAAGCTTCAAGCTGATAAGAGAGCAAAAAGACCAAAAGTGCCTGTGCCTCAAGCACAAGATCTTATGGCACTAATTGGTGAATTGGTAAAGGCGTTAAACCTTTATTCCAATTCTGGAGTTGGGAATCACTCTAATGTGAATAAGAACTCCAATGCTCGGGGTGCATCTAAAAAGTCTTGGATGCAAAAAACTCGAACTAACTGAGTCTTTCTGACATGGTCCTTGTGCTTCATTGCTCTATTCTGTTGTGACCATTGTTATTTGGTTTTTATGTTTTTCTTTTGTTTCTAGGACTTGCATTGCATTACATACATGCATTTCATTCTAGGATTTATTTGTTTTCTCTTTTAATAAAAAAAAAAAAAAAAAGAAAAAAAAAAAGGGAAAGCAAAATCTTTGTTGAACACTATGTTTCTTGTTTTTTTTGAAAACAAGGTTGGTCATTCTTTTTACACATGTCATGTCTAGTGTACCTTGTTTAACTTGGATGAGCTTATTCATTGCACTTTACTAGTTGAAGCTTTGTAGTGCATGTTGTGTGGGAAAGATGTGTGTGGTTTTTAATCACTTTGTCTTGATCTTGAAGTCATATGTTATTTGACTGTCGGACTTGATCCTTTTGAGAAAGGCATAAATAACCATCTCACCACTTTTCACTAGCCAATCATGAACACCTTAGTGCATATCATAAGATGTTGTGCTCGAGAAAGTGTAGCACATGCACAAAAAGAACATAAGGTGTAGCCTCAAATTAAATTAAAAACTGGTGTGTACTATTAGGCTTGATGCCAATTCACTTAATTCAAACCGGTGTGTACTATTAGGCTGAATGCCAATTCATATATAAATAAGAGGCAAAAATGAAAGAAACTTACATGATTGCAAGCTTTTGTTCTAGGAGATGTGGGAGTTATAGGATGTAACTCTTTTGGTGATAGTATCTTTTAAATTCTATGTGATGAATTGTGTAGACTTTGTGCTTGATTGCTATTCACATATCACCTCACATGTATCTCAAGTTTTACTAGTTTCACACACTACACAAGTTACTCTTTGTTAAACACTGTACATGTTACTGTGTGTGTCCTTGGTCTGACCAACCAAGTTTAAAAATATCTTGAGATTTGTGTACAACATAATTTGGCTTGAGAAAATTAAATGGGAGGTTAATTGAATCTTATCTTTAATGAAACTGGGCTTGAAAATTAGGGTTTTTGAAAAAGCATTTCACTTCATACTCATGCGTTTTGTTTTTCATTGATCAAGTGCTTTGAGGAGTTGTTTCAAAATTGGACTTGCATTTTTCAAAACTGTGTTTTTCCAAAATTTTTTGAGAATTTCTGCCCATTTCGATCGATCGAATGTATTCTTCGATCAATCGAAAAAGTGCTTCAGAATGTGCAAAATTGACTGTCACATTCGATCGATCGAATGTAATTTTCGATCGATCGAATATCGTGGAAAGGCTTTTTAAAAAGAGGAAATCTGACTTTTTCAATGAATTATTCAAAACTTTTTCAAATCCTTTTCTCTCTCCGACAAGGCAAAGACCAAAAGATTCAATTTTTGTCGTTTTCCTCCGATTTTTTTGCACAATCTCTCTCTTCTCAAGCCGGTATGTCCTTTTTACCCTTCCTTTTCAATTTATTTTCATGATTTCATGCATTTTTCATGCATTTTAGAGGAGATTTTCGGAACATTTCATATTGGGATTTTTGTTGATTCGGACCAAATTGTTTGCAATTGATCAATGGGTTTTGTTGGGGACACCCTATAGACATGTTCTTGAGTGATTAATTTGATCAATTTTGTGTTTTGTGGAAAACTTAAATTTCTAGGGTTTATAATTGATCCGAATTGGGGCTTTTTGTGAAATTGGGTCTAATTGATGAAATTGGCTTGTGTAATTGATGCAATTGGTTATTATAAATTGTTTTCAATAGTTTGTAATGATTGGTTCATCAATTTGGTACAAAAATTTTCAAGTGGTTCTCAAATTTTTAGGGTTTTTGTTAAGAAACTCTATGTTCAAGCCAATTTTGTGAATTTGAACTTAATCTGATCTTAGTTACTGCATTAGTTCATGTATCATAACATTGTTAATGTTCATGCATCATATAGAATTTTATTCTATATTTGTTTTTGTCTAACTTGCAGTCTGCCCTTGGTTTTTGTGTTTGTTCTTTTTGGTTTTCTCTCTGTGTCTCTGTCCTTTTCCTTAGCACCATGCCTAGGAAGACTAGAGCACGTAGGACTCTTCCCACTCCCACTCCTTCCCCTCCCTCCTTTGATAGTGAGCGGTTCCCGAGTGAGAAAAACCAAGAGCTGTATGAAACTTTAAACCTTAAGAGGAAGATTTGGGCTGAGCGGTCTGTCTCTTTAGATGAGCTTGATCCTACCATTAGGGCAAATTTTGAGCGTAGGGGTTGGCTTCCCTTGTTTGCTGTGTCTGACCCTCCTCCTCCGGCCACCTTGATTCGAGAGTTCTACTCGAACATCTCGATCCGCGTCTATGATTCCAACACCCTTGTTAGGAGTTGGATACGAGGCGTAGAGTACTCCATTACTCCTCAGGTAGTGGCTGATGCTCTTGAGGTACCTTTGGTTAGGGATCCTGTCTATCCCTATGATGAGTCACCCGAGTTGAGTGATGTCATATCTTACATCACTGGGTCATCTATCCAGTGGGGTTCTGATCCTCGGATCACTTCTGCTGAGCTTCCTGAGACTACCTATCTTTTCTCTAGGATAGCCTGTCACTCACTCTGGCCCATTTCTCATCTACACACCATTCCTCTTGAGAGGTGTGTTTTTCTGTACGCTCTTGTTACAGATGCTCCTATTAGTTTTCCTCATCTTTTTCTTCGTTCTTTGAACGAAGTTTATAGGAGTTCATCTACTGCTCATGCTCTCGTCCATCCTATTTTCATTCATAGGATTTTATTGTATCTAGGTTTAGAGGATTTCCCTGCTTCTAAGCCTGTTCATGTCATCGGTCCTATAGGTGCGTCTTTTCTTAGACAGAGGGCCGCTCATCTTCGAGCTGGTTCTAAACACCCTAGGTCTGATCCCTCTTCTAGCGCTCCTCCTCCTCCTTCATCTTCTACAGGTCTTGCTGGTGAGGATATTCCTGATCCAGTTGGTGATGATGCGGATGCTGCTGCTGCTGCTGTTCCTCCACCTCCTGCGGCCGACTTCGATGTTCGTCGTATTTTGGAGACTGTCATGACCGTTCAGGCGACTCATGGTCAGATTTTGGTGGACCTGCTGGACGAGATGCGTGCTCTGCGAGCTGATCTTGCACGTCTTCATTCACCTTCACCACCACCTTTTGATGGCGACTTTTGATTGCCCTTTGGCATTCCGTCACAAAAAGGGGGAGTGGATATTTTTGACTTGTAGAGGAGTTTTTGACTTTTTGAGGAGATATTTTGTAGTTAGGGGGAGATATTTTTTAGCATGGGATATTTTTTTTGTGGAGTTTATTAGATTGTATCTAGGTGCTTCACTTTGTATATCATTTTTGGGGATATTCATGTTAGGGGGAGTAACATTGATTGATATATTGATATACATGATTTTGTTTGATTCTTGTTGTCTTATGATTCATTGCTTATTGATTTATATTTATGAGTTGCTTCATTGATATATATCTTTATTTTGTGTTATGTGAATCTTACAAGAATATTATACCTGTTTATATACTATTTTTCTGCCACACATGCGTTTATGTGTTTGTTGAGTATTTCAGGAATATACAGGTTGATTCAACAAAGCTGATGTCTACACTTGCAACCGATGGATAGTAGTTAGGTTAAACTTTTGTTTATGAGCATTATTTTGTAAAGGGCTTTTATACTTGTAAACTTTGAGCTTTTGATTTGTGTTTTGTCACGGATTGCCAAAGGGGGAGTTTGTTAGGTTTTAAGGTCTTAGGATTTTATGTATTTAGAACCTAATTTGTAATGTTGGCAAACCATGATCAAAACAATGTATGTAGTCTTGTTTAGGCTTGCTCAAAGTTGGTTTAATTTTGTAAAGTTGGAATCGAGAGACTACAGAAGCATTGGAGCTTCTCGGCCTGGCTTGATCGATCGAATGTAATTCTCGATCGATCAAAAATCGGCCCAGATGCGTTTTTCTGCAGAATTCCAACTCAGCCCTAACTCTTTAAAACGTTTAGGGTTTTATGTTTTTGCCCTAGGTATATAAGGCAAAACCCTAGCCACGTTTTGGGAGTTGCACAAGTTGTGTTGTTGCTTATACATTGCGGTTTTGTATAAATCTCTTGTGAGATCTAGAGGAGCTTTCCTTTACACATAACTTAGGGTTTTCAAGATTGAGATTCTTCTACATCTTGATGATCAACTTGGTTGCTGCCTTTGAAGCTTAAAGATTAACAAGCGAGGAGCTTGTACCTGATTGAAGGAAGACAAAGAAAGAAGTAGTCCGTGGATTCGGAGCCTGCGCGTGGTCGTGTCAGGAAGTTACTACTGGTGGGTAGCATTAGGAAGTCAAGCGGGGTAGCTTGTAAGTCCTTTTGTAACAACTTCAATTCTTTCTTAGTGGATTCCGTTTTGCCTTGAGGATCGGTGGGTAAAATCCTCCCCAGGTTTTTTACCGGTTTGGTTTTCCTGGGTGATCATATCACTGTGTTATTTATTTTCCGCTGCTTTATTTGTTTTACATGCATGATATGATTTTGTGATTGTTTTAACCTAGAATTGCTTAATTTGACTAAGTAAAAACTTGGCTAATTAATCTAGTCTACGCAATCTGGTTATAGTTTAAGGGGTCTAAACCCTGTCAGTACCTTTAGGTTTAATGTAGGCCACATAGAGAGAGCGGAACAATAGAGCATTTGAAGGGTTAGAATGGTCCACAACGGGTTTTAAGATGCTTTTATTGTATTCCTAAAGGGAATGAATGACTTCTTTATCATTCCATTCATGTTCTCATACGCTCATGTTTATTGATGATTGTAGTTTCACTTGATTTGACTGCCTGCGTGTAATTCTTGTGTGCAGGGTGATGTTCATATTTTCTTTTTCTATAATCTCCGGTTACGAAGTTTTGGTTTGTCCTGCGTCATCATGATAAAAAGTTCTCCAATATCCCAAGAAGTTTCTTTTTGTGCCTTGTTGTGGAGTTTGGTAATACAATTTGAGTTTGCTAATACATCTTATTTATTGACATGGGGTTTTTGCTTTATCATGAGGTGGGTTTTCAGGTGTGTGTAAGAGATATTGTCCATAATCTTCCTTCCCTTTTACTATTGAAATTGTTAGATATTGATTTTGTTTCTTCGTAAATATACTCGAAACAGTGTTAACTGTGTTGATCACTGTAGTTGAGGACATCGAATGCTTTGATATAGCTGATGTTATTGTTGAACTGAATTTTCTGAGTGCTTCAAAAGAAGGTAATGTAATTCTTTCATTCCTTCAGTTTGTTTCTAGCAACTGCAATATGTAAATGTCATTAACACCTTCAGCACTATCAATATTATATCAGGATTAATATGCTTTTGTATTATAGTAAGCTTATCTACTGATGTTGCAAAATTGTTTTTTTTTTTTTTTTAAGAACTTTTGTCAACCAAGTATTGCAATTCTTTTCCTTTTTGTCTTTGGTGTGAGATTGAGAAAATATTGCAGGTTCACTGGTTTTTTTATTCCCAGATGGATGAAGAAGTCAACTTTGGCGTCAAGAACGAAAAAGAGTCCCCTCAAACAACACGTCCTCTGGGGTTCTTATTCCATCTCTGACTTTTATTTTCACAGATTTAAAAGGTAAATTAGATCTGCTATATGTTTTTAACTTTTACAATTTCAATTGGGTTTGGTTCTAAATTTAAATTAAGGAAAAATTATTTTTATTAAATATTTTCGGTAATGGTTTTTTTTTTTTGAAACATGTCTATTGGATTTAAATTATTCAATTTCTTTCTCTACAGAGATAAAGTGGAATCTTTCTACATTCTAGAGTTTCTAATTTCATTATAGCAATAGTACTAATTTCTTTTCCTAATATTCTCTTCAATTATATTTTTCTGTCAATTTAAGAATTTTGATTCATAAACCCTTTTCCTCTCAATTTGTTGAAGTCATGGAAAACCCTACAAGATGAAATCCTACTTAATGAGACCAAATTGGATGACATTATCAGGTTTCTTTACATTCTATTCGCTTGATTTGGGTTTTTTTTTTTTTTTTTTTTTTTTCTTGCCATGTCTTACAAAGGTATAATCCTATTCTCTGGGGGTTCCTATAGGAAGTCTTGCAAGTAACCCAAATGCTCCATGTCATATAGACGATTTTTAAAGGGTTATTCAGGTATGCATTGTTAAAACTATACATTACATTAGCATTTTAGCTTTTGAAAACATATTTAGCGTTCCCGCTTCTGTGACTGCCTTTATTTGAATATTGCTCATTGCAGAAAGTCTATATAGTTTGGCTTTCAGTTTAGAGAAGAGCTTGGCTTTCAGTGTTAATTGGATTTACCTTTATAGTTGTTGGGTAATATGCTAGTTTTTCTATTTGTTGTTTTGCAACTCTTGTCTTTCTTAGTGCATGTTATAAATCTCATTTTGAGTCATTGTTTATTGTTATTTATCATAATCTTTTTAGCATTTTGCTTTAGATTACCTAAGTTTTGATTTTGCATCTACCTTAACTACTTGTTTCCGATATACTTTAGCTTTAACAACTGTTTGTTGGGGTTGTTGATTTTCTCTTTTACTTTAGTAATTTATTTTACATTAAATGATGCTTGTGTATTTATTTTTTGTTTTGTATAATCTATTTAATTCCAAGGGTGATGCGTGTGCTTCCTTTTATGTTTGCATCCGTCTATGTAAGGTTGATTTGATTTTGTTATTTTCTTTCGTATATTCTTCTAAGTTGTATTTGTTTTGTTATTTTTTATATTTTTGGAAGTGTTTTTCTTGAACTATGTAGCTGGGTATGTGTTTTTTCAGTTTGCTACATGTGGTGGATTCAAAGCTTGCGCCACTAAGGGTTTGCACTTTCCTCTTGTGAATTTGTCTGCTAAGTGTTGGGTAATATGCTAGTTTTTCTATTTGTTGTTTTGCAACTCTTGTCATTCTTAGTGCATGTTATATATCTTATTTTGAGTCATTGTTTACTGTTATTTATCATAGTCCTTTTAGCATTTTGCTTTAGGTTACATAAGTTTTGATTGTGCTTCTACCCTAACCACTTGTTCCATTCTACTTTATCTTTAACAATTGTTCATTTGGGTTTTTGATTTTCTCTTTTACTTTATTAATTTATTTTTCGTTAAATGTTGCTTGAACTATATAGCTGGGTATGTGTATTTTCAGTTTGCTACATGTGGTGGATTCAAAGCTTGTGCCGCTAAGGGTTTGCACTTTCCTCTTGTAAAGTTGTCTACTTGTCTTGTTTCTATTGAAGTTTTCTTTGTACAGGACATGGGAAACTTTTTGGACTTGGCTGCATGCGTGTTCCAACAATTTTTCTGCTCCAAAATAAGAGGCTGAAACACACTACCTCTAACACCGATCTCCTTCCACTTGTTGCTCTCACGCTGATCTTCTTCTTCTTCTTCCTCCCACGCCGATCTTCTTCTTCCTATCACGCCGATCTCTTCTTCTTCTTCAGCTCTTAGATCTATAATCCTATTTCACTTTTATAGTTAAGCCCCTTTGCCCTTTCTATCCATGTGTGATTTTTATTGCTTTGTCTGCCTCACAGTGTCACACATTAAGAGCTCTTTTATCTCCAGCCTCCCTCTTGAACAAAAGATGTGTAAATAGATGTTTGTTTTCAAATTTTTGTCTTTTATGAGTTAAAAGTCTACCACCTATCAAGCCAGGTAGTCAACTTTTTACAATTCTTTTTTCATTATATAGGTAGACAGTATCAGTGGCTAGACTTTAATATGCTTCTAAAAGATTTTTTAACAATTATTTAAAAATATTCATATTGGAAAACAAAATTTTCAGGTTTGTCTTCTATGTGTTTATTTGTAATTTTTTTAAGTTTTTAAGGTATTCATGTTGAAAAGATATGTTCTTTGGTGATTGCCATCTTTCAATGTCTCTCTTATAGAGTAATCTTCTAATTGCATGATTTCCATATGTGATCAGTCTTTTAAAGAAATAGTTGCTATGTGTTTAGTGAAAGATCCAAGAAAGAGGTGGAATTTATTGAGACACCTTTTTCAAGCATGCAAAGTCTCTTGAGCTTTCTGTGAAGAAATGATTCGCTAACTTGCCACCCCTTTGGAATCATGTAAAAGCCCTCCAGGTTACCCATCGTATTGCTGAGATGCACCTTTCGTATTTTCACTTGTCCTGGTAAGCTTCTCTCATGGCTGTGGTTGATTTTGCAGCTTAAAGACCAAGTGCAACTCTGTAAAGAACAAGAGGTAATATCATAGGTCATAAACATTTGTCCACGCCATTAAATTTGAACATACAATGCATGTAGTGACATTTCTTTAATTTTTATCTATATTTACTACATATTTAATTCAATTGGATGCATTTCTTAAGAATAACTGATATAGGATCTCTCACTTAACTTTAATTATCTCTCAAAACCATCCCCGCCCCCTCTCTTTTCCCCAATTTTGTTTTTGCTAAGTTTTTCAATTCTTCATATTGACTAAGGTCCCCTTTCCATTTAGTTACACTGATGATATGGAGCTTGATGATGGTGTGCATATGGCTATTTTGATGCTGAAAAAGGGGTAAATGAATGTTAAGCTTTTTTTTTTTTTTTTTTTTAAAGTATATTTTTATTTAAAAAGTTGTGGTGGGGTGTAGCTAGAATGGTAAAAGCTAGGGCATTGGTGGAGCTCGATGGAAATATATATATCAGACAATGATGGTACTTTTTATCGTTGAGTTTTTTTATTCATTATTCTTTCTTCGTCTCTAAATAAATTAGGTTTCCTTCATGTTAAAATATTTTCTATTTTGAGAACTATTTTCTGTTTGGCAATACATTCTTTTGATATATGATATAGGCTTTACCTTTTGGCGCTTCTCTTACATGCATGCCATGTTCTAGTATTGTGCCCTATATTGCACCTTTTTTTTAAATGTTTTACCTATAAAAATACAAAGCATCATACAATGTATACTTCTTTTTAGGGGGGTTGTCTTAATTTTCATTTGTTGCCTAACGTGTCTCGTCTCATTGTCTATTGTTCAGCTTCCTCCCAATGCAGTTACATCAATTATTGATTGCTTGAAGTGATTGTACATTGAAAAGCCAAAAGCCACTAGAAGTTGCATATCTTTCGTTTGCAAAATGGAGATATTCTGATCTTTCTAGCTTTGTTGTCAAGTTTCAACTTTAGTTTTTAAGACCTCTGCAACAGAGGATTGATTTTTATTTGTATTTTTGCAGACAAGCGGTGATTTTATTGCTAAACCCATGGCCTTTTGGGTCAATATTCAACTGGAAAGGCATTTTATAAAAATTTGCTAAAATGCAACTATTCAGGTTAGTTAAGTTTTATTTCTGTTGTCCCTTTTGATTTGTTAGTTTGATTGGATCTCAAAGATGAATGTCCCTTATAATTTGTTTGAATAGGTGCTCACATTGGACTAGAGCCTACGAAAGACAGATTTTTTGTTGTTGTTATATAATCACTAGTCACCCTCACTTTCCTATGTTATTTTTGAAGGCTAATTAAGTTTATATGCACTATAGAAACAACAATAGCATCGCATCAACACTTGGTACTAGACACCAGCAACTTATTATAAGAGGCAGTTTATTAGTAAAGTTTTGTATCATCTTTGTAATTGAAGATTAGGGTCATGTGCTTATTAATTGATTGTGTCATGTGCTTAATTGTTGATTAGTTAGGAGCCTTGTGCTTAACAGTTAGTTAGTTAGATCATTAGATCAGTGTAGCCAGCTAGCAGTTAGTGTTATTTAGTTAGTTGTGTTCATGAATTGTATAAAGGTGTGGAGACAGATTGTAAGAGGCATGCAATGAGAATTCAAACTGTTCATATTCCTATTCTTCTCTAATCTCTTTCACTTCTTCTAAGAGGCATGGCTGTCCTCTTAGTCAGTCACTCACCATTTTTCCTTTGCTTAATCAGTTCTTATCAATCCTTTATTTACTTATTTTTCTTGTTGTACAATTCTGGTTTGTCCTGCATCAAATCTCTAGCCAACCCTAGGTGCTAAGTCCAAGTTCATCCATCTCTATTTTTCCTGTTCTTTAATTTCTTGTTACAAAGTTTTGTTTTGTCTTGCATAATTGTGATAAAAAGTTCTCTATTATCTCAGAAAGTTTCTTTTGTGCCTTGTTGTGGAGTTTGGTAATTTACTTTGAGTTGACATGGGTTTCTGCTTTATCATGAGGTGGGCTTTAAGGTGTGTGTAAGAGATAGTGTCCATAATCTTCCTTCTCTTTTACTTTTGAAATTGTTAGACTTTGATTTTGTTGCTTCATACAGGTACTTGAAACAGTGTTAACTTTGTTGGTGATTGTAGTTGAGAACATCAAATGCTCCGATATAGCTGATGTTATTGTTGAACTGAATCTTCTGAGTGCTTCAAATGCCCTTTAAAGGAGGCAAGGTAGTTCTTTCATTCCTTTGGTTTCTTTCTAGCAACTCCAATATGTAAATGTCCTTAACACCGTCAGCACTATCAAGTTTGCAACTCAGTGGTTCACCGAGTAATATTGCTACAGTTATCATTTCTTACTGACTTGATTTTAAAACTAATATGCTTGATTTTTATCATTGCTTGAAGTTATGAGTCAAAACTAATGTTAGTTTATGTTTTGGTATCTGAAAGATGTTTCTGTATGGCTTTACATATAATTTTGGTAGATTGTGACCTATTATGTTTGTCTTTATTGTTTGTTTTAGTTTCTTGGTGAAATTTTATGGCTTTGTTATACTTTTGAAGGAGAATCTTCATATGATGTAAATAATTCTGTCATGTGTCTTTTGGGTTTTAGTTGGTCAATAATGAGCTATTCTACTGATGTTGCAAAATTGTTTCCAGAAGAACTTTTGTCAACCAAGTATTGAAATTCTTTTCCATTTTGTTTTTTGAGTGAGATTGAGAAAATATTGTAGGTTTACTGCTTGGTGTCTTGGAAAAGTAAAATGTAATATACAATCCTTTAACCTTGATGACAATCCTATGTTGTGACTTCTTGATCGAGGTAGGGAGATTGTTATATTAGAGGTAATGTTGCACATGTTCCAACACTTGGCCTAATGAGTTTGATTGATTCCCACTAGTTATTGAAATTCGACGTTATTATGGTTGATTTTTGTGTAGGTGAAAGTCTTATTCGTAGTGTTTTCTTTTTTGGATAAACTTATTCATTGCTTTTTTGACATTTTTATTCAGTTTTATTTGATCTTAGGCATCATTTTTCTATGGCCTAATTGGTTTTTACGATGTCAACTAAAAATAAATAAATAAAATCAACTAACCTAGCATGAATGAAGGTGCACAATCTGGAAACAATTGATAGTCATAAAGGCTTCACTAATTTAGAATGCCCTAAATATATTATGTTTGGAAATATATGGAGAATGTTTGGCTACATAGAACACTTCTTTGCCTTTTTAGTTTGGAAATATATGGAGTTAAAAAGGGACAAGGATGGTAGGGATAAACGCATGTCTTTTTTTTTTTTTTTTTTTTCCAAAAACCGTTTATGTTTTTTAAAGGTGTAAATGTTTTCTGCCTATATATTGTGATTTTTTGTTGACTAAAATTTTTTGACACACCAAATACTTGAAAACACAATATCTGTTTATGCCAAAAACAAATGAAACCTTAGAGTTTTGTTGTTTTTTGGATTGGTGAGTAGTTATACATGCACTCAACGGTTCTTGAATAATGACCTCCCACTCCTTTCCATTATTGATGGAAGCAGAAGTGCCATTTAAGCTAGAGCTCATTGGCTAGGACCTTAAAGATTTGTGATGCTTTGTTTGCTTAGAATGGAGCAAGTGACCCTTCCAAAGCATAAAGTTTGGGGATGGCATTTTTTTGTTGTTGCCTGGTATAGAGATTTATAAATTCATCTTTTTCTAAACCAAAATATTTGGCATGTTGGTCAAAATTACCTATTTTGAAAAGGAAGAAAGGATACAAGTTCTGGGAATATAATTTTTTCTCTCTTTTTTGAAATTGTAGAACTTTGGAATGCTTCTAGAACCTGCTTTTTTAGTGTCATTATTAAATTTGAGAAATTTATTTCTTTGACTTTCTTGTCCCTAACTTTTTCATTATTTATTTCAAGGCAACAACCAGCCTTGCTTTTGTTATGGGAATGGAACTAAGGTTAGTAAGCTTCACCGTATTTTTCTAAGCATCAAAAAAGTTAGGGAAGTATATTTATTATTTATTTATTTGTTTATGATGTTGAATACGGTTAAGCCTTTACTTTTCTTACTAGTGGTGTAAGACCCTTTGGAATTTCTCTTCTGGTTGCTGGGTTTGATAACTATGGACCACAATTATACTAGGTATTTTTTTTTTTTTTTCTGAAATGCTTTAAATTATAGTTGCTAACTAGCTCTAATTAGGACTAGATTATCTAATGGGTTGCACCTTTGAACATTTTGACATATAGAAAACTTCTTTTACACTAAATTTATGAAATTCTTTTGGCATTGCCTTATCTCAAATGCAATATGATTTACTCTTTAAAATATTAATTGATGCTGTTAGTGACTTAACATTGGCTAGTTGTAAATATGAATTTTCCACTCTAGTTGTAGCATAAAAAGAGAGTATAATTATGTGATGAATGTTTCTTCTATTACTTTGGCTTAATTAGCACCGACAAGAAATTCAAGTAAGCTTCGTTTTCCTTCCTCACTAAGCATGTGGATGGTCTTACACTTAATGTGAATTGGTCTTGGTTTGGGTTGATATTCCAAGTATCTTGCACAAATTTCACATTTATAAACTGTTTTATATAATCCATCTTTCTGTATTTGATTTTTTGTCTTTGGCATGCGTCTTTCCCTTCCTATCACTTTCTCCTCAAATCCCCAAACTGAACCATTGTTAACCACACCCCTCTATTGTGGTGTTGATTTTAATTATGATTGATTGATTATATCTGTATAATTTGTACATGTAGGGTATCTTTGAGTTTTATGAGTCTTTCACCGAGTATCTGATTATTTTGCAATTTATAATTTTTTAGTTATGTTTGAAAATTTTTTTTTTGGTTAAATTTCTGTAACACAAATGAGGCAAAATCATTTGCCAACCTTCCAATTTGTTGGTGTTGATGATGAGAAAAGCTAGAAGTGCTAGTAAGATTGTTTGTTGGAATCTGCATATTTTTACTAGTATTTCATTAGTTCACTCTTTTTTTTTTTTTTTTTTTTTGTGGTCTATAAGATTAATTTAGAGATTTTCATTTTGATCGACTTGTTTACAGAAAATAACCAATGGCTTTAACAATTGTTTGTTAGGGTTTTTGATTTTCTCTTTTACTTCATTAATTTATTTTTTATTAAATGCTGCTTGAACTATGTAGCTAGTTATGTGTATTTTCAGTTTGCTACATGAGGTGGATTCAAAGCTTGCGCCACTAAATTCTTGTATAGGATAATGTTTTTGACCATTCCTATCATTGAAGTTTTTTTAAAGAAAATATTATGTAAATGGTATTTGTGAGATAGTATATGCTATTTGTCAGACTTTTTTTATTATCAATAATTTTAAAAATATGCACTTGTCAGTTATTTCAACAACCTCAAGAATCTCAATATTTATTTATATTTTTGTTGCACTGGTCGATGACAAATAGAATTTGCCTACAGAAATTGCATAGAACAATTTTTCATGAGGAAGACATGTTTTCATGAAAATGAGATTTTCTAGAAGTGGGTAAGAGTTTTGGCCTTGATCTACAAGTGGTACCTAGGTCATAATATGTAAGGTAATAACTAAGGTTGAGATTTTCATAAGGTTTGATCTATTTTTAAAATGTAGTCCATTTTGTAAAGAATAACATTTGTTCTAATTGTCAAGAGCGACCCATATTTTAAATAACTGTAAAAATAAGTTACTATGATCTATTCGGTAAGAGTTAAAAAACTTAATGAAAAGAGGTTACTCTAATCCTTAATGGGCTTGGGTTGAGTTGGAAAATTCTACAGAAAAACGATTTGCCCGAGTTTCGATCGATCGAGCCTAATTTTCAATCGATCGAGCCAAACAAAATTGCACACTCAATTCTGCAGTTAACTCGATTCCAACTTTACATAAAAGACATAACTTTGAGCAAGTCTAAATAAGACTAAACAACCTGTTTTAATCATAGTTTGCCAACATTACACATTAGAGTTCTAAATACATAAATTCCTAAATCTTTAGAACCTAACAAATTATAAAACTCTTGGCTATATATTAAGAATAATTCCTGTGAAACTATATATTTTTTTGGTCTTATCCCAAAAAATATATGGTACACTATGGCACTATAAACTCTATTAGGTTTTAAAAGATTGTATCTTTTTTTTTCTTTTTTCTTTTTTCTTTTTTCTTTGACTCGATATAATGAGTTTGATTCAAGGGTTTGATATTATCTCAATGTTTTGTTTTGTTTTTGTTTTTTGTTTTTTGTTTTTTTGTTTTTGTTTTTTTGGCTAAAAGTAAGATAACTTTAACCAAGACATAATGATGTACCGACGATAATTGAACGTGATTAAACATGATTAAACTAACTCAGACAAGGTACAACTTTATGTAATAGTAAATTAAACAAAAATTAAAATATAGAAACTAAACGTAGTTGCATTCATGAAATGAAATAATGCTATATATATATATATATATATAGATATATGCAGGGCTAAATTCTGACTGAACAGGAGATTATAAACTATAAAGGATAAAAACAAAGATCCATTTTAGTGTGATCACTTCATTAGGTTGTTATTTCCTTGATGCAACAAATCTCTAGAAGACTAAAACTATATTGATAATCATGTATTAAGAACACCCATTTATAATTGAAGCCAAGGTTGAATTGCATGCAACAATATTCATTACTCTTATCTGGAAGCAAACTCTAGTGGTCAATTTTGATAAAATGTGAGCGGAGTAGATTTCACCAAAAATTAAATTAATTTTCAGCCAACTTTATTAGTCAAATTGACTTCGTGTTGATTAGGCGAGCCCATTAACCGGTTTACAACAAAGGGCTCACAAATTATAAAACCCACTTGTATACTTTTACAAGGTTTGATGAGTATTTGTTGTTTCGGAATTTTAACAGTAAGGCAATGGCTGGGCTTGGCCCAAACGAGAGCTCATAGTGGGCCCAACCGAACAAGGTAATATGCCCCATTTGACCCGGCATTTAAATTTGGACAACCAGCTTCCAACCTATATTTATCGTAGGCTTATCCAAGATGAAGACACATTGCACAGTACACATCTCTCCACTAAAACTCTACTATAGTTCTTTAGATACTATATCTTATGTTTGCTATAATTTGATCGATATAAGAGAAATTATGATTCAAATCGGCCAAATTTATTGTAGGCCTTTGTAACAAGTAATGTAATACAAAAATAATCCTAGCCTAATTGTAGTGATGAAGTGCTACAATTCTATGTATGTTTAGTCTGAGATTAACCTAGAGATAATTACTATATATTTCCTATATTTGGTAATTTATTGCACACAATCATAGATATGCAGTCGCTCAAGACTTTCTGCCATTCTGGTTCTGCTGTAGACGACCACTAGACTTAATCACAATTACTCCTTACTTTGTCTTTGTCTTTGTCCATCTTTTCTCCCTATCACTCTCACTCTCCCACCAATAAAAGATATTGATGGCTCTTGTTTGTGTTTTTGAAGGCTAAGAAAAAAACCTCTTGTCAATTTAGGAGGGAATATGCAATTAATAAAAGTTAAGTGGAAAAAACAAAAAACAAAAAACAAACCGTTACATAGTGTGACTTATGGGTTATGGCATTGAAACACAAGAAAATATATATTACAAGACAGAAGAGTTGCATAATACTTAAGCTTTCACAAAAGATACATGATGTAATACAGAAGTCAACTCCATGAAAATGAAACAGAGAAAAAGATTCTCTCTATTTGAAATAGATCAATTTCATGGTTAAGATTAAATTTTACAAAATTAAAGAAATACAAAACTACCATGTTATTTAGAAAGTTTAATGATGTGGTAGTCTCTATATATTGCTAAATTCATAAAATAGAATTTAAAACACCGAAATGGAGAGGATATTGTTCAATGAACTAAGATGTCCAGCACTAAATAGGTAGGAGAAAATCAAACTAAGCATAATATGAAAAGACCACATCTGTCATGCCATGTTAATGATGATCATTTTCATGGTGAAGAATCATCTCAACCACTTGGCTCATGGTGGGTCTTGCATCTTTGTCTTCCTCTACACATTGCAGAGCCATTTCAACCAAAATTTGCATCTTACCCATATCACATCTGGATACCATTGTGGGGTCTATGATATCTTCAATCCAGTTTGCAACCTCTCCATTCTTTTTCTCCCTGACCCATGTAACCAGTCTTTCGTGTTCTATCTCCACACCTTCATTTATATCATGAACACTTCTAGTTGGACCCTTTCCGGTCACCATCTCCAACACAACAATTCCATAACTATAAACATCCACTTTGGAGGTAATAGGATGGTTAAAAATCCACTCTGGAGCCATATAACCTCGAGTTCCTCTTATCTTTGAGAAGGTTGAATTAGGAATGACACCTCTATTTTGTAGCTTAGACAAACCAAAATCTGCCACTTTTGGATGATAATTAGAATCTAGAAGTATATTTTGAGGTTTTACATCACAGTGTAAAACCCACTCCAAGCAATCTTCATGCAAATAAGCTAAGCCTTTTGCAGTGCCTCGAGCAATTTCAAACATTTTCTCCCAGTCAAGTGTGCCGGCCAAGAGGTTTTCTGCTAAGGAACCATGCTCCATGTACTCGTACACCAGAAGCCTATGCTTTCCGTCGGCACAATAACCCCACATCTCTATTAAGTTCATGTGGTTAATCCTTCCAATGATGCTTACTTCGGCTAAAAATTCACCTTCTCCTTGGTTAGCTTCATTGAGACGCTTGATTGCTGCAACTCGCTTATCAGACAATACTCCTTTGTATACAGCTCCCCACGCACCTCTTCCAATCTCTTCAGTAAAACCCTTTGTGGCCCTTTTTAGCTCAGCATAGGAAAATTTTTTGAATCCTGTGGCAGCAATAATATAGCCTTGCTTGTCTGCACCTGAGCTTTTCCGGGTTCTGATCAAAAGACAGCACACCACAAAGATACATAAGACTTCAAGTCCTCCCACTCCACAAGCAAACCAGAGCATGAATTTCACTGTCCCATTTTCACGGTTTTTTACATATATTCTAGCCAACTTTATCGTACCTTCATTTGAGCAAACTAAACTGAATTCTTCTGCATGATTGACGTTTGAATTGTATTTGCTTTTTGGCAGTTTCAAATAGATGTCTCCTTTGAAATCTGAAGAACGATATCCATTCAACAATAATGTCTTAGGGTAACAATTCGAAGAACCAGTATCCTCGTGATAGGTGTATTGGAATGCTCGACAATTACACGCATCCAAACATAAATTCGTACATTGATCAAAGGTGTAATTGGGGAAGAACCCAAAATCATACCCATAGAATTCAACAGTGGATAGCAACTGAAAAATAGAATCATTTTTGTCGCAAGAGAGATCAAATTCAGGTTCACACCCATAACCCCAGTCGGTACGATTTTTCATCTTGTACCCCGGAAGACAAGAACATTTCCTGTTAGAACCATTAACATAATTGCACAAACTATTGGCCCCACAAGCACCATGAATCGTGCAAGGCTTTTGAATGGCTTGCCATGAAACAACCCAAGTCCGCTTCTCCTCTTCCCAACTGTACAACCGAAGATTACCATCGTAACCAAGTGTTAATCTTCTATGAAGCACTGCTCCATAGTCGGCTGACTTAAAAGTTAGATCATCGGATGAACTAAAGTTCCCCATGGAATTAAAGACAGCAATTCTACTATTGTTATAGGAGGTCCTTCCAGCCTCCCAGCTTACAAGCCATGGATCAGGCCAGTAAGTACTTGAAACATCAGGACCATTAAAAAGAAGGCGAAGAAGGTTATCGTTGTCGAAGAAAAGTTCATAAAAACCAGAGGAATAGTTGGTCTGGCTTCTTGAGGAGACTAGTTTTGTGTTTCTAGTGAGTAGTTGGTGAGGAAGAAGAGTGTCTGTGGGGAAATCAAAGCTTTCCCACAAAATAACACCTTCCGTATTACGTAGAACAAGATTTCCTGTGTTGAAGAGAAATAATTGTACAAAGGAGAGTGAGAAAGTGTTTGTGGCCCAAACGGTGAACTTACCAGCATCAGTTAAGATTAGATTGCCATTTTTGAGGAGGGAGAGCTTTGAGCGCTTTCCATTAACTGGCTGGTCACGGTTTGCCATCCAAACTATGGTGTTGGCGTATGAATCAACATGGGACGGTAGTTTGCTGAACCATATGGCAAAGCAAAAGGCATTATCACCGATAGAGTAAAAGCCAGCAGAGAAAACACCATTCGGTGATATCAAAACTTCTGGATTTTCAACGGAAAGAGATGCTCCTTTACTCATAGCTTCCGGTGTTAAAGATGAGAATGGAGCAAATAATGTAAAAGAGAGGAGGAACAAAATGGTAGTAGCCATGAAATTTATGAAAGCGAAAACAAGCGATAGGTTTGGGAAACTAAGATGTGCTTCTCTATTTCACACCTTCTTTAAAAACAACTTTGACATGAGAGAGTGTAAATTGTGAAAAATAAAAATAGTGACATTATACATAACTGTGATTGGCTTTAAAGATCAAAGTGAGTGAACTTAAAAGCAAGACTCTTATGTTTATCCCAAAAATAAATAATTAAAAGGACTCATTTCTTTGATTTTTTTTACGTACAGTATGGCGAGGAGGACAGTCTTGACTGAAATAGCACTGACTTTAATTCAATGCTATATGGAAGTTCCGTGACTTCCTTACAACACTGTTTTTTTAGGGTTACTTTAAATTACGTTTTTAGTTATAAATCATAATATGTATAAAATACATCATGTAAAATAGTATCTTTTTGCTAAAATGAATAGCACTACTTCTTTGGAGTAGCATCACATCTTTATAAACAAAGAATTTTCTAAAGATATATATAATCATTTGTGTAAACTCTAAACGAAAGCTCTGTCTTTCTCTTTGGAAGAATTTTTGTCAATTATATTATCTACCAAAAAACCATTTCTCTTTCTCTTTGCCAAAATTTTGTTTTCTTCTTCTCATTTTCCTAATTAAAGCCAAAGATTCTAGACTTTTTTGGTCCAGGATGGATATATACTGACTGAGCGAACAAAAACTCATCATGATCATTCTATGTTCTAACTTCTAATATGCAGTGAACAATTGCACCAGAGCTTTATTGAGACTGAGAAGAGGCTGAAGCTTGCAAGAGAGAGAGAGAGTTGTAAAGTTGTAATTTACAACTGTGTTTTTGTTGGCTTTTATTACGTGCCAAATTTGATTGTAATTATGTTCAATCGTTTAAAACCCTGTATTTGTTGTGGGACTTGTTGTAAGGGTTGTGTGATAGAGAGAGTGTTTGAAGACTCAAGCATTTGAAGAACTGAAGGATTCTCGCAGGTATCTCGCGATCAAGCATCCCGCGAAGTAAACCATGTGCCAGGCACATGCTGGAATGCGAAGAGTCAGGCCAGGTGGAGACAACTGTGTCTCGCGAGTATCTCGCGGGTAAGGCCTTCCCGCGAGACACCCGCGAGACTAGCTGTTCTGCCAGCCTGTACTTTTTGAGTCACACCTTTTGCACCTCTCCTATATATACCATCATTACCCACAATTGTTGAGGAATGCTTCAGAGAGAAAACCCTAGCCAAACACATTGGTAATTAGAGATTGTCTTCCCCATCTTTCTCTATACATTTGCTTGTGGTATTTCCTCAACCCTTCTCTCTCCATTATCCATATCTTTGAGAGGTTGATAGCCCAAACATTTACCACACCTTGTGAGTGCTGTGTGACGTTTTGGTGCTACTGGGAAGCATTGGAAGAAGCCTTGAATGGCAGATGCAACATGGAGCTTGTTGCGGGATCCGGATAACTAGGACAAGACACGGTTCCGAGAAGCCTTGTTGGAGTAGGAGCTTGGAGGGCTTAGGTACAGCGGGTAGACTAGGCTTGGACGTTCTTTTGCTAACCCATGTATCCCAACTGATTGTCTAGCGGATCGATTTCCGCTTGGAGGGTGGTGGAGAGGTTTTTCGCCGAGTTCTTCGGTTTCCTCTTCGAGAATACGTCTTGGTGTTTTCTGTGTTTGCATCCTTCTTCCCTACTCTTGTTTAATTCCATTATATTGCTGTGTTGCTTAGTTTATGGATTATAGTAGCTTACTTGTTCATCCGCTCGCTTTTACACTATTCCGCACTTTGTATTAAAGTTGTGTAAAATCTATCGAGCCGTAATTTTTATTTGGGGGTCTAAACAGCTCTTGTGTTTTCAACACATTTTCGAGCTTTCAATTGGTATCAGAGCGGGTACACTTGCTGAGGTTTAATTACCTAAGTGTGATCCTTGACCCTTGTTGAGATGGACCGGTCTCAATCACTCAATGTTCCACCATTTTTTGATGGAAATAATTATGCATTCTGGAAAGTTAGAATGAGAGTATTTTTATGCTCTATTGATGATACCGTTTGGGATGCGGTTGAGATAGGTTGGACTAAGCCGGAGGCTCCTAAGTCCACTTGGGATAAGGCAGCTCTAGCGGCAGCCAATGCTAACAGTAAGGCTTTAAATGCCATCTTTTGTGGTGTGTCCCCTGATGAATTCCACAGGATCTCTCATATGACAGTAGCCAAGGAAGCTTGGGAGATTTTGGAGACTACCTATGAGGGTACAAAGAAAGTTAAGGACACGAAACTTCAGATGCTTACCACCAAATTTGAAGAACTCAAGATGGGTGATGATGAACCATTTGATTCATTCTATGGGAAGCTCAATGAAATTGTCATTGCCAAACTCAATCTTGGGGAGAAGATTGAAGACACCAAAGTGGTGAGAAAAATTTTGAGGTCCCTACCTGAAAGTTTTAGAGCAAAGGTTACAGCCATAGAAGAAAGCAAAGACTTGGATGAGATTAAGATTCAAGAGCTGATTGGGTCTCTCCAAACGTATGAGCTGGGACTGCCTTCCCATAAGACGAGCAAATCGCTTGCTCTTAAAACCATCATCGAAAGAATAAATGATTCCTCCGAAGAAGATGGAATGGAGAAGGAAGTAGCATATCTTGCAAAGAACTTCCGCAAGTTTCTGAAAATGAAGAATAGTGGAAAACCGTTCAACAGAGGAAAGTTCTCTCCATCAAGAGGTGACAAGAAAGAGTTTAAAGGAAAAGAAGGGAAGGATTATCAACCTTCTTCAGACATTGTGTGCTATGAGTGCAATGGCCATAGACATTTAAAGAAGGAGTGTCCGAATTTTTTGAGGGGAAAAGGGAAAGCTTATGCTACAACGCTCAGTGATTCCGACTCTTCTGATACTGACTCGGAAGAAAGCTGTGACGGTGAGGGAAACTACTCCGCATTCATGACCATTGATCATGTAGACTCTTCGGATGACTTGGGTGCACTTGTGAAGGAACTTGGTGAGCATTCTGATTCAGAGTCCATTGGAATTGTAGAAGAATCAGATGAAGAAAAGGATGAGAGTGCAGCTAATCTTCAAGAAAGCTACTCATTACTCCTTGAGAAATCGGGAGAATATGCAAGGGTAGCCAAGGCGGCCGTCAGAAAAATGAAGAAGGCTGAGAAAGATTACCGGAGCCTCATGGTCAGACATAGGGAGGCAAAATGCGAGATAGAAAAGATGAATGGTGAGCTGTCAGAAGCTTACTTAAAGATCAGATTTCTTGAACAAGAGGTGGTTCAAGCGCAAGCCAAGGTAGATAGGGTCTCCTCCAGAAAGTTGAATGATGTTATCTCATCCCAAAAACATTCCTCAGACAAGTCCGGATTGGGATATGCCGGAGTGAGTAGCTCATCAGTCAAAGCTACCAAAGAAGTAAAATTTGTGAAGGCCGTAGAGCAAATTGTAGAGGAGGCCGTTCCTGAGAATATTAAGGTTGAAAAGAAGAATGTAATTGAGCAACGGATGGTGAATAAGCCCCGAAATCAATCTGTAGGAAGACATGAAACCAGAGCAAGATCTCTTTCAAGACCCCAATGGGGTCCTAGAACAGATTATGTATGTCACTATTGCGGACTGCGAGGACATACTAGACCAAACTGCCAAAAGTTGAGAGCAGACAACAATGCAAGTGCACCGCGGTCACGAGGAAGAAGAAATGACAATAGAGCTTGGAGCGGTGAGAACTCAAGAAGCCAAAATCGTGATCCTGGAGTGACAGACGTGATGAAGATGATTGGTGCCTTCACCACTTGCCTGGAGAGTTTTTCAAGGAGGTTTGAAAATCCCAACTCTCGTACCCAATTCGTCAAGGATATCACCCCAAACACACGTGACGTGTGGGTGAAGAGGGGTACTCATGCATAAGCATTGTAATATGTCCATGCATCAATTCTTTCCATGTGTAGGGACATTTGTAGTTGCATCATTTCATGCATTAATTTCATTTTTATTTTTTTGTTTTAACCTGTTCTTGTTGATCTTACTTTTCTTGTTTTGTTTTGGGTGTGTTTCAAAAATTCAAAAAAAAAACCCATAAAAATTGAAAAATCTCAAAAAGTTTGATCACTTGCTGTGTGCATATCTCATGTGAGTTTGGCCTAGTACCTTCGTACTTATGGCATAGTGCATTTACGATCTTCGCTTGTTCGTACGCACTCTTTTCTATGTGGAAGAAACCCTGAAAATTATGAGTGACTGTTGTAAATAGATCTTCAAGCCTGTCATGAATGATTGGTCAATAGTCTTGTTGGTCTTGATTCTTGCATAGACTTGTGTCTATATCTCTTCCCACTTTATTTTTATGTTTTTGCAAAAAGAGCTCACAAATTGTAAATCTCCAAATGAAAAGAGATATTGAGCTGCAAAAGCCTATCGCACACACTAGTATTTGACTAGGAAAAAGGGAAAGCGACTCTTTTTAAAGTATATGTTATGGTGCTCAAAAAGGCCAAAGGCTTCTCATCAATGTTGAAATATCATAAATTTCAAGCACCTTCCTCAAAAAGAGATGTATTTGTCCAATTAAAATCAAAATGGACCAATTGTTATGAGTTATAAGAAGCAAAATGAAAAGCTTCTAAGTTATGTTTTCATTGTGTGGGAGGTCATATATACTTATTTCTATAATGGAGATAGTCCACATGATTTCGTATCAGTTGTGTATGACTCGTGTGAATTGATCATTGAAGCTTCGCTCTGGTCTAAGGACTATTTCACATTTGATACTCACACACAACACACAAGTGTTTGATTCAATTAATGCCTATCTCATTTGTGTGATTGTATATGTCCAAATGTGATGTGAATGCCCATGAACTTGTTGATCAAATCCAAAAAGATTTTTGTGAGTTTTATTAGTTTTTGAAAGTGATTCTATATTTTCTTGTGTTACATTTTGGGCAAAATGCTTTTTCTGTGTTTTTCATCAAAAAACTGGTTCAGGGGTTCTTTCGCGAGAAGCTCGCGACTAAGCTGCTTCCCGCGAAAAGATTTGAGGGAAATACTTATTTTCATCTTGTTACACAGAGACTTTCGCGACTGTCTCGCGACTGTCTCGCGACCAACAGCTTCTCGCGAAATGCTGTTTGGCAAAAACTGGAATTTTTTCAAAATCAGACAGAGAATCTCGCGACTGTTTCGCGACTATTTCGCGACTTAGCGCTTCTCGCGAAAATTTTTTGCTTCAGTGGCACTTCTCGCGACTGTCTCGCGACTGTCTCGCCCCTCTCTAACCCGAGAAAAACGCGTGTTTTCAGTTTTTAAAGGGGCTGATGTGACAGTTTTTCAAAAACTCAAAAACTCCCTCCCTCATTTTCTTCGAACCTCTCTCAACCCAAAACACTATTCCATCAAATCCCTTTCCAAATCAAGACTTTTTCTGCATTTTCTTCTTCAAGGTATGTTTGTTAACCATTTCTTTTTAAGTTTTTACTTAGATTATGCAGAATTTTGTGTTAGGGCTTTCAAAATTGGGAATTTTCGAAATTTTGATTGGTTTTCAAAATTGGGTGAAATTTTTGTTAAATTTTTTATTGGGTTTTGTTTCTTTTGATCTTGATGCATCTGTGTTGGCCCCGTGTGGCATTTTTTCATGTATTTAGGCATTATTTTACCATGTTCATGCATTGCTCATACTTAAAATGTTCTTATGCATACTAGGTGTTTGATTAAATGTCTAAGTGATATTGTTGTGCTTAATTGGTCTCAAGTGAGTTCCAATTTCAAGGTTTTCATGTGTCTTACCATGGTTTGATCTTGAATTGATTGTTGCTCTTGTGAAAATTGCATTTTGAATATGTTAGATTTACTTGGCTCACAACTAAACACCTAGGCACACCCTCATGCATCCTTTGTTGCACACACATGCATACACACAGACACACACACTTGCACAGTTATTTAAATTCATGCATAATGTCTTGTTTTCATGCATTCTTGTTTTTGATTTTGTGCTGTTTGTATTGAAGCATGCTTGTGTGTATTGGTCATGCTCTGTTTTTTTTGCATTCTACTCTGTTTTGGGATTATCTCAATAGGTGCAAACTAACTTGAATCTAATTAAGTCTTTGCTCTTATATTTTGTGCACTTGTGCTATATGTGTTGTGTCCACTTGTGCAGATGTCTCCCACCAAGCATGCTGCCTTAAAGAAGAAGGCCCCTAAGCGTGCTCGCACTGAATCCGATCACTTCAAATCCGCGGAAGCAGATATGAAGTACAATGATTGCTACAAGAAAGCAACCATTATCATGGAAAGGGTGGTCCAATTGGAGGAACTTGAGCACAAATGCATTCCAGATGCATTCAAAGAAAGAACTTGGACCAAATTGCTGAATCCAATTGGGACAGTATACTCGAAAATAATCAGAGAGTTCTTCTCCAATGCTGCTGTAGAAGATGACAAGATAATCTGCTGGGTGAGGCACAAAGAATTTGAGATAACAAGGGATAGCATTCAAGATCTTCTGGAGATCCGTCCTACCTCACAGCCGATGACGGTTCAATATGATGAGAGATTGGGGTCTATCACGGAGATGATATCCACTCTTGGTGGGGTTCCAAAGAAATCCTCAATGGATACTCTTAAGTTCTCTCCAGAAATGAGGACTTTGAGCTACGTTATGATCCATAACCTCTATCCAGTCACCAACCTCACCACCTTATTAGCTCCAAGGACGAGATTTCTCTACGATCTCTTCACTCACAAGGAAATAGATATCTGCAGTCACATTTTCCATATCCTGAAAAAGAGCATCACAAAGCAAAATTCCCGAACCATAATGCCTTTTCCATCACTGATCATGGGGTTTATTGCCAAGACGAAGCTGAAGTTCCCTAGTGGCCTTACGGTTGTTCAGAGGGACTACCCCATTGGTGCAAACACTCTGACTCGGAGCACTGCACATATTAAAGGCCCCAAGACTGGTGCCCATCTCATTCCACCGCCTCGGGTTGTGCCTCAGGATGCACCAGATGAGGGTGGGGATACAGAGGAGGAGATTGACAGGTTTACTTCTGCTCCAGAGACTGCACATCCAGAGACTGCATAGCCATCATCTTCAACACAAACACCAGGTCTCAGCAAGCTTGATCAGATCCTAGCTAAGATGGATCACATGTCCACAGTGCTTGACACTCATGTACAGCACACAGCGGATCAGTTTGCATACCTCCAGGAGCAGATCACCACATTGTCAGCCCAGATTCAGAGCCTATCTCCTACACATGGGTCAGACTCCGACTCCGATCAGATCTAGTCCTTTGGCCATTCCGGTCAAAAAGGGGGAGAAAATTTTGAGGGGGAGCTGCTGAACAAGAGCTTGCACAGCCTTAGGGGGAGCATAGCCTAGACACATAGTTACATTAACTATTGGTTATTGGTTTTACAGACGGGTTTTACTAAGTTTTTTTTCGGTTTATAGTTAATGTCTTACTGTTTTTTGGTTTATAGTTCTGACACTTATGCTTTAACTTCAGTATTAATTTCAGTATATTCAGTATATTTTCAGAACTGTGTGTTTAATTTCTATGCTTTGTGGCATATGTGCTATGTGGCATTTTTATTATGTACCCATGTTGCTTATGTAAGCTTTAAGGGTTTGTTTCATGCATTGATTTGTAGGTCTTTGTGGTTTGTGCCATGCATTTGCAATACCTTGCTTATGCAACCTTCATGCATGTTTACTTGTTGTTAAATGTCATGCATTGTTTTGTAGGTCTTTGTGGTTTGTGCCATGCATTTGCAATACCTTGCTTATGCAACCTTCATGCATGTTTACTTGTTGTTAAATGTCATGCATTTTTCTTCAAGTATATCACTCTTGTGCCCTTGTAGGATTGTTCCTAGATGCATACACGTTCTATGCATTGGTTGAGTGATGAACACTCGTGTGCCCTAGTAGGATTGTTCCTAGATGCAAATACTTCGTGTAGTTTGCATTTGTTGAGTGTTGGAGATGCAAATGATACTCTTCAAATGAGCTTATCATCTTGCATATCCGGATGTTCGTTCCATGTGTGAATGAGCATAGTAATTGCTTCTGTATAGTGATTACTTGTTTGATCTTGCCATGATCTAGTGTTTCTATTTCGTTTTGCTCGATCATGCTATTATTGCTCCATATGTTTTTCAAGTTTTCTGCATACAATGATGTTATTGTGTTGTTGTGTTTCAAGAGTTACTTGTTCATATGTTTCAAGAGCACTTCAGAATCTAGAATTAGGTGTGAGTGAGTTTTGCCTTTGTTCCCAAACTCACGTTTAAGTCTAGAGTCTGTTTTAGGGTTTTGTCACGGAATAGCCAAAGGGGGAGATTGTAAAGTTGTAATTTACAACTGTGTTTTTGTTGGCTTTTATTCCGTGCCAAATTTGATTGTAATTATGTTCAATCGTTTAAAACCCTGTATTTGTTGTGGGACTTGTTGTAAGGGTTGTGTGATAGAGAGAGTGTTTGAAGACTCAAGCATTTGAAGAACTGAAGGATTCTCGCAGGTATCTCGCGACCAAGCATCCCGCGAAGTAAACCATGTGCCAGGCACATGCTGGAATGCGAAGAGTCAGGCCAGGTGGAGACAACTGTGTCTCGCGAGTTTCTCGCGGGTAAGGCCTTCCCGCGAGACACCCGCGAGACTAGCTGTTCTGCCAGCCTGTACTTTTTGAGTCACACCTTTTGCACCTCTCCTATATATACCATCATTACCCACAATTGTTGAGGAATGCTTCAGAGAGAAAACCCTAGCCAAACACATTGGTAATTAGAGATTGTCTTCCCCATCTTTCTCTATACATTTGCTTGTGGTATTTCTTCAACCCTTCCCTCTCCATTATCCATATCTTTGAGAGGTTGATAGCGCAAACACTTACCACACCTTGTGAGTGCTGTGTGACGTTTTGGTGCTGTTGGGAAGCATTGGAAGAAGCCTTGAATGGCAGATGCAACATGGAGCTTGTTGCGGGATCCGGATAACTAGGACAAGACACGGTTCCGAGAAGCCTTGTTGGAGTAGGAGCTTGGAGGGCTTAGGTACAGCGGGTAGACTAGGCTTGGAGGGTCTTTTGCTAACCCATGTATCCTAACTGATTGTCTAGTGGATCAATTTCCGCTTGAAGGGCGGTGGAGAGGTTTTTCGCAGAGTTCTTCGGTTTCCTCTTCGAGAACACGTCTTGGTGTTTTTTGTGTTTGCATCCTTCTTCCCTACTCTTGTTTAATTCCATTATACTGCTGTGTTACTTAGTTTATGGATTAGAGTAGCTTACTTGTTCATCCACTCGCTTTTACACTATTCCGCACTTTGTATTAAAGTTGTGTAAAATCTATCAAGCCGTAATTTTTATTTGGGGGTCTAAACAGCTCTTGTGTTTTCAACACATTTTCGAACTTTCAAGAGTTTTCTAAAATCTAAAGATGTTTGGTAATATTATTTTAGTAATGTTATTTATATTTTTTAAAAATATGTATAGGTAAAAAAGTATAAATATATATATATATATATATATAATGCTACGTATTATTTAAATACTAAAAGATGTTTAAAATCCCTCACCAACCACCGCCTAAAATTCATAGGAAGGACGGAGGAGGCATGAAACCAGTTTAACGTTTGAGAGTGGAAAAGCATGTTGGGACTTGAAACACATGAAAAAAAGTGAAAGATGGGTTGCTTTAAAATTTTTTAATAGAGTTTTTACCAAACCATTTAATGCTTTCACCAAAACCGCACGCTCCCATCTAAAATTTAATGTTCTCATTAAAAATTTTCCTTATTTTTTTTTTATTATTAAAAATAAAAATTCATAACAAATTAGATGGACTTTTACTAAATAATTAAATAATATATATTACATGAAAATAAAATATATATATTTTTGAATTCATCAATATATAAATATAAATTTTAAAATGCGATAATCTCGAAACAACATACTAGTATCAACCGGTATCGAAGCATTTCGTTTCACTAGTCAAACCGAAATGACCACCGATACAAAATTGACTCCCTTATTTTTAACACATCCTAATAATACAATAAGTCAAAATGCACAACCAATTTTATAATTTTATAACAATGGTTGAAGTAATAAGTTGTAATTGATATATAATAAAAATAATATTTACCAACAATAGTTCTACATAAAAGTGATGTAGCGCACTAATCACAATCTATCACTTTAGATGTTATGAAAAATACTGTGTATAGCATTGTTGGAATGACAATAAATAAAAGTCATGAGAGAGAGAGAGAGAGAGAGAGAGAGAGAGAGAGAGAGAGAGAGAGAGAGAGAGTTGCAATTATGTATCCGTTTGGATACACTTGTTTTGTGTCCACGTCCATGTTGGCTTCCCTATTTTTTTTTTTTTTTTTCAGCTGCATGTTTTGACTTTTCTTCAGTGAACAGTGCACTGTTCACGAGTCCCACAAACTTCACTTTTTAGCGACTTTTTCATTAAAAATGTGTCCCATGGCGCTATTCACATATTTAAAAATTATTTTGCTATAGTGTTTTCAGTTTTCAATTTTCAGTTTCAGTAAAATAAGTTCTATCCAGACGGACCTTATATATAAAGTTGAAAAGCCCATGCATGATGTTTGAGATTTTGTATAGGTTAAGAGATTAATTTGTTACTTTCGAAATCTCAGGGTTTAACGTGTTATTTTGAGACTATAATTTGATTTTATAGATAACTTTTATTTAAGTTTTAAGGTTTAACTTGTTACTTTTGAAATTATAAAGTTTAATTTTTTACCTTTTGAAACTCTTGTGTTTGAATTTTTTTTTTAGAATAACTCGTGTTTAATTTGTTAGCCTATACAAATTTCTATCAATTTTAAGAAAGTTTTAATATCACTTTTATGGGAAATAAAAAAAACTGTCAAAACATTAATTGTTTTTTTTTTTTTCTTTTCCCATAAAAATTTTCTTTAACTGGATTCTTAACCAGTGCCCTAAGGGCACTCGTTAACATTTCCCTTTTTTTATATATATACAAGATAGAAATTTTATTCTAACTTAAATTAAGTGTGTATATATATATATATATATATATGTATGTATGTATGAAGTTCATTCCTGGAAACTTTGAACCCCGTCCCTTGCCTCTCACACCTGATCTCCACAAATACTTATACTTATAAAGTAACCATCGTGTCAAGAATGCGAGGTGATTTGTTTTTTTTTTTTTTAATCATTCCTAGCTTTGAGGATTTTATTGTTTCCTTTCATTCTTTTTTATTCGCTTCTAGCCAACATTAATGAATTGCAAACGCACATAAATATTGTTGGTGGATACAAACCGGCCATAATAACTGACAGAGAGTTATATGAATACATCTAATGGGAGGGGGAGAAAAAGATGCAAAATTTTGTAATTATGATCAGAGAGGAAGATAATGTTAATAAAATCATGGAAATGTTGAGCGAAAAAAAATCATGATTCATAAATCTACCATGATATAAAATGATAAACAACTTATTTAAAACTTTATTCTCAATATCCTAATGGTTTTCAAAACATAGGAAGCAATCATGAAGGATTTGAGAATGCCAAAACCTACAATGACAAAGAACAAAGGCAAACCGAATTTATTTTTGATATTAGAATGTGACCATCAATTTTTCTTGCAATCACAAATAACAAAGCGTAAAACCAAACTTGACTTTTCGAATAAAAGGACAATAAATATGCCTATTGACTTTGTCAACAAAAATATAAATCGATATAGCATAAATTCTAGTTATAAAAATGTTTTTTTTTTTTTTTTTTATAAGTATAAAAATGGTTTTTAAATTTGAAAAAAAAAAAAAAAAAAGACTCACTTTTTATTCATGAAGTTCTGCTTCATGAATTTGGTTTATTAACAATTCCTAATATGATTTATTAACAATTGTTCTAAAGACATCTGTTAACATGACCATATATATATATATATACTTTTTTTTTTTATAGTTTGTCTTAATTTACAATTATCTCTCTATAACATTGGTAATTTTGTTTTGTTTTTTTTTTTTTTCATCTTTCTTTTATTTTTAATTTTGGTACCATACAAAAATTTCCCACCTGTTTAGAATTTAGAGTTTCTAGAATTGCATCAATGGAGGGACACATGAAATGTCACTTTCATCCATTAGGTCATTCGTTGTCCCACATAATTGTTTCATACCGACACTTCAATTCTGAATTTCATATAGAAGGAGAGTTTCTAGTTTGTTTGTCTTAATTTACAATTATCTCTCTAGACACTGGTAATCTTGTTTTGTTTTTTTTTTTTTTTTCATCTTTCTTTTCTTTCTAAGGATTAGGTGTATTTCTATCCGAATGGTCCTATCAAGGTAAACACCATACATAAGTTTTCACTTTTTGGAGTGGAGAAAACTACTCTATACACTATATATGGCCAAAATGAGAATACATCTCTTTTGCTAAAATTTTCCAGTAAAATACCCCATGTCTAAATCTATTTAGGAATATACCTCTGTTTTAAACTCAATTTGGCGAAAATTGAGTTATAGGCAATCAAACTTAAAAAAAAAAAAAAAAAAAAAAAAAAAAAAATTTGCAGGGAACTCGAGTTCCATGCAGAAATTTTCAAGAAACTCGATTTTCTAAAATTGAGTTTCAAAATAAGAGCATATCTTTAAATAGTTTCAGACAGACTGCGTTTTACTAAAAAGTGTTGTAGAAAAGGATAAAACCCCTTTTTGGCCCACTATATATTGCTGATTATGGAGGCAGGATATTGGCGACATAAAACAACAATTTTACCAGGTCCAGCAATTAGCAATAGTATAACCTTAAGGTTTTTAACCCTTTATTCATTTGTCCTAGCATGCATATATCTCACCATATTTATGATTTATTATTACTTCAAC
This sequence comes from Quercus gilva, assembly GCA_023621385.1. NCBI lineage: Eukaryota > Viridiplantae > Streptophyta > Magnoliopsida > Fagales > Fagaceae > Quercus > Quercus gilva. Next base: position 60,165,251 of record CM042477.1, read on the forward strand.
CACATAGAAAAATGTAATTGATATCCAATTTCCTTTCTTTATTTGACGTATAATCGAGGGAGAACTGCTAGCCTTGATTGAACGGCACCGACTTCAATCAATGCACAGATACTTCTTTTACAATTTCTTAAGGTCATTTGTCCTAGCATGCATATATCTCACCGTATTTATGATTTATTATTACTTCAACCACATAGAAAAATGTAATTGATATCCAATTTCCGTGCTTTATTTGATGTATAATCGAGGGAGAACTGCTAGCCTTGATTGAATGGCACCGACTTCAGTCAATGCACAGTACTTCTTTTACAATTTCTTAAGGTCATGAATGAATAGCACTGTTTCTCTAGAGTAACATCACATTATCTTTTACTAATAGATCATACAGATTAAGATTAATGTGTCTTCAATTACAATAATAATTTAAATACGTATATATTATCTTATTAAACAATACCAACTATATTTATTGTCACACCAATTTATAATCTTTTAATAATAAAATTTGTAGTTGTTTTTACTTTCTCTTTCTTTTCTTTTCTTTTTTTTTTTTTCTTTTTTTTTTCTTTTTTTTGATATTATGCCTCGATCAAATTTTGAGTTATTTTATTTTATTTTTATTTTTATTTTTTTTTAATTTTTTTTTTTTTTATTGGCTTCTTACAACTTTGATAAATTGATATAGAGATGGTCAAGTCATGGATGACTAGAATGATCGAAATTGGTATTGGAATTTTGTTTGTTATAATATTTTCCAAAGTAAAGCCAAGCAGATTCTAGATACCTTTTTTTTTTTTTTTTTGACCAAGGATGGATCACAAATTCATTGACAGATCAAAACGAATAGGAATCTAGTCTCTAACCATTAATTCTCAACCACGTAATCATTCTCTAAGCATAACATCTTTTGCTGAACAAATTCCAGGAGAAGTTTAATGATTACTCATAACATTCCATGTGAAAGATCAGTCGAACACTTCATCCGACCACATTGTTAAGTTGTAACAAATGAAATGGTAGTGTGGAAGATATGCAGATTTAATTTAGCAGTAAAATATTCGTACCTATTGAGATAAAGTAGTTTAGAGCGAAATCCTTCCAACTCCAAACAAAACTAGATAAGATCCATACCTAAGTTAACTTGCTATCCAGGGCTGTTAGATAATGACTTATATCTGGGGTACACTAAAGGCCTTTACAGGGCAATGTGTCTCTGGCATGTTTCTTCCATATACATTGCCCGCAATGTACCCTCGTTTACAAAGACATTTCAAAACTAACGACATGAAACAGAGACATCTGGTTTCTCAAATTGAGAGTACAAGAATACAAACTTTATAATTGCAAATGATGATTTATGCTACTGTTAAAAAAAAAAAAAAAAAACTGTGATGAAAGGTGACATTTATCAGACAACTTGCACGCTGAATGTTGCTTACATTTTTTCTTGGAAGTTTGTGATGATTTGGCTCTCTGGAGCACTAAAAAGTGTTCATTTAAATGTATCTAAATTGTCTTTAGAGTGAAGTGCGTTACATTATTCAAACTTCTAGGTCTTTGTTTAGGGGAGAAAATTTTAGATAACTTGCCTCAAACATGTCATTTTAAGGAAATTTTCAAGAATGGTATTCCATCATCATCATTGTCATTATATTCATCTTGTGATTCAGATTCTTACAGAAGCATCGGAGTGCGTTTTTCCTCTCAACTTACCATGTACCAAAAGATATTGAAACCAGCACCAAGTAAGATGTATTGGCAACAAATTGTGTATAGAATACTACAGAACTAGAGCTTTAGTTTGATGTATAATCATCTTTTAGATTTGATATTTTCCTCTCTATTTTTCCCTCCTTTTTTTGTTCTCTCAATTTGAATGAACTCATTGTTTCTCATTGGTACATTAATCGCTCTCATGTGTACATGATCAAATCATCTCAAACGACCCTCTCTCATCTTTCCATAAATAGGCGTCACACCTATTTGTCAGCAAATTCTCTCCGTTAGAATTCTATCTTGTCTTGTATTATTTCCACTTAACCATTTTAACATTCTCATTTCAACTACTCATTTTATGAACATGTTACATCTTAACAGTCCTACATTCAATACCATAGGGTATAGCTAGAGGTCTTATAGTAGTCTTATAGATAACATTCTCCATTTAACTTTATAGGTATTCAAGAATCACTCAATACTCTCGATACTCTACTCCATTTCATCTACTTTGCTTCTATCCTTTAATTCATATCATTTTTAATTTCTCAATTCTTATGAATTATTAATCCAAGATATTGAATGCTCTTACTCCACGGTATTTCTTAACAATCAAATCTTACAACCTCTTTGTTTCTACTTTTACTAAAAGTACATTCATGTACTCTGTTTTAGTTCTACTTAGCTGAAAGTCTTTAAACTCCATCTCTTCAAATTTCTTACATTACATAAACTCCACATCTAGTTTCATATATATGATAAAGCCAACGGTCTACGTCTTGAATTGATCTAGTGAGCTTATCCATGATCACTAGTGTAAAGTGATACAGATTTAATATTGATCTTTTATGCAAATCTATAGTGATAACAAATATGCTTGTGATGTCTCCACTTGTTTTCATTCTAGTTATACTTCAATTGAACATATTTTTAATCATCAACTTAATATAATTTATAGTTTATGTAAACTCCTCTTGTTTCTAAAACCAATCACATCACTTATGTAGGTATCCTATCATATTTGCCTTCTCTGGGAATAATAATCAGATCGAGATCTATGTTGGCTTTTATATATTTTTTCATTAGATACCTAGGTAAGAAAATAACTTTCATATTGGATCACCTAATATAAAACCAAATTGATTCTCCATATCTAAACTAATGTTGAATCACTTTCTCCCAAAATATCTTCCGAATGCAACAACTTAATTGATATTATCCTCTAAGTTCACTTTATCACTTGCCAAAGTACTTAAATTAGGTATCATAATTATTTTATGAAAACTCAATGTTAAAATGGTAAGTGAGGTCTAATTTAAATGATATATTCTCTCTCATAAACGTAGGGTGGAACCGTGGAAATATTGTAAATTCAAGATCTGTGTAATTTACCAATAAAAAGATGGACTCAGGTCAAGACATCATTGTCATGGAGGTAAGGAAATTTTTATCGACGGCCACCAACTAATGGTCAAGACTCAAGTGGTGATCTAGTGGCCCTTACAAGCACTAATTCAGAGTTCTCATTATGCTTACAATCTAGTGGGCCATAATGCACGTTACTTGTTAGCATACAATAGCTGGATTCTTGAGAAGAGACAGAAGAGAGAAAGAAGGGAAGAGATGGATTATTAATTATGATTGGATTCTTCTTTGGCAGTAGGCCAGAATCCACTTCTAGTTAGTGGTGGAAAAAAGATGGAATATGTCCCAATTTATGCCCCTTTTTTTCAATTAAGGGACCAATTTCTTCTTCCATGTCCCATTCCCATCCCTTTTTTAATTTCCCACTTATTTAGAAAGAGTGACCCAGAAAAAGTAAAATAATAGAAAAAGAGTAAAGTGTATCTTTGGTTTCATAACAACCAATTAACAAAGTTAATTTTCCCAAGTCCTAATACCTAAGAACTCTCCCAAGATTTAATGCATGAGAACCACACCATCCCGATAAGATAATGCGGTTGAAATCATTAGGATTACTCTCTCCTCTCACATGAGAGTGTGAGTGTGGATTCTACCATAAGTCGTATACATGGACCCACATTTGTTATGAGAGGATGAGAACTCTTACTATAGGAGTGAATAATTTCTTGTGTCATTTGTAAAATGAAACAACACGTTTTCGCCATATCTTTCAAAGATTAAATAAAATCAATTGATAGTGGATTAGATAACCATATATCACTTAAAATGGGCAAGATTTTTTTTTTTTTTTTTCTAGTGTGGATGAGACAAAAATATTGCTTTCATGGCAGCTTGCAATTTTCATTATTTTTCTTTTGCTAGATGTTTATGATGGAGTACATCAGCTTCAGATTTTTCTTCTTGTTCACACTCTTAGGTCTAGCTTTAGTACCAATGATGGCGGAGTCCACTGTCCATCACCTTTACATTCTTTTTTATGTTCATATTATTAGGTCTTCCGGATTCTGCTGTATCTTCTAGCTGTCTCAAAAGGAAAGCCCATTCTCACCAAGGATTAGTCTTATCGTTTATTTAATCCGGTGAGGGGATCTTCAATGCTTTATGATTTTTTTTTCTTTACGATTTATTTCTCGTCAATAATTTCCCTTTAAATTATTAGGGTACAGTATATACCAAAAAAAAAATTAGGGAAAACAATAAAGAAAAATCTCATTTATCTTAATTAAAGAACAAAACAGTGACTTTTTTTGTCACACCAAAAAAAAAATCAAATATGACAATAAACAATTACTAATTATAATTCAATTAATGAAAATTAATTCCCTGGTCCATTATTTTATGTCCATTAACCTATGCAAAACTTATCTTCTTAATAACATAATCTAAAATATAAAAGGATGAAGTATTCTCCATGTAACATACCATAAAGTAACTTAGAACAAATTTGTTCATTATTATAATGACATCTGCTCCATGATCTCCATGTACACATCAGGATTTTTGAAATTTATGACAACCGCTTCATAATAGAGATAGATTATTTTGGCTATATGTAGGATTCTAAACCAAATCTCTGATTCAAAAATAAATGACTTTACAGTTGATTCAAAAATCCCTAATTCTAAACTAACTATTTTTTATTAAATAATTTTCATTTAAAGCTTTGTAAAGTTGTAATTTACAATGTTTTATGTTGTCTTTATTCCATGACAAAAAGTGTTGTAATTGGTTTAATTTTGTTCCTTATATTTTGTGGGATTTTATTATATTGAGTTTAGTATTAAGTTGGTGAAGAATCAGGGCATGTGAGAAGCACATGCTGGAAGCTGAAGAGTCATGCCAGGTTGTCGATTTCGCGAGTGTCTCGCGGATAAGGCCTCCCCACGAAATACTCACGAAACGTTCTGTCTGGAGGTTTTTAAGTGTGACTTTCTTAGCTTTCACCCATACTATATATACCCTCATTATCCACAAAAGTATAAGAGGACATTCAGAGAGAAAAACCTTAGATAGGTTTTCTACAACACAACACACCCATCTTTTAGAGAGCGAGCTACTCATTCTTAATGAGAAATCATTGTAGCCTCTTCTCATTCCCTCTCCCATTGCCATACCTTGAGAGGAGATTTGTACCCAAACACAACCTACACCTTTTTCAGAGTGTAGAGAGTGTTTTGAAAGTTTTGGGGATTTGTCAAAAGAAGTCGATGAGGGTTGGCGGATGCAATCGGGTATATTGCGGGATCTGGAAAGCTAGAGAAGTCATGACTCTGAGAAGTCTGTTGGTAGCAGGAGCTTGGAGGGCTCAAGTACATTGGGTAGACTAAGATTAGAAGGTCTTTTGTTATTTGTGTATGCCGACTTTATTCTCAAGCAGATTGATTACCGCTTGGAGGGCGGCAGAGAGGTTTTTCACCGAATTCTTCGGTTTCCTCTTCGATAACATGTCTTGGTGTTATCTTGTAGTTGCATCTCTCTTCCCTACTCTTAAACTTTATTTTATATCGTTGATAATGGATGAATATAGCTTAGGGTAGTGTTGTCGGTTGTTTGCGCTCATTTACTCTTATTCCGCACTTAGTCTAAGTCAGAGTAAAAGCAATCTAGCCGTAATTTTAAATTGGGAGTCTAGACAAGCTCTTGTGTTTTCACACAAATTTGAGCTTCCAACCTTATAGTTTTGAATAAGTTTTATTTCAACCTTATAATTTCATATAGTTTTTATTTTTATTTTTTGGTACATATGCTCATATAGTTTTATTTAAACTTTATAGTTCACATAGTTTCATTTAAACTTTCACAATTTCAAATAATTTCATTTAAACGTTAGTATTAGTATGATTAAATTTTATTTAAAGCAGTTGTCACGTGAGCTTCTAATGGCATACATGATTTTTTTTTTTTTTTTTTTTTTTTCGATGATCATGAATTCGTGACAAAAGTTTTAAACGAAAGATTTTGAAAGTTTAAGTTTAAAAGATTTTATATTATCATTTTGATTTAAATCATATTCCGAAAAGTTCTAAAATTTTATCATTTATTTTAAATTATTTTATTCATCTCTAATGATTTTAGTTTTTTTAAAATAAAAAAAATTAATAAAAAAATTAAACCATACATAATAAAATCAATCATAAATACTTATTTTTTTGTTTTTGTTTAGTACTTATTGTTCATTTTTGTAATTACAAAAATGGGGCCTATCCCAGTGCTTTTTTCCCTGGCGCTTTGTAGCGCTACGCAACGAGTGTGGAAATGGGTCCACCTGACCTACACCAGCACTTTTAAAACTGTCGGGATAGGTCCCAGCAATTTTGAGACCCTATTCTAACGCTTTCAAAACCGTCGGTATAGGTTATTTCAGATATAGAAATAAGCCATATATCAGCGTTTTGAAAACACCGTAATAGGCCCTACCTATACCATGGCTTTTAGAAATGCCACTACAGGGCATTTAGAGAAAGAGAAATACATCCTATACTAGCAGTTTTAAACCACTGTAATACGTACTACCTATGCTAGTGCTTTTAAAACCACCTGTATAGGTCATTTCAGTATTATAAAAATATGCTCTATACCAGTTTTTCTAAAATGCTGTAATAGGCCTTGGCTATACCAGTGGTTTCAAAACCGCCATTACAGGGTAACCAACGAAGTAGAACAATACCCTATTCCAGCAATTTAAAAAAATGCTGGTATAGGTTTTTTTTTTTTTTTTTTTTTTTTTTTTTTTTTTTTTTTTCTCTCTCTCTCTCTTCAAGCACTTATAATAAACATGTAATACATATTTTCCAAGAACCAGTAATATAATCAAAATACAATACCAAATACCAAATACATACCACTTTAAACCAACGAACCAAATATATTTAATTACACGATATCAATAAATATGTACCAAATAATATATCCCAAATGTCTAGAATGTTATGCACAAGATAATATATCCCAAATGTTTAGAATGTTATGAACAAAATAATACATTCCACTGGTGAATATATATCAACGTTTGAAACTTTATAATACATTGAGTAGGACAAAATAAAAACCACCAGTTGCATATCTCCTAATGCGGATCCCTGGATGATAAATTTACAAAAATTGGAGAATACTCACCCACATCATCACCACCCTAAAATATAATAAACCCACAACAGCTTCATATCTCTGCACGCTCTATAGGATTCCGTTTCTTTTTTTTCCTACAACATGGTCATTAAATTCATTAAAATAGTTATTACGGTGTTTCTACTGTTGTAAAAACACATGTTTGTATTGCATACAAAACATACGCAGTGAAAAATTAATGGATCTACTTCATTCGCAATTGATAACATGTACTATGTAAATTTTAGAATATAAGAACAAGAGAGTGTACCTTGGTGCGGTGAAATTCAAAACCAAAGATTAGAAGTACTTGGGAACACTTTTAATCTTCACTTTAATTCCACTTGATACCCAAGAAGTGTGATCTCTCAATCAGTTTATATGTGTATTTGTAAGGTTGAATTTAATCAACCATTTTGTTGGCTTTATTCCATGCCAAATTTTCTTGTAATTCAGCAGTTAGCAACCCTGTATTTAGGTGGGAATCATGTAAGGGTAGTGTGTGAGAGAGTGTGAAGAAATGTTCATCATTGTGCAAAGAAGCAAGGACTCGCGGGTGGCTCATGACTGGTAAGCAGCCAGAAGTAGGTCATGTGTCAAGCATGTGGAGAAGCTGAAGCGTCATACCAGCTGTTGCATTATAGGACAAAAAGTCCAGACTAGCCATTTAGTTACCTCGCGGCTGGAACTCGCGGCTCAGTCAAGTCGTGAGGTCAAGTCGCCAGCCAACTCTGTTTTGGAAAAACTGACTCTTCGCATTCAAAACACACACCACTATATTTAGACCCTTATACTCACGAAATGTAAAGAGCTTCTAGAGAGAATTTTAAGAGAGAAAGCTTAGAGAAAAACAAGATTTATTCATTCACCATCTTCACCTAAGAGACTCTTCAAATTCCGAGACTCTCACCCTCTTCATTGTTACATTCTTGAGAGGTTCTTAGCCAAGTCCTTTTCTCACCATATCCATATCTATGAGAAGGCTTTTTGGTGCTTTGGGAAGCAGTTAGGAAGGGACCAATTCATATTGGTTGATGCTATAGGCTATAGCGGAATCCGGTAAACTAGAAAAGAAAAAGGTTCAACGCAACCTCGTTGAAGCAAGAAGCTTGAAGGGCTTAGGTACACTGGGTAGATTAGGCTTGAAAGGTCTATTCCTGTTCATGTATCCCAACTACATTTTCTAGTGGATTATTGATCGCTTTGAGGGCGGCGGAGAGGTTTTACGCCGAGGGCTTCGGTTTCCTCTTCGATAACACATCGTGTGTTGTCCTTATGCTTGCATACACATCGTGTGTTGTCCTTGTATTTGCATCTCTCTTCCCTTTATCTTTACCATTTAATTACTGTTATGATTGTGATTATTTATGGTTTAGATTGTTTATCAATTCTGTAATTAGCTTATGTTCATGTTTCACACATTTATTGTTTGATAATAAACTTAAATTGATAATTTGTAATTTGAGGTCTAAATGTTCAAGTGTGTTTTATACACATTTTGAACATTCAGTATTCAAGAGAGAATAAGAAAGTGTCTAACACTCATATACAAACCATTTCATTCCCTTTTTTTAAAATTATGTATATTTCTCTCCTTATAACTAATTATCTAATTAGACTAACCTTTTGGGCCATTCCAATTAGGCTTTAGTATGTGGCTTGGAGTGTGACCAAAAGGGAAAAAATAAGACTCTAGCTCCAATGGACCTTGGGCTTTTCTGTCAACTCTTGACAAGTCCAAAGTTACCATTAATTATATTTAATACCACTATATAAATATAATTGCATTCTAGGCCTTATTAATAAATTATATCCCAAAATTTTATTATACATGTAACCCCTTCATAAAATATTCGTAGTAATACAAAGTCATGTAGGTTAACTGCCACTTTGAAGATTACTACATCTTAATCCTTGAGTACCCGGTTTAATTCTTTAAGTTATTCATCATATATTTATGAAATCCAATTTCATAAATATATACTTTATTATCTCCTTACTAAAGTAGTTAGGCCTAACATTTTGAATAACTAAACCTATTAAACTTATCTCAAGGGAATATTTTATATCTCTAGGGAATATTTTATATCTCTGTTAAGAGATTATGAATTCTATCTTGAGAATATATGTTCCATCAATACTAAATGTGGTTGCCCAACATACTGAAGTTTTGACCGTGACTTTAGATCTCACTCTTAATATATCAAAGCAATCTACACTTCATGATCATGTCCATTATTCTCTCAAGATTAAGAGTTGATGTAAATAGAAGTCGTGTGATTTATTATTCATTTGACAGTCGTTATGAGAATAACAAATCTAACAGCGGTCTAGTTCAATATGTCTTAACTCTTAAAACATATCAACTAAAAGTTTCCACTTCCATGATCAAGACAAATTATCTTAGTTGATATGTTATAGTCTTCGTAAATGAAATGCCCAATTTCATCACCAAAAACGAACTAAAATTCTGAGTTTACAAAGAACTTGTGACTTATATCTTCTGTGACTAAATCACATAAATCATATACTATGCATTTCATGGACTATATAACAATGTCCAAATATTTATGTTATCATTATTTTAGATAATAATAAAACAACTTTATTAATTACAACATTAAGTCATACATAATGTCATACATAGCATCATACAATAAGATTTAAGGGCACTAATCCTAACATCTACACATTCAAGTTTACTTTCCATCATCTTTGAATTATAGCTACCCATAGTTGTGTATGATATATAATTGTTCATGTGAAGGAGAGCCATATATATGGCATTATGTAACTACAAATTTAAGAAGTAGAGTTCTTACAATGCATCTTCAAATCAACCTTGTGGCTTCTCCACAACTTCCCAAGCTAAGACAAAGCCCACTTTCTTTGTTTCTTAGGTTTGATGCGATCTGTAGGTATGGTCCATCGTTTCTAAAATCAATAATTAAGTTAGCACATTTCACAATTTCAACATAGTAACACACTTATCTAAAACTTAGTACAATTAAGCTAATCACTGAATACACCAATGCTTGAGTATTTCTCAAGCAGCACTAGATAAAAAGTAAACTTAGATGATTATATAAAAGATGGAATTATTAAGAAAATTCTAGAAAGAATGACTAAGTTCATCACTAATAATTATAGCACAATAGGAACAACACAATCAACACTCCCAATAATAAAAAGTACACTACCTTACATCACCATGCAAGCCACCCGCTTGCTCCAAATCAACAACCTACCACAGCAGAAATTTTGACATATAATTACAGACTAGTAGAGTATTATGAAGTAGATTTTACTCATCCTTTAGCAATTCACTGGTTTGCTCACGGAAAGAGGAACTCAAACTTACAGCAAGCTGCTAATCCTGCAAAATTTAAGTCTAAATTATAGACTACTAAGATAACTTAAAAGACGTGAATTAGGTGACTTCACATCCAAAATCATGTAAAAGGAGAAGAAACTACTAGACTAAGTACATTGAGAAAACAAACTATACACTAAAATAGGGAATTGGTCCACAAGATTCACCCTAAACTAAGTACATGATAAATACTATTGTTGAGGGTCATTTTGAGAATCCAAGTAGAAAGAAGAAAGCCCAGCAATATGGGCAGCAAAGGATTGGCAAACAGATAACAAAACTATTAGGCCCAAGCGGCAGGAATAATGAATCACAAGCGCATGAAATAAATAAATGGGCCTTAAGGAGGCAAATGGGCTTAAAGAAACCCGGAAAGAGAGAAATAGCAAACCTATGGGCAGTATATGATATAGAAAAGTGAGAATGGGCCACTGCAGGCCCGAAGTAATGCAAGCAAAGAAAGTAAGGGATTGATGACAAGCCCATAAGCCCCAAGGATGAGAATAAGGTAATTGGGCCAGGGAAGCCCAATAAAGTTAGTAAAAGCCCATGGAAATGTAGAGTTAGTAAAAGAGCCAAGGAAGCCCAAAGAAAGCAAATGGGCCAAGAATACCCAAAAGAAAACAAAAGAGACATAGGAACCCATAAGTAGGAAAATCAATGGTCATGCTAAGCCACTAGGGGAAAGAATAAACAGCAAGCCTAAAGAGGCCCAGCAGAATTGGGTTATTACAGCAGGAATGACAAAGTAATATGGCAGGAAATGATGGCAATCAGGGATTAGGCTGAAAGAAATGTAAAGCCCAGTATCAAATAAAGCCCAGCCCCTAAGGGAGCGGGAAATCAGAAAGCGGCTCACATAAAAGGTCAAGAACGGACGGCAAACTATGCAGGTCAGCCTCCAAACCACGACGGACGCATGAGCAGCAGGCAAATTTTGGACACATATGGAAGGAAGGCACGCACAAGGCCCAGACATCACCAGCCTGTACCCAGCCAATATGGGACATGGTGAGGTCATGGGTCAGAGATAAGAAGGCATGGTTTGGTGGTGGGGAGAGAGAAAAACCTATTTAGGGGTTCCTGCTCAAGCTCTTTTGAGGGTATGTCCTGTTAGGATGACATACCACCCAAAAGAAGTAAGGCTAAGTTGGAACCACTAGGTGCATGCCATGAGAGATAGGGAGAGAGAACACTCACACCGTGGCAAGAAGGGGTGCCACGGCAGACTAACAAACAAAATAGTCCTCTTTGTCTGGTGATGGGGAATGGCACACAGACGGTCCAGTGGTGGTCGGCAAGTACACCCAAACCAAAGAAAGGTGGTTAAGGGCTAAAACAGTAAAATCCGGCCACAGCAAACGCTATAAATGGAGGCCCTTGTTGTGCACAAAAAGGGAGAGAACACACTAGAATCACAGTAACAACCATTTGAGAGGAAATCACAAAACAGAAAACAAGGGAAAAGAAAAGAAAGGAAAGATAAGAGGAAAATTGAAACAAAGAAAGAAAGAAAAAGAAAGACAAAGAGTTAGATCGGCAGGCATGCATGAATAGGTTGTTTTCTTCTCTCCCTCTCAAAATCCTGCTCTTTGCCAAAAGCGAAAGGATTCCTCTGGGCACTAGCCATTCAGGTTCGTTTCCCTTAAAGTAATTAATCTCCGTGGCAGGATTTTTATGGGAGATTAATTGTGTTGAGAAGAAGCGTTCTTCCCTTTCTGGTTTTTGGTCCTGCGAGCTAGACTTACTCTGATTCCTTTCTTCTTTTGATTTACCCATATGCTGACCACTTATTCACTTGCATTCTTTAACTATTGTTATTGTGATTATCATTCTTAAGTAAGGATTAACTGTTCACTTTAATTAAGAGGCCGAAGTATTTTTCTTTTTGTTTTATTATCATGTCTGCCTGCCATGACTCATTCAAAATAGCTCTGCCTGCCGTAAGCATGCTCCTGGCAGACGCGGCACAGTTTGCGCACAAGCCGAACCAAGTTGAGTTCCAGTTGGACCGGTCTCAATTCCCTTACTCAGAACACTTGGGCCTAGTACCACAGGAGGTAGCCCAGCAGAACACAAAAAGCCCACTACAACTATTAGGCACAAGATTCACCCTATATATTCAATCCCACCAAACAAAATTCCTAGGAATTGGTCCAATCTATCTAAGCTGTACCTCACGATCATACTCAAAATAAAAACAATTACATGTTCTTAATTGTTAAACTAGTAGACTTAGACATATATAGTTGTTGGAAATTTAGACCCCTTAAACCACAACCAGATTGTGTAGCCTAGTTAATTAGCCAAGTTGTTACTTAGTCAAATTAAGCAATTCTAGGTTAAAACAATCAAATAATCATATCAAGCATATAAAGCAGCGGAAAATAAATAACACAAGATATGATCACCCAGGAAAACCAAACCGGTAAAAAACCTGGGGAGGATTTTACCCACCGATCCTCAAGGCAAAACGGAATCCACTAAGAAAGAATTGAAGTTGTTACAAAAGGACTTACAAGCTCCCCGCTTGACTTCCTAATGCTACCCACCAGTAGTAACTTCCTGACACGACCTCGCGCAGGCTCCGAATCCACGGACTACTTCTTTCTTTTGTCTTCCTTCAATCAGCTGCAAGCTCCCCGCTTGTTTTTCTTTAAGCTTCAATGGTTGCAACCTTGTTGATCATCAAGATGTAGAAAATATCTCTACCTTGAAAACCCTAAGTTTATGTGAAGGAAAGCTCCTCAAGGATCTCACAAGAAATTCACATAAACAGCAAATATGAGCAACAAAGACTTAGAGAGGTTTGGGTACAAAACCCTAAAAATAAAAGGAGGCACAAGAGGCACTCTAATCTCTCTCTCAAAAGTCACAAAAACGTTCTAGGGTTTTCCTTATAAATAGGAGTGTTTTACTTGGACCCCAAGACGTTTAAATAGAGTTTGGGCTGAACTGGAACTCTGCAGAAAAATAAATCTATACGTGGTTCGATCGATCGAGTCTAATTTTCGATCGATCGAGACTTACAGATTTAGTCCAATAAATTCTGTAATCACTCGATTCCAATTTTACAAATAAACATACTTTGAGCAAGCCTAAACCTAGACTAAATGTTTTGATCATGGTTTGCCAACAAAATACAAATTGAAGTTCTAATACATTAATTCCTAATTTCTTAGAACCCAACAATCTCCCCCTTTGGCAATCCGTGACAAAACACATCACAAACATGAAATGCTCAAAGTTACAAATAGCCCAATACAAAGATAATGCTCATAACAACAAATCCAATCTTAACTACTATCCATCAGTTGCAAGTGTAGACAGCAGCCAAATCGAATGCACCTGTATATTCCTGAAACACTCAACAAACGCATAAACGCATGTGTGACAGAAAAACAGTACATCAACAAATAAATTCTTGACTTCACAAAATACAAAACAAAGATATATATCATGAATAACTCATAAATATAAATCAATGAGCAGTGAACAAGAAACAGAAATAAAAACATAAGTAAACTAACTCTCCCCCTAAGTTAGATACAACAAAAAGTTTTTATTTTCTTCCCTTTCAAAAATAATTTCAGCTCCCCCTAAATAAGACAAACATGATTTCCATAAATCAATAATTTCTCCCCCTTTTTGTCACGTATTGACAAAGACAACTCATACAAAGAGTAAACAGTCAACATACGCAATAAAGGATAAGAGAAAATAGAGAATCAAGGGGAACACAAAACAATTCAACTCTATAGAAAATAGAGACAACTCCCCCTATGAACAACACAGTTTAAAAAAAAACTTTTCCCCCCTATAAAAATAGGAAAAACAAAACAAGTTGTGGGAAAAACAATTCTGGGGAAAAATAAAGGAGGTGGGGAACAGCAGCACCAGCAGCACCAGTAGGATCAGGAACATCCTCACCAGCAGGATCAAAGTTAAACACACACAAACCAAAGTTAAAAACTAAGGTGAGGATACACATGAAGAAAAAATATTCTCTCTTTCAATAAAATGCAAACATGGCACTATGTGACCCATAAACAGTTGCATGAGTAGAGAAAATATTTGCACATTGATTATCCATCATATCTCTTAAGAAAAATATTTTCTACAGTTCACATATAAAAAAAGGCATATACTAGAAAGTACATCGCTCAAAAATTAATCAATCAATTTTTTGATCAAGTTGAGTACCCAATGTAGCAAAGTGTATGCATATGTGTGAAAATAATGAGAGATATGACTGCAAAACTGCAAGATGGATACAGAAATCAATGCAATGTATGTGAATCCTAAACGTAAAAGATGAAAGATAAAAAATGTCATGATGCATGCTCTAATGCAGTAAAAAATTAAGTTCAATTGAGATCAAATTGACAAAATTGGCTCGAGCAGGGAATTTCTACCAAAAACCCCAAAAATTGAAAACCACTTGTTGAAATTTTCAAACAAATTGATGAATTGAGCATTACTAAACACAGCACATAGAGTATAATGCCTAATTTCATCAAAACAACAAGCCAATTTCATCAAATTCAACTCAATTTCACAAAAGCCCCAATTCGGATCAAGAACAAACCCTTTTTTAAAAAAAACTTCTCAATGATCTTCGATCGATCGAAAATTACATTCGATCGATCGAATGACACAGACATTTTGAGACAATTGAGAGCACTTTTTCGATCGATCGAAAATCAGAATGGATCGATCGAAATGGGCAGAGGCTCACAAAAATTTTGAGAAAAAACACAGGTTTTGAAAATCACCAAGCACTTTTTGAAAACACTCCTCAAAGCATTGAAATAGAAGAAACAAATGCATGAGTATGATGGAATGAAATGCTTTTTCAAAAACCCTAATTTTCAAGCCCAGTTTCATCAAAAACAAGTTCCAATTATCCTCCATTGAATTTTCTTAAGCAACAAATATGCTGTGCACAAATCTCAAGATATTTTCAAAATTTTCAAACTGGAAACACATTTTGCATTAAAATCAAGGAACTTTTAATCTTGGATGCCCACACCAAAATCACACACAATATAATGTACCAAGTTTAACAAAGAGTAACTTGTGTAGTGTGTGCAACTAGCAAAAGCTTGAGATACATGTGAGGTGATATGTGAATAGCAATCAAACACAAAGTCTACACAATTCATCACATAGAATTTAAAAGAGACTATCACCTAAAGAGTTACATCCTATAACTCTCACATCTCCTAGAACAAAAGCTTGCAATCATGTAAGTTTCTTGCATTATTGCCTCTTATTTATATATGAATTGGCATTCAGCCTAATAGTACACACCGGTTTGAATTAAGTGAATTGGCATCAAGCCTAATAGTACACACCAGTTTTAATTTAATTGAGGCTACACCTTATGTTCTTTTTGTGCATGTGCTACACTTTCTCGAGCACAAAATCTTATGATATGCACTAAGGTGTTCATGATTGGCTAGTGAATAGTGGTGAGATGGTTATTTATGCCTTTCTCAAAAGGATCAAGTCCGACAGTCAAAGACAAGTGACTTCATGATTAAGGCAAAGTGATTAAGAACCACACACATCTTTCCCACACAACATGCACTACAAAGTTTCAACTAGTCAAGTGCAATAAATAAGCTCATCCAAGCTAAACAAGGTACATAAACATGTTATGTAAAAATAATATGGCCAATCCTTGATTATAAATCCAAGATCTATAATACAAAACACAAAAATCTTTTTGGTTTTAACAAACGTTATAACCACTTGTTGAGATTTTGAAAAAAATTTATGACCAAAAACAAAAACACACATTGTGCTAAATGATCAATGCAAATGCAGTGCATGACAATGCTTAACTAAGCTATAGAGGGTACACAAATAAGAAATATCAATTTCTTAATTAACCCATGAGTACATGTACAAACTAGTACATCCTCACACAAAATCAAAAATAGCTTAGTACAAACTATTCAAGTTTCTCCACAATGTCAAGCATGTTCTAAATCAAGAGAGATATCAAAACTCATGTAATCCTCAAGAAAAATAAAACAAGACACAAAATAAAATATTTTTGTCTTTTTGAAAATTTTTCAATGTTTTTGGATTTTTTTTTTAATAAAAAAAACAACCTAGAAAAAACAAAACAACCAAAAACAGAAACAAGACATGTCCACAAACATAGAAAGAATTAAAACAGGGACAAGTCAGCAACACTCACCTTGAAGGATCTTTTCTCACCCATATAGCACGAGTCTTTGGCTTTGTAGGTGAAAATCCATGAGAAGCAGAGTGTATTTGAGGAATTACACCAATCTTCTGAGATAGACTAAAATCCTGCAAATTCCTTTCACAAGCCAACAAGCTTAAATTTTTCAAAAGCATATGAAACAATTTATATGGACTTATGGCAGGAGCAATATCATCACATATCCTAGATTGACATACAGAATGCTTAAGTTTCAATTTATGACAATTAGGACGAATGTGACCGTGGACACCACAAAAGTGACAAACAAGAACAAATTTAGGAACATTAGTATTCCTAACAGCAAATCTAGTCTCAGGTTTTGGTTTTTGCCTCAACAAAGAACAATTTGGTCTAATATGACCAACAACACCACAATGGTGACAGGTAGGCATAAAAACAGATTTATTATGCTCTCTAACAGTAGGATTAGACATAGGTTTAGAAACTTCAGCGTTAACATCAGAACTTTTTCCTTTGTCTAACCTAGCAAAATAAGCCTTTTCTTTATTATTCCTCTTGAAAGGAGGGATATAAACTTTTTCAGCTTTAGGCTTAAGAGAAACAGAAACACTTCTGTTATCATCAGCAGGCTTAGAACTAGTCAAATTTTCAATTTTAGCTTTAGATTCAACTAATTCTTGTTCCAAGCTTTTCATCTTCTCATCTTGAAAGGAAATTTGATTTCTCAAAAATTCATTCTTTTTATTAGATTCATCTAATCTAACAAGCAATTCCTCTTTTTCAAGATTAGCCAATTTTAACTCTTCCTTGAATCTTTTAGAAATTTTCAAAGATTTAGATAATTCCTTACGAAGAGTTTCAAAAGCATCAAAAAAATCAGCAGAAACAATAGTGTCCTTTTTATTCAAAACATCACAGGCATCAACAAAATCAGCAGAAGCATGAGCAGAAAGACACTTCAAATTATCCCTGATAACAGGGGTCAAGGATCAGCTCAGAGATCAAAAGATCTACAACAGAAGAGCTACCCGCTCTGATACCACTTGTTGGAAATTTAGACCCCTTAAACCACAACCAGATTGCGTAGCCTAGTTAATTAGCCAAGTTGTTACTTAGTCAAATTAAGCAATTCTAGGTTAAAACAATCAAATAATCATATCAAGCATATAAAGCAGCGGAAAATAAATAACACAAGATATGATCACCCAGGAAAACCAAACCGGTAAAAAACCTGGGGAGGATTTTACCCACCGATCCTCAAGGCAAAACGGAATCCACTAAGAAAGAATTGAAGTTGTTACAAAAGGACTTACAAGCTCCCCGCTTGACTTCCTAATGCTACCCACCAGTAGTAACTTCCTGACACGACCTCGCGCAGGCTCCGAATCCACGGACTACTTCTTTCTTTTGTCTTCCTTCAATCAGCTACAAGCTCCCCGCTTGTTTTTCTTTAAGCTTCAATGGTTGCAACCTTGTTGATCATCAAGATGTAGAAAATATCTCTACCTTGAAAACCCTAAGTTTATGTGAAGGAAAGCTCCTTAAGGATCTCACAAGAAATTCACATAAACAGCAAATATGAGTAACAAAGACTTAGAGAGGTTTGGGTACAAAACCCTAAAAATAAAAGGAGGCACAAGAGGCACTCTAATCTCTCTCTCAAAAGTCACAAAAACGTTCTAGGGTTTTCCTTATAAATAGGAGTGTTTTACTTGGACCCCAAGACGTTTAAATAGAGTTTGGGCTGAACTGGAACTCTGCAGAAAAATAAATCTGTACGTGGTTCGATCGATCGAGTCTAATTTTCGATCGATCGAGACTTACAGATTTAGTCCAATAAATTCTGTAATCACTCGATTCCAATTTTACAAATAAACATACTTTGAGCAAGCCTAAACCTAGACTAAATGTTTTGATCATGGTTTGCCAACAAAATACAAATTGAAGTTCTAATACATTAATTCCTAATTTCTTAGAACCCAACAATAGTATTTTATTTCATTTGCCTCTTTGATGATTTGGTTAGCAACCATCTTATAAAATTTAAATTATGACCCACTTAAATCTGAGTTGACATTCGAATTTTTAATAATTTTAACCTTACAATTAATCATTATCTAATATTGACTTAGTCAGTGCTAGAGTAAATTACCTTATCTTTTTCTCGAATTTTATTCCTTTTTTTTTTTAATTTTTTTTTTTTATGTACACGTTCTCAAATATAATAAAGGTAATAATAGAAAGGTTCACCTATGCCATACTAGATCTTCTTCTCCTTCTTCTTCTTCTTCTTCTTTTTCTCAATATTATGAGGGCAATTAACCCTTCTCACATGCATTGTGCTAGCAAGCATTTAAAACCAATATATTGGAATTTCATTTTTCTTTGCTTAATGATGTGACATTGTGACAAAGAAAATTTATAATATATGAAAATTGTATATTAAGGAAAATAAATTATACGTTAATGTGGATGGGAAAGCATGTATATATATATATACCTTTCATGATCTAGCTGCCTCTGATGCAAATCTCACCAACTTGGTTTCGTGGAAGTGAATCTTGAGTTTGTTAGATCTCAGCTAAAATCCTTCATCAAATTAGCAAGAATGAAAAAAAAAAAGGAAATAGAAGAATGGTGCATAGGAGAGAGAAGTGTGTTCTGTTGTGGGCCGTGGTGCATGCTTTGCGAAGAACGACGGCTGCGGTGGTTCATTGATCGGCATAAGGCCTTAGATCGGAGGACAGCGGCGGATCGGTGACGGAGAGAGAGAGGGAGAGTGAGAGAGAGTGAGTGAAAGTGAGACCAAAATTTTCTAGGTTTTAGACCCAAGTGAGAGTTCAAAATTTTTTATTAAGTGTCTATTTGGCTAGCTTTTCTTTTTGCCAACCTATTTTACTATTTAGTTTATTTTTGCTAATATTCATAGGTCTCATTGTACTTTTTGGTACGATTTATGGATCCTACTATACTATTTCAACTAGCATTTACCTTTATCTACAGTACTTTCAGTAAAAAAATTTCAATTTCAGCAAAATAAGCTGATCCCAAACAGATCCTAAGTGTGCAAGACCAAAATTTTAAGTGGGAACTCAAAAATGTTGGTGGGAATCTGAAAATTTTATTGTGGCGAAATTTGGACTTATTGTGGTGGTTCTCAAAAATGCCGTAATAAGTATTGATTTTTTTTTTTTGAATAAATGGTATTGAAATGTTTAAAAATAAAAGAAAAAAAATATTTTTTTGGTAGGTGTTAGGTTCTAAGGTCTTAGGATTTTATGTATTTAAAACTCTAATTTGTAATGTTGGCAAACCATGATCAAAACAATGTATTTAGTCTTATTTAAGCTTGCTCAAAGTTGGTCTATTATTGTAAAGTTGGAATCGAGTGGCTGCAGAAGTACTTGGGACTTTCGGCCTGGCTCGATCGATCGAAGGACAGACTCGATCGATCGAAAATCGCATAGGTTGATTTTTCTGCAGAATTTCCAACTCAGCCCTACTTCATTAAACGTTTAGGGTTTTATGCTTTTACCCTAGGTATTTAAACAAAACCCTAGCCACGTTTTTGAAAGTAGTCCATATTGTATTGTTGCTCATACTTTGCTGTTTTGTGTGAATCTCTTGTGAGATCTTAGAAGAGCTTTCCTTTACACAAAACTTAGGGTTTTCAAGGTAGAGATTATTTCAACATCTTGAAGATCATTATAGTTGCAACCATTGGAACTTAAAGAAAAACAAGCGAGGAGTTTGTAGCTGATTGAAGAATTCAAGAAAGAAGGAGTCCTTGGATTCGGAGCTTGCATGTGGTCGTGTCAGTAAGTTCTACTGGTGGGTAGCATTAGGAAGTCGAACGGGGAGCTTGTAGTCCTTTTGTAAGAACTTCAATTCTTTCATAATGAATTCTGTTTTGCCTTGAGGATTGGTAGGTCAAATCCTCCCCAGGTTTTTACCGTGTGGTTTCCTAGGTTATCATATCATGTGTTATTTATTTTTCCACTGCTTTATATGCTCGATATGATTATTTGATTGTTTTAACCTAGAATTGTTTAATTTGACTAAGTAACAACTTGGCTAATTAATCTAGGCTAACCAATCTGGTTGTTTTTAAGGGGTCTAAAACTGTTCAAGTGGTATCAGAGCGAATTGCTCTTTTGTTTGAGATTTTTTTATCTCTGAGCTGATCCTTGACCCCTGTTGTCATGGATTCTTAGAAAATATTTTTGCTTATTAGTCAACTTATCTACTTGCTGTCTTTGCCATTTGTTGTTTTTGTTAAATCTTTTCTTAAGTATCTTGGCATAATCACATGTGATAAGAATTATGTTTGTTATACTGCCTTAATCGCCTTAAAGGCACGTGATTCTTGTCTTTGGTATTTGGATAGTGGTTGTTCCAGACACATGACAGGAAATAAAGATTTATTCAAAACACTCTTTGAAGAAAAGATTGGGACAGTCACTTTTGGAGATGGAAGTAAATCTGTGATCAGAGGCATTGGTACTGTGGACATTCTAGGATTACCAGTGTTTGAAGATGTTTGGTATGTTAATGGATTGAAGGCAAATTTACTCAGCATAAGTCAGATTTGCGACAATGGATTAAATGTTCTTTTCACCAAGTATGAATGTGAGATACTTGATGGAGGAGGTGACTGTATGTGTGTTGGTGTAAGGACAGCTGACAACTGTTATGGCATAACACCAAGTGTAAACAACAAGTGCTTTAGTGCAAAGATAGATCAAGTTGATTTGTGGCATCAACAGTTGGGGCATGCCAGTCATAAGCAGTTAGAGAAGATTTCCAAGTGTGAGGCAGTTATCGGTTTACCTAAATTTGAGAAGATAGATAAGTGCATTTGTGGACCATGTCAGATAGGTAAACAAGTAAAATCCAAGCATCCGTCTGTGACTAGTGTTCAAACTTCAAGACCGTTAGAGTTATTACACATTGATCTCATGGGTCCTACCAGAGTTCAAAGTCTGGGTGGAAAGAAGTATATTCTAATTGTTGTGGATGACTTTACTAGATATACTTGGGTTGTGCTTTTGAAGGATAAAGCTGAAGCTCCTGAGAAGATGATACATCTGTGCAAGAAATTGCAGGTTGAGAAAGATACTGTGATAGCCGGAATCAGAAGTGATCATGGAAGAGAATTTGAGAATACCAAGCTGGCTACTTTCTGCAATGATCAAGGCACTCACCAAGAGTTCTCATCACCCAAGACACCTCAACAGAATGGAATTGTGGAAAGAAAAAACAGGGTTGTTCAGGAGATGGCACGAGTCATGTTACACAACAAAAATTTGCCAAAGTCCTTCTGGGGAGAAGCAGTCAATACTGCTTGCCATACACTCAACCGGGTGTATTTTAGACCTGACTCCAAGAAAACTCCCTACGAACTCTGGAGAGGGAAGAAACCTGTTGTCAAATATTTCAGGATATTTGGCAGTGATTGTTACATTCTACGTGATAGGGAGAACCTAGAAAAGTTTGATGCAAAGAGTGATAAAGGATACTTTCTAGGATACTCTTCCTCTAGTAGAGCGTATAGAGTATACAATTTGAGAACTAAAACAGTCATGAAATCTTCAAATGTTGTGATAAATGATGAAGTGGGTTCAGAAGCACTGACAGAAAGCACTGCTCCTGGTCAAGATAAGTCTCTAGAAGTTGTTGATTCTCTTCCTGCTGAGTATGTTGGAAAACATAGTGAGGAAGAGTTGTTGGTGTTAAATGATGCAGTTTCTGTATCATCAAGTTCAGTACCATCCACTCCGGTTCGTGAAAATCAACAAGTACAAAGTGAGCTAAGTCCTCCATCTAAACAGAAAAGTACCTCTACATCTTTAGCTAAAGGTCCATCCTCTAGAGTGAGACGGAACCATCCTTCCACAAATATATTGGGTAGTCTGAATGATAACATGAGATTGAGATCAAAAGCATTGAATGTGATTACTCACTCATGCTATCTGTCCCAATTTGAACCGAATAAGGTGGATGAAGCACTTCAAGATGCTGATTGGGTAAATTCCATGCATAAAGAACTTCATCAATTCATTCAGAATGATGTGTGGGAATTAGTTCCTAGACCAAAGAATGTAAATGTGATTGGAACTAAGTGGATCTTTAAGAAAAAGTCAGATGAACATGGCACTGTGATCAGAAACAAATCAAGACTTGTTGCACAAGGGTACACACAGGTGGAAGGGATTAACTTTGATGAGACATTTGCACCAGTAGCAAGGTTAGAATCCATTCGGATATTGTTGGCCATAGCAAGTCACCTAAACTTCAAGCTATATCAAATGGATGTCAAGAGTGCTTTCTTGAATGGAATGATACAAGAAGAAGTTTATGTTGAACAACCTAAAGGCTTTGTAGATCCTCACAGACCGGATGACGTCTACAAATTGAAGAGAGCTCTCTATGGGTTGAAATAAGCTCCTCGGGCTTGGTATGACAGACTGACTGCATATCTCATTGAGCATGGATTCAAAGGGGGATCTGCAGATACAACTCTTTTCATAAGAAAGGATAAAACTGGTTATGTTGTAGCTCAAATTTATGTTGATGACATTGTTTTTGGTGTTACTAATGATTCTTTTGCTCATTCTTTTGCATATGAAATGAAGGCAATGTTTGAAATGAGCATGGTTGGAGAACTAACTTACTTTTTGGGATTGCAGGTAAAGCAAACAGAGACAGGAATCTACATCAATCAAGCTAAATATGCAAGGAATTTAGTTAAAAGATTTGGACTGGACAAGGCTGTTCATGCTAGAACACTGATGGCTGCTAATGCAAAATTAACAATTGATCCATCAGGTGAGTCTGTTGATGTTACTTTGTATAGAAGCATGATAGGCTGTCTTTTGTATCTGATTGCTAGTCATCCTGATATATCTTTTAGTGTTGGTGCTTGCTCTAGATTCCAGTCTAATCCTAAGATTTCTCATTTGAATGCTGTTAAGAGAATTATAAAATATGTGAGTGGAACCTGTGATTATAGATTATTTTATAGCAAGGAGTCAAATTTGTCTTTTGCTGGTTTTTCTGATTCTTATTGGGCTGGAAATGCTGATGACAAAAAAAGCACCACTGGAGGGTGTTTTTATGTTGGAGCCAATCTTGTGGCTTGGATGAGTAAGAAACAAAATTATGTTTCTCTATCCACTGTTGAGGCAGAATATATTGCTGCTGGGAGTTGTTGTTCTCAGCTCCTTTGGATGAAAAAACTTTTGAGTGATTATGGGATTCCTCAAGATACCATGGTTGTCTATTGCGATAACTCTAGTACTATAGATATATCTAAGAATCCGGTTCAGCATTCTAAGACCAAACACATTGAGCTTAGGTATCATTTCATTAGGGACTTGGTTGAAAAGAAAATTGTTGTTCTTGAATATATCCCTACTGATCGTCAAAACGCTGACATCTTTACCAAACCGCTTGATGGAAGTAAGTTTGAGACACTTCGTCAAGTGATTGGTGTGCTTCGATGTCCCTAGTTGTTTTTGGCTTTCTTGGTCCTTATGCTTCATAGCTCTATCCTCTGTGACCATTGTTCTTTGGTTTTCGTGTTTTTTTTGTTCTAGGATTTGCATTGTATTTCATTCTAGGATTTATTTGTTTTCTCTTAAAAAAAAAAAAAAAAAAGAAGGGAAAGCAAAAACTATGTTTAACACTTATTTTTGATTTTTGAAAATGAGGTTGGTCAATCTTTTTACACATGTTATGTCTTGTGTACCTTGTTTAACTTTGATGAGCTTATTTACTGCACTTGACTAGTTGAAACTTTGTAGTACATGTTGTGTGGGAAAGATGTGTGTGGTTTTTAATCACTTTGCCTTAATCATGAAGTCACATGTTCTTTGACTGTCGGACTTGGTCCTTTTGAGAAAGGCATAAATAACCATCTCACCACTGTTCACTAGCCAATCATAAACACCTTAGTGCATATCATAAGATTTTGTGCTCGAGAAAGTGTAGCACATGTACAAAAAGAACATAAGGTGTAGCCTCAATTAAATTAAAACTGGTGTGTACTATTAGGCTTGATGCCAATTCACTTAATTCAAACCGGTGTGTACTATTAGGCTTGATGCCAATTCACATAAATAAGAGACAAAAATGCAAGAAACTTACATGATTGCAAGCTTTTGTTCTAGGAGATGTGAGAGTTATAGGATGTAACTCTTTAGGTGATAGTCTCTTTTAAATTCTATGTGATGAATTGTGTAGACTTTGTATTTGATTGCTATTCACATATCACCTCACATGTATCTCAAGTTTTTGCTAGTATCACACACTACACAAGTTACTCCTTGTTAAACACTGTACATGCTAGTGTGTGTGTTTTTGGTCTGACCAACCAAGTTTGAAAATATCTTGAGATTTGTGCACAACATATTTGTTGCTTAAGAAAATTCAATGGGAGAATGATTAAAACTTGTTTTTGAGAAAATTGAGTTTAAAAATTTGGGTTTTTGAAAAAGCATTCCATCTCATACTAATGCATTTTGCTTTCGTTATTCAAATGCTTTGAGGAGTTGTTTTCAAAATTAGGTTTGTGTTTTTCAAAACTGTTTTTTTTTTTTCTCAAAATTTTTTGTGAGCCTCTGCCCAATTCGATCGATCTATTCTGATTTTCGATCGATCGAAAAAGTGCCCTAGTTTGTTCTAAAATGACTGTTTCATTCGATCGATCGAATGTAATTTTCGATCGATCAAAGATCGTGGAAAAGCTTTATTAAAACATCATATCTGACTTTTTCAAAAGTCATTTTTTCAAAACTTTTTCAAGCTTTTCTCTCTCCGACTCGGCAGGCTCCGCATCAAGAATATTTTTGTCGTTTTCCTCCAAAATTCTTTCAAGGTTTTTATCACTGTACACCGGTAAGACCATTTTACCCTCCCTTTTGAATTTATTTTCAAGTTTCCAAGCATTTTTTCATGCATTTTAAGGGTGATTTCGGACTCAATTTTTTTGAAATTCTTGATGATTCAAACACTTTTTCCTGACTTTGATCATTGGGTTTTTGTGGGGACACATCATAAACATGATCCTTGATGGTTAATTTGATTAATTTTGAGTTTAAAAAAAAATTGAAAAATCTAGGGTTTATATTTGATCCAAATTGGGGCTTTTGTTTAATTAGGTTAAATTTGTTGAAATTGGCTTGTTGAATTGATGGAGTTATGCATTATAATCTATATGTTGTGTTTTGTTTTGTTCAATTCATCTATTGGTTTCAAAATTTTTCACAAGTGGTTCCCAAATTTTTTTTGAAACTCCAATGTTCAAGCCAATTTTGTCAATTTAATCTAATTTGAACGTAATTTTTTTGCTGCATTAGTACATGCATCATGGCATTGTATTTGTTCATGCATCATATAGATTTTTTATTCTATTGTTTTTGTGCTAACTTGCAGTCTGCCCTTGGTTTTGTTTTCTTGTGTTCTTTTGGCTTTCTCTTTGTGACTCTGTCCTTTCCTTAGCATCATGCCTAGGAAGACTAGAGCCCGTAGGACTATTCCTTCCCTACCTTCCTTTGACCGAGAGAGGTTTCTGAGTGAGAAAAACCAAGAGATTTATGAGAAGCTCAACCTTCAGAGGAAGATTTGGGCTAAGCGTTCTGTTATACTAAATGAGCTTAATCTTGCCATTAGGGAAAACTTTGAGCGTAGGGGTTGGTTGCCTTTGTTAGATGTGTCTGATCCTTCTCCTCTGGCTACCTTGATCAGAGAGTTCTTCTCGAACATCTCTATCTGCGTCTATAATTCCAACACTCTAGTTAATAGTTGGATACGAGGCATAGAGTACGCCATTACTCCTCAGGTAGTGGCTGATGCTCTAGGGGTACCGTTGGTTCGTCATCCTGTCTATCCTTATGCTGAGTCTCCCGAGTTGAGCGATGTTTTGTCTTACATCACTGGGACTACTGTCCAGTGGGGTTCTGATCCTAGGATCACTTCTGCTGAGCTCTCCAGGTTGCACTATCTATTCTTTAGGATAGCCTGTCATTCCATATGGCCTATCTCTCATGTTCACACCATTCCTCTTGAGAGGTGTGTATTTTTGTACGCCCTAGTTACTGATGCTCCTATTAGTTTTCCTCATCTCTTTCTTCGTTCTTTGAACAATGTTTATAGGAGTTCATCTACTTCTCATGCTCTTGTGCATCCTATTTTTATTCATAGGATTTTGCTTTATCTTGATATTAGTGGCTTCCTTTCCTCTGAGCTCGTTCATGTTATTGGTCCCATAGGTGCGTCTTTTCTTAGACAAAAGGCCGCTCATCTTCAAGCTGGTTCTAAACATCCTAGGTCTGAGCCGTCTAGTAGTGCTCCTCCTCCTCCTTCTTCTACAGGTCCTGCTAGTGAGGATGTTCTTGATCCTGCTGGTGATGTTGATGCTGTTGTTCCTCCACCTCATTCGGATGACTTCGATGTTCGTCGTACCCTGGAGACTGTCATGACCGTTCGGGCAGCTCATGGTCAGATTTTGGTGGTTTTGCTAGATGAGATTCGTGCTCTGTGAGCCGACTTTGCGCGTCTTCATTCACCCTCACCACCTTCTTTTGATGGCGACTTGTGATTGCCCTTTGGCATTCCGTCACAAAAAGGGGGAGTGGAGTTTTTGACTTGTAGAGGAGTTTTGCAGTTAGGGGGAGATTTTTTTTGTTAGCATGAGATCTTTTTTGTTAGTTTGTGGAGTTTATTAGATTGTATCTAGGTGCTTCACTTTGTATATCATTTTTTGAGGATATTCATGTTAGAGGGAGTAACATTGATTGATATATTGATATACATGATTTTTATTTAATTCTTGTTGTCTCATGATTCACTGCTTATTGATTTATATTTATGAGTTGTTCATTGATATATGTCTTTATTTGTGTTGTGTGAATCTTACAAGAATGTTATACCTGTTTATATACTATTTTCTGTCACACATGCGTTTATGCATTTGTTAAGTGTTTTAGGAATATTTAGGTGCATTCAACTTGGCTGCTGTCTACACTTGCAACTGATGGATAATAGTTAGGATTGAATTTGGTTTATGAGCATTACTTTTTGTAAAGGGCTTTTTATTGTAAACTTTGAGCTTTTAGTTTGTGTTTTGTTACGGATTGCCAAATGGAGAGTTTGTTAGGTTCTAAGGTCTTAGGATTTTATGTATTTAGGACTCTAATTTGTAATGTTGGCAAACCATGATCAAAACAATGTATTTAGTCTTATTTAGGCTTGCTCAAAGTTGATCTATTATTGTAAAGTTGGAATCCAGTGGCTGCAGAAGTACTTGGGACTTTCGGCCTGGCTCGATCGATCGAAGGACAGACTCGATCGATCGAAAATCGCACATGTTAATTTTTTTGCAGAATTTCCAACTCAGTCCTACTTCATTAAACGTTTAGGGTTTTATGTTTTTATCCTAGGTATTTAAACAAAACCCTAGCCACGTTTTTGAAAGTAGTCGATATTGTATTGTTACTCATACTTTGCTGTTTTGTGTGAATCTCTTGTGAGATCTTAGAGGAGCTTTCCTTTACACAAAACTTAGGGTTTTCAAGGTAGAGATGATTTCAACATCTTGAAGATCATTATAGTTGCAACCATTGGAACTTAAAGAAAAACAAGCGGGGAGTTTGTAGCTGATTGAAGAATTCAAGAAAGAAGGAGTTCGTGGATTTGGAGCTTGCACGTGGTCGTGTCAGTAAGTTCTACTGGTGGGTAGCATTAGGAAGTCGAGCGGGGAGCTTGTAGTCCTTTTGTAAGAACTTCAATTCTTTCATAGTGAATTCTGTTTTGCCTTGAGAATCGTGGGTCAAATCCTCCCTAGGTTTTTACCGTGTGGTTTTCTGGGTTATCATATCATGTGTTATTTATTTTTCCGCTACTTTATATGCTTGATAGATTATTTGATTGTTTTAACCTAGAATTGCTTAATTTGACTAATTAACAACTTGACTAATTAATCTAGGCTAACCAATCTGGTTGTTTTTAAGGGGTCTAAAACTGTTCAGTAGGCATTTGAAATGTTTTTAATTTTTTTTTTAACTTAGATAAGTGGGAAAAATGTTGGTGGAAAACTTCGTATTCTTTAAAATTGTGTCAATTAATAAAATTAAAAAAAAAAAATCACAATCGCGAGCCTTTTCTATATGACAAAATTAATACTATTTAAGACTTAAAAAATAATAATGTCATTCAAATTAGTTTTTTTTTTGGCTTGCCAAATCATCCAATTATTATGGGTAAACCTCAACCCACCAAAATACCCAATAATCTAAATTACCAAAATAACCCTAAACCTTGAACATGACCAAAGTACTCCTAAAATCCTTTAAATTTACTAGAATATCCCCCTAAACCTAAAAAATGACCAAAATACTGCCGAAACCTAGAAAATGACCAACATACTACTTAAACCTAAAGAAAGACCAAAATACCCCCTAAGCCTAAAAAATTATCAAAATACACCCTAAAGCTAAAAAATGTTTGAAATACCCCCGAAGCCTAGAAAATTACCAAAATACCCTCAAAACCTAGAAAATAACCAAAATACCCTCGATGCCCTAAAAAGACCAAAATACCCTCTAAACCTAAAAATGACTGAAATTCTACTGCTGAAACTTATAAAAAGACCAGCATACCCCCGAAACCTAAAAAAAAAAAACCAAAATACCCCCAAAACCTTAACAAAGACCGAGACACTCTCGAAACCTAAAAAATGATCGAAATACCCCTAAAACCTAAAAAAATGACCAAAATACCCTCTATACATAAAAAAAAATGACTGAAATACCCCTAAAATACGAAAAAAGAGCAAAATACCCCCGAAACCTAAATAATGACCGAAACACTCCCGAATCCTAAAAAATGATCGAAATACCCCCAAAAAAGAAGAAAAAGAGTTTTTAATGTAAGCCCTATAGTGGCAGTTTTAAAACCTAAAAAAATGACCGAAATACTCCCTTAGCCTAAAAAAATTACCAAAATACTCCCTAAACCTAAAAAATGACCGAAATATCCTTGAAACTTAAAAAATTACTAATATACTCCTAAAACCTTTAAAAATGACCAAAACACCCTTGAAACCTTGAAAGTTACCAAAATACTCCCAATACCAAACTACCCTAAATCATTTTTTAGGTTTATGAGGTATTTTATTCAATTTTTAGGTTTCAGGGGAATTTCGATCATTTTTTACATTTCATGGTGATTTCGGTCATATTTAGGTTTCAGAGGTATTTCGATCAATTTTTAGGTTCTAGGGGTATTACGGTCATTTTTTAGGTTCTAGGGGTATTATGGTCATTTTTTTATGTTTAGAGGGTATTTTGGTCATTTTTTAGGTTTCAGGGTATTTCGGTCATTTTTTAGGTTTCGATAGTTTTTTGGTCATTATTTACATTTCGGTTCTATTTCAGACATTTTTATGTTTAAGGAGGGTATTTCAGCCATTTTTTAGGTTTAGGGGGGTATTTTGGTCTTTTTTTAAGCATCAGGGGTATTTTGGTCATTATTTAGGTTTTGGGAGTATTTTGGTCATTTTTTAGGTTTTGGGAGTGTTTCGGTCATTATATAGATTTCAGTTCTATTTCGAACATTTTTATGTTTAAGGAGGGTATTTCAGTTATTTTTTAGGTTTTGGGGGGGGGGGGTATTTTTGTCTTTTTCTAGGCATCGGGGATATTTCGGTTATATTTAGGTTTCGGGAGTATTTTGGTAATTTTTTATGCTTCAAGAGTGTTTCGGTCATTATTTAGATTTCGATTCTATTTTGGACATTTTTATGTTTAAGGAGGGTATTATGGTCATTTTTTAGGTTTAGGAGGGTATTTTGGTCTTTCTTTAGGTAACTGGAGTATTTTGGTCTTTTTCTAGGTCATTTGCAGAAGAAAAAGAGTAAACCTATTACAACACTTTTAAACGCGCTGTAATAGGGTCTACTCATAAAGGAAAAGAGTAAACCTTATTACAGTGCTTTTAAAAGCATTGTAATAGGGTCTACTTAGAAGGAAAATATTATCCCTTATTACAGCGCTTTTAAAAGCACTATAATAGAGTCTACTCATAAAGGAAAAAAGTAATTCCTATTACAGCATTTTTAAAAGTGCTGTAATAGGGTCTACTTAGAAGGAAAAGATTAACCCCTATTACAGCGCTTTTAAAAGCGTAGTAATAGGGTCTACTCATAAAGGAAAAGAGTAACACCTATTACAGCCATGGTTTTTAAACCTGGACCGGACCGTACGGTCCGACCGGGTTAACCGTGAACCTCTCACAAACACGGTTCTTTTAGTCTTAAGAACTGGCCTATGCTAAAAAATCTGGAAACCGTCTAAACCGCAGTCCAACCGCATGGTTCTGAGAACTGTGATTAGACCGCGTCTCACGGTTCCCACTGCCTTTTGAATTTGCACCTAAAAAAAACCAAAAAACAAAAAGGAACACAGAAAAACAAGCTCTAAATTCTGCTCCCTTTAGAGTAAATCACGCAACTCCCTTCAAAATACTTACACGCTTACAGCCATTGTTGAAGGCTTAAGCTTCAACCACCTTGAGATGCTATCAGACTTGAGATCGCACCGCCATCTTTCAATTCTTCTTCTCTATTTCGCTCGCACTCCCTCTCTGTGTTTTTTACGTTGCTGTTTCTTCATTTTTCCCTCCAGAGTCTTCTGTTTTTGGTAAATGAAGACTTCTTTTTTGCTTGCTTTATTACTGGTGCTTTGTTGTCAACCATCAAGCTTTACTGTCAACCACTCCTTTTTTTTGAAACAAGTCAAACAACTATCAACCACTAGTTCTGGGCTCTAGCTTTCTGTATTTATCTTTTTTTTTTTAAGTCATAAACGGTGGACTATTCAAATGGGCTTGGGCATTAAAAAAAAAGTGTTTGGGTTGTCAAATGGGCTTTATCCATGGGCAAACATTAATTTATCTCTTTACCATTTTATTGGGTCTCATAAAATAAAAATAAAAATAAAAATTATTGGGTCCTTAATAACTATTTATGTTTTTTTAGAATTTAATAAATCTTATTTGTATTATGAAAGTTATGTTATAAAAAATACTATCTATATTTGTTTTGAATTTTTTTAGTTAAATTTTCAATTTTTATTTATTTAATATATTTATTTATAATTTGAATAATTATTAAATTAATTATGACGTCATTACGGTTCGACTCCGGTTCGACCTCGGTTCGACCTCAAAAACCTTGAACCTCTCCTTTGTATGGTTCAATGAACGGTCCGAGTCTAAAAACCTTGATTACAACACTTCTAATAGTGCCGTAATAGGGTTTACTCTTTTCCTTCGGGGTAAACCCTAAGTAAACCCTATTACGGCGCTTTAAAAGCGCTGTAATAGGTTTTACATATGGAAAACCTATAGCGGCGGTTTTAAAACCGCTGGAATAGGCTGTATATATATATATATATTTAAGAAAAAAAATTGAAAAATCAACCCTATAGTAGCACTTGTGAAACGCCGTAATAGGTCCACTTATAGCAACAGTTTTGAAAGCGCTGGCTTTGACCTGCCATAATAGGTCAACCTATACTAGCGATTTCCAAAAGCACTACTATAGGTAAGATGAGTTTTTTGTAGTGTAATAATTGTTAAATCTGTTTCTTACTTTATATAGATATTTTAAGCCAAAATATATTATTAGTCCTAAAGGTCTCTCACTCTCTCTCTCTCTCTCTCTCTCTCTCTCTCACATCAAGGCAAGGTTTGAGTGTCTGAAATAGTACAGCAACAATGACAAACAAATCAAAGTCTACATGTGAGACAAATTGGTGTTTTGATCATTTTACGAGAAAATAGTGTGAGAGTTGGGAAATAAAACAAATCCGACCAATAATTAGAAAGTCTACAAACCAGTGGTTTAATTAAACCACACAAATCGATGTTACAATCATCATTAAGGGAAAAATATGGGAGTTGAGGAGATAAAGCAAATCCGACCAATAATGAAAAGTCTACAAATCGACCGATTAAACCACAAATCAAGAGGTTCAAAGGCCTTTTCTTTTATTTTCTTTTTTTGGTTTTTAAAGCCCAAACTAGTGACTGATTCCCAATTAACCCAATCCGACCGATCATTCTAGTATGGTTTTTAAAACCATGGTGATCACTTTTAATATCTACTATCTAATAAAGTGATGACATAAAGGCCTCATAAAAGTGTAGTAAGAAATTCTGAATTGCTTGAGTTAATTCACTCTAATTTATGTGAATTTGAGGGAATTTTAACTCGTGGAGGAAATAAATATACTATTACTTTTATGGATGATTTCTCAAAATATGCAACTGTTTATTTGTTGAAAAATAGAAGTGATGCTTTTGAAAAATTTCAAGATTTTTTAAAAGAAGTTAAAAATCAATTCAGTAGAAAAATAAAAAGAATAAGAAGTGATAGAGGCCGTGAATATGAATCAAATGCATTCAACTCATTTGTTCAGTCTTAGGAAATTGTCCATGAAACTACTGCACCATATTCACCTACTTCTAATAGTGTGGCTGAAAGAAAAAGTAGAACTCTAATTGAGTTAACAAATGTCTTGTTAAATGAATTTGGTGCACCTTTACATTTTTGGGGTGAAGCTATTTTAACTGCATGGCATGTTTTGAATAGGGTGCCACATAAAAAGTCATATACCACACATTTTGAGATGTGGAAAGGACATAATCTAAATTTGGAATATTTGAGAGTATGGGGTTGTCTTGCTTATATAAGGTTTACTGACCCTAAAA
Source organism: Quercus gilva (assembly GCA_023621385.1). Taxonomy (NCBI): domain Eukaryota; kingdom Viridiplantae; phylum Streptophyta; class Magnoliopsida; order Fagales; family Fagaceae; genus Quercus; species Quercus gilva. Next base: position 60,198,847 of record CM042477.1, read on the forward strand.
TACCTAAATTAGGTATAAAAGCTACTACCTATGCTTTTCTTGGTTATGCGATTAATAGTGCAACCTATAGATTTTTTGATCTTGAAAAAAAAAATAATCTTTGAATCTGGTGATGTAATTTTTCATGAAGAAAAATTTCCTTTTAAATTGAAAAATAGTGGGAGTGAAGAAATTGTTTTGTCACAACCTAGTTCTTCTACTTCTCATTCACAAAATCAAGAAAATTTTGAAATGGAACCTAGAAGAAGCAAAAGAGCTAGAGTTGAAAAGGATTTTGGTCCTGATTATTATGTTTTTAACATTGAAGAAAATCCCTAAAATTTAAAAGAAGTTTTAACATCACCTGATGCTATATTTTGGAAAGATGTTGTAAATGATGAGATGAAATTTCTAATTTCTAATAGAACTTGGAAATTAGTAGATCTTCCACTGGGTTGTAAGACCATAGGTTGTAAATGGGTCCTTAGAAAAAGGTTAAACTAGATGGATCAATAGATAAGTTTAAAGCTAAACTTGTTGCAAAAGACTTTAAACAAAAAGTTGATCTTGATTTCTTTGCTATATTTTCTCCGGTAACAAGAATTATATCTATTAGATTGTTAATTGCTATTGCGGCAATTTTTTATTTGAAAATTCATCAAATGGATGTTAAAACTGCTTTTCTAAATGAGGACCTAGAGGAAGAGATTTATATGAATCAACTCGAAGGCTTTGTAGAGCTTGGACAAGAAAGCAAGGTATGTAAGCTAACTAAATCCCCATATGGCTTAAAACAAGCACCAAAACAGTGACATGAAAAGTTTGATTCATGCATGATTGAGAATGATTATAAATAAAATGAATGTGATAAATGTATTTATTCTAAATCATGGAATAATTTACATGTTATTATTAGCCTCTATGTGGATGATATGTTAATTTTTGGCTCAAATATGCATGTTATAAATGAGACCAAAAACATGCTTAAAATCCATTTTGATATGAAAGATCTTGGTGAGGCTAACTTTATTTTGGGCACGAAAATTACAAAAACAAGTGATGGAATATTTCTTGATCAATCACATTATGTTGAGAAAATTTTGAGAAAATATAATTTTCATGATCACAAAAGTGTAGCTACTCCTTTTGATTCTAGTGTTCATTTATTTCCTGTGAATAATGATGATGAGATTTTTAATCAAAAGGATTATGCTAGCATTACTGGTAGTTTGCGTTATGTTACTAATTGTACTAGATCTAACATTGCATATGCAGCAGGAGTGCTTAGCAGATTTACTAGCAAGTTTAGTAAAGATCATTGGCTAACTATTGAGCGTGTCATGAGATATTTAATTGGCACCAAAAACAATGGCTTATTTTACAAAAATACCCTGTTGTGATTGAAGCTTTTAGTGATGCTGATTGGAATACTTTGTTAGGTGATTCTCTCTTTAGCACTAGTTATATTTTTACCTTAGGTAGTGGTGTTATTTGTTGGAAATCTAAAAAGCAAACAATAATTACTAATTCAATAATAGAAGCTGAATTAATAGCATTAGCTTTAGCTTGTGAAGAGGCAAATTGGCTTAAAGATTTGTTATATGAAATTTCACTTTGGGAAAAGCTAATTCCACCTATATTAATTCATTGTGATAGCACTGCCGCAATTGGTAAAGTTAAAAACTATTATTACAATAGTAAATCCTGACTTATAGAAGAAAGCACAGTACCCTGCTATCTTATTTGAATAGTGGCATTATAATTGTGGATTATGTTAAATCTAATGATAATCTTACAGATCCATTTACCAAGGCCTTAACAAAAGATAGAGTCTGGAATACATCGAGGGGAATGGGACTAAAGTCCATTGATTCATGAGCATGTATGAGGATACCCAACCCAAGGACCAGAGATCTTGAGAATTGGGTTCAATGGAAAAAACAAACCATATGATAGTCATAAGAAATGCACTATTTATTTATTTAATTATTTATTTTGTAAATATTTTTTTAATTGTTCATTCCTATAATGTAAGTGCATTTATCCTGTAATATGAAGTGGTTAAGTAAAAAACTCTTAATGAAATTTGTAGCTCGTATGAGTAGGGTGTCAGAATTACAAGAACACCCTTGACAAAATTTCACCTATGTGAGTATAGGGGTGAGGCTACTCCCTATGAGATTTGGACTTAATCTCAAATACACTCATGAAACTGGGATCAACACACGGTCGTAAAGTGTTGGCTATAAAAACTCATGTCAACACCTGAGTTGTTATATGTAAGCAGTAACACTTAATTTCCCAAAAGCAGTCCTAGTTCAAGTCGTAGACCACTACAAGTCTGGAGCCAAGATCGCTGTTTTACTAAGTGAAGGTTCAATGCAGAGCACACCTTCATGATGCATAGTGACCCGTCTTTACTTGATAATCTCTCTTTAACTAAAAATTTTAACATTAAAATAAGTGGGGGATTGTTGGAGCATTTTATATAATTAAAATTGGTTTATATTACAACATAAATGTAAAGATGTGGGAGTTAATATGTAAGATGAGGAGTTAATAAAAATATTTAATCCCACATTGAAAATGAGAGAGATTATCTTATTCCTTTTAATTGTGGTGATTAATGGGCTAATATGTATTGATTCAGATATTGGGCTAGATACCTGCGCAAGAGGGAGGTGAAGGGAGGAGGTGTCTCTTTGTGTTATTTTCATTGTTATTGTGTTTGCACCAACGATTTGCATTAGACTCACCTGAGAATTAATTGGATGAAATAACATTGATTTACCTTAATGTAGAAATTAGAGAGAGAGCACAACCTGTGAATAAAAATAAATAAAACATATCCATATTAAACAACAGTGCTCACCCTAGCAGGATGGTCCCCTAATTCAGGAACAAAGAGTGCAAGAATTAAATCCATTGGTGACCAACTGAAATCCACTACATTTTCTACCTTTAGAGATTTCTTGTCAATAAGTGAAAAGGTTTCAATTTCATAGACAGAGATAATATTTTTCTCAATTCTAGCAAAATATTTGTCCTCTTTACCTCCCGTCCATCTGGAAAAATAAGATTAACCCATTAGATTATTGAAAATACTTATATGTGGAAAGGGAAGAAAGAGCTATCACCAGGTCTATGTAGATTAAAAGTAAATAAACTCACCTAAAAACAGGCCATGACACCCCTGTAACTCCACCAGTTCCTCTAATAGTATAGTCATCAGCACTTCCCTTGAAATCTCTTATCACTTTTCCAGTTCTCACATCAAAAATATTTATCACAACACTCTAAAATATAAATTCACATTATCAATGGTTTTGGGCCCAATTAATTTACAGTTTTAAGTAATAGCTGACAAAGTAGAAAAACTCACATTCGCATCACGAGGATTACTTGGTTCATGGCTGCTATAGGTCACTAAATATTTCTCACCAGGGAAAAATCAATCAGTTTAACCTGAGGTTGATATATCAATTAAATTAAATATTGTAAGGTTGAATTTAATCAACCATCTTGTTGGCTTTATTCCGTGCCAATTTGCTTGTAATTTAAGCACTTAGTAACCCTGTATTTAGGTGGGTTTATTGTAAGGGTAGTGTGTGAGAAGATGTGAAGAAAAGCTCAAGTTTGTGCAAGAAGGCAAAGATTCGCGGCTAGGACTCGCGGCTGACTCGCGACTGGCAAGCTGCCAACTACAGGCACGTGAGATGCACACAGGTGTCGCACTACAGGACAAAAGTCACAGGCTGACCAGGCCGTTATCTCGCGGCTTGAACTCGCGACTCAAACCAGTCACGAGGCCAAGCCTCCAATCAGCCCTGTTTGGAAAAAACTGACTCTTCGCATTCCTTTCTCACCCCACTATATATAGACCCTTATACCCACCAAATGTAGAGAGCTTCTAGAGAGAATTTTGTGAGAGAAACCCTAAAGAAAAACAAGATTGCCTTATCCCCAATCTTTACCTTAGAGACTCTACAAATTCCTCTTCTCTCTTCCTCTCCATTGTCATACCCTTGAGAGGCCTTTTTACCAAATCCTTATCTCACCACACCCACGTCTGTGAGAAGGTTTATTTGGTACTGTTGGGAAGCAGTTAAGAAGGAACCAATTCACATTGGTTGATGCTATGGTCTAGTAGCAGAATCTGGGAAGCTAAAGAAGAAATAGGTTCAGCATAACCTCGTTGGAGCAAGAAGCTTGGAGGGTTTAGGTACTTGGGTAGATTAGGCTTGGAGGGTCTTCTATTGTTCATATATCCCAACTACATTCTTTAGTGGATTATTTACTGCTTGGAGGGCAGCGGAGAGGTTTTATGTCGAGGGCTTCGGTTTTCTCTTCAATAACACATCGTGTATTGTTCGTGTGTTTGCATCTACCTTCCTTTATCTCTACCTTATATTTACTGCTGTGGATGTGTTTATATTTGGCTTAGATTGTTTATCAATTTGGTATTTGGCTTATGTTCAAGTTCCACACATTGATTGTTTGATAATAAACTTGAATTGATAATTTGTTAATTAGGGTCTAAACGTTCAAGTGTGGTTCATACCCATATTGAACTTTCAATTGGTATTAGAGCGGGTGCACTCATTGTGGTTTGATTACCTGAGTGCGATCCTAGACCCCTTGGATATGGATATAGCTATGAAAAAGGCCATGCTAAATTGTGGTTCAAGTGTTTGTGAGAATGACTCTATGAGTATGTTTGAAGGGTGTCCTAACAATGAACTCTTACAGTTGTTAAAATCAAAGAAATATGCTAGGATGTTTGTTCACATGCTGAAATACTCTGAAAATAGGAATCATTTCTTACACAATAGTCTATGTGAGTCTAGCTCTTTGATTGAGAAGTACAAAAGAAGAAATAGATTATTGTGTGAAAAGGTTAATAAGCTGAAAATTCAAACTGACAGAAGCATGCAAAATAAAGATATATTTCTGTTTGATGGTCAAGAGTGTTTATCTCATGCATGGCTATTTGTGCACACTTCATTAAAAGTTTTTAACTCATGCTTGTGGTATCTTGATAGTGGATGTTCTCGTCATATGACTGGAGATAAATCTCTGTTTAAGACTTTTAAAGAAAAAGCTTGTGACTATGTGATTTTTGGTGATGGGAGTCATGCCCAAGTTCTCGACAAAGGGACTATTGAAATCCTTGGATTGCCTCTGTTAAAAGATGTGTTATACATCAAAGGTCTGAAGGCGAATCTATTAAGCATCACTCAAATATGTGATGAGGATTTTCTTGTCCAATTCTCAAAGAAGGGGTGCATAATCATCAATGAAAATGGGATTCAAGTCTTTGAGGGAAATAGGACTACTGACAATTGCTATGGAGTAGTTCCTACAGCACCTATTTCGTGTAGAAATGCTCGTGTTGACATGCTGGAACTTTGGCATCATAGAATTGGGCATGCTAATTTCAAACAAGTAGCTAAAGTCTCTAAACTTGAAGCTGTTAAGGGACTTCCAAAGTTTGGAAAGGTTGAAAAGTCTATTTGTGGAGCATGCCAAATGGGAAAACAAACAAAGGCAAGTCACCACAAGGTGAATGTGATTGCTACCTCTCGGTGTCTAGAGCTTCTCCATGTTGATCTTATGGGGCCTACCAGAACTGAAAGTCTAGGAGGAAAGTGATACATTATGGTCATTGTTGATGATTTCTCAAGATACACTTAGATTGAATTTCTTAGAGAAAAATCAGAAGCATGTGAAAAATTGGAAATTCTTTGTAAGAGATTACAAAACGAGAAAGGAACTCCCATTGTCAAGATAAGGAGCGATCGTGGTAAGGAGTTTGAGAATGCAAGATTTGAGTCATTTTATGAAAAGAATGGAATCAAAGGGAATTCTCGACTCCCAAAATTCCTCAACAAAATGGAATGGTAGAGAGGAAGAACCGAGTAATTCAAGAAATGGCTAGAATCATGCTACTCAACAAGCAAATTCCTCAAAAGTTTTGGGGAAAAGCCATGAACACTTCATGCCACATTAGTAATAGAATATTCTTTCGGGGGGAACAAAGAAGACTGCTTATGAGATTTGGAATGGAAAGAAGCCGAAAGTGAAGTACTTCCAAGTGTTTGGAAGCAAGTACTACATTCTAAATGACTGGGAGAACCTTGGAAAATTTAATGCAAAAAGTGATGAAGGCATTTTTCTGGGGTATTCTATTACTAGTCGAGCATATAGGGTTTTCAACAAAAGAACTAAGACAGTAATGGAGTCCATCAATGTAAAAATTGATGATGCCATAACAAAGGTTGAAATGGTTAACGATGGGGAAGGACTTCACACTAAAGAACCCACTGTTGAAGTTGAAGCTCTAGATATAGAAGTTGAAGGATCTACACCAGAAAAGGAATCAACTCCTTTGAACACAAGAATGGAAACAAGGTCAATGTCTAGAACATCAAGTCCCCTCACTCCTCCAGAAGTTCATCCTCCCATCTCCCGGAATGATGAAGTCTCCACATCAAAGAAGCCATCATCAAGAGTGATTAAGAACCATCCTGATAGTAACATCATTGGATCATTAGATGAAGGTCTTCGCCTCAGAAAATGAAACATACTCCTGACTAATCATGTCACATACCATTGCTACCTTGCCCAATTCAAGCCAAAAGGGGTAGAAGAAGCTCTCCAGTATGAAAATCGGGTAGAGTCAATGCATGAAGAGCTTAATCCATTTGTGAGAAATGATGTATGGGAACTTGCCCCAAGACCTGAAAATGTTCATGTCATCAGCACTAAATGGATATTCGAAAACAAGACAGATGAAGATGGAGAAATTATTAGGAATAAGTCTCGGTTAGTGGCTCAAGGATACACTCAAGTAGAAGGAGTAGATTTTGATGAATCTTTCGCACCTGTTGCAAGACTTGAGTCTATTCGAATTCTTATGTCCATCGCTTGCAGTATGAACTTCAAACTCTATCAAATGGATGTTAAATGTGCATTTCTAAATGGATATCTGAATGAGGAAGTGTTTGTTGAACAACTTAAAGGATTTGAGGATCCTCACTTTCCTGATCATGTGTTGAGATTGAAGAAAGCTCTTTTATGGCTTAAAACAAGCTCCTAGAGCTTGGTATGATCGGCTCACCCATTACCTCCTGGAAAGAGGTTTCAAAAGAGGTTATGCTGATCGAACTTTGTTTGTCAAGAATGATGAAGATTACCTTCCGGTGGCTTAGGTGTATGTTGACGACATAGTATTTGGTGCTACCATCAATGAACGAGCTATAGAGTTTTCCAAAGAGATGAAGAAAGAATTTGAGATGAGTATGGTGGGAGAGCTTACATTCTTCTTGGGCTTTCAAGTCAAACAAAAGAAGGAAGGCATATTCGTTTCACAAGAAAAATATGCTAGAAATATTGTCAAAAAGTTCGGGCTAGACTCTAAGAAGCATGCCTCCACTCTTATGAGTTCGTCCACAAAACTGAATGTTGATTCTTCCAGGGAGGAAGTGAGTCTAACCTTGTATAGGAGTATTATTGGGAGCTTACTCTATCTTACTGCAAGTAGACCGGATATTGCATTCAACGTTGGTGTTTGTGCAAGATATCAAGCTGCTCCCAAGCAATCTCACCTGACAGCGGTAAAAAGAATTATACTCTACATCAATGGTACTCCAGATTATGGGTTGTGGTATTCTAAGGACTCAAATGCTTGTCTTACCAGGTATTCAGATGCAGACTGGGCTGGGAGTATAGATGATCGAAAGAGTACCTCAGGAGGTTGCTTTTACCTTGGTAACAATCTTGTCTCTTGGATGAGTAAGAAACAAAACTCCATGTCTCTTTCTATAGCTGAAGCGGAGTACATAGCCACTGGAAGTTGCTACACACAACTTTTTTGGATGAAGAAGCTACTTCATCATTACGGGATTCCTCGAGATATAATGTGTGTCTTCTGTGACAACACTAGTGCCATAAATCTCTCAAAGAATCCAATTCAGCATTCGAAGTCAAAACACATAGAGATACGCTACCATTTTATTCGTGATTTTGTGGAAGAAAAAGTTGTTTGTCTTGAATTTATACACACTGATAATCAAAAGGCAGATATCTTCACCAAGCCTCTCGATGGTCCACGGTTTGAATCTCTCTGTAAGACCATTGGTGTTGGTACAATCCCTTGAAACTCATGTGTGCTGTGTGCTTTACCTTTTTATATTGAGCTAACATATTTGTAGGGCACACATTCTCTTGTGGTTTTTGTGCATTGCATTTTTTTGTTTCAAATGTTTTTACATTATTATTGTTGTTGTTTTGATCAATTTTTTTTTTTGCTTTTGTGTCAAAAATCCAAAAACACATAAAAAGTAGAGAATCCAAAAATTTGATCGACTTTGTTGAGTTTTGTCTCAAATCATGTTTGGCCTTGTACCTCTGTACTAAAGGCTTTGTGCATCCATGAGCGTAGCTTGTTTTCTATGCACTCGTATCATTGTGGGAGAAATTTTGAAATCTATGTGATTGTTGTAAATAGATCTTCAACCTTGTCATGAATGATTAGTGAATGGTTTTGTTGATCTTGAGACATGCATAGACTCATGCTTATATATCTTCCCACTCTTTATTTTATGTTTTTTTTGCTTATAAGAGCTCTCAAAATGTAAATCTCCAAATGAAAAGAGATATAGAGCTACAAAAGCCTGTCGCACATACTAGTATTTGACTAGGAAAAAGGGAAAGCGACCAAAATAAAAATGTATGATGCCCAAAAAGCCAAAGGCTAACTCATCAATTGAAATATCAAAAATTTTAGGCATCAATCTCACAATGAGATTTTGATTCAAAAAGTTCAAGTGTCATTATGTATATGGGGCCAAAATGAAAAGCTTCAAAGAATGTAATCAAGTTCTTGTGGGAGGTCATATATGCATGTTTCTATAATTGAGATAGGTCACATTATCTAGTGCTAGTTGTGTATGCCTTGATTGAATTGATCAATGAAGCTTCACATTGGACTAAGGACTATCTCATTTTTGATATCCACACACAACACACAAGTCTATGTTCAATGAATGCCATATTCATTTGTGTGATTGTACTTGATTAAATGTGTTTTCACATGCTCAAATCTTTGTTGATCAAACACAAAAAGATTTTTAAGTGTTTTAGCTGTTTTTGGAAAGTATTTTAGTTTTACAAAAATGTCAAAAATTTCAAAAACAATTTTGTCCTGTTTTGGCGACTCAGTCGTGAGTCAATCCAGTCGCATGTCCTAGTCGCATGCTTGCAGGTATGCCTTGGCGACTTGTTCGTGGGTGGAAGGTCCAGTCGCGAGGGGTATACAGAGATTTTCGTGACTTAGATCGCGACTCACTCATAGGTAGATCCTCCAGTCGCGAAAAACACTTAGAAATTTTTTCAAAACTCTTAGTTTCAAAGTGTTTTCGTGGCTTACCCTGGCGGCTTACTGGCGACTTATTCCAGTCGTGAAAAACGCGTGTTTTTGCATTTTAAAGTCAGTTTTCCCTTGTACTTTTGTGACTGTTCATTGTCTTCCCCATTTCTCTCTAAACTCACCTTGGAAAACCTCCATTTCTGCACCATTTTCCCTTCAATCTTCGAGATAAAGGTATGGGTTTTCCTATTTTCACTTCATTATTCATGATTTGAACATTATTTTTCTCTGTGAGCTGAGTTGTTGATTTGAAGTTTTTGAGTGGATCTGTGCAGTTGGTATATCTTCTTTTCGTATTTGAGTTTTTGTTTGTGTGGTGGTATTAATCTTTGGGTTTATTTTGTTTTACTCCTTTTTTGTGAGTTCATTGTGTTACTATTGACACTCACACACGCCCATTGTCATATTTGGACCCAAAATCCCAAATTCTTAGGGTTTCTCCAAATGCTAATGTTTTGATTCTAACCCTATTCTAATATTGTTTTGGAATTTTTTTTTGGGTGTTTCCTTTTCTTTGATAATCCATGATGCAGAGTGGATATGTCTCTATTCAAGAGAGCAGCTGTGAAAGGGGGCAACAGCAAAGGGAAGGAACCTATCATTAATGTCAATGATCCCTCACCTCGCCCAAAGAGGACCCATTCACCATCAGGTGCTTTCAATCCAAACAAATTCAAATCTTATGCTGCCTTTCAGACTCATGAAAATTATTTCAGAAATGCTACACCATTAATTGAAAGGGCTATCGATCAACCTTCTTTGTTTGCCTCTGACATTCTAAAATGGTTTGCTTACAAAGATTGGAATTACCTTTTCTCTGACCTTGATGATGCCTATGAGAATTTGGTCAAAGAATTTTATGCAAATGCAATTGTTGAAGGTGATGAACTTAAGTGCTGGGTTAGGAGAAAAAGTTTCTCTGTCTCTCCCGCATATCTGGTTGAGATTTTACATATCAATCGGCCGATACTTGGTAATCCACCAGTGTATGACGACCTGTGTCCGGACGAGGACTTACTTCGGGACGCCCTTGGCAAAGACTTGGAATTCTCACAAAACGGGAACTCAGTCAGTGTTTCCTCTCTTCCTCCGAAATTGAGAGTGCTCATAATCATCATGTTTAACAACTTGTACCCCCTATCCAGCACCGGGTACATGAACCTCGGCCGCGCTTTGTTTCTGCATGATCTGATCTCTGATGTTGAGATTGACATCTATGCACATATCTTTCATGTTTTGTGCAAAACGGTTTAGCGAACTGAGTCCCAGATATGTATTCCATTCTGCTATCTCATCTTTTAGATTTTGAAGCTCAAAGGGATCCATCCATCTGAAGATGAAACTCCCTGCACAAAACCCAGCCCAATCAATATGCGTACGTTCAACGCGAGCATTGGCCATAGTAAGAAGGGAATCAAAACTGAAGCTTTAGCATCTCACAGTGGTTCGCGCTCTAGCTCATCCTCCCTCAAGGAGAAGCTAGACAACATTATGGCATCTGTCCATGAATTAAGCACCAAAGTGTCAGGTCTCACATCCATTTTGCACCATAACAACATTCGGTAGGACATGAAGTTCACCTATCTCCAAACTCAATTGGATCAGATTCAACGAAAGCTAGAAAAAGATGAGGACTAGCTATTCCATGACAAAAAGGGGGAGAAGATCTGAGTACTGAGAAAAATAATAGGGGGAGAAAGAGCAAAATCAATGGGGGAGCTTTATATTTTGTGCCTTATATTTTGTTATGTTTTATGTTATATTTAGTCTGTCTCAAAACTTATGTTGTTTATTCAGTCTATTGTGTTATGGTTATTTTGTACCCATGTTGCTTATGTAAACTTTAAGGGTTTGTTTCCATGCACTTATGCTATTTGTAGGCTTTTATGGTTTGTACCATGCAATGCAATCTTTTTGCTTTGTAGCCTTGCATTGTGGCTTATGTACTTGATGTTAAATGCTATGCATTTCAATTAAGTACATCACTCTTGTGCCCTTGTAGGATTGTTCCTAGATGCATATACGTTCTATGCATTGGTTGAGTGATGAACACTCTTGTGCCCTTGTAGGATTGTTCCTAGATACATATATGTTTGTATGCATTGGTTGAGTGTTGGACTTGCAAATGATACTCTTCAATTAAGCTTATCACCTTGCATGTCCGGATGTTCATTCCTTGTGTGAATAAGCATAGTAATCACTTTTGTATAGTGATTGCTTGGTTGATCAAGCTATGATTTACTGCTTTATTACTTAAGTCCATTTTTGCTTGATCATGCTTCTATTGCTCCATATGCATTTCAAGTTTTCTACATACAATGGTATTATTGTGTTGTTGTGTTTCAGGAATTACTTGTTCATACGTTCAAGAGCTTTTCAGAATCTAGATTTAGGTGTGAGTGAGTTTTGTTCAACTGTTTCCAACTCACGCGTTAAGTCTAGAGTTTTTTTGTAGGGTTTTGTCACGGAATAGCCAAAGGGGGAGATTGTAAGGTTGAATTTAATCAACCAGCTTGTTGGCTTTATTCCGTACCAATTTGCTTGTAATTTAAGCACTTAGTAACCCTGTATATAGGTGGGTTTATTGTAAGGGTAGTGTGTGAGAAGATGTGAAGAAAAGCTCAAGTTTGTGCAAGAAGGCAGAGATTCACAACTAGGACTCGCGACTGGCAAGCCGCCAACTGCAGGCACGTGAGATGCACACAGGGGAGCTGAAGGGTCGCCCCAGCTATCGCACTATAGGACAAAAGTCCCAGGCTAGCCAGGCTGTTATCTCGCGGCTTGAACTCGCGACTCAGACCAGTCGCGAGGCCAAGCTACCAATCAGTCCTGTTTGGGAAAAACTGACTCTTCGCATTCCTTTCTCACCCCACTATATATAGACCCTTATACCCACCAAATGAAGAGAGCTTCTAGAGAGAATTTTGTGAGAGAAACCTTAGAGAAAAACAAGATTGCCTCATCCCCAATCTTTACCTTAGAGACTTTACAAATTCCTCTTCTCTCTTCCTTTCCATTGTCATACCCTTGAGAGGCCTTTTTACCAAATCCTTATCTCACCACACCCACGTCTGTGAGAAGGTTTATTTGGTGCTGTTAGGAAGCAGTTAAGAAGGAACCAATTTACATTGGTTGATGCTATGGTCTAGTAGCGGAATTTGGGAAGCTAAATAAGAAATAGGTTCGGCGTAACTTCGTTGGAGCAAGAAGCTTGGACGGCTTAGGTACTTGGGTAGATTAGGTTTGGAGGGTCTTCTACTGTTCATGTATCCCAACTCATTCTTTAGTGGATTATTTACCGCTTGGAGGGCGGCGGAGAGGTTTTATGCCGAGGGTTTTGGTTTCCTCTTCGATAACACATCGTGTGTTATCCGTGTGTTTGCATCTACCTTCCTTTATCTTTACCTTATATTTACTGCTGTGGATGTATTTATATTTGACTTAGATTGTTTATCAATTCGGTATTTAGCTTATGTTAATGTTCCGCACATTGATTGTTTGATAATAAGCTTGAATTGATAATTTGTTAATTGGGATTTAAACGTTCAAGGGTGATTCATACCCATATTGAACTTTCAAATATCAAGGAAAAATGGTACACAATGTGAAGCTAATTTTTTTTTTTTTTTTTTTTTTTTTTTTTTTTTTTTTTTTTTAAATTCAACCTGAGGATGAGCATAATGCATAAGGCAATTAAAGGTACTGGCACCACCCCAAACAGCGGCACCTTGCCTATGAACTGTCGCCAAGTAAGCCTTTAGTGGGAACCACTGCACAGAACTTTTGGTCTAGAATTGTAAAAGAAAACAAGTAGGACCATTCATCAAAGTGAAATTTATATAATAATAAAAAGGTATAAATTGGAAAATTTATTAATTTCAATTAAGAATGTTGCAACAGTGAAAAGAAGTTCATTAAATGTCGAACTAGAAGCCCAATCTAAGCTTTAGTATCAAACTATCACAGAAGAGAGAGAGAGAGAGACTCCCAAGTCCCAACAATACATAATTAACAGTCTTATGTGATAGTATCTGGACAGTCAAATATATATTCTACTCACAACACGCTTATAAACTGGCTCAGGCTTTAGATGCCTTGCATCATTCCATAAAACCTTAGTATCTGAACCATCACGAGTCACAAACTGATCACGAGCTTTGTCATCAGCCAGCCATTGTTGAAGATTTTCCTATAATGAAACAACAACATATTTAATAAAATAGACATTTTAAAGGGAAAATAAATAAATCAATACCACAGATAGAGAGGGAGTTTGTTTGCAGGCAATTTGAAGACAACATAAACCATCTACTTGACCAAATGAAGAAATCTAAAGCACACATATTTACATTTTAAAATCGGCAAAGAAGGCATCTTTGCTCATTTTTAATATATTTTAATTTATATTAGTTGTAGAAGAGCTGCAAGAAGTTGATGGTAGTAGAGAGCTGACTTGAAGGGTATGCATATGAGTAAGATGGTTGTTTTCTAAAGTCTCTCTTCCTTCAAGGGCAAATCTCAACTACTTCAGAGAGTAAAGAAATACAAGAAAGCTAAACAGGATAAACCCAAGGAAGGAGGAGGAGGAAGTGGGAGTCGCCATTATTGTATATCGTTCTTTCTCAACTCTCAACTATGTTGCTCTTACTATATGTGTGCACTCTTGTGGTCTTTTTTGGCCTTAATATAAGCCTTTTTTTTTTAATATAAAGTTAGGTTCAAAAAGTTTAGAACAATTGGCAAATTATGAGCACAAACTTGTCAAGATATAGATTTTAGAGTCTATAGGGAATATTAGACAATGCTCAAGGTGCTGCAAGTCTAAATACAAGAATAAGCAAGCTACAGGTTCAAGAATTCGAAACATGTCAAGTTCGGCCGATTGAAAGACGGGTTCTATAGAATTTAATTAAAGCTCATCAGGTTGTTAAGCCCATTAAGTGATTAGGTTTTCAAATCTATTCTCCTAGTATATAAAAGGAATCTTAAGGCACGTTTTTTGATGACTTTAGAGGTGCTCTTATGAGATCTAAAAGGTGATGTTCCTTCTCCTTTCAAAGTCACTACTAGAAATCATTCTCATACCAATAGAACCAGTAGATCTGAAGTTGCTATAACAAAATCATACATGACTGATGATTTAAATCTTCAAGGGTGGTCTTGGAGTCACAAACTGGAGAGTTTGTGATGCTAAACCATTGAGTGGGATCTTAAAGTCACAAACATGGGATCCCAAAGTCACAAACACAGGAATTTGTGTTCAGCAAATTCAAGATAGAAGAGTATATGGAGTCAGAGCTACATGTGGTTGCACTACAAGAAAATCAACCTATTGCGGCAGGTTTTATGTGGCGGTTGCGAAAACTGCCGCTATATATCACATATTGCGGCACTTTTTTGGCACACCCTTGTAGATGATATATATTGTCGCGTTTCATTGGACCGCCACAATAGATCAAGCCTTTTGCGACATACTACAGCGACACTATATAAACCGCCACAATGTATGTGTTTTAGCAGCATTAGAATTAGCTATAGCGGTGCCCCATAAACCTGCCGTAATAAATATACCCTTTTGCGGCATACTACAACGATAGTTTTATAGCTGTGGTATATAAAACTGCTGCAATATATATGTTTTGGCGGCATTTTATTTAGTTATAGTGGCGGTATTATCAAACCGCCACATATATGTCCTTTTGCAACATTTTTGAGTTATAGCAGCGGTTTAAGCGACCACTGCAATAAACCTATTAATTGCCTAAAAGTCCAATTTTTTTCTCCCCTTTTTTTTCCCTCACATAAATCTATCAATTTAGACCCCAACCTTTTCATTTCTCATCCGTTTGTCTCCCTTTAAAAAAACACTCTCTCTCCCTCTCACTCGCAAATTAAAATCTCACGTCATTAATCTCAAAACCTAACAATCGATCTTCCCGGCACCGCCATGCATTCTCACTCTCAAACCCTAGATTAGGTCTTTCTCTATTAGTAGTCACCATTGCCACTAGCCAATTAAAGCCACAAAAACAGCCATCGAGGCTTCACTAGAAATATAGGAGTAACTTTACAACACGTCCATAACCCACCCCACGACTCATCACCGGACCCAACTGACCACCACTTCCACAACCACCAATCACCATAGTCCACCATAGAGGGACGAGGCAAAAAGAGAGAGACCCATCGAGAAAGCAACCCATTAAAAGAGAGATATTGATTTGAGCAAAAGAGAGAGTAAAGCACCGATCTTTGAGAGAGAGAGAGGGAGACCCATCGGTTTGTGAGAGAGAGAGAGAGAGAGAGAGAGAGAGAGAGAGAGAGAGAGAGAGAGAGAGAGAGAGAGAGAAAGTTAGTATGAGAATGGAGGACATTGAGACATTTTTTGGCTTAATTTTAAGCAAAAGTGAGAGATAGAGAGAGCGAATCAATGAGTGATATGTTCGAAGAGCAAAGAGCAAAGATGGCAATGCTTGGTCATGGAGTTAGAGAGAGATCTAATAATTTTGGAAAGCAAAGAGAGTGAGAGAGGAAGGATTGCTAATATCTTAGCTAGAAGAGTTGGAGAATTGGTTTGAGAAGGAGGTTTTAAGGCTGAAGTTTTTTTGAGTGTATGATTATGTGAGAAAATGCTTAATAAAGTGTGGCCTTTTAATTAATTGTTATTAATCAAAGAATTTGTGTTATATTTTGCGGCCCTCTACAGTGGTGGTATTAATAGCGACATTTCTATCACTTATAGCGGCGGGCTGGATGACCACCGCAATACTCACTTTTTTGTGGCGCTTTGTCTTAGTTATAGTGGTGGTTTGTACCATCACAATAGACCTTTTAATTGCCCTCTGTTGTTTTGTCGTTTCCCTCCCCTCCTCTTTGCATTTTCCCTCCACCTCTAAGAAAGAAAAAACCCACACACACACACACTCTCTCTCTCTCTCTCTCGCTCTCTCTCTTTCTCTTCTCTCTCTCTCTCTCTCTCTCTCTCTCTCTCTCTCTCTCTCTCTCTCTCTCTCTCTCTCTCTCTCTGTGTCAAAATCTCTTTTAGTCTAAAAATCTCCAGATCTCAACTCACTGAAGACCCACTACTACCCACCCAACACATCGGAGATCAAACTCGACGAAGACCTAAATTACCTCAAGCCACTGCCAATCTCAAGTAAGCGTCTGAGTTTTTATTTGGCTTTATTTTTGAAATGGGTTTGCCTTAAATTTCAAAAAAAATTGTTTGGTTCTTGCTGTTTTATGACTTTTTTTTTTTCCAAAAAATTGATTGTGGGTTTGGATTTGATTTTTGAAGGCTCTCTTTGATGGGTTCTTCTTAGCCTCTCGTGTGAACTTTAAAATCACCAAATATCCAAGGGCTAAACCACGTGAGAGGGAGAGACTAAGAGAGACCTTCGGACAATGTAGTTGAGAGAAAGAGAAGGTGGAGGCAATCAAGCTAGAGCCACTGTCGCCAGTCGCCGCATCGTCGACAACCCCCATTTTTTTCGCCGCCACCTCATTGCCGCTGGTATGGGTTGGTTTTTTTTTCTGCTCTTTTTTTTTTTCCTTTGAATCATCCATGTGCAAGTCACTACTTGAGTTTCAAAGTTTGGTTTAAATTTCGGGGTTACCAAATTTATGAAACCTTTGGTGGATTAGGTAGAGTTGGTTTTGGTAAAATGCTCATATGATCAAAACTAGTTTTGCAGTACTTTTAAGAATGCTATTTAGTTGTTTGATGAAATGCCTGAAAGGGATATATGGCCAGTGCTGTAATTGGATTTGGCTGTTTGATTAAACATGTTAAAATTCAAAGAAAGAAAATCTAGAAGAAAGGATTGGTTAGAAAATGTAATTCATTCATTCTCAAAGACTAGATTACAACTTATATACAAAAAAACAAAGCATGACTAACTCTGTACATTTATTCACACTAAAACTAACTCTCACTAACCAATTATTACCAATAATGTATGTAAACAATACAGATGTAGTTTTGAATGTTAAGTATAAAGAGAACTAAGCTACAAGATGTATAATTGCATCATTCGCAAATTGTTACATATGCTATGTGGATTTGATTGTAGTTTATGTTCTTTTGAATTGCTGGGTGAGTTGTGGTGTGGGGTGGGGGTTGTTAGGGTTATCAATATGTTGATTTTTTGGTATGAAGGATTATAAATTTTGAAGCTTTTGATAGTGGAGGTAATGAAGTGTGTATGAAAGTAATGGTACAACAAGGGAATTTCTTTGATTTTCCAAAAGACTTGCACAACATTACATCATTGTTAGTATGTTTAATTACCCTTTTTAAATAATGATGCATGCATCACTTATTAATGTTATAGGACTGTAAATACTCTAAATTTGATAGATAGTTGATGATTGTTGCAGTTACTTTACGAACTAAGCTCCAACTTTAGATGCTTACATGCTGATGGATAGTTTTGGCTAACATTCTTAATTAGGCTGATTTAAGAACGCAATAAACTATATATTAGTTTCAGATTTGAGAATGAACTTAGGTTTATATATATTCTTTCTTTGTTGGTAGTTTTCAAAAAGAAGAGGCATTACAAGTTCAAGTGATCAAAACAATTAAATTTGTTTGTGTTAGACTTAAGGTACTCTCTCTCTCTCTCTCTCTCTCTCTCTCTCTCTCTCTCTCTCTCTCTCTCTCTCTCTCTCTCTCTCTCTCTCTCTCTTTGTGTGTGTGTGTGTGTGTGTGTATGTGTGTGTGTGCGTGTGTGTGCGTGCGTGTTTGTGGTGGGTTGTTGAATTGGGGCAAGCAGGTGACTTGCATGGAGTAATAAGGTGGTTTTAGCTAATATTGGGAGTGTTGACTGTTTTGTGTAATATTTGATGATTCTTATTGAGTTGTTTTTATTTGATGAATTAATTTTAGATGCTTCTCTCTATCTTTTTAACACATGAGGAACACTAAAATGAAATGGGATATTTAAAGAGATATCCATTCCTAAAGAATATTGCTAGTTACCAAAAGTGTTGATAACTTCTCTATACTTTTAAAATTGTTGTTTTCTTAAGAACATAGCTGAAAGTGCATGATTGAAGATGATTTGTTTCTTAACTTAAAGTGAAATGAACTAAATGAAACATGTGTTAACTCTTGGTTTGTGATTTCATGAAATCACATTATAGGTGTTTCTTGTAAACCACTTTATAGCAATGGATAAGAGTTGGATTAACTTACCAATAGAAGGTCGCAATAATATTTAGATGAAGTCCAACGGTTTCTAAATTTTGCATCTAACCATGCACAACTAGATGGATTGATTTCATGTCCGTGTAAAAAATGTGAGCATACAAATTCGTGGCCTATAGATGTTGTACAAGGTCACTTAGTGTCACATGGGATTTGTAAGTGTTATAACCCTTAGGTTTTTAACGAGGAATCATCGTTTGCAAAGAATTCTACTGAAATTCCTAATAGTCGTGTCCAAGAAAACCCAATAGAGTATGTTTATCTTCATGACATATTGCATGACATGTTCCTCATACATGATATGGCATCTGGGCCAATGGAAGAAGTCCCTAGTGTGCAACAACCCATAAAAGGTCTTGGAGAAGGTCCTAATGAAGATGCACTTTAGTTTATGAAATTGCTTGAAGATGCTAATTAACCTTGTTATGAAGGTTGTAAGCATTTTTGCAAATTCTCAGCCATTGTGCATTTGTACCACATGAAGTGTCTTAATGGTTAGACCAACAAATCATTTACCATGTTGCTGCAATTTTTGCTTGATTTTCTTCATTCAAATGCTAAGTTGCGAAAAGATTGTTATGAGGCTAAGAAGATTATTAAGGATCTAGGCTTGAGCTATGAGAAGATTCATGCTTGTCCTAAAGATTGTGTTCTATATTGGAAGGAGAATACCAACCTTGAAACTTGTCCAAACTGTGGAGTTTCAAGATGGGAAAGTAATGATTCTAAAGGTCAACAAAGTACTCATGCTTCCCCTAAGAAAGGAAAAAGAGAGCTACAAAGATCTATGGTAGTTCCCCTTAAAGCCAAGATTGAAACGACTTTTTATGTCTCCTGAAACAGCCAATCATATGAAGTGGCATGCCAATGGTAGTGTGAATGACAGGTTATTGAGGCATCCTGCTAATTCTGAAGCTTGGAAATCATTTGACTCTTTAAGTACATAGAGTTCTCATCTGAGCCTCGTAATGTGAGGTTTGGATTAGCAGACGATGGATTCAACCCGTATGGAAATATAAGTACTAGTCATAGTACGTGGCTTGTCATTTTGATCCCATACAATCTCCCTTCATAGATGTGCAAGAAAAGGTCTTATTTCATGCTATCATTATTGATTCCTAGTCCAACCTCTCTCGGGAACAATATAGATGTATACTTACAACCCCTAGTAGAAGAACTGAATGAGTTATGGGATGTTGGAGTAGAAACGTTCGATCTGTCTTCCAAACAATCATTCCAAATGCATGTTGCATTATTGTGGACCATAAATGATTTTCCTGCATATGGTGATATCTTGGGTTAGAGTAGCTCTTGCATGTCCCCTTTGTAACTATGATAGTCAGTCTCGTTGGTTAAGATGTAGAAGAAAATTTAGTTACATTAGACATAGACAATTCTTGGATAATGATCATAAATTCCGTAGGCAAAAAAAAAATCATTTGATGGGCATGTTAATATGAGATCAGCTCCTATTATAGTATCCGAAGGGGAAATCATGTTGCAAACAAATGTTATAGCTGACCATGTGTTTGGGAATAAACAAGTTAATTTAGGCAATAAAAGAAAAGGAGGAGAGGAAGCCTTAACTATGTGGAAGAAGAGAAGTATATTTTTCACCTTGCCTTATTGGGAGGACCATGTGTTGCGTCACAATCTTGATGTGATGCATATTGAAAAGAATGTAGTCGATAATATAATTGGCACATTGTTGAACTTGGATGGCAAGACAAATGATAACTTGAAGGCACACCAAGACTTAAAAAAATTATGGGTATAAGAAGTGAAATTCACTTGGAAAAGGTTGGGAATGATTAGACACATATGCCACATGCCTACTACCATATGAATGCTAGTGAAAATGATGGTTTTCTGCAAGTTTTGAAAGATGTAAAAGTGCCAAATGGTTATTCTTCAAACATCTCACGTTGTGTTAAACTCAAAGAATGCAAGATTAGTGGGATGAAGAGTCATGATAATCATATCTTAATGCAACAACTTTTTCCGATAGCAATACGCAAGTCTTTGCCCCCTGAAATGAGTAGGCATTTAATTGATTTATCTTTTTTCTTTAGGGAGATATGTTCCAAAGTACTAAATGTAGAGGAACTTGGGGCTCTTGAGAAGAGAATTGCAATGACATTGTGTGAGTTGGAAATGATATTCCCTCCCTCTTTCTTTACAGTGATGGTACATCTAGTCATGCATTTGGCTAGTGAAGCCAAAGTTGTTGGCCCAATTCATTATCGCTGGATGTATCCCATAGAGAGGTAACACATATTGTAACTTGGTCTATTTGGTTTTGTTTAACTTACCAATTTCCCATTGTTGATCTTGGGTTTTCCAATAGGTTCTTGTCAAGACTTAAGTCTTACGTGCATAATAAAACTTATCCAGAAGGCTCCATTATAAAAGGGTATATAGCAGAGGAATGCTTAACATTCTGCTCACGCTATTTTAAATCTGTTGAAACTGTATTCAATCGACCTGTAAGGAATGTTAAGGAATCCATGGGTGTGGTGGTGAGCATTACATTAGATTCAAATTCATGGATCCAAGCACATCGTTATATGCTATTCAATTGTGAAGAAATCACCTCATTTCGCGAGTAAGTGATATGTCCTTGCGTATCCTTTCACAACATTCTAATACAATACTCTAGCTTAACACTAACACGTTTGTCTACACAATGTACACATAGTGGAGATCAAGGCTGATTTCCCTTTTCATGTGACTGATGATGTTATTTAAAATCAGCACATAGAGAAATTCTACAATTGGTTTTAGGAATATGTAAGTAAAGCATATATATATATATATATAACTATTTTCGGTTGTAACAATTTAGATAGCATACTTATAATAAAAGTCTTTCTCTATAATCTATAAGTGATGTCAATGAAGGCCTCTAAGAAAAATGAACTCTCTGATAAAGTTAGATGGCTTGCTCAATATCCAGATAATGAAGCAAAATGGTTCAAGCATTATGCTATAAATGGTTTGAAGTTTCGCACCAAAGAGTCTGAGGCAACTAGGAAAACTCAAAATAGTGGAGTTTGTGTTGTTACTGAAGGTAGTGCTAGTTATTATGGTGTACTAATCGATATTATTGAGTTGAACTACTCTGACAAGTATCGAGATGTATTATTCAAATGTCAATGGATTGTCGTTATTAGTGGGAGAGGATGCAAAAAAGATGAGTTTGGATTTCCCCTTGTCAATTTTTCAAGATTGATACACACGGGTGATCGATTAATTAACGAACCTTATGTATTAGCATCTCATAAGTGTTTTACGTGGAAGATGTGAGACATAAAGATTGGGTGATGGTGGTCAAAACAAAACCTAGGGAGGTGTTTGATGTTGGTAATCACACTTCACATGATGATGATGATGATGATGATGATGATGATAAAGTGGATACATATATGGAGAATGTCCCTTATAATGTTACTACTAATGATGCATGTGATGATGAGACATAAAGATTGGGTGGTGGTGGTCAAAACAAAACCTAGAGAGGTGTTTGATGTTGGTAATCACACTTCACATGATGATGATGATGATGATGATGAAGTGGATACATATATGGAGAATGTCCCTTATAATGTAACTACTGATGATGCAAATGACAACCATGCTTGGGCTCGAGTTGATGAAGAAGGAACCATTTATGATACACCGTTGATTAGTGAGGATGAATTGCTTGAACAAGACTTTATCGATGATGTTGATGATGAGTCCAATGATGATGAGCCCAATGATGATGGGTCCAATGATGATGAGTCTAGTGATGATGAGTCTAGTGATGATAAGTTTAGTTAATACTTTTGTATCACTCATTATATTTTGCGTTAATGATTAGAAGTTGTACTTGCAAACAACTTATATTTTGCTTCATTTTATAAGAACGTTGAAGGATAAATTGTTTTTTGGCATCCTATTTTATACTATCTTTCTTTATATATACACAGTGATCATTCCTATCTAATTTACAACTATTATTCATATATTGTTTTTAATATAAAAATTGAGTGGCATGATCTTGAACTGTTTAGGAAATTTAAGGCTTAATGACTTAATCGAAACTACCTTGACTAGATTTTGCCCATATTGTTCAATGTTTTGGTTGCCTAGGATTAATAATGTGTTTGCGCTTTCTCTATTTCCGAATTGATCTTTGCTAGCTTCATCAAATGACTGAATTTAATCATTTAGTCACTATGCCATGTCTATGTTGATAACAAGTGAGGAAGGATACTAGACCAAGCCAATTGCAATGCTATTATTTGGTTGGAGGAATTCGTTTAGGACAATCCTTGGTTATATGGAATTTGATGCCAGCTTGCTTGATGTGGAAAGGGTGGAAGGTGAATAGTTGTATGTTTAAGGATTTTGAGAGATCTCTTGATCATTTGAAATCCTTGTTGATTCAATAATTATTTGACTAGTCTCAGGCTTAGGGTCTCACACATTGTATTTCCATTTTGGAGTAATACTCTCTTAGAATTTCAACTTGATGCTCTGGTAATTTTTTAAGATGTTTTGTGTTCATCATCTTGGTAATTTGGGAAGCTAACCAGCCAAAATTGTTTTTTGAGTAGGCAGTATCCTAAAAATTTTAGACCTACCTCAAAAACATGGAAGTCCTGGTTATCTTCTACGATTCTAAAGAAAGTAGGTAGGGTAGTTGATGTACATAGTTAGATCTAAACCCATCTGCTTAAGCTTTCGGGTTGGAGTGGTGTCCTAACATGTATATAAATTGGCTCTTGGTGGCCTCCTTGGGTGTCTCTCCCTTGATAGTAATATTCTAAACTTCTACTATATAGGTTGACTGACAATCTTAGGACCATGCCTTTCTCCCCTAACCTATCATACTTTCTAGTGCAGATATGTAAACTTTGGGGAGGATCCATTAAAATTTGAAACCATTAAAATTTGACAAATCTAAAATAGATTTCTCAAACAATGATATGGAGACCCACCTAGGCTTAGGTAATAAAGTACGTTTCTGTAAATTATGTTGGGAAATTTAGACCCTCATTGATAGAATTAACAAGTTTTAAACCCAAGTTTTTAATTAGATTTATTATGATTAAAACTTGTTAAAACAAACAAACATCAATATCATGTCAAAATCATGCAGCGGAAAAATAAATAAGACAAGATATGATGACCCAGGAAAACCAATGAAACCAACCAGTTTCACAGTAAAAAACCTAGGGGGAAACCTTCCCAAAAAGCAATCCACTATTGTAAAGAGAAGTTTCAAATCTAGTATAAAACCTTTGTCTCTAGACTTTACAATCCTCATAGATGAACTTACAGCAGAAACTTTCTACCACTTCAGAACCTCTGAACTCTTCAATATATGAATGCCACCCTTTGATGCACGAATCCCAGTCCGTGACTAACCAATTGCGTGGATCCCAGTACGCGACTTCAATCACCAACTAAAAGAAAATGTTGGCTGCAAAATTCTTCACTTCATCAAAAATGAAGATCAAGAAGCACTTGGTTTCAAAATCCTAAGGCGCAAAGACGCAGTAGCTTCTTTTAGAGAGAATAAGGCATCGATCACTTTTTCATTTGTTCTCTTTGTATTCTTTTATGTAACGGCCTTTAAAATAAGCCTTATATAGATCTAGGGTTATGAGAAAAGAAACCCTACACAAATACATAAGCCTAGCCCAAAAATCAGATCTGAAAATTCTTATTTCCATAACCTCAATAGATACCTCGATAGATAGTATATGTCGAGCTTCATTAAACCTTAATAGATAGCTTAGTGTCGAGAAGCTGTCGAGGGGACAGGAGCTTTCTCGATCGATCCACCAGCTGTCGAGAAGGTGTTGAGATTGCCATAACAATCAACTGAAGAGCTCGATAGATAGCTTAGCTGTCGGGAGGTGTCGAGCAACTGTTGAGCTATTTGTCCGCAGGTGTCGAGCTATCTGTCTAGCTTTATTGAACAGCTTTTCTTCACTTGTTTCTTGGTCCAATCTTCATGGCTTTAATACTAGACTTGAACAACATGTTTCTTGAAGTATTAAACACATCCTAAATCTACCAAATTACAAGTAAAGTGCGTTTTGTCAAAGGATTAGCCAACTACATAAAATAGTGACATATGTTCCTAACAAGTGAATCACATATGTCCTAAACAATTTCCCCTTTTGGCAATCTGTGACAAAACCACAACAAACAAATGAACATATGAGAGAAGTCATAAATCACTCAACTCATACTCACTTGTTTTACAATAAAATCTATCCTAACACAAACTCTTGAAAAACTTTGCAAGAAGAGAGTTTATGGCAAGTAGACTTTAACAACCTGTATTTCTGAAACACTTTAAACAAAACTCATCAAGGCAACTTTATGTGAAACAGAAATAATAGATTGTATACAAATAATAAGAAACATGTGTATGAAGAAAGAAAAGAAACAACACATGTAAAGATAGGTGAAAGAAAACATACATCATCATATAAATCAAAGATAAGCACAATGTATGTTAACATGGTCACAAGACCCAAGGTACAAGAAAAAGGAGGTAAGCTCTCCCCCTAACAAGATGAAACACATCTCCCCATAACAAAAGAATGTACTTCTCCCCCTAACATGTAGAATCTAATAAAAGAAATCACATTCACAATTTCTCCCCCTTTTTGTCATGATTGACAAATGGTATAAGAAGCTAGAAAACTTTACCCGAGAAACAAAATGATTATCAAGGATGATTAAGGGGGTACAAAAAATCCATATAAATGCATGAATGAAATGAAACAAGATGCTATGGATAACAAGATAATAGAAAGATACAAAACACACACACACACACACACACACACACACACACACACACTAAACAAGTTTAACCAATTTTATATTTCAAAAACAAGTTAAGACAGTTTAATGAGCATACATAAACACATGTAAACCTTGTGATGGCCAAATCACATTGTACCTACACATGTATCAAGAGTAGCAAAGAGTATTGCATGTTGTGTGTGAAAAGCATCGCAAGATTGCATAAGTGTATATATGTTATGACAATTTGAGATATGAGAAAATTACTTTAACTCACACACAATCATAACTGTTTGATGGGGACTATCACCTTCGAGGTACATCCTATTACTCCCATATCTCCTAGAATACACGCTTGCAATCATATTTAAAGCATTTTTGATCTTTTTGCTTTTTATTTTCTTTGCATATTTTCTTTTTAAGCATATCATGCATGGGCATATAAGAGATAGAAAAGAAATTCCCAACGATATTTGACATTCCAATTTTGCTATGCCGAAGCACAAAAATGTCATTGACATCACACTTTTGCTATGCTGAAGCATACAGATGTTTTATCATGATTGGCGGGCAACAGTGATGAGATGGTTATTTATGTCTTTCTCTTAGGATTTTTTAGTCCTACCCGTCAAAAAGAGTGATATGAGTATTAAGTATAAGAGATCACTTAACTTTACTCATCACAAACACGAGCCACAAAGCTCACTTGCTTAGTTGTGCATAGAAATGCTCATCTAAGCTGCAAAAGATACAAAGTTTAGAAAACTTTGTTTCTATGGCCATCCATGGTACACAAGTACCAATGTACACAAAACACACATTGTTTTTGTATTTTTCTGATTTTTTCCTCTTTTTATTTTTATTTTGAAAACAAAATAAAATAAAAACTAAACAACCAAACAAAAAGAGACAAATAACATGAAAGCATGAAAGAAAGATGCATATGCATGAAAGCATGATTCCAAAAACAGATAAGAAATCAAGCGAAAAGGGAGTCTTACTTTAGATAGAACGAATTAAAGTAGAGGACAAACAAAAAGACAATTAAGTCTTAGGCTCCTTTCTCACCCACACAGCACGAGCCTTTGGCCGTGAAGATGAAAAGTGTTAGGTTCTAAAGGTTTAGGAATTTATGTATTTAGAACTCTAATTTGTAATGTTGGCAAGCCATAATCAAAACAACATGTTTAGTCTTGTTAAAGTGTGCTCAAAGTTGTTCATTTATTGTAAAGTTGGAATCGAGAGACTGTAGATGTATTGGAGCATTTCGGTCTGGCTCAATCGATCGAAGAATAGATTCGATCGATCGAAAATTGCACAGATTGCATTTTTCTGCAGTTTTCCAACTCAGCCCTAACTCATTAAACGTTTAGGGTTTTATGTTTTTGCCCTAGGTATATAAGGCAAAACCTTAGCCACGTTTTTAGAGTTGCTCTAGTTGTATTGTTGCTCATACATTGCTGTTTTGTGTAAATCTCTTGTGAGATCTAGAGGAGCTTTCCTTTACACAAAACTTAGGGTTTTCAAGATTGAGATTACTTCAACATCTTAATGATCAACTTGGTTGCTACCTTTGAAACTTAAAGAATATCAAGCGGGGGTGCTTGTAGCTGATTGAAGAATTCAAAGAAAGAAGGAGTCCGTGGATTCGGAGCTTGCACGTGGTCGTATCAATAAGTTCTACTGGTAGGTAGCACTAGGAAGTTGAGCGGGGAGCTTGTAGTCCTTTTATAAGAACTTCAATTCTTTCATAGTGAATTCTTTTTTGCCTTGAGGATCGGTGGGTCAAATCCTCCCCAGGTTTTTACCGTGTGGCTTTTTGGGTGATCATATCATTGTGTCTTTTATTATTCCGCTACTTTATATTTTTGATATGATTATTTGATTGCTTTAACCTAGTATTGCATAATTTGACTAAGTAACAACTTGGCTAATTAATCGAGGCTAACCAATCTAATTGTGGTTTAAGAGGTCTAAATAACCTAACAAGTGGTATCAGAGCGGGTAGCTCTTCTGTTGTAGATCTTTTGATCTCTGAGCTGATCCTTGACCCCTGTTGTCATGGAAAATTTGAAGTGTCTTTCTGATCATGTTTCTGCTCATGCTTCTGTTGATTTTTTTGATGCTTTTGAAACTCTTCGTAAGGAATTATCTAAATCTTTAAAAATTTCTAAGAAATTCAAGGAAGAGTTAAAATTGGCTAATCTTGAAAAAGAGGAATTACTTGTTAGATTAGATGAATCTAATAAAAAGAATGAATTTTTGAGAAATGAAATTTCCTCTCAAGATGAGAAGATGAAAAGCTTGGAACAAGAGTTAGTTGAATCTAAAACTAAAATTGAAAATTTGACTAGTACCAAGCCTACTGTTGATAACAGAAGTGTTTCTGTTTCTCTTAAGCCTAAAACTGAAAAAGTTTATATCCCTCATTTCAAGAGGAATAATAAAGAAAAGGCTTATTGTGCTAGGTTAGACAAAGGTAAAAGTTCTGATGTAGACGCTGAAGTTTCTAAACCTAAGTCTAAACCTACTATTAAAGAGCATAATAAACCTGTTTTTGTGCCTACTTGTCACCTTTGTGGTGTTCTTGGTCATATTAGACCAAATTGTTCTTTGTTAAGGCAAAAACCAAAATCTGAGACTAGATTTGCTGTTATGAATACTGATGTTCCTAAATTTGTTCCTGTTTGTCACTTTTGTGGTGTACGTGGTCACATTCATCTTAATTGTCATAAATTGAAACTTAAGCATTCTGTATGTCAATCTAGGATATGTGATGATATTTCTCCTGCCATAAGTCCATATAAATTGTTTCATATGCTTTTGAAAAATTTAAGCTTGTTGGCTTGTGAAAGGAATTTGCAGGATTTTAGTTTGTCTCAGAAGATTGGTGTAATTCCTCAAATACACTTTGCTTCTCATGGATTTTCACCTACAAAGCCAAAGAATCGTGCTATATGGGTGAGAAAAGATCATTTAAGGTGAGTGTTGCTAACTTGTCCCTGTTTTAATTCCTTCTATTGTTTGTGGACATGTCTTGTTTCAGTTTTTGGTTGTTTTGTTTTTTCTAGGTTGTTTTTTTTAAAAAAAAAATCCATAAACATTGAAAATTTTCAAAATGGCAAAAATATTTTATTTTGTGTCTTGTTTTATTTTTCTTGAGGATTACATGAGTTTTAATATCTCTCTTGATTTAGAACATGCTTGACATTGTGGAGAAACTTGAATAATTTATGCTAAGCTATGTTTGACTTTATGTACTAGTTTGTACATGTACTCATGGGTTAATTAAGAAATTGATATTTCTTGTTTGTGTACCCTGTACAGCTTAGTAAAGCATTGTCATGCATTGCATTTGCATTGTTCATTTAGCACAATGTGTGTTTTTTGTTTTTGGTCATAAATTTTTTTCAAAATCTCAACAAGTGGTTATAACGTTTGTTAAAACCAAAAATATTTTTGTGTTTTGCATTATTTTTTCTTGGATTTGAAATCAAGGTTGGCCATATTATTTTTGCATAAAAAGTTTATGTACCTTGTTTAGCTTGGATGAACTTATTTATTACACTTTACTAGTTTGAGCTTTGTAGTGCATGTTGTGTGGGAGATGTTTATAGTTGTTGATCACTTTGTCTTTATCTTGAAGTCACATGTTATTTCACTGTCGGACTTGATCCTTTTGAGAAAGGCATAAATAACCATCTCACCACTATTCACTAGCCAATCATGAACACCTTAGTGCATATCATAAGATTTTGTACTCGAGAAAGTGTAGCACATGCACAAAAAGAACATAAGGTGTAGCCTCGGTTTAATTTCTTAATGCTTAAAATTGGGGTGTACTATTAGGCTTGATGCCAAATCACATAATTAAAATTGGTGTGTATATTATGAGGCAAAAATTTAAGAAACTTACATGATTGTAAGCTTTTGTTCTAGGAGATGTGAGAGTTATAGGATGTAATTCTTTAGGTGATAATCTCTTTTAAATTCTATGTGATGAATTGTGTAGACTTTGTGTTTGATTGCTATTCACATATCACCTCACATGTACCTCAAGTTTTTGCTAGTATCACACACTACACAAGTTACTCTTTGTTAAACACTGTACATGCTAGTGTGTGTGTTTTTGGTTTGACCAACCAAGTTTGAAAATATCTTGAGAATTGTGCACAACATATTTGTTGCTTAAGAAATTTCAATGGGAGAATGATTGAAACTTGTTTTTGAGAAAATTGGGTTTAACATTTGGGTTAAAAAAAAAAAAAAAAACATTCCATCTCATACTCATGCATTTTTTTTCATTGTTCAAATGCTTTGAGGAGTTATTTTTTAAAATTCGGTTTGTGTTTTTCAAAACTGTGTTTTTTCTCAAAATTTTTGTGAGCCTCTGCCCAATTCGATCAATCCATTCTGATTTTCGATCGATCAAAAAAATGCTTTAATTTGTTTCAAAATGACTGTTTCATTTGATCGATCGAATGTAATTTTTGATTAATCGAAGATCGTGAAAAAGCTTTTTTAAAAGATCAGATTTGACTTTTTCAAACACTTTTTCAAACTTTTTCTTTCTCTCTCCGACGAGGCAAGGCTCCACAATCAAATTTTTGTCGTTTCCCTCCGAAATTTTTGCAAGGTTTCTCTTTCCTCAAGCCGGTAAGACACTTTTACCCTTTCTTTTGAATTTATTTTCATGATTTCATGCATAAATCCATGCATTTGAGGGAGATTTTCAAACTTAGCATTTTTGGGATTTTCTATTGATTCAAGCCCTATTTTGTGCAATTGATCATTGGGTTTTTGTGGGGACACGTCATAAACATAATCCTTACCTGTTAATTTGATCAATTCTGAGTTTGGTGAAAAATTGAAAAGTCTAGGGTTTGTTCTTGATCCGAATTGGGATTATTGTGAAATTGAGTTGAATTTGAAGAAATTGGCTTGTTGTTTTGATGAAATTAGGCATTATAATCTATGTGATGTGTTTTGTACTGCCCAATTCATCAATTTGTTTAAAAATTTCAGCAAGTGGTTTTCAATTTTTGGTGTTTTTGATAGAAATTCCCTGCTCAAGCCAATTTTGTCAAATTTGATCTCAATTGAACTTAAATTTTTTTTGCTGCATTAGTACATGCATCATGGCATTGTATTTATTCATGCATCATATAGATTTCTATTCTATTTTTTTTTTTTTTTTTGTGCTAACTTGCAGTCTGCCCTTGGTTTTGTTTTATTCTTTTTGGTTTTTCCTTGTGTCTTTGTCCTTTCCTTAGCATCATGCCTAGGAAGACTAGAGCTCGTAGG
This sequence comes from Quercus gilva, assembly GCA_023621385.1. Classification (NCBI taxonomy): domain Eukaryota; kingdom Viridiplantae; phylum Streptophyta; class Magnoliopsida; order Fagales; family Fagaceae; genus Quercus; species Quercus gilva. Next base: position 60,229,584 of record CM042477.1, read on the forward strand.
TCTATTCCCTCTCCTTCTCCTCCCTCACCTTCCTTTAATAGTGAGAGGTTTCCGAGTGAGAAAAACCAAGAAACTTTTGAGAAGCTGAATCTTCAGAGGAAGATTTCAGCTGAGCGTTCTGTTATTCTAGATGAGGTTGATCCTGCCATTAGGGCAAATTTTGAGCGTAGGGGCTGGTTACCCTTGTTGGATGTGTCTGATCCTCCTCCTCCTGCTACCCTGATTAGAGAGTTCTTCTCGAACATCTCTATCCGCGTCTATGATTCCAACACTCTAGTTTAGAGTTGGATACGAGGCGTAGAGTACTCCATTACTCCTCAGGTAGTGGCTGATGCTCTAGGGGTGCCTTTGGTTCGTCATCCTGTCTATCCTTATGCTGTGTCTCCCAAGTTGAGTGATGTCTTGTCTTACATCACTGGGACTACTGTCCAGTGGGGTTCTGATCCTAGGATCACTTCTGCTGAGCTCTCCGGGTTGCACTATCTGTTCTTTAGGATAGCCTGTCATTCCATCTGGCCCATCTCTCATGTTCACACCATTCCTCTTGAGAGATGTGTATTTTTGTACGCTCTGGTTACTGATGCTCCTATTAGTTTTCCTCATCTCTTTCTTCGTTCTTTAAACGATGTTTATAGGAGTTCATCTACTACTCATGCTCTTGTGCATCCTATTTTTATTCATAGGATTTTGCTTTATCTTGATCTTAGTGGCTTCCCTTCCTCTGAGCCCGTTCATGTGATTGCTCCCATAGGTGCGTCTTTTCTTAGACAAAGGGTCACTCATCTTTGAGCTGGTTCTAAACACCCTAGGCCTAAGCCGTCTAGTAGTGCTCCTCCTCTTCCTTCTTCTTCTACAGGTCCTGCTGGTGAGGATGTTCCTAATCCTGCTAGTGATGTTGATGCTGCTATTCCTCCACCTCCTTCGAATGACTTCGATGTTCGTCGTACCTTGGAGACTGTCAAGACCGTTCAAGCAGCTCATGGTCAGATTTTGGTGGACTTGCTAGATGAGATTCGTGCTCTGCGAGCCGACTTTGCGCGTCTTCATTCACCCTCACCACCTCCTTTTGATGGCGACTTGTGATTGCCCTTTGGCATTCCGTCACAAAAAGGGGGAGTAGAGTTTTTGACTTGTAGAGGAGCTTTTGTAGTTAGGGGGAGATTTTTTTTTGTTTTGTTAGCTTGTGGAGTTTTTTTTTTTTTTTAGATTGTATCTAGGTGCTTCACTTTGTATATCATTTTTTTTTTTTGGATATTCATGTTAGGGGGAGTAACATTGATTGATATATTGATATACATGATTTTTATTTGATTCTTGTTGTCTCATGATTCACTGCTTATTGATTTATATTTATGAGTTGTTCATTGATATATGTCTTTATGCTGTGTTGTGTGAAACTTACAAGAATGTTATACCTATGCTTTACTCTTTTCTGTCACACATGCGTTTATGTGTTTGTTGAGTATTTCAGGAATATACAGGTTGATTCAACAAAGCTGCTGTCTACACTTGCAACCGATGGATAGTAGTTAGGGTTGAATTTGAGTTTATAAGGTTTATTTTTGTAAAGGGTTTTTTACTTGTAAAACTTTGAGCTTTTAATTTGTGTTTTGTCACGGATTGCCAAAGGGGGAGTTTGTTAGGTTCTAAAGGTTTAGGAATTTATGTATTTAGAACTCTAATTTGTAATGTTGGCAAGCCATGATCAAAACAACATGTTTAGTCTTGTTAAAGTGTGCTCAAAGTTGTTCATTTATTGTAAAGTTGGAATCGAGAGACTGTAGATGTATTAGAGCATTTCGATCTGGCTCGATCGATCGAAGAATAGATTCGATCGATCGAAAATCGCACAGATTGCGTTTTACTGTAGTTTTCCAACTCAACCCTAACTCATTAAACGTTTAGGGTTTTATGTTTTTGCTCTAGGTATATAAGGCAAAACCCTAGCCACGTTTTTAGAGTTGCTCCAGTTGTATTGTTGCTCATACATTGCTGTTTTGTGTAAAACGTGGTCGTGTCAATAATTTTTCTACTAGACCAAGCAATAGGATGTTAGTGGTCTAAGTCGCTATTATATAAACTTCGATTCTTTCATAGTGGATTCAGTTTTACCTTGAGGATAGCTAGGTTAAATTCTTCCCAGGTTTTTCACCGGTTTAATTTTCTTGGGTTATCATATCGTGTGTTTTTAATTTTCCGCACTTTGCATGATATGATTGTTTTGTGTTAACCTAGAACTATTTAATTTGACTAAGTAATCACTTGGCTAATTAACTAGGTTAATTTGGTTGGGTTTTAAGGGGTCTAAAAATGAACAATTTTCGATTGAACTCAATTCTTTCCTAACTATTTGATTGACCCTTTTGGGTTATTGATTCTCTCTCTCTCTCTCTCTCTCTCTCTCTCTCTCTCTCTCTCTCTCTCTCGTATATATATATATATATATATATTTGTGTGTGTGTGTGTATGTGTGTGTGTATCTTCCACGGTCATTTTTAGTCAATATTTTATTATTGGAGCTTTGGATTTCTGTTTTCTCTAGTTGCATTATTAGAGTTTGCTTAATCCTTGGGGTGATGCATTTGCAGTGCTTTAACTAAGGTTGATTTGATTTTGTTGCTTAATCCTTTTGTGTTTTTCAATTAGCTCATGCAAAAAGTCATTACCAACTTCATTAAGGGTTTGCACTTTTATGTAGTGCTTGTTCATCTATCCTATCATCTAGTTTTTGTTGATGTTTTCTTGCTTTTATTTGAATTAGGTTATCCCGTTATGGTGGAAACTCCATGTCCAGTTTGGATTGCCACTTATTTTCTGTTTATAGGAGGCATGATTTTTTGTTGTTTTTCCATCGAGTCTCATTTGGCAATATGCTCTCTTTTCCTATCATATTTGTTTATCTCTCCTATGTGCATAAGAATTTTGAGGATCATTTTTTGCTTGTTTTAATTCTTTCTAATATTTGGGTCCTTCACTGCTTTTGCTAGGTTTTGATTTCGAAGTGGATTCTAATATCAAATTCACAGGCTAAGCTAACAATGGCTCTTATTAGCTCCCGAACAAGCATCTAGACATTATTACTACTTCTACCTTGTCTATGGAATGGTTTATTTTGGGCTTATTACTATATAACCTCTGTTTATTATTCAATTTCCGTTGCCTAATTTTAATGTCTATGCAAAGTCTTCTGCAGTGGTATGGGACCAGATTTTCGAGTTTTGGTTTGAAAAAGTAGGAAGCAGGAAAAACAATATCATAGATTGTGTAGAGTATGTGGTTTCCATTCCAATATTTTGCTAAGTTTTGGTATGACATATGTTTATCATCTTGATGCAAGCTATTATAAACTATTTAATCATCAGCCTGTTCCTTGTTAATCTACTGCCTTAGGTGTAAAGCTGACTAGTATTTTGCACACAAATCACAAAATCAAGCACACAAAATACAAAATTTCAAGAATTTATCCTCTTTAATTACCTTGGTCATATTGCAAATGTGGGAACCAAATTGATGCCAAGTTTTGGGAAGTGGTTTGTGCCGAGCATGGCATTAATTCCACTAGTAGCAGTTATAGTGACTCGAAACTTCAACTCAATAGGGTTAACATGTACTACAATGAAGCGAGTTCTGGTAAATTTATGCCTCGTGCTGTTCTGATAGACTTGGAGCCTAGGACCATGGACAGCTTGAGGTCCGGTCATTATGGCCAGATCTTTAGGTTGGACAACTTCGTTTTAATTCTTTCTAATTTGATGTTTGTAATGTTTGATTTGAAAGGTGAAATGGGTCAGTAATGTTTGAGGGTTATTATTTTTCCACAATTTTTTAGCTTTTTGAAAAATGTTTTTGTAATAATGTGTGTTTGTTTTTTTTTTGGGGGGGGTTTAGGGTTTCAGGTGTGTCACTCATTGGATGATGGAACTAGGTCTGGAATGGAGATGCTTTTGATTTCGAATATTAGGGATGAGTACACGTTTTGGCCTTACTGAATTATAGTTATGATGATAGACTAACTTTCTTGGTTTGTTGATAGTATGAAATAAACACAGCCTAAAAGATCTAATTGTTGGAAAATTTACTAACATAGCCTGCAAGTTTTTTCTAACTGTTTGTTTGCACTGCCACTTTAATGTCCATTTTAATTTCCATGCAGGTAGATGCCACTTTGGTTCTCCTTGGAAACATAATTTTATATGTGAGTGCCAGAACATGTATCCTCTTAGATTGTGTTTGTTAGGTTCTAAAGGTTTACGAATTTATGTATTTAGAACTCTAATTTGTAATGTTGGCAAGCCATGATCAAAACAACATGTTTAGTTTTGTTAAAGTGTGCTCAAACTTGTTCATTTATTGTAAAGTTGGAATCGAGAGACTGTAGATGTATTGGAGCATTTCGGTCTGGCTCGATCGATCGAAGAATAGATTCGATCGATCGAAAATCGCACAGATTGCGTTTTTCTGTAGTTTTCCAACTCAGCCCTAACTCATTAAACGTTTAGGGTTTTATGTTTTTGCTCTAGGTATATAAGGCAAAACCCTAGCCACTTTTTTAAAGTTGCTTCAGTTGTATTGTTACTCATACATTGCTGTTTTGTGTAAATCTCTTGTGAGATCTAGAGGAGCTTTCCTTTACACAAAGCTTAGGGTTTTCAAGATTGAGATTACTTCAACATCTTGATGATCAACTTGGTTGCTACCTTTGAAGCTTAAAGAATATCAAGCGGGGGTGCTTATAGCTGATTGAAGAATTCAAAGAAAGAAGGAGTCCGTGGATTCAGAGCTTGCACGTGGTCGTGTCAGTAAGTTCTACTGGTGGGTAGCATTAGGAAGTCGAGCGAGGAGCTTGTAGTCCTTTTGTAAAAACTTCAATTCTTTCATAGTGAATTCTGTTTTGCCTTGAGGATCGATGGGTCAAATCCTCCCCAGGTTTTTACTGTGTGGTTTCCTGGGTGATTATATCATTGTGTCTTTTATTATTCCGCTGCTTTATATTTTTGATATGATTATTTGATTGCTTTAACCTAGTATTGCATAATTTGACTAAGTAACAACTTAGCTAATTAATCTAGGCTAACCAATCTGGTTGTTTTTAAGGGGTCTAAAACCGTTCAAGTGGTATCAGAGCGGGTAGCTCTCTTGTTAGAGATTTTTTATCTCTGAGCTGATCCTTGACCCCTGTTGTCATGGAGTATGGACACTCTCTTATTGTTCCTCCTCACTTTGATGGCAACAACTATGCTTATTGGAAAGTAAGGATGAAAGCATTCTTGAAATCAATTGATGATAGGGTTTGGAATTCCGTTGAATACGGATGGCAGAAGCCCACTACTCCTGTGAGTGAGTGGCAAACTTCTGAAAAAGAAGCAGCAGGCTTCAATAGCAAAGCTATGAATGCCATCTTCAATGCTGTTTCAATAGAGGAATTTAAGAGGATCTCAAATGTTGAGGTTGCTCATACTGCTTGGAAAATCCTCCAAACTGTGCATGAAGGCACAAAGGCAGTTAAGATCAATAAACTACAGCAATTGACTTCTAGATTTAAAAGCATTAGAATGTCTGATGATGAATCTTTTGATGAATTCTATGCTAAATTGAATGACATTGTTAATTCTGCTTTTAATTTGGGTGAAGTCTATGATCAACTTAAAATTGTTAGAAAGATACTTAGATCTTTAACTAAAGATTTTAGACCCAAAGTGACTGCCATTACTGAGAGTAAGGATGTGGACTCCATCCCTGTGGATGAGCTTGTAGGATCTCTTCAGTCCTATGAGTTTGACCTACCTAAAACTACCAAATCCAAATCAATGGCTCTTAAGTCTGTTGATGATGTTGAGGCTGGTGGATTTGATGATGAGCTCTCTACTACAGAGATAGCTTACCTTGCTAAGAACTTTAGAAATTTTGTTAGAAATACTAATAGAAGGGTAAGGAATACCAACACTGTTGAACCTAGAAACTTTAGAAAGAATGATCCCACTAAGGTTAATAACTTTGAAAAACCTAGAGAAAAAGTAGGTTAATCTTCAAATAATTCTTTGGGTTCTCAGTGTTTTGGTTGTCAAGGGTATGGTCATGTTAAATCTGAATGTCCTACTTTCTTGAGAAATAAGGGTAAAGCTATGGCTGTAACCCTTAGTGATAATGAGGTTTCTGATGATGAGTCCGGTTGTGACGAGGATGGAAACTTTATTGCTTTTACTGCTACTGCTGTAGTCAATGAAAGCATATCTACTGAGGAGAACCCTTCTGATGGGGAACTCTCTGAAGATGCAGATCTTCAAGAGGCCTATAACAAACTTTGCAAAGTTGCTGCAAAGGATGCTACGAATGTTGAACTTGGCCTAAAGAAAATTGAATCTCTTGAGCTTGAAAAAAAGAATTTGCTTGTAAAATTGTTTGATGCTAATGATCTTTCGAACAATGTGAAATCTGAGAATATGCTCTTGCTTGATAAAGTTAAAACTTTGGAACATGATTTATCTATTGCTAGATCTGCTAGTTCTAAACTTGATCAAATGCTGAGTGTTCAAAAGTATCCTTCTGACAAATCTGGTTTAGGTTTTGTTGAGAGCATCTCTGTGTCTGCACCCCATTCCACTATCCTTGTTCTGTCATCTTCTTCTGAACCTTCTGTGAGTGAGGTTGTGAGTGAAACTGCTAAACCCCTTGTAAGTGAGGTTGTTAAACCTGTAGAAGTTTCACTGTCTAAGAAGATTAGGGTAGATTTGAGAGAATCTAAACCTAAGGAGCCTACCAAATCTAAGAACAAGATGCATGGTAAACCTGTTTGGGTTTGTCATTACTGTGGAAAGTCTGGACATATTTGTCCTAATTGTTTCAAGCTGATAAGAGAGCAAACAGACCAAAAGTGTCTGTGCCTCAAGCACAAGATCCTATGACACTAATTGGTGAATTGGTAAAGGCGTTAAACCTTTATTCCAATCATGGAGTTGGGAATCACTCGAATGTGAATAAGAACTCCAATGCTCGTGGTGCATCTAAAAAGTTTTGGTTGCAAAAGACTCGAACTAACTGAGTCTTTCTGACATGGTCCTTATGCTTCATTGCTCTATTCTTTTATAACCATTGTTCTTTGGTTTTTGTGTTTTCTTTTGTTCTAGGACTTGCATTGCATTACATTCATGCATTTCATTCTAGGATTTATTTGTTTTCTCTTTTAATAAAATAAAAATAAAAAATAAAAAAAAGGGGGAAAAGAGAAAGCAAAGCTATGTTTGACACTATTTTTCTTGATTTTTGAAAACAAGGTTGGTCAATCTTTTTACACATGTCATGTCTTGTGTACCTTATTTAACTTTGATGAGCTTATTCATTGCACTTGACTAGTTGAAGCTTTGTAGTGCATGTTGTGTGGGAAAGATGTGTGTGATTTTTAATCACTTTGACTAAATCATGAAGTCATATGTTTTTGACTGTCGGACTTGATCCTTTTGAGAAAGGCATAAATAACCATCTCACCACTGTTCACTAGCCAATCATGAACACCTTAGTGCATATCATAAGATTTTGTGCTCGAGAAAATGTAGCACATGCACAAAAAGAACATAAGGTGTAGCCTCAATTAAATTAAAACTGGTGTGTACTATTAGGCTTCATGCCAATTCACTTAATTCAAACCGGTGTGTACTATTAGGCTTAATGCCAATTCACATAAATAAGAAGCAAAAATTCAAGAAACTTACATGATTGCAAGCTTTTGTTCTAAGAGATGTGAGAGTTATAGGATGTAACTCTTTAGGTGATAGTCTCTTTTAAATTCTATGTGATGAATTGTGTAGATTTTGTGTTTGATTGCTATTCACATATCACCTCACATGTATCTCAAGTTTTTGCTAGTATCATACACTACACAAGTTACTCTTTGTTAAACACTATACATGCTAATGTGTGTGTTTTTGGTCTGACCAACCAAGTTTGAAAATATCTTGAGAATTGTGCACAACATATTTGTTGCTTAAGAAATTTCAATGGGAGAATGATTGAAACTTGTTTTTGAGAAAATTGGGTTTAATAATTTGGGTTTTTGAAAAATCATTTCATCTCATACTCATGCATTTTGTTTTCATTGTTCAAATGCTTTGAGGAGTTAATTTTTAAAATTCGGTTTGTGTTTTTCAAAACTGTGTTTTTTCTCAAAATTTTTGTGAGCCTCTGCCCAGTTCAATCGATCCATTCTGATTTTCGATCGATCAAAAAAGTGCTTTAATTTGTTTCAAAATGACTGTTTCATTCGATCGATCGAATGTAATTTTCGATCGATCGAAGATCGTGAAAAAGGTTTTTTAAAAGATCAAATCTGACTTTTTCAAACACTTTTTCAAACTTTTTCTTTCTCTCTCCGACAAGGCAAGGCTCCACAATCAAATTTTTGTCGTTTTCCTCCAAAATTTTTGCAAGGTTTCTCTATACTCAAGCCTGTAAAACACTTTTACCCTTTCTTTTGAATTTATTTTCATGATTTCATGCATAAATCCATGCATTTGAGGGAGATTTTCGGACTTAGCATTTTTGGGATTTTCTGTTGATTCAAGCCCTATTTTGTGCAATTGATCATTGGGTTTTTGTGGGGACACATCATAAACATGATCCTTACTTGTTAATTTGATCCATTTTGAGTTTGGTGAAAAATTGAAAAATCTAGGGTTCGTTCTTGATCCGAATTGGGGCTATTGTGAAATTGAGTTGAATTTGATGAAATTGGCTTGTTGTTTTGATGAAATTAGGCATTATAATCTATGTGATGTGTTTTGTACTGCCCAATTCATCAATTTGCTTAAAAATTTCAACAAGTGGTTTTCAATTTTTGGGGTTTTTAATAGAAATTCCCTGCTCAAGCCAATTTTGTCAAATTTGATCTCAATTGAAATTAATTTTTTTTTTTGCTGCATTAGTACATGCATCATGGCATTGTATTTGTTCATGCATCATATAGATTTCTATTCTATTATTTTTTCGTGCTAACTTGCAGTCTGCCCTTAGTTTTGTTTTATTCTTTTTGGTTTTTCCTTGTGTCTCTGTCCTTTCCTTAGCATCATGCCTAGGAAGACTAGAGCCCGTAGGTCTGTTCCCTCTCCTTCTGCTCCCCCACCTTCCTTTGATAGTGAGAGGTTTCCGAGTGAGAAAAACCAAGAGACTTTTGAGAAGCTGAATCTTCAAAGGAAGATTTGGGCTGAGCGTTCTGTTATTCTAGATGAGGTTGATCCCGCCATTAGGGAAAATTTTGAGCGTAGGGGCTGGTTACCTTTGTTGGATGTGTCTGATCCTCCTCCTCCTGCTACCCTAATTAGAAAGTTCTTCTCGAACATCTCTATCCGCATCTATGATTCCAACACTCTAGTTAAGAGTTGGATACGAGGCGTAGAGTACTCCATTACTCCTTAGGTAGTGGCTGATGCTCTAGGGGTACCTTTGGTTCATCATCCTGTCTATCCTTATGCTGTGTCTCCCGAGTTGAGTGATGTCTTGTCTTACATCACTGGGACTACTGTCCAGTGGGGTTCTGATCCTAAGATCACTTCCGCTGAGCTCTCCGAGTTGCACTATCTGTTCTTTAGGATAGCCTGTCATTCCATCCGGCCCATCTCTCATGTTCACACCATTCCTCTTGAGAGGTGTGTATTTTTGTACGCTCTGGTTACTGATGCTCCTATTAGTTTTTCTCATCTCTTTCTTTGTTCTTTGAACGATGTTTATAGGAGTTCATCTACTACTCATGCTCTTGTGCATCCTATTTTTATTCATAGGATTTTGCTTTATCTTGATCTTAGTGGCTTCCCTTCCTCTGAGCCCGTTCATGTGATTGCTCCCATAGGTGTGTCTTTTCTTAGACAGAGGGCTGCTCATCTTCGAACTGGTTCTAAACACCCTAGGTCCGAGTCGTCTAGTAGCGCTCCTCCTCCTCCTTCTTCTTCTACTGGTCCTACTGGTGAGGATGTTCCTGATCCTGCTGGTGATGTTGATGCTGCTGTTCCTCTACCTCCTTCGAATGACTTCGATGTTCGTCGTACCCTGGAGACTGTCATGATCGTTCAGGCGGCTCATGGTCAGATTTTGGTGGACTTGCTAGATGAGATTCATGCTCTGCGAGCCGACTTTGCGCGTCTTCATTCACCCTCACCACCTCCTTTTGATGGCGACTTGTGATTGCCCTTTGGCATTCCGTCACAAAAAGGGGGAGTGGAGTTTTTGACTTGTAGAGGAGTTTTTGTAGTTAAGGGGAGATTTTTTTTGTTTTGTTAGCTTGTGGAGTTTTTTTTTTTTTTTTTGGTTGTATCTAGGTGCTTCACTTTGTATATCATTTTTTTGGATATTCATGTTAGGGGGAGTAACATTGATTGATATATTGATATACATGATTTTTATTTGATTCTTGTTGTCTCATGATTCACTGCTTATTGATTTATATTTATGAGTTTTTCATTGATATATGTCTTTATGTTGTGTTGTGTGAATCTTACAAGAATGTTATACCTATGCTTCACTCTTTTCTATCACACATGCGTTTATGTGTTTGTTGAGTATTTCAGGAATATACAGGTTGATTCAACAAAGCTGCTGTCTACACTTGCAACCGATGGATAGTAGTTAGGGTTGAATTTGAGTTTATGAGCATTATTTTTATAAAGGGCTTTTTACTTGTAAAACTTTGAGCTTTTAATTTGTGTTTTGTCATGGATTGCCAAAGGGGGAGTTTGTTAGGTTCTAAAGGTTTAGGAATTTATGTATTTAAAACTCTAATTTGTAATGTTGGCAAGCCATGATCAAAACAACATGTTTAGTCTTGTTAAAGTGTGCTCAAACTTGTTCATTTATTGTAAAGTTGGAATCGAGACACTGTAGATGTATTAGAGCATTTCGGTCTGGCTCGATCGATCAAAGAATAGATTCGATCGATTGAAAATCGCACAAATTGCGTTTTTCTGTAGTTTTCCAACTCAGCCCTAACTCATTAAACATTTAGGGTTTTATGTTTTTGCCCTAGGTATATAAGGCAAAACCCTAGCCACGTTTTTAGAGTTGCTCCAGTTGTATTGTTGCTCATACATTGCTGTTTTGTGTAAATCTCTTGTGAGATCTAGAGGACCTTTCCTTTACACAAAGCTTAGGGTTTTCAAGATTGAGATTACTGCAACATCTTGATGATCAACTTGGTTGCTACCTTTGAAGCTTAAAGAATATCAAGCGGGGGTGCTTGTAGTTGATTGAAGAATTCAAAGAAAGAAGGAGTCCGTAGATTCGGAGCTTGCACGTGGTCGTGTCAGTAAGTTCTACTGGTGGGTAACATTAGGAAGTCGAGCGGGGAGCTTGTAGTCCTTTTGTAAGAACTTCAATTCTTTCATAGTGAATTCTGTTTTGCCTTGAGGATCTGTGGGTCAAATCCTCCCCAGGTTTTTACCGTGTGATTTCCTGGGTGATCATATCATTGTGTCTTTTATTATTCTGCTACTTTATATTTTTGATATGATTATTTGATTGCTTTAACCTAGTATTGCATAATTTGACTGAGTAACAACTTGGCTAATTAATCTAGGCTAACCAATCTGGTTGTTTTTAAGGGGTCTAAAATTGTTCAGTGTTCTCACACTTTATTTGCATGGTGTGGCTTTCCAATAAAAAAAATTAATTTAGTATGATGTTGAAACGCTTCTGCTCTGTCATTACTAATTTCAGAATGGCAACATAAAATCCCTTTTCCTTGATCTCGTCTTTAATTAGCCTCCTTTCCATAAAAATTTATCATTTATGTTTCATCTACTTATTATTGATACTGTCCTTGTTAAACTTTGATTTTCTAATCATTCCTAGACATTTATAATTCTCTTATCTTGAAGTTTCTTTTGTAGTTTTTAATTCATATTAGTTTTGTTGTTCTTGCTTTTTGTAGAGAACTAACCCCAACTATAATTGATGTATTTGGTAGAAGTGGAGTAGCTTGCTACTTGCTCTTCTTGCCTGCCAATATGTGTTTGAAGAGATATTATTAATCAAATTTTTGTTGCATTCCTTCACATTGTAGCAGGGGTGATCAATTTAATGTAGATTCATTGATAGGATTAAATTTCCAACCTGTCTGAATTGGAGCAGGCAAATTGGTGAGCCAATTGACTGCTGTCCCTTTTTTTAGTGCACTGGTGGCCTTATGCTGGAAATAGCATACTTTGTCAGACATAACATTTCAAACACTCATTAAAAATGATTTTACCAGCTAATTAGTGTTTTTCATGTTGTTCCAGGATATGTGCTGGGGTTTATTGCCTTGTCTCTTCACGTGGCTGACTTAAGCAGTCCTAAATCATCAAGCCTTTGGCCGATTCCAGTTAGGATGTTAGCTACAACAATGGGAGGGGTACACAACCCCATGAGACTGTCTGAAATTATCTTAGAATCACATTCAAAAAACACATCTCGTATACATCTCCCAAGCAAAGAGAACTCCTTCCTCCGTGGCCTTTGCTTCTATCTCAAAAGGTCCCAATGGTTGGAAACTCAGTTTACTCATAGCTGCTGTAACTCTCCCCTCATTGTCTCTAATCACCACGCCTACACCAGCACACCGAACTTGATTAAAAATTGCACCATTCACAAGAACTAGTGAATGCCATCAGTGTAAGTGCATTTTACTTTGATTACATGTCAGTGGAAACAAATTCCTTTTGATTCTCCATGCTTGCTTCTTTATGGTCATTTAAATAGAAGGACTAAGGAGAAAAAATTTCGCATTACTCAAGTCATTTATATGTTCTGTCAATTTTAGTTGACAATTTAATTTACGTGATATGTGCAATAAACACTTTTATGTTTGGTACAAATGTGGATGTACTCATAAATTGTTGATTTTCCATTAAATGGCAGAAACCACAGTACGTTTTATTCTTGTGCAAGATAGAATTTGTTACCATGATGCGCTCATTTTAATGGTGGAGGGTTGAAATTTCCATCCAATATGGATTTACAGCTTATACAATGGCACTGCTATAACAACAGTAAACTAATCAACCTTTTAATTTTGATGGTTACATTCTAGAATTATTATATTGGACCTTTGTTAACATTGTGACATACATTGTTAGTTGTAGCCTATTGTTCTTTCTAAAACGCTTATCTCTTAAGGGAATTTTGCATAGGAAGTTGCGTGACAGTTTTGTGCCATCCTTGGGGAGGGCAAATGACAAAACTAGTTTAGTTAATTTGCAAAGTTGTACTTTAGGTTTAATGTAGGCCATACGGAGAGAGTGGAACAATGGAGCATTTAAAGGGTTAGAATGGTCAATGACGGGTTTTAAGATGCTTTTATTGTATTCCTGATGTGAAAGGATGACTGCTTTATCATCACATTCATGTTCTAATATGTTCAAGTTTCTTGATGATTGTAATTTCCCTTGATTTGACCGCTTGCATGTAATTCTTGTGTGCAGGGTGATGTTCATATTTTCCTATTCTTTAATCTCCAGTTACAAAGTTTTGGTTTGTCCTGCCTCATCATGATAAAAAGTTCTCTGATATCCCAAGAAGTTTCTTTTTGTGCTTTGTTGTGGAGTTTGGTAATACAATTTGAGTTTGCTAATACATCTTATTTATTGACCTGGGGTTTTTGCTTTATCATGAGGTGGGCTTCCAGGTGTGTGTAATAGATATAGTCCATAATCTTCCTTCTCTTTTACTGTCGAAATTATTAGATATTGATTTTATTTCTTTGTACATGTACTCGAAACAGTGTTAACTTTGTTGACCACTGTAGTTGAGGACATTGAATGCTCCGATATAGCTGATGTTATTGTTGAACTGAATCTTCTGAGTGCTTCAAAAGAAGGTAATGTAATTCTTTCATTCCTTTGGTTTGTTTCTAGCAACTCCAATACATAAATGTCATTAACACCTTCAACACTATCAATAGTATATCAAGATTAATATGCTTTTGTATAATAGTGAGCTTATCTACTGATGTTGCACAGTTGTTTTTTTATAAGAACTTTTGTCAACCAAGTATTGCAATTCTTTTCCTTTTTGTCTTTGGTGTGAGATTGAGAAAATATTGCAGGTTTACTGCTTGGTGTCTTGGAAAAGTTAAAAGTAATATCCTGTCCTTGAACCTTGATGACAATCCTATGTTGTGACTTCTTGATCGATGTAGGGAGATTGTTATCTTAGAGGTAATGTTGCACGTGTTCCAATTGGATCTCTTAGAGGTGATTGTTAGGAAACATTATCTAGGACATTAGGTGAACTACCCTGTTTCTTAAATTCTTCTCACCTTGATATACCTTTAGTAAAGCATGTAGTGTTGGTGTATCTTCTTCTATTAGTACTCTCAATCTTGTTAAGATACCAGAATCGTAATTAGATTGGTACATGAAAGTATCATCCTTAAATTGTGTTCGCCCAATTCCTTACCATTTGGAAGGACCATTGTATTAGCCTAAAACTTATGGAGACATAGGGAACGTCTCTCAATCCCTTAAAAAAACTCAGTTTTGCTATCACTAAGATCAAAGTTCACTAATTTTTTAATTTCCAGATGGATGATGAAGTCAACTTCGGTGTCAAGAATGAAAGAGTCCCCTCAAACAACACATCCTATGGGGTTCTTATTCTATCTCTGACTTTTATTTTCACTGATTTGAAAGGTAAATTAGATCTGTTATATGTTTTTAACTTTTACAATTTCAACTGGGTTTTGTTCTAAATTTAAATTAAGGAAAAAATATTTTTAAATATATTTGGTAATGGTTTTTTTTTTTTTTTTTAAACATGTCTCTATTGGATTTAAATCATTCAATTTCTTTCTCTATAGTGATGAAGTGGAATCTTTCTACATTCTAGAGTTTCTAATTTCATTAAAGCAAAGGTACTAATTTCTTTTCCTAATATTCACTTCATTTATGGTTTGCTGTCAATTTAAGAATTTTGATTCATAATCCTTTTCCTCTCAATTTGTTGAAATCGGGGAAAACCCTACACAATGAAATCCTGCCTAAATTTTAATGGTTGGTTATCTTCTAAACTTAATAATTTCATTTTAATTTTTAGGTCGTTGTTTTCCCTCTTACCTATTCTGTTATTTGTAAAGGGGAGTGAAATTTTAGGATTTTGAATATTTGCTCAAGGTTTTTTTTTTTTTTTTTTTTGCCATGAAGAGTTTTCTAATGAGCATATAAGTGACATGTGGTTTATGTGAAGGAAGCATTTTTCTACAATTGCATTCTTCATATCTTTTTGGTTCTTTAACCTGCTTCTACAACAATTTAAAAAAAAAAAATATTTAGTGATTCCAATAGTAGTGTCCTTTTGAAAGTTGTTTCATTGTTATAAACTTTATTATGTGTGTAACCAACTTGATTCTATTTTTTGGTTCCTAAGTTATTTGTTCTCATTTTTGTATTCTTTTTAAAAATTTAGATATGCATTGTAGCAGCTGTCCAACTTCTTTACATTTATTTTCCTCAAATTTCTTTTTGGGCCTTCATAATTACTCTAAACTGATATAATTAACTTGCTATTTTTGTACCATTTGTCTATACTGTTGAATATAAAAAAAAAAAAAAGGGCTACCTCATGCACACATATTGCTTTTCCTACATCCTGATGACAAACATCCTATACTACAGCAATTAATTTAGACATATACAACAAAATCACGTTGGCTTTTAGTGTTAATTGGAATTACCTTTATATTTGTTGGGTAATATGCTAGTTTGTTCTATTTTTTGTTTTGCAACCCCTGCCATTCTTAGTGCATGTTATAAATCTTATTTTGAGTCACTCTTTATTGTTATTTATCATAATCTTTTTAGCATTTTGCTTTAGGTTACCTAAGTTTTGACTATGCTTCTACCTTAACCACTTGTTTCCGATCTACTTTAGCTTTAACAATTGTTCGTTGGGGTTTTTGATTTTCTCTTTTATTTGCTTTATTTCAATTTAAATCTTGGATGGCAATTTTGGAAAATGATAACTATTTATTTCAAAGACAATATATCCATATAAAAAGTTGAATCCTCTAAGCTGGACTAATAATATGGGATGGATGCAAGCAGTAAGTCACAAGAAATAGGTCTCTTACGTCTGTTCATTTTGTTTAGAACTACTGATTTGATGGTTGACCAAGTTCTTGCAGTGCAAAACAAGAAGGAATAAAAGTATGCAAATCCCATTGAATTGAGCCAGTTTGTGGATTTCATCAAGCATGAAAAACTCTAAATTGAGACCTTCATTATCGGGCCAAACCAGTGTAAGTTTTCATTGGTTGACTGTGTCCTGCAATTTCAATGCTAATGTTCTAGAAAAACAAGTTCCTTTTTGATACCTTTTTTGCTTATATGTAATTGAAAATAATCTGAAGGTTTATTAAAATTTCTAGTTACAGTGATGTTTTGGCTTAGCTTGATTTTCAAGGGTCTCGTGGCTTTCATATAACCCCTTACTTTTCATGTTCTTTGAGCAACAACTCATATATCTTTTGATCTCTTGACATGGGCTTTGATCTAATATCTTCAAATCAGAGTTCAAGTTGGTAATATCACAAGTTTAAAAACATTTCTCTCTAAATATGTGAATTATCTCTCATTTTCTAGAATGTTATGGCTGCTTTGTTTCAAAGCCATTCCTCCTCTCAATGTTTTCAAAATTCAAATCACCTAAAATTTTGGCTGCCAATTAATATGTGCTTTTATTTGATCTCAGGTTCAAAAGATACAATCTCTCACATAAAATATTCAAGTTGTTCGATTCAGTACTCCACATTGTTTGAAAAGAGGCTGAAAATTGTGACTACCTTCAAGGTATAAAATTGTCATGTAATTTTATGTTTGTAACGTTTGATTTGAAATGTGAAATGGGTCGGTTTCAAGAAGGTAGAAGGTGTAGCACACATTATTTACAGGATGGTATACCCGCACTATTTGCAACCAAAGAAAAGGAAAGTAAACCCCAAGCCAATGGTCAAGATGAAGGTTGGTTCAGTTGTGTGGGACTTTGCTATGCAGAAGCAGCAACCTTTGGTGTGCTGCAAACTGTAAACTCATTACACAATGCAACTGCATCATCCTAGAAGATAGAAATTCATACAAATCTTGTGGCAACCAAGAGCACTTGAGGTCAAGTGCTTCTTAACAGGGAGAGTCTTGATGCAGGGAATTTCAAGTTGTTGCATCCTAATCCTCTTGTAAATATTTAGTTAGTTAGTTAGTTAGATGATTGCTTAAGCATTAGCGAACAGGATTTAGACACTTGTCAAGCACCTAGAAGGCTCCAATGCCAAACAAATAGTATAAGTACCACATTGTAGATACTTTGTGATTAGTTTTGAATGCAATTACATAGATTAGCCTAGTGCTATTTTCAAGAGATGGATTTCTATTAAGAAGGTTTTGACACACCTTGTTCGCTATTCTAACAACTCTCATTTCCTTGAATCAATTCTAAGCCTAAAAAGCAGCCCTCTTAGAATGTTGGGCTTTGTGGAGCCTAGTTTATTTTTGGCCTGTTTTGTAGCCCATTGTAACCTTGTAAGCAGGATATAAAAGCCGCTTTTATGATTAGGGTTTATTAATTATTGTTGTTGTGTTTCAGAGAGAGTGAGAGAAACACTGTAGCCGCACTTTGTATTTTTTCCCTGATAATAGTGAAATCCCTACAACTCTGTGGACATAGGCAAATTGCCGAACCACGTAAATACTGTCTTGTGCGTGTGATTATTTTCTTTGGCGTGTGTTTTCTCTATTTTTTTTGTTTCTCACAGGTTGGGAATCGAGTTGAATTCCCTACAACTGGTATCAGAGCCTAGGGTTAGGTTTGAGTGGGAGCAATGGCAGAGGAAGCAGGAAAGGCGTCTGGAATAGAAAAGTTTGATGGCACAGACTTTGGATTTTGGAGGATGCAAATCGAGGATTACCTTTATGGGAGGAAGCTGCATCTGCCGTTTCTAGGGGAAAAACCTGAGGCTATGAAGGCTGAGGAATGGGCTCTTCTTGACAGACAGGTACTACGAGTTATTAGGTTAACTCTGTCTAGGTCTGTTGCACACAATGTTGTAAAGGAGAAGACCACAGCAGATCTGATGAAGGCTTTGTCTGGTATGTATGAAAAGCCGTCAGCAAACAACAAGGTGCATCTGATGAAGAAACTGTTTAATTTGAAGATGGCAAAGAATGCATCAGTAGCACAACATCTGAACGAATTTAACACTATCACAAATCAATTGTCGTCTGTAGAAATTGATTTTGATGATGAGATTCGTGCTCTGATCGTTTTGGCTTCTTTGCCAAACAGTTGGGAGGCAATGAGGATGGCAGTAAGCAATTTTACAGGAAAAGAAAAGCTCAAGTACAATGATATACGAGATTTAATTATGGCTGAGGAGATTCGCAGAAGAGATGCAGGTGAAACCTCAAGATCTAGTTCTGCCCTAAACCTTGAGACAAGAGGCAGAGGTAATAACAGAAATTCAAATCGGGGCAGATCAAAATCTAGAAATTCTAATCGGAACAGAAGTAAGTCTAGATCAGGCCAACAAGTACAATGCTGGAATTGTAGGAAAATAGGTCACTTTAGGAACCAGTGCAAAAGTCCTAAGAAGAATAATGAAGATGATTCTGCTAATGCTGTAACAGAAGAGGTACAGGATGCATTGCTTCTTGTAGTAGACAGTCCACTTGATGATTGGGTTTTGGATTCAGGAGCTTCATTTCATACCACTCCACACTGAGAAATCATACAGAATTATGTTATAGGTGATTTTGGTAAGGTGTATTTAGCTGATGGTTCAGCCTTGGATGTTGTAGGTATGGGAGACGTCCGAATATTATTGCCCAATGGGTCTGTTTGGTTACTGGAGAAGGTTCGACATATTCCTAACCTGAGGAGGAATCTGATTTCTGTTGGACAACTTGATGATGAAGGACATGCAATATTATTTGTTGGTGGTACTTGGAAGGTTACAAAGGGAGCTAGGGTATTGGCTCGTGGAAAAAAGACTGGTACTCTATATATGACCTCAAGTCTAAGAGACACAATTACAATTACTGATGCAAGTACTGATACAAGCTTATGGCACCGCAGGCTTGGTCACATGAGTGAGAAAGGGATGAAGATGTTGTTGTCAAGAGGAAAGCTACCAGAATTAAAGTCCATTGATTTTGACATGTGTGGAAGCTGCATCTTAGGAAAGCAGAAAAAGGTGAGTTTCTTGAAAACCAGCAGGACACCGAAGGCTGAAAGATTGGAGTTAGTACACACTGATTTGTGGGGGCCTTCTCCGGTTGCATCCCTTGGAGGTTCAAGGTACTACATTACCTTTATTGATGACTTAAGTAGAAAGGTATGGGTTTATTTTCTGAAAAATAAATCTGATGTATTTGAAACTTTTAAGAAGTGGAAGGCCATGGTTGAGACAGAAACAGGTTTGAAAGTAAAATGTTTGAGGTCAGATAATGGAGGAGAGTACATAGATGGAGGGTTCAGTGAGTATTGTGCTACACAGGGAATTAGGATGGAAAAGACCATTCCCGGAACACCACAGCAGAATGGTGTGGCTGAGCGCATGAACAGAACTCTCAATAAGCGTGCTAGGAGTATGAGGTTGCATGCTGGACTACCAAAAACTTTTTGGGCTGATGCTGTTAGCACTGCAGCTTACCTGATAAATCGAGGGCCATCAGTTCCCATGGAGTTCAGACTTCCTAAGGAGGTTTGGAGCAGTAAAGAGGTAAAGTTTTCACACTTAAAAGTTTTTGGTTGTGTTTCTTATGTTCATATTGATTCTGATACTCGTAGTAAACTTGATGCTAAGTCTAAAATATGTTTTTTCGTTGGCTATGGTGATGAGAAATTTGGCTATAGGTTTTGGGATGAACAAAACAGGAAAATCATCAGAAGTAGAAATGTGATATTTAATGAACAGGTTATGTACAAGGACAGGTCAACTGTAGTATCAGATGTTGCAGAGACAGATCAAAAGAAATCTAAGTTTGTCAACTTAGATGGATTGATTGAAAGTACTGTCCAGAAAAGGGGTGAAGAAAATAAGGAGAATGCAGATTCACAGGTAGATCAGAGTACACCTGTAGCTGAAGTCCGCAGATCTTCCAGAAACATTAGACCTCCACAATGTTATTCACCCGCTCTAAATTATCTCCTGTTGACTGATGGTGGTGAGCTAGAGTGTTACAAAGAAGCCTTGCAAGATGAGAATTCAAGAAAGTGGGAGTTAGCCATGAAGGATGAGATGGATTCCTTGTTGGGGAATCAGACATGGGAACTAACTGAATTGCCAGTAGGAAAGAAGGCTTTGCACAACAAGTGGGTATACAGAATAAAGAATGAGCATGATGGTAGCAAATGTTACAAGGCCAGATTAGTTGTTAAAGGGTTCCAGCAGAAGGAGGGCATTGACTACATAGAGATATTTTCTCCAGTTGTGAAGATGTCAACAATTAGACTGGTATTGGGAATGGTGGCTGCAGAAAATTTACATCTTGAGCAGTTAGATGTGAAGACGGCATTTCTTCATGGTGATTTGGAGGAAGACCTTTACATGATTCAGCTAGAAGAGTTCATTGTTCAGGGACAAAAGAATCTAGTTTGCAAATTGAGAAAGAGCTTGTATGGCCTAAAACAAGCTCCAAGACAGTGGTACAAGAAATTTGACAGTTTTATGCATAAAATTGGGTTCAAAAGATGTGAAGGTGATCATTGTTGCTATGTCAAATTCTTTGACAATTCTTATATCATTTTACTGTTGTAAGTGGATGATATGCTCATTGCAGGGTCTAGCATTGAGGAGATTAATAATCTGAAGAAGCAATTGTCAAAACAGTTTGCAATGAAGGATTTGGGAGCTGCAAAGCAAATCCTTGGTATGAGAATCATTAGAGACAAGGCTAATGGTACATTGAAACTTTCACAGTCAGAGTATGTGAAGAAAGTTCTCAGCAGGTTCAACATGAATGAAGCTAAACCAGTAAGCACACCCTTGGGTAGCCATTTCAAACTAAGCAAAAAATAGTCACCAAAGGCAGAAGAAGAAAGGGACCATATGAGCAAGGTGCCCTATGCCTCAGCTATTGGCAGCTTGATGTATGCTATGGTGTGTACAAGGCCAGACATTGCACATGCAGTGGGAGTTGTGAGCTGATTCATTAGTAGGCCTGGAAAGCAGCATTGGGAGGCAGTCAAGTGGATTTTGAGATATCTAAAGGGTTCATCAGATACATGTCTTTGCTTCACAGGTGCAAGTTTGAAACTGCAAGGTTATGTAGATGCTGATTTTGCTGGTGATATTGATAGTAGAAAGAGTACTACTGGGTTTGTATTTACTCTAGGTGGTACAGCTCTATCATGGGTTTCAAATCTGCAAAAGATTGTTACTTTGTCTACTACAGAAGCTAAGTATGTTGCAGCAACTGAAGCTGGAAAAGAGATGATTTGGCTACATGGTTTCTTAGATGAATTGGGTAAAAAGTAGGAGATGGGCATTCTACACAGTGACAGTCAGAGTGCAATCTTTCTTGCCAAAAATTTGGCTTTTCATTCAAAGTCGAAACACATACAGACAAAATACCACTTTATCCAGTACCTTGTTGAAGATAAATTGGTAATACTTGAGAAGATCTGTGGATCTAAGAACCCAGCAGACATGTTGACTAAGGGTGTCACTATTGAGAAGTTGAAGCTGTGTGCAGCTTCAATTGGCCTTCTAGCTTGAGGACAGGAGGATGAGTTGCAGGGATGAAGGATTGCTTTTGGAGGATAGCGGCTGATGTTGATGATTGAACTAGTCTCCAAGTGGGAGATTTGTTGGGCTTTGTGGAGCCTAGTTTATTTTTGGCCCATTTTGTAGCCCATTGTAACCCTGTAAGCAGGATATAAAAACCGCTTTTATGATTAGGGTTTATTAATTATTGTTGTTGTGTTTCAGAGAGAGTAAGAGAAACACTGTAGCCGCACTTTGTATTTTTTCCCTGATAATAGTGAAATCCCTGCAACTCCGTGGACGTAGGCAAATTGCCGAACCACGTAAATACTGTCTTGTGCGTGTGATTATTTTCTTTGGCGTGTGTTTTCTCTATTTTTTTGTTTCTCACAGGTTGGGAATCGGGTTGAATTCCCTACATAGAATCCTTGCATTAGTTCTAACATCCTGCAAGAAAATAAGAACCCACATTGGTCTAAAACCAAATTGGAGAAGCACTTTCTAAAGTAAAATTACATGGCTGTAGTAATAAGATTCAGAACTTCTCGTGAAATTTCCTTTAGACCTCAACTGTTATGTTTTGAATTTTGTATAATTGGATGTTGATGTGATTTGTTTTGATAATTCAGGTATTTGTTGGATTTGTGTTTTAGAGTTTCTATTTTTGTATTTTTTCCCCTATTCCTTTAGTTTTTGTGAGTTAGATTTGCATATGCTCTCGCTTTTTAAAAAATTCTTATAGGATTTGCAATTGGGAAATTTGCTTTGCAACCACATTTTCATCTTTTGTTTTTATTTTTTCTAGATGACTATATGTTTTGTTGTCAAATATTGAGTTTTAAAAAATTTATTTTGACTTAATAATTTGTGGGTTGGCAGGGTAGAAAAAGAATTGTTTTTGCAGAATTGGTTTAAAATTGCCACAATTAGGGTGAGATACAAAAATCTGCATGTGGAGGCAGAGTGTGAGGTCGTTCATGGTAAGCCCCTTGATAGGCCACAAATTGAATGACCCCTTGTGATTTAAACTAATTAATTAATATAGCCAAGTTATTAATTAATCAATTTATCATGCAAACGATGGCAGCACAAACAAATCACCAAAACTAAATATGCAACGGAAAAATAAATAACTCGGTGATTTGTTCACGAATGGGGAAAACCCTAACGGCAAAAACCCCACCGGGTGATTTTCAGGTCACCACTCCCGAAACTCCACTATTATCAAATCAAGCGGTTACAAGTAAAGGAATCCCAAGTACCTTACCAACCTTTAGTTGAACCCTTACCCCAATACCCAATTGGACTTGATCTGTAGTGACAGTTTCCCCTTTTGATGCACGGCTCTCAAGTACATGACTAACCAGATGTGTGGATCCCAGTACGCGACTTCAAACACCAACTTTAGAAAGAGAGGTTGGTTGCAAAGTTCTTCAGTTCATCCTATGCGATGAAGATCTAGAAGATGCTTGGTCACAAAACCCTATGGTGCAAATACACAGCAACTTCTTCAGAGAAGATGAACTAGGTCAAGAACTTCGTCTTTGATCACAATTTGCTTGAACAAGGATTGCTCAATGCTTTAGCAACTTGTGTCTATGTTGACGGCTCTTAAAACACTCCATTTATATGTTTAGGGTTAGAAGAAAAGAAGGCCCAAAAACATATTCACGGATCCCAAGAAAATCATATTGAAATTCTGAAATTTTAAATCTCGACAAATAGCAGGTGTCGAGGTAGCTATCAAGAGGGTGTCGAGCTTTAAAAACTGTGCACTTCAGCTTGCTTTTTCTTGGACAGACTTAATGACTTCAACACTTGATCTTGAAACCTTGTTTCTTGAAGTATTAAAAACACCTAGAACTACCCAATTACAAGTAGAGTGCGTTTTGTCAAAGGATTAGCCAATTTACATAAACATTATGACATATGTTCTTAACATGTGAACACATATGTCCTAACACCCCTACCAACACTATGGAATTCTCTTATGTGGCTCTTTGTAAGTACTTTTATTTTCTTAAGAAGAAATGGCTATAATAAGCTGAAGATAAAAATTTTCAATTTATTAGTGAAAAGCATGCTAGTTGTTTGTTTAACTGGTTAAATATTTTATTTCCTGTATTGCTTCTAGTATCAAATATGGATGGGTTTTCTTGGTGTAAAAGATAATAAGTCTTGATGAAACTTCTTTGTGGGTCCATATGGGTGCAAACTCCATCATTCATAACTCGTCACATTGGCAAATCGTGACAAAGTTGTGGGTTCTAGCATTTTTGACGGAATCACTGACAAAAGTGCTTTGTTGGGACTTGGGTTTTTTTTTTACCGTTGGTCTATTTCTTTCGCTTTTGTTATAAAAATAATTTCATTTTCTTGATGTTCTCTTTGTTTGGTTAATTGGTACTGTCTTTTTGCTTTATTAAATTTTGAATGTCTTAATATTGGGATGTGGGGGTAAATTTCAATTTCATGTGGAAGTTGAGTTTAATATTAATGCAAAAAACGTATTCTTGCATGATACTAGGGACCTTGGATCAGACCTTAACGGCAATGGAGTAAAGCAAAAACTGTAATTAGTGCAATACTGCCACTGTGGATGGATATAATATTCTATTGAAGCATATGAATGGGATCTAAGCCATGAATGGGTCTCAAAATTGGGCCCTTTGTGTCCTTTTTATAAATATTGAAGATTACCAGTCAAGTTTTTAATTTTGTTTTAAAATTTTGTTGATAAAATATGATTAGGTGTTGGTCTTTAAATTTACGCTTAGTAGCTCAGGTTTGGATATGTGTTTCTTTTTGTAGATTAGATGAGAGCATTTTTTTTTTTTTATAATGATAGTTTAAGGTTTTGGAAATTCCCATTTGTTTTTGGGTTCTAAATCTGCATATATTATATTTATTTTATTTTATTTTTAACTAAACTAATGCAGGGAATGTGATGGGCTAGTTGTGCATGGTTTAGAAACAATGAAAGGCTGAGTTGCTTAGAATACATTGATAGGTACCTTTGCAAGAACACACGGTTCCAAATAGCACACAAAGGCTAACAATTCATTCAATTACTAAAAACTGATTTACAAAGAGCTTACATTCTCTTACTTATACTAGTTGTTTGGCATTGGCAGCCTCTAGATGGTTGACAAGTGTCTAAATTCTATAGGCTAATGCTTAAGAAATCGTCTAACTAACTAACTAACTAGTTACAAGTGGATTAGGATATAGACATATAGTTACTTGAAATGCCCTGCATCAGGACTCTCCTTCTTTAAAAGCACCTGACCTCAAGTGCTCTTGGTTGCTACAAGATTTGTACGAAGTTATAGGATGATACAGTTGCCTTGTATGATGACTTTGCTGCTGTTGCAACACACCAAAGGCTGCTGCTTCTGCACATCCAAGTCCCACACAAATGAAACACCCCGTAGATGCATCTTCATTAAGAGGACTCCCTTTCTTGAAAGCAAACTTGCCCTCAAGTTTGATTGACTTTTCAATTGTGAAACATGTACACCAAGTTGAACATTAAGTGTTTTACCTCGCTAATGATCAATCATGCATATTTTGACACTACAAGGCTTTATTCTTCACTGGTGAATCAACCTTCTTCATCTTGACCATTGGCTTAGGGTTTGCCTTCCCTTTCTTTGGTTGCAAAGAGTGTGGATGCACTAGCTTGTACATGTTGTATGCATTGCACCTTCTCCCCACAATAGCTTTATATAATTTTTCACATCTATGTAAAAGATGGAACCCATTCATGGCTACCTCCTCACAAAGAAAATAACCTTTATGCTATCATCCTCCGCTTCTTGCTTTTGAACTTGCATGACCTTTGTTGCTAATGATAAATCAATTTCCTCCTCAACAATAACAGTTGTTTCATCCATAGACTGATCATAGACAGGTTCAGCCACATATTTCATGCTATCACTCATTTCTTTCCCTTCTTCAATGTAATTATCAAAAATAGGTTGCCCCACATCATGATCCTCTGAATCTTCAACCAACAAATCTTTATCTTCTAACGCTTCTACCAGAAAGTCTAGATCTTCTATCTCTTCAACCACCAAGGTTTCACCCTTTGACAAAACAAGCTGGTTCTTGGCTGGTATTTTGGAAACTTTATTAGATCCAGCAGTATTTGACCCAATTTCAACATTCTTGGTTGGCTGCCTCCAACGCTTAGTGAAGTTTGATGCAGCACCACCACTTGGGTTGGTTCTTGAATTGAAAATGGCCAATTGTGGTCTCTTTGTTTGCTAAGTCTCAATTAACATTGCACTATTTGCTGCATCTGAATTTGTCCAACAGTTGTTCAAGTTGCTACAGTGCATTTGGATGTGGCTGTACAGAAAAATTTGCTTCCTGAGTTTCTGTTTTAGCGTCTCCCAAGTTTGAATCTTAATTTTTCCTTCTCTCAATCTTTGAATCTTCAACTACTCCCATCAAGATCTTGCCTTGCCTCTTAAATTAGTAGCTGCCAATTTAACTTTCTGGGATTCTGAAATATCATAACAAGCAAAGATCTCTTCAACTTGGCTAAGCCAATCCACAAACTCCTTATGATCCAAGCTGGCTTCAAATTCAGGGATTTCAATCTCAAATCTTGTCCCAATTCTGGTTTGGCATCTTTGGTTGAACGATCACAGGATTGTGGCCATACTTCTCATCTCCACCTAGGAATATGAACAAAAGGTTGTTCATAATCCTCCTTATATAAAGCTACACTTCCAGCAGTATCATGCTAGTAGTATTTCTATTGTATCTTCCTATCTCTTCTCAAAAGTTCAATCAAGGCTTGTAGTTGCCTCCTCAATAATTCCACTTCAACTTCTAAGCCATTTTGAACCCTTCTATACCTTGCTCCATTGGCTGCAATATCATTTTCCTCTACCACAAGAACAGCTTGCTTCTTGCCTTTATCGCTTACAAATTACAATTCTTTTCTGTACTGTGAAGATTATAACTTGTGTGCAAATGTCATGCTTGTAGGAACCAGTTCCTTTACGCAACTTGTAAGGGAAACTGTAGTTGTTATGCAAGAGTCCACTCAGTCTGGGTAATCAAAATATCTTTAATATGATATCAAATGTGTTACAATCATTATTCAATTTTGGTTGGTATCATTTGTAGAATTGTATTGAAATAGAGAAATGAATATTAGGTGTCTGGAAAAATTATTTGACTCCTAGTAGGTCACTTGGACTCTACATGGTCAACAATTGATGGCATCAAGCAGGCCAAGTGGTGGCTGGTAGCCAATGATCCGCAACGAGCATGTAATGATGACCTGCTAGGAATCAGGTGGACCTTGTGACATGCATGAGTTTGGCAAGGGTTCCTTTTAACTATTTGTGAAATTCTAATTGTTTATCAAGACTTTCTCAATTTATGTTTCAGCTAATAATTGTACTTAATATGTGTTCCCAGATTGGAGGAGAGCTTATGGACTTCATAATTGTGCTTCATGATTCAAAAGCTGTGAAGACATTTTGTAGTCACATGCATTTTTCTCTTGGTGCTGGTTATAGTGCTACAATAGGACCTTTAGGGAGAGTGCTAGAAGCAGATCTTCGTGCTGGAGATAGAGGTTCTGGAATGTGCTATACATACAGTTGTAGCAAAATTATTGTGTCATGATTTAAGTTGTGTGTGTGTCTGTAACTTTTGGTTACATGAATAATTAGAATCATACATGTATTTAACGTGCTATTATGCATGATGGCTTAACATGAAAAGAAAAAATGAAGATCTATAGAGGTTACAAAGTGCGAACCTTTTATTATAGTATCATTGGCTGTGATCTAAATGTTCCTAATATCCTTTTTTTTTTTTTTTTTTTTTTTGATAACGAAAAATTTTTTTAGAAAAAAGCAAAGCTAGTAGACCGGTGGTGCACTAAGAGAGTACAATCAATTCAATATACAATGATCAAACAAGTATAAGAGAGAAAAACAAGGGTGAGAGAGAAAAGTAGCACTAAATGTTCCTAAAATCTTGTTCAAATCTTTGGAATCTACTGACAATTGACATCCAAATGGCTAAGGATTTTTCTTTGGGCTCTTGAAAGCATGCCATAGGCTTCTTTTGTTCAATCATTTTCTGCTATTTGTTGATTTTGCTATCTCTTGAAAATGGAGAAAAATTATGGGAACATTGGAATTCGCTTCCTCATATGGTTCCTGCTTATGGCTTCATATCAATTAGTGACTTTAGTAAGCCTTAATCCAGTTGATTAAGGTTGGGCATTGGCTCAATGAATTGCTGGACTTAAAACTAAAGGAAATTGTTGTAAAAAACATCTTAAAGTGAATGCTAGCACATTAGTCGACACTAACCTACCTATATTCTAGTGTTTTATGGTAGAATTTCAATATTTAGATATTCACGTGTCTTTGTCCTGGCCTTTGGTGGTTTGGGGGGGGGGGGGGGGGGGGGGGGAAGGCATGGTTCTGTTAGGACAGTTTCCTTCAGGCAAGGGAGGTAAGATATATATATATATATATCATAGTTCTAATTTCAATAAATTGTGGATTATCTTGCATTTTCCTATGCGACCATAATAGCATTACTTAATTTATTCTTGTTGTTTTCGTGTTTGTTTTATATCTTTGATTCATTTAAGATTAAATCTTCTTGCTTGTTTTTATAGTAATCAACATCTTAAAGTTAAGTTTTGAACTGAATTGGAAGCATAAGGATTTTTTAAAGATTAAGAGCCTAAAATAAATGCAAATAGTGAAGAGACTTGAGGAAGATACGAAAATCTTTAGTTTCAGAGATCAGCCTTATATATATATATATATATATAGGGGGGGGATGGGGGGAGGGGGGAATGCAATATTCATTTTTGCAAGGTAGTGTTGCTTAAGGATGTTGTTTTCTGTACTTTTCCCCATTCTAATATGTTTTGTGCATTTGAAAGTAATTTTGCGGTAGCCTGAAAGTTGTTAACTGCTGACACTTGCAAACTATGGCAAGCACATTTGTGGGAGTGTCATTGGAAGGGGTTGTTGTTGCAACAAGGATGGATACAAATTTAGGTTTTTATTGTGATTCTTATCTCACCACATCAGATATTCTTCTTGGGATGGAGAGCAGACCAAAGGCTGTTGAGCCCTTGTATGCAGCACTTGAAGACCTATTCTCCAATCTACGGTGATAGTTCCAGTTGTCTACAATTTGGCATCTTTCTAATGATTGTGAAGCATCCCCATGAGCATTGGTGTAGATCACTTTTCAGACATGCTTGGATTTTGATACAGATTTCTCATCTTAGATCTATAACCGTAAAAAAGTTATTTCGGATTGTTTCATCTTCTATCTGTATAAAGGGGTATACTTAATGCCATAGGCAACTTAGTCTATTGTTTCTATCTTAATCCTATTCATCTGTGATTGTCAAACCGTTTAGTATAATATGATGTAAATGTACTAAGATTCATAGGGACTTGTACATGTATATATGCAACAAAATGGTAAAAATTAAATTTAGTTGGCATGAATAAATTGCTTTAAGTTCAAATATTACTTAATACTTATCAAATGGTTTGTCTAGTTTTTGGATGAGTTCATTTTCATTGGTTTGTTTTGTTTGAAAAATAAGTGGTGTAAAAGTACAATTGTCTACTAACTACATAAAAAGAACGCGAAGAGAAGGGTGTTTAGTTTGAGTATCACTCAAAACTCAATTCTCAAAATTCAATTCCAATCACTCAAAACTCTTAACTCATATCTCATTTCTTATTCTCTATTTTTCTCTTGACTTACCCAACAATGTGTTTGGCTCAAATATTTGCTATAGTTTTCAACTTAAGAACTCAAACTCAAAAAGGTAGAGCCCACATGAACAATAATAGTGCTCTTGTTGCCACACGCGTGATATTTTCTCTCTTCTTGTCCCTTCTTTCATTTTTTTTTCTCTAAACATGTCAAGTAAACTGTTAAAAGGCAGGTCAAAAAACATAGGCAAGCAAAAAGAAGGAAATGAGCTAATCAAACACTTAACAACAAATTGTTGGAACTATGGCTTTTTTTTTTTTTTTAATAATCAACAATCAATCAATATATATATATATATATAAAGCAAAGACCTCATGCAAGAGTGCATGAGGTCCTACCGAGTAGCACTCTAATTTTGTGTTTAGCATTTTTTTTACCTCTTTCATTAAGTTTTTTTTACTATTACCCAAAAGTTCACATTAACTTATTTTACTATTATCTCATTAATATCTCATTAATTGCATAAGCTTACACCACACCTTTCACTGTTCTTCATGTGTTTTAGCATGCCCACTATTTTAGTATTTTTTTAAAAAAAAAAACAAAATAAAATAAGTAAATACTAATAGTAATAACTAACAATATAAGGCTCTAGAGAAAGATAGAGAGACACAAAAATGTTGTGGATTGTTAAATGAAACGCACTATTTCACTATATATTACCAAAATAAAAGACTTGAAACTAACAAAACATTTGAAAAAGAGAGAAAGGGGAATCTAAGGGGTCACCACCTCTGTTATACTGGCCTCCCACCACCATCAAGACATTGAAACCCCTATGGGTAATTTAAAAAAAAAAAAAAAATTAGGGGATTAGGTATGATTTATGTTTAGGTAATTTGGTTAGTTAGTTTTTGTTTTGGGTATATAAGTAGAGAGAATATTTTGTGCAATGTAAAGTCATATTCTACAATGGTTTAATTTTAAATCATCTATAAGACATAAGTATACACACTTGCCCACACTATATCTTACTGTCGCACTATCGATGAATGGAACATAATCAGAGAGTTGGGCATACTTTTATTTCATAGTATGAAATATGTTAACACAACACAAATTTGTTGATTTTCATGGTCCCATTACTCTTTTGCATTTATCTTTGGTGTCATGATTTAAAAAAATAATAATATTACCTTAAGAATGCTACAAATATGCAATGAAGTTACTAAACTAATTTTTAATACCCCAAAATGTATATGTTTCTTTACTCTAATTTAGTTTACTTTTTCTTTATAATATATATACTACATTATCTAAAACCGTTGTACATAAAATATCACAAAATTATCTGTGCATCGCACAGGAAACTTACTAGTTTTATTAAAAAGACTAAGAAACAGATGAACAATCTGCCATACAAGCAAGCAGTAAGGGTGGGGGGAGATTATTGGAGCTAAAACAAAAAGAAACAAGAAAAGATAAAGCTAGTTTGGAAATAGTTCATATGCACATACATCACAAGAGCTAAATTTTGAACTAATACACATTGATACCCACAAATACCCATTTTGAAACAAACCCAAAACAAAAAGAATCTTTTCATTAGAAACACCAAACCTAAATCAAATTCCATTTTTCAAATCCCGCAAACCTAAATCAACCAAATCCCCAAACCCACGAACAATTACAAAGGAAAGAACTTCTGGCCCACCACTAGTGAGTGGTGGCAATGGGTGAGACTTGAACCAAAAGACTTTAGATAGGGAGGCGCTGAGGTTGAACCGGAAGACTTGAGACAAAGAGGGGCCAGAAAGTGAGAATCATCTCACGGTGGTTCATAGTGGTGCCTTGTGGTAGCTCATGTTGTTGTGATTGGAGTTTTGTAGAGGAGCCCTAGAGATTTGGAAGGTCAGTTTGTAGTGATTGGTGGTATGTGTTTGAAGAGAAGAGAAAAAGCTGAGAATGGGAGGTGAATGGAGAGAGAGCACGAGTAAAGGAGAACAGAGTCATTGGAGGAGAGTAAATGCAAGTCTAATTTGATGTAGAAAACATAAAGAAGTGGGCCCCATCATTTGCTAATTATTACAAAAATGATACCATAACTCAATTTCCATAATCTTAAAACAACCAAAACTTGTTCTTAAATTTCATCACTCAAACTTAGTTTGTTGAGCTTTTGGTGATGGAAATTGAGTTAAGGGAGCTGAACTGAACAACTTGAATTCTAGTGGGGCCCATGGATTTTGAGAATTGAGTGATGGAAATTGAGTTTTAAGTTTCCAAAATGGCTAAACCAAACAATCTACAGTAGTTTCATTTGGTCAAGTTTGTCATTTTGTTGAGCCAAAATGGTACATTTAGTTGAAGATATATACAATTAAATAGAGGAAGGCAAAAGGAGCAGGAGAGAGAGAGAGAGAGAGAGAGAGAGAGAGAGAGAGAGAGAGAGAAACCTAAGGGTTTGTTTGGTTGAAAGGATGGAAAAGTGGGAGGATAGAAAATATTTTAATTTCCCTCATTTTTGTTTGGTTTGGAGTGAAAAAGTAGAAGGATGGAAAAAAAGAGTTTGTATAAATTTACTTATATACCATTTTCTAAAAAATGATGTCCAATTAAAAAAAAAAGTGACAAACAACCAAAATAATACAATCACCCAAGTTATTAGAATTTAAAAATCATGTCCTGAAAAAAAAAATAATCACATCTAAACCAAAAAAAAAAACAAAACAAACACTGTCACGCTCATAG
The DNA here is from genome assembly GCA_023621385.1 of Quercus gilva. NCBI lineage: Eukaryota > Viridiplantae > Streptophyta > Magnoliopsida > Fagales > Fagaceae > Quercus > Quercus gilva. The sequence continues at coordinate 60,261,778 of CM042477.1, forward strand.
CCCAAGAAAGAAGAAAAGAAAAGAAAAAGGAAGAGGCAACGTCCAGTGGAAAACAGAAGAAAAAAAAAAGAATGAGAACAAAAAGCAAGCATTTATTACAATTGGAATTAAAAAAAAAAAAAAAAAAAAAAAAAAAAAAAAAAAAGTGCAACGTACAAGCCCATGTGCAAGTTGCAGATAAGTATTTTGGTCATTCAGCCGTCAGATTTTCCCCTTCAAGTTTTCTTCCCATTTTGGGCAGAAAACTTTTTGGTGGGCTCGGAGAGAAAACACTCGAGCCTCACTATCATTTTCCCCTCCCCCCCTCCTAACCAAACACCCTCCAAAAAGTTTTCCTTCATTTTCTCTAATTTTTTTTTCTATCTTCCCTAAAATTTACTCTACCAAACACACCCTAAGAGTTATATAAAAACGAGCAGAGGTCTTAGTTAAGGGAACCTGCTTTTCCCTTATAAATTTCTTTCCAGCTTTAGATCTTTCAATAATAACTCCTTACTCCATGGACTTATTCCAACTTCGTGAATCATCCCACAAATTTTTTTTTATTTGATTTTATAGCGCATACCAACTTTTCAATTATATTTACATTGTTTGTTAAGCTACAAGAAAGAGTCAACCACTAAAAAAAAATACTACTTTGAGATACACATGTAAGGCATGTGCTAGCCATTATAAAGATTAACAATTAAGATAAGATTTAGAATTCATTTATAACACAAATTAAAAATAGAATCATTTGAGCGTTGAAGTGCTTAGAAGTAGCACCATTAAATAATTCATTAATTAGATTATATAATAAAGAACAAAAATTATAATATGACACATAATACCATCACAATCTTGAGGAAACTAAAATCAATGAAAAATTGTGGTACAACAGTTGGAATTATATAAAGTAAAATTTTCCATTATATAATTAGAGTAAATTAATACCGCTAAGGCTAATTCTAAGGAAGAAAAAATGTGGCAAGAAAACTAAAATAAAATGAAGCAACAAAAATGAGGTACATTTGTTTGCCATTGCTATTTATCATAGTATATAATTTGCACTTTGCACATCCCTTTTCAAGAGGCATTAAGATATACCATTTGATAACTTTGGAACCAAAATACTCAAAATTTTGTAAGGGTTGCTAGCATCAAGTGTAACTTCATGTGTCTAAAACTAAACTTTCGCCAACCTTGCACTAACAAGGTAACACTCAATTATTCATATCAACTCATTTTCCTATTCTAATTAATCTCAAGAACCATAATTGGACATAAAATTCCAGTAAGTTAAGTTCATGCTTTCAACAATATCTTAATTGCTTAAATATGAAACTTTTGGTAATATATACATAACAATTGGTGGTATCTCAAAAGTTCCATAACAACTTTTCAAAGCTAAATCACAATAAACCAATCATGGTCAACACAGCAGATGCAAAACTTTGTTGATACTGTTAAATGGTGTGGACTTAGAGATTTGGGTTTTTTTTGGACCTAGATTTACTTGGCTTTATCAACAGAGGGACGGGTTTCAAATCCAAGAAAGGCTTGACAGAGGATTTGCAACAGTGGATTGGTTAGATAGATTTCCCTCAGCAAAAATTTTCACTTTACGTCATCTGTTTCAGACCACTGCCCTCTGGTCTTACAACGTGAGGAGAGAAAAAAGGTTAAACATTATGGCAAAACCTTTCATTTTGAAGCCATGTGGCTGAAGGATTCTAGTTGTGAAGAGATTGTTAATTCGGCTCGGGAGGAGGCTTCAACCACGGGTTTAGATTTTCCTATGGTGAAGTGTTTGGATGACTGTTGCATAAAATTAAAGATATGGAATAAATCTGTGTTTGGTCACATGGGGAATAATTTGACTAGACTTCAAAAACATTTAGCATGGTTAGAACTTCAAAGTGTCACACCTGAAGTTATTGCTTCTATGAGGGAGACTAGGGTGGAATTGAATTGCTAGAGAGATAAGGTAGAAGCAATGTGGCACCAGAGATCTAGATTAAGTTGGATTCAGTCAGGTGATAAAAACACAGGCTTTTTCCATTCTAAAGCATCTACACGATTCCTAAAAAATTATATTAAGGGAATTATGGACCTGCATGATAGATGGGTAGAGGATCAGAAAGAAATAGAGAAGGTGGTGCTCAAATACTATTCTGAATTGTTCCATTCTTCTAATTCCACGGATTTTACTAAAATTCTATCCATTGTTCAGCCTAAAGTTTCAACAACCATGAACCAGATGCTTACAGGGGATTTCCAGAAATCTGAGGTATGTAAAGCCCTTAAACAAACGTATCCTTTAAAAGCACCTAGCCTAGACGGGATGCCTCTTTTATTTTTCCAGCATTTTTGGCCTACTGTTGGGAGGGTGGTTACTAAAACAATGTTGGATTTTTTGAATTTTGGTATTTGTCCACCTAAATTTAATGATACCCAAAATTTTTTGGTCCCGAAAATAAAAAACTTAGAGCAAGTTACAAAAGAGGGGCATTTCCCTAATTAGTTTGGGAAGAGAGCAAAACACTACAATTTTTGCTCAAAAAGGGCATTTGCCAATTTTTTCCACAGAGAAAGAGATGGAGGAGAATTTTTGGGATTTTTGTGCATGAAATTGCTAAAATGAGGTGGGTCTATTTATAGGAATATGAGAGAACAAGTGAATGTGTTACTGGAACACCTTCATATAGCTGCTTGGCACTAGACGATTATGTGATGGTCTTTTGGCAACCAAAGTTTTGAATTCCATTTTGGAGGCTGTTCTAGATTGGCCAAGGGAACCAAAATATATTTTATAAACAATGCACTAACATTACTTGGATAATTTGGTGTTTTTTCAATTTTTTTTTTTATTTTTAATTTTTTTCTTCTTATATTATTTTCTATAAATTTTTCATTATTCTCTCTCGCATTCTCTCTTGAAAAGTGGTTATTCCCTCTTTGTCTCTCTTAATTTTTTATTATTTCTTATAACTCTTCTTTATATTGATGAATCATTGTAATTTTTAAAACTCTATTTTGGGTTCGTATGTTTTAGTGTTATATTTTTTAGTTCCCAATTACAAATAATATTATCTCTCTCTCTCTCTCTCTCTCTCTCTCTCTCTCTCTCTCTCTCTCTCTCTCTCTCTCATAGTTTTGGTTGGTTTGATTTTGTTTGAGTTAGTACTTGATTATTTTGGAAGTAATAATTTGAGTTTATATCAAAATACAATCTTGGCTATGCTAAGAACAGATCTACATTTGGTCTATTTTGGTCCATTTCATTAATTTGGTCTGGTTCGATCTACTTCCGTTCACTTTGGTTAATTTTGGTCTAAATTGGTATACTTGGTCCACTCTAATTCAATTAGGTTCATTTGGTCTACTTCGATCAATTTAGTCCAATTCAATATATTCGGTCAATTTTAGTCCAATTTGGTTCATTAGTTTTGCTTTGGTCCAATTTAGCCTATTCGGTCAATTCAGTCCACGTTGATCTATTTGGTCCAATAGGGTCCACATTGGTCCATTCAGTCTATATTAGTCCATTAAGTCTATTTAGTCAATTTCATATTATTTCGGCCCAATTTAGTGTACCTACATAAGAATGGAAAATACAAGTCTGGGTTGAGATTACTATAATTTTTGAGTTATATCAATTGTAATTATATGATAAGTTTTGATTTTCATAATAATCGCCTTAAGAGAATGTGAATTTGAATAATAATTTTGAAACTTAAAAATTTTAAATTTACCAAAAGAAATTAGAAAAATATAATACATAATAAAAATAGTTAGAAGAATATGACCATTTCATAAAAGAATAATATCAATAAAAAAACATAAAAATTATAAAATTATATATTTGTAAAAATAGAGCGATAAAAATTACCTTTTGAAATTGTTTAAGAGGAGGAAGGACTATTAAAACTTGCTTAATCGCATGTGTGCCAAGTCTAATTTCCTATTTTTTTTCCTACAAGGTAATAATTTTCATTTTTAATAATTCGAAGTTGCTAAATTTTTAATGACAAAAATATATAAGGATGTGATGATTTGTACATTTTTTTTGGTGAAATAATTTTGTATATAAATCGCATCACATCTCCAGGTAATTTTGTTATTGAAAAATGCATCAATAAAAAAATATGAAAATTACATTTTAGAGGAAAAAAAAAAAAAAAAAAAAAACCTAGAAGTTAAAAGTCGGATTTGGGATTGAAAAAAATAGAAAAAAAAGAAAGAAATCAAGGCGTGTGGCAGTTTTGTAAAATACAATACATAGTGTTTTATATAAATGGCATCACACATCCCAACGGCTCTCTCATTCTCTCTCCCAAATCCCCAAATTTGAAATCCCAGACTTCTCTCTATCCTTCTCTCTCTCTCTCTCTCTCTCTCTCTCTCTCTCCCCAAATCCCAGAGTTCTCTCTCTTTCTCTCTCTCTCTCTCCCCAAAGGGTTAGGGTTTCATCAGTATTCTCCATATCATATCGCATGTTTGTGTTAGGGTTAGGGTTTGAAGATTTTCTCGGGAAAGTGACTGCCAGATTTTCTCGGGAACAACAACAATATTTTTCCGGTGAGGGGTTTTCCATGGCGCCGCTGGCACGGAAGCCGAGGCCGATGATGCTTATGTTGGAGAGGAACACTAATGGTTATTTTTGTGCTTTCATATGGTTTAGACTGATGAGTATTTTTGTGCTTTCATACAGTTTAGACTGATGCGTTTTTTTGTGCTTTCACACGGTTTAGACTGATGAGTTTTTTGTGCTTTCATATGCTTTAAGACTAATGGGGTTTTTTTTTTGTTTGTTTGTTTTTTTTTTTTTTTAATTCTAATTTGTTTGAATTGAATTGCAAGTTCTTGTTGATTTGGTTCTTTTTTGTAATGAAAAACTTCTTTTTGGATTTTCTTTGATCTCTTGCCTTTTGGAATTTCCTGGTTCTTGAATGTTAGTGATTTTTTTTTTAAACTAGACTTTTAAATTTTGTATTAATTTTTATTAACTAGGGTTGGTCTATTTCTTGAAGGGATTCTCCTGTGCACTTTTGTGTGGTTGAGTTCCTCTTTTTTTGCAAGAAAACTTTTTAGGTATCACAAAAATATAAATCCTATTAATGATCATGTGTCTTTTGTATTGTTTAAATTAATATTGTTATCCTCATACTTAACTGACTTATTTGGTTAACAGCAAATTGAACAATGTTGTTCTTTCAGAGGACATGCATTTTCCCATGTAAGCTTCTGTCTTTTTCTTTTTAGGTTACTGGGTTTGTCATTGATCTAGTAATCTTGCTCACGTTTTATAAACACTAGAATGTGCTCTGCCCTGTTTTGTCCCTGATATTTGATTTCTAATATGCATAACATATTAGACTGCGGTTAAAAGGAATGCAATTTAATATATTGACTACAGATGTGTCTTCAAAATGGTGTAGTTTCTTCATCTCTCTTTATTTGATTACCGTTTGAGTACCCTAGTTTGATATTTTACAATTTTGTGTCTGATCTTTGACTAATAATGAGGTCTGTTGTCAATTCTATTATGACTGAGAATGTAGACAAAAACAGACTTATTATGATTTCAAGTTGCATTTATTTTATAAGTAGAATTAGATTTAGATCTCTTGGTTTTGGTTTTCATTCATGGTTTCAGGTTATAATGTAACAATTGATAATTATTTGTGGTCGATTCTTATTATGATAATTAAACTTTTGTAGAAATATTATATTAAAAGAAGCAAACTTATGCAGCCTGTGAATTTGAAACATATGCAGAGCTGTACCTTTAGGTTTAATGTAGGTTATATGGAGAGAGCGGAACAATAGAGCATTTGAAGGGTTAGAATGGTCCATGATGGGTTTTAAGATGCTTTTATTGTATTCCTTATGTGAATGGATGACTGCATTATCATACCATTTGAGTTCTAATTTGTTGAAGTTTCTTGACGATCGTAATTCCCCTTGATCTGACCGCCTGCATGTACTTCTTGTGTGTAAGGTGATGCTCATATTATTAATAAAGTTCTACTTATTCAAAAAAAAAAAAATTTGAAAAGTTTATCTAACAAACAAGCATCTAGACGTTATTACTACTTTTAGCTCAGTCTATGGAGCGGTTTATTTTGGGCCTAGTACTATATATCCTCTTTTTATGACTGTTATTATGATTGTGTTTGCACATAGAAGTATTTATTCTATTATTTATAGAAACTATAATGTGGCAATATTCTAATTTAGGGTGTAAATATATTAGGGTTATACGGAATCTTTATAGAATTTAAACTCATTTGAAAAACATAAATTACAGAGAAAAATTTGGGCTTTCAAAATTTGTGTCATCTATAAAAGAAATCAACAAAAGTCAAAGACTATTCTTTTATATACAATATATATTATATCTTATTTGGGTCATGATGATTTGTCATTAAGAGCTTTCTTGGACATAGTTACCATGGTTTTGGTTTCAATTATAACATTTGGTTGTGTTTTTTTCCTTGCCTCTATGTACTTTGCTAAATCAATGCAACATATTGGAGTGGAAGGATTTAATTCCTTACCATGTATTCTACATCGCTGGAGAGAGATGGTTGGAGCTTCACTGACAAGGCCAATGGGTGCCTAAGTATGGTATGGAGTACATTTCTGAACTTAATGTGACTTTCTTTAATATGGATGCTTAATGGTGCCAATGTTAATATCTCTATATTGATGATACCTATTTTTGATTTTATTGTTATTTGTTATGTAACAAGTTCCATGTATTGTATCACTTTTTGATGAATTAGAATAGAGTAGTTTATATAAGCCAAGCATGTACCCCAAGAAAAGGAGATTATTTTGATGAATAAAGTTTCTTTTGAAATTGAGTCCATGGTTTGGTGCCGATTCTAGCCAGCCCTAAGTGTTGACTCCTAGTGGTTTTTCTTTCCTCGCTTTGTGTTATCCAAGCAAGCCTAGGTACTCACTGTTCTCCATTTTAGGAACCTAAGAGAAATAACTTGACTTAATGCGTATGATCCAGCTAGTGCATCATGTATGCAACACCAGTAAGCACGAGTAAGTATAGTTTGTATCAGTAAGCACCAGTAACAACAACAGTGCATCATTAACACTTGGTTCTAGACACCAGCAGCTTATTATAAGAGGTAGTTTATTAGTAAAGTTTTGTATCATCTTTGTAATTAAAGGTTAGAATCATGTGCTTATTAATTGATTGTGTCATTTGCTTAATTGTTGATTAATTAGAAGCCATGTGCTTAACAGTTAATTGTTGAAGAATTTTTTTCACATCAGATAAAGAATAGAGATCCTCTTAAACTAGGGTTTGTCTATCATGCTTTTTGTTGGTATTAGTATTCATATTTTGTTACACGTATGCTCCTTTTTACAAATGTTATGCTCATTAGTCTTTTGTTTTTTTCACAAGCCTTTGGTCATGTTTGTTGTCATATTGCATTAGCGACTATTTTGTCAGTCTTAAAGTAATTATGCAGAGCATCTTCTCTTTTGTTTCATGAGTTCTGATGAAACATTTGTAATTAAATCCCCAGGTAAAATAGTACAGTTCACTTGCCTGGGACTTATAATGCTAGGCTAATACATGTCTACAGCTAGCTGATAGAACATCACAAATTTTGCTGAAGCTTTGGACCATGCATGATTTTTGGTAACAGTACGCACATATTGATATATAATCTTTGCTTACCTTAAACAAAAATGTATATAATCTATGGACATGACTAGAAATATTCATATCATTAGTTAATTTTTGGTAAGCATACCACCTAATTTCACCAATGGGTTGTAACTCGATTAGCACTTCTCCCTCAATAGTGGGACAGAGGTCATGGATTTAAAACTCACATGGTGTGGCTTTCTAATAAAAAAACTAATTTAGAATGATGAAAAAATGTTTCTGCTTTGTCATTCCTAATTTCAGAATGGCAACATAAAAGCCCTTTTCCTTGATATCGTCTATAATTAGCCTCCTTCCCATAAAAATTTATAATTTATGTTTCCTCTATTTATTATTGATACTGTCCTTGTTAAACTCTGATTTTATTATCATTCCTAGACTTTTATGATTCTCTTAGTTTGAAGTTTCTTTTGTAGTTTTTAATTTATATTAGTTTTGTTGTACTTGCTTTTTGTAGAGAACCAACACTAGCTGAAATTGATGATATTTAGCTCAAGTGGAGTAGCTTGATGCTTGCTCTTTTTGCCTGCCATATGTCTTTGAAGAGATATTATTAGTCAAATATATGTTGCATTCCGTCACATTGTAGCAGGGGGTGATCAATTTAATGTATATTAATTGATATTAATCCAACCTGTCTGAATTGGAGCTGCAAACTGGTGAGCCAATTGAGCCTATTACTGTATATCCTTTGTCTATGGAGTGGTTTATTTTGGGGCCTATTAATGTATATCCTCTGTTTATTATTCAGAGATGAAAGTAAAATTACATCTTTTCTTCTATTACTGTGGCATAACTAGCACCGACAAGAAATTCAGGTAAGCTTTATTTTCCTTCCTCACTAAGCATGTGGATGGTCTTACATTTGATGTGAATTGGTCTTGGTTTGGGTTGATATTCCAAGTACCTTCCATAAATCTCAGATTCATAAACTATTTATGTAATCCCTCTTTCTGTGTTCGATATTTTGTCTTTTGCATGCGTCTTTCCCTCTCTTTTTGACTGAGTATATCTACTTAATTTGTACATGTAGGGTATCTTCGAGTTTTGTAAATCTTTGACTGAGTACACTAATGAGACCAAATTGGATGACATTATCAGGTTTCTTTACATTCTATTTGCTTGATTTGGGTTATTTTTTTCCTACCATGTCCTTCAAAGGTATAATCCTATTCTCTGGGGGTTCCTATAGGAAGTCTTGCAAGTAACCCAAATGGTCCATGTCATATAGACACTTTTTAGAGGGTTATTCAGGTATGGATTGTTAAAACTATTTGTTACCTTAGCATTTTAGCCTTTGAAAACATATTTAGCATACCCGCTTCTGTGGCCTTTATTTGAATATTTCTCATTGCAGAAAGTCTTTATAGTTTGGCTTTGAGTTTGGAGAAGTGCTTGGCTTTCAGTGTTAATTGGATTTACCTTTATATTTGTTGGGTAATATGCTAGTTTTTCTATTTGTTGTTTTGCAACTCCTGCCTTTCTTAGTGCATGTTATAAATCTCATTTTGAGTCACTATTTTTAGTTATTTATCATAATCCTTTTAGCATTTTGCTTTAGATTTCCTATGTTCAGATTGTGCTTCTACCTTAACTACTTGTTTCCGATTTACTTTAGCTTTAACAATTGTTTATTGGGGTTGTTGATTTTCTCTTTTACTATATTAATTTATTTTTCCGTTAAATGATGCTTGTGTATTTATTTTTTGTTTTATATAATCTATTTAATTCCAGGGGTGATGCGTATTCTTCCTTTATGTTTGCATCCTATTATGTAAGGTTGATTTGATTTTGTTGTTCTCTTTTGTATATTCTTCTAAACTGAATTTGTTTTGTTATTTTTTATTTTTTATATTCTTGGAAGTGTTTTTCTTGAACTATGTAGCTGGGTATGTGTCTTTCTAGTTTGCTACATGTGGTGGATTCAAAGCTTGTGCCACTAAGGGTTTGCACTTTCCTCTTGTACATTTGTCTGCTAAGTGTTGGGTAATATGCTAGTTTTTTTATTTGTTGTTTTGCAACTCTTGCCATTCTTAGTGCATGTTATATATATCATTTGGAGTCACTGTTTTCTGTTATTTATCAGTCCTTTTAGCATTTTGCCTTAGGTTACCTAAGTTTTGATTGTGCTTCTACCCTAACCACTTGTTTCCAATCTACTTTAGCTTTAACAATTTTTCGTTCGGGTTTTTTACTTCTCTTTTACTTTATTAATTTATTTTTCATTAAATGCTGCTTGAACTATGTTGTTGGGTATGTGTATTTTCAGTTTGCTACATGTGGTGAATTCAAAGCTTGTGCCACTAAGGGTTTGCACTTTCCTCTTGTAAATTTGTCTACTTGTCTTGTTTCTATTAATGTTTTCTTTGTACAAGACACGGGAAACTTGTTGGACACGGCTGCATGCGTGTCCCAACCATTTTTCTGCGCCAAAATAAAAGGCAGAAATGCACTACCTCTAACACTGATCTCCTTCCACTTCTTCCTCTCATGCCGATCCTTTTCTTCTTCTTCCTCCCACGCCGATCTTCTTCTTCCTATCACACCGATCTCTTCTTCTTCTTCAGCTCTTAAATCTATAATCCTATTTCACTTTTACAGTTTTGCCCCTTTGCACTTTCTGTCCATGTGTGTTTTTTATTGCTTTGTCTGCCTCACAGTGCCACACATTCAGAGCTCTTTTATCTCCAGCCACCCTCTTGAACAAAAAATGTGTAAATAGATGTTTCTTTTCAAATTTTTGTCTTTTATGAGTTAAAAGTCTACCACCTATCAAGCTAGGTAGTCAACTTTTTACAATTCTTTTTTTATTATCTTGGTAGACAATATCATTGGCTTGACCTTAATATGCTTCTAAAAGATTTTTTAACAATTATTTAAAAATATTTTTGTTCGAAAAGAAATTTTTCAAGTTTGTCTTCAGTGTTTATTCGTAATTTTGTAAGTTTTTAAGGTAATCATGTTCAAAAGATATGTTCTTTGATGATTGCCATCTTTCAATGCCTCTCTTATAGAATAATATTCTAATTGCATGATTTCCATTTGTGATCAGTCTTTTAAAGAAATGGTCGCAATGTATCTAGTGAAAGATCCAGGAAAGAGGCAGAATTTATTGAAACACCTTTTTCAAGCATGCAAAATCTCTTGAGATTTATGTGAAGAAATGATTCGCTGACTTGCCACCCCTTCGGAACCATGTAAAAGCCCTCTAAGTTACCCATCATATTGCTAAGATGCACCTTCCGTACTTTCACTTTTCCTGGTTAGCTTGTCTCATGACTATGGTTAATTTTGCAGCTTAAAGATCAAGTGCAACTTTGCAAAGAACGAGGTAATATCACAGGTCATAAACATTTGTTCACGCCATTAAATTTGAACTTAAAATGCTTGTAGGGATATTTCTTTAATTTTTATCTATATTTACTACATATTTAACTCAATTGGATGCATTTCTTAAGAATAACTGATGTAGGATCTCTCACTTAACTTAGTTATCTATCAAAACCATCCCCACCCCCTCTCTTTTCCCCAATTTTGTTTTTGTTAAGTTTTTCTAATTCTTCATATTGACTAAGTTCCCCTTCCCATTTAGCTACACTGATGATATGGAGCTTGATGATGCTGTGTATACCGCTATTTTGATGCTGAAAGAGGGGTAAATGAATGTTAAGCTTTTTTTTTTTGAAGAAATATATTTTTATTTTGAAAAGCTGTGGTGGGGTGCAGCTAGAATGGTAAAAGCTTGGGCATTGGTGGAGCTTGATGGAAATATATATATATATATAAGTCAATGATAGTACTTTTTATGGTTGAGTTTTTTATTCATTATTCTTTTGTTGTCTCTAAAAAAATTAGGTTTCCTTCATGTTTAAATATTTTCTATTTTGAGAACTATTTTTTGTTTGGAAATTATTCTTTTGATATATAGTATAGTCTTTACGTTTTGGTGCTTCTCTTACATGCTTCCATGTTCTAGGATTACTGTATTGCATCTTTTTATTGAAAATGTTTTACCTATAAAAATACAAAGCATCATACAATGTATACTTCTTTTCAGGGGGAGATATCTTAATTTTCATTTGTTGCCTAGTTACATCAATTATTGATAGCCTAAAGAGATTGTACATTGAAAAGCCAAAGCCACTAGAAGTTGCATATCTTTTGTTTGCAAAATCGAGATATTCTAATCTTTCTAGCTTTGTTGTCAAGTTTTAACTCTAGTTTTTAATACCTTTGTAACAGAGGATTGATTTTTATTTGTATTTTTGCAGACGAACGATGATTTTGTTGCTGAACCCATGGTCTTTTGGGTCAATATTCAACTGGAATGACAAATTTTATAAACATTTGCTAAAATGCAACTGTCCAAGTTCGTTAAGTTTTATTTTTGTTTGTCCCTTCTGATTTGTTAGTATGACAAGATCTCAAAGATGGACGTCCCTTATAATCTATTTGAACAGGTGCTGACATTGGACCAGAGCCTACAAAAGATAGAATTTTTGTTGTTGTTATGGTATCACTAGTCACCCTCACTTTTCTGCTTTGTCATTACTAACTTCAGAATGGCAACATAAAAGCCCTTTTCCTTGATATCGTCTTTAACTAGCCTCCTTCCCATAAAAATCTATCATTTATGTTTACTTATTATTGATACTGTCCCTGTTAAACTTTGATTTTCTTGTCATTCCTATACTTTTATGATTCTCTTATTTCGAAGTTTCTTTTGTATTTTGAAATTGATGATATTTAGCTCAAGTGGAGTAGCTTGCTGCTTGATTTTCTTGCCTGCCATATGTCTTTGAAGAGATATTTTTAATCAAATATATGTTGCATTCCTTCACATTGTAGCAGGGTGATCAATTTAATGTAGATTAATTGATGGGATTAAATTTCCAACCTGTCTGAATTGAAGCATCAAATTGGAGAGCCAACTCTATTACTATATATGCTCTGTCTATGGAGTGGTTTATTTTGGGCCTGTTACTATATATCCTCTATTTATTATTCAGAGATGAAAGTAAAATTACATCTTTTCTTCTATTACTTGCATAACTAGCACCGACAAGAAATTCAGGTATGATTTGTTTTCCTTCCTCACTAAGCATGTGGATGGTCTTACATTTGATGTGAATTGGTCTTGGTTTGGGTTGATATTCCAAGTACCTTGCATAAATGTCATATTTATAAACTGTTTTATATAATCCCTCTTCTTCTATGTTCGATTTTTTGTCTTTTGCATGCGTCTTTCACTCTCTTTCTGACTGAGTATATCTGTTTAATTTGTACATTTAGGGTATCTTTGAGTTTTATGAATCTTTGACCGTGTATTTGACGAATTCACAATTTATAATCTTTAGCTATTATAGAATATAATCATGAGACTTTTGGTTTCGTAGTCGTTTTTGGCTCTTTCTCTACTTCCAACCACTTATATTGGCTTTTTTCTTATTTTTCTTCCTTCTTGTCATTGTCCACTTGTCCTGTAAGAATGGGTTTAAAAAAAAATGGCACAGTTCGTAATTTTTTTTACTGGGGTGGGGGAGTTATTTTCTTGTGCGAAAATGTTATTTCTAATAGATGATTCATAACACTTCTACCCTAACCACTTGTTTCCATTCTACTTTAGCTTTAACAATTGTTCACTTGGGTTTTTGATTTTCTCTTTTACTTTATTAATTTATTTTTCATTAAATGCTGCTTGAACTATATAGCTGGGTATGTGTATTTTCAGTTTGCTACATGTGGTGGAATCAAAGCTTGCGCCGCTAAGGGTTTGCTCTTTCCTCTTGTAAAGTTGTCTACTTGTCTTATTTCTATTGAAGTTTTCTTTGTACAGGACATGGGAAACTTGTTGGACATGGCCGCATGCGTGTCCCAACCATTTTTTTGCTCCAAAATAAAAGGCTGAAACGCACTACCTTTAACACCGATCTCCTTCCACTTCTTCCTCTCACGCCGATGTTCTTCTTCTTCTTCCTCCCACGCTGATCTTCTTCTTCCTATCACGCCGATCTCTTCTTCTTCTTCAGCTCTTAGATCTATATTCCTATTTCACTTTTATAGTTAAGCCCCTTTGCCCTTTCTATCCATGTGTGATTTTTATTGATTTGTCTGCCTCACAGTGTCACACATTAAGAGCTCTTTTATCTCCAGCTTCCCTCTTGAACAAAAGATGTGTAAATAGATGTTTGTTTTCAAATTTTTGTCTTTTATGAGTTAAAAGTCTACCACCTATCAAGCCAGGTAGTCAACTTTTTACAATTCTTTTTTCATTATATAGGCAAACAGTGTCAGTGGCTAGACTTTAATATGCTTATGAAAGATTTTTTTAACAATTATTTAAAAATATTCTTGTTGGAGAACAAAATTTTCAGGTTTGTCTTTTGTGTGTTTATTTGTAATTTTTTAAGTTTTTAAGGTATTCTTGTTCAAATGATATGTTCTTTGGTGATTGCCATCTTTCAATGTCTCTTTTATAGAGTAATATTCTAATTGCATGATTTCCATATGTGATCAGTCTTTTAAAGAAATGGTTGCTATGTGTCTAGTGAAAGATCTAGGAAAGAGGTGGAATTTATTGAGACACCTTTTTCAAGCATGCAAAGTCTCTTGAGCTTTCTGTGAAGAAATGATTCGCTAACTTGCCACTCCTTTGGAATCATGTAAAAGCCCTCCAGGTTGCCCATCATCTTGCTGAGATGCACCTTTCGTACTTTCACTTTTCCAAGTAAGCTTGTCTCATGGCTGTGGTTAATTTTGCTGCTTAAAGACCAAGTGCAACTTTGTAAAGAACAAGAGGTAATATCACAGGTCTTTCACTTTTCCCAGTAAGCTTGTCTCATGGCTGTGGTTAATTTTGCTACTTAAAGACCAGGTGCAACTTTGTAAAGAACAAGAGGTAATATCACAGGTCATAAACATTTGTCCACGCCTTTAAATTTGAACTTACAATGCATGTAGTGATATTTCTTTAATTTTTATCTATATTTACTACATATTTAATTCAATTGGATGCATTTCTTAAGAATAATTGATATAGGATTTCTCACTTAACTTTAATTATCTGTCAAAACCATCCCCACCCCCTCTCTTTTCCCCAATTTTGTTTTTGTTAAGTTTTTCCAATTCTTCATATTGACTAAGGTCCTCTTTCCATTTAGTTACACTGATGATATGGAGCTTGATGATGGTGTGCATATGGCTATTTTGATGCCGAAGGTGTAAATGAATGTTAAGCTTTTTTTTTTTTTTTTTTTTTTTTAAGTATATTTTTATTTAAAAAGCTGTGGCGGGGTGCAGCTAGAATGGTAAAAGCTAGGGCATTGGTGGAGGTCGATGGAAAGATATATATCAGACAATGATGGTACTTTTTATCGTTGAGTTTTTTTATTCATTATTCTTTCCTCGTCTCTAAAAAAATCAGGTTTCCTTCATGTTTAAATATTTTCTATTTTGAGAACTATTTTCTGTTTGGCAATACATTCTTTTGATATACAATATAGGCTTTACCTTTTGGTGCTTCTCTTACATGCATGCCATGTTCTAGTATTGTGCCCTGTATTGCACCTTTTTTTAAAAAAAATTTTACCTATAAAAATACAAAGCATCATACAATGTATATTCTTTTTAGGGGGGTTGTCTTAATTTTCATTCGTTGCCTAACGCGTCTCGTCTCTCATCGTCTATTGCTCAGCTTCCTCCCAATGCAGTTACATCAATTATTGATTGCTTGAAGTGATTGTACATTGAAAAGCCAAAGCCACTAGAAGTTGCATATCTTTCGTTTGCAAAATGGAGATATTCTGATCTTTCTAGCTTTGTTATCAAGTTTCAACTCTAGTTTTTAAGACCTCTATAACAGAGGATTGATTTTTATTTGTATTTTTGTAGACGAGCGGTGATTTTATTGCTAAACCCATGGCCTTTTGTTGTTATATAATCACTAGTCACCCTCACTTTCCTATGTTATTTATGAAGGCTAATTAAGTTTATATGCACTATAGAAACAACAATAGTGTCGCATCAACACTTGGTACTAGACACCAGCAACTTATTATAAAAGGCAGTCTATTAGTAAAGTTTTGTATCATCTTTGTAATTGAAGGTTAGGGTCACTTGCTTATTAATTGATTGTGTCATGTGCTTAATTGTTGACTAGTTAGGAGCCATGTGGTTAATAGTTAGTTAGTTAGATCATTAGATCAGTGTAGCCAGCTAGCAGTTAGTGTTATTTAGTTAGTTGTGTTCATGAATTGTATTAAATGTATGGAGACGGATTGTAAGGGGCATGCAATGAGAATTCAGACAATTCATATTCCTATTCTTCTCTAGTCCCTTTCAATTCTTCTAAGAGGCATGGCTGTCCTCTTAGTCCGTCACTCACCATTTTTCCTTTGCTCAATAAGTTATTATCAATCCTTTATTTACATATTTTTCTTGTTGTACAATTCTGGTTTGTCTTGCATCAAATCTCTAGCCAACCCTAGGTGCTGAGTCCAAGTTCATCCATCTCTCTTTTTCTTGTTCTTTAATTTCCTGTTACAAAGTTTTGTTTTGTCCTGCATCATTGTGACAAAAAGTTCTCCATTATCTCAGGAAGTTTATTTTGTGCTTGGTTGTGGAGTTTGGTAATTTAATTTGAGTTGACATGGGGTTTCTACTTTATCATGAGGTGGGCTTTAAGGTGTGTGTGAGAGATACTGTCCATAATCTTCCTTCTCTTTTACTTTTGAAATTGTTAGACTTTGATTTTGTTACTTCATACAGGTACTTGAAACAGTGTTAACTATGTTGGTGATTGTAGTTGAGGACATCAAATGCTCTGATATAGCTGATGTTATTGTTGAACTGAATCTTATGAGTGCTTCAAATGTCCTTTAAAGCAGGTAAGGTAGTTCTTTCATTCCTTTGGTTTCTTTCTAACAACTCCAATATGTAAATGTCCTTAACACCGTCAGCACTATCAAGTTTGCAACTCAGTGGTTCACCGAGTAATATTGCTACAGTTATCATTTCTTATGGACTTGATTTTGAAACTAATATGCTTGATTTTTATTACTGCTTGAAGTTATGAGTCAAAACTAATGTTAGTTTATGTTTTGGTATTTGAAAGATGTTTCTTTATGGCTTTACATATAATTTTGGTAGATTGTGACTTATTATGTTTGTCTTTATTGTTTGTTTTAGGTTCTTGGTGAAATTTTATGGCTTTGTTATACTTTTGAAGGAGAATCTTCATATGATGTAAATTCTGTCATGTGTCTTTAGGGTTTTAGTTGGACAATAATGAGCTAATCTACTAATGTTGCAAAATTGTTTCTAGAAGAACTTTTGTCAACCAAGTATTGAAATTCTTTCCCATTTTGTTTTTTGGGTGAGATTGAGAAAATATTGTAGGTTTACTGCTTGGTGTCTTGGAAAAATAAAAAGTAATATCCAATCCTTTAACCTTGATGACAATCCTATGTTGTGACTTCTTGATTGAGGTAGGGAGATTGTTATTTTAGAGGTAATGTTGCACATGTTTCAACACTTGGCCTAATGAGTTTGATTGATTCCCGCTAGTTATTGAAATTCGAAGTTATTATGGTTGATTTTTGTGTAGGTGAAAGTCTTATTCGTAGTGTTTTCTTTTTTGGATAAACTTATTCATTGCCTTTTTGACATTTTTATTCAGTTTTATTTGATCTTAGGCATCATTTTTCTGTGGACTAATTGGCTTTTACGATGTCAACTAAAAATAAATAAATAAAATCAACTAACCTAGCATGAATGAAGGTGCACAATCTAGAAACAATTGATAGTCATAAAGGCTTCACTAATTTAGAATGCCCTTAATACATTATGTTTGGAAATATATGGAGAATGTTTGGCTACATAGAACACTTCTTTGCCTTTTTATTTTGGAAATATATGGAGTTGAAAAGGGACAAGGATGGTAGGGATAAACACGTCTTTTTTTTTAGAAAACCGTTTATGTTTTTTAAAGGTGTAAATGATTTTGATTTATAAAAAAAAAGGTGTAAATGTTTTCTGCCTATATACTATGATATTTTGTTGACTAAAATTTTTTGACGCACCAAATACTTGAAAACACAATATCTGTTTATGCCAAAAACAAATGAAACCTTAGAGTTTTGTTGTTTTTTGGATTGGTGAGTAGTTATACATGCACTCGACGGTTCTTGAATAATGACCTCACACTCCTTTCCATTATTGTTGGAAGCAGAAGTGCCATTTAAGCTAGAGTTCATTGGCTAGGACCTTAAAGATTTGTGATGCTTCGTTTGCTTAGAATGGAGCAAGTGACCCTTCCAAAGCATAAAGTTTGGGGATTGCATTTTTTTGTTGTTGCCTGGTATAGAGATTTATAAATTCATCTTTTTCTAAACCAAAATATTTGGCATGTTGGTCAAAATTACCTATTTTGAAAAGGAAGAAAGGATACAAGTTCTGGGATATAAATTTTTTTCTCTCTTTTTTGAAATTGTAGAACTTTGGAATGCTTCTAGAACTTGCTTTTTTAGTGTCATTATTAAATTTAAGAAATTTATTTCTTTGACTTTCTTGTCCCTAACTTTTTCATTATTTATTTCAAGGCAACAACCAGCCTTGCTTTTGTTATGGGAATGGAACTAAAGTTAGTAAGCTTCACTGTATTTTTCTAAGCATAAAAAAATTTAGGGAAGTGTATTTATTTGTTTATGATGTTGAATACGGTTGAGTCTTTACTTTTCTTGCTAGTGGTGTAAGACCCTTTGGAATTTCTCTTCTGGTTGCTGGGTTTGATAACTATGGACCACAATTATACTAGGTATTTGTTTTTCTGAAATGCTTTAAATTATAGTTGCTAACTAGCTCTAATTAGGACTAGATTATCTAATGGGTTGCACCTCTGAACATTTTGGCATACAGAAAACGTCTTTTACACTAAATTTATGAAATTCTTTTGGCATTGCCTTGTCTCAAATGCAATATGATTTAGTCTTTAAAATATTAATTGATGCTGTTAGTGACTAAACATAGGCTAGTTGTAAATATGAATTTTCCACTCTGGTTGTAGCATAAAAAGAGAGTATAATTATGTGATGAATGTTTCTTCTATTACTTTGGCTTAATTAGCACCGACAAGAAATTCAGGTAAGCTTCGTTTTCCTTCCTCACTAAGCATGAGGATGGTCTTACACTTGATGTGAATTGGTATTGGTTTGGTCTTTCATTCCTTTGGTTTCTTTCTAGAAACTCCAATATGTAAATGTCCTTAACACCGTCAGCACTATCAAGTTTGCAACTCAGTGGTTCACTGAGTAATATTGCTACAGTTATCATTGCTTGAAGTTATGAGTAAAAACTAATGTTAGTTTATGTTTTGGTATCTAAAAATGTTTCTGTATGGCTTTACATGAAATTTGGTAGATTGTGACCTGTTATGTTTGTCTTTATTTTGTTTTTGTTTCTTGGTGAAATTTTATGGCTTTGTTATACTTTTGAAGGAGAATTTACATATGATGTAAATAATTCTATCATATGTCTTTTGGGTTTTGGTTGGACAATAGTGAGCTTATCCATTGATGTTGCCAAATTGTTTCTATAAGAACTTTTGTCAACCAAGTATTGAAATTCTTTTCCTTTATCTTTTTTTTTTTTTTTTTTTGATACCCTTTTCCTTTATCTTTTTTGGGTGAGATTGAGAGAATATTGCAGGTTTACTGCTTGGTGTCTTGGAAAAGTAAAAGGTAAAATCCAATCCTATGTTGTGACTTCTTGATCGAGGTAGGGAGATTGTTATATTAGAGGTAATGTTGCACATGTCCCAACACTTAGCCTAATGAGTTTGACTGATTCTTGCTAGATATTGAAATTCAAAGTTATTATGGTTGATTTGTATGTAGGTGAAAGTCTTATTCGTGGTGTTTTCTTTTTTGGATAAAATTATTGATGCAAGGGATGTGATGGGCTGTTTGTGTATGGTTTAGAAACAATGAAAGGGCTGAGTTACTTGGAAAAAATTGATAGGTGGATAAGTACCTCTGCAAGAGCACTTAGTTCCAAATAGAACACAAAGGCTAACAATTCATTCAATTACTAAAACTGATTTACAAAGAGCTTACATTCTTTTACTTATACTAGTTTTTTGGCATTGGCAGCCTCTAGATGGTTGACTAGTGTCTAAATCCTGTAGGCTAATGATTAAGAAATCTTCTAACTAACTAATTAGTTACAAGTGGATTAGGATATAGGCATATAGTTGCTTGAAATGCCCTACATCAGGACTCTCCCTCTTAAGAAGCACTTGACCTCAAGTGCTCTTGGTTGCCACAAGATTTGTATGAAGTTATAGGATGATAGAGTTACCTTGTATGATGAGTTTGCTGCTGTTGCAACACACCAAAGGCTGCTGCTTCTACACAGCCAAGTCCCACACAAATGAAGCACCAATGTAGATGCATCTGCATTAAGAGGACTCCCTTTCTTGAGAGCAAACTTATTCTCAAGTTTGGTTGACTTTTCAATTGTAAAACATGTACACCAAATTGAACATTAAGTGTTTTGCCTCGCTAATGATCAATCATGCATATTTTGACACTACTAGGCTTTATTCTTCACTGCTAGTTGCTTGGTGTCTTGGAAAAGTTAAAAGTAATATCCAGTCCTTTAACGTTGATGACAATCCTATGTTGTGACTTCTTGATTGATGTAGGGAGATTGTTATCGTAGAAGTAATGTTGCATGTGTTCCAATTGGATCTCTTAGAGCTAATTGTTAGGAAACATTATCTAGGACATTAGGTGAACTGCCCTATTTCTCAAATTCTTCTCACCTTGATATATCTTTAGTAAAGCATGTAGTGTTGGTGTATCTTCTTTTGCTAGTACTCTCAGTCTTGTTAAGATACCAGAATCGTAATTAGATTGGTACATGAAAGTATCATCCTTAAATTGTGTTTGCCCATTTCCTTACCGTTTGGAAGGACCATCATATCAGCCTAAAACTTATGGAGACATAGGGATCGTCTCTCAATCCCTCAAAAAAACTGTCTCAGTTTTGCTAGAACTAAGATTAGAGTTCACTAATTTTTTGATTTCTAGATGGATGATGAAGTCAACTTCGGCATCAAGAATGAAAGAGTCCCCCTCAAACAACGCATCCTATGGGGTTCTTATTCTATCTCTGACTTTTATTTTCACTTATTTGAAAGGTAAATTAGATATGTTATATGTTTTTGACTTTTACAATTTCAATTGGGTTTTGTTCTAAATTTAAATTAAGGAAAAAATATTTTTAAATATATTTGGTAATGGTTTTTTTTTTTAAAACATGTCTCTATTGGATTTAAATCATTCAATTTCTTTCTCTACAGTGATGAAGTGGAATCTTTCTACACTCTAGAGTTTCTAATTTCATTAAAGTAAAGGTACTAATTTCTTTTCCTAATATTCACTTAATTTATGGTTTGCTGTCAATTTAAGAATTTTGATTCATAATCCTTTTCCTCTCAATTTGTTGAAATCGGGAAACACCCTACAAGATGAAATCCTACCTAAATTTTAATCGTTGGTTATCTTTTAAACTTAATAATTTCATTTTAATTTTCAGGTCGTTGTTTTCCCTCTTACCTATTTTGTTATTTGTAACGGGGAGTGAAATTTTCAGATTTTGAATATTTGCTCAAGGTTTTTTTTTTTTTTTTTTTGCCATGATGTGTTTTCTAATGAGCATATAAGTGACATGTGGTTCATGTGAAGGAAGCATTTTTCTGCAATTGCATTCTTCATATCTTTTTGGTTCTTTAACCTGCTTCTACAACAATTTTTTTTATTTATAAATATTTAGTGATTCCAATAGTAGTGTACTTTTGAAAGTTGTTTCATTGTTATAAACTTTATTATGTGTGTAACCAACTTGATTCTATTTTTTGGTTCCTAAGTTATTTGTTCTCATTTTTCTATTCTTTTTAAAAATTTAGATATGCATTGTAGTACCTGTCCTCAAATTTCTTTTTGGGCCTTTATAATTACTCTAAACTGATATAATTAACTTGCTATTTTGGTGCCATTTTTCTATACCGTTGAATATAAAAAAAGAGGGCTACCTCATGCACACATATTGCTTTTCCTACATCCCTGATGACAAACATCCTATACTGCAGCAATTAATTTAGACATATACAACAAAATCACGTTGCTATCAATTAATAAGAGCCAAGGTCAATCTTTGCAACATATTGGACTTTATTTAGATAGACCATTTTTCATTCATGGATAGTTATATGTTGTCGTCTTCAGAGTTACAAGTAAAAATGGCCTTAGGGTACATATTGTAGAAAATGATTATGGTGATCACTTCATACAATAAATATTGTATATAAAGAAATATTCGATAATCTGCCAAGAGGTAACAAATACTGTTTTTTAAAATTTTTTCAAGTTGTTTATAGTGTGAATTAGATTGTCACTTATACAATCTTTGCAAGCACTAGATTTTTCTCCATTGTTATATACAAACTTTACTGATGTTTAGAATGTTCAAATATTACAGATTTATATCACAATGTTCAAATATTTAGTTTTTCCCTATGTAGCAATTTAGAATGTGGGACCCTCTATGATAGTGGATTTTGGATGCAATAATAATGGTTGCAAATTTGCCACTCTTAAGACTTGATTTTACACACATTATATTTTTTACTATTGGGTGATTCCTTGAATACGAAAGTTGATATATCATGATCATTGCGTGTGCATTATGTTTTTGTAATCATTATCATATATTTGTTTTAATTCATAATAAATCATTTGCAATTAGCCAATATAAGGAGTATCTATACATTTCATTTTTAATCATCTATTGTAAAATTATTTTTAGGTTATTCGAATGTTGCGGCCTATAGTTTTCTAATACTTTTTATAATACTAGAAAAAGGGGGTATCATCAATCGAGGAATTACGTTTAGTTTATTAGAACTACATACTTTTGTAGATTGTAAGAGAAATTAGTAAAAGGCAGATAACTAATAGCCAAAACCGCATAGCTCCATACCCCAAAGTGTACTTATCCAATCCATAGTTCAAGTATAATCCTTATATTTTCATTTAAATATATTTACTACTTCAATAGGATGTACATTATATTTACATTTGAATTTTAAAGGTATAGTCTATGCTATGTAAGGAAATGACTGCATACTTGGTATCATGCATCTTGGAAATGTTTATTTTGTTAGTGCAAAAATGGACTTAGATGAGTAGTTGGGTAGTGGCATACCAAGTCTTATGTCATTATGGAATGATTTTTGTCATCCACTACCATGCACATTAAGCAAGTTTTATTTAGATTGGGAGATGATGAGATATTCTTGAGGTTGGTTTGTATTTTTTTTTATAATTAAAATTGTCTCATCAAAGTTAGTGCTATATTTGATGTCTAAATCTCTTTGTTTTTTTTTTTTTTTTTTTTTTTTTTTGGTTTTAACTTAGTTTCATCTATTCAATTTCTTTTGCTGACGAGGAAGCATCAAGACGTAGAATGTGAAACGAACAATCATACTTCTCCCCCAATTTGCTTCCAAGGAGCTAAAACTTCGTTTTTCAACTTAGTTAATCCAATTTTATGTGAGATGTAAATGTCAATTCTCTTGTTTGTTTAATACTAGTTTGATTTGGAGCCCATCAGTCATTAATTTTTTTTTTTTTTTTATAAGCTTTGGAGTACTATTTTGATTTTTCTAATTAGTTGGATTATTTTTATCATATTTGAAGGACAAATTTCAAGCATCAACATTGGGATTAGAATTTGGTATCTACCAGAAATGAAGGTGAGTCGGGTTCTTCAACTTGGGTGAGTCAACTTCACTAAGCCTTCCCTTCTGTGATTTTTTGTTTTCATTTTTTTATAAAATTTATGTGTTTTTGTTTTCGAAAGCAATTTCACATTTTTAATACTATTTCCTCTGTATTTGTTCATGTGGGTTTGCTTCAAATTTTGGAATCGAGGCCAAAGGTTGCATTAAGGTTTCCTTAGGTATGATATAAGTTTTGAGTATTAATTTATTTTTTTATATTAAATTTTTTTTGTTTTATGTGTTTTTGTTTTGGGAGGCAATATCACATTTTTATATTGTTTCCTTTGTGTTTGTTCATGTGGGTCTGCTTCGAATTCTAGAATTGATGCCAAAGATCGTATTAAGATTTACCTGGGTATGATTTAGCTTTTGAGAATTTTTTATTTTATTTTAAAATTTATGTTGGATTATGTTGATTTTAATGTTTTTTTAGTTTATTTTTGGTTGATTGTTATGTTCTGCTTGCATGCATTAGTAGTTAAAAGGCATATTTGGGTTCTCTATTTCCCTGTTTGGCTAGTGAGAAAATATGCAAAATTTCTCTGGGCTGTTTGCTTTGCCTAAAAGGATAAGCAATGTGCCACAGTATAGTGCTCATATGCAAGTGTCAATTTGCAATTAGGCTCTTTCGTTACTTTTCCTAGGTTTTGTTTCCATCTTTTTGAGCGGATTATTAACTCTAGTCTCAATGAGTAAGCGTTTGAAATTTCTCTTGCAATTCTTATGCTTTTTTGTCTGTCTTGTTTAATTTTTGTTCATTTGGTGTTGGCAGCCTTTATATCAATTTCAATAGCTAATATGACAATGCCTCTTATAGGTGTTGGGTAGTAATATAACAATGTGACTTGAATATGGTCGTAAAAGGAAATCAAGATAGTGCTTTCCCTTCTACTGGCATGAGTTAGGCTTTTGGGGAATTATATGGATTTAACTTATGTTTTTGATTTGCTTCATAATCTGTTAACTTGTATTTTTGCTAATTAATTTCCTTGTTTCCAAATACTAGGAAGCAGAGAAGAGCTTGGCTTTTAGTGTTAATTGGAATTACCTTTATATTTGTTAGGTAATATGCTAGTTTTTTCTATTTGTTGTTTTGCAACCCCTGCCATTCTTAGTGCATGTTATAAATCTTATTTTGAGTCACTCTTTACTATTATTTATCATAATCTTTTTAGCATTTTGCTTTAGGTTACCTAAGTTTTGACTGTGCTTCTACCCTAACCACTTGTTTCCTTTCTACTTTAGCTTTAACAATTATTCGTTGGGGTTTTTTATTTTCTCTTTTATTTGCTTTATTTCAATTTAAATCTTGGATGGCAGTTTTGGAAAATGATAACTATTTATTTCAAAGACAATATATCCGTATAAAAAGTTGAATCCTCTAAGCTGGACTAATAATATGAGATGGATGCAAGCAGTAAGTCACAAGAAATAGGTCTCTTATGTGTGTTCATTTTGTTTAGAACTACTGATTTGATGGTTGACCAAGTTCTTGCAGTGCAAAACAAGAAGGAATAAAAGTATGCAAATCCCATTGAATTGAGCCAGTTTGTGGATTTCATCAAGCATGAAAAACTCCAAACTGAGACCTTCATTATTGGGCCAAACCAGTGTAAGTTTTCATTGGTTGACTGTGTCCTGCAATTTCAATGCTAATGTTCTAAAAAAACAAGTTCCTTTTTGATACTTTTTTGCTTATATGTAATTGAAAACAATTTGAAGGTTTATTAAAATTTCTAGTTACGGTGATTTACAGGGTTTAGACCCCTTAAACTATAACCAGATTGCGTAGCCTAGATTAATTAGCCAAGTTTTTACTTAGTCAAATTAAGCAATTCTAGGTTAAAACAATCACAAAATCATATCATACATGTAAAACAAATAAAGCAGCGGAAAATAAATAACACAGTGATATGATCACCCAGGAAAACCAAACCGGTAAAAAACCTGGGGAGGATTTTACCCACCGATCCTCAAGGCAAAACGAAATCCACTAAGAAAGAATTGAAGTTGTTACAAAAGGACTTACAAGCTACCCCGCTTGACTTCGTAATGCTACCCACCAGTAGTAACTTCCTGACACGACCACGCGCAGGCTCCGAATCCACGGACTACTTCTTTCTTTGTCTTCCTTCAATCAGGTACAAGCTCCTCACTTGTTTATCTTTAAGCTTCAAAGGCAGCAACCAAGTTGATCATCAAGATGTAGAAGAATCTCAATCTTGAAAACCCTAAGTTATGTGTAAAGGAAAGCTCCTCTAGATCTCACAAGAGATTTACACAAAACCGCAATGTATGAGCAACAACACAACTTGTGCAACTCCCAAAACGTGGCTAGGGTTTTGCCTTATATACCTAGGGCAAAAACATAAAACCCTAAACGTTTTAAAGAGTTAGGGCTGAGTTGGAATTCTGCAGAAAAACGCATCTGGGCCGATTTTCGATCGATCGAGAATTACATTCGATCGATCGAGCCAGGCCGAGAAGCTCCAATGCTTCTGCAGTCTCTCGATTCCAATTTTACAAAATTAAACCAACTTTGAGCAAGCCTAAACAAGACTAAATACATTGTTTTGATCATGGTTTGCCAACATTACAAATTAGGTTCTAAATACATAAAATCCTAAGACCTTAAAACCTAACAAACTCCCCCTTTGGCAATCCGTGACAAAACACAAATCAAAAGCTCAAAGTTTACAAGTATAAAAGCCCTTTACAAAATAATGCTCATAAACAAAAGTTCAACCTAACTACTATCCATCGGTTGCAAGTGTAGACAGCAGCTTTGTTGAATCAACCTGTATATTCCTGAAATACTCAACAAACACATAAACGCATGTGTGGCAGAAAAATAGTATATAAACAGGTATAATATTCTTGTAAGATTCACATAACACAAAATAAAGATATATATCAATGAAGCAACTCATAAATATAAATCAATAAGCAATGAATCATAAGACAACAAGAATCAAACAAAATCATGTATATCAATATATCAATCAATGTTACTCCCCCTAACATGAATATCCCCAAAAATGATATACAAAGTGAAGCACCTAGATACAATCTAATAAACTCCACACAAAAAATATCCCATGCTAAAAAATATCTCCCCCTAACTACAAAATATCTCCTCAAAAGGTCAAAAACTCCTCTACAAGTCAAAAATATCCACTTCCCCTTTTTGTGACGGAATGCCAAAGGGCAATCAAAAGTCGCCATCAAAAGGTGGTGGTGAAGGTGAATGAAGACGTGCAAGATCAGCTCGCAGAGCACGCATCTCGTCCAGCAGGTCCACCAAAATCTGACCATGAGCCGCCTGAACGGTCATGACAGTCTCCAAAGTACGACGAACATCGAAGTCGGCCGCAGGAGGTGGAGGAACAGCAGCAGCAGCAGCATCCACATCATCACCAACTGGATCAGGAATATCCTCACCAGCAAGACCTGTAAAAGATGAAGGAGGAGGAGGAGCGCTAGAAGAGGGATCAGACCTAGGGTGTTTAGAACCAGCTCGAAGATGAGCGGCCCTCTGTCTAAGAAAAGACACACCTATAGGACCGATGACATGAACAGGCTCAGAAGCAGGGAAATCCTCTAAACCTAGATACAATAAAATCCTATGAATGAAAATAGGATGGACGAGAGCATGAGCAGTAGATGAACTCCTATAAACTTCGTTCAAAGAACGAAGAAAAAGATGAGGAAAACTAATAGGAGCATCTGTAACAAGAGCGTACAGAAAAACACACCTCTCAAGAGGAATGGTGTGTAGATGAGAAATGGGCCAGAGTGAGTGACAGGCTATCCTAGAGAAAAGATAGGTAGTCTCAGGAAGCTCAGTAGAAGTGATCCGAGGATCAGAACCCCACTGGATAGATGACCCAGTGATGTAAGATATGACATCACTCAACTCGGGTGACTCATCATAGGGATAGACAGGATCCCTAACCAAAGGTACCTCAAGAGCATCAGCCACTACCTGAGGAGTAATGGAGTACTCTACGCCTCGTATCCAACTCCTAACAAGGGTGTTGGAATCATAGACGCGGATCGAGATGTTCGAGTAGAACTCTCGAATCAAGGTGGCCGGAGGAGGAGGGTCAGACACAGCAAACAAGGGAAGCCAACCCCTACGCTCAAAATTTGCCCTAATGGCAGGATCAAGCTCATCTAAAGAGACAGACCGCTCAGCCCAAATCTTCCTCTTAAGGTTTAAAGTCTCATACAGCTCTTGGTTTTTCTCACTCAGGAACTGCTCACTATCAAAGGAGGGAGGGGAAGGAGTGGGAGTGGGAAGAGTCCTACGTGCTCTAGTCTTCCTAGGCATGGTGCTAAGGAAAAAGACAGAGACACAGAGAGAAAACCAAAAAGAACAAACACAAAAACCAAGGGCAGACTGCAAGTTAGACAAAAACAAATATAGAATAAAATTCTATATGATGCATGAACATTAACAATGTTATGATGCATGAACTAATGCAGTAACTAAGATCAGATTAAGTTCAAATTCACAAAATTGGCTTGAACATAGAGTTTCTTAACAAAAACCCTAAAAATTTGAGAACCACTTGAAAATTTTTGTACCAAATTGATGAACCAATCATTACAAACTATTGAAAACAATTTATAATAACCAATTGCATCAATTACACAAGCCAATTTCATCAATTAGACCCAATTTCACAAAAAGCCCCAATTCGGATCAATTATAAACCCTAGAAATTTAAGTTTTCCACAAAACACAAAATTGATCAAATTAATCACTCAAGAACATGTCTATAGGGTGTCCCCAACAAAACCCATTGATCAATTGCAAACAATTTGGTCCGAATCAACAAAAATCCCAATATGAAATGTTCCGAAAATCTCCTCTAAAATGCATGAAATCACGAAAATAAATTGAAAAGGAAGGGTAAAAAGGACATACCGGCTTGAGAAGAGAGAGATTGTGCAAAAAAATCGGAGGAAAACGACAAAAATTGAATCTTTTGGTCTTTGCCTTGTCGGAGAGAGAAAAGGATTTGAAAAAGTTTTGAATAATTCATTGAAAAAGTCAGATTTCCTCTTTTTAAAAAGCCTTTCCACGATATTCGATCGATCGAAAATTACATTCGATCGATCGAATGTGACAGTCAATTTTGCACATTCTGAGGCACTTTTTCGATTGATCGAAGAATACATTCGATCGATCGAAATGGGCAGAAATTCTCAAAAAATTTTGGAAAAACACAGTTTTGAAAAATGCAAGTCCAATTTTGAAACAAATCCTCAAAGCACTTGATCAATGAAAAACAAAACGCATGAGTATGAAGTGAAATGCTTTTTCAAAAACCCTAATTTTCAAGCCCAGTTTCATTAAAGACAAGATTCAATTAACCTCCCATTTAATTTTCTCAAGCCAAATTATGTTGTACACAAATCTCAAGATATTTTTTAAACTTGGTTGGTTAGACCAAGGACACACACAGTAACATGTACAGTGTTTAACAAAGAGTAACTTGTGTAGTGTGTGAAACTAGTAAAACTTGAGATACATGTGAGGTGATATGTGAATAGCAATCAAGCACAAAGTCTACACAATTCATCACATAGAATTTAAAAGATACTATCACCTAAAGAGTTACATCCTATAACTCCCACATCTCCTAGAACAAAAGCTTGCAATCATGTAAGTTTCTTTCATTTTTGCCTCTTATTTATATATGAATTGGCATTCAGCCTAATAGTACACACCGGTTGGAATTAAGTGAATTGGCATCAAGCCTAATAGTACACACCAGTTTTTAATTTAATTTGAGGCTACACCTTATGTTCTTTTTGTGCATGTGCTACACTTTCTCGAGCACAACATCTTATGATATGCACTAAGGTGTTCATGATTGGCTAGTGAACAGTGGTGAGATGGTTATTTATGCCTTTCTCAAAAGGATCAAGTCCGACAGTCAAATAACATATGACTTCAAGATCAAGACAAAGTGATTAAAAACCACACACATCTTTCCCACACAACATGCACTACAAAGCTTCAACTAGTAAAGTGCAATGAATAAGCTCATCCAAGTTAAACAAGGTACACTAGACATGACATGTGTAAAAAGAATGACCAACCTTGTTTTCAAAAAAAACAAGAAACATAGTGTTCAACAAAGATTTTGCTTTCCCTTTTTTTTTTTTTTTTTTTTATTATTAAAAGAGAAAACAAATAAATCCTAGAATGAAATGCATGTATGTAATGCAATGCAAGTCCTAGAAACAAAAGAAAAACACAAAAACCAAATAACAATGGTTACAACAGAATAGAGCAATGAAGCACAAGGACCATGTCAGAAAGACTCAGTTAGTTCGAGTCTTTTGCATCCAAGACTTTTTAGATGCACCCCGAGCATTGGAGTTCTTATTCACATTAGAGTGATTCCCAACTCCAGAATTGGAATAAAGGTTTAACGCCTTTACCAATTCACCAATTAGTACCATAAGATCTTGTGCTTGAGGCACAGGCACTTTTGGTCTTTTTGCTCTCTTATCAGCTTGAAGCTTGTAACAGTTAGGACGGATATGTCCAGACTTACCACAATAATGACAAACCCAAGCAGGTTTACCATGCATCTTGTCCTTAGGTTTGGTAGGCTCCTTAGGTTTGGATTCTCTTAAGTCTACCCTAATCTTCTTTGGAGGTGAAACTTCTACAGGTTTAACAACCTCACTCACAGGGGGTTTAATGGTTTCACTCACAACCTCACTCACAAGAGGTTCAGAAGAAGAAGAAGAAGGAACAAAGACAGTGGAATGGGGTCCAGAATCAAAGATGCTTTCAACATATCCTAACCCAGCTTTATCAGAAGGATACTTTTGAATATTCAGCATATGATCAAGTTTAGAACTAGCAGATCTAGCAACAGATAAATCATGTTCCAAAGTTCTAACTTTATCAAGCAAAAGCATATTTTCAGATTTAACATTATTCAAAAGATCATTAGCATCAAATAGTTTTACAAGCAAATTTTTCTTTTCAAGCTCAAGAGCATCAATTTTCTTCAGGCCTAGATCAACTTTCATAGCATCCTTTGCAGCAATTTTGCAAAGTTTGTTATAGGCCTCTTGAAGATCTGCATCTTCAGAGAGTTCCCCATCAGCAGGGTTCTCCTCAGCAGATATGCTTTCATCAACTTCAGCAGTAGCAGTGAAAGCAATGAAGTTTCCATCCTCATCACAACCGGACTCATCATCAGAAACCTCATTATCACTAAGGGTTACAGCCATAACTTTACCCTTATTCCTCAAGAAAGTAGGACATTCAGATTTGACATGACCATACCCTTGACAACCATAACACTGAGGACCCAAAGAGTTATTAGAAGATTGACCTACTTATTCTCTAGGTTTTTCAAAATTATTAACCTTAGTGGGATCATTCTTCCTAAAGTTTCTAGGTTCAGCAGTGTTGGTATTCCTTGCCTTCCTGTTTATGTTTCTAAGAAAATTTCTAAAGTTCTTGGCAAGGTAAGCTATCTCCGTGGGAGAGAGCTCATCATCAAATCCACCAGCTTCAACATCATCAACAGACTTAAGAGCCATTGATTTGGATTTGGCAGTCTTGGGAAGGTCAGACTCATAGGACTGAAGAGATCCTACAAGCTCATCCACAGGGATGGAGTCAACATCCTTACTTTCAGTAATGGCTGTCACTTTGGATCTAAAGTCTTCAGTTAAGGATCTAAGTATCTTCCTAACAACTTTAGGTTGATCATAGACTTCACCCAAATTATAAGCAGAATTAACAATATCATTGAGTTTAGCATAAAACTCATCAAAGGTTTCATCATCAGACATTCTAATGCTTTCAAACCTAGAAGTTAATTGCTGTAATTTGTTTATTTTAACAGCCTTTGTGCCCTCATGCACAGTTTGGAGGATTTTCCAAGCAGTATGAGCAACCTCAACATTAGAGATCCTCTTAAATTCCTCCATTGAAACAGCATTAAAAATGGCATTCATAGCCTTGCTATTAAATGCAGCTGCTTCTTTCTGAGAAGTTTGCCACTCACTCACAGGAGTAGTGGGCTTCTCCCAACCATATTCAACAGAGTTCCAAACTCTCTCATCAATGGATTTTAGGAATGCTTTCATCCTTACTTTCCAGTAGGCATAATTGTTCCCATCAAAGTGAGGAGGAACAAATAAAGAGTGTCCATGCTCCATGACAACAGGGGTCAAGGATCGGCTCAGAGATGAAAATCTCAATCAAAAGAGCAACCTGCTCTGATACCACTTGACAGGGTTTAGACCCCTTAAACTATAACCAGATTGCGTAGCCTAGATTAATTAGCCAAGTTTTTACTTAGTCAAATTAAGCAATTCTAGGTTAAAACAATCACAAAATCATATCATGCATGTAAAACAAATAAAGCAGCGAAAAATAAATAACACAGTGATATAATCACCTAGGAAAACCAAACCGGTAAAAAACTTGGGGAGGATTTTACCCACTGATCCTCAAGGCAAAACGGAATCCACTAAGAAAGAATTGAAGTTGTTACAAAAGGACTTACAAGCTACCCCGCTTGACTTCCTAATGCTACCCACCAGTAGTAACTTCCTGACACGACCACGCGCAGGCTTCGAATCCACGGACTACTTCTTTCTTTGTCTTCCTTCAATCAGGTACAAGCTCCTCACTTGTTTATCTTTAAGCTTCAAAGGCAGCAACCAAGTTGATCATCAAGATGTAGAAGAATCTCAATCTTGAAAACCCTAAGTTATGTGTAAAGGAAAGCTCCTCTAGATCTCACAAGAGATTTACACAAAACCGCAATGTATGAGCAATAACACAACTTGTGCAACTCCCAAAACGTGGCTAGGGTTTTGCCTTATATACCTAGGGCAAAAACATAAAACCCTAAACGTTTTAAAGAGTTAGGGCTGAGTTGGAATTCTGCAGAAAAACGCATCTGGGCCGATTTTCGATAGATCGAGAATTACATTTGATCGATCGAGCCAGGCCGAGAAGCTCCAATGCTTCTGTAGTCTCTCGATTCCAACTTTACAAAATTAAACCAACTTTGAGCAAGCCTAAACAAGACTAAATACATTGTTTTGATCATGGTTTGCCAACATTACAAATTAGGTTCTAAATACATAAAATCCTAAGACCTTAAAACCTAACAGTGATGTTTTGGCTTAGCTTGATTTTCAGGGGTCTCGTGGCTTTCATATAACCCCTTACTTTTCATTTTCTTTGAGCAACAACTCATATAGCCTTTGATCTCTTGACATGGGCTTTGATCTAATATCTTCAAATCAGAGTTCAAGTTGGTAATATCACAGGTTTAAACATATTTCTCTCTAAATATGTGAATTATCTCTCATTTTCTAGAATGTTATGGTTGCTTTGTTCAAAGCCGTCCCTCCTTCTCTTAATGTTTTCAAAATCCAAATCACCTAAAATTTTGGCTGCCAATTAATGTGTGCTTTTATTTGATCTCAAGTTCAAAAGATACAATCTCTCACATAAAATATTCGAGTTGTTCGATTTGTTACTCCGCTTTGTTTGAAAAGAGGCTGAAAATTGTGACTGCCTTCAAGGTATAAAATTGTCATGTAATTTTATGTTTGTAACATTTGATTTGAAATGTGAAATTGGTCGGTTTCAAGAAGGTAGAAGGTGTAGCACACATTATTTACAGGGTGGTATACTTGCACTATTTGCAACCAAAGAAGAGGAAAGTAAACCCCAAGCCAATGGTCAAGATGAAGGTTGGTTCAATTGTGTGGGACTTTGCTATGCAGAAGCAACAGCCTTTGATGTGCTGCAAACTGTAAACTCATTACACAATGCAACTGCATCATCCTAGAAGATAGAAATTCATACAAATCTTGTGGCAACCAAGAGCACTTGAGGTCAAGTGCTTCTTAACAAGGAGAGTCCTGATGCATCCTAATCCTCATGTAAATATTTAGTTAGTTAGTTAGTTAGATGATTGCTTAAGCATTAGCCAATAGGATTTAGACACTTGTCAAGCACCTAGAAGGCTCCAATGCCAAACAAATAGTATAAGTACCATATCATAGATAGTTTGTGATTAGTTTTGAATGCAATTACATAGATTAGCCTAGTGCTATTTTCAAGAGATGGATTTCTATTAAGAAGGTTTTGTGACACCTTGTTCGCTGTTCTAAGCAACTCTCATTTCCCTTAATCAATTCTAAGCCTAAAAAGCAGCCCCCTTAGAATCCCTGCGTTAGTTCTAACATCTTGCAAGAAAATAAGAACCCACATAGGTCCAAAACCAAATTGGAGAAGCACTTTCTAAAGTAAAATTACATGGCTGTAATAACAAGATTCAAAACTTCTCGTGGAATTTCTTTTAGACCTCAACTGTTATGTTTTGAATTTTGTATAACTGGATTTTGATGTGATTTGTTTTGATAATTCAGGTATTTATTGGATTTGTGTTTTAGAGTTTCTATTTTTGTATTTTTTTTCCCTATTCCTTTAGTTTCTATAAGTTAGAATTGCATATGCTCTTGCTTTTTGAAAAATGCTTATAGGAATTGCAATCGGGGAATTTGCTTTGCAACCACATTTTCATCTTTTATTTTTATTTTTTCTAGATGACTATATGTTTTGCTGTCAAATATTGAGTTTTAAAAAATATATTTTGACTTAATAATTTGTGGGTTGGCAGGGTAGAAAAAGAATTGTTTTTGCAGAATTGGTTTAAAATTACCACAATTAGGTTGAGATACAAAAATCTGCATGTGGAGGTAGAGTGTGAGGTCGTTCATGGTATGGCCCTACCAACACTATGGAATTCTCTTATGTGGCTTTTTGTAAATACTTTTATTTTCTTAAGAAGAAATGGCTAGAATAAGTTGAAGATAAAATTTTCAATTTATTAGTGAAAAGCATGCTAGTTGTTTGTTTAACTGGTTAAATATTTTATTTCCTATATTGCTTCTAGTATCTAATATGGATGGGTTTTCTTGGTGTAAAAGATAATAAGTCTTGATGAAACTTCTTTATGGGTCCATATGGATGCAAACTCCATCACTCATAACTTGTCACATTGGCAAATCATGACAAAGTTATGGGTTTAGCATTTTTGACAGAATCACTGACAAAAGTGCTTTGTTGGGACTTGGGTTTTTTTTTACCGTTGGTCTATCTCTTTCGCTTTTGTTATAAAAATAATTTCATTTTCTTGATGTTCTCTTTTTTTGGTTAATTGGTACTATCTTTTTGCTTTCTTAAATTTTGAATGTCTTAATATTGGGATGTGGGGGTAAATTTCAATTTCATGTGGAAGTTGAGTTTAATATTAATGCAAAAAAAGTATTCTTGCATGATACTAGGGACCTTGGATCAGACCTTAACGGCAATGGAGAAGTGCAAAAACTGTAATTAGTGCAATACTGCCACTGTGGATGGATATAATATTCTATTGAAGCATTTGAATGGGATCTAAGCCATGAATGGGTCTCAAAATTGGGCCCTTTGTGTCCTTTTTATAAATATTGAAGATTACCGGTCAAGTTTTTAATTTTGTTTTAAAATTTTGCTAATAAAATATGATTAGGTTTTGGTCTTTCAATTTAGGCTTAGTAACTCAGGTTTGGATATGTGTTTCTTTTTGTAGATTAGCTAAGAGCATTTTTTTTTTATAATGATAGTTTAAGGTTTTGGAAATTCCCATTTGTTTTTGGGTTCTAAATTTGCATATATTATATTTATTTTATTTTATTTTTAACTATACTAATGCAGGGAATATGATGGGCTGTTTGTGCATGGTTTAGAAACAATGAAAGGCTAAGTTGCTTAGAACACATTGA
This sequence comes from Quercus gilva, assembly GCA_023621385.1. Classification (NCBI taxonomy): domain Eukaryota; kingdom Viridiplantae; phylum Streptophyta; class Magnoliopsida; order Fagales; family Fagaceae; genus Quercus; species Quercus gilva. Next base: position 60,297,135 of record CM042477.1, read on the forward strand.
TAGATGGATAAGTACCGTTGCAAGAACATACGGTTCCAAATAGCACACGAAGGCTAACAATTCATTCTATTACCAAAAGCTGATTTACAAAGAGTTTACATTGTTCTACTTATACTAGTTGTTTGGCATTGGCAGCCTCTAGATGGTTGACAAGTGTCTAAATCTTATAGGCTAATGCTTAAGAAATCATCTAACGAACTAACTAACTAGTAACAAGTGGATTAGTATATAGACATATAGTTACTTGAAATGCCCTGCATCAAGACTCTCCCTCTTAAGAAGCACTTGACCTCAAGTGCTCTTGGTTGCTACAAGATTTGTATGAAGTTATAGGATGATACAGTTGCCATGTATGATGAGTTTGCTGTTGTTGCAGCACACCAAGGCTGCTGCTTCTGCACAGCCAAGTCCCACGCAAATGAAACACCAACGTAGATTCATCTGCATTAGGAGGACTCCCTTTCTTGAAAGCAAACTTGTCCTCAAGTTTGATTGACTTTTCAATTGTAAAACATGTACACCAAGTTGAACATTAAGTGTTTTGCCTCGCTAATGATCAATCATGCATATTTTGACACTACAAGGCTTTATTCTTCACTGGTGAATCAACCTTCTTCATCTTGACCATTGGCTTAAGGTTTGCCTTCCCTTTCTTTGGTTGCAAGGAGTGTGGATGCACTAGCTTGTACATGTTGTATGCATTGCACCTTCTCCCCACGATAGCTTTATATAACCTTTATGCTATCATCCTCCGCTTCTTGCTTTTGAACTTGCATGACCTTTGTTCCTAATGATAAATCATTTTCTTCCTCAACAATAACAGTTGTTTCATCCATTGATTCATCATAAACAGGTTCAGCCACATGTTTCATCCCTTCTTCACCAATATGTTCTTCAATGTAATTATCAAAAATAGGTTGCCCCACATTGTAAAGTTGTAATTTACAACTGTATTTTTGTTGGCTTTTATTCCGTGCCAAATTTGATTGTAATTATGTTCAATCGTTTAAACCCTGTATTTGTTGTGGGACTTGTTGTAACGGTTGTGTGATAGAGAGAGTATTTGAAGACTCAAGCATTTGAAGAATGAAGAATTCTCGCGGGTGTCTCGCGACTTAGCATCCCGCGAAGTGAATCATGTGCCAGGCACATGCTGGAATGCGAAAGGTCAGGCCAGGTGGAGACAGCTATGTCTCGCGAGTATCTCGCGGGTAAGGCCTTCCCGCGAGACACCCGCGAGGCTATCTGTTCTGCCAGCCTGTACTTTTTGAGTCACACCTTTTGCACCTATCCTATATATACCATCATTACCCACAATTGTTGAGGAATGCTTCAGAGAGAAAACCCTAGCCAAACACATTGGTAATTAGAGATTGTCCTCCCCATCTTTCTCTATACATTTGCTTGTGGTATTTCCTCAACCCTTCCCTCTCCATTATCCATATCTTTGAGAGGTTGATAGCCCAAACACTTACCACACCTTGAGAGTGCTGTGTGACGTTTTGGTGCTACTGGGAAGCATTGGAAGAAGCCTTGAATGGCAGATGCAACATGGAGCTTGTTGCGGGATCCGGATAACTAGGACAAGACACGGTTCGGAGAAGCCTTGTTGGAGTAGGAGCTTGGAGGGCTTAGGTACAGCGGGTAGACTAGGCTTGGAGGGTCTTTTGCTAACCCATGTATCCCAACTGATTGTCTAGTGGATCGATTTCCGCTTGGAGGGCGGCGGAGAGGTTTTACGCCGAGGTCTTCGGTTTCCTCTTCGATAACACGTCTCGGTGTTATCTGTGTTTGCATCATTCTTCCCTACTCTTGTTTATTTCATTTTTACTGCTGTGTTGCTTTAAATATGGATTAGAGTAGTTGTCTTGCTTTTACGCTTGTGTTTACACTATTCCGCACTTATAGTTAAGTTAGTGTAAAATCAACCAAGCCGTAAGTTTAATTTGGGGGTCTAAACCGCTCGTGTGTTTTCAACACATTTTCGAGCTTTCAATTGGTATCAGAGCGGGTACACTTGCTGAGGTTTAATTACCTAAGTGTGATCCTTGACCCTTCTTGAGGTGGACCGGTCTCAATCGCTCAATGTTCCACCATTTTTTGATGGGAACAATTATGCATTCTGGAAAGTTAGAATGAGAGCATTCTTATGCTCTATCGATGATACCGTTTGGGATGCAGTTAAGATAGGTTGGACCAAGCCGGAGGCCCCTAAGTCCACTTAGGATAAGGCAGCTCTAGCGGCAGCCAATGCTAACAGTAAGGCTTTAAATGCTATCTTTTGTGGTGTGTCCCCTGATGAATTCCACAGGATCTCTCATATGACAGTAGCCAAGGAAGCTTGGGAGATTTTGGAGACTACCTATGAGGGTACGAAGAAAGTTAAGGACACGAAGCTTCAGATGCTTACCACCAAATTTGAAGAACTCAAGATGGGAGATGATGAACCATTTGATTCATTTTATGGGAAGCTCAATGAAATTGTCATTGCTAAACTCAATCTTGGGGAGAAGATTGGAGACACTAAGGTGGTGAGAAAAATTTTGAGGTCCTTACCTGAAAGTTTTAGAGCAAAGGTTACAGCCATAGAAGAAAGCAAAGACTTAGATAAGATTAAGATTCAAGAGCTGATTGGGTCTCTCCAAACGTATGAGCTGGGACTGCCTTCCCATAAGACGAGCAAATCGCTTGCTCTTAAAACCATCACCGAAAGAATAAATGATTCCTCCGAAGAAGATGGAATGGAGAAGGAAGTGGCATATCTTGCAAAGAACTTCCACAAGTTTCTGAAAATGAAGAACAGTGGAAAACCGTTCAACAGAGGAAAGTTCACTCCGTCAAGAGGTGATAAGAAATAGTTTAAGGGAAAAGAAGGGAAGGATTATCAACCTTCTTCAGACATTGTGTGCTATGAGTGCAATGGCCATGGACATTTAAAGAAGGAGTGTCCGAACTTTTTGAGGGGAAAAGGGAAAGCTTATGCTACAACGCTCAGTGATTCTGACTCTTCTGATACTGACTCGGAAGAGAGCTGTGACGGTGAGGGAAACTACTCCGCATTCATGGCCATTGATCATGTAGACTCCTCGGATGACTTGGGTGCACTTGTGAAGGAACTTGGTGAGCATTCTGATTCAGAGTCCATTGGAATTGTAGAAGAATCAGATGAAGTAAAGGATGAGAATGCAGCTAATCTTCAAGAAAACTACTCATTACTCCTTGAGAAGTCGGGAGAATATGCAAGGGTAGCCAAGGCGGCCGTCAAAAAAATGAAGAAGGTTGAGGAAGATTACCGGAGCCTCATGGTTAGACATAGGGAGGCAAAATGCGAGATAGAAAAGATGAATGGTGAGCTGTCAGAAGCTTACTTAAAGATCAGATTTCTTGAACAAGAGGTGGTTCAAGCGCAAGCCAAGATAGATAGGGTCTCCTCCAGAAAGTTGAATGAGGTTATCTCATCCCAAAAACATTCCTCAGACAAGTCCGGATTGGGATATACCGGAGTAAGTAGCTCATCAGTCAAAGCTACGAAAGAAGTAAAATTTGTGAAGGCCGTAGAGCAAATTATAGAGGAAGCCGTTCCTGAGAATGTTAAGGTTGAAAAGAAGAATGTAATTGAGCAACGGATGGTGAATAAGCCCCGAAATCAATCTGTAGGAAGACATGAAACCAGAGCAAGATCTCTTTCAAGACCTCAACGGGGTCCTAGAACAGATTATGTATGTCACTATTGCGGACTGCGAGGACATACTAGACCAAACTGCCAAAAGTTGAGAGCAGACAACAATGCAAGCGCACCGCAGTCACGAGGAAGAAGACATGACAATAGAGCTTGGAGCGGTGAGAACTCAAGAAGCCAAAATCATGATCCCGGAGTGACAGACATGATGAAGATGATAGGTGCCTTCACCACTTGCATGGAGAGTTTCACAAGGAGGTTTGAAAGTCCCAACTCTCGTACCCAATCCGTCAAGGATATCACCCCAAACGCACGTGACGTGTGGGTGAAGAGGGGTACTCATGCATAAGCATTATAATATGTCCATGCATCAATTCTTTCCATGTGTAGGGACATTTGTTGTTGCATCATTTCATGCATTTTTTATTCTCTTTTGTCTGGTTTGAACCTATTATTGTTGATCTTACTTTTCTTGTTTTGTTTTGGGTGTGTTTCAAAAATTCAAAAACCCATAAAAATTGAAAATTTTCAAAAAGTTTGATCACTTGTTGAGTGCATATCTCATGTGAGTTTGGCCTAGTACCTTCGTACTTATGGCATAGTGCATTTACGATCTTCGCTTGTTCGTATGCACTCTTTTCTGTGTGGAAGAAACCCTGAAAACTATGTGTGACTGTTGTAAATAGATCTTCAAGCCTGTCATGAATGATTGGTCAATAGTCTTGTTGGTCTTGATACTTGCATAGACTTGTGTCTATATCTCTTCCCACTTTATTTTTATGTTTCTGTAAGAAGAGCTCTCCAATTGTAAATCTCCAAATGAAAAGAGATATTGAGCTGCAAAAGCCTGTCGCACATACTAGTATTTGACTAGGAAAAAGGGAAAGCGACTCTTCTAATGTAAATTTTATGGTGCTCAAAAAGTCAAAGGCTTATCATCAAAATTGAAATATCACAAATTTCAAGCACCAATCTCAAAAAGAGATGTATTTGTCTAATCAAAATGAAAATGGACCAATTGTTATGTTTTATAAGAAGCCAAATGAAAAGCTTCTAAGTTATGTTTTCAATGTGTGGGAGGTCATATATACTCATTTCTATAATGGAGATAGTCCACATGATTTCGTATCAGTTGTGTATGACTCGTGTGAATTGATCATTGAAGCTTCGCTCTAGTCTAAGGACTATTTCACATTTGATACTCACACACAACACACAAGTTTTTGATTCAATCAATGCCTATCTCATTTGTGTGATTGTATATGTCCAAATGTGATGTGAATGCCCATGAACTTGTTAATCAAATCCAAAAAGATTTTTGTGAGTTTTATTAGTTTTTGAAAGTGATTTTATACTTTCTTGTGTTTCTTTTTGGTCAAAATGTTTTTTTGTGTGTTTTTCATCAAAAAACTGGTTCAGGGGTTGTTTCGCGAGAAGCTCGCGACTAAGCTGCTTCCCGCGAAAAGATTTGAGGGAAATATTTTTTTTCATCCTGTCACACAGAGACTTTCGCCGACCAACAGCTTCTCGCGAAATGCTGTTTGGCAAAAACTGGAATTTTCTCAAACTCAGACAGAGAATATCGCGACTGTCTCGCGACTGTTTCGCGACTTAGCACTTCTCACGAGAAGTTTATGCTTCAGTGGTCTCTTTCGCGGTTGTCTCGCGACTGTGTCGCTACTCCCTATCCCGCGAAAAACGCATGTTTTCAGTTTTATAAGGCTGATGTGACAGTTTTTCAAAACACAAAAACTTCCCTCCCTCAACTTTCTTCGAACCTCTCTCAACCCAAAAACACTATTCCATCAAATCCCTTTCCAAATCAAGACTTTTTCTGCATTTTCTTCTTCAAGGTATGTTTGTTAATCATTTCTCTTTAAGTTTTTGCTTAGATTATGCAGATTTTTTGTTAGGGCTTTCAAAATTGGGGATTTTCGAAACTTTGATTGGTTTTCAAAATTGGGTGAAGTTTTTGTCAAATTTTTTATTGGGTTTTGTTTCTTTTGATCTTGATGCATCTGTGTTGGCCCCTTGTGGCATTTTATCATGTATTTAGGCATATTTTTACCATGTTCATGCATTGCTCATACTTAAAGTGTTCTTATGCATATTAAGTGTTTGATTGAATGTCTAAATGATAGTGTTGTGCCTAATTGGTCTCAAGTGAGTCCCAATTTCAATGATTCCATATGTCTTACCATGGTTTGATCTTGAATTGATCTTTGCTCTTCTGTATATTGCATTCTGAATATGTTGCATTCACTTGGCACACAACCAAACTCCTAGGCACACCCTCATGCATCACTTGTTGCACATACATGCATACACACAGACACACACACTTGCACAGTTATTTAATTTCATGCATAATGCCTTATTTTTTCATGCCTTCTTGTTTTGATTCAATGCTGTATGTGTTGAAGCATGCTTGTGTAAATTGGTCATGCTCTGTTTTTGCAATTTACTCTGTTTTGGGAATATCTCAATAGGTACAAACTAACTTGAATCTAATCAAGTCTTTGCTCTTATGTTTTGTGCACTTGTGCTATGTATGTTGTGTCCACTTGTGCATATGTCTCCCACCAAGCATGTTGCCTCAAAGAAGAAGGCTCCTAAGCGTGCTCGCACTGAATCCGATCACTTCAAATCCGCGGACGCAGATATGAAGTATAATGATTGCTACAAGAAAGCAACCATTGTCATGGAAAGGGTGGTTCAATTGGAGGAGCTTGAGCACACATGCATTCCAGATGCATTCAAAGAAAGAACTTGGACCAAACTGTTGAATCCAATTGGAACCGTGTACTCAGAAATAATCAGAGAGTTCTTCTCCAATGCTGCTGTAGAAGATGACAAGATAATCTGCTGGGTGAGGCACAAAGAATTTGAGATCACAAGGGACAGTATTCAAGACCTTCTGGAGATACGTCCTACCTCACAGCCGATGTCGGTTCAATATGATGAGAGATTGGGGTCTATCACAGAGATGATATCAACTCTTGGTGGGGTTCCAAAGAAATCCTCAATGGATACTCTTAAGTTTTCTCTAGAGATGAGGACTCTGAGCTATGTCATGATCCATAACCTCTATCCAGTCACCAACCTCACCACCTTATCAGCTCCAAGGACGAGATTTCTCTACGACCTGTTCACTCACAAGGAAATAGATATCTGCAGTCACATCTTCCATATCCTGAAAAAGAGCATCACAAAGCAAAATTCACGAACCATAATGCCTTTTCCCTCACTGATCATGGGGTTCATTGCCAAGACGAAGCTGAAATTCCCTAGCGGCCTTACTGTTGTTCAGAGGGATTACCCCATTGGTGCAAATACTCTGACTCGGAGCACTGCACACATTAAAGGCCCCAAAACTGGTGCTCATCTCATTCCACCGCCTCGGGTTGTGCCTCGGGATGCATCGGATGAGGGTGGGGATACAGAAGAGGAGATTGACAGGTTTACTTCTGCTCCAGAGACTGCACATCCAGAGACTGCACAGCCATCGTCTTCTACTCCAGCACAAACACAAGGTCTCAGCAAGCTTGATAAGATCCTAGCTAAGATGGATCACATGTCTACAGTGCTTGACACTCACGTACAGCACACAGCGGATCAGTTTGCATACCTCCAGGAGCAGATCACCACACTATCAGCCTAGATTCAGAGCTTATCTCCTACACATGGTTCAGACTCCGAATCCGACCAATTCTAGCCCTTTGGCCATTCCGGTCAAAAAGGGGGAGAAAATTTTGAGGGGGAGCTGATGAAGAAGAGCTTGCACAGCCTTAGGGGGAGCGTAGCTTAGATACATAGTTACATTAACTATTGGTTATTGGTTTTACAGACGGGTTTACTAAGTTTTTTTCGGTTTATAGTTAATGTCTTACTGTTTTTTGGTTTATAGTTCTGACACTTATGCTTTAACTTCAGTATTAATTTCAGTATATTTTCAGAACTGTGTGTTTATTTCTATGCTTTGTGGCATATGTGCTATGTGGCATTTTTATTTTGTACCCATGATTGCTTATGTAAGCTTTAGGGTTTGTTTCATGCATTTTTGTAGGTCTTTGTGGTTTGTGCCATGCATTTGCAATACCTTGCCTATGCAACCTTCATGCATGTTTGCTTGTTGTTTAATGTCATGCATTTTACTTCAAGTACATCACTCTTGTGCCCATGTAGGATTGTTTCTAGATGCATACACGTTCTATGCATTGGTTGAGTGATGAACACTCTTGTGCCCTAGTAGGATTGTTCCTAGATGCAAATACTTCGTGTATTTCGCATTGGTTGAGTGTTGGAGTTGCAAGTGACTCTATTCAAATGAGCTTATCTTCTTGCAAGTCCGGATGTTCATTCCCTGTGTGAATGAGCATAGTAATTGCTTCAGTATAGTGATTACTTGTTCGATCTTGCCATGATCTTGTGTTTCTATTTCATTTAGCTTGATCTTGCTATTATTGCTCCATATGCGTTTCAAGTTTTTCTGCATACAATGATGTTATTGTGTTGTTGTGTTTCAGGAGTTACTTGTTCATATGATTCAAGAGCACTTCAGAATCTAGAACTAGGTGTGAGTGAGTTTTGCCTTTGTTCCCAAACTTACGTTTAAGTCTAGAGTCTGTTTTAGGGTTTTGTCATGGAATAGCCAAAGGGGGAGATTGTAAAGTTGTAATTTACAACTGTATTTTTGTTGGCTTTTATTCCGTGCCAAATTTGATTGTAATTATGTTCAATCGTTTAAACCCTGTATTTGTTGTGGGACTTGTTGTAACGGTTGTGTGATAGAGAGAGTGTTTGAAGACTCAAGCATTTGAAGAATGAAGAATTCTCGCGGGTGTCTCGCGACTTAGCATCCCGCGAAGTGAATCATGTGCCAGGCACATGCTGGAATGCGAAAGGTCAGGCCAGGTGGAGACAGCTATGTCTCGCGAGTATCTTGCGGGTAAGGCCTTCCCGCGAGACACCCGCGAGGCTATCTGTTCTGCCAGCCTGTACTTTTTGAGTCACACCTTTTGCACCTATCCTATATATACCATCATTACCCACAATTGTTGAGGAATGCTTCAGAGAGAAAACCCTAGCCAAACACATTGGTAATTAGAGATTGTCCTCCCCATCTTTCTCTATACATTTGCTTGTGGTATTTCCTCAACCTTTCCCTCTCCATTATCCATATCTTTGAGAGGTTGATAGCCCAAACACTTACCACACCTTGAGAGTACTGTGTGACGTTTTGGTGCTACTGGGAAGCATTGGAAGAAGCCTTGAATGGCAGATGCAACATGGAGCTTGTTGCGGGATCCGAATAACTAGGACAAGACACGGTTCGGAGAAGCCTTGTTGGAGTAGGAGCTTGGAGGGCTTAGGTACAGCGGGTAGACTAGGCTTGGAGGGTCTTTTGCTAACCCATGTATCCCAACTGATTGTCTAGTGGATCGATTTCCGCTTAGAGGGCGGCGGAGAGGTTTTACGCCGAGGTCTTCGGTTTCCTCTTCGATAACACGTCTCGGTGTTATCTGTGTTTGCATCCTTCTTCCCTACTCTTGTTTATTTCATTTTTACTGCTGTGTTGCTTTAAATATGGATTAGAGTAGTTGTCTTGCTTTTACGCTTGTGTTTACACTATTCCGCACTTATAGTTAAGTTAGTGTAAAATCAACCAAGCCGTAAGTTTAATTTGGGGGTCTAAACCGCTTGTGTGTTTTCAACACATTTTTGAGCTTTCACACATCATGATCCTCTGAATCTTCAACCAACAAATCTTGATCTTCTAATGCTTCTACCAGAAAGTCTAGATCTTCTATCTCTTTAACCAGAAAGTCTAAATCTTCTATCTCTTCAACCACCAAGGTTTCACCATTTGACAAAACAAGCTGGTTCTTGGCTGGTATTTTGGAAACTTTATTAGATCCAGCAGTATTTGACCCAATCTCAACATTCTTGGTTGGCTGCCTCCAACACTTAGTGAAGTTTGATGCAACACCACCACTTGGGCTGGTTCTTGAATTGAAAATGGCCGATTGTGATCTCTTTGTTTGCTGTCTCAATTAACACTGCTCTATTTGCTGCATTTGATTTGTCCAATAGTTGTGCAAGTTGCTATAGTGCGTTTGGATGTGGCTGTACAGAAAAATTTGCTTCTTGAATTTCTGTTTTAGCTTCTCCCAAGTTTGAATTTTGATTTTTCCTTCCCTCAATCTTTGAATCTTCAACTACTCCCACCAAGATCTTGCCTTGCCTCTCAAATTAGTTGTTGCCAATTTAACTTTCTTGGATTCTGAAATATCATGACAAGCAAAGATCTCTTCAACTTGGCTAAGCCAATCCACAAACTCCTCATGATCCAAGCTGGCTTCAAATTCAAGGAATTCAATCTCAAATCTTGTCCCAATTCTGGTTTGGCATCTTTGGTTGAACAATCGCAAGATTGTGGCCATACTTCTCCTCTCCACCTAGGAATATGAACAAAAGGTTGTTCATAATCCTCCTCATATAAAGCTACACTTTCCAGCAATATCATGCTGGTAGTATTTCTATTGTATCTTCCTATCTCTTCTCAACTGTTCAATCAAGGCTTGTAGTTGCCTCCTTAATAATTCCACTTCAGCTTCTAAGCCATTTTGAACCTTTCTATACCTTGCTCCATTGGCTGTAATATCATCTTCCTCTACCACAAGAACAGCTTGCTTCTTGCCCTTACCGCTTACAAATTACAATTCTTTTCTATACTATGAAGATTACAACTTGTGTGCAAATGTCATGCTTGTAGGAACCAATTCCTTTACGCAACTTGTAAGGGAAACTGTAGTTGTTATGCAGGAGTTCACTCAGTCTGGGTAATCAAAATATCTTTAATATGTTATCAAATGTGTTACAATCATTATTCGATTTTGGTTGGTATCATTTGTAGAATTGTATTGAAATAGAGAAATGAATATTAGGTGTTTGGAAAAATTATTTGACTCCTATTAGATCACTTGGACTCTACATGGTCAACAATTGATGGCATCAAGCAGGCCAAGTGGTGGTTGGTAGCCAATGATTTGCAACGGGCATGTAATGATGACCTGCTAGGAATCAGATGGACCTTGTGACATGCATGAGTTTGGTAAGGGTTCCTTTTAACTATTTGTGAAATTCTAATTGTTTATCAAGACTTCCTCAATTTATGTTTCAACTAATAATCTATATATACATATAAAACCAAAACCTTTAGAGCTCCCACATTTTTACACTAGCATTATTAAAAAATTAATAATAAATATTTTTTTTCCCATCAAATACAAATTACAAATCTCGATACTTCTTGAAAAAAAAAAATCTCTCTTCTCGTCTCTCTTCTCCCTCCTCCAAAGCAGCTATAGTCTCTCTCTTTTCTCAACCTTTCAATCAAGGGAGTGAATATGGGACCGTCCTGGCTGGTACGACTGATATATTTCGTACCGACACTTTGATTGGCACTAATTTAAACACAAAAACGCAGTCCCTCACCAAGCAGAAAGAACTTTAGCCATTGCTGCTGAGAGAGACCATCGTCCGTACCGTGGACCAATACTTGATGCAATGGCTGCCAGTTATATGAGGAAACAAAGAGAGATTTGCAACTTGTATAAGGAAAGACTGAGAGAGTGAAATATATATTTTTATTTGAAATCAGATCTTAATTTACCCTTTGTGGACATGGAGTAGTGTGTCAAATAGTGTGGAGAGGTAACGTGTGTCAGTGGCTGAAGCCAGCTATGGAGCAAAGAAGATAATATGTGAAGAAAAAAGAGGGAAGAAAGTAAAAAGGAAAAATAAAAGATATTAACATGTAGAAAGAGTAGATAAATCATAGATTCATAAATATAGTATTTTTTTTTTATGGGTTTGATTTATTTTCAATACTTTTTTAACAGGAAATTTTTTTTATATTTTAAATACACAATAGCAAGTCGTAGTGAGTTTTAATTTTCACATTTTATTTAATTAGTGGGTGATATGACAGTTTCTTCTTAAAATAAAAGGAAATTCCAGTTAAAAAAGTACTAGAGATAAGCCAAATTTTTTTTATAAGTCTAAATTAATATATAGATATACATTTAGCATGCGGCTTGGTTTAAAAAGTCAGTTTTTATTTATTTATTTACTATTTAGCTTATTTTTGCTACTATTTAATTTATTTTTGCTATTATTCATGAGTCTCATTGTACTTTTTGGTACTATTCATGAGTCTCATTATACTATTTTAGCTACCTTTTAGCTTTATCTATGGCACTTTTAGCAAAAAAAATTCAGTTTCAGCTAAATAAGCTGTTCCTAAACAAACACTTAAGAGTACGTTTGGATTGGCATTTTTCATCAAACTCGTGCGTCTGCGTTTCTCTTGTGGGTCCATAGGTACTATTCACAGATCCACAAAAGTCAGCAAAACACAGTTTTATCTCTCTTTTTGGGTCCCATAGCACTATTCACACATTTAAAAATTATTTTGTTACAATGTTTTTAGTAATAAATTTTTAGTTTTCAACAAATAAGCAGTATCCAAACACACTCTTAGAGTGTAAAGTTTTTTTTTTAAATCAGGTATTAACTTCTACGGTGGATAAAAGAAAAAGATAAAAATTAAATAAAGATTAAAGATAAAGATAGGGGAGAGAAAAAATAGAAAGAACAAATAAATCAAATAGGAAAAAATAGAAGATTGTGTGTGTGATTGAATAATCTTATAACTCATATTTAATAACTTTTCCGTGCATCGCACAAGTTAGCGACTAGTTGTACTTAATATGTGTTCCCAGATTGGAGGAGAGCTTATGGACTTCATAATTATGCTTCATGATTTAAAAGCTGTGAAGCCATTTTGTAGTCATGCATTTTTCTCATGGTGCTGGTTATAGTGCTGCAATAGGACCTGTAGGGAAAGTGCTAGAAGCAGATCTTTGTGCTGGACATAGAGGTTCTAGAATGTGCTATACATACAGTTGTAGCAAAAGTATTGTGTCATGATTTAAGTTGTGTGTGTGTCTGTAACTTTTGGTTACATGAATAATTAGAATCATACATGTATTTAACATGCTGTTGTGTATGATGGCTTAACATGAAAAGAAAAAATGAAGATCTATAGAGGGTTACAAACTGCGAACCTTTTATTATAGTATCATTGGTTGTGATCTAAATGTTCCTAATATCCTTTTCTTTCTTTCTTTTTTTTTTTTTTTTTTTATAACGAAAAATTTTATTAGAAAAAAGCAAACCTAGTAGACCGGTGGTGCACTAAGAGAGTACAATCAATTCAATATACAATGATCAAACAAGTGTAAGAGAGAAAAAGAAGGGGGAGAGAAAAGCAACACTAAATGTTCCTAAAATCTTGTTCAAATCTTTGGAATCTACTGACAATTGACATCCAAATGGCTAAGGATTTTTCTTTGGGCTCTTGAAAGCATGCCATAGGCTTCTTTTGTTCAATCATTTTCTGCTATTTGTTGATTTTGCTATCTCTTGAAAATGGAGAAAAATTGTGGGCACATTGGAATTCGCTTCCTCGTATGGTTCCTGCTTATGGCTTCATATCAATTAGTGACTTTAGTAAGCCTTAATCCAGTTGATTAAGGTTGGGCATTGGCTCCATGAATTGCTAGACTTAAAACTAAAGGAAATTGTTGTGAAAAACATCTTAAGTGAATGCTAGCACATTAGTCGATACTAACCTACCTGTATTCTAGTGTTTTATGGTAGAATTTCAATATTTAGATGTTCACATGTCTTTGTGCTGGCCTTTGGTGGTTGTTGGGGGGGGGGGGGGGGGGGGGGTTCTTTCAGGCGAGGGAGGCAAGATATATATATATATATATCATTATGCGACCATAACAGCATTACTTAATTTATTCTTGTTGTTTTCATGTTTGTTTTATATCTTTGATTCGTTTAAGATTAAATCTTCTTGCTTGTTTTTATAGTAATCAACATCTTAAAGTTAAGTTTTGAATTGAATTGGAAGCATAAGGATTTTTTAAAGATTAAGAGCCTAGAATAAATGCAAATAGTGAAAAGAATAGAGGAAGATACCAAAATCTTTAGTTTCAGAGATCAACCTTATAAATATATATATATATATATATAGGGGGGGGGGGGGGGGGGGGGGGGCAGCAATATTCATTTTTGCAAGGTAGTGTTGCTCAAGGATGTTGTTTTCTGTACTTTTCCCCATTCTAATATGTTTTGTGCATTTGAAAGTAATTTTACGGTAGCCTGAAAGTTGTTAACTGCTGACACTTGCAAACTATGGCAAGCACATTTGTGGGAGTGTCATTGGAAGGGAGTGCTGTTGCAACAAGGATGGATACAAATTTAGGTTTTTTATTGTGATTCTTATCTCACCACATCAGATATTCTTCTTGGGATGGAGAGCAGACCAAAGGCTGCTGAGCCGTTGTATGCAGCACTTGAAGACCTATTCTCCAGTCTACGGTGATAATTCCAATTGTCTGCAATTTGGCATCTTTCTGATGATTGTGAAGCATCCCCATGAGCATTGGTGTAGATCACTTTTCAGACATGCTTGGATTCTGATACAGATTTCTCATCTTAGATTTATAACTGTAAAAAAGTTATTTCGGATTGTTTCATCTTCTATCTGTATAAAGGGGTATACTTAATGCCACAGGCAACTTAGTCTATTGTTTCTATCTTAATCCTATTCATCCGTGATTGTCAAACCATTCAGCATAATATGATGTAAATATACTAAGATTCATAGGGACTTGTACATGTATATATGCAACAGAATGGTAAAAATTAAATTTAGTTGGCATGAATAAATTATTTTAAGTTCAAATATTACTTAATACTTATCAAATGGTTTGTCTAGTTTTTGGATGAGTTCATTTTCATTGGTTTGTTTTATTTGAAAAATAAGTAGTGTAAAAGTACAATTGTCTACTAATTACGTAAAAAGAGCGCGAAGAGAGGGGTGTTTGGTTTGAGTATCACTCAAAACTCAATTCTCAAAATTCAATTCCAATTACTCAAAACTCTTAATGCATATCTCATTTCTTGTTCTCTATTTTTCTCTTGACTTACCCAACAATGTGTTCGGCTCAAATATTTGCCATAGTTTTCAACTTAAAGACTCAAACTAAAAAAGGTAGAGCCCACACGAATAATAACAGTGCTCCTGTTGCCACATGCGTGATATTTTCTCTCTTCTTATCCCTTCTTTCATTTTTTTTTTTTCATTAAACATATCAAGTAAACTGTTAAAAGGCAGGTCAAAAAACATAGGAAAGCAAAAGGAAGGAAATGAGCAAATCAAACACTTAACCACAAATTGTTGGAACTATGGTTTTTTTTTTTTTTTTTTTTTTTAATAATCTACAATCAATCAATATATATATATATATATAAAGTAGAGACCTCATGCAATAATGCATGAGGTCCTACTGAGTGGCACTCTAATTTTGCAATTAGCATTTTTTTACCTCTTTCATTAAGTTTTTTTTATTGTTACCCAAAAGTTCACATTAACTTATTTTACTATTATTTCATTAATGTCTCATTAATTGCATAAGCTTACACCACACCTTTTACTATTATTCATGTCTTTTAGCATACCCACTGTTTTAGTAGTTTTTTTTTTTTTTTAAACGAAATAAAATAAGTAAATACTAATAGTAATAACTAACACCATAAGGCTCTAGAGAAAGATAGAGAGACACAAAATTGTTGTGAATTGTTAAATAAAATGTACTATTTCACTATATATTACCAAAATAAAAGACTTGAGACAAACAAAACATTTGAAAAAGAGAGAAAGAGGAATTTAAGGGGTCACCACCTCTGTTATACTGGCCTTCCACCACCATCAAGACATTGAAACCCCTATGGGTAATTTTTAAAAAAAAAAAAAATTAGGGGCTTAAATATGATTTAGGTTTAGGTAATTTGGTTAGTTAGTTTTTGTTTTGGGTATATAAGTAAAGTGAATATTTTGTGCAATGTAAAGTCATATTCTACAATGGTTTAATTTTAAATCATCTATAAGACATAAGCATACACACTTGCCCACACCATATCTTAATATCGCATTATCCATGAATAGAAGACAATCAGAGAGTTGGGCATACTTTTATTTCAAAGTATGAAGTATGTGAACACAACACAAATTAGTTGATTTTCATGGTCCCATTACTCTTTTGCATTTATTTTTGGTGTCATGATTTAAAATAATAATAATATTACCTTAAGAAGGCTACAAATATGCAGTGAAATTACTAAACTAATTTTTAATATCTCAAAATATATATGTTTCTTTACTCTAATTTAGTTTACTTTTTCTTTATAATATATATACAATATTATCTAAAACTGTTTTACATAAAATATCACAAAATTATCTGCGCATCGCACGGGAAACTTACTAGTTTTATTAAAAAGACTAAGAAACAGACGAACAATCTGCCATACAAGCAAGCAATAAGGGTGGGGGGAGATTATTGGAGCTAAAACAAAAAGAAACAAGAAAAGATAAAGCTAGTTTAGAAATAGTTCATATGCACATACATCACAAGAGCTAAATTTTGAACTAATACACATTGATACCCACAAATACCCATTTTGAAACAAACCCAAAACAAAAAGAATCTTTTCATTAGAAACACCAAACCTAAATCAAATTCCATTTTTCAAATTCCATAAACCTAAATCAACCAAATCCCCAAACCCACGAACAATTACAAAGGAAAGAACTTCTGGCCCACCACTAGTGAGTGGTGGCAATGGGTGAGACTTGAACCAAAAGACTTTAGATAGGGAGGAGCTGAGGTTGAACCGGAAGACTTGAGACAAAGAGGGGGCCGAGAGTGAGAATCATCTCACAGTGGTTCGTAGTGGTGCCTTGTGGTAGCTCATGTTGTTGCGATTGGTGTTTTGTAGAGGAGCCCTAGAGATTTGGAAGGTTGGTTTGGAGTGATTGGTGGTATGTGTTTGAAGAGAAGAGACAAAGTTGAGAATGGGAGGTGAATGGAGAGAGAGAGCACGAGTAGAGGATAACAGAGTCGTTGGAGGAGAGTAAATGCAAGTCTAATTTGATGTAGAAAACACAAAGAAGTGGGTCCTATCGTTTGCTAATTATTACAAAAATGATACCATAACTCAATTTCCATAATCTTAAAACAACCAAAACTTGTTCTCAAATTTTATCACTCAAACTTAGTTTGTTGAGTTTTTGGTGATGGAAATTGAGTTATGGGAGCTACTTGAATTCTAGTGGGGCCCACGGATTTTGAGAATTGAGTAACGGAAATTGAGTTTTGAGTTTCCAAAATGGCTAAACCAAACAATCTACAGTAGTTTCATTTGGGTTTATCATTTTGTTGAGCCAAAATGGTACATTTAGTTGAAGATATATACAATTAAATAGAGGGAGGCAAAAGGAGTAGGAGAGAGAGAGAGAGAAGAAGAGTTCCAGAAACCTAAGGGTTTGTTTGGTTGAAAGGGTGGAAAAGTGGGAGGATAGAAAATATTTTAATTTCCCTCATTTTTGTTTGGTTTGGAGTGAAAAAGTAGAAGGATGGAAAAAAAAGAGTTTGTATAAATTTACTTATATACCCTTTTTTAAAAATGATGCCCAATTAAAACAAAAAAATGACAAACAACCAAAATAATACAATCACCCAAGTTATTAAAAATTAAAAATCGTGTCTTGAAAAAAAAAAATCTAAACCAATAAAACAAAACAAAACAAACACTGTCACATTCACAGCCCAAGAAAAAAAAAAAAAAAAAAAAAAAAAAACAAGGAAGAGGCAATGTCCAGTGGAAAGCAGAAGAAAAAAAAAAGAATGAGAACAAAAAGAAAGCATTTATTACAATTGGAATTTAAAAAAAAAAAAACAGAAAAAAAAAAATTGCAACGTACAAGCCCATGTGCAAGTTGCAGATAAGTATTTTTATCATTCAACCGTCAGATTTTCCCCTTCAAGTTTTCTTCCCATTTTGGGGAGAAAACTTTTTGGTGGGCTCGGAGAGAAAACACCCGAGCCTCACTATCATTTTCCCCTCTCCCCCTCCCAACCAATCACCCTCCAGAAAGTTTTCCCTCGTTTTCTCTAATTTTTTTTCTATCTTCCCTAAAATTCACTCTACCAAACACACCCTAAGAGTTATATAAAAACGAGCAGAGGTCTTAGTTAAGCGAACCTGCTTTTCCCTTATAAATTTATTTCTAGCTTTAGATCTTTCAATAATAACTCCTTACTCCATGGACTTATTCCAACTTCGTGAATCATCCCACAAAATTTTTTTATTTGATTTTATAGCGTATACCAACTTTTCAATTATATTTACGTTGTTTGTTAGCTACAAGAAAGAGTCAACCACTAAAAAGAAATACTAGTTTGAGATACACATGTAAGGCATGTGCTAGCCATTATAAAGATTAACAATTAAGATATGATTTAGAATTCATTTATAACATAAATTAAAAATAGAATCATTTGAGCGTTGAAGTGCTTAGAAATTGCACCCTTGAATGAATCATTAATTAGATTATATAATAAAGAACAAAAATTATAATATGACACATAATACATCACAATCTTGAGGAAACTAAAATCAGTGAAAAATTGTGGTACATCAGTTGGAATTATATAAAGTAAAATTTTCCATTATATAATTGGAGTAAATTAATACCACTAAGGCTAATCCTACGGAAGAAAAAATGTGGCAGGAAAACTAAAATCAGTTGAAGCAACAAAAATGAGGTACATTTGTTTGCCGTTGCTATTTATCATAGTATATAATTTGCACTTTGCACATCCCTTTTCAAGAGGCATTAAGATATACCATCTGATAACTTTGGAAAAAAAATACTAAAAATTTTATAAGGGTTGCTAGCATCAAGTGTAACTTCATGTGTCTAAAACTAAACTTTGCCAACCTTGCACTAACAAGGTAACACTCAATTATTCATATCAACTCATTTTCCTATTCTAATTAATCTCAAGAACCATAATTAGACATAAAATTCCAGTAATAGTTAAGTTCATGCTTTCAACAATATCTTAATTGCTTAAATATGAAACTTTTGGTAATATATACATAACAATTGGTGGTATCTCAAAAGTTCCATAACAACTTTTCAAGGCTAAATCACGATAAACCAATCATGGTAAGCACAGCAGATGCAAACTTTGTTGATACTGTTAAATGGTGTGGACTTAGAGATTTGGGTTTTTTTGGACCTAGATTTACTTGGCTTTATCAACAGAGGGATGGGTTTCAAATCCAAGAAAGGCTTGACAGAGGATTTGCAACAGTGGATTGGTTAGATAGATTTCCCTCAGCAAAAATTTTCACAGTACGTCAACTATTTCAGACCACTACCCTCTAGTCTTACAGCTTGAGGAGAGAAAAAAGGTTAAACATTATGGCAAAACCTTTCATTTTGAAGCCATGTGGCTGAAGGATTCTAGTTGTGAAGAGATTGTTAATTCGGCTCGGGAGGAGGCTTCAACCACGAGTTTAGATTTTCCTATGGTGAAGTGTTTGTATAACTGTTGCATAAAATTAGAGATATGCAATAAATTTGTGTTTGGTCACATGGGGAATAATTTGACTTGACTTCAAAAACGTTTAGAATGGTTGGAACTTCAAAGTGTCACGCCTAAAGTTATTGCTTCTATAAGGGAGACTAGGGTGGAATTGAGTTGCTAGAGAGATAAGGCAGAAGCAATGTGGCACCAGAGATCTAGATTAAGTTGGATTCAGTCAGGTGATAAAAACACAGGCTTTTTCCATTCTAAAGCATCTACACAATTCCAAAAAAATTATATTGAGGGAATTATGGACCTGTATGATAGATGGGTAGAGGATCAGAAAGAAATAGAGAAGGTGGTGCTCAAATACTATTCTGAATTGTTCCATTCTTCTAATTCCACGGATTTTACTGAAATTCTATCCATTGTTCAGCCTAAAGTTTCAACAACCATGAACCAGATGATTACAGGGGATTTCCAAAAATCTGAGGTATGTAAAGCCCTTAAACAAACGTATCTTTTAAAAGCACCTAGCCTAGACGGGATGCCTCTTTTATTTTTCCAGCATTTTTGGCCTATTGTTGGGAGGGTGGTTACTAAAACAATGTTGGATTTTTTGAATTTTGGTATCTATCCACCTAAATTTAATGATACCCAAATTTTTTTGGTCCCGAAAATAAAAAACCCAGAGCGAGTTACAAAAGAGGAGCATTTCCCTAATTAGTTTGGAAAAGGGGGCAAAAAGCTACAATTTTTGCTCAAAAAGGGCATTTGCCAATTTTTTTCACAGAGAGAGAGGGAGGAGAATTTTTGGGATTTTTGTGCATGAAATTGCTAAAATGAGGTGGGTCTATTTATAGGAATATGAGAGAACAAGTGAATGTGTTGTTGGAACACCTTCATGTAGCTGCCTGGCACTAGATGGTTATGTGATGGTGTTTTGGCAACCAAAGTTTTGAATTTCATTTAGGAGACTATTCTGGATTGGCCAAGAGAACCAAAATATATTTTAAACAATGCACTAACATGACTTGGATAATTTGGTGTTTTTTCAATATTTTTTATTTTTACTTTTTTTTCTTCTTATTTTATTTTCTATAAATTTTTTATTATTTTCTCTCGCATTCTCTCTTGAAAAGTGGTTATTCTCTCTCTGTCTCTCTTCATTTTTTATTATTTCTTATAACTCTTCTTTATATTGAAGAATCATTGTAATTTTTAAAACTCTATTTTGGGTTTGTATGTTTTGGTGTTATATTTTTTAGTTCCCTATTACAAATAATAATCTCTCTCTCTCTCTCTCTCTCTCTCTCTCTCTCTCTCTCTCTCTCTCTCTCTCTCTCTCTCTCTCTCTCTCTCTCTCTCTCATATAGTTTTGGTTGGTTTGATTTTGTTTGAGTTAGTACTTGATTATTTTGGAAGCAATAGTTTGAGTTTATATCAAAATACAATCTTGGCTATGCTAAGAACAGATCTACATTTGGTCTATTTTGGTCCATTTCATTAATTTGGTTTAGTTCGATCTACTTCCGATCGCTTTGGGTAATTTTGGTCTAAATTGGTATACTTTGGTCCACTCTAGTTCAATTAAGTTCATTTGGTCTACTTTGATCAATTTAGTCCAATTTAGTATATTCGGTCAATTTTAGCCCAATTTGGTTCATCCGTTTTGCTTTGCTCCAATTTAGCCTATTCGGTCAATTCAGTCCACGTTGATCTATTTGGTCCAATTGGGTCCACATTGGTCCATTCGGTCTATATTAGTCCATTCAGTCTATTTAGTCAATTTCAGATTATTTTGGTCCAATTTAGTGTACCTACAGAAGAATGGCAAAATACAAGTCTGGGTTGAGAGTACTATTAATTATTTGAGTTATATCAATTGTAATTATATGAAAAGTTTTAGTTACCATAATAATCTCCTTAAGAGAATGCGAATTTGAATAATAATTTTGAAACTTAAAAATTTTAAATGTACTAAAAGAAATTAGAAAAATATAATACATAATAAAAATACTTAGAAGAATATGACCATTTCATAAAAGAATAATATCAATAAAAAAACATAAAAAATGATAAAATTATATATTTGTAAAAATAGAGCAATGAAAATTACTTTTCAAAATTGTTTAAGAGGAGGAAGGACTATTAAAACTTGCTTAACCACACGTGTGTCAAGCCTAATTTCCCACTTTTTCCCTACAAGGTAATAATTTTCATTTTTAATAATTCGAGGTTGCTAAATTTTTAATGACAAAAATATATAAGGATGTGATGATTTGTGCATTTTTTTGGTGAAATAATTTTGTATATAAATCGCGTCACACCTCTAGGTAATTTTGTGATTGAAAAATGCATTAATAAAAAAAATGAAAATTACCTTTTAGAGAGAGAGAGAGAGAGAGAGAGAGAGAGAGGAAAAAAAAAAACTAGAAGGTAAAAGTCGGATTTGGGATAGAAAAAAAAAAAAGAAAAAAAGAAAGAAATCAGGGCGTGTGGCAGTTTTGTAAAATATAATACATAATGTTGTATATAAAATTATAAATGGCATCACCCATTCCCAACGGCTCTCTCATTCTCTCTGCCAAATCCCAATATTTGACATCCCAGACTTCTCTCTATCCTTCTCTCTCTCTCTCTCTCTCTCTCTCTCTCTCTCTCCCCAAATCCCAGAGTTCTCTCTCTTTCTCTCTCTCTCTCTCTCTCTCCCCAAAGGGTTAGGGTTTCATCAGTATTCTCCATATCATATCGCATGTTTGTGTTAGGGTTAGGGTTTGAAGATTTTCTCGGGAACAACAACAATATTTTTCCGGTGAGGGGTTTTCCATGCCGCCGCTGGCACGGAAGCCGAGGCCAATGATGCCTATGTTAGAGAGGAACACTAATGGTTATTTTTGTGCTTTCATATGGTTTAGAATGATGCGTTTTTTTGTGCTTTCATAAGGTTTAGACTGATGCGTTTTTTTGTGCTTTCATACGGTTTAGACTAATGGGTTTTTTTGTGCTTTCATATGCTTTAGACTATTTTTTTTTTTTTTTTTTTTTTTTTTGGATTCTGATTTGTTTGAATTGAATTGCAAGTGCTTGTTGATTTGGTTCTTTTTTGTAATGAAAAACTTCTTTTTGGATTTTCTTTGGTCTCTTGCCTTTTGGAATTTCCTGGTTCTTGAATGTTATTGATTTTTGTTAACTAGACTTTCAAATTGTGTTAATTTTTATTAACTGGGGTTGTTCTATCTCTTGAAGGGATTCTCCTGGGCAATTTTGTGTGGTTGAGTTCCTCTTTTTTTGCAAGAAAACTTTTTATGTATCACAAAAATATAAATCCTATTAATGATCATCTGTGTCTTTTGTATTGTTTAAATTAATATTGTTATCCTCATACTTAACTGACTTATTTTTTTGAGAAAATTTTGCAATTTCACTGTAGTAGGCAAGTAATACGGAGTTGTCTTGTGCATGGGTTACCAATGTTCAGATCAGTAACTGCAGTTGTAAGTTTTGTTTATGGAATCTTCTTTCGTATTGTCAATATAGCTGTTGTAAGTTCTCTATGTACAATCTTCTTTGTATGGTTCTATTCTGTCATTGGAAAATTTAATTGATTATTTGGTTAACAGCAAATTGAACAATGTTGTTCTTTCAGAGGACATGCATTTTCCCATGTAAGCTTCTGTCTTTTTCTTTTTAGGTTACTGGGTTTGTCATTGATCTAGTAATCTTGCTCACGTTTTATAAACACTAGCATGTGCTCTGCCCTGTTTTGTCCCTGATAATTTGATTTCTAATATGCATAACATATTAGACTGCGGTTAAAAGGAATGCAATTTAATATATTGACTACAGATGTGTCTTCAAAATGGTGTAGTTTCTTCATCTCTCTTTATTTGATTACCGTTTGAGTACCCTAGTTTGATATTTTATAAATTTGTGTCTGATCTTTGACTAATAATGAGGTCTGTTGTCAATTCTATTATGACTGAGAATGTAGACAAAAACAGACTTATTAGGATTTCAAGTTGCATTTATTTTATAATTAGAATTAGATCTAGATCTCTTGGTTTTGGTTTTCGTTCATGGTTTTAGGTTATAATGTAACAATTGCTAATTATTTGTGGTCAATTCTTATTTTGATAATTAAACTTTTGTAGAAATATTATATTAAAAGAAGCAAACTTATGCAGCCTGTAAATTTGAAACATATGCAGAGCTGTACCTTTAGGTTTAATGTAGGTTATATGGAGAGAGCGGAACAATAGAGCATTTGAAGGGTTAGAATGGTCCATGATGGGTTTTAAGATGCTTTTATTGTATTCCTTATGTGAATGGATGACTGCATTATCATACCATTTGAGTTCTAATTTGTTGAACTTTCTTGACGATTGTAATTCCCCTTGATTTGACCACCTGCATGTACTTCTTGTGTGCAGGGTGATGCTCATATTATTAATAGAGTTCTACTTATCCAAAAAAAAAAAAATTGAAAAGTTTATCTCCCAAACAAGCATCTAGACGTTATTACTACTTCTAGCTCAGTCTATGGAGTGGTTTATTTTGGGCCTATTACTATATATCCTCTGTTTATGACTGTTATTATGATTGTGTTTGCATATAAAAGTATTTATTCTATTATTTATAGAAACTATAATGTGGCAATATTCTAATTTAGGGTGTAAATATATTAGGTTTATACGGAATCTTTATAGAATTTAAACTCATTTGAAAAACATAAATTATAGAGAAAAGTTTGGGCTTTCAAAATTTGTGTCATCTATAAAAGAAATCAACAAAAGTCAAAGACTATTCTTTTATATACAATATATCTTATATCTTATTTGGGTCATGATGATTTGTTGTTAGGAGGTTTCTTGGACATAGTTACCATGGTTTTGGTTTCAATTATAACATTTGGTTGTGTTTTTTTCCTTGCCTCTATATACTTTGCTAAATCAATGCAACATATTGGAGTGGAAGGATTTAATTCCTTACCATGTATTCTACATCGCTAGAGAGAGATGGTTGGAGCTTCGTTGACAAAGCCAATGGGTGCCTAAGTATGGTATGGAGTACATTTTTGAACTTAATGTGACTTTCTTTAATATGGATGCTTAATGGTGCCCTTGTTAATATCTCTATATTAATGATACCTATTTTTAATTTTATTGTTATTTGTTATGTAATGAGTTCCATGTATTGTGTCACTTTCTGATGAATTAGAATATAATAGTTTATATAAGCCAAGCATGTACCCCAAGAAAAGGAGATTTATTTTGATGAATGAAATTTCTTTTGAAATTGAGTCCATGGTTTGGTGCCGACTCCAGCCAGCCCTAAGTGTTGACTCCTAGTGGTTTTTCTTTCCTCGCTTGGTGCTATCCAAGCAAGCCTAGGTACTCACTGTTCTCCATGTTAGGAACCTATGAGAAGTAACTTGACTTAATGCATATTATCTAGCTAGTGCATCATGTATGCTACACTAGTAAGCATGAGGAAGTAAAGTTTTGTATAAGCAAGCACCAGTAACAACAACAGTGCAACATTAACACTTGGTACTAGACACCAGTAGCTTATTATAAGAGGTAGTTTATTAGTAAAGTTTTGTATCATCTTTGTAATTGAAGGTTAGAATCACGTGCTTATTAATTGATTGTGTCATGTGCTTAATTGTTGATTAATTAGAAGCCATGTGCTTAACAGTTAATTGTTGAAGAATTTTTTTCACATTAGATAAAGAATAGAGATCCTCTTAAACTAGGTTTTGCCTATAATATCATGCTTTTTGTTGGTATTAGTATTCATATTTTGTTACTCGTATGCTCCTTTTTACAAATGTTATGCTCATTAGTCTTTTGTTTTTTTCATAAGCCTTTGGTCATGTTTGTTGTGATATTGCATTAGCGACTTCTTTTTTAGTCTACAAGTAATTATGCAAAGCAGCTTCTCTTTTGTTTCATGAGTTCTGATGAAACATTTGTAATTAAATCCCCAGGTAAAATAGTCTAACAGTTCACTTGCCTGGGACTTGTAATGCGAGGCTAATACATGTCTACAGCTAGCTGATAGAACATCACAAATTTTGCTGAAGCTTTGGAACATGCATGATTTTTGGTAACAGTACACACATATTGGTATATAATCTTTGCTTACCTTAAACAAAAACATATAATAATCTATGGACATGACTAGAAATATTCATATCATTAGTCAATTTTTTGTAAGCATACCACCTAATTTCACCAATGGGCTCTAGCTTGATTAGTACTTCTCCCTCAATAGTGGGACAGAGGTCGTGGATTTAAAACTCACATGGTGTGGCTTTCCAATAAAAAAACTAATTTAGAATGATGACGAAATGTTTCTGCTTTGTCATTCCTAATTTCAGAATGGCAACATAAAAGCCCTTTTCCTTGATATCATCTTTAATTAGCCTTCTTCCCATAAAAAATTATAATTTATGTTTCCTCTACTTATTATTGATACTGTCCTTGTTAAACTCTGATTTTATTATCATTCCTAGACTTTTATGGTTCTCTTAGTTTGAAGTTTCTTTTGTAGTTTTTAATTCATATTAGTTTTGTTGTACTTGCTTTTTGTAGAGAACTAACCTCAGCTGAAATTGATGATATTTAGCTCAAGTGGAGTAGTTTGATGCTTGCACTTCTTGCCTGCCATATGTCTTTGAAGAGATATTATTAGTCAAATATATGTTGCATTCCGTCACATTGTAGCAGGGTGATCAATTTAATGTAGATTAATTGATAGGATTAATTTCCAACCTGTCTGAATTGGAGCAGCAAACTAGTGAGCCAATTGAGCCTATCACTATATATCGTTTGTCTATGGAGTGGTTTATTTTGGGCCTATTACTGTATATCCTCTGTTTATTATTCAGAGATGAAAGTAAAATTACATCTTTTCTTCTATTACTGTGGCATAACTAGCACCGACAAGAAATTCAGGTAAACTTTGTTTTCCTTCCTCACTAAGCATGTGGATGGTCTTACATTTGATGTGAATTGGTCTTGGTTTGGGTTGATATTCCAAGTACCTGGCATAAATGTCAAATTCATAAACTGTTTATGTAATCCTTCTTTCTGTGTTCGATATTTTGTCTTTTGCATGCGTCTTTCCCTCTCTTTCTGACTGAGTATATCTGCTTAATTTGTACATGTAGGGTATCTTCACGTTTTGTAAATCTTTGACTGAGTACACTAATGAGACCAAATTGGATGACATTATCAGGTTTCTTTACATTCTATTTGGCTTGATTTGGGTTATTTTTTTCTTGCCATGTCTTTCAAAGGTATAATCCTATTCTCTGGGAGTTCCTATAGGAAGTCTTGCAAGTAACCCAAATGGTCCATGTCATATAGACAATTTTAGAGGGTTATTCAGGTATGGATTGTTAAAACTATTTGTTACCTTAGCATTTTAGCCTTTGAAAACATATTTAGCATACCCGCTTCTGTGGCCTTTATTTGAATATTGCTCATTGCAGAAAGTCTTTATAGTTTGGCTTTGAGTTTGGAGAAGTGCTTGGCTTTCAGTGTTAATTGGATTTTCCTTTATATTTGTTAGGTAATATGCTAGTTTTTCTATTTGTTGTTTTGCAACTCTTGCCTTTCTTAGTGCATGTTATAAATCTCATTTTGAGTCACTATTTTTAGTTATTTATCATAATCCTTTTAGCATTTTGCTTTAGATTTCCTATGTTCTGATTGTGCTTCTACCTTAACTACTTGTTTCCGATTTACTTTAGCTTTAACAATTGTTTGTTGGGGTTGTTGATTTTCTCTTTTACTCTGTTAATTTATTTTTTCGTTAAATGATGCTTGTGTATTTATTTTTTTTTTTGTATAATCTATTTAATTCCAGGGGTGATGCGTATGCTTCCTTTTATGTTTGCATCCTTTTATGTAAGGTTGATTTGATTTTGTTGTTCTCTTTCGTATATTCTTCTAAACTGAATTTGTTTTGTTATTTTTTATTTTTTATATTCTTGGAAGTGTTTTTCTTGAACTATGTAGCTAGGTATGTGTCTTTCTAGTTTGCTACATGTGGTGGATTCAAAGCTTGCACCACTAAGGGTTTGCACTTTCCTCTTGTACATTTGTCTGCTAAGTGTTGGGTAATATGCTAGTTTTTCTATTTGTTGTTTTGCAGCTCCTGCCATTCTTAGTGCATGTTATATATATCATTTTGAGTCACTGTTTTCTATTATTTATCATAGTCCTTTTAGCATTTTGCCTTAGGTTACCTAAGTTTTGATTGTGCTTCTACCCTAACCACTTGTTTCCAATCTACTTTAGCTTTAACAACTGTTCGTTAGGGTTTTTGACTTTCTCGTTTACTTTATTAATTTATTTTTCGTTAAATGCTGCTTGAACTATGTTGCTGGGTATGTGTATTTTCAGTTTGCTACATGTGGTGAATTCAAAGCTTGCGCCACTAAGGGTTTGCACTTTCCTCTTGTAAATTTGTCTACTTGTCTTGTTTCTATTAACGTTTTCTTTGTACAAGACACGGGAAACTTGTTGGACACGGCTGCACGCATGTCCCAACCGTTTTTCTGCTCCAAAATAAAAGGCCAAAATGCGCTACCTCTAACACTGATCTCCCTCCACTTCTTCCTCTCACGTCGATCCTCTTCTTCTTCTTCTTCCTCCCACGCCGAACTTCTTCTTCCTATCACACCGTTCTCTTCTTCTTCTTCAGCTCTTAGATCTATAATCCTATTTCACTTTTACAGTTTTGCCCCTTTGCCCTTTCTGTCCACGTGTGCTTTTTATTGCTTTGTCTACCTCACAGTGTCACACATTAAGAGCTCTTTTATCTCCAGCCACCCTCTTGAACAAAAAAATGTGTAAATAGATGTTTCTTTTCGAATTTTTTTGTCTTTTATGAGTTAAAAGTCTACCACCTATCAAGCCTGGTAGTCAACTTTTTACAATTCTTTTTTTATTATCTTGGTAGACAGTATCAGTGGCTTGACCTTAATATGTTTCTAAAAGATTTTTTAACAATTATTTAGAAATATTTTTGTTCGAAAAGAAATTTTTTAGGTTTGTCTTCAGTGTGTTTATTTGTAATTTTGTAAGTTTTTAAGGTATTCATGTTCAAAAGATATGTTCTTTGGTGATTGCTATCTTTCAATATCTCTCTTATAGAATAATATTCTAATTGCATGATTTCCTTTTGTGATCAGTCTTTTAAAGATATGGTTGTAATGTGTCTGGTGAAAGATCCAGGAAAGAGGCGGAATTTATTGAAACACACCTATTTCAAGCATGCAAAATCTCTTGAGATTTCTATGAAGAAATGATTCGCTGACTTGCCACCCCTTTGGAACCATGTAAAAGCCCTCCAGGTTACCCATCATATTGCTGAGATGCACCTTCTGTACTTTCACTTTTCCTGGTTAGCTTGTCTCATGGCTATGGTTAATTTTGATGCTTAAAGATCAAGTGCAACTCTACAAAGAAGAAGAGGTAATATCACAGGTCATAAACAATTGTCCACGCCATTAAATTTGAACTTAAAATGCATGTAGTGACATTTCTTTAATTTTTATCTATATTTACTACATATTTAACTCAATTGGATGCATTTCTTAAGAATAAACGATGTAGGATCTCTCACTTAACTTTAGTTATCTGTCAAAACCATCCCCACCCCTTCTTTTCCCCAATTTTGTTTTTGTTAAGTTTTTCCAATTCTTCATATTGACTAAGTTCCCCTTCCCATTTAGCTACACTAATGATATGGAGCTTGATGATGTTGTGCAGACCGCTATTTTGATGCTGAAGGAGGGGTAAATGAATGTTAAGCTTTTTTTTTTTTTTTTAAAGAAATATATTTTTATTTTGAAAAGCTGTGGTGGGGTGCAGCTAGAATGGTAAAAGCTTGGGCATTGGTGGAGCTTGATGGAAATATATGTCAATGATAGTACTTTTTATCGTTGAGTTTTTTATTCATTATTCTTTCTTCGTCTCTAAAAAAATCAGGTTTCCTTCATGTTTAAATATTTTCTATTTTGAGAACTATTTTCTGTTTGGAAATTATTTTTTTGATATACAGTATAGGCTTTACCTTTTGGTGCTTCTCTTACATGCATCCATGTTCTAGGATTACAGTATTGCACCTTCTTATTGAAAATGTTTTACTTATAAAAATACAAAGCATCATACAATGTATACTTCTTTTCAGGGGGGGATATCTTAATTTTCATTTGTTGCCCAGTTACATCAATTATTGATGGCTTGAAGAGATTGTACATTGAAAAGCCAAAGCCACTAGAAGTTGCATATCTTTTGTTTGCAAAATGGAGATATTCTGATATTTCTAACTTTGTTGTCAAGTTTCAACTTTAGTTTTTAATACCTTTGTAACAGAGGATTGATTTTTATTTGTATTTTTGCAGACGAATGGTGATTTTGTTGCTGAACCCATGGTCTTTTGGGTCAATATTCAACTGGAATGACAAATTTTATAAACATTTGCTAAAATGCAACTGTCCAGGTTCATTAAGTTTTATTTCTGTTTGTCCCTTCTGATTTGTTAGTATGACAGGATCTCAAAGATGAACATCCCTTATAGTATGTTTGAACAAGTGCTCACATTGGACCAAAGCCTACAAAAGACAGAATTTTTGTTGTTGTTATGGTATCACTAGTCACCCTCACTTTTCTACTTTGTCGTTACTAATTTCAGAATGGCAACATAAAAGCCATTTTCCTTGAAGTCGTCTTTAACTAGCCTACTTCCCATAAAATTCTATCATTTATGTTTCCTCTACTTATTATTGATTCTGTCCCCGTTAAACTTTGATTTTCTTGTCATTCCTAGACTTTTATGATTCTCTTATTTCGAAGTTTCTTTTGTAGTTTTTAATTCATATTAGTTTTGTTGCACTTGCTTTTTGTAGAGAACTAACCCTAGCTGAAATTGATGATATTTAGCTCAAGTGGAGTAGCTTGTTACTTGCTCTTCTTGCCTGCCATATGTCTTTGAAGAGATATTTTTAATCAAATATATGTTGCATTCCTTCACATTGTAGTAGGGTGATCAATTTAATGTAGATTAATTGATGGGATTAAATTTCGAACCTGTTTGAATTGGAGCAGCAAACTGGAGAGCCAGCTCTATTACTATATATCCTCTGTCTATGGAGTGGTTTATTTTGGGCCTGTTACTATATATCCTCTGTTTATTATTCAGAGATGAAAGTAAAATTACATCTTTTCTTCTATTACTTGCATCACTAGCATCGACAAGAAATTCAGGTAAGTTTTGTTTTCCTTCCTCACTAAGCATGTGGATGGTCTTACATTTGATGTGAATTGGTCTTGGTTTGGGTTGATATTCCAAGTACCTTGCATAAATGTCATATTTATAAACTGTTTTATATAATCCCTCTTTTTCTGTGTTCGATTTTTTGTCTTTTGCATGCATCTTTCACTCTCTTTCTGACTTAGTATATCTGTTTAATTTGTACATTTAAGGTATCTTTGAGTTTTATGAATCTTTGACCGAGTATTTGACGAATTCGCAATTTATAATTTTTTAGTTATTATAGAATATAATCATGAGACTTTTGGTTTCCTAGTCGTTTTTGGCTCTTTCTCTACTTCCAACCACTTATATTGGCTTTTTTCTTATTTTTCTTCCTTCTTGTTGTTGTCCACTTGTCCTATAAGAATGGGTTTAAAAAAAAAATGGCACAGTTTGTAATTTTTGTTATTGGGGTGGGGGAGTTCTTTTCTTGTGCGAAAATGTTATTTCTGTAAAGTTGTAATTTACAACTGTATTTTTGTTGGCTTTTATTCCGTGCCAAATTTGATTGTAATTATGTTCAATCGTTTAAACCCTGTATTTGTTGTGGGACTTGTTGTAAGGATTGTGTGATAGAGAGAGTGTTTGAAGACTCAAGCATTTGAAGAATGAAGAATTCTCGCGGGTGTCTCGCGACTTAGCATCCCGCAAAGTGAATCATGTGCCAGGCACATGCTGGAATCCGAAAGGTCAGGCCAGGTGGAGACAGCTATGTCTCGCGAGTATCTCGCGGGTAAGGCCTTCCCGCGAGACACCCGCGAGGCTATCTGTTCTGCCAGCCTGTACTTTTTGAGTCACACCTTTTGCACCTATCCTATATATACCATCATTACCCACAATTGTTGAGGAATGCTTCAGAGAGAAAACCCTAGCCAAACACATTGGTAATTAGAGATTGTCCTCCCCATCTTTCTCTATACATTTGCTTGTGGTATTTCCTCAACCCTTCCCTCTCCATTATTCATATCTTTGAGAGGTTGATAGCCCAAACACTTACCACACCTTGAGAGTGCTGTGTGACGTTTTGGTGCTGCTGGGAAGCATTGGAAGAAGCCTTGAATGGCAGATGCAACATGGAGCTTGTTGCGGGATCCGGATAACTAGGACAAGACACGGTTCCAAGAAGCCTTGTTGGAGTAGGAGCTTGGAGGGCTTAGGTACAGCGGGTAGACTAGGCTTGGAGGGTCTTTTGCTAACCCATGTATCCCAACTGATTGTCTAGTGGATCGATTACCGCTTGGAGGGCGGCGGAGAGGTTTTTCGCCGAGGTCTTCGGTTTCCTCTTCGATAACACGTCTCGGTGTTATCTGTGTTTGCATCATTCTTCCCTACTCTTGTTTATTTCATTTTTACTGCTGTGTTGCTTTAAATATGGATTAGAGTAGTTATCTTGCTAATACGCTTGTGTTTACACTATTCCGCACTTATCATTAAGTTAGTGTAAAATCAACCAAGCCGTAATTTTAATTTAGGGGTCTAAACCGCTCGTGTGTTTTCAACACGTTTTCGAGCTTTCAATTTCTAATAGATGCTTCATAACACTTCTATTGTGTGTGTACTTAAGTCTGTGTATCCAACTACACTACAAGCATTGGCTTATTATAAAGGTATTCTCTTGGTTCCTTTTATAAAGTTTCCTTTATATAAACTCCCCACATATTTGTATATCTTAAAACTTATTACATAAATAATTATTTTACTCATTGCATCATTAATAACTGATGGTTAGCATCATCACATGTTTGTTTGAAGACTGACTTTCAAGTCAAAGAAGTACAAAAGAATTCAGGGATTGATTGGATCATTTTTTTGTGTTACCCCAATTAGAAATTACAAATTAATTTTTTTTCTTGCCTGAATAATAACTAAAGACTTGAGGATACCATCATTTTCTAACTTTTTTTTTTTTTTTCCAAAATAATGTTAATTTTAAAGCAACACTGTGCTTAAAAGCATAAGAACTTTTAGCTATGTGGTTGATATTTTGGCTCTTTCTCTTCCTCCTAAGCCTTAGCCTTTGCTTCTTTTGACTATGGAGTGTCCCATGTGAACTTGAGGCAGTATTATGCGTGTTCTTTTTTCAACATACAATTTGGAATCTAATGGCATATTTAACCAATTCAGGTGTTTCACTTTTTATTCAGAACCAAACACCAATAATCTATTCTTATTTGTTGAGGTTTTGTTATTTTGGAGAACTCATTAGTTATTTGATGTCTCACACATTATGGATTAAGGCAAGGAACAAACGTAAAATTCAGACCTTGTTCAAATTGTGCCAAATTTGTGAACTTAGTGGTAATCATTTTTCTTTTCTTGTTTTTCATTTAGGAATTCTCTTTATATTCTGTTTTCTTACTGTATTTCCAAAGGAGTTTAGATGAGTGTATGATTTCTTCACATATATGGCAAAGGAAAGGATAATGTAACTTAGATTTTCTACTATTAACAATTTACATTTTTGTACCTAAAAATTAGTTTAGAAGGTGATGTATATGGTTGCTTCGCTGATAATTATAGAAATGTAGAAAATATTTTTAACACTTGAGGGAGTAGCATATAAACCTAACATTCAAAACACTGCAGGACTTTTCTAATTATTAAGGTATTATGTTTAGTCTTAATCTCCTGTAGACTTTAAGGTGATTTATTTTGATTTTTCTAATTAGTTAGATTTATTTTTATCAGATTTGAAGGACAAATTTTGAGCATCAACTTTGGGATTGGAATAATTGGCATCGACAAGAAATTCGGGTAAGCTTTGTTTTCCTTCCTCACTAAACTTGTGGATGGTCTTACACTTCATGCGAATTGTTCTTGGTTTGGGTTGATATTCCAAATACCTTGCATAAACGTCACATTTTTAAACTACTCGTGTGATTGCATGTTTTAAGATTTTTGGGAGAACGTGTCTACATCACCATTCTCCATATGTCATGCTACTCACAGTTCCTTTGTTTTGAAGTTTATTCCCTGAAGCTGAAAGTTCAGTGCTGGTGTCTGGGTAGCTCTGGTCTATGCATGTTCATGAGATGGTATCTATATTTTCTGTGTGCCAGGTCTTGAAGAATTGTGACGGAAAAATGTACTTGTGATCAACTGATCACTGTTTATAACCAGGGTAAAATAGTCTAACAGTTCACTTGCATGGGACTTGTAATGCTAGGCTAATACATGTCTACTGCTGGCTGATAGAATATCACAAATTTTGCTGAAGCTCTGGACCATGCATGATTTTTGGTAACAGTATGCACATATTGGTATATAATCTTGGCTTACCTAAAAAAACATATATAATATATGGACATGACTAGAAACATTCATATCATTAGTTAATTTTTTGTAAGCATACCACCTAATTTTGCCAATGGGCTCTAGCTCAATTAGCACCTTTTCTCTCTCAATGGTGGGACTGAGGTCGTGGATTTAAAACTTGCATGGTGTGGCTTTCCAATAAAAAAAACTAATTTAGAATGATGATGAAACGTTTCTGCTTTGTCATTACTAATTTCAAAATGGCAACATAAAACCCCTTTTCCTTGATATCGTCTTTAATTAGCCTCCTTCCCATAAAAATTTATCATTTATGTTTCCTCTACACATTATTGATACCGTCCTCATTAAACTCTAATTTTCTTATCATTCCTAGACTTTTATGATTCTCTTATTTCTTTAATTCATATTAGTTTTGTTGTACTTGCTTTTTGTAGAGAACTAACCCCATCTGAAATTGATGATATTTAGCTCAAGTGGAGTAGCTTGCTGCTTGCTCTTCTTGCCTGCCATATGTCTTTGAAGAGATATTATTAATCAAACATATGTTGCATTTCGTCACATTGTAGCAGGGTGATCAATTTAATGTAGATTAATTGATAGGATTAAATTTCCAACCTATCTGAATTGGAGTAGCAAACTGGTGAGCCAATTGAGCCTATTACTATATATCCTCTGTCTATGAAGTGGTTTATTTTGGGCCTATTACTATATATCCTCTATTTATTATTTAGAGATGAAAGTAAAATTACATCTTTTCTTCTATTATTTTGGCATAACTAGCACCGACAAGAAATTCAGGTAAGCTTTGTTTTCCTTCCTCACTAAGCATGTGGATGGTCTTACATTTGATGTGAATTGGTCTTGGTTTGGGTTGATATTCCAAGTACCTTGCATAAATGTTAGATTTATAAACTGCTTTATATAATCACTCTTTCTGTGTTCAATTTTTTTGTTTTTTGCATGCGTCTTTCCCTCTCTTTTTGACTTGAGTATTTTGTTTAATTTGTACATGTAGGGTATCTTTGAGTTTTATGCATATAGCTATTTTGATGTTGAAGCAGGGGAAAATGAATGGTAGGCTTTTTTTTTTTTTTTTAAGAAATATATTTTCATTTAAAAAGCTGTGGTGGGGTGCAACTAGAATGGTAAAAGCTAGGACATTAGTGGAGCTTGATGGAAATATATATATATATATATATATAAGAGCATCCACAGTAGCTGTGGCATAATTTATGCCATTTTACCACACCAAAGACCTATTTTGTTATTTTACCACATAATTTTAATTCCCATTTATCAGATGTTTTATCATTCAATTCTATACATTAAAATAATATTTACTACACATTAAAATAATATATTACCTCCTCCCTATCATCACCATCAACAACAACAACCCACACCAGCAGATCAATCGCCACAGCCCACAACCACCGGCCACCCCCACAGATCAACCACCAATATCAACCACTGCTACCGCACAAAAAAAAAAAAAAAAACACTACGCAACCACAAATCTCACACCCACAACCCGATCAACCTACCACCATCAACTAAAATTAGCCAACCAACAACAATCAAAACAACCAACCACCAAAAGAGAGAGAGATATCGGCGAGATCGGAGAGCGATGACAATGACGATGGCCCTTCTCGTCTTGGACGTCGGCGATGACGATGGCTTGTGCACTGTGAGCGGCGAAGGCTTGTGAGGCTCGGCGATGGCTCGCAAGCCTCAACGAACTCACGAGGCTTGGCTCTGCGATGGCTTGTGCCTCCAGTGATAATGGCCACTGTCAAACTGATCTTAAATTAAAGGGAAAAGAGAGAATGGAGGGAATCGATGGTTGAGAAGAGAGGGATTGGTGAGAGAGAAGAGAAAAGAATAAAGTGAAGAGAGAGGAAAGAGAAAAGTGAATAAAAAAGGATTAAAACTTATATCATCTGATTCCGTACCGTTGCAAATTTGCAACGGTATTGTAGCTGTGTGGTATAATTTTTGGGATTCGGCACATCTGATAAACCTCCGTTTTTGTGTTTGGCGTGGCAAATGTGCCAAATATTTGGCATCTGGCACATTTGCTACACCTGCTGTGGATGCTCTAAGTCAGTGATAGTACTTTTTATCGTTGAGTTATTTATTCATTATTCTTTCTTCGTCTCTAAAAAAATCAGGTTTCCTTCATGTTTAAATATTTTCTATATTGAGAACTATTTTCTGCTTGGCAATAAATTCTTTTGATATACAATATAGGCTTTTACTTTTTAGTGCTTCTCTTACATGCATGCCTTTTTCTAGGATTGTGCCTTGTATTGCGCCTTTTTATTAAAAATGTTTTACCTATAAAAATACAAAGCATCATACAATGTATACTTCTTTTTAGGGGGGATGTCTTAATTTTCATTTGTCGCCTAATGTGTCTCTCTCATTGTCTCTTGCTCAGCTTCCTCCCAATGTAGTTACATCAATTATTGATGGCTTGTAGAGATTGTACATTGAAAAGCCAAAGCCACTAGAAGTTGCATATCTTTCGTTTGCAAAATGGAGATATTTTGATCTTTCTAGCTTTGTTGTCAATTTTCAACTCTAGTTTTTAAGACCCCTGCAATAGAGGATTGATTTTAATTTGTATTTTTGCAGACGAACGGTGATTTTGTTGCTAAAACCCATGGTCTTTTTGGTCAATATTCAACTAGAAAGACAAATTGAATAAACATTTGCTAAAATGTAACTATCCAGGTTAGTTAAGTTTTATTTCTGTTTGTCCCTTCTGATTTGTTAGTATGACTGGATCTCAAAGATGAATGTCCCTTCTGATTTGTTGTTGCTTGGTATAGTGATTTATAAAATTGATTACTAGTAGCTAATTATGATGTCATGTATTTATGGGATTCAAATTTTCTTTATGCTTTCAATCCCCTGAAATTTTTTGTAAAAAGCATGAATCCATAAGTTATTGGACTTATCTTTGTAATTGCATCTGGCACTCTTGGAGTCTATGGGGGCAGAATGCGACTTTATTGATGCAAGAGCTGGTTCCTTGGATCTATCAGCAATTCCCTCAATATTCTATGTTTCAGCTGCCTTTGATATCCTACTGGTGAGTCATGGCTTCTTTGTTTATACACGACATAAGTATAAAATACTAGGGCCATTATGGAACGGGTATAGGTATGCAATTACAGCTTATACAATGGCACTGCCATAACAACAGTTAACTAATCAACCTTTTAATTTTGGTGGTTACATTCTAGAATTATGTATTGGACCTCTATTAACATTGTGACATACATTGTTAGTTGTAGCCTTTTGTTCTTTCTCAATCACTTATATCTTGGGGGAATTTTGCGTTGAGAGTTGCGTGACAATTCTGTGCCATCCCTGGAGAGGGAAAATGACAGAATTAGTTTAGTAAATTTGTAGAGTTGTACCTTTAGGTTTAATGTAGGCCACATGGAGGGAGCGGAAAAATAGAGCATTTGAAGGGTTAGAATGGTCCACAACGAGTTTTAAGATGCTTTTATTGTATTCCTTAAGGGAATGGATGACTGCTTTATCATTCCATTCATGTTCTAATACGCTCATGTTTATTGATGATTGTAATTTCCCTTGATTTGACCGCTTGCGTGTAATTCTTGTGTGCAGGGTGATGTTCATATTTTCCTATTCTATAATCTCCTGTTACAAAGTTTTGGTTTGTCTTGCGTCATCATGATAAAAAGTTCTCCGATATCCCAGGAAATTTCTTTTTGTGCCTTGTTTTGGAGTTTGGTAATACAATTTGAGTTTGCTAATACAACTTATTTATTGACATGGGGTTTTTGCTTTATCATGAGGTGGGCTTTCAGGTGTGTGTAAGAGATATTGCCCATAATCTTCCTTCCCTTTTACTATCGAAATTGTTAGATATTGATTTTGTTTCTTCGTAAATGTACTCGAAATAGTGTTAACTGTGTTGATCACTGTAGTTGAGGACATCGAATGCTCTGATATAACTGATGTTATTGTTGAACTGAATCTTCTGATTCATAACCCTTTTCCTCTCAATTTGTTGTAGTCAAGGAAAACCCTACAAGATGAAACCTAATGAGACCAAATTGGATGACATTATTAGGTTTCTTTACATTCTTTTTTTTTTTTTTTTTTTTTTTCTGCCATGTCTTACAAAGGTATAATCCTATTCTCTGGGGGTTCCTATAGGAAGTCTCGCAAGTAACCCAAATGCTCCATGTCATATAGACGATTTTTAGAGGGTTATTTAGGTATGGATTGTCAAAACTATTCATTACATTAGCATTTTAGCTTTTGAAACATATTTAGCGTACCCGCTTCTGTTACTGCCTTTATTTGAATATTGCTCATTGTAGAAAGTCTATATATTTTGGCTTTCAGTTTAGAGAAGAGTTTGGCTTTCAGTGTTAATTGGATTTACCTTTATAGTTGTTGGGTAATATGCTAGTTTTTCTATTTGTTGTTTTGCAACTCTTGCCTTTCGTAGTGCATGTTATAAATCTCATTTTGAGTCACTGTTTACTGTTATTTATCATAAGTTTTTTAGCATTTTGCTTTAGATTACCTAAGTTCTAATTATGCTTCTACCTTAACTACTTGTTTCCGATTTACTTTAGCTTTAACGATTGTTTGTTGGGGTTATTGATTTTTTCTTTTACTTTACTAATTTATTTTTTGTTAAATGATGCTTGTGTATTTATTTTTTGTTTTGTATAATCTATTTAGTTCCAAGGCTGATGCATTTGCATCCTTTTATGTAAGGTTGATTTGATTTTGTTATTTTGTTATTTTTTATATTTTTGGAAGTGTTTTTCTTGAACTATATAGCTGGGTATGTGTTTTTTTAGTTTGCTACATGTGGATTCAAAGCTTGCGCCACTAAGGGTTTGCACTTTCCTCTTGTGCAATTGTCTGCTAAGTGTTGGGTAATATGCTAGTTTTTCTATTTGTTGTTTTGCAACTCTTGTGCATGTTATATATCTCATTTTGAGACACTGTTTACTGTTATTTATCATAGTCCTTTTAGCATTTTGCTTTAGGTTACCTAAGTTTTGATTGTGCTTCTACCCTAACCATTTGTTTCCATTCTACTTTAGCTTCAACAATTGTTCATTTGGGTTTTTGATTTTCTCTTTTACTTTATTAATTTATTTTTCGTTAAATGCTGCTTGAACTATGTAGTTGGGTATGTGTATTTTCAGTTTGCTACATGTGGTGGATTCAAAGCTTACGCCGCTAAGGGTTTGCACTTTCCTTGTGTAAAGTTGTCTACTTGTCTTGTTTCTATTGAAGTTTTCTTTGTACAGGACACAGGAAACTTGTTGGACGTGGCCGCATGCGTGTCCCAACCATTTTTCTGCACTAAAATAAAAGGCTGAAACACGCTACCACTAACACCGATCTCCTGCTTCTTCCTCTCACGCCGATCTTCTTCTTCCTCCTCTTCTTCTTCTTCCTCCCACGCCGATCTGTTCTTTTTCTTCAGCTCTTAGATCTATAATCCTATTTCACTTTTATCGTTTTGCCCCTTTGCCCTTTCTATCCATGTGTGATTTTTATTGCTTTGTTTGCCTCACAGTGTCACACATTAAGAGCTCTTTTATCTCTAGCCTCCCTCTTGAACAAAAGATGTGTAAATAGATGTTTCTTTTCAAATTTTTGTCTTTCATTATATAGGTAGGCAGTATCAGTGGCTAGACTTTAATATGCTTCTAAAATATTTTTTAACAATTATTTAAAAATATTCTTGTTGGAAAACAAATTTTTCAAGTTTGTCTTCTGTGTGTTTATTTGTAATTTTTTGATTTTTTAAGGTATTCATGTTTAAAAGATATGTTCTTTGGTGATTGCCATCTTTCAATGTCTCTCTTATAGAGTAATATTCTAATTGCATGA
Organism: Quercus gilva; assembly: GCA_023621385.1. NCBI lineage: Eukaryota > Viridiplantae > Streptophyta > Magnoliopsida > Fagales > Fagaceae > Quercus > Quercus gilva. The sequence continues at coordinate 60,336,852 of CM042477.1, forward strand.
TTTCCATATGTGATCAGTCTTTTAAAGAAATGGTTGCAATGTGTCTAGTGAAAGATCCAGGAAAGATGCGGAATTTATTGAAACACACCTTTTTCAAGCATGCAAAGTCTCTTAAGCTTTCTATGAAGAAATGATTTGCTAACTTGCCACCCCTTTGGAATCATGTAAAAGCCCTCCAGGTTACCCATCATATTGCTGAGATGCACCTTTCGTACTTTCACTTGTCCTGGTAAGCTTGTCTCATGGCTGTGGTTAATTTTGCAGGTTAAAGACCAAGTGCAACTTTGTAAAGAACAAGAGGTAATATCACAGGTCATAAACATTTGTCCACGCCATTAAATTTGAACTTACAATGCATGTAGTGATATTTCTTTAATTTTTATCTATATTTACTACATATTTAATTCAATTGGATGCATTTCTTAAGAATAACTGATGTAGGATCTCTCAATTAACTTTAACTATCTGTCAAAACCATTCCCACCCCCTCTTTTCCCCAATTTTGTTTTTGTTAAGTTTTTCCAATTCTTCATATTGACTAAGGTCCCCTTTCCATTTAGTTACACTGATGATATGGAGCTTGATGATGGTGTGCATATGGCTATTTTGATGCTGAAGTAGGGGTAAATGAATGTTAAGATTTTTTAAAAAAAAAAAGAAAAAGAAAAAAGAAGAAGTATATCTTTATTTAAAAAGCTGTGGTGGGGTGCAGCTAGAATGGTAAAAGCTAGGGCATTGGTGGAGCTCGATGGAAATATATATATCAGACAATGATGGTACTTTTTATCGTTGAGTTTTTTTATTCATTATTCTTTCTTCGACTCTAAAAAAATCAGGTTTCCTTCATGTTTAAATATTTTATATTTTGAGAACTATTTTCTGTTTGGCAATAAATTCTTTTGATATACAATATGGGCTTTACCTTTTGGTGCTTCTCTTACATGCATGCCATGTTCTAGGATTGTGCCCTGTATTGCACCTTTTTTTTAACAATGTTTTACCTATAAAAATACAAAGCAGCATACAATGTATACTTCTTTTTAGGGGGTTGTCTTAATTTTCATTTGTTGCCTAACGTGTCTCGTCTTTCATCGTCTATTGCTTAGCTTCCTCCCAATGCAGTTACATCAATTATTGATTGCTTGAAGCGATTGTACATTGAAAAACTAAAGCCACTAGAAGTTGCATATCTTTCGTTTGCAAAATGGAGATATTCTGATCTTTCTAGCTTTGTTGTAAAGTTTCAACTCTAGTTTTAAGACCTCTGTAACAGAGGATTGATTTTTATTTGTATTTTTGCAGACGAGCGGTGATTTTATTGCTAAACCCATGGCCTTTTGGGTCAATATTCAACTAGAAAGACATTTTATATACATTTGCTAAAATGCAACTATTCAGGTTAGTTAAGTTTTATTTCTGTTGTCCCTTGTGATTTGTTAGTTTGATTGGATCTCAAAGTTGAACGTCCCTTATAATTTGTTTGAACAGGTACTCACATTGGACCAGAGCCTACGAAAGACAGATTTTTTGTTGTTGTTATATAATCACTAGTCACCCTCACTTTCCTATGTTATTTATGATGGGTAATTAAGTTTATATGCACTATAGAAACAACAATAGTGTCGCATCAACACTTGGTACTAGCCACTAGCAACTTATTATAAGAGGCAGTTTATTAGTAAAGTTTTGTATCATCTTTGTAATTGAAGGTTAGGGTCACGTGCTTATTAATTGATTGTGTCATGTGCTTAATTGTTGATTAGTTACGAGCCATGTGCTTAACAGTTAGTTAGTTTGATCATTAGATCAGTGTAGCCAGCTGGCAGTTAGTGTTAGTCAATTAGTTTTGTTCATGAATTACATAAAGGTGTGGAGATGGATTGTAAGAGGCATGCATTGAGAATTCAGATTGTTCATATTCCTATTCTTCTCTAATCCCTTTCAATTCTTCTAAGAGGCATGGCTGCCCTCTTAGTCAGTCACTCACCATTTTTCCTTTGCTTAATCACTTTCAGTTCTTATCAATCCTATATTTACATATTTTTCTTGTTGTACAATTCTGGTTTGTCCTGCCTCAAATCTCTAGCCAACCTTAGGTGTTGAGTCCAAGTTTGTTAGGTTTTAAGGTCTTAGGATTTTATGTATTTAGAACCTAATTTGTAATGTTGGCAAACCATGATCAAAACAATGTATTTAGTCTTGTTTAGACTTGCTCAAAGTTGGTTTAATTTTGTAAAGTTGGAATCGAGAGACTGCAGAAGCATTGGAGCTTCTCGGCCTGGCTCGATCGATCGAATGTAATTCTCGATCGATCGAAAATCGGCCCAGATGCGTTTTTCTGCAGAATTCTAACTCAGCCCTAACTCTTTAAACGTTTAGGGTTTTATGTTTTTGCCCTAGGTATATAAGGCAAACCCTAGCTACGTTTTTAAGAGTTGCACAAGTTGTGTTGTTGCTCATACATTGCGGTTTTGTGTAAATCTCTTGTGAGATCTAGAGGAGCTTTCCTTTACACATAACTTAGGGTTTTCAAGATTGAGATTCTTCTACATCTTGATGATCAACTTGGTTGCTGCCCTTTGAAGCTTAAAGATTAACAAGCGAGGAGCTTGTACCTGATTGAAGGAAGACAAAAGAAAGAAGTAGTCCGTGGACTCGAAGCCTGCGCGTGGTCGTGTCAGGAAGTTACTACTGGTGGGTAGCATTAGGAAGTCAAGCGGGGTTGCTTGTAAGTCCTTTTGTAACAACTTCAATTCTTTCTTAGTGGATTCCGTTTTGCCTTGAGGATCGGTGGGTAAAATCCTCCCCAGGTTTTTTACCGGTTTGGTTTTCCTGGGTGATCATATCACTGTGTTATTTACTTTCCGCTGCTTTATATGTTTTACATGCATGATATGATTTTGTGATTGTTTTAACCTAGAATTGTTTAATTTGACTAAGTAAAAACTTGGCTAATTAATCTAGGCTACGCAATCTGGTTATAGTTTAAGGGGTCTAAACCCTGTCAAGTGGTATCAGAGCAGGTTGCTCTTTTGTTTGAGATTTTCATCTCTGAGCTGATCCTTGACCCCTGTTGTCATGGAGCATGGACACTCTTTGTTTGTTCCTCCACACTTTGATGGGAACAATTATGCCTACTGGAAAGTAAGGATGAAAGCATTCCTGAAATCCATTGATGAGAGAGTTTGGAACTCTGTTGAATATGGTTGGGAGAAGCCCACTACTCCTGTGAGTGAGTGGCAAACTTCTCAGAAAGAAGCAGCTGCATTTAATAGCAAAGCTATGAATGCCATTTTTAATGCTGTTTTAATGGAGGAATTTAAGAGGATCTCTAATGTTGAGGTTGCTCATACTACTTGGAAAATCCTCCAAACTGTGCATGAGGGCACAAAGGCTGTTAAAATAAACAAATTGCAGCAATTAACTTCTAGGTTTGAAAGCATTAGAATGTCTGATGATGAAACCTTTGATGAGTTTTATGCTAAACTCAATGACATTGTTAATTCTGCTTATAATTTGGGTGAAGTCTATGATCAACCTAAAGTTGTTAGGAAGATACTTAGATCCTTAACTGAAGACTTTAGACCCAAAGTGACAGCCATTACTGAAAGTAAGGATGTTGACTCCATCCCTGTGGATGAGCTTGTAGGATCTCTTCAGTCCTATGAGTCTGACCTTCCCAAGACTGCCAAATCCAAATCAATGGCTCTTAAGTCTGTTGATGATGTTGAAGCTGGTGGATTTGATGATGAGCTCTCTCCCACGGAGATAGCTTACCTTGCCAAGAACTTTAGAAATTTTCTTAGAAATACAAACAGGAAGGCAAGGAATACCAACACTGCTGAACCTAGAAACTTTAGGAAGAATGATCCCACTAAGGTTAATAATTTTGAAAAACCTAGAGAACAAGTAGGTCAATCTTCTAATAACTCTTTGGGTCCTCAGTGTTATGGTTGTCAAGGGTATGGTCATGTCAAGTCTGAATGTCCTACTTTCTTGAGGAATAAGGGTAAAGCTATGGCTGTAACCCTTAGTGATAATGAGGTTTCTGATGATGAGTTCGGTTGTGACGAGGATGGAAACTTCATTGCTGTCACTGCTACTGCTGAAGTTGATGAAAGCATATCTGCTGAAGAGAACCCTGCTGATGGGGAACTCTCTGAAGATGCAGATCTTCAAGAGGCCTATAACAAACTTTGCAAAATTGCAGCAAAGAATGCTATGAAAGTTGATCTTGGCCTGAAGAAAATTGATGCTCTTGAGCTTGAAAAGAAAAGTCTGCTTGTAAAACTTTTTGATGCTAATGATCTTTTGAATAATGTTAAATCTGAAAATATGCTTTTGCTTGATAAAGTTAGAACTTTGGAACATGATTTATCTGTTGCTAGATCTGCTAGTTCTAAACTTGATCATATGCTGAATATTCAAAAGTATCCTTCTGATAAAGCTGGGTTAGGATATGTTGAAAGCATCTTTGATTCTGGACCCCATTCCACTGTCTTTGTTCCTTCTTCTTCTTCTTCTGAACCTCTTGTGAGTAAGGTTGTGAGTGAAACCATAAAACCCACTGTGAGTGAGGTTGTTAAACCTGTAGAAGTTTCACCTCCAAAGAAGATTAGGGTAGACTTAAGAGAATCCAAACCTAAGGAGCCTACCAAACCAAAGGACAAGATGCATGGTAAACCTGCTTGGGTTTGTCATTATTGTGGTAAGTCTGGACATATCCGTCCTAACTGTTACAAGCTTCAAGCTGATAAGAGAGCAAAAAGACCAAAAGTACCTGTGCCTCAAGCACAAGATCCTATGGCACTAATTGGTGAATTGGTAAAGGCGTTAAACCTTTATTCCAATTCTGGAGTTGGGAATCACTCTAATGTGAATAAGAACTCCAATGCTCGGGGTGCATCTAAAAAGTTTTGGATGCAAAAGACTCGAACTAACTGAGTCTTTCTGACATGGTCCTTGTGCTTCATTGCTCTATTCTGTTGTGACCATTGTTACTTGGTTTTTGTGTTTTTCTTTTGTTCTAGGACTTGCATTGCATTACATACATGCATTTCATTCTAGGATTTATTTGTTTTCTCTTTAAAAAAAAAAAAAAAAAAAAAAAAAAAAAAAAAAAATAAAGGGAAAGCAAAATCTTTGTTGAACACTATGTTTCTTGATTTTTTTTTTTTCAAGGTTGGTCATTCTTTTTACACATGTCATGTCTAGTGTACCTTGTTTAACTTGGATGAGCTTATTTACTGCACTTAACTAGTTGAAACTTTGTAGTGCATGTTGTGTGGGAAAGATGTGTGTGGTTTTTAATCACTTTGTCTTGATCTTGAAGTCATATGTTATTTGACTGTCGGACTTGATCCTTTTGAGAAAGGCATAAATAACTATCTCACCACTGTTCACTAGCCAATTATGAACACCTTAGTGCATATCATAAGATTTGGTGCTCGAGAAAGTGTAGCACATGCACAAAAAGAACATAAGGTGTAGCCTCAAATTAAATTAAAAACTGGTGTGTACTATTAGGCTTGATGCCAATTCACTTAATTCAAACCGGTGTGTACTATTAGGCTGGATGCCAATTCATATATAAATAAGAGGCAAAAATGCAAGAAACTTACATGATTGCAAGCTTTTGTTCTAGGAGATGTGGGAGTTATATGATGTAACTCTTTAGGTGATAGTCTCTTGTAATTCTATGTGATGAATTGTGTAGACTTTGTGCTTGATTGCCATTCACATATCACCTCACATGTATCTCAAGTCTTTGCTAGTTTCACACACTTCACAAGTTACTCTTTGTTAAACACTGTACACGTTAGTGTGTGTGTCCTTGGTCTGACCAACCAAGTTTAAAAATATCTTGAGATTTGTGCACAACATACTTGCTGCTTGAGAAAATTAATTTGGAAGACAATTGAAACTTGTGTTTGAGAGAATTGGGTTTAAAATTTTTGGGTTTTTGAAGATGCATTCCATTTCATACTCATGCATTTTGTTTTCATTGTTCAAGTGCTTTGAGGAGTTGTTTCAAAATTGGGTTTGCAATTTTTCAAAACTATGTTTTTCCCCAAAATTCAGTGTGCCTCTGCCTATTTCGATCGATCGAATGTATTCTTCGATCAATCGAAAAAGTGCCTCAGAAAGTTCTAAAATGACTGTCACATTCGATCGATCGAATGTAATTTTCGATCGATCGAACATCGTGAAGAAGCTTTTTAAAAAAAGGGAAATCTGACTTTTTCAAAGGTTCAAAACTTCTTCAAAAACTTTTCTTTTTCTCTCTCCGACGAGGCAGGACCAATTCTTCAAGTTTTTGTCGTTTTCCTCCAAATTTTTTGCATAATCTCTCTCTTCTCAAGCCGGTATGTCCTTTTTACCCTTCCTTTTCAAATTATTTTCAAGTTTTCATGCATTTTTCATGCATTTTTTAGGGAGATTTTCGGAACTTTTCATATTGGGATTTTTGTTGATTCGGACCATAATGTTTGCAATTGATCATTGGGTTTTGTTGGGGACACCCTCTAGACATGTTCTTGAGTGATTAATTTGATCAATTTTGTGTTTTGTGGAAAACTTAAATTTCTAGGGTTTATAATTGATCTGAATTGGGGCTTTTTGTGCAATTGGGTTTAATTGATGAAATTGGCTTGTGTAATTGATGCAATTGGTTATTATAAATTGTTTGCAATAATTTATAATGATTGGTTCATCAATTTGGTACAAAAATTTTCAAGTTCTTCTCAAATTTTTAGGGTTTTTGTTAAGAAACTCTATGTTCAAGCCAATTTTATGAATTTGAACTTAATTGGATCCTGATTACTACATTAGTTCATGCATCATAACATTGTTAATGTTCATGCATCATATAGAATTTTATTCTATATTTTTTTTTTGTGCTAACTTGCAGTCTGCCCTTGGTTTTTGTGTTTGTTCTTTTTGGTTTTCTCTCTGTGTCTATGTCCTTTTCCTTAGCACCATGCCTAGGAAGACTAGAGCACGTAGGACTCTTCCCACTCCCACATCCATCTCTATTTTTCCTGTTACGAAGTTTTGTTTTGTCCTGCATCATTGTGATAAAAAGTTCTCCATTATCTCAGGAAGTTTCTTTTGTGCTTTGTTGTGGAGTTTGGTAATTTAATTTGAGTTGACATGGAGTTTCTGCTTTATCATAAGGTGGGCTTTAAGGTGTGTGTAAGAGATACTGTCCATAATCTTCCTTCTCTTTTACTTTTGAAATTGTTACACTCTGATTTTGTTGCTTCATACAGGTACTTGAAACAGTGTTAACTGTGTTGGTGACTGTAGTTGAGGACATCAAATGCTCTGATGTTATTTTTGAATTGAATCTTCTGAGTGCTTCAAATGCCCTTTAAAGAAGGTAAGGTAGTTCTTTCATTCCTTTGGTTTCTTTCTAGCAACTCCAATATGTAAATGTCCTTAACAATGTCAGCACTATCAAGTTTGCAACTCAGTGGTTCACCGAGTAATATTGCTACAGTTATCATTTCTTACTGACTTGATTTTAAAACTAATATACTTGATTTTTTATCATTGCTTGAAGTTATGAGTCAAAACTAATGTTAGTTTATGTTTTGGTATCTGAAAGATGTTTCTGTGTTGCTTTACATATAATTTTGGTAGATTGTGACCTATTATGTTTGTCTTTATTGTTTGTTTTAGTTTCTTGGTGATATTTTATGGCTTTGTTATACTTTTGAAGGAGAATCTTCATATGATGTAAATAATTCTGTCATGTGTCTTTTGGGTTTTAGTTGGACAATAATGAGCTAATCTACTGATGTTGCAAAATTGTTTCTAGAAGAACTTTTGTCAACCAAGTATTGAAATTCTTTTCCATTTTGTTTTTTGGGTGAGATTGAGAAAATATTGTAGGTTTACTGCTTGGTGTCTTGGAAAAGTAAAAAGTAATATCCAATCCTTTAACCTTGATGACAATCCTATGTTGTGACTTCTTGATCGAGGTAGGGAGATTGTTATATTAGAGGTAATGTTGCACATGATCCAACACTTGGCCTAATGAGTTTGATTGATTCCCGGCTAGTTATTGAAATTCGAAGTTATTATGGTTGATTTTTGTGTAGGTGAAAGTCTTATTCGTAGTGTGTTCTTTTTTGGATAAACTTATTCATTGCTTTTTTGACATTTTTATTCAGTTTTATTTCATCTTAGGAATCATTTTTCTGTGAACTATTTGGTTTTTACGATGTCAACTAAAAAAAAAATCAACTAACCTAGCATGAATGAAGGTGCACAATCTGGAAACAATTGATAGTCATAAAGGCTTAACTAATTTAGAATGCCCTGAATACATTATGATTGGAAATATATGGAGAATGTTTGGTGTTCGGCTACATAGAACACTTCTTTGCCTTTTTAGTTTGGAAATATATGGAGTTAAAAAGGGACAAGGATGGTAGGGATAAACGCATGTCTTTTTTTCAAAAAACTGTTTATGTTTTTTAAAGGTGTAAATGATTTTGATTTATAAAAAAAAAGTGTAAATGTTTTATGCCTATATACTGCGATTTTTTGTTGACTAAAATTTTCTGACACACCAAATACCTGAAAACACAATATCTATTTATGCCAAAAACAAATGAAACCTTAGAGTTTTGTTGTTTTTTGGATTGGTAAGTAGTTATACATGCACTCGACGGTTCTTGAATAATGACCTCACACTCCTTTCCATTATTGTTGTAAGCAGAAGTGCCATTTAAGCTAGAGCTCATTGGCTAGGACCTTAAAGATTTGTGATGCTTTGTTTGCTTAGAATGGAGCAAGTGACCCTTCCAAAGCATAAAGTTTGGGGACTGCATTTTTTTGTTATTACTTGGTATAGAGATTTATAAATTCATCTTTTTCTAAACCAAAATATTTGGCATGTTGGTCAAAATTACCTATTTTGAAAAGGAAGAAAGGATACAAGTTCTGGGAATATAATTTTTTTTTTCTCTTTTCTGAAATTGTAGAACTTTGGAATGCTTCTAGAACTTGCTTTTTTAGTGTCATTATTAAATTTGAGAAATTTATTTCGGACTTTCTTGTTCCTAACTTTTTCATTATTTTATTTCAAGGCAACAACTAGCCTTGCTTTTGTTCTGGGAATGGAACTAAGGTTAGTAAGCTTCACCATATTTTTCTAAGCATCAAAAAAATTAGGGAAGTGTATTTATTATTTATTTATTTGTTTATGATGTTGAATATGGTTGAGTTTTTACTTTTCTTGCTAGTGGTGTAAGACCCTTTGGAATTTCTCTTTTGGTTGCTGGGTTTGATAACTATGGACCACAATTATACCAGGTATTTGTTTTTCTGAAATGCTTTAAATTATAGTTGCTAACTAGCTCTAATTAGGACTAGATTATCTAATGGGTTGCACATTTTGGCATACAGAAAACTTCTTTTACACTAAATTTATGAAATTCTTTTGGCATTCCCTTGTCTCAAATGCAATATAATTTACTCTTTAAAATATTAATTGATGCTGTTAGTGACTTAACATTGGCTAGTTGTAAATATGAATTTTCCACCTTGGTTGTAGCATAAAAAGAGAGTATAATTATGTGATGAAAGTTTCTTCTATTACTTTGGCTTAATTAGCACCGACAAGAAATTTAGGTAAGGTTCGTTTTCCTTCCTCACTAAGCATGTGGATGGTCTTACACTTGATGTGAATTGGTCTTGGTTTGGGTTGATATTCCAAGTACCTTGCATAAATTTCACATTTATAAACTGTTTTGTTTAATCCATCTTTCTGTATTTGATTTTTTGTCTTTGGCATGCGTCTTTCCCTTCCTATCACTTTCTCCTCAAATCCCCAAATTGAACCATTGTTAACCACACCCCTCTGTTGTGGTGTTGGTTTTAATTATGATTGATTGATTATATCTGTATAATTTGTACATGTAGGGTATCTTTGACTTTTATGAGTCTTTCATAGAGTATCTGATTATTTTACAATTTATAATTTTTTAGTTATGTTAGAATTTTTTTTTTTTTTTTTTTTTTGGTTAAATTTCTGTAACACAAATGAGGCAAAATCATTTGCTAACCTTCCAATTTGTTGGTGTTGATGATGAGAAAAGCTAGAAGTGCTAGTAAGATTGTTGGAATCTGCATATTTTTAGTTGTATTTCATTGGTTCACTCTTTTTTTTTTTTTTTGGTGGTCTATAAGATTAATTTAGAGATTTTCATTTTGAACGACTTATTTACAGAAGATAACCAATGGCTTAAGTAGTTTTTTTAATGGGATAATAATCTACATGAATGAGTTCTTTCTTTTTCGCACTTTTTTTTGGTGTGGAGAATTTGTTTTAACTCGAAAAATAGAGCAAAGATTGAGGTTTACTAATGTAGACATACACAAATCTTGAGATAGTCTTTATTTGAGCTGTGCCTTTCTTATCTTCTACTTATCAAAAGTTTCTAAATTGATGTCAAATTTGCTCAAACAATTTCAGCAAAACCTTTTGTGCTTTCGGTTTCTAATGCCCATTGCATCATAATCATGAGTCTTTTGGTTTCCTAGCGGTTTTGGCTCTGTCTACCTCCAACCACTTATATAGTCTTTTGCTTATTCTTCTTCTTTCTCATCATTGTCCACATGTCCTGCAAGAAAGGATTTTTTTTTTTTTTTTTAAATGCGTAGTTCATAATTTGTTTTTGTTGGGGGTAGCGGGAGCTCTTTTCTTGTGCTATAATGTTATTTCTGATAGATGCTTCATAACACTTCCATTGTGTGTGTACTTAAAAACTGTGTATCCAACTACGCTACAAGAATTAGCTTATTTTAATGGTATTCTCTTGGTTCCTTGTTAAAATACCATAGATATCATCCTATCACTTAACCATTGATAATATTCTATCCATTTTGCAATACATTGACATGTAAGTTGGATGTTGATAATGTTGTCATGGCCTAATGGGATTCCTAAAATTGATTACTAGTAACTAATTATGATGTCATATATTTATGGGATTCAAATCTTCTTTATGCTTTTGATCCTCTGAAATTTTTTGTAAAAGCATGAATCCATAAGTTGTTGGACTTATCTTTGTGGACTTATCTTTGTAATTGCACCTGGCACTTTTGGAGTCCATGGGGGCTAATGGATCTATTGGATCTGAAGCTATTGCTACTGCAAAAAAGAATGTGGCTTTATTGACTGCAAGAGCTAGTTCCTTGGATCTATCTACAATTCCCTCAATATTTTGTGTTTCAGCTGCCGTTCAATATCCTGCTGGTGAGTCATGGCTTCTTTGTTTATGCACAACATAAGTATAAAATACTAGGAAGCACCGTTATGGAACGGGTATAGGTATGCATTTACATCTTATACAATGGCATTGCCATAACATTTACAGAAAAACCTTTTGTGCTTTCGGTTTTTAATGCCCATTGCATCATAATCATGAATCTTTCGGTTTCCTAGTGATTTTGGCTCGTTGTCTACCTCCAGCCGCTTATATAGTCTTTTCTTCTTCTTCCTTCTCATCGTTGTCCACTGGTCCTGCTAGAAAGGAGTTTTTTTTATATTAAAATGCATAGTTAATATTTTTTTTTTTTTTTTGGTTGGGGGTAGGGGGAGCTCTTTTCTTGTGCTAAAATGTTATTTCTAATAGATGCTTCATAACACTTCCATTGTGTGAGTACTTAAAAACTGTGTATCCAACTACGCTACAAGAATTAGCTTACTTTAATGTTATTCTCTTGGTTCCTTTTTTAAAATACCATAGATACTGTCGTAACACTTAACCATTGATAATATTCTATCAATTTTGTAAAACATTGACATTCAAGTTGGATGTTGATTATGTTGTCATGGCTTAATGGGATTCCTAAAATTGATTACTAGTAACTAATTATGATGTCATATATTTATGGGATTCAAATTTTCTTTATGCTTTAGATCCCTTGAAATTTTTTGTAAAAGCATGAATTTATAAGCTGTTGGACTTATCTTTGTGGGCTTATCTTTGTAATTGCATCTGACACTCTTGGAGTCCATGGGGGCTAATGGATCTACTGGATCTGAAGCTGTTGCTACTGCAAAAAAGAATGTGGCTTTATTGACTGCAAGAGCTGGTTCCTTGGATCTATCTACAATTTCCTCAATATTCTGTGTTTCAGCTACCCTTCAATATCTTGTTGGTGAGTCATGGCTTCTTTGTTTATACAGGACATAAGTATAAAATACTAGGAAGCACCGTTATGGAACGGGTATAGGTATGGGTATGGTACATAGCAATTTTTGAAAAATGCAACTATCCAGGTTAGTTAAGTTTTTATTTCTGTTATTCCCTTCTAATTTGATGTCAAAGATAAATGTCCTTTATAATCTGTTTGAACAGGTGCTCACATTGGACTAGAGCCTACAACGCACAGATTTTTCCTTGTTATGGTATCACAAGTCACCCTCACTTTTCTATGTTATTTTTGAAGGTTAATTAAGTTTAAATGCACTATGTAAAATTTTGAAACTACTTTGGTCTAGACAGAAATTACCATGTGCGAATTGTCTCCTTCCCAAGTAGCAAATGGGGCATTTCGAATAGGTATTCATTTGGGAAAGATATTCAACCCCCCCCCCCTTCCCCCCTGCGGTGGTTTCTCCTAAGAAAACTGTACCTCGTGAGTTTTCTTCTCCCTAAATGGTATTGCTTTATGTGTCAACTAGCTATTTGTGTTACGCTTAAACCCCCCCGGCTTTTGGATGTAACACAACACTTCCTGTGGTATTTTTGTGGAAATAATATGCAATCTTATAGTTATTTTCCCTCAAAATCTATCTTCTTATTCTATTCTTAACATAATGAAAGTTTTTGGTGACTTTTCTTTTGTGCAGAGTTTTAGGTCATGGAATCTTGCATAGGTAATTTCCTTTGAAACGATCTTTTCCCAAACGATTTGGTGAGCCTGATTCATTTACTACTTGTGTTTTATTGTTGGATTGTGCGGGGGAATGTTTTCAAGTTTTATAACTCTGCTACTCCAATTTCCCATGTTTAAAAAATTTAATGCCGATATATCTACTAGGGCAACGAAGTTGGATAAGGACATAGATATTGATATTCTTTTCCTAAAATTTAAAGGTTTCTTTATTGAATTAAGATGCAAGTTAAAAGAATTTGCTAGGGTGACATTGGGTTGAGATCAAAATTCTCTTTGGTTTTCTCAATAATCTCATATTGGTACTTTTCTCCTTATTGTGTTTTAAAATTTTTATATTGAATATAGATAACCTTGTTGTTGTTGTGTTTGATCTTATTTACGATTGAACTTAATTCTCCCTTAACTATTTGTTTGACCCTTTTAGGTTATTGATTTTCTCTCTCTCTCACACACACACATATTTGTGTGTGTGTGTGCATGTATCTTCCACATAATCATTTGTAGTCTATATTTTATTATTGGAGCTTGGGATTTGTGTTTTCTCTAGCTGCATTTTTAGAGTTTGCTTAATCCTTGGGGTGATGCATTTGCAGTGCTTTAACTAAGGTTGATATGATTTTGTTGCTTGTTAATGATACATCCTTTTGAGTATTCTTAAAATTATTGCAATTTAAAGTTGTTCTAAACTGTGTAGCTGTGATTCTGTGTTTTTCAATTAGCTCATGCAAAAAGTCAATACCAACATCACTAAGGGTTTCCGCTTTTATGTAGTTCTTGTTCATCTATCCTATCATCTAGTTTTTGTTGATGTTTTCTTACTTTTAGTTGAACCGGGTTATCCTGTTATGGTGGAGACTCCATGTTCAGTTTGGATTGCCACTTATTTTCTATTTATAGGAAGCATGATTTTTTGGTGTTTTGCCATCAAGTCTCATTTGGCAATATGCTTTCTTTTCCTATTATATTTGTTTTTCTCTCCTACGTGCATAAGAATTTTAAGGATCAGTTTTTGCTTGTTTTAATTCTTTCTAATATTTGGGTCCTTCACTGCCTTTCCTAGGTTTTGATTTCGGGGTCGACTCTAATCACGGGCTAAGCTAACAATGGCTCTTAGTAGTCCCCAAACAAACATCTAGACATTATTACTACTTCTACCTCAATCTATGAAGTGGTTTATTTTGGGCTTATTACTATATATCCTCTGTTTAATATTTGTTTGCGCTGCCACTTTAATGTTCATTTTAATTTCCATGTAGGTAGATGCCATTTTGGTGCTCCTTGGAAACATAATTTTATATGTGAGTGCCAAAACGTGTATCCTCTTAGACTGTTCTCACACTTTATTTGCATGGTGTGGCTTTCCAGTAAGAAAACTAATTTAGAATGATGTTGAAATGCTTTTGCTTTGTCATTACTAATTTCAGAATGGCAACATAAAATCCCTTTTCCTTAATCTTGTCTTTAATTAGCCTCCTTCCCATAAAAATTTATCATTTATGTTTCCTCTACTTATTATTGATTCTATCCTCATTAAACTCTGATTTTCTAATCATTCCTAGACTTTTATGATTCTCTTATTTTTGAAGTTTCTTTTGTAGATTTTAATTCATATTAGTTTTGTTTTACTTGCTTTTTGTAGAGAACTAACCCCAGCTCTAATTGATGTATTTAGCAGAAGTGGCGAGCTTGCTGCTTACTCTTCTTGCCTGCCATATATGTGTTTGAAGAGATATTATTAATCAAATTTGTGTTGCATTCCTTCACATTGTAGCAGGGGTGATCAATTTAATGTAGATTAATTGATAGGATTAAATTTCCAACCTGTCTGAATTGGAGCAGCAAATCGATGAGCCAATTGACCGGTGTCCCTTATTTTAGTGCGCTGGTGGCCTTGGACTGGAAAATATCATACCTTGTCAGACATAAATTTTCAAACACTCTCATTAAAAATGGTTTTACTTGCTAATTAATGTTTTCCATGTTGTTCCAGAATATGTGCTGGGGTTTATTGCCTTGCCTCTTTAGGTGGCTGACTTAAGCAATCCTAAAATCATCAAGCCTTTGGCCGATTCCAGTTAGGATGTTAGCTACAATAATGGGAGGGGTACACAACCCCATGAGACTATCTGAAATTATCTTAGAATCACATTCAAAAAACACATCCTGTATACATCTCCCAAGCAAAGAGAACTACTTCCTCCGTGGCCTTTGCTTTGATCTCGAAAGGTCCTAGTGGTTGGAAACTCAGTTTACTCATAGCTGCTATAACTCTCCCCTCATGGTCTCGAATCATCACGCCTACACCAACACACCGAACTTGATTAAAAATTGCACCATTCACAAGAACTAGTGAATGCCATCAGTGTAAGTGCATTATACTTTGATTACATGTCAGTGGAAACAAATTCCTTTTGATTCTCCATGCTTGCTTCTTTATGGTCTTTTAAATAGAAGGACTAAGGAGAAAACATTCGCATTACTCAGGTCATTTATATGTTATGTCAATTTTAGTTGACTGTTTAATTTATGTGATATGTGTAGTAAACACTTCTTTGTTAGGTACAAATGTGGATGTAAGCACTTGTAAATTGTTGATTTTCCTTTATATGGTAGAAACCTTAGTATGTTTCATTCTTGTGCAAGATAGATTTTGTTAACATGATGTGCTCATTTTAACGGTGGAGGGTTGAAATTTCCATCTAGTATGCATTTACAGCTTATACAATGGCACTGCCATAACAACAGTTAACAAATCAACCTTTTAATTTTGGTGGTTCCATTCTAGAATTATTGTATTGGACCTTTGTTAACATTGTGACATACATTATTAGTTGTAGCCTTTTGTTCTTTCTCAAACACTTATCTCTTGGGGGAATTTTGCGTAGGGAGTTGCGTGACAATTCTATGCCATCCTTGGGGAGGGCAGATGATAGAACTAGTTTAGTTAATTTGTAGAGCTGTACTTTAGGTTTAATGCAAGCCATATGGAGAGAGCGGAACAATAGAGCATTTGAAGGGTTAGAATGGTCCACGACGGGATTTAAGATGCTTTTATTGTATTCTTTATGTGAATGGATGACTGCTTTATCATTCCATCCATGTTCTAATATGTTCAAGTTTCTTGATGATTGTAATTTCCCTTGATTTGATTACTTGCGTGTAATTTTTATGTGTAGGGTGATGTTCATATTTTCCAGTTCTTTAATCTCTTGTTATGAAGTTTTGGTTTGTCCTACATCATGCTGATAAAAAGTTCTCCGATATTCCAGGAAGTTTCTTTTTGTGCCTTGTTGTGGAGTTTGGTAATACAATTTGAGTTTGCTAATACATCTTATTTCTTGACATGAGGTTTTTGCTTTATCATGAGGTGGGCTTTCAGGTGTGTGTAAGAGATATAGTCCATCATCTTCCTTCTCTTTTACTGTCAAAATTGTTAGCTATTGATATTGTTTCTTCATACATGTACTCGAAATAGTGTTAACTATGTTGATCACTGTAGTTAAGGACATCAAATGCTCTGATATAGCTGATGTTATTGTTGAACTGAATCTTCTGAGGGCTTCAAAAGAAGGTAATGAAACTCTTTCATTCCTTTGGTTTGTTTCTAGCAACTACAATATGTAAATGTCATTAACACCTTTAGCACTATCAATAGTATATCAGGATTAATATGCTTTTGTATAATAGTGAGCTTATCTACTGATGTTGCAAGGTTGTTTTTTTTATAAGAACTTTTGTTAGCCAAGTATTGCAATTCTTTTCCTTTTTGTCTTTGGTGTGAAATTAAGAAAATATTGCAGGTTTACTGCTTGGTGTTTTGGAAAAGTTAAAAGTAATATCCAGTCCTTTAACCTTGATGACAATCCTATGTTGTAACTTCTTGATCGATGTAGGGAGATTGTTATCTTAGAGGTAATGTTGAACGTGTTCCAACTGGATATCTATGTTGAATGTGTTCCAACTGGATATCTTAGAGGTAATTGTTAGTGAACATTATCTAGGACATTAGGTGAACTGCCCTGTCTCTTAAATTCTTCTCACCTAGATATCCCTTCAATAAAGCATGTAGTATTGGTGTATCTTCTTCTGTTAGTACTCTCAATCTTGTTAAGATACTAGAAATGTAATTAGATTAGTACATGAAAGTATCATCCTTCAATTGTGTTCACCCAATTCCTTACCGTTAGGAAGGACCATTGTATCAGCCTAAAACTTTATAGGAGACATATAGAGAACGTCTCTCAATCCCTCAAAAAAACTCTGTCTCAGTTTTGCTAAAACTAAGATTAGAGTTCACTAATTTTTTGATTTCCAGAAGGATGATGAAGTCAACTTCGGCGTCAAGAACGAAAGAGTCCCCTCAAACAATGCATCCTATGGGGGTTCTTATTCTGTCTCTGTCTTTTATTTTCACAGATTTAAAAGGTAAATTAGGTCTGTTATATGTTTTTAACTTTGACAATTTTAATTGGGTTTGGTTCCAAATTTAAATTAAGGAAAAACTATTTTTATTAAATATTTTCGGTAATGGTTTTTTTTTTCTTTTTTTTTAAAATGTCTCTATTGGATTTAAATCATTCAATTTCTTTCTCTGCAGAGATGAAGTGGAATCTTTCTACATTCTTGAGTTTCTAATTTCATTAAAGCAAAGGTACTGATTTCTTTTCCTAATATTCTCTTCAATTATGGTTTATTGTCAATTTAAGAATTTTGATTCATAACCCTTTTCCTATAAATTTGTTGAAATTTGGGAAACCATACAAGATGAAATCCTACCTAAATTTTAATGGTTGGTTATCTTTTAAACTTAATAATTTCAGTTTTATTTTCGGGTATTTGTTTTCCCTCTTACCTATTCTGTTATTTGTGATGGGGAGTGAAATTGTGGGATTTTGAATATTTGCTCAAGGTTATTTTTTGTTTGCCATGAAGAGTTTTCTAGTGAGCATATAGGTGACATGTATGGTTTATGTGAAGGAAGCATTTTTCTGCAATATCATTCTTTATATCTTTTTGGTTCTTTAACCTACTTCTACAATAGTTTTTCTTTTTCTTTTTTATAATATTTAGTGGTTCCAATAGTAGTGTACTTTTGAAAGTTGTTTCATTCTTATAAACTTTATTATGTGTGTAACCAGCTTGATTCTATTTTTTGGTTCCTAAGTTATTTGTTCTCATTTTTCTTTTCTTTTTAAAAATTTAAATATGCAGTGTAGTCCTTGTCCAACTTCTTTACATTTATTTTCCTCAACTTTCTTTTTGGTCCTTCATAATTACTCTAAACTGATATAATTAACTTGCTATTTTGGTACCATTTGTCTATACCGTCGAATATAAAAAAAGAGGGCTCATATTGCTTTTCCTACATCCTGATGACAAACATCCTATACAGCAGCAGTTAATTTAGACATATACAACAAAATCACGTTGCTATCAATTAATAAGAGCCAAGGTCAATTTTTGCAATGCATTGGACTTTATTTAGATAGACCAATTTTCAGTCATGAACAATTATATGTTGCCCTCTCTAGAGTTACAAGTAAAAATGGCCTTAGGGTACATATTGTAGAAAATGATTATGGTGATCACCTTTATACAATAAATATTGTATATAAAGAAATATTCGATAATATGCCTCGAGTTAACACATACTGTTTTTAAAAATTATTTCAAGTTGTTTATAGTGCAAATTAGATTGTCACTTATACAATCTTTGCAAACACTAGATTTTTCTCCATAGATACAAACTCTATTGATGTTTAGAGTGTTCAAATATTACAGATTTATATCACAATGGAGTACACAACTTTGAAGCAGATATCTGTGGACAAAGACAACTCGACTGTGAAAGTTAGAGTTTTACAAATGTGGGATGCAATTAACATATCAAACGACCATGACCTAATCAGTATTGGTATGATACTGGTTGACAAAGAGGTAAGTTCAGAATTTCTCATTCTTTTATTCATTGTGGTTCATAGAAACGGTAGATGAGAATATCACACTGTCAGGTAAGTTTAAGATCTGGTATGATTCAACTTTATAGTTGTTTTGTTGAGGTTTTATATTATATTTTTTTGTTTGTAGAAAAAAAAAATACATTAGTTTTTCCCTACGTAGCAATTTAGAATGTGGGACCCTCTATGATAGTGGGTTTTGGATGCAATAATAATGATTTCAAATTTGCAACTATTAAGACTTGATTTTACACAAATTAATTTTTTACTATTGGGTGATTCCTTGAATTCGAAAGTCGATATATCATGATCATTGTGTGTGCATTATGTTGTCGTAATCATTATCATATATTTGGTTGATTATTATGTTTTGCTTGCATGTATTAGTAGTTTTTTTTTTTTTTTTTTTTTTTTGAGGAAACAGTAATACTTATTAAAACACATAAAAATAATAATAATGTTTTAAACTGGGTTTATAATATATTAGTAGTTAAAAGACATATTTGGGTTCTCTATTTCCCTGTTTGGCTAGTGAGAAAATGTGTGAAATTTATCTGGGCTGTTTGCTTTGTCTAAAAGGATAGGTAATGTGCCACTGTATAGTGCTCATATGTGTGTGTCAATTTGCAATTAGGCTCTTTCGTTACTTTTCCTAGGTTTCGTCTCCATTTTCTTTGGTGGATTATTAACTCTAGTCTCAATGTGTAAACGTTTGAAATTTCTCATGCACTTTTTATGCTTTTTTTGTTAGGATTAGTGCCCTTAAATCCTATTGTATGATGCTATGTATGATATTAAGTATGACATTATGTATGAGTATGACATTATGTATAACTTAATATTGAGATTAATAAATTTGTTTTATTATTATCTGAAATAATGGTAACATGAATATTCGAACATTATCATATGGTCCATGAGATGCATAGTATGTGATTTATGTGAAAAGTCACAAAAGATATAAATCACAAGTTCTTTGTAAACTCAGAATTATAGTTCGTAGTCGGTGATGAAATTGAGCATTTCATCCGCGAAGACTATAACATACCAACTAAGATGATTTGTCTTGATCATGGAAGTGGAGACTTCTAGTTGATATGTTGATATGTTTTAAGAGTTAAGACATTAAACTGGACCGTTATGAGATTTATTATTCTCCTAATGACTGTCAATTGAATAATAAATCTCACGACTTCTATTTACATGAACTCTTAATCTTGAGAGAATAATGGACCTGATTATGAAGTGTATGTTGCTTTGATATATCAGAAGTGAGATCTAAAGTAATGATCAAAAGCTCAGTATGTTAGGCAGCTACATTTAGTGTTGATGGAACATATATTCTCAAGATGGAATTCATAGTCTCTTAACGAAAATATAAAATATTCCCTTGAGATAAGTTTAATGGGTATGATTATTCAGAGTGTTAGGCCTACACACTTTAGTAAGAAATTACTAAAGTATATATTTATGGAATTGGATTTCATAAATATATGATAAATAACTTAAAATGATTAAACTGGGTACTCAAGATTAAGATGTAGTAATCTACAAAGTGACAGTCTTCATTTATGACTTTGTATTATTATGAATATTTTATAAAGGGGTTGTATGTACAATAAAATCTTGGGATATAATTTATTAATAAGGCCTAGAGTGCAATTATATTTATATAGTGATATTAAATCTAATTAATGGTAACTTTAGACTTGTCAAGAATTGACAAAAAAGTCCAATGCCCATCGAAGTTAGTGTCTTATTTGTTCATTTTTGGTCCCACTTCAAGCCACATACTAAAGCCCAATTGGAAAGGCCCAAAAGGCCAACCCAATTAGATAATTAATTATAATGAGAAAAACATACAAAATTTCTTTTGTAAGAACATGAAATGGTGTATGTGAGTGTTAGACACTCTCTAATTCTCTCTTAAACAAATTCATAGAAACTGATTGAGAGACCACACTTCTTGAGCATTAGTGGAATTAGAGTGAAGATTAAGAGTTTTCTCAAGAACTTCCGATCTTTGTTTTGAAATTCACCACACCAAAGTACACTCTCTTGTTCTTATATTTTAAAACTTACATAGCACATGTTATCAATTGCGAATGAAGTAGATTCGTTAATTTTCTGCTGTGTACATGCATATTTCCATCATTTTTGTGTCTGTCTTGTTTGATATTTGGTCATTTTGTGTTGGCAACCTTAATATCAATTTCAGTATCTAATCTGACAATGCCTCTTATAGGTGTGGGGTAGTAATATAACAGTGTGACCTGAATATGGTCGTAAGAGGAAATCAAGATAGTGCTTTCTCTTCTACCGGCATGAGTTGGGCTTTTGGGGAATTATATGGATTTAACTTATGTTTTGGATTTGCTTCATAATTTTTTAACTTGGATTTTTGCTAATTAATTTCCTTGTTTCCAAATACCAGGAAGTAGAGAAGAGCTTGTCTTTCAGTGTTTATTGGAATTACCTTTATATTTGTTGAATAATATGCTAGTTTTTCTATTTGTTGTTTTGCAACCCCTGCCATTCTTAGTGCATGCTATTAATCTCATTTTTAGTCACTCTTTACTGTTATTTATTATAATCTTTTAGCATTTTGCTTTAGGTTACCTAAGTTTTGATTGTGCTTCTACCCTAGCCACTTGTTTCTGATCTGCTTTAGCTTTAACAATTGTTTGTTGGAGTTTTTGATTTTCTCTTTTACTTTATTAATTTATTTTTTATTTTGTATAGTCTATTTAATTCCAGGGGTGATGCATTTGCATCCTTTTATGTTTGCATTCTTTTATGTAAGGTTGATTTGATTTTGTCGTTCTCTTTCTTATATTGTTCTGAGTTGAATTTTTTTTTATTTTATTCTTGGAAGCGTTTTTCTTAAACTGTGTAGCTGGGTATATGTATTTTCAGTTTGCTACATGTGGTGGATTCAAAGCTTGCGCCACTAAGGGTTTGCACTTTCCTCTTGTACGTTTGTCTACTTGTCTTGTTTCTATTGATGTTTTCTTTGTACAGGACATAGGAAACTTGTTGGACGCGGCCGCATGCATGTCCCAACCATTTTTCTGCTCCAAAATAAAAAGCTGAAACGCACTACCTCTCACGCTGATCTCCTCTTCTTCTTCTTCTTTTTCTTCTTCTTCTTCTCTTAGATCTATAATCCTATTTCCCTTTTACAGTTTTGCCCCTTTGCCCTTTCTGTCCATGTGTGCATTTTATTGCTTTGTTTGTCAGTGTCATGCATTAAGAGCTCTTTTATCTCCAGCTATCCACTTGAACAAAAGATGTGTAAATAGATGTTTCGTTTCAAATTTTTTTGCCTTTTATGGGTTAAAAGTCTACCACCTATAGCTAGGTAGTCAACTTTTTACAATTCTTTATTTATTATCTAGGTAGACAATATCAGTGGCTAGACTTTAAAATGCTTCTAATAGATTTTTTAACAATTATTTAAAAATAAATAATATTTTTGTTATAAAAAAAAATTATAAGTTGGAAATATATATATATATATATCCCCGCTATACTCGTGTCCTAATTTTTCAAAAATTGCCGTGTTGTACTATACCATTATCCGTGTCCATATTTCCTAGATTGTAGGATATAGATTTCACTCCCTAGATGCATATCTATGTTTTTGTGTTTAGCCTATGTTTTCATATAATTTACACATGCCGTTTCTTTTTTAGGTTTTGACCTGTGATAATTAGATGGAAAATCAGTTTTTATATCCTGTTGCTTTGTGATGCTTTACGTGCTACCTAAGGCCCATGTGGTTTGTCCACTCTTCCTTTGCGATGCCCCAATATACTATTAATGTTGAAACCCCAATAGGCAGATTATTAATAACTTTCCTAATAGTACTTTATAAAAAAAAATACCCTTTTTTATTTGCTTTATTTCAATTTAAATCTTGTGGGTTCCAGTTAGCTCAACTGGTAAAGTCTCTGATGGTTGTATAAGAGATCTGGGGTTCAATCCCCGCCTACACCAAAAACTGATTGGTGTCTTGGTCTGATAATAAAGAGCAATTATTAGGAGCGGACGCCATAGGTTGAAACTCTCTCAAAAAAAAAAAAAAAAATTTAAATCTTGGATGGCAATTTTGGAAAATGATAACTATTTATTTCAAAGACAATAATATCCCTATAAAAAGTTGAATCCTCTACGCTGGACTAATAATATGGGATGGATGCAAGCAATAAGTCACAAGAAATAGGTCTCTTACATGTGCTCATTTTGTTTAGAACTACTGATTTGATGGTTGACCAGGTTCTTGCAGTGCAAAACAAGATGGAATAAAAGTATGCGAATCTCATTGAATTGAGCTAGTTTGTAGATTTCATCAAGCATGACAAACTCCAAACTGAGACCTTCATTATCGGGCCAAACCAGTGTAAGTTTTCATTGGTTGATTGTGTCCTGCAATTTCAATGCCTAAGTTTTCCTTTTTGATATTTTTTTGCTTATATGTAATTGAAAACAATGTGAAGGTTTTTTAAAATTTCTCGTTACAATGATGTTTTGGCTTAGCTTGATTTTCAAGTGTCTCATGGCTTTCATATTACCCCTTACTTTTCATGTTCTTTGAGCAACAACTCATATAGCCGTTGATCTCTTGACATGGGCTTTGATCTAATATCTTCAAATCAGAGTTCAAGTTGGTAATATCACAGGTTTAAACACATTTCTCTCTAAATATGTGAATTATCTCTCATTTTCTAGAATGTTATGGCTGCTTTGTTTCAAAGCCGTCCCTCCTTCTCTCAATGTTTTCAAAATTCAAATCACCTAAAATTTTGGCTGCCAATTAATATGTGCTTTTATTTGATCTCAGGTTCACAAGATACAGTCTCTCACATTAAATATTGGAGTTGTTTACAAGTTTGTCTTCTGTGTTTATTTGTAATTTTGAAAGTTTTCTAAGGTATTCATGTTCAAAAGATATGTTCTTTGGTGGTTGCCATCTTTCAATGTCTCTCTTATAGATTAATATTCTAATTGCATGATTTCCATATGTGATCATTCTTTTAAAGAAATGGTTGCAATGTGTTTGGTGAAAGATCAAGCAAAGAGGCAGAACTTATTGAAACACCCCTTTTTCAAGCATGCAAAGTCTCTTGAGATTTCTATGAAGAAATGATTCTCTGACTTGCCACCCCTTTGGAATCATGTAAAAGCCCTCCAGGTTACCCATCATATTGCTGAGATGCACCTTCCGTACTTTCACTTGTCCTGATAAGCTTGTCTCATGGCTATGGTTAAATTTGTAGCTTAAAGATCAAGTGCAACTTTGTAAAGAACAAGAGGTAATATCACAGGTCATAAACATTTGTCCACGCCATTAAATTTGAACTTAAAATGCATGTAGCAATATTTCTTTAATTTTTATCTATATTTACTACATATTTAATTCAATTGGATGCATTTCTTAAGAATAACTGATGTAGGATCTCTCACTTAACTTTAGTTATCTGTCAAAACCATCCCCACACCCTCTCTTTTTCCCAATTTTGTTTTTGTTAAGTTTTTCCAATTATTCATATTGACTAAGTTCCCCTTTCCATTTAGGTACACTGATGATATGGAGTTTGATGATGCTGTGCATGTGGCTATTTTGATATTGAAGGAGGGGTAAATGAATGTTAAGCCTTTTTTTTTTTTTTAATAAATATATTTTTATTTAAAAAGCTGTGGTGGGGTGCAGCTAGAATGGTAGAAGCTCGATGTGTATGCTAACAGATTGATGCTTATCAGAGAAGATGTAGATGATTAAGGCTGAGAATTGCTAGATAATGTTTTGGAAGGGTGTAACTTCACGATGCCATACATTGGTATAAGTCATTGGCTTCTTGGAAAAGCCATGTATGGAGAGAAGATGCATTCCTGCCTGAATGGGTATTACACGGAGCCAAACCTAGAGAAAGGAGATTTTCTTTTGTGGTCGTAAGTTGCCTTTTGTTTGGAATTTTTCCAGTGCAAGGGCTTGTTGCTTAGTTTGTAGAGAGGAAATTGAGCTAGGAATACCCGAGCCACTAGGCTTAGAACTGGCTTGCTTGGGCTGGTTCGTTTAGGTGAAAAAGCCCATGACAAGTGCTAGAGAAGTTCATGCCAGGCCTCAATTTGCTTTGGACAAGAAAGGGTCATGTTTAGCATAGCTTTGGTTCAACACTTTCACATTCAATCTTGTGGGTCTAGTCCAAGAGGCAGTTATGTTAAGCATCCAATTACCAGAAGAGACGCAATTACTATCCTTCTGCTCTATGAGTAGTCTGGTTGACGTGTATTCATTTGGCAAGGTGTAGACATTCTTGGAAAGACATGCTAAACTCGTTTCATATGTCACTGTCACACATGCTGTGCTGGCATGAACTAAAAATGACCATCATTAATTAATTCAAATTATTAAATTTGGTTTAATAGTCTTATAAACAATCTAGAGTAATTTTTGGTAAGCATATCAGCTAATTTCACCAATGGGTGAATAGCACTTCTTCTCCCTCAATAGTGGGACATAGAGTGAGGTTGTGGCTTTCCAATAACAAATCTAATTTCAGAATGATGATGAAACGCTTTTGCTTTGTTATTACTAATTTCAAAATGGCAACATAAAACTCATAATTTTGTATAACAAGTTATAAC
The DNA here is from genome assembly GCA_023621385.1 of Quercus gilva. NCBI lineage: Eukaryota > Viridiplantae > Streptophyta > Magnoliopsida > Fagales > Fagaceae > Quercus > Quercus gilva. Next base: position 60,362,375 of record CM042477.1, read on the forward strand.
TATTCAGTGGCTTCTAAATTGGTGGGTTTGTGGACATTGACTCAACTATTCTCAATGCGTGGAGATATATCTGACTTTTATACGGACAAAACCCTAATGTGTGCTTTGGTATTTATATGGTTATTAGTTTATGGTTTACTTTGAACCTTTTGAGACTTTGCTTAGGATATTGTGAGTGACTATGGAACTTTAAATTGTGTTCAAGTCTATTACTTTTATTACCACTAAATTGTAATTTCAGCATATGATAATGATGCCACTGAGTTACTTTTTTTTTTGGGTGGGGGGGGGGGGGGGGGGGGGGGGGTGTGGTAGAAAATTGTGTATTTGCATTCTATGGAGAGGAGTATTGTGGTGGAAGAGAATCATTGTAAGAGCAATGTTAATATTGTCTCGAAGTCAGATGGGCCGTTTATTCGGATTGACTCAATATCTATAGATCTTGTTAGTGTAAGGATAAGAGTGATGCTGGAAAGTGTGAGCATTTTTCTATACGGTTAGCCTTCTCTCTAATCATGTAATAATCTTTCAGATTTGTTTTTAATTTTCCAGCTATGTGGCAATGATTCAATACCAGTTCTATTGTAATTGTGTGTGTGTGTGAGTTTTTGTTGGGTTTTTTTTTTTTTTTTTTTGGGGGGGGGGGGGGGGGGGGGGGTGGTGGAGGGATTTTTTCTTACGAGAATCAAGATCTTTATCACTTATAATGTGTACATAATTCCTGGGGAGTTATTTTCCAAGCATATTGTCTTATTTTTGAATAATCAGCAATAGTTACCTGATTTTTCCTTTGGGCTATGTCTATTTTTTTTTTTTTTTTGTTCTCTGGGCATTGTAAAGTTCTGTAAATTTCTTGAAGGGATCCTCCTGTGCACTTTTGTGCGTTTAAGTTCCTCTCTTTTTGCAAGAAAACTTTTTACGTGTCACAAAATTATAAATCCTATTAATGATCGTATATGTCTTCTGTTTTTCTCTAATTAATATTGTTATCCTCATACTTAAAACTAACTTAGTTTTTTGAGAGAAGTTTGCAATTTGACTGTAGTTGGCAAGTAATATTGAGTTGTCTCTTGCATGGGTTGCCAATGTTCAGCTCAATAACTGCAATTGTAAGTTTTATTTATGAAATCTTCTTTTGTATTGTCAATATATATGTTGTAAGTTTTGTTTGTACAATCTTCTTTGATAGTCTCAGTATATTGAGGGTTCGAGTTCTTGCATATTTCTTCAACTTGTTTTTCTTTGAGCACCTTAAATTTTCACCCAGCTTAACTCTTCTTTTTTGTTTGTTTGTGTACTTTTATTAGTAAGTTATGCCTTACTGATTTATTTTGTTTTTTGATAAGGGCCTTACTGAATTATAGTTATGATGATAAACAACCTTTCTCTGGTTTGTTGATAGCATGAAATAAACATAGCCTAAAAGATCTAATTGTTGGGAAATTTACTAACATAGCCTGCAAGTTTTTTCTAATTGTTTGTGTGAGCTGCCACTTTAAAGTTTGTTTTGATTTCCATGTAGGTAGATGCGGCTTTGGTGCTCCTTTGAACTTAATTTCACATGTGAGTGCCTGAACGTATATCCATTTAGACTGTGTTCTCACACTTCATTTGCATTATCCTTATTTCTAAGCAATTATGTGATGCCTTATATAATTGAGTCCCTTTACAAAAATGTACATGCTTTTATTCTGTAAGTGTTTTTTTGTCACCTATTCTTCTTGTAGGATTTAATAAATGCATATGTCATCATACCTCAAGATACGTGGGATCTTAGGTTATTTAAAAGAATGCCATTAGTCTAAGTGCATTTTACTTTGATCACATGTCAGTGGAAGCAAATTCCTTTTGATTCTCCATGCTTCCTTTTGTGCTTTCAGGTTTCTAATGCCCATTACATCATAACCCTGAGAGTCTTTTGGTTTCCTAGTGGTTTTTGGCTCTCTCTCTATCTCCAACCACTTATATACTCTTTTGCTTATTCTTCGTTCTTCTCATCGTTGTCCACATGTCCTGCAAGAAAGGGATTTTTTTATAAAAAATGAAAAGTTTGTAATTTTTTTTGTTGGGGTGGGGAGAGTTCTTTTGTGTGTACTTAAAACTATGTTGGGGTGGGTATTCTCTTGGTTCCTTTTTTAAATTCCTCAGATACTATTCTATCGCTTAAAAAAAAACATTGATAATATTCTATCAATTTTGTAATACATTGACATTCAAGTTGGATTTTTATAATGTTATCATGACCTAATGGGATTCCTCAAATTGATTACTAGTAACTAATTATGATGTCATATTTATGGGATTCAAATTTTCTTTATGCTTGAGCCCTTGAAATTTTTCTATAAAAGCATGAATTCGTGAACTGTTGGATTTATCTTTTTAAATGCATCGGGCACTCTTGGAGTCCGTGGGGGCTAGTAGATCTACTGGGCCTAAAGCTATTTGCTGCTGCAGAAAAAAATGTGGTTTTATGGACAGCAAGAGCTGGTTCCTAGAATCCATCTGCAATTCCCTTAATATACCATGTTTCAGTTGCCCTTTCAATATCCTACTGGTGAGTTTTGGATCAATATTAAACTGGGAAGACAAACATTTGCTAAAATGCAACTCTCCAGGCTAGTTAAGTTTTTATTTCTGTTAGTCCCTCCTGATTTGATCTCAAAGATGAATGTCCCTTATAATATGTTTGAACAGGTGCTTACATTGGACCAGAGCCTACAACACACAGATTCATTGTTGTTATGGTATCACAAGTCACCCTCACTTTCCTATGTTATTTATGAAGGCTAATTAAGTTTAAATGCACTATGTAAAATACTATGTGTGTATTTTCTCCTTCCTAATACCCTCCCTCCCCCTCTATTTTTTTTTTTTTTTCCTTCCTCTTCAGACATTGAGTGGAGATCTAACAAGTAGTAAAGAAGGCTTTTTGAACAGGTATTCGTTTGGGAAAAATATTCAAACCCCCCCTTAGAAAACTGAACCTCGTGAGTTTTCTTCTCCCCAAATGGTATTGCTTTATGGGTCAATTGGTTAATTGTGTTACACTTAACCCCCCCCCCCCCCCCCCCAGGGCTTTTGGATATAACACAACACCTCCTTGTGGTATTTTTGTGAAAATAATATGGAAACTTATAGTTATTTTCCCTCCTATCTTCTTATTCTATTCTTTACATAATGAAAGTTTTTGGTGACTTTTCTTTTGTGTAGAGTTTTAGGTCATGGAATCTTGTGCAAGTAATTTCCTCTAAAACGATTTGTTCCCAAATGACTTGTTGAGCCTGAATCATTTACTACTTATGTTTTATTGTTGGACCATTCAGCGAAATGTTTTCGGGTTTTATGACTCCACTACCCCAATTTCCCATGTTAAAAAAATTTAATGTTGATATATCTACTAGGGAAACGAAGTTTGATAGGGACCTGAGGCCATATGCTCTCTTATCTTTAGATATTGATATTCTTTTCCAAAAATTTAAAGGTTTCTCTATTGAATTAAGATGCAAGTTAAAAGAATTTGCTAGAGTGACATAGGGTTGAGATCAAGATTCTCTTTAGTTTTCTCAATAATCTCATATAGGTACTTTTCTCGTTATTGTGTTTTAAAATTTTTACATTGAATATAGCTAACCTTGTTGCCGTTGTGTTAAATCTTATTTATGATTGAACTTAATTCTCCCTTAACTATTTGATTGACCATTTTGGGTTAAAATTCAGTTCTCAAAATTCAATTCTAATCAATCAAAACTGTTGGAAATTTAGACCCCTTAAACCACAATTAGATTGCGTAGCCTAGATTAATTAGCCAAGTTGTTACTTAGTCAAATTAACAATTCTAGGTTAAAACAATCAAATAATCATATCATGCATATAAAACATATAAAGCAGCGAAAATAATAAAGAACACAAGATATGATCACCCAGGAAAACCAAACCGGTAAAAAACCTGGGGAGGATTTTACCCACCGATCCTCAAGGCAAAACGGAATCCACTAAGAAAGAATTGAAGTTCTTACAAAAGGACTTACAAGCTCCCCGCTTGACTTCCTAATGCTACCCACCAGTAGTAACTTCCTGACACGACCACGCGCAGGCTCCGAATCCACGGACTACTTCTTTCTTTGTATTCCTTCAATCAGGTACAAGCTCCTCGCTCGTTAATCTTTAAGCTTCAAATGGTTGCAACTTTGTTGATCATCAATATGTAGATAATATCTCTACCTTGAAAACCCTAAGTTTATGTGAAGGAAAACTCCTCAAGGATCTCACAAGAGATTCACATAAACAGCAAATATGAGCAACAAAGACTTAGAGAGGTTTAGGTACAAAACCCTAATAAAATGAGGCACAAGAGGCACTCTAATCTCTCTCTCTAAAAGTCACAAAAACGTTCTAGGGTTTCCCTTATATATATAAGAGTTTTACTTGAACCCCAAGACGTTTAAATAGAGTTTGGGCTGAACTGGAACTCTGCAGAAAATTAAATCTGTACGTGGTTCGATCGATCGAGTCTAATTTTCGATCGATCGAGACTTACAGATTTAGTCCAATAAATTCTGCAATCACTCGATTCCAATTTTACAAATAAACATACTTTGAGCAAGCCTAAACCTAGACTAAATGTTTTGATCATGGTTTGCCAACAAAATACAAATTGAAGTTCTAATACATTAATTTCTAATTTCTTAGAACCCAACAATCTCCCCCTTTGGCAATCCGTGACAAAACACATCACAAACATGAAATGCTCAAAGTTACAAATAGCCCAATACAAAGATAATGCTCATAACAACAAATCCAATCTTAACTACTATCCATCAGTTGCAAGTGTAGACAGCAGCCAAATCGAATGCACCTGTATATTCCTGAAACACTCAACAAACACATAAACGCATGTGTGACAGAAAAACAGTAAATCAAAAATAAATTCTTGACTTCACAAAACACGAAACAAAGACATATATCATGAATAACTCATAAATATAAATCAATGAGCAGTGAACAAGAAACAGAAATAAAAACATAAGTAAACTAACTCTCCCCCTAAGTTAGATACAACAAAAAGTTTTTATTTATATTCTCCCCTTTCAAAAATAATTTCAACTCCCCCTAAACAAGACAAAAATGATTCCCATAAATCAACAATTTCTCCCCCTTTTTGTCACGCATTGACAAAGACAACTCATACAAAGAGTAAACAGTCAACATACGCAATAAAGAATAAGAGAAAACAGAGAATCAAGGGGAACACAAAACAATTCAACTCTATAGAAAATAGAGATAGCTCCCCCTATGAACAACACAGGTTAAAAAAAACTTTTCTCCCCCTATAAAAATAGGAAAAACAAATAAGTTGTGGGAAAAACAGTTTTAGGGAAAAATAAAGGGGTGGGGGAAAATCAGCAGCAACAGCAGCACTAACAGGATCAGGAACATCCTCACCAGCAGGACCAAAGTTAAAAACACACAAACCAAAGTTAAAAACAAAGGTGAGGATACACATGAAGAAAAAATATTCTCTCTTTCAATAAAATACAAACATGGCATTATGTGACCCATAAACAGTTGCATGAGTAGAGGAAATATTTGCACATTGATTATCCATCATATCTCTTAAGAAAATATTTTCTACAATTCACATGAAAAAAAAGGCATATACTAGAAAGTACATCGCTCAAAAATTAATCAATCAATTTTTTGATCAAGTTGAGTATCCAATGTAGCAAAGTGTATGCATGCTATGTGTGAAAACAATGAGAGATATGACTGCAAAATTGCAAGATGGATACAGAAATCAATGCAATGCATATGAATCTTAAACATAAAAGATGCATGAAAAAATATGTCATGATGCATGCTCTAATGCAGTAAAAAAAATTAAGTTCAATTGAGATCAAATTGACAAAATTGGCTTGAGCAGGGAATTTCTACCAAAAACCCCAAAAATTGAAAACCACTTGTTGAAATTTTTAAACAAATTGATGAATTTAGCATTACTAAACACAGCACATAGAGTATAATGCCCAATTACATCCAAACAACAAGCCAATTTCATCAAATTCAACTCAATTTCACAAAAGCCCCAATTCGGATCAAGAACAAACCCTTTTTAAAAAAGCTTCTCAATGAACTTCGATCGATCGAATGACACAGTCATTTTGAGACAATTGAGAGCACTTTTTCGATCGATCGAAAATCAGAATGGATCGATCGAACTGGGCAGAGGCTCACAAAATTTTTGAAAAAAAAATACAGTTTTGAAAAACACAAACCTAATTTTGAAAACAACTCCTCAAAGCATTAAACAACGAAAACAAAATGCATGAGTATGAAATGGAATGCTTTTTCAAAAACACTTGAATTTAAACCCAATTTTCTCAAAATCAAGATTTTCAATCAATTTGTCCTTAAAGCGCAAACATTAAACACATTTGCATTAAAATCAAGGAACTTTTAATCTTGGATGGCCACAACAAAATCACACACAATAAAATGTACCAAGTTTAACAAAGAGTAACTTGTGTAGTGTGTGCAACTAGCAAAAACTTGAGCTATATGTGAGGTGATATGTGAATAGCAATCAATCACAAAGTCTACAAAATTCATCACATAGAATTTAAAAGAGACTACCACCTAAAGAGTTACATCCTATAACTCTCACATCTCCTAGAACAGAAGCTTGCAATCATGTAAGTTTCTTGAATTTTTGCCTCTTATTTATATGAATTGGCATTCAGCCTAATAGTACACACCGGTTTGAATTAAGTGAATTGGCATCAAGCCTAATAGTACACACCAGTTTTAATTTAATTGAGGCTACACCTTATGTTCTTTTTGTGCATGTGCTACACTTTCTCGAGCACAAAATCTTATGATATGCACTAAGGTGTTCATGATTGGCTAGTGAACAGTGGTGAGATGGTTATTTATGCCTTTCTCAAAAGGATCAAGTCCGACAGTCAAATAACATATGACTTCAAGATCAAGACAAAGTGATTAATAACCACAAACATCTTTCCCACACAACATGCACTACAAAGCTCAAACTAGTAAAGTGCAATAAATAAGCTCATCAAAGTTAAACAAGGTACATAAACATGTTATGTAAAGATAATATGGCCAATCCTTGATTATAAATCCAAGATGTGTAATACAAAACACAAAAATCTTTTTGGTTTTAACAAATTTTATAACCACTTGTTGAGATTTTGAAAAACAATTTATGACCAAAAACAAAAGACACACATTGTGCTAAATGAACAATGCAAATGCAATGCATGACAATGTTTAACTAAGCTATAGAGGGTACACAAACAAGAAATATCAATTTCTTAATTAACCCATGAGTACATGTACAAACTAGTACATCCTCACACAAAATCAAAAATAGCTTAGCACAAACTATTCAAGTTTCTCCACAATGTCAAGCATGTTCTAAATCAAGAGAGAGATATTATAACTCATGTAATCCTCAAGAAAAATCAAACAGGACACAAAATAAAATATTTTTGTCTTTTTGAAATTTTTCAATGTTTTTGGATTTTTTTTTTTTAATAAAAAAAAACAACCTAGAAAAAACAAAACAACCAAAAACAGAACCAAGACATGTCCACAAACAATAGAAAGAATTAAAACAGGGACAAGTCAGCAACACTCACCTTAAAGGATCTTTTCTCACCCATATAGCACGAGTCTTCGGCTTTCTAGGTGAAAATCCATGAGAAGCAGAGTGAATTTGAGGAATTACACCAATCTTCTGAGACAGACTAAAATCCTGCAAATTCCTTTCACAAGCCAACAAGCTTAAATTTTTCAAAAGCATATGAAACAATTTATATGGACTTATGGCAGGAGAAACATCATCACATATCCTAGATTGACATACAGAATGCTTAAATTTCAATTTATGACAATTAGGACGAATGTGACCGGAGACACCACAAAAGTGACAAACATGAACAAATTTAGGAACATCAGTATTCCTAACAGCAAATCTAGTCTCAGATTTTTGTTTTTGCCTCAACAAAGAACAATTTGGTCTAATATGACCAACAACACCACAAAGGTGACAGGTAGGCACAAAAACAGATTTCTTATGCTCTCTAACAATAGGATTAGACATAGGTTTAGGAACTTCAGTGTTAACATCAAAACTTTTACCTTTGTCTAACCTAGCAAAATAAGCCTTTTCTTTATCATTCCTTTTGAAAGGAGGGATATAAACTTTCTCAGTTTTAGGCTTAAGAGAAACCGAAACACTTCTGTCATCATCAGCAGGCTTGGCACAAGTCAAATTTTCAATTTTAGTTTTAGATTCAACTAACTCTTTTTCCAAGCTTTTCATCTTCTCATCTTGAGAGGAAATTTGATTTCTCAAAAATTCATTCTTTTTATTAGATTCATCTAATCTAACAAGCAATTCCTCTTTTTCAAGATTAGTCAATTTTAACTCTTCCTTGAATCTCTTAGAAATTTTCAAAGATTTAGATAATTCCTTACGAAGAGTTTCAAAAGCATCAAAAAAATCAGCAGAAACAATAGTGTCCTTTTTATTCAAAACATCACAGGCATCAACAAAATCAGCAGAAGCATGAGCAGAAAGACACTTCAAATTATCCATGACAACAGGGGTCAAGGATCAGCTCTTAGATCAAAAGATCTACAACAAGAAGAGCTACCCGCTCTGATACCACTTGTTGGAAATTTAGACCCCTTAAACCACAATTAGATTGCGTAGCCTAGATTAATTAGCCAAGTTGTTACTTAGTCAAATTAACAATTCTAGGTTAAAACAATCAAATAATCATATCATGCATATAAAACATATAAAGCAGCGAAAATAATAAAGAACACAAGATATGATCACCCAGGAAAACCAAACCGGTAAAAAACCTAGGGAGGATTTTACCCACCGATCCTCAAGGCAAAACGGAATCCACTAAGAAAGAATTGAAGTTCTTACAAAAGGACTTACAAGCTCCCCGCTTGACTTCCTAATGCTACCCACCAGTAGTAACTTCCTGACACGACCACGCGCAGGCTCCGAATCCACGGACTACTTCTTTCTTTGTATTCCTTCAATCAGGTACAAGCTCCTCGCTTGTTAATCTTTAAGCTTCAAATGGTTGCAACTTTGTTGATCATCAATATGTAGATAATATCTCTACCTTGAAAACCCTAAGTTTATGTGAAGGAAAACTCCTCAAGGATCTCACAAGAGATTCACATAAACAGCAAATATGAGCAACAAAGACTTAGAGAGGTTTAGGTACAAAACCCTAATAAAATGAGGCACAAGAGGCACTCTAATCTCTCTCTCTAAAAGTCACAAAAACGTTCTAGGGTTTCCCTTATATATATAAGAGTTTTACTTGAACCCCAAGACGTTTAAATAGAGTTTAGGCTGAACTGGAACTCTGCAGAAAATTAAATCTGTACGTGGTTCGATCGATCGAGTCTAATTTTCGATCGATCGAGACTTACAGATTTAGTCCAATAAATTCTGCAATCACTCGATTCCAATTTTACAAATAAACATACTTTGAGCAAGCCTAAACCTAGACTAAATGTTTTGATCATGGTTTGCCAACAAAATACAAATTGAAGTTCTAATACATTAATTCCTAATTTCTTAGAACCCAACAAAAACTCTAACCCAAATCTCATTTCTTATTCTCTATTTTTCTCTTGACTTACCGAACAATGTGTTCAGCTCAAATATTTGCTTTAGTTTTCAGCTTAAGAACTCAAACTCAAAAAGGTGAAGCCCACGTGAACAATTACAGTGCTCTTGTTGCCCTCTCCTGCGATATTTTCTCTCTTTCCATCCCTTCTTTCATTTTTTTTTCCTTAAATATGTCAAGCAAACAGCATAAATGCAGGTCAAAAAACATAGGAAAGCAAAAAAAAAAAAAAAAAAGAAATGAGCATATCAAACACTTGACAATAGCTTGTTGGAACTATGGTTATATTCTTTTTTTTTCTTTTTTTTTCTTTTTTTTTAATAATCTACAATTAATCTATATATATCTAAAAGTTAAAGTGTATCATTTATTGTTGCTACGCTCTAGTTGAGTCACATCATTAGCCATGTCACCTTTTATTTATTTATTTATTTTTAAACAATATTAATATATATAAATAAATAGCTTTACACATTCTCCAACTCATTAAATCCAACGCATTATTAATAACCTTACACATTCTTTAACTCATGAAATTCAACTCACCATTAATTCAGCTATCTTCCAATTCTCAACTCTTTATTTTCCCCTTCAAAACCGATTGGCTATTTTAAAGTTCAAACCCTTCAATTGCCACTTCTGCAATCAACGAAGTTATTTTTAACACTATAAATTTCCTGTTGCTCTTTCTCTACCTCCTTAAAAAAGTTGCCAATGCGGTATTAGATTTGGAAAGTCCCTCTGAGGTGTGTTCTTTCCCTTCTTATTTTTTCTTTTTCCCCAACTTCAAATTTTCCATTGGATTTCTATAAAAAGTCTCAGGCTGATATGCTTTTTTTGTGGGTTGCTGACAATGTGATTACTTTATAGCTATGGGTGGCTAGGATTTGGTTTGTTGATTACAGGAAGAGTTTTCAAGGATTAGAAATCTCTACAAGAACTTCTTACTTCATATTCATGTTGTACAATTTTTATTTTATATTTGTGTTTTACCTGTTTAATTTGTTTATCTTTGACATCTTAGTTTTCTTACATCTGACATTTGTTGAACTCTATGTAAACAAAAGAAGAAAAGAAAAATAAAGTTCGATGTAATTACCTCTTATAGTTTTGGAACAATAATAGAGTATACGCTGTAGTTTTACTCCAACTACTACTTCAATTTTTTTTAACTCAATGGGAACTTTCTCAATTTCTGATTGGCTTAGACAATCATAAATACTATGTTTAGCAGACTGTTTCTTACTATGTGCAGTACATAATAATTTGATCTTGCAGTCCAATGGAAAATAATAGATCTGCCTCAAAAGTTTGATGGGTTTGTGTCACGAGGAAATAGAAAATCTCAAAATATGATTAGGGGTTTAATTTTTATCCGATTTTGGTAATGCTAAATGTGGAATTTGGTTCTTGTAGGGTTTAGGAACATTGATCCAAGCAACAAATGATGTCCTTAGTAAGAGCAATGCAAAATCCAGCAAATGAATCAAGTACATTATTGTTTGTGGTTTTTGAAACAATAAGACAAACAAATTGAGTTCACCATCATTATTTTATTTTTTTTTTGAGAATCTTCACCATCATTATTTTGATATTGGTTTAAAATCATCGAACCAAAGAAGCAATTACTGAACAACAATAAAGCTAACAACAAAGGACTCAAGACTTATTTTATTTATTTAAAATTTACTTCATTTTCGTAGCAATCAAACAAATAGGTGTATAGGCTTCTCTTTTTTTTTTTTTTTTTTCTTTAAAAAAAAAAAAAAAAAAAAAAAAAAAAAAAGGTGTATAGGCATGTGAAGTGAAAGGAACCCACCATGCAAGCCTAAAGTGGTTTAGAACTTCTCTTTGCAAAGTGACATTATGGACAACAATTTACCACTTCCGAAATTCAAAGAAAGAGTAGGCTTTTTGGTAGAGTAGTCAAGACAAAGGAATAGATTGTTAAAATCATTAAGAACTGGTTCTAAAATCTAATTGAAGTGATGGGTGATTATGAAGTGATTATTTGGTAGGTTTTAATTTGCATGGTCTAAATGGTTGCCAATTGAGGTTCTGTTATTCTTACGGCAGTTGGGAGTCAAAAGTATTTTAATTATAATTAAGTTGTATCAATCTAATGTTAACAAAAGGAGGAAGATAAAACAGATATAAGCTGTGTGATATCTGTTAAAAAACGCTGTTACAGAAAATGAGGTTTAAAGCAAACAAATCTCCTAACAGTAACACATGAAATGACTAAGCAGCCTCATGGTCATAATTTGAAGACACATTCCCTTCTACCGTCCCTTAGGCCAAGGCTTAGGTAGACTAGGCCATAAGCTGCCCCTGCTTTGAGGACAATCAATTATCATAAGAAGTAGAAAAACGACAAGTAGTTTCAAAGGAAATTACTTGTAATAAATCCTTCAAGTCATACTTAAGTAATAATTACTTCATAATCACCCATCACTTCAATTAGATTTTAGAACCAAGTCTTAATGATTTTAACAATCTATTCCTTTTTCTTGATTTTAACAAATGGTCAGCTATGCATGACTTGAAGGATTTATTACTTAAGTACCAATAAGGAAAGCTAATAGCTAATGTCATATCTATATCGAACACAACCATTAACATTCCAAGATTTTCTTATAGGAAACTCAAATCAAATGCAATAGAAGAGCTCAATACCACTAGTTGAGATAAACAAATTCAAGAAAATACACCTGCAATCGAAACTGATCATCTATATAACTCTATCCTCACTGCAATTCAAATCCAAGAATTTATAGTTCTCTTATTAAAACTGAAGGGAATAGAATTTGAGATAGACGGATCCATTCAAGAAAGCCAAATGAAAGCAACGGTGCTAAGGAGAAGGACGGTCTAAGTGTACTGACAAACAACAGGCGGAATAAAGAGCGCGCCCCAAACAGAGAGGAGGAGAAGATAAACGGACTCTCCATGGTGGACGGATTCCAAGTAGATGAATACAAAGTTGACGGGTAGCAAAGCCACGTGGCCTAAGTGGTTTCTAAGAAACTTCAAATGGAAATGTCTTGTGCTCTACGATTAACCCTAATCAACAAAATCTCTATATGGAAAGGATCCCATGAAATACATGTATTTATGAGAATATTTCCCACAAGGAAACATCTTTTTCACCAAGAAACAAAAGGTCGGTTTTACACTACTATAAAAACCCAAAACCCTCAAAAATCAAGGTACGCATAATTTACCCCAGCTCTGGCACTCTAAAGTGGTGAACATTCTTTAACTTAACCTTCGGAGGGTATTTAACCGGTACCGCACCGGTACTCTCTGTAAGGTTTTCTTCTTCTTTATTGTGCAGGTTTTGTCTAAAGCACGTGAGGACTGTGCAACTTACTGACGATTTTCAACATCATCAATTGGCGCCGTCTGTGGGAATCGAAAACGTTAACAACCATATTACCAATTCCCAGACAAAAAGTTGTATGGTACTCACTCGCTCAATGGCAACCAACAATAATAACGGAGAGGAGCCATGCACTACTGCCCTTGAAAAACAAGTATAGACCCTAGATGCGGCAGCGAAACACCCTACTAAGCAAAACCACAACTTGGAGGAACAACTGCACCTAAGGGATGTTGGGCCCAACAGTCACGGAGAAGAGCAAGATGGAATTAGTGCCGAAAGGAGAGACCGAGAAGGACCAGAAGGCAGCAATGCTCTGAGCAGACAAGAGCGACAAGATACCAGCCGTCCATCCGTCGCAGAAACAGCACCACCACACATAGTCGCGGAGATGCAGATGATGAAGGAGTGGATGGACTTCATGATGAACGTGCTTAGAGGACGGGTGTCAAGCAACCTCGACAAGTTAGTCCACTAGACGGACTCGCCTTTTACCTCACCCGTCACTTCATTCCCCCTTCCGCCGAAGTTTCGTATGCTACAAGTAGAAGCCTACGACAAGTCAAAGGACCCTTTAGATCACCTAAAGTCATTCAAAACCCTCATGCACTTGCAAGGTGTAGTGGATGAAATCATGTGTCGAGCCTTCTCGACCACGCTGAAAAGTCCTGCAAGGGTATGTTTCAGCAAGTGTAGCCTAACTTTATCAGTACCTTCAAAGAGCTGAGCGCGCAATTTGCCTCACACTTTTTAGGGGGGCACAAGTATAAGAAGTCCACTGCGTGCCTGATGAGCATCAAGCAATGGGAGGAGAAGACACTGAGATCCTACATAACCCGCTTCAATAAGGAAGTCTTCTCGATAGATGAAGCTGACGACAAAATACTTGTTGCTGCCTTCACCAATGGGTTACGGAAGGGGAAGTTTCTATTTTTTTATACAAAAGCAATTCAAAAACCATGTCAGATGTACTATACTGGGCTACCAAGTACATAAATGCGGAAGACGTATTGCAATCCCCGAGAAGAGAATCCTAAAAAGTGGGAAAGGCAAGAAGCTGTACAGCAGGACAGGGGACGGAAGACAACAAGGACAAAATACTAATGGGAGGATAGACGTTCCAAGCCCCTCACTAGGAGGTTCACAAGCTTCACCCCATTGACAGCCCCTATTGATCAAGTCCTGATGCAAATAAAGGACAAGGCAGCCTTGACATAGCTTGGCAAGCTAAAGGGAGACCCTAGCAAGAGGTCTAGAGACAAGTACCGCTGTTTCCACCGTGACCATGGTCACGCCACATCAAAATGTTACGACTTCAAACAGTAAATAGAAGCTCTTATCAAACAAGGAAAATTGCAAAGATTCGTTAGCAAGGAAATGACGGACCCACCACATGAGCAGGCCACCCTAAGGGAAAACAAGCGTCCTAGGCCACCCCTAGGAGACATAAGGATGATCGTAGGGGATACCACAGCCTTCAGTTCAACCAAGAAGGCACGCAAGACCTACCTCAGGATGGTCCAAAACTTCTAGCTAACAGGTTTGGTCCCAAAGATGGCACGCATCGACAACCCTGTAATTGGGTTCACAGAGGAGGATGCTCGACATCTCCACCACCCACACGACAATGCACTTGTAATTAGCATACGGGTTGGGGACTACAACACTCACCAGGTCCTTATAGACAATGGAAGCTCTACTAATATCCTCTACTACTCGGCGTTCCAGCAGATGAGGATTGAGAGAGAATGAACGGCTGGTTCCAGCTAATGCGCCACTCGTTGGATTCAGAGGAACAAGAGTATACCCCTTCGGTGCGGTCACTTTACCTGTAACAGTCGGTGATTACCCTCAACAAATGACCAAGGATGTCACATTCCTGGTTGTTGACTATTCGTCCGCTTACAATGCCATCTTGGGTCGTCCTACCCTTAACTCATGAAAGGCCATAAGTTCAACTTAACACCTAATGATCAAGTACCCCACTAAGTACAGAGTGGGAGAGGTATGAGGAGATCAAGTAGCGGCACGTGAGTACTACATTGCCATACTAGAGATGGATGATCGTTTACAAACCATATGTATAGAAGAATAGCGGACAGTGGCAGAGCTCATGGAGGGGTTGGAAGACGTACTCTTTGATGATTCTAGGCCTGAGCGAATGACCAGGATCGATACTCTCGCTAACCCACCAGTCCGTTAAGCGCTCACAGCATTTCTAAGGGAGAACCAGGATGTCTTCGCCTAGAGCCACGAAGACATGCCCAAAATTAATCCTTCGGTCACAGTACACAAGTTGAACGTACGCCCTCTTTTCCTCCCATCTGTAAAAAAAAAAACGAGTGTTCGCACAGGAGCGAGACAAGGCCATAGCAAAAGGGGTTTGCAAATTACAGGAAGCAGAGTTCATACGGGAAGTATACTACCCCGACTGGCTGGCCAACGTAGTGATGGTCAAGAAGGCCAACGGGAAGTGGAGGATATGCGTAGACTTCACGGATTTAAACAAGGCATGCCCTAAGGATAGTTACCCACTTTCACAAATTGACATCTTGGTGGATTTGACAGCAAGACTCCAGTTGCTAAGCTTTATGGATGTGTTTTCTAGTTACAACTAGAGCAAGCTGGACGAGGCTGATCAAGAAAAGACTTCATTTGTCACCAACCAGGGTCTCTTCTGCTACAAAGTAATGTCATTTGGACTCAAGAACGCAGGCGCCACGTATCAAAGGCTGATGAACAAGATGTTCGCACATCAGATTGGGAGAAATGTTTAAGTCTACATGGACGACATGTTGGTAAAAAGCCAACAAGAACATGACCATTTGGATGACCTCAAGGAAAACTTTGATACCCTTCACTCTTACAACATGAAACTAAATCCGAACAAATGCACATTTAGGGTAACGGTCAGAAAATTCCCAGGTTTCATGATATCCCAGAGAGTATTGAAGTCAACCTGGACAAGATACATGCAATAATGGAGATGATGCTGCCAACAAACATCAAGGAAGTACAAAGCCTCAACGGCAAAGTAGCCGCACTTAACAGATTCGTCTCAAGAGTAATGAACAAATGCCTTCCTTTTTTATGCACATTAAAGAAGTCTTTCAAGTGGATAGCTAAATGTCAACAGGCATTTGAAGACCTGAAATCATACTTGTCCTCCCCACCGTTGTTGAGTCCCTCCAAACTGAAGGAAGAATTATTTCTCTATTTGGTCGTTTCCCTGATAGCTGTCAACGCAACCTTAGTCAGCGGAGAGGATAGGGTACAAAAGCCAGTATACTACACAAGCCGGGCACTCTGAGGCAAAGAAGAAAGGTACCCTCCAATGTAGAAGCTCACCTTCGCATTAGTAATTACGGCTCGTAAGCTCAAGCCATACTTCCAGGCCCACATTGTGGTCGTCCTAATAGACAAGCCTCTATGAAGAGCAATAAGCAGCCTTGAAGGTGCTGAACGGATGGTGCTATGGACAACTGAGTTAAGTGAATTCGACGTATAGTATCGCCCACGAACGGCCATGAAGGGGCAGGTGGTCGCTAACTTCATTGCGGAATTCACCAACATGAAAGGCTAGGGGGCAAAAGCGTGTCCTTGATGGAGTATCCACACGGACGAGTCGTCCAAAAGATAGAAGGGCAGAGCTAGTATAGTATTCCATTTCCTAAAAGGGGACGAGATTGAATGCATGGTCCGACTCGATTTCCCTACAACCAATAATGAAGCAGAGTTCGAAGCTTTAGTAGCAGGACTGGATCTCGCCAAAGCAGCAAGAGGCACAAATGTGGTCGTATACTACGACTCTCAGGTAGTCACGAGTCAAGTAAACGGCAACTACGAGTGCAAGGGTGAATGGATGAAGATGTATCTGGAGCAAGTGAAGAAACGAACAAACGATCTTCAAGTGAAGTTTGTTTAAATCCCAAGGGAGGAGAACGAGTAGGCCGACCATCTTGCCAAGACTACATTAGCAGAGCATATGCCCATCTCTAGTCAGGTACTATCCTTTGTTTAGATCTCACCATTAATAGACGACATCAGTGTGCAAGAGATAGGTTCCGAGAACAACTGGACTACACCATTAATCTCTTACCTAAAAAACGGCATGCTACCTGACGATAAGGAGGCTGCTAGGAAGTTAAAGGTTTCAGCAACACAGTTCGTGCTAATCAAAGACACCCTGTACAAAAGAGGCTTCTCTTGCCCATACCTAAGGTTTCTTTATTCCAAGGAGGTAGATTATGTCATAAGAGAAGTCCACGAAGGAATCTGCGAGAACCATTCTGGATCACGGTCTTTAGTGCACAAGCTGGTATGGGCAGGATATTATTGGCCTACCATGCAGAAGGATGCCCATGCATATGTCAAAACTTGTGACAAGTGTCAGAGGTATGGTAACCTCATCAGATAACCAACAGAAGAGCTCACTCCAATGATGGCCCCATGGTCTTTCGCTTAATAGAGGTTGGATATCATGGGCCTGTTCCCAACAGTAATTAGACAGTTGAAATTCCTAGTCGTCAACATAGATTACTTCACCAAATAGGTGGAGGCCGAAGCCCTGGCCACCATCATGGAGAAGAACATACGAAGCTTTGTATAGAGGAACATTATTTGTAGGTACGGTATACCTAGAGTACTAGTCTTAGACAATGGAAAGCAGTTCGACAACAACTCGTTCAGAGATTTTTGCTCGCAACTAGGGATCAAGAATCACTACTCCTCACCCACCTACCTTCAAGCCAATGGACAAGTTGAGGTCACGAACCGATCCTTGTTCAAAATCATCAAGACTTAGCTCGATGGGACAAAGGGCATATGGCCGGAAGAATTGCCAAGCATTTTATGGGCATATAGGACGACAGCAAGGACGCCTATAGGAAAGACATCGTTTCGACTGGCTTACTAAAGCGAGGCTGTCATCCCAGCTAAGGTCGGACTCACAAGCTACAGAGTGGGAATCTATGATGAGAGTAGGAACAATGAAGCTATGCGCTTGCAACTTGACTTGGTGGATGAGGTTAGAGCAACGGTTGAACAAAGATTACCACGATACGAGAACCTCATGGCTAAGCACTACAACTAAAGAGTCAGACATAGAGACTTTTAAGTTGGAGATCTCATCTTGAGAAAGGTGACAGGTGCCATAAGAGATCCCTCCCAGGGAAAGTTAGGACCTAATTGAGAAGGACCCTATAGGACCGCTTCATGATAGAGGAAAAGGGACCTACCACCTGGAGACGCTAGACGAGCAAAAGTTGCACTACCCATGGAACACGAAGCACTTGAAGAAGTACTACCAATAGACAAGAGCATAGACAACAACCATCCTCATTTCCAATTTATTTCCTTTTAGTTAATTTTTACTATCTACAATACTTTTTAAGCCCGAAGGGCAGTTTTTCATTTTTCAAGAACAATTTCTACACGCGTATTTATCACAATAAGAGGAGTTATTCAGATATGTCATGTGTATGTCTACAAAACTACGTCTATAATTATTAAGTCCATAAGTGGACGGGTTCATCCCAATGGGTGATTTGAATTTATTAAGTCCATAAGTAGACAGGTTCATCCCAATGGATGATTTGAATTTATTAAGTCCACAAGTGAACAGGTTCATCCCAAAGAATGATTTGAATTTATTATGTCCATAGGTGGACGGGTTCATCCCAAGGGATAATATGAATTTATTAAAGTCCACAGGTGGACGGATGAAGGTTCATCACAATGGATGATATGAGTTTATTAAAATCCACAAGTGGACGGGTTCATCCCAAGGGATGATTTGAATTTTATTAAGTCCCTAAGAGGACGGGTTCATTATTAAGCGCTCAGAAAGGAAAAATCAATGACAAAGGATACCATCAAAACGCTAAGTCCAAAATGAACAGGAACATCAAAATAAACAGGTGGATTTGCAAACATATATTTTCAGACATACAAAATGCAAGCGACATATATCAAAACATTATATAAGAAGGGCCCATAAAGGGAAGTAGTCTACATGCAAGGCCTAAACAACAATAGGCAACGACAAAAATAGCAAGAACATTGTCCTCCCAAAAAGTTCTTACACTAAAATAAAAATAAAGATAAAAATAGAATAAAAGAGATGAATCTACTGCTAGTCAGCCAGGGTCTCTCTGTCTTTCTCTTCAGTTGTCTGGTTCCCCCCAAGTGGACGAGCCTCATCCTCGACAAATTCGACTTGATTTTCATGAGAAGCAGTCTCTCCGTCATCTTAAGGGTTAGGAGTGGCGTCATCCGCAAATAGTTTGTTGGTATCTCCTTGATCAATGGGACAGGCTGGGATCTGGCCTTGGGCGTTGATGGAGATGTGGGACAGGTCTAGATCGGGGAAGGATGCCTTGACTTGACGGTGACGGAGGCAGTCGTCGAAGCCGTCAGCGAAAGAGCCACCCAATTCGTATAAAAAGGCGTAGGAGTTACAATACTCCTTTATCGCATCCTCTTTAGCCTGACGGAGCTGCTCCTTTGACTTGGAGATCTCATCCTCCTTATCCTTGAACACTTTTTTCAGCACCTCTGTCTGCTTCTCCGACTCGGCCAGAAGTTTTTTTGTCAAGTCAAGCTTATTCTCCTGGACTACCTTCCGGGCCTTCAGCTCCCCCAACTTTGCCTTCGTCTTCTCCGCCTTCGCCCTTAGATGATTCACCACCGTTTCCTGAGGCAGGCAACGACCCATTAGGTCCTTCATCATAAGCACCCCCTACAAGAATCAGAAACAAATGTTAGAAAAATAGAGACAACATGATGGAAAAGAGAGAAGGATGGATATACATACATGTGCAAGGCTAAAAAACCCGTCTCCCTCATGGCCTTGGTTGCATTGTTGCCCAAGGCCATAGGAGGACAGGGTGCTTTGCAGTGACAAGACTCTGACCCGTCATGAGGCATTTGCCCTTCCCTGGACTAGACGAAGATGACAGCTTATTTGCATCAGGATTCTCCCCAACGGCTAACCTCGCTGCCACCTTGGGTTTCTTGGGAAGACGGTCGGTCTTGTCCAACAATTTCCTCTTTGTGGACGGGTTGGCTGGACCCGTTCCCTTGGGAGGCAAGCTTCCCTCCTACTTTTTTCATGCAGCAGTCTGTTGCTTGATGAAAGCCCTCCTCTTGTCATCTTCCATTTTTGCATCAAAATGGAAGGAAAAAAAAAATTTAGGTAAACTAATATAAATAAATGAAAAAGTAATGAGCAATGGACTTACGTTTACGCACTTGACTATCGTAGCGATAGGCAACAGCGGTAGGCTCAAGATTGTCACAATACCAGTGGATTGTGTCTAAGGTAACAAGTTTTGCCCACGTCCTCTTTGCCAACTTGATCCTAAAGATCTTTTCCAAAAAATCCACTGCTCAAGAGTCACCTCTGTACGGTTTCGAGCTATAAAAAGGGGACGGTTAAGCCAACATGATACAAATAATAAACAAAATTTAGACCAGACGGACGCCTACCAAACGGTGACATTATACCCCAAGTTTTGTCCACATGCATGTACTCCTGATCGTTAGGGTGACACATCCAGTCGTCCCCCTGAATGAAGAAGTATCGGCTTTTCTAGTTTCTGTTTGAGTCAGGGGTATCGCACACTAGCCTGAGTATCAACTTCCTTAATAGGAAGCTGTACATACCATTAGGCTGGGTGATTTCTAATAGACGGTAGCAGTGGAAGAACTCTTCCATCGTCATCTTACATTCCCTATTAGTCAAGACTCCATATAAAACTTCTGCGCCAAGGAAGACTTTCCAGGCATTCGAAGAGATCTGGGTGACGGCCAACCCTAGGTATTGAAGTAGACAGTGGTGAAGAGCACTTAGAGGGAATCTAAGTCCCGCCTTAAACATCTATTCATACACCTCGACGTCTTCGGCATCCCGATAACAGCACTTTTCAGATTTGAAAGGAAAACGGATAAGGATGGATAGGGATGCCGAAAGGAATTTGGTATCTTTCCCTAAGGTTCTCGAAGTGTTTTTTCTTGATGCTAGAGTTGAAGTCATTTACCATCCACAACGAGAGAAGCAGAAACTCCCTAAGGCCACCAGGACCTATGATGGATTAGATGGAAGGTTCAGCATAGTATACGTCTTCACTGTTTGAATCCCCACCTGAATCACCCTCTAATTTGACCATGTTTAAGTCCTCATCCTCCTCCACGGAGGGTGAGTTGGCAGATGGAACCCATTCATCATTAGAGGTGTCGGGGTCATCCTGACCTAACGGATACACCTCATTGTACCTGCTCCTTCGCGGACACATGATTGTTCACTCGACGCCTTACTAGACATCTATCACCTACACATGACAGATAAACCCCTAAGACTCTACAGGTCTACATAGGTGACGGGCATGCAATATTTAAAGTATATTACAAAAAGAGAACTCAGTATAAGGCAACGGACACTTACCAGTTGAACGATGCAAAAAGGCAACGGAAGCGATGTGGCGAATGGTCACAGTAAGTCGATGGTATGACGGTTTCTGGTAGGAGACAGTAGTGCTCTGACACTAGAAATTTGTTGTGGAAAGTAAAAATGAAAGGGAGGAGCAACATAAATATAGAGGAAACGGCACGAGAGATGAGGGATGCTTCGATCTTAGTAATCAGCCATTGAGAATGTGCCACGTGCCCCTCCTGCATTAATGACCCAAGGCTAGCCTGTCAATCAAAACACAACTCCCTATAATATGGTTAAACCGTCACTCCACGGGTCCATTTGTGAAAATAGATGACAGACCCATAGAGTAAGGGGGCAGTTAAAAGGGATAGAATTTGAGATAGACAGATCTGTTCAAGAAAGCCAAACAAAAGCAACGGTGCTAAGGAGAAGGACGGTCTAAGCGTACTAACAAACAACAGGCGGAATAAAGAGCACACCCTAGACGAAGAGGAAGAGAAGATGAATGGACTCTCCATGGTGGACGGATTCCAAGTAGACGGATACAAGGTTGATGGGTAGCAAAGCCATGTGGCATCCATGTGGCCTAAGTGGTCTCCAAGAAACTTCAAATGGAAATGTCTTGTGCCCTACGATTAACCCTAATCAACAAAATCTCTATATGGAAAGGATACTGTGAAATACGTGTATTTATGAAAATCTTCCCCACAAGGAAACATCTTTTTCACCAAGAAACAAAGATCGGTTCTACACTACTATAAAAACCCAAAACCCTTAGAAATCGAGGTACGCATAATTTACCCCAACTCTGGCACTCTAAAGTGGTGAACATTCTCTAACTTAACCTTCGAATGGTATTTGGCCGGTACCACACCAGTACTCTTTGTAAGGTTTTCTTCTTCTTTGTTGTGTAGGTTTTATCTAGACTCTAGAGCACGTGAGGACTGTGCAGTTTACTAACGATTTTCGGCATCATAAAAAACTATTATCTGTCTACTTGTTAGTGCTTTGGAATTTCCAATGAACACTCATGATAATGTGTTTTTTTATCCTTTTGTTACTCGAAATTCCCAAGAGAATAAAACAAGTTACTTTTAGTCATTCTGTTATAGATTTTATTGATTTTCTCTCGTTCTTATTGTAACTTTCATTCACTGTAATTCTTTAACACTACATCATGTATATGTAGTGATAGATTATAACCTTGAACTTATTTTTCACATAATTTCTAGGATAGATTATAACCTTTTTATGCAATAGTGAGAATCAATCAAAATGGTGCATGTTCCTTACACATAATCGATCACCACTTTTTTATATAAGTAGTATTTTTTTTCATTCAAAAAAGTGTGTGAGGGGCACAATCCTAGTACACTGGGAGTATAAAAAGGTACAGAATTGTTTACCATTTGTTATTTGCTTGAGATGCTAGAAAATGTCAGATCAATTTATTTCAACAAACCCTACATATGGGCATTAAAGACTCACTAAAGGTTAATACGGTAGACATAGGAACGCCCAACTCTTTTACCTTCTAGTAGTGCTCAAAGAGTAAATAGAGAAGAAATTGGTAAAATGAGAAACCATCTTGCAAAAATTAGTAAAACTGATTTCCCTATTAATTTCCCTTTGTTAGGAACCCTAGTTATATTTCAAGCAAACCCATGCAGATGATGCAGTAGCTTTTACACCTAACATTTTCTGGTTACATGTTGGAAAGATATAAAACCCTACCATAAACTATAAAATAGAACGGGACAAACATATACACATAAATTAAGAAGTTTGGGAAAAAGAAAAGGGAAAAAAATAAGGGGCGCCTTACCATGTGAATGCAGTAACTCCCTAAACTCCTTGAAGGTAAATCAAGAGGGTACCTAGTTTAAATAAATATCTGCAAACCAATGCCAACAAAGTCAAGAACATAAAAAGAATCTGTTTAGATCAAGGCACTCACCATAAAAAAATACACCTTAAAAAATAAGTACAAGAGCCTTTATGCATCATAAGTGAGGGTGCAACCTAACATCATCATCCAAAAATAATACATATATACTTGCTGCCACATCATATATGACGTGTTAACAAAAACATATGCTTATAGGAAAGACTAGCCTCTGAGCACGCGCTCACGCGCGTGCTCAAAGGCTCTTCTATTTTTTGGGTAAGGATTAATTTAGAGCATTTATTATCATTTGAGATTACTACATTCTCCAATCAAAAAAAAATTAGGGGTGTGATAAAAAATTATTTCTCCACACATGATACTCATCACACCTCTAGATTTTTTTTGTAATTGGAGAATGTAGTAATCCCAAATTATAATAAATGCTCTAAATTAACCCTTACCCAAAAAATAGAAGAGCCTCTGAGCACGCGCGTGCTCAGAGGCTAGTATACATCTATCCATGTACTAACCATGTACTATTTTAAAAAATCCCACTTTTTATCCCACGTTAAACATCTCACGTTTTCCTCTTTTTTTTTAAAAAAAAAATCTCTTCCATATTTTGGAAAAAAAAAAGACTCCTACTATAAAACTATTACTATAATTTCTCCATCCATATCCTTATATTTAGGCACTAACATATCTGATTTTGAAAGAAAAGAAAAGGCTAAATTTTAGGGAAATTTAAAAGATTAAGGTGGGGAATTGGTGTGAACCTATCCTTATTTAAAAGTTTATCAAAAAAAGAAAAAGTACACGTTTGAAAAAACCTCATGTTCTATCCATGTACTATTTAAAAAAATCCCACTTTCTATCCCACGTTAAACATCTCAAGTTTTCCTCTCTCCTTTTTTTATTTTTTATTTTTTAACATTTTTGGTGTTGTTGATGTTGTTTTTTTTTTTTTTTTTTTTTTTTTTTCAAATTTTATGTATGACAGTTATCATTTGTTGTCTAATCCTAAGATGTAGTTTTTTTAATCCTAAAATTTAGTCATTTACTATACATCCATAACATAAGTAAATAAAAGCTTAAATTGAAAATTTTATGGCAAGAGATACACGTTAATTGTATACAAAAGAAATATGGTTTCTATTTCAAAAGAAATTTTTTTACAACACTTTCTTAGATAACAACCACTTTATGTGAGGTTTAATACATATAATAATTCTTACATATAATAATTCTTGTAAAGTCTCTCACCCGAACTTATCTAATATTCCATTCCAATGGCTCCTCAATGCAATCCAAAAAATTTGTGCGTATGTGAACCTGAGAGAGATAAAAGAATTAGGGTTAAAAAAAAAAAAAAAAAAAAAACTTTAATCAACAAACCAAAGTTAGCGTGCATGTTATCTGTATATATTAAGAGATTCGAAAAGTTAGTTATTATTTTTTTTACTGTCAAAAGTACCCCTAATTTAATTAATCTAAACTAATCAAAATGAGGTTAAAATAGTAAATTCTATCCTAAATAAATTCCTACCCACATTGAAATACTATCTCACGTTCTTTTAAAAAAAAAAAAAAACTACCTCAGCCACCCAAAAAAGAGACACTCCCAGTACACCAAAACACTCCCCACGTTCATCAACCAAAAAAAAATCCCCACGTTCAAATAACGCTCTATCAATTATCTACCCACATAGCTTCTCACAAAAACAAACTCATCCCAGTAGTTTATAAAAAATAAAAACTAATAAAAAAAGAAACACACACTCTATCAAATATTTACCCACGTTCCTATTGAAAAAAAAGGTTGTATAAAAACAAAACACTCCCAGTACACCAAAACACTCCCCACATTCATTAAAAAAAAAAAAAAAAACTTCTCAGTAGTTGAACTTCTCACAACCACAAATGCATAATATTCATCACACCCCTAAGAATTTTTTGTAACTAAAAAATGAAGTAATTCTAACTCCCTACAAAATATGACAACTTTCTGTTAGTTTTCAAAGCGAACTCACTTCACTTTCCTTACTCACGTTTAAAATTCTTCAGTCACCACAACATTTCAAAATTAATTTAAAAAAAAAAAAAAGAGTTAATGTGATACATAAAAAAATAAAAAATAAAATAAAAAAAAGAAGTAGAACTCAAGGTTGCTACATACCTAAATAAAAAATTATGATGCCAAAAACATATACATTCAGTCACCACCAACATTTCAAAATTACATTTAAAAAAAAAAAAGATAGTTAACATGATACATATCAAGGAAAAAAGAAAACTTTTTCACGTTTAAAATTATTCAATCACCACCAACATTTCAAAATTACATTAAAAAAAAAAAAGAAAAAAAAAAGAATAGAGTTAACGTGATATAAAAAAAATAAAATAAAATAAAATAAAAAAGAAGGTAGAACTCAAGGTTGCTACATACCTAAATAAATTTTAATACCAAAAACATATACATTCAGTCACCACCAACATTTCAAAATTACATTTAAAAAAAAAAAAAGAGAGAGTTAACGTGATACATAAAAAATAAAAATAAAAAATAAAAATTAACGCCAAAAACATATACAATGATGGTAAAAAAAAAAACTTTCTTCAGGTTTAATACCTATAATAATTCTTGTAAAGTCTCTCACTCGAACTTATTTAATATTCCATTCCAATGACTCCTCAATGCAATCAAAAAAATTTGTGCGTACATGAACCTGAGAGAGATAAAAGAATTAGGGTTAAACCAAGTATTTAAAAAAAAATTTAAAAAAAAAAAAAAAAAAAAAACTTTAATCAACAAACCAAAGTTAGCGTGCATGTTAGAGTTTGTGTTTGATTTAAATTTTGATGAGATCATTTTTCCTAAAAATCCTATTAAAATTGTTCAAAATAAAGATACATATCTAACTCCCTACAAAATAGGACAATTTCATGTTAGTTTTCAAAGCAAACTCATTTCACTTTCCTTACTCACGTTTAAAATTATTCAGTCACCACAACATTTCAAAATTATATTTAAAAAAAATAGAAAAAGAAAAAAAAGAGAGTTAACGTGATACATAAAAATAAATAAATAAATAAATAATGAAAAAGAAAGAAGTAGAACTCAAGGTTGCTACAAACCTAAATAAAAAAATAAAAAAATTTAATGCCAAAAACATATACATTCAGTCACCACCAACATTTCAAAATTACATTTTTAAAAAAAAAAAAAAAAGTAGAACTCAAGGAAAAAAGAAAACTTTCTTAAAAAGAAAAAAAATATATGAAGAAGGAAAAAAGAAAAAGAAAAAAAAAAGAAGTGAAGTGAGGAAGGAGAAGGGAATAGTAATTGATTATTTATATTTTGATCATTAATTAGGGAGTATTGTGGTAACTATTTTTATTTCAATTCAAATTTTTTAAATAAAATGTAAACAAAGGCTACTAAAGGAGGTAATGAAATGACAATTCATTAAGAAGTACAATGGTAGAGTATATGAAGGAACCATTTATTTCAAAATTACATTTTAAAAAAAAAAGAAAAAAAAAAGAGTTAACGTGATACATATAAGGGAAAAAAAAAAGTAGAACTCAAAGAAAGTCAATCATAAATAAACAAAAGAAAAGAAAAGAAAGAGGAACTTGCAAAAAATAAAACCTGAAAATTTGTTGGAGCCTCTGACAGTAAATATCTTTAATTTGAGGAAAAAGAAAAGCAGATGTAGAGCTAAACTAAATGTCTTCAGTTTGAAGAAGAATGAGAGATAGAAAGTGAGATAAAAACTACAAAGCATACGTGAGTTTGTGGGTTTTAAAGTGTAGGAGTTTTAATTTACATATCTATCCCCGTTAGTTGAAAACTTGTAAGTGGGTATGATGAGGGTATTTTAGGCATAAAAAAATAAAGGAAAGTAAATTTTGACCGGAATGTCCTTTAGTTTTGTCTCTACTTAAATATAGAAGTGTATGGCCATTTTTGAACTAAAAAAATGAGGAATCCAAACAGGGGAAGCCCCTTAAATAGTAGTATAGATAAATTATGAAAGCCTATATATATGACATCTCACAAGATTATTTTAGTCTAAATCAGCTCAAAATTCCATATCAATTTGTTAGTGCAGGGCTGCTCTGCTTTCAACATGCCTTGCAGAAACATAAATCCTATTTAAAATAGAAACATAACATCAGGATTCTTATCATTTTTTATTGGTAAGCTATCCGGTGTATCTTGAACCCACAACCGTACCCTTTACCAAGCACTTATAAGGGAAGAAGATGCCAATTGAACTAGAGCTCCTTGGCATAACATCTAGCCTTATCATATATTCCCACTCAATTTTTAACAGAATAAATGTTTAGTATTATTCTACAAAATAGAAACAAAGACAACATAACAAAAGTTCGTATTATTATAATATTTTGACATATAATACATATTTTTAGTTTTACATTCTTAGGCCCAAAAGGCACTGAAAGTCAAACCCTAAGGTTTATAATAAAATATCAACTTTTGGAATCTAAGTCTAAGATCCACAAGGAGCCTCAAAATCAAGCTCTATGGATAATTCATGTAAAAAGGCAATGATGATTTTTTTTTTTTTCCCTAAAATAAGTAAAATAATCTTTATTCAAAAGAGAAGATAGTTCCAATATACATGAAGCGTATCAAAACGCTCCAAAAGAATTACAACCTAAAATTCAAAAGGTCTAAAAATAAATAAGGAAGCTATACTGCATATAATAGTAATTCAGTCACACATAAATCCCAAAAAAAGACTGTTTTGCTAAGGACATTCAACACCTTCAAAAATCCTTCTTTACAATTTTTTTTTTTTTTTAATTTTAATTTTTTTATAGTTAACTGACGTTTTAAATTACTTACCAAGCTTCACAAAATTAGTATGCAAATATATATATAATAATACTCTAAACGTGGAAGTAACTCTGTCATTCATGGGCATCTCAATTTTGGAAATTAAATGCTGCATTTTAATTACTGATATTTTTAATTACAATAAACTAACATACGAAAATCATCAATAAAAGAGTGCTAGCTAGAAAGGCCTAAAATATCATTTTTCATATAAACAGCAAGAAAGATTCAGCATCATAATAGCATAGAATTCCCATTAATATTTCCTATCACATCTTCAATTAGAGACAACCATTTACATTTTCTTCTTTTGTATTACCATCCAAAACTAAAAAGGAATGGGGCTTCACGTCCAGATGCTATCTAGCACAAATTCACTAAGCAAAAAGAAAGAATAAGCTATTAGAACTTCATATTACCTGCCCATAACCTACCTCAACCCGTAAACAAATGATGCACCATATTGGTTTAAAACTACGCGCGGTTTTATTTTGGAAATATATGGGGAAAAACCCGATTTCAATTTTTTTCTTGATTACATATAACCGGTTGACATTGGTAGGGTCATATTAAATCTAAAACTAAAGGTGTTAAGGGAACACCATATGAATTTATCTCTACTTATTATCACCCTAGTTGGCAAGAGGATGTATGGGATGGGACATGAATGGGGGTGAACTGGTCTTAGTTTCAAATGACGATCCAAAAACTGAAAGAAACTCGACAGTTTATTTGGTGCAGTTGTCAGTCCAACAGGCATTACTGACAGTTGAAGACAGTCCACAAGACTACTAGCAGGGGTCTAATGGGTTCATTTGAAGATAAACATGCATAGTTATAGTTAGTTAGCTAGTAACTTGTTAGGGTATCACTTTAACCACTTTCCCACCATAACATTTGCTATTTGTTTTTGCCACCACTAAGGTTCATAAACAAAGAAATTGCCTAAATACAAATGTCACAGATATTGATATACATTATTAAAAAAAAATCCACAAGAGATATCCATAACCCTACATGTCATCATATTCATTCATTGACGTGCATCACAATATGTTATAATTTTAAAAAATGTCACTTACCTTGTAGGATCCACGATAGAATAAACGTTCGGCAGATTGATTATCCAAAAGGGCATCCTTAAGGGCAGATTGATTATCCAAAAGGGCATGTTATGGAGAGTGGGCAATGGTTCATCTATACGCATTTACCATGATAATTGGCTGCTTGACCCTAGCTTCAAGAAAGTCCTTTCCACTCCAATCCTTTTGGACAGTAATGAAAAGGTTTCTGGCCTTATTGATAGGGACAGGCACAGCTGGTCCCTAGAGACAATTGACACTAACTTCCTTCCCCATGATGCTTCTATAATCAAAGCCATCCCCCTCAGTTTGGGCGATTGCATGGATATGATAACTTGGCCGCTAAATAGTGATGGTGTATACTCTGTACGATCAGGTTACCACCTCTTAGTGGACTTGGAATTAAATGAGCACCCTAGGTCCTTGGACCTCTCCAATATGAGAAGGTTATGGAAGGGTATCTGGAAATTAAGGGCCCGTTTGGATTAGCCTGTTTTCATCACTCAAACTGAGTTCTCATCACTCGAACTCAGAATTATGTGGGACCCACTGAATATTGGAGTGTTTGGCTTGATTTCCTCTCCCAGTTTTCATCACTCAAACTCAGTTTGAGTTGAGCTACAGTGCAAAAAACTAGAAACACCAAATTGGTGTTTTCAATTTCTGAGTTACATAACTCAGTGGCAATTCCGTAAAATTTTTGACCTCGTGGAGCCCACCCATATGACTTGTCCCATCAAGTAACTCTCTCTCTCTCCAACCGGTTCTTCTCTGTCTCTTCTCCTTTTTCATTTTTGTTTTCTTTTACCCAGAGCTCTCTCTTCTCACTGCCCTTCATTGCTCCTCCACAAACCGCCGCCACCACCACGCCAATCATCACCATCACAAGCAACCACCACGAGCAACCATAAGTCATCACCATCAAGCTCATTGATTTGGGTCTTCGAATAACCACAAGCTTAGCGATTTGGGTCTCCGATGTCGTCACCATCAAGCTCAGCCCAGATCGGTTCATCTCCGATCTAAGGATTCTGATCCAAGCTCGTGATTTGGGTCTTGGTTGATGGCACCGGTGAATGGCTATGGGTTGAAGGGAGGGAGAAGATAGAGAGATAGAGATGGAGAGATGGAGATAGAGATGGGCTGATCTGTTACCGTGCTCTTCATTGTTCATTCTCATCTTCTTTCTTTTTTTTTTCTTCCTTTCAAACTCTTCATTCTCATCCTTTCTTTTTTCTTTTCTTCAAATGCACACCACAACTGCACACCAGCCCTCCAAAGCTACTCACACCAGCTCATCATTGCCACCACTCACCAGCTGTGGGCCGAAAGAAAAGATCAAGATTTGGGCTTGATTTTGGTTTGTTGTTTGATTTGGGTTTGGTGATTGAAAAATGGAGTTTAATTTGGGTTTGGTATTTCTAAAGAAAAAAAATTTTGTTTTGGGTTTTGGTGTTTGTTTCAAAATGGAATTTTATTTGGGTTTGGGGTTTCTAAAGAAAATATTTTTGTTTTGGGTTTTGGGGTTCATCCACAATGTACAAAAATGGGTTTGTGTGTGTGGAGTTTATGTATGTTCTATACAGGATGGTGGGTATGTCTCACGGTGACATGTGAGGCACTAGGGTTTATGTATGCTCTAAGCTTTTAGCGTTTGGGAGGAAGTGGGTTTGATGGAGTTGGTACAAATTGTGGGAGGAGGCTGGAGCTTTTTTTTTTTGGGTTTTTGGAAAATTCGTATGAAAATGGAAAGAAAGAAAGTAAGAAATGAAAGAGGCATGAAATGAAGAAATGAAAGTGAAGGGAGAAAGAGAAGAGACGCGAGTAGGCAACTACCATTTTGACCCAACACAATAAATGGGTCCCACTAGGTTGTGCAAAATTTGAGTTATAGAGACCAAGATATGAAGCCAAACAAGTTTTAGCTTGAGTGAGTGAAAAAATGAGAAATGAGAAGTAAGTTATGAAAACTGAGTTTGAGTGATATGAAATGAGATATGAAAACTGAGTATTGAGTTAGAAGCAAACCAAACGGGCTCTAAAAGCTCCTAACAGAGTGAAGAATCTAATTTGGAGAGCAGTGTCTGACTCACTACCATCGAAATCAAATCTGAGCAAATGGAGAATCCCCATTGATGCAACATGTTCATTGTGCGGTTTGGAACCAGAAACCACAGTTCATGCCATCTGGTTGTGTCCTTCCCTACTGCAGATTTGGAATATTCACTTTGGCTGGCTGATTAGTGAAGTGGGTAAGGCTTCAAATTTCCTGGATGTGTTGCAGCGATGTGCAGAGAAGAACAATAAAATGGAGCTACTTGCCATGACAGTTCATCAGATTTGGACTAGGCGAAACAAACACCATGTGGATGACGGTGCTGCTCCGCTGGGATTGATCAATCACTTGGCTTCAACTAGCCTTCAGGATTTCCAACAGTCCTCCCTTAACCCTCCAAAAATTCCCTCTCATCCAAAAGCATCAAAATGGTTGCCTCCCCCCTCGAATTCGAAAAAAGTTAACTTCGACTACACAACCTTCGGTAACTCTAGTTCCGTAGGTTTGGGAGCGATAATTCGAAATGACATGGGTCTAGTTATGGCTGCTTTTACACAACCTATTCCACTGCCTACTTCTACAGAGATGGTGGAAGTGTTGGCAGCTCAGGGTGCCCTATGCTTTGCAAAGGATCTCGGCTTTAACAAGATAATAGTGGAAGGAGACTCAAAGATTATCATAAAAGCTCTAAAAAATGGTGGTCTTTCTTCTTCCATCTTTAATCACATTATCAGGGATATCATGGGGCTGTCTTCATTGCTTGGGAATGTGCTCTTTAGTCATACACGTAGACAGGGCAATAGAGTGGCTCACGGAATGGCCAAGTTGGTGAGTAATTTTGTTCATTTCCAATCCTGGATGGAGGATGTTCCTCCAGGAGTGATTGATGTATACTTATTTGAAGTAATTAAATGATTCCCCTCCCCTCTGTTTCGAGGGTGGTTTCTCAAAAAAAAAAAAAAGAATAAAGGTTCGGCTGTATTGCTGAAATCTTTCAAGACTTATCTCATCCAGCCTCCTTTCCCTGAAAATGTCAATGGCAGAATGTAATATGATATATGAATAATGATAAAAAGGTTTCAAGACCTCAATACTTATTTGCAATCAAGTCAGTTTTTTATCTACTCTGAATCAGTCTGAGACTATTATCAATAATAAATGTCTACTCCAAATATTTAATCAATAATACTGGAATTTTCCTTAATAGTAATGGAATTTTCCTTAATAGCAAAGGCTCATCTCAGCCACTCTAATTTTGTTTGTAAAGGACTTGGATGAACTTGCTTATTATTTTTACATTAAAAAAAAAAAAAAATTTAAAAATTGGGTTTGCTTACTTGCTATTGTAATTTGTGATTACTAGGTTTAATATTAACTAAGCGAGCCTTTTAAATCTTAGATAGCATTTGAAAAATGCAGCTATAGATCATAAAAACGCAGCGATAGCCTATAGCTGCATTTCCATAGTCGCGTTTACAAACACAGCCTATCCGGTGCAATTATAGCCCCCCTGCGGGACCTATAGCTGTGTTTTGTAGAAAATACAGCTATAGACCTGGTTTGGGCTACGTTTAAAACCTGGGTATAGGCTAAGAACCTAGCCGCGGTTTTTATAAAATGCAGCTATAGGTCTTGCTTCTATGGGTGTGTAAAAACGCGGCTATAGGGTGTAAAAAACGCAGTTGTAGACCCAGTTTGGATTGCATTTTTAAAAACGTAGCTCTAGACCCTGACATTGGGTTTTCCTGTAGCCGCGTTTTTAAAAACGTGGCTATAGGTTTTTTTTTTTTTTTTTTTTTTTTGGTTCCAAAATACATCCTTGCCCAAAACAAAACCTGTAATTCCTGCCCAAAACAAGGTCAACAAAACAAATTGGAACCAACAAAACAAATTGCCTACACTCAACAATTCCCAACCAATTGCCAACAAACAAAAATTAATCATTGCCAAAAGATTAATTAGATAAACAAATAATTACAAACAACTTCCCAACAACAGATTTTTACATCACAAAAAATTGTCAGCAAGCATCATGGTACTTCAGCAGCCAGTTTCCAACAAGCATTATCGTACAGCGCTGTGACAATGAGAACACCGAAAATAAGCTAATGTTTTAAGCTAAAACAAACAGACTCTAAACAAATAACCAAGTATTTTGCTCAGTCAATCTATTAACAAGGTCAACATCCCTTAAATTTTTAGAGTCTTTATCATCTATGAGGCTTACACATAGTCTTTTTGCTTGTATCCATTTAAAAGCATGGCATCTTAAAACAAGACTGAGAGTGAGACATAGTTCACTAGCTGCACTTTTAAAGGTTTAAATCTTTCCAAACTCTATACAGTATCATAGATTCCACTCTTTTCAAATTCATATATACACATACATTTACATAATCCATATTCACTGCCGTTTTATAAAATATAACAACAAATGTTATAATTTCTTAGATGGAAAGGGACTTTCTCACAACTGAAAAAGGAAAAATTTTCTTTCACTCAAAACAAGTAATTTTTGCTAATGCTTGTCACCTACAGTTTCATCAACAACCACAATGACATCACCACCACTCACTTACTACATGAATCAGATGAGACTGCTACCACTATGAAAAATTATGCTAGGAAGTGACCATATAAGCATCAACTACATCAACTCCACCATGGTTGGTCATTGCAACCATTAACAACTAACACCACCATATATGTCATCGACAACAACAACCAAGTTTTAGTCCCATATTAATTGAGGTTGGCTAGGGACCCTCATCAAACTTTAAGTACATCCCCTTCTCAAGATATCACAAGCACTTCCTGTAGGACGACTAATACCACCACTACCTCCATTTGTGCAAACTATGCCTTTGCCACTCTACTGCTGCCACCTGCATCACCATCATCACCAAATTGACATTTTCTATTCTAGGTTTCATTTTTAACAAAAATCTTCACACTTTTCATTATTGCAAAAAAAGTTTTACTAACGCACAAAACTCCCACTTTGGGCTACCACTAAGCCTACAACTGTTTCAGTGTTTCTCCTTTCCACTCTATTGGCATCTAATTGGGATCAAATATCATCAACTAGCTTAGCCAATACCCACCATGTATGGCGTGGAGGGTGAGGTCTTGACGAATTTTGCTAGCCACCTAAAGATGCTGGCAATGATTATTGATAAAACCATTAAAGCTTAGAAATACTTTGAGGGAAAACAACTGCAAGTTTGTAAAATGTGAATAAGAAAAGACATTGATGATAAGAAAAATGGAAGTATGCAAAGATACAGTCTTTGCAGAAAGAAATTCAACCAAAACAAAGCAAGGGGAAAAGGTAGACTACTTCATATCCCAATGTGTTGATTAAAATTGAAATTTGTGCTTCATGATGGGATTTCACTAGCTGTAATAGTGATATTTGTCAGCAACTTGGCATTCAAGCCGCCAACAATTTGGGACATTATTTAGGCTTTCCTATACTGCATAAAGGAAGGAATGGCAATGCATATAATTTTGTGATTGAGAGAGTTCAAGACAAGCTCACTGGTTGGAAAGCTTGAGTTTTATCTCCTGCGGGGAAGAGAGTGCTTATTACTTCGGCTTCTACTCCTATTGTGGAATACTACATGCAATGTTGCGCGCTTCCAGCCAAGGTGTGTCAAGCTGTGGATAAACTGCATAGAGATTTTCTTTAGGGGTCAACAGAGGAGAAAAGGAAGCTCCACCTTGTGAACTAGAACACTGTGACTCTCCCTAGAGATAGAGGAGGGCTTGGAATGGTGGAGATGCAGTCTAGGAATGTAGCTTACCTTGCTAAGCTCTGCTGGAGGCTAGCCAATGAGCAAGATGCTCCGTGGGCTAGAGTGTTGATGAGCAAATATTTCACAAACCGGAGAATCACTGAAGCAAGTAGGAAACTCCCTTGTTCCAGGACATGGGCTGCGTGCAAGAAAGGGGGTCCTATTTTTAAAAGAGGTCTTAAATGGGTTGTTAAA
This sequence comes from Quercus gilva, assembly GCA_023621385.1. Classification (NCBI taxonomy): domain Eukaryota; kingdom Viridiplantae; phylum Streptophyta; class Magnoliopsida; order Fagales; family Fagaceae; genus Quercus; species Quercus gilva. Next base: position 60,397,759 of record CM042477.1, read on the forward strand.
AATGGGGCCTCTATCAACCTTTGGGATGACTTTTGGGCCTCTAAATACTGAGGATGTCTCTTGTTGGGGCTTCTCAAAAGATGGTTCTTTTGCTCTAAAATCTGCCTATTTATTAGCTAAAGGGTTAAATCCCTTGAACCCTTCTTCTTTCGCTTGTGAGTGGATTTGGAAGGCTGCCACAACGCCTAGGATAATGTTCTTTTTATGGCTAAGCATTCACAATAGTGTGCCTATTTGCGAAGTGTTGGGTTCTAGGGGTTTTACTCTTGAAGCTAAAACACTTCAGCATATTATAAGGGACTGTCAGTATGCAAAAAAATTTTGGAATAAGCTTGGAGTGCCAGCTGATTGTAGAAAGTATTTCTTAGAGGATTTGGGGGTTTGGCTTCAGTTGAACTGCACTTCCGTGAGCTCCCAGCATGGTATACCTTGGAAGATCATCTTTCCCATGGGTGTTTGGCATTTATGGCTGCACAGAAATGCATATATCTTCAGGAAAGGTGTTGTTGATGAGGACTTCCATCTACAGTGCAGACGGAAGGCAGCTGAATTTTTTGCCATTGCAATAGCAGGTAAGGTTCAAGCCGAGAAACACAAAAAGGCCATCTCGTGGCAGAAGCCACCAGCTGGCTGGGCAAAGCTAAATACCGATAGATCATCCCGTGACTGCACTGGGGGAGGCGGAGGATTACTGAGGAATGAACATGGCATCTGGATCAACGGCTTTGCAAGAAACTGTGGGAAGGTGAACAGTGTCATAGCTGAACTATGGGCTCTTCGGGATGGGTTACAAATGGCAGCAACGGAGAATTTACATAATTTTATTGTTGAGCTTAATGCTTTTGCTGTTGTTCAATTGATGAAAAACTCTATTGTTAATTTATCTCTTGAACCTTTGCTTACTGATTGCAGATAGCAGGTAAGGTTCAGGCCGAGAAACACATAAAGGCCATCTCGTGGCAGAAGCCACCAGCTAGCTGGGCAAAGCTAAATACCGATAGATCATCCCGTGACTGCACTGGGGGAGGCAGAGGATTACTGAGGAATGAACATGGCATCTGGATCAACGGCTTTGCAAGAAACTGTGGGAAGGTGAACAGTGTCATAGCTGAACTATGGGCTCTTCGGGATGGGTTACAAATGGCAACAACGGAGAATTTACATAATTTTATTGTTGAGCTTGATGCTTTTGCTGTTGTTCAATTGATGAAAAACTCTACTGTTAATTTATCTCTTGAACCTTTGCTTACTGATTGCAGGCTCCTCCTAAGGAAATTCCCAAACCTGCGAGTTGAGCACGCGTACAGAGAAGCAAATCAATGCGCTGATGCCCTAGCTCGTATTGGTAGTAATAGTGATGTCCCTTTTATTTTGTTTGCCCATCCACCGCCTATGGTGGATCGGCTATGCACCTTGGATATTGAAGGGGCCTTTTGTAATAGACTGATTTAACTTTTATGCATATATCCTCCTTTACCAAAAAAAAAAAAAAGATATATTCTGGGAATAATGACTATTAATAAGAAAGGAAATACACATTTATGCATAGCATTTTACCTTCACTTTCATATGGGATTCAGGATCAATGTCAATACTGTGCTCATCAACAATGTGGTCTACCATCTTCATAGAGATATCCTTATGAGACCTGACAATGTTCAAGTAATAACCACACAAAAAAAGGATTAAATTCTCGAATGAAATGGTAATTAATAGTTACAGTTAAATAAAAACTAAGGAGTAATAAATTACACAAGCCTTTATCACAGAAAAAATATATATATTATTTGAGTCTTATCTAAGTAAGATTGAAAAAAAGGTAAAGAGCATATTCTACTAAAAAGACAATGCACAGAAGGTATCTTTAATTATTACATAAACTCATCCTTTATCACAAGGTGACACCTGTCTTAAGGTTAGATAGCAAAACCATTTGTAAATCACAATGAAAAGAAAATCAAACTACAAGCCTCTTTGACTATTAATTCACTGATACTTGACAAGCTATACAATGAATTATTAGAATTCTTATGGTTTCTTTGTGCTGGCACATGCATGTCCACTATTCAATACCTTAGACAAGCTCAAGATTTAAAAACTGTGTGTGGACAATGCCATGACAACGTTAAAAGTTTACCTTAAGTGCATTAGGAAATTGAATAAGTGACCTAGAAGTACAACTGACATGTCAAGTTATGGCACTAAAATCATTGTGACTTATAATATGTGGTAGAACTATCCTGATATGACGTTCAAAAGAAATCAAGTTCGTCTCAAAGAAACTAACAAGAGAGTAAAAATGAAAGCACACAGGGGACAAACTTATTCTTCTTGAACAATTCTCATTTCATAAATTAAGTTCTCTTTATAACTAATTTCATGCATAATTGATTAAGCCAATATTATGGAAGAAAAAATATCTTATTATGTCTCAATTGGTCTAGAGATGGTGATTCCAACATCTCTACCTTTAAAGGTTAAGCAAATGACTCTGCATTGATGTCATTTTTTTTCTTAGTACGAATGTAAAAGTAACTATGTGAAGCCATTAAGAACCCGAGGAAGAAACTTGTGCTCAAACATGTGGCTGAATGGCCCATGGCCAACATCTTGTAGTAGTCTTAGAAAGACAATCAAGAGAAGAATATATAGGGTTTATAATTTTTATTTAAAAAAAAAAAAAAAAAAATTTGGTATGACAGGTAAAAATTAGTCACCAGCAAGTTTTACTAATTGAATGTTTGAACACTCAAATACCAAGCTCTGAGCCCTGCAATGATGAGGTTTGGATAAAGATAATAATGTCAGTAATAGCATCCAAAATGAAATTACAGCATAAGGACATGTTCTCACTTGATAAGTTTTAATGATATCAACAGCTTTGTTAGCCAACCAATATCCCCCTAGTTAAAGTTCAAACCAAGACTGCACTGCCCTTGTGCATGCAATAAACCTTGTGATACAAGGAAATTTTTAATTAGTAACTAGTTTATAAGCCCACTAGTATCGCTTATAAACTATACTAGGAACAAGATTTTGCCTATTTTATATTATGAGATACTCTAAATGAAAATAACATCTTTCATGTTTAATTGTTCGACTAAAGATGCAACTTCAAAAGACTGTTCTACTGAAATTGAGAAGAAGAATGCATCATCCAAGTATTAATCTTGTTTCCTACTAAGGTGAAATTTTGGCAAGACCGTTGGTGTGGCGAAACATCTCTTGCAATCAGTTATCCTGAATTGTTTCGAATTTGCCGAGATCAGGAGGTTAGTGTGGCTGAGATTATGAAGTTTGATAATGGAACCCTATTTTGGGCTGTTAGTTTCTTAGGGGTGTGCATGCTTGGGAATTAGAGGCGCTGGCGGGTTTCATGGATACCATATATGGTGCTTCGGTGAGAGGGTTTGGGGATGATAAGATGTGTTGGAAATTGGATAGAGAGAAGGGCTTCATGGTTAAGGATTATTATAGTCTCTTAGTGGGCTCTAATAACTATTCATTTCCTTGGAAAAGCATTTGGAAACAAAAGATTCCTTCTAGAGTAGTTTTCTTTGTTTGGACTGCTGCTTTAGGGAAATGCTTAACGATTTACAATCTACGGAAAAGGAAGATTTGGAAATTGGATTGGTGCTACTTGTGCAAGTGTGATGGTGAATCGGTTGATCATCTTTTTCTTCATTGTTCGGTTGCAATGGATCTATGGGCTATGGTGTTTGGTTTGTTTGGAGTGAGTTGGGTTATGCCGCAATCTGTAATGGGGCTTCTAGCGTGTTGGCAAGGCAGTTTTGGTCGTCATCGAAATGGGTATATATGGTTGATGGTTCCCATTGCTTATTGTGGTGCCTTTGGAGGGAGAGAAATAGTCGGTGCTTTGAAGATAAAGAAGAGATCCATATCTAACTTGAAACTATTTTTCTTTAGAACTTTAATGGATTGGTTGGCTGCATTGCAAATCCAATCATTTTTATCTTTTCTCGATTTCTTAGATTCTTGTAATTTTTGTTCTTGATTGTTTCAACCCTTGTACACTTCCTATGTACTAGGGTGTTCCTCCTTTTTTGATATTAATAAACTTTACTTATCAAAAAAAAAAAAAATCTTGTTTCCTATTGGCTTCGTCTCTCTGTGTTTTTATCTGCAACTGCAGCAATTCTAGTAAGGAATCTTCTGAACAACAAACAAGTGAAGAAGGCATGTTCTATTGCAGTTTGTGTGAACTTGAGGCGAGTAGAAGCATGTTCAAGTCAGGCATGCCACTCTCTAAACCTCCTTAAGAAAGTGACATGCATTCATCTGATTATCGCTTCTAAGGTTTTGTGTATGACTTTTCATTCTATAGTCTCTGAAGTTTATAGAACTCAGATTCGTATTCTTTTGTAGGTATTAAAGTACAGCAAACACTATTGAGTTTGTGATAAATTATTTTCCTTGTTCTTTGATAATTATTCAAATTCCTACTGGCAATTTTTCACTCTCACGGTCACTTCTCTCCTCTTGGTAAGCATGAGCTTCCATACTTTGCCTTGTCTCTATTTACAGTCTTCCATACTTTGCCTTGTCTAGTCTTGCAAGAATATCAATAATATACTATCGTCTCAAATTCCTAATGAACCTTAATTTTTACTAGTTCATCTAAGTCCTAAAATTCTCTGTAGCCTCACTCCTATCCTTGTGCGAGCATCCTTGATCCTCACTATTATAAAGCCAAATAAAATGAATATTTTTAGTCGGCTAACGCTCTTTATTTCCAATCATATTGTGATTAATTAATTATCCTTACGCAAAAAATGTAGAACTCCCTATGTAGTAAAAAGAACTCTATAGCAGTGAAAATCATTTGTACTTCCTAGAGGCCATTGCTCACTCAGTGAGTTGCTTGATTGCTATATGGCTTCCTTGAATGTTTGCACAATGATCTTTGGATCAATCATCGAATTCTTGATCCATTCCTAATGTCACTTATTTATTCCTTTCTGAATTTGCTGCTATGAGTTCCACAGGCTACATGCCAGAAACTGAGGATCAAACCCAGAGTAAGCATTTTATTTTCAAATCATTTTCAATTTAATTGATCATTGGCAGGTATATGCATGGTTTGTCCCCCTTGGGATTGAGATTGCAGCTCATTCTTCAATTCTCGACTGGAATCCTCATGCTTATCTGCTGTTTTTCTGAGAGAAAGCAGCTTTCTGCAGATATCTGTGCCAAGTTAAGGAGCAGTATTGTTTCTATCCTGAAATTAACTATAAGCTGACTTTTTCATAGGCAGTGTGCACCATTTTGGTTATGATTGCTACCGTGCCATTAGCTCAGCTATTCTTCTTTCACATCCTCCTCATAAAGAAGGTAAGATTACTGCAATCATTCTTAGATATCATCGTGAGGTGTTACTGTTTCAAAACTAGAAAGATACACTAAATCCAATTTTTTTGACTAGCAATTACCATTTTTGTCATGCATTTTGTAATTGTACATCGAACACATGAACATAATTCCAGCCTCTAAGATAGGGAATCAGTACTTATCAAACACATGCACTTAAGGTAAACTAGTTTATAAGATAAGATAAAAAAAAAAATGCATATTTTTGTGCAAGGATTATAGTTTTTTTAGCAGAATCATCATGATTACAAAGACAAATTAGGATGAAGATTTTTTTTGTTGAATTAAACCATGCGGAAAGCATGTTTTAGTAATCTCTTTTAGCAGAATGGGTCTAAATCATTCTAACGATTTTTTTTTTTTTTCTATAGTATCAGTGGTTTATAACCAATTGAAGTAAAAGAGTAGCTAACTGCATTAATTACCAAAATTACTCATAAATGTATTTAAGATTGGATCCCAGATACTGGTTATTTGCAAACTCACATAATACACATCAAACTAAGGAAAAACTTACCTATACAATCCTCGAAGGCCTTCCCCTCATGTGCTATCCTTGTCAATGCAGAAAGCACAACTTTGTAAGGAATTACATCCCGCTTCATTCCCTATGTCTGAGAGAAGATGAAAAAGAAATGAATATCCAAATCACCTCAATGAAACATAAACAAAATGTGATATAGCCAGCCATATCATTTTATTACATTAGAATATCATTTTATGAAAGACAACACATATTCTGACCAGCTTTCAGGCACAGAATCATCAGTTCATGCATGCCTTAGATTTTAAGACTACCTAAGGCAATAAACCACAACGCTACAAACCATTTTAAACGGTCTCAAAAATGGTGGGATAGGACAGGTCATAGGTGGAAATCTTACTGAACAATAAAAACAATACTGCCATCCACTATAATTACATAAAAAAAAAAGTGTAATTAAAAATTGAAAAGAGAAAGTTTTGTTTTCCCAATTTCAAAATTGAAAAGAGATAGATATTGTTGCAACTGGGAAAACCAATACCTAGTACTAGACACAGCTATTAAAATGTATCTTCAAATGTCAGTTGACTGTTTAAAGGGGAAAAAAAGGTTGAAGAGAAAATTGAGCATGAAACCAGATAAAATAATTTACTCAAATACAGCTACCATAGTTTCACATATTTAAAGGCACTACAAAATGAAATTACAGCATAAGGACACGTTCTCACTTGATTAGTTTTAGAAACCAACCAATACACCATGTGCGATAAACCTTGTGATACAAGGAAATTATTTACTGAGTTTGGTTTGTTCTTGAGAATTTTGTTTACAGAAAATTAATTTGATACAATCTCAGCTTGGGGATAATAATCTATTAACATGCAATAGTTTCAATTTTTCAAAATAAAAATCTAACTGTTGCTCAAAATATCATAGAAACTTTTCATTCATGAAAATCAAAGTCCAAGTTCTGAATTAATAAAATACTGAATTAAGAGGAAATTACCTGTGCAAGAACCAATGACCGTGGCAAAATGCAAAACCCTTTTGCCCCATCACCCTATGGATCAAACAAACAAAGTGATCTTTTGAGTTTTGATAAAGGAATACATAAGAATAGTGTCACAGACACAGAGAATAATAAGAGAGAGAAATGGCAGCAAACAAAGACTTCTCTCCACTCCATTGCTGATACCTCTCTCTCTCTCTCTCAAAATCTAAAACAGAGTTTGAGTTTATGTGAGGGATTACAATTTATAACTATATGGGGGAAAGAGGGGTAGGGGCGTGGCCTCGGATTTTACTGTTGCCCAACTCAACGGTAACATTTTTTGAAATTCTCAAAAGAATTTTGTAGTTGGACTTGGATCAGACTTGCTCAACGGTATGGACCTATGCTGTTTTTAATTGGGCCCATTATTATTCAAAATTTAAAACTGAAATAAACATAGTATTTTCTAGCCCACTAAAAAAAAAAACTAAATTTATTAGTATATATATTTAAAAAATCACTAGTGTTTGAATTTTCAAGTAGAAATTTCCCACAAAAAATAAATAAATAAATAAGTTGATTTTTGTGATAGGTTTTCACTTCCAAATTTTGATGATATTTAGTGATCACCCTTTGTCCATTGTGACAAAAAAGAGTGATAATGTAAAAAGAGTAGGATATTATGAGGGTAAATACTTTGTTTTTTTTTTTTTTTTTTTTTTTAATGTATTGAGCTAAAGAGAGTTTTTTTTTTTTTTTTTTTTTTTTTTTTTTTTTTTTGTGAGAGAGAGAGAGAGAGAGAGAGAGAGAGAGAGTTAGCTTAGCCTATTACATATATGTTTTTTTATTTAGGGATAATTACACTTTACCTACCTATGGTTTGCCTCTAATTCGATGTGCCTACTCGTGGTTTCAATTTTGACACTTTGTCCACCTGTGATTCTCACCGTTACTGTGTCATAACCCACCTCTCCACTTTCCGTTACTCTAACACAGAAAATGTAAAAAACAAAACCCCAAACGGATCAAAACACTCCTCACATGAAGAACATACACAAATATGAAGAACATACACAAACATGGATTGATCCAATCTGGACTGACTGGTTGTATCAATGCTTTGCAAAAGCAAAAGGGTCCCAACAAATAAGAGTTACACTTTACACGAAGAAATAAAGCCAGAAAAGAAAAGAGAAGAATAAACTAATTACAGCCAAGCAGAACCCAAACCACAACATCCAAAAATCAAACACCTTACCCACACAAATCCATAGCCAAACTCCAAAAATCTACCAAGAACAAACCACAACCTCAGTAAAAACCCAAACACCTTAATTGCATAAACCCACAGGCCACAGCCAAGCAGGACCCACAAAACAAAAGCCCACCAAGCCCATCTCTTCCAAAAAATACAGAACCCCATTCAAACTCAAACGCCTTGCCCAGGTTACAAAGCACAAAGGCCGAACCCACCAAGCCAAGACCCATGACACCATAGCCATAGCTGAATCAACTTCTCTCCATTAGCCATCGGTGTTGCCTAACCGCATAGAAGGACAGTCGCAAGGAGCATTTCTATTGTTGTCATCGTACATCTTTGTGGTGAACTACTGCGAGATTCAGCCACTAAGAGCGGACATAATCGAGCAGAGCCGTGGACAGCTTGGGATTTGACTTAGGAGAGAGCGAAGATGAGAGTTTCGATGAGAGTTAGGCTGAAACGGTATTGCTTGATTTGATTTGTATTAGTTTTCTAGGTGTATGTTCTTCATGTGAGGAGTGTTTTGATCCGTTTAGGGTTTTGTTTTTTACATTTTTTGTGTTAGAGTAACAGAAAGTGGAGAGGTGGGTTACAGCATAGTAATGGTGATAATCATAGGTGGGCAAAGTGTCAAAATTGAAACCATGGGTAGGCACATCGAATTAGAGGCAAACCACAGGCGGACAAAGTGTAATTATCCATTTTATTTATTTACTTCGATATATATATATATATACTATTTGAGTAGCTTTTACATTATGTATGGAGTTTAGAGTTTAGAGTTTAGATTCTCTACCCATTTATTTTGATTTCATTGAGCTAAATTATTATATTTTAAATACTAATTTAATTTGTATATCTTTATTTTGGCATTTGTAAACAACAAAAAATAGAATGGTCACTTAATGATATTATATGCTACGTGATGATGATTTGGAGTTTAATTCTTATTGAGGCAATTCCAAAACTTTTTTTTACATGGTGAATGAAATGATGAAAGTTATTATTTATGAATCAATTTGAAATGTTTTATATATTAATACTTGAATAGGTTTTATCTGTTTATGTATGAACAAAGTTTTTGAAATATGTGGAACTTATTTCATTCACCATGTATGAACATGATTTTTTATGTATGATGTATGGTTGTTGTATGGATAATTAGACTTTTTCTCTTATGAAAACTTGATAGATGGACGATTGGACATTTAACAGGTTGCTAGTTAAATAATTAAAGTTTAAGCTTGCGCATGTAATTGGACAAACTTGCTAAATAAATAGAAGTTTTGAACATGTTGATGTATAGATGGCTTGAAAGCACCTAATTTTTTTAAAAAATATCTTTTAATTTTTCAAACCAATTACACTGCATCGCTATAAGTTGGAAAATTGACCCTTGGCGATGTGCATTGGTTCCGATTATGGGGAAACTAATACTTATCGGTTTGATTACAAATTTGGAAAAACAACCAATTTAACCGAACCATGCACACCTCTTTGTCATAGACTTTGGCACTATAATAAATAGATACCCTTAACTTTATGTTTTGTTAATTTAGTGCATAAACTTTGATATTGTAACAGTAAGACCTGCTTAACTTTTTAAATTTTTTTATCCAATTTGACCTCTTTCAGCACCAAATCATTATTTGTTATTGTACAACAGTTTATCTACTAAATTGGTTAGGATAAAAAAATTCTTCCAAAAAAATGTCAAGTTTAGTTATGTCCAAAATGTTTAGGCCCACCCAATTTTGCCTCAACGAACTCGGGCGAATGCAACTTTGAGTTGTGTGACTCACTACTATGCTCCTGAATAATGAAAAACCACACAAAATAAAAATAGCCCGCCTTTCACAATAAATTCAAACGCGCACAGAGAGAGAGAGAGAGAGAGATGTTAAAGAACAAAGCGAAATTGAAGTCGATACATCCATCACCCTAGGTATACTAACCCTGCATATAGAGAGGAAGCTTCGATATGCGATCACAAAATTCAATGATGTTCAATAATTCGATCTAACAAAGACAAACACTTGCAATTCAAAGGTTGCGATCAAGGATATTTCCTGTACAGGAGTTGTGAGATTTGTCAGTTCACATGGAGAATGGCTAAGTGGCCTTGGTCTCGAATACAGGGGGAAAATTGCTCTTAATTTTGAGACAAATGAGTGGGGGACAAGATCTTCGCATGGCTCATTGTATTGGTTTTTTTTTTTTTAATAACAAAAATAAAAAACTAAAATGAGGCTTTTTACTGAAATTATTTGAGCATAATCATTTTAGAGCTCCTAACTTTAATGTTAGCAAATTATAATACGATTTGCTAAAAAAAAAAAGATATTATGAAATGATTTGCCAACTTATAATCAAATGAAAAGCTGCAATCTCATTAGGTATACCTCGTGTGTTTGTATCTCCCTATAAGTTCCCTCCAACTTGTAATATATCAAGTTAATTGATCAAAGATCAATAATTATCCCATTGTTTAAATTTCAAAATTTTTGCATTTAAAAATTGTACACAAAACATAAGTTTTTGATAGAATAGTAAATGATAAATAATTAACTTGAACTATAGTGTGCATGTTAAGAAAAAATAAAACGTGTAATCCAAATATTAATCCTAAAAAAAATTAATAAATGGTATAAAAAATATTGGTTTATTCAATTTGTAATTTTTATATAAAAAAAATTCATAATAATAAGGCTTTAAATAATAGAAGCACGTCACATGATCTGATAATATTATATCGACCTAATATATGTATGGCCTTAACCACCGAAGAAAAGAGGAAAAAAAAAAATCAATAGAGGGCAAGTTTCCCCTAACCCAATAAAAATGCTCAAATTTCCACGTGGGATTGTTCAAGTAGGGCTATAAATGAATTTTGTTGCTTATGAATAGGTTGAACTCAGCTCAGGAAGAAAGTCATTTATGTTCATTTATTTAGTAGGAGAGGAATTGCTGTAGACTTTATAGGAATAAGCATACTCAACTTCTAACGTAGCTTATGCACTTATGAGATCAACATTCAACCCCCTCTTTATCAATATTAAACAAAACCCACAAGGGACCTTTTAAAGGTTTTATTTTCCTTCATTTTTTTTTAATTAGTAATTAAGGAGAAAGAGATAAGTAGATGAAAACTTGATAGGCATAAGCCCCAAGTTCACACCAAAATGAGTACTCAACTCTTAAGGTATCTTAGGCACTTAATAAAAGCCTACTTTAGCCTCTTAGCAATATGGGACAAACTCACAAAATTGTGTATACAACCAATCCCTAATTGAAAGCAACTGCGACTAAAAAAATGGAGCCTTCTTCCTATCCTCCTTCATAAATCATGGCTCGATGCCCTTGTAAAGAAGAGGCTGCAAGAATTCTGCTCAAACAATCACTAAAGTGATCAGCTTTTTTCTCTCCTGTATAATAATTTTTTTAAAATCCAAGGCCCAAGAATGTTGGGCCGGGCCATTAGCTATTTGTTTATTTAGGACCCAAAGGACCCCTTTATTCTAAATTCAAAAAAGCCCAGCCCGACCTGCACTTATTTAAACATCCATATCCAGCCGAAAAAAAATCCAACGGCTCTCTCCCTTTCTTTTTCTTTGTTTTTTTTCTTCTCTCTTTTCTCTGTCTCTGTCTCTCTCTGCGTTTTGAAAATTGAAACCCAGAAAACCGATGTGGCCGCGGCGCCGAAGCGCCCAAACCCTCCTTCTAAGACCGTTGAAATTGCCCTAAAAGCAAAACCCCTCGTTCTAAACGTGAACTTCACTGCCGCGCTCAGTCTTCTCTTCCTGCTCCTAGGGTTTTGCATCTGCACCAATGGTAAACACCGCATCTCTCTCTCTCTATATATATATTTATATATCTTTTCTCCATCTCTGTATCTATATGTGTCTGATGTTTAGAATCTGCGTGTTTTGAAAATGGGCAATAGGGAAAGAGAACCCACACACTGTGTCTGTGTGTGAGGTGTGGCCGCCGCAGTTTCCATCTTCACAAGAGTTCGCTGCTCTCTTGGTTGATTTGTCTATATCATATGTTTCTGAATGTGTTGCTGATTTTTGCTTCTGGGTTTACTTCTGTTTCAGTTATTAGGAACTGGGTTGTTTTGGGGTCTGTGTTTGTCTATTTGTTATGGGTTATTGAGTTCTTGTATTGGGTTTTTGTTTCAGACTTTGTATGGATATTGGGTTCATGATCTGCACCTTCTGTTTGTAAAAGGGTTACTTAGATTTTTAGGGTATTGGCTTTTTGAATCTCTGAGAATATAGATGTTGAAAACTTGAGAATGTTTGAATTGGCTTTTTTTTTTTTGGGGTTTCTAATGCTGTTTCCTTTGTTATTGTCTTATGAAACAGGTTGCAATCTGAATTGATGGCCTTAATGGTAAGAACCTTGTGACTTACCTTTTTTTTTTTTTTTTTGGACTGTTGGTTTTACACTTCGCTGCGTCAGTAAAATTTCCTATCAAAGTTTGGGAATTTGACTTTTCATTGTATTATGGTCCATCTGTTTGATTGTCAAATACTGTATTTGTTTGGGTTTGTGACTAAGAAATAGGTCCCCCCCTCTCTCCTTTAATTTAACTTGCCCACTCCTATGCGTCTTCACATTCTCTCCAGAATTTTGCATAATTTCTTTTTCTCTTTTTGAGTTTTGGGTTGCAGGGAATAATGAGGATTCCAATTCCTCAAAGTTGGCGATTGCTTTTCTGGTGGCGATTTCTTAAGCCACCCTCATGGACCATTATAAAAATTGGAATTTTATAATTATTTTCTGTAGGAATTGTCACTTTACACATAATCGATTGCTTTGGTAAAAAAATTCATTTTTTTAACTGTGTTTTTGTTAATTGTGGGAAATAATATAGTTATTGCAGATCATTAATTGATTAAGCGTACATTAAAAAGCAAAGTCCAAATTTTGCTTTCACCTCTTTGGAGTTGAACACCCTACATTTGTAATTAATTGAATTTGAATTACAATGTTTGGGATTGTTGGTTTTACATTGCAATCCTTCAATGCTTTATTGCATCTGTAAATTTTCCTATCAAAGTTCATTGTATTGTGGTCCATTTGTTTGATTTACAAGTTGTCTTTTTGTTTGTGTTTGTGACTGATCTGACACTGTATACTTTTTTTTTTCCTACTCTATGTTTCTTTGGTCTACATATGGGTATCTATTGTTCAAACCATGCGTTGCCAGAATTGGGGTCAATGGTTCATGAGCCGTAGCCACAACCTCTCCTGAACATATACATCACTATTTGGAAGCCAAATTTGATTCAATTTGCGGAGCTAAATTTCAGTTTCAATTGATTATTAGTACTATATACGTATATATTACATCTTGATGTTGTTTTAATAGATTGCATTAGATTACAGTTGTCTACAAGTTTGCTGTGAGTCCTAAACTCTTCAGTGTTTTCTATTTTTTATTATTGCTCATATCATGTTTTCAGTGAAATTTCTTTTAGAAACAAACAGAATTTTAGCATGCTATTGTGGCTAATGGCAGTTAGAACTTCTTGATAAAATCATGTATGCATGCACTAATTTCATTTGGCTTTTTTTCATTGATAAAGTGGGCTACTTCTACCATTACATCTGCTACATCTTGCTATTTTTCCTAAGAACAATTGTTATATATATATTTTATTAAATGAACATCTATTTGTTTCAAGTAAAAATTATTCTTGGGAAAAAATGTCAACAAAAACTTATTTCTCTTAGTAGGTTAAATTACTTACTTTCAACAAAAAAAAATTGTCAATAACTTGCTTTGTTGGGTTAATTACTTTGTTGTTCTAATTGGCTTTTTATTTATTTATTTACTTATTTTTAGTGAGCAAATTGGTCTCTACTATTGTTGCTGTAGTTGGTTGCATACACTTTCATTCATAAGAGGGCTTATTTTGTTTAAAATTAATTTTTCCTCTTCTTTATTAGTTGGAAATTTTATATTTGGTTTTGTTATGAAGGTGTTTACTTCTTTACTAACTTGCTGAGCTAGCTTATCTTCCAGACATTACAGAGGTCAGTGTTTTAATATTTTAAGATTCCTCTCTTTGTAATTTTCTCTTTTCAATCTATGCTTGGAAGAACAAGTCAAAATCAGTAACCTTTGCAATGGGACCCTCAAAATGTTTGACAAAATGCTTAAGTATGTCCAGCACATCATGAAGCCCCTTTTCTATTAGTTTAAAAATCTGCTTAGTATATTGTGGTATTAAGTGCTTTTTGCTGATGTCTCTTGTACTATAGATTGCTGCCAAGCAAAGTGGTTCATGGGTAGATGTTCTCAATCTTAGTCAGGTCTATGTTTCCATGTGTTTGATGAAATGCCTATAAGAAAGATTAAAAAGAACAAGTAGTGGAAAATGTTGATTCAAGAATCCTTACTATTATGTTCCTAAATCTTTATTGAATTTATTGCAACAATGAAGGTAGTAAAAGGATTGATTCTGGGTATGGTTATCAAGTCATCTCAATAAAATATTGTAGCCTCACCATAGATTATATGCTTTGAACATGGCTGTTCTATCAAATGCTAGAAAGTGTGACCTGTATATGGTTGTAGTGGCAAAACAACACCATTTTTGCTTTCTCTTCTCCCTGGCATGAGTTTGGCTTTTGGATTTAACATATTTGTCTTGATTTGCATCATAATTTATTAGGTTAGCACTTTTGTATATCTGTTTTTGTGCTTTACTCTATTTATACCTCCTGTGTCCTGAGTAGCTTCCTTTCTTCTTCTGATAATGAAATATTTTCAACCAAAAAAAAAAAAAAAAAAAATGTAAACTTGGATTCTTGCTGATTGATTTCCTATATAAGGCAGCAAAGGAGAACTGTGCTGTTGAAGGAAAATTGATTTATCTTATATTTGTTGGATTGTTGGATTCGAATGACATGATAGTTCTTCTAATTCTTGTTTCCCAACTTTTGCAATTCTTAGTTTGATCTTTGGTATTCATTGGGTTATGCCAGGATCAGTGGCGGGTTTGTTATCTTGTTGGCATCAGTGGCTTGGGAAACATAATTCGGAGGTTTGGAATTTGGTTCCAGGGTGCTTAATGTGGATTGTGTGGTTGGAACGAAATCGTCGTTCTTTTGAGGATAATGAGAAGACGTTGGATGAGTTAAAGGTTTTATGCCAACGTAGTCTTTTGGAGTGGTCTTCTTGTTGGGGTTTTACTGATTGTTCTTCTCTCTCTGAGTTTATGTTTTCCCTTAGCTTAGTTTCCTGATTTCTTGTTTTGCTATGCTGTTTGTTCTTTTTTTCTTGTTGTTCATCATCATGAACAACTTCTACTTTTCTTGTTTTTTCTCATTAATAATATTTTTCTGATTACCTATCCAAAAAAAAGAAAAAAGAATGGAAGCCGCTTAAGTGATTTGGTGATATGCTCTCTTTTCCTTCTGTTTTTGTTACTCTCTCTTGCAATCATAAGAGTACTTAAGTTCTTTTTTTTTTTTTTTCCTGATATTCACAAAAGATATGCTTCCTTATAAGCTGCTGGGTGCCGATGTTTGTTTTGTAAGGAAAATCTTTGATTGTTTTATTTTTGATATACTCACAAGAGGGGAATTTGTGATTTAGAGTTTGCAACACAGTTTGTGCTGTGTTGATTGCAACAATAAGAAAAATCTTCCCCTTCTCTTGATTTCACTTTTTGCTTTTGAATTTTTCTTTCAACACACTGTTCAATTTGACATGACTGTTTCTTGTTCAAATAATTTTTATAGATCAAAGGCTGTTATTCAAGGTATTTGTTGCAGCAATGTTGGCTTCTGTAAATCAGTATATGCTCTCCTTTTCTTCTGTTTTTGTTACTGTCTCTTGCAATTATAAGAGTACTTAAGTTGTTTTTTTTTTCCCCCCTAATATTCACAAAAAATATGCTTCCTTATAAGCTGCTCGGTGCCGATGTTTTTTTTGTGAGGACAATCTTTGATCGCTTTATTGTTGATATACTTACAAGAGGGGAATTTGTGATTTGGAATTCACAACACAGTTTGTGCTGTGTTGACTGCAACAATAAGAAAAATCTTCCCCTTCTCTTGATTTCACTTTTTGATTTTGAATTTTTCTTTCAACACACTGTTCAATTTGACATGACTGTTTCTTCTTCAAATAATTTTTATAGATCAAAGGCTGTTATTCAAGGCATTTGTTGCAGCAATGTTGGCTTCTGTAAATCAGTATATGCTCTCTTTTTCTTCTGTTTTTGTTACTCTCTCTTGCAATTATAAGAGTACTTAAGTTCTTGTTTTTTTTTTTTTTTCCCCTAATATTCACAAAAAATATGCTTCCTTATAAGCTGCTGGGTGCCGATGTTTTTTTTGTAAGGACAATCTTTGATCACTTTATTGTTGATATACTTACAAGAGGGGAATTTGTGATTTGGAATTCACAACACAGTTTGTGCTGTGTTGACTGCAACAATAAGAAAAATCTTCCCCTTCTCTTGATTTCACTTTTTTATTTTGAATTTTTCTTTCAACACACTGTTCAATTTGACATGACTGTTTCTTGTTCAAATAATTTTTATAGATCAAAGACTGTTATTCAAGGCATTTGTTGCAGCAATGTTGACTTCTCTAAATCAGTTTGATTTTGTTCTTTAGGACCACAAAGTCATAAACTTTCCTTTGTCTTTTTTGTCAAGTGGCTCATGATTTTAAGTTTACTTAGTAAATTAAATTTGTGCTTCTATTTTGTTTATTTCAGGCTGCACTTGAACTAATTCCAATCCTCTTAGCGTGTTTTTAACTAGCTAATTTTAAAGGAGTACGATGCAGAAAACATGGCTTATCATGATTTGCGTGTAAGTTTTTAATATTATTTACTGTTCCCTTAAACATGATAGTATCCTTTGTTCAATTTATTTTATGGATTTTGTTGCTCGTCAGTTTTTTTTTAGGTATCTATGTTGTTGCAAAGTTGATGTTTCTAAATCAATTTGGTTCTCACTTGCTAGTTATTCTGTGTTCAAGAATTTTAAAATTCACTTTGTACATGAAAATTAGTGCTTGCGTTGTGTGTAATTTAGGCTGCATTTGCCTTAATAAACTCCTGCAGTGCGTGTCATGATGTGTCATAGTATGCATTCTTAGGCAAAATTGTTGTTGAGTTGGGGGGTTGCCATTCTTCATCACTTGGATTTTTAAAAATGGTTAGTGATGCTTATACTTTGATTTTGTGATTTTCGCCCTTACTAGTTCTCTTTATTTGTTAGCGGGAATGAAATTGGGTTTTTGCGTCTAGTCTGGCCCTTTGATTTACTAATCTATTTAAATTTTGTTCCTTTTTCAAGGTTTTTGAGCAAGGTTTGATCTTATTAAATTAAAAAAGTTTTTGAGGAAGGTTTACTTCTTCAGGTTTAGATATTAATTTCTGGGTTTCAATGTCATTTAATTACTGTTTTATTTTATATCTAGCTGCTATTGTTTCTTTTTTTTCTTTCTCTTTTTTAGTTTTCTTTGTTTGCATGTTATATTATTTATTTGGAGTCTGATATTTGAATTCATGTTTGTTTTATGAAATTTTAACTTTATATTAGCATTATTTATTTCTGGAGCCTAATTGGTTTATTTTTGCATATAATTTTACACATAAAAGCATTTAGCAAAACTTGCTCCACTCAACCGAACTCTTACATCCTCTGCTGGGTCTCTCTCTCTCTCTATTCTAATTCATACTCAAACTGAGGAATATAGCAGCAAGGTATGATTTTGAATTCTGGGTTCTATAATTTATTTTGAGAATTGGAAGGTTTCATCTCAATTGAGACATATCAACTACTTTCTTATTTCTTAAAAAACAAAAAAAATCATGTGCTTTCTTATGATATAAAAGCCATGGAAGGGTTGGGTTTTTGGCTCTCCACTATTCATGGATTCATTTGCTTAGTTATACTCTTTGGTTTGTTTGTTATTATTTTTTTAAAGTGGAAAGTAAAAAGTTTTGATTTTGCTGAGTTGAATATTAAATTTAATTGACTAATGAATCAATTAATATTTTTCTTTGTTTAAACGTGACTAAAGTTTTCATTAAAAATGTCATCAATTTTTGACAATTTCTAAGTTATTCTTTATGGTGGTGCTATTTTATCAATTGTTTGTAGTTCTAGCCGTTGAGCTTGCGCGGCATGAAAGATTAGGGCTGAGAAAGCTGGGTACTTTTAACCCAATTTTGTTGGGTAAATAATTGTGGAGATTTGGGGAGGAAAGAAATCACCTTTGGAAGTGAGTTTCTTGAATAAAGTATGGGGAGGTTAGGGACAATTCACATTTGATTTAGCAACAATTACTTTTTGTTGCAACCTTTGGAGAAACAAAATGGTAGAATGGGATAGATTTGCCGGGCATCTGACTTTTGTTTTTATGGGGAGGTTAGGGACGATTCACATTTGATTTAGCAACAATTACTTTTTGTTGCAACCTTTGGAGAAACAAAAAGGTAGGATGGGATAGATTTGCAGGGCATTTGACTTTTGTTTTTAGGGATTGTAGAAGAATAAGATTGTGAAAATTGATTGGGAGACTATATGCAACTAAAGCATGATTTTATATCAGTAGGTTACCTATTTGGATGAGCTCGCATTTTTCTGATTCTTTTACTTGCAGATTGATGTTGGCAATGACACTGCTTTTGGTATTTTGCTCATTAAATCTGATGCCCAATATCAACCCATCTTAGTAATTCTATTCATGATTCTCACGGTGTTAAAAGTAGGAAAGTGAGATACTTTTGTTATTTTTATTCTCCCCATAGGACAGAACATTCAAAGCCTTTTTAGAATTATGATGAATGAATTGTATATTTAGAATGTGAGGAGAGACCTCTGTGTGGCCTGTTGATGATAGAGATAGTTATGTAAGTCAGTAAGGAGTATAGTTGGCCCATTTGGTTGGTGATGAAATCTAGGGAATGTTTGGTTTTATGACTATGACGTTGATTCTGCTATCAATTCATCATAGCTTTCATGATGTTTGATAATTTTATCTTATTTTATATTATTTGGGTTTCTTTGTGAATTGGTATTTGGTAGTTGATTTCATGCTTTAATTTTCTGATTTGTTAAAGCTCTATTTGAAAAAAAGGGTTCAATTATGCCTTTGCTGTTTCTATCTTTTTGTAAATCTTGATGACATTTTGTAATCGAAACCTTCATTAGAGAATGTTATTCATGCTGTTGATTTTGTTTTCTTTTTAAGGAAGAGGGATGCAAATAAGGTGCTTGATGAAGTGCTAAACAGGAAGTACACAGGTGCGTTTTTCACTAACCAAACCAACCACACTGAATTTATATAAGAAATGGGAAAATTCTGCAATTGTTTTTGGGGTTTCTTTAGCTGCAAATGCTCTTGAGCATTTGGAGCGGGCAACTACTAATAAAGAGGTTGAACATGACCCAGATTCTCCAAGTGAGTGCCTAATTGTGCTTTCCATATTCTTGAAGAGATTTATATTCTAGACAAGGTTTTAAGAGCATGATTTGTTTCCAATATAATTTCTAGGCCGAAAGGATTCTAATCATTTTGTCAAAGTACTACCTTCTTTGGTCCTTTATCTACCTTTTTTGAAAATGTCTTTTGCTGAGAAAAATTTACTCACTAGTCGCTTCTATGAAGTTCAAGCTCTAAGTTGGAAAATATACTCACTAATCTCTTATATGAAAAATACAAGCTTGAACTTTCCAATTTTTTGTTTACACAGTTATATATGCAATTCTTTCCCCTCTTCCACAATTAGGTGAAGATCAGGGGGCACTGGAATTCCCAACAGGAAACCTTTCACTGTGGCACACAAATCTTTTGTGAAGCGCCCTCTCAAACGTTCCCACTCCCAACCCCTCAAGCAGAGAAATTTCAAGATACCAGCTGACCAAGTTAAAGTGAACAGCCCCTAGGACTAGTTTCCCTGCTATATGCCAAAATAATTTAGTGACTCCCTACCTCTTATTTGATCTTTTGATTGGCATGTCCATTCGAATATAAAAAATGCTGATGGTATGCTTCTATATATATAAGCTTTTAAAAAAAAAAAAAATTATTATTCTATTTTAGAAAGTTTTCATGTTTATGACTCGGAATTAAGGTCGTATAATTTTCAATTAGTCCAAACTGTTGGGATTTGGCTCTATCCTATCATATAATTTTTATTTATCTCATCCTCCTTTAGACTCTCTTCAACATGTGTCATAGGACTAAGACATGCTCATTTATTGTTCTGCATGAAAACAAAATAATGAAATAAGTAATAATGTTAAAGCTTTTTTCTTGATTCCTGCATTTTCCCCCCTGTAGGGTTTAATAGTGGTTGTATGTGGATGCTTTTTGTTGGGATTATTGCATGTTAAATTATCTTGCTAAGACTTACGGCTGACTTTTCTTGAGCTGGTTTTCCATTTCCTTTATACTTATTCTATTGTAGTTGATAGATGCTCCTTCACTCTTGATGAATTTGCTCAATCATTTCATGACAAGGTTAAATCGCATTTCTGATCCACCTTTACATATTCAATTTTTGTGTCTTACTTTATTATTTGAATAACATTTAAATTGCCTTTCGTTGGTGTCTTCTTTCTCTATGCATTCGTTTTAGGATTCCCTTTTACTTGGAAAAATTCATGTGGCCCTTCTCATGCTTCTTATACCTGATGTTGAAGCAGAACTTAGTAATGGATATTTTCCCCCACATTTGAGCATATCCTGCAATTTTCTTCTAGACTTCACACCTGGTGAGTATAAAACAATGCAGGTTGTTGTGGTCAGCAATTAACTGATTAACAATAACTTTGTTTTATGTGATTAACAATAACTTTGGTTTATGTTTGTAACTGTTTCGTACACTTATATCATCTTGGGAAAAGAAACAAATGATAATAGTGAAATGGACATGACTCCATGCAATGGATGGAAATGATTCGGGCCTACCTTTCCACTATTAGAATGTGAAAATGATTGAGCATCTATTACCTTTCAATGGTTAGATTTTATATAGGTCATGCATAATTAGACGTAGCTGTTGTGAGTAAGGGTTTTTTTAAATTGTAAGAAAAAAAACCACTCTTTAGAATTTTTTCACACATTCTTACTTGATGACACTTTTCTTGTTTGGTTCAAAGATGATCTTGCGGTTGAGGTTGTTTTCAAAATCATTATTGTAGATAAGTGTGAACCATCGTTGTAAACTTATAGAGCGTCACACTCTAAAAACATGATAAAGGGCCTAATGTTTCCACCTTTCTAAGAATATTCTTTATTAAGGGTTGGACTTGTATTTAGTGGCCAGTTCCACTAGATACGTTAAGATGTGGACACGTGTCCGTATCTTAGCGTGTCTAGTGGAATTGGACACTGACACAAGCCTTTCCCCTTTATAAATATGTATCCTAACTATTAGTAGCCCTTTCAAACACTATTTGAAGATCCATGTGCTCTTTGTTTTTTGATAGTTACAATTGGGGGGCGGGGGGGGGGGGGATTGAACTTCAGACATCTCTATTAGAAACACTAAGAGGTGCCAGTTGAGCTATTAGACTCTTGGCAAATCCATGTGCTCTTTGTAGGACATTGGTTTCTAAATAGATTATAATGATGCTTATAACTCTTTCCCAAAGTTCTACAAGGACAAAAGATTTTCTTAATGAATTTCTCTATGATGTTGATTTTGCAGATTTTGGAAGGTGGAGGTATTTTATGATGGTACAATGTGGAGTTTTGCTCAATTCTCAAGAGATTCTTTCTTAATTCTTTTATTAGAATAAAATTAAATGGAAGGTCTTCATACTTGTGTACTTTTATTGATGATTTTGGCAGGCTGAAAACCAAAAGGTTACTCTAGAGTTTTGGAAGAGAGCTCTAAACCATCTGACATGGACAGAAATACTGCGTTAAGTATTGGTTACTGCTAGTTTTGGTTCAAAGCAAGGTGCAATGTTCTAGGTGCAATGTGGAGGGAAACCCTTAACGAGGTATTCAAATTATTTTTTTTGATAGGAAACTGGAACTTTAAACATTAATTGAAATAGAATACATCGCTTGAGAGAGTGTGTTCTAGAAAACAAGGGCTCTCTTCAATCCAGGTAACATAATGCTCAACACCTTTAACATGTTTTGCTAACAAGTGAATTTTATTTTGCACATACTTAATACCATCTACATCAGTCTTAGTCTCCATCAAGAAGACTATACCAGGAGCTTCTTTTTGAATAACCTTTTGCAAGGTTTTAACTGTCCAAGGATTCTCAAGCCCTCTGCAGTTCTAGCTTAGAATACTCATTGCTCCTGGCGAGGTTGCTCAGCAACCTCTACCGACCTAACATGATTATCCCAGACACGACCAAGACCTTTCACGGTCTCCTCCAATCTCTTTTTTTTGCTCCAATCAAGGCTTGCTTTCCCCTTTTCAAGCATCGGTATTTTACACTTCAACTCCATAATTGTAGGATTTTCCTTTTTTTAAACCTCCACCCTCTCTTTTTCGACCCTAAGCCATGAGCCTTTTAATTCTTCACATGCCACCTTAGATGGCTTACTAAAGGAGTCATGCTGAGTCACAACTACACGGTTAGCCCCAGATTTCCCACTTAACTTCAAATTCTTCCCAGACTTACGTGGTTTATATGATCCCGTAGGGTTAGGAATTTTACCCACATCAAATCTGCCCCCATCCGAATCTATTCGAAGAGAAGGAAGTTGAGTTGAAATAAAACTCTAAGAAGGCAGAATATTATCACCAGTTTTTTCCTTTACATCCCTCTTTACGTCAGACACATTTGGTTGAGTTATGCTCTCACTACCCACCAAAATCGAAGGATTCAATACCATGCTACCATCTCCACTCCCTAACTATAGGCCACCCTCAATCCCCTTGTCAATATCCGTTAAAACCTCCTCAAAGTTAGGAGGTAGTGGGTTTTGAACTTTCAAATTTAAAGAAACTGCCATATCCAAATACTGATCAACAATGGGAAGAGAAACCAGCCCATCCACCGCCTGAGATGGACTCATCCCTGAACCAAAACCATCCCTAGCAACTGAACTAAGAGGGACCTTCTCCACCATAACCATCTGACGACCAGATTCAACCACAGGCATCTCAGTGTTAACCGTATGCATCCTAGGTGGTGGAACAGCCCCAACATCTTCAAGAGGTTGCCTCCTATCATATCCCTCAATCACCACCATAGCTTTACGTGATGGGTTGAACTAGACAACTCTAATCCAAGGACCAAACTGCTGTTGATCTAAGGGGAGAGAACCCTTGCTACAGATCCAAAGAGGACAGTCCCTATCCAAGTGAGAAAGACGACCGCATGTACCCTTTGTTAAGGGATCAAGTCACCCGTTGTTCTCTATCATTTCATCGATTGGCATATGTTACGCATCTCAGGTACAATTTGCCCTATTTTTCTCTTTCTCTTTTGGTTTAAACAATTTCACCCTCGTTTTTACACCCCCCCTATCCTGCCACTTATGACATTACTAGCGCAAGGGCTTTCTGAAATAATGCACTACCCAGATTTTGCAACTAGTCTAACAGCAAGTTGAGGTCATCTTGAGTTATTATATTCCCAGAGCAGACCTCTTGAGCAAGGCTTTGTGCTATGTCTAGCCATGTGTATTAATCACAAGGAATGGTGGAATCCTTGAAAAAGGACTCCAGGATGATAGAAGGTTTTAAGCGCAAACTATTCGCGGAATCAATAACATATATTCGGGAGACGTTCATATTTAAACAACACTCAACCTTCCTCCCCACAAGGCAAGATGATTTTTCTCCCTCTACATAAAGGTTGAGTTGTATCAACAACTCTCACCCTTATAAAGTTACTTCCCTTCATCTTTGATTTATTTCGCAGCTTCACCACCAACCCCGTCATCTCGCCCGACTCCTCTGCTAACTCAAATGACATTTTTAGGAAAGGTAAGTTATGAATTTGCACCCAAAACTTGGTCGTGGTGAGATCAATATTTTCCAACTCTGAAACATGATCATACTAGTTGAAAAGAACCAAGTGTTTGTAAAAGGACCAAGGTTCACACCATAAAACCTTCTGAGCATCACTTTCCTCTTTGAAAACAAAGAGGAGAAAATGATCACTAACATCCTGAACGTGAAAGCCAATCTTCGTCTTCCGCAGAGGCCGGAAAGTTCTTGCCACAGCTTCAACATTAAGCACTCTTAGTAAAAAACTTGGCTACCAAAATAAATTCTTGTGGTATAACTTGTTTTCCCATGTCAAAATGTCTCTCCTCCTTCACAGATAAGGAGGGCTTATTCCAGCCCTCCGTAATAGCGTCCATACCTAAGCAAACCAAAGCTCTTAAGCCACAAATCACCAAAGTAGCAAATTCTTCAACGAAAGAAAATATCCTTTCCCTAAGAAAAGGAGAACAACATTCTACCACCCACGATACTTAGAAACCTAGTACTTGAGAGCAAGAAAACTTTGAGGTATTGAAATTATTAACTCTTAGTTTTGCATTTGATTTAAGTGTTTGTTTGGAAATATTTTATCTTGATTTTTGCCGAAAACTTTTTGTTGAAAGTACTGTAGATAAACAGTAAAAGTTAAATAAAATAAGTAGGTAACTCATGTGGAACCCATAAATAGTAGGAAAAATAAACAATAAGTTAGCTTATAACCCAAACGGGCACCTATTGGTGTGATAAAATCATAATTTCTTTTTAAATAAATTTCCCTATAAAAAAATAAATTATGTTTAGATGTTGTAGATGGTACCCCTTAATTGGGTTCTTGTCATTTGAATTTGATCACTAATGATAAATTAGATTATTTGTCATTTCAAAAGATTTGAACATGTGCAAAAAAGAAAAAATGAAACTACAGAACCACCATCCACTAGTCCCCATCTACTTCCAAGTCCACTCTCGAAAACCAATCCATTGATAGTTCTCCCAACATCGAGCAGAAGGAGAGCTTGGACTTTCTCTCGGATGAACTGTGAAGCTTTTGGAAGACTGAAATAATTAGAGCCGTACATGAAAGATTAGCAAAAATTGATCCATAAGGGAATATCAGATGGATTCGCAATGGAGAAATCGTGGATGCTTTGAGGCTCGATTCCCCCCTTCGAACAAGGCAAGAAATGGAAGACATTTTTAAGTATGTTTGGAAAAGACCATGGCCAAGTTACGAGGAGGCCGATAGAACCTCCATCTATCCCCGCATACGGGACCTTCTCGAAAAAAACAAAAGACCGGATATTTGATATTGATTTCATGAGGTAGAGGGACCTTCCACAATATAAAAGACTCCCATCAAACAGTGGCCTTGGATTATGGATGAGGAAGACTCCTAACGCAGTTGAGGGGCAGCTGACCGAAAGGAAAGCGGGTAGGCCGCCTGCTTATTATTGTGAAGGTGGCACTTAGAAAACCGGGGTGCCGCCCTAATTATTACAAAATGCGAGGTACTGATGCCAGACGAGCAGACCTCTAAGGATCCGATAAAC
The DNA here is from genome assembly GCA_023621385.1 of Quercus gilva. Taxonomy (NCBI): domain Eukaryota; kingdom Viridiplantae; phylum Streptophyta; class Magnoliopsida; order Fagales; family Fagaceae; genus Quercus; species Quercus gilva. The sequence continues at coordinate 60,423,385 of CM042477.1, forward strand.
AGGGTAGCCCCTAGTACGCTTGGGGTTGGATTGAATCTTTTTATCCGTCAGGAGAGGGGCCAAAGTAAGACAGTGAAAGAGAAAACACTTCACATAAAGAGTAGAACTTCTTTCACGTACTGAAAGGCAGGCCTTTTTCATGGTGATTTTTCTTTTTTCATTGCTTTGGAGAAGGGGAATGGTGAGGTGGGCCCCATCCACCAAATTACTTTACTGACTAGAATGAATCCCGGGCACAGGAACTGGTTTAACAAAAGGGGTCGAGAACTACATAGATCTGATACATTCTTCCCTTGGTCTGGGAGGTAGGTTATGTAGGAAGACAACTTTCCCCAGGTTGTTCCGATCCCAAATGGCCAAATAATCAATTAGTAGTATGCTGGAACTCTTTCTCTTAAGGCGTAGAGCGAACTGTTGGACTAGGAGTTGTGTTGTTTCATAAGAAGTTCCCCTTTAAATAGATGGTGAGAATCTGTTCTTGGTGGTAGGGCAGTAGGAAGTAGCCTTTTCTTTAGGCAGGGCTTTCTTGATAGCCAGAAGCTCTTCCTTCCATTAGTCATCTGGGTTTGTAGTTGCGTTGCAAGCAATTCTCTTTGTCAGGCATACACGATAGTGTCCCCCATTTTGTTTTGCTTTCGAGTGAGGTCCTTATTTCTTTTATGCAATTTCATTTCTTCTATAACAACAGGATGCTATTGCTTGCTGGCTACGAATCTCATTTCACGAAATGACTTTCCTTTCTTAGACTAAGTCTCTTACTCTTACTTGAGATCTTATCTCGTATTCTTTATAAGCTGTGTTATGAGTTCTAGCAAGCCTTAAGCTAGTTATAATTTATATTATAAAATACATCAAAGTGAGTACAGCAAGTCTTGAATCAGGTTTTTCCAAGGGTTGGAAGTTAGCTTTTCGTTTCTATTCCTTGGTCATCAAGATCAAGCAAGTAGGAAGGAGTGAGCCCCAAAAAGGTAAGCTTATAGGTACAAGGCTCGCTCCTTCCATTTTTATCTATCATATCCTAGATATACTGCACTCCCCCGTGATGGCTAACCTCCTTCTTTATTTCGGGGCTTGGTGTAGGGGCAATGGCTTTATAGGCGTAGAAACTTTTCTCCGGGTATTGTTTCTATTGCAAGCAAGGGGTTAGGCTTGAAGCTACTAGGCTATCAGGGATCCACGGCCTTTCTTCCATTTCTCAATATCAACTCCTGATTCTCGCTCCATTTATATCTATATTGATATAAACAAGTTTTTCGTTTCGCTCGTACGTTCAATTTAATCACTTCGTAACCTTTGCTTGATCACTGGACTGCTTTACCTTTTCTTTCAATTGGTCTTGTGTCACGTAAGCAAAACTCACTTGTTGGCTTACACAACTAGGCGTTAGGAGCGTAGAAGCGAGAGTGGGGTAAAACGAGAGTAATATACTTTACACGAGAGGTCAAGAGGTGGTGCCTGTATGGTTACCACCTAAAGCGGCTCTAGACTTTCCACCTAGGCATAAAAACGGTTATTGACAAAACTTAACGATTAAGCTTTGCATGGGAAGCTGCCACCTGTCTATAATAGGAACCGAGTTGCTAAAAGCAGGAGTTTCATCAGCATTGAGTTCTTGAGCCCATGGAATGGGGAGTGTTAGTGTTAGCATAATCCTCACCTAGAGCTCCCTCTTAGTACCCTTATTATCATAGGTGGACACAAGGCTCTTTGTTAGTGTTATTCTAGGAAGACCTCCGGTGGACAGTGAGCATATGTGGAATAGGTGAGGCCCTATCACTGTTGGTGGGGCATCACACCATCACTATATATATAAAGGGCATTTAGTAAATTTAGTTATTGTTTTAATACCCTGAACCAGATTCTCATGTTGTATTTGCTTTATGGTTTTATATATAAGTTGGATCTATGTAACTTTCTTCCTACCAGATAGATACTCCTTTCTTTTGTAAAAAAATTCCATACCATGCTGTTGTTGATTAGTCATAAAGTTAATTAAGCTATTTGTATCTTAGTGAGAAGAACATATATTTTGATGTTCTATGGTTCCATTAGACACTTTGTTCTTTGGATGATATATTTGTGATGTAGCCACCCTCTACCTTTAGGCCAGCCAACCAACCCCTCCCCTCTCTACTCTTAGGACTGTCAACCAGCCACCCTCTACTCTTAAGCCAAAACAACCAGCCACCATTTATGACCTCTTAGGGCAGCCAGCTAGCCCCTTATTTTAACTTCTCAGATCTGCCATATATTCTTATTAATTTCAGCTTTGACTTATGTTGTGATAGCCTACCTAGATGTAACTATGAGCTAGTTTATTTCCTAGTAGTTAAAGATTATAAATTGGCTTGTTATGTAAGAGTAGAAGCAGTTTTTTGATGTAAATTTAACTTTGTTTCAGACCTGGACAGAAAATCTGTTTCTCCAGTTATTTTCTCTGTAATTTCAGCTTTGATTCTTAATTTTAATGCAATTCCATTTCAGTTCTTAGTCAATTGATCTTGATTTCCTTCAATTTGCATATGAAAGAAAGCCTTAGTTTACAAATTCTACCAAATTACTTTCCGATCTTGGTCTGCGAAAGTTTGCGTCTTCCTCACTGATTTTTAAGGGCTTTCATCATTCCCTATAATGCTGTGAAATAGACATCATTGTTCATTAAATTTAAGGTAGTAGTTGTGAATAAGATGATATGTTGTTCTGTTGATTGAGGATGAATTTTCAATTTGTTCATTATGATAATATTTAATATCATTTTCATTGTCCTCACGTGTTTAGTTCTGTTTTTAGGTTCAATTTCAAAGAAATAAAAACTTATTGTGCCTTTTTGTTAGGCCATTAAAGGAATTATTTATTTATTTCTTTTCATATTATTTTTGCAGTTGTTGGTGTGTCCTGCACAACACGCAATTTGACTTTATCGTGGTTAGACCAGTCTTTCTCCAAATGCATTACCGGCAAAGGTTTTAATATTGTGTTTAAACTCTCTCTATTGTTTCCCCCAACATTCTGTCTCTGCAACTCTGCCCTGGTTATGAACGCTCTGCTGCAAGCATCATTTAAAATAGAAAACAGCAAACATTAGGGCTAGAGAGAGAAATCCAAGAGACTTTACCACTGTCATACCTTCGGAAACATTACCAGTAAAGTTTTTAATTTTGTTTTAAAAATTTGCTGATAAAATATGATCTAGGTTTTTGTATTTCAATTTAGGCTTAGTCACTCAGGTTTGGATATGCGTTTCTTTTTGGATATGTAGACTGATGCAGGTGGAGGTGTGCTTGCTCAGCCAAGGTGTGCTTCAACGGTAGGAGTGTCGGGTTGCACCGAGATTCTTCAGCATATGGTTTTCAGGTATAGTTATGACCGGAACAGTATTTTGGGCTCAAATAGGTTGTCGGGTGGGTTGGTTTTTGAAGATATAAGGTCGGTGACTCTCGAATTTGTGCCGCGACTGGTTGGACTTTCTTTCCCCGATCTTTTTTTGGAGTTTTTGCGTGCGGGGTCAATGGGTTTTGGAGTATCGGGTAAGGAGGCAAATTCCTCCTTTAGTAAGGAACTCTTAAGCTTTCCTAGGGAGGTCATGATTGTGGAGGATGTAGCTGATTTTTTTGTGGGCTCTGGTGCAGTAGAATTGTCGGATTGTTTACCTTTATAGATTATTGCTCCCAGTGCATCGACAAATTCGGTGGAGTTGGAGGTCACTGAGGTCTTGAGTATTGAGGCTAAGTTAGATGTTTCTGGGTGGGTGAAACACAGAATTCCTGGTTTCAGTAAATTGGTTGGGTTGTCAATGACCCGACATGAGAAGTTGTGCATTTCTCTTTTACAAAGGCTAGAAACTGAGATGGAGGCAGCCAATGTGTTACACCGGAAAGTAACAGGTAGCCAAAAAGTGGCTAAGTCCAAACATAAGGGACGTAGAGAGCTACGAAACTTGATCTCTTCGGTGAATTATGATGGGAGATAGAGGATTGGTTTTGTGCTGGTGTTAGTAGGTGGGGATATTTTTTTGGTAATGAAGATAAAAATGATTTCGTGGAATGTTAAAGGTTTAAATGATCCTCGGAAACGACTTGTGGTGAAAAATTTGTTGCGGGAATGGAAGTGTGATGTTGTTTGTTTACAAGAGACAAAAATTGCTAGAATGAATAGACAGCTGGTTTGTAGTCTATGGGGCTGTCCATATGTGGATTGGGCTGTTCTGGAGGCTGATCGGACAGTTGGTGTTATTTTGATTATGTGGGATAAAAGGGTCTTGGATAAGATGGAAGTTATGGTTGGTACATTCTCAGTTTCGGTTAAGTGGCAAGGGGTGGGAGATGTTTTTATATGGGCATGTTCAGGGATTTATGGCCCAAATGAGAATATTGAGAGGAGTCACATGTGGGATGAGTTGGTGGGTATTCAACAGTATTGGAGGATACCGTGGTGCTGCTTGGGAGATTTTAATATTGTTCGCTTTCCTAGCGAACGTAGGGGTGAGACTAGTTTGACACTGGCTATGGAAAAATTTTCTGAATTTATTGAGGATCTTAACTTGATTGACTTGCCTTTGGTAGGAGGTAGCTATACATGGTCAAGTGGTACTGATCAACTAGCGATGTCTAGGATTGATAGAGTTTTGGTCACTCCAGACTGGGAGGAACATTTCCCAGATGTTATTCAAAGGATTTTTCCTCGTCCTATCTCAGATCACAGTCCAATTCTCTTGGAGGCAGGGGGTATGGCAAGGGGGAAAAGTCCGTTCAGATTTGAAAACATGTGGTTGAAGACAGAGGGGTTTGTGGATAGGGTTCAGTCTTTGTGGAATCGGCATTCTTTTGTAGGTACACCTAGTTTTGTGCTTGCGAAAAAATTAAAGGCTCTGAAAGAGGACATTGTACAATGGAATCGTAGAGAGTTTGGTAATATAGAGCGTCAAAAGAAACAATTACTGGAGGAGTTGAAAAAATTAGATGCTAAGGAAGGGGATTTTGGTCTCACTGACAGGGAGAAAGGTCGTAAGGCATATTTGAGGTCCCAAGTGGAGCATCTTTTTTCCTTGGAGAAAATTTCCTGGAGACAAAAATCTAGGATGTTATATATCAAGAAAGGAGATAATAACACCAAGTTCTTCCATAGAATGGCTAACTCCCATAGAAGGTATAATCATCTGAGGACTTTGGAGGTGGATGGGGTGGTTTTTGAGGAGGAATCTGAGGTTACTAATCAGGTAGTCCAGTTTTATAAAAATTTGTACAAGGAGTCTGAGGGGTGGAGGCCTTTTGTGGAGGGTTTGGAGTTTGATCGTATTGGGGATATGGAGAGGGTTTGGCTTGAAAGGAAGTTTGAGAGAGAGGAGATACTTCAAGTCGTAAGTGAGTTGGAGGGGGATAACGCTCCAGGTCCGGATGGGTTTACTATGGCGTTTTATCATCATTGTTGGAGAGTAGTGGAGAAAGACGTGTTAGCGGTCTTTGAAGAGTTTTTTCAACATTGTAAGTTTGAAAAATCTCTCAATGCTACCTTCATTGCTTTAATTCCTAAAAAGAATGATGCCTCTAATATTAGAGATTTCCGGCCTATTAGCTTGGTGGGGAGTGTGTATAAAATTTTGGCTAAGGTTTTAGCAAATCGTTTGAGAGTGGTTTTAGATCAGTTGATCTCTGAGACTCAGAATAGCTTTGTGGGTGGGAGACAAATCCTTGACTCGGTTCTTATTGCGAATGAGTGTGTGGATAGCCGAGGGAAGAGTAGGGTTCCTGGAGTCATTTGTAAACTTGATATTGAGAAAGTTTACGATCATGTGAATTGGGAGGCTTTGCTGTATTTGTTAAATAGAATGGGCTTTGGATTGAAGTGGTGTAAGTGGATCCGTACTTGTATTTCCACAGTTCAGTTCTCTATTTTGATTAATGGGTTTCCAGCTGATTTTTTTCATAGTTCAAGGGGGTTAAGACAAGGGGTCCGCTATCTCCTATGTTGTTTTTGATTTTGATGGAGGTGTTTAGTAGGATGTTGAGAAGAGTGGAGGGAGCTGGCTTGATCCGTGGCTTTAAAGTTGAGGGTAGGAGGGGTGGTGGGGAATTTGTTTCACATCTATTGTTCGCAGACGATACTATCCTATTTTGTGATGCAGATGAGGAGCAAATTCTTCATATTCGGTTGTTGTTACTCAGTTTTCAGGCGGGTAACAGGTTTGAAAGTCAGTGTGCACAAAAGTGAAATGGTTCCAATAGGGGAGGTTGATGATGTGTATGCTCTAGCGGAAATTTTGGGCTGTAGAGTTGGAACTTTGCCAATGTCTTATCTTGGCATGCCGTTGGGGGTTTCACATAACTTCCCTTTAATTTGGAATCCTATTTTGGAAAAAATTGAGCGGAAATTAGCTGGGTGGAAGAAGTTGTATTTGTCTAAGGGGGGTCGATTGATGTTACTCAAAAGTACGTTATTTAGTCTTCCTACCTATTTTCTATCTCTATTCACCATTCCTACTTATGTGGCTAATAAGATTGAAAAGTTGCAAAAGGACTTTCTATGGGGTGATAGCAAGAATCATCTGGTAGGATGGGATAAAGTTTGTGCGCCTATAGCTAATGGTGGTTTGGGGATAAGGAAAATTACTACTTTCAATAAGGCGTTATTGGGGAAATGGTTGTGGCGGTTTGGGAAGGAAGAGAGTCGGTTATGGAGGAGGGTGATAGTGTCAAAATATGGGGAAGAATGGGGGGTATGGACCTCAAAGCTAGGTAGGGGAGTTCATGGGTGTGGTTTGTGGAGAGGTATTCGCATGGGATAGGAGGATTTTAGCAAGAATTGTCAGTTTGTTGTTGGGTTGGGAAATAGAGTGAGATTTTGGCAGGATGGGTGGTATGGGGATCAACCTTTCCAAATGGCTTTCTCAAGGTTGTATGGAATTGCCATTGATAAGGAGGCATATGTAGAAGCTTCTTTGTCAAGGTAGGGGGCAAAGGATAGAAGAATTTGGAATGTTCGTTTTATTCGAGAATTTAATGATTGGGAGATGGATGAAGGGCTTCATTTTCTTCGTATATTGGGAGGTAATACTCCTCTGTTAGAGACCGGATGAGATGGAAGTTGAAGCCTAATGGGGAGTTTGACATCCGGTCGTATTATAACAAATTGCAGGATTCTCCCTCAATTGTCTTTCCTTGGAAAGGAATATGGAGAGTAAAGGCTCCTAGGCGAGTTTCTTTTTTTGTTTGGTGTGTAGCTCGAAATAAGATTCTAACGGGTGATAACTTGAGAAGATTGAGGGGATTGGATTTTGCAGACTGGTGCATTATGTGCCGGCATTGTGGAGAGACGGTAGACCACTTACTTCTTCATTGTGAGATGGCTTATCGGTTGTGGAGATTTGTCTTAATAACTTTTGATTTGTCTTGGGTTCTGCCTAGATCGATCCTAGATTTGCTTTTTGGCTGGTGGAATTTGTTGGGGAAGCATTTGTCTCAGATTTGGAACTTAGTTCCGTTGTGCATCTTATGGTGTATTTGGAAGGAACGGAATCGGAGGACTTTTGAGGGTTTGGATAGTTCAGGTGTTCAGATGGTTGCCTCTTTTAGTGGGACTCTTTTTGATTGGTCTCGGGCATGGGGACTCACGACTAGTGATTCTCTCCCCTCTTTTCTTAGCTTTCTTTCTCTTTTGTAATTATTTTGTTGTTTGGTTTTCTTTTTTGTTTTTTCTATTTTCTTCTTCTTGTATTTTCTGGGTTTGCTCTATGTTTTTCATGCATAGAGTAGCCATTCGTATATATAACATTCTTACTTATAAAAAAAAAATAATGATCGTTTAAGGTTTAGGAAATTCCCATTTGTTTTTGGGTTCTAAATCTGCATATATTTATTTTATTTAATTTTATTTAATTTTTGTAACTAATTACTCCCCAAAAGCTTTAAAATCCCAACTCCTCTGTTTTGTCTCTGAAAAATCTCTAAACTGAGAACCCTATACCCCCACACACACAAATCTTCAATTGCTTATGTTTTGATTGACACTCTTTATTTTTGAATGATTTTAATTATTTTTACTTATGCTACGCGATTTTTGAATGTAGTTTTGTTAATCAAACTAGATGTATGGTTGTTTTAAGTGGAATCTTATAGTGGGTTGTATCTGAAATTATGATTTGTAGATGGGATTGTTGATTTTGATTGGCCCTTGATATGATTGTAATAGTTCTTACTAACACCGTTTGAATGTATAGTTTTTTTAATTAACGGGTCAGACATATGTCTATGGTGGATAATTGTGATAGTTCTTACACTGTTTGAATGTATAGTTTTGTTAATTAATTGGTCAGACATATGTCTATAGTGAATAATTGTAATAGTTCTTACTTACGCTGTTTGAATGTATAGTGGCATAAGAACTTTGATTAAAAGACTGCATCACCTACCTTTTGTTCTAACTTCCAAGGTTCCTCAATGCTCATTCGGTAATACAATTCCTAAAACTGTAGGTATGGTTCCCAATAAACTGGAAGTTACTGACTTTTACATTTTTTTCTTTGAAGGAAAGCTCTTTGCATGGGTAGCCAAGTAACTTTTGCTCCCTTTTTATATCTTTAATTAGATGAAATCTACTTCTATATTTTGGATTATTTCTCCCTTCGCTGTGCCATTTTATAATTTGAGTTTATTACCATGGCAAGTAGGCTTTTATATTTTTTGTTTCAAAATTGTTGTGCTCTATCATACCAGTGGAGAAAGGAATTGGGAAGAATGGGAAGTCGCTTCACTACAAAGGGAGCACATAGAATTATTCCCAATTTTATGATCCAAGTAGGTGATTTTACTCTTGGTGATGGCAGAGGTGGAGTTTCAATATTTGGTGTTTTGCTGATGAGAATTTTAAACTAAGGCACACTAGGTTAGGCATGTTAAATTCCAATTACCACAATTGTTTTTTCATTGTGAAATGTCTTTCAAAAATTTATAGTAATCAAATGTGTTTGATTGGGTTTTAAACTGAGGCACACTAGGTCATTGCTTGATCAAGCTGTTTTTTTCATTATTTATTTTATTTTATTTTATTTTATTTTTATTTTTACCAGCCTTCTATAATGAATGGTTAACATTGAGGAGAGAATGGGAAGTAGGAACCAGTTGGCCACCCTTCATCTTATTTAACACCTAATTTATCCCTAGGATACATTAAATACAATTATTTTAATTAGGTTTTAAATTAGAGAGCGGTGGTAGTTATACACTATTTATAGCAAATGCTTGAAATTGTGTTTTAAAAACATGATTTCTAGAATGTGTATGACAGAGTTATAATCAGCTTAAATTAAATGACATAACTTAGGGGTTTTAATTTGCGATTTTAATTTTATTATTAAAAAGAAAAAAGCCTTCTTGTCCAACAAGAAAGAATGGTCACAGAACAAAAAAGAAATCTCTCATTGGCTTTCTCTCTTCTTGGGTCTCTCTCTCTCTCTCTCTCTCTCTCTCTCTCAAAAAGACAACATGGGTGACAGTCAGTGCTCATTCTCTCTCTCCACTTTCAGGTTACTATACCATACTTTCAATGTTTTTTGTTTTCACTATTCATGTTTTTGTATACCTCTTCTTATTATTGTTGTTATTATTGAGTAGTCCTTCATGGAAGCTAGCACAAATTGAACATGCCTTGACTACCGTTGGATCAGGCCAAACCTCTCTTGGGAATATAGGTACTTTCTTTTATCATTGTTTTTTGATTACCCTTTTGAAAATTTTCTTGTATCTTCAACTTCATTGTAATGGGCCAAACCTCTCTTGGGATTAAAGGTTTCTTTTATCATTGTTTTTTGATTACCCATTTGAAAATTTTCATGCGACTTCAACTTCATTGTAATGGGTCATCTTGGTTTGCATTCATACACAAGTCTGACATGCCATCGTGGACAAATGTCACATTTTGGACCAGAACCATGAATGATTTATCCAATTGCTGCAAATTTTGATTTTTCAAATAAATTAATTCTTCCTCACTAATTACGAAATTGTGTGTGATAACTACAAATTTATGCTGTGGGTTTCTATATTCTGCTGCAAATTTGGGAGAAAAGTACACAGATTTGTGGTCAAAATCTAAACTTCTTTCTTCTTTATGAAGGAAAATGCTAAAGATATCACCATTATTGCTAAAAAATGCTTGTAAACTGACATGGCAAACAAATGTGATTGGTAAATGTGCCATTTCAACAACACAATAAATAATGTTTGAATTAATTTTTTGTGATTTTGGACACATTAGTTTGTAAGAATTATGTAGCAAAATTTGTAGTATTCCTAGCATCATGCCTCTATGAATATGAAGCTTAAAAATCATGGATATGCAGTAGTTTCCACATGATGGTCCTTGGTGTTGGGGAAATAATTTGATTTAATCCTTTAGCTAGTGATTATTTGTGTGTTATCTGCATGTATACCTGTAGATATTGATTAATGTGGTATGTGGATATTTTTATCTTAAATTTGTTTACTGATGATATATTTGTGTATTGCCGTTGCTAATGGTGTTATTATTGCGACTGAGAAGAAACATCCTTCTATCTTGGTTGATGAGGAATCTGTGAGTAACTCATTAAGTTTATAATCACTGGATTGAGGTTTTGTTGCTCCATATTTTTATTATTAGCTCTCTTGTATTGGTTTATGGTAGGTACTTATAGTGATGTAGTGTTTAGAGGCAGTGGCTTTTAGACATTTAACATGATATGTGAAATCTAATTCTAAAGTTTATTTGTCACTTCACAGGTTTAAACATCTCTTCTCTCTAAATATGTGAAGTATCTCTAATTTTCTAAAATGTTGTGGCTGCTTTGTTTCAAAGCCATTGTTTTCAATATTCAAATCACCTAACATTTTGGCTGCCAATTAATATGTGATTTTATTTTATCTCAGGTTCAAAAGACAGTCTCTCACATCAAATATTGGAGTTGTTTACAGGTTTGTCTTCTGTGTGTTTGTAAAGTAAAATTTTACTTATATGATTTGTTAAAGGGTATAGTTGCATTAAATCTTCTGGAAGTAGTTATAAATATAATGTCTCATGGCTTTCATATAACCCTACTTCTCATGTTTTTTGAGCAACAACTCATATAGCCTTTGATCTCTTGACATGGGCTTTGATTTAATAGCTTCAAATCAGAGTGCTAGTTGGTAATATTACCATTTGTTTCATGATATGGGAGCAGTGTAGAATGTGCCTTTGATGATGAGCGAAAACTTCATTTGTCAACTTAGTTAATCCAATCTCTTGTATTCTTTATATTTGTTGTGAGACTTATTGTTCTTAAAAAGGGTATTTAGTCTTGCCACAATTTCGTATTTGTTAACAGATTAGAGCTAGGTGATTAGTGAAAGGAGATAAAAACACCAAGCTAAAAAAAGGTTGTACCTAGTGCACAAAACTCACTTTTGTGGGTTTTGGATGAGGTCATAGTAGGCAGCATTACCTCCAAATGTTTTGGAGAGGCTGATTCCTAGACTCAAACCCACAACTTGTCACTTTTGTTGAAAGACACTAGTCATCACACCAACTACTTAGGAGTATTTTGGTGTGGTTTGGACTTTATAATTCCTTCCTATAAATCAGCAAACAATTTGATCTGGCTTTTTCTTGTAACATGGACGCGTTAAAAGGGTGAAGCACCTTTGTCAGCCAACCAACTAGACTTTTGTGGAAAAATACCCACCCGCTGGTTTGTTAAACAAAGATGGTAACATGCATTTAGTCAATAAGCAGATCTTTAACTTTAGGTTTTATGTAGGCTATACAGAGAGTGGAACAATAGAGCATTTGAAGGGTTAGAATGGTCCATGATGGGTTATAAGATGCTTTTACTTTATTCCTTATATGAATGGATGACTGCTTTATAATACGATTCAAGTTCTAATTTGTTCAAGTTTCTTGATGATTGTAATTTTCCTTGATTTGACCACCTGCATGTACTTGTGTGCAGGGTGATGTTTATATTTTTAAAGTTTTACTTATTCAAAAAAAAAAAAAAAAAAATTGATAAGTTTAGCTCCCAAACAAGCATCTTGACATTATTACTACTTCTACCTTAGTCTATGGAGTGATTTAATTTGGGCCTATTACTATATATCCTCTGTTTATTATTCAATTTCTCTTGCCTAATTTTAAAGTCTATGCAAAGTCTCTACAATGGTATGGAGTTTTGGTTCAAAAAATTAGGAAGTAGGCAAAACAATATTATAGATTGTATGAAGTATGTGATCTCCATTCCAATATTTTGCTCAGTTGTGGTATGATATATGTTTTATCATTTTGATGCAAGCTCTTATAAACTATTTTATCATTAGTCTATTCTTGTTAATCTACAGGGAACAGACTGATGATAAAGTAGTATTTTGCTTTTCAAGTATTAAATCTCTCATGCCTTTCATGAACGTACACAATTAGTCAATAATCTATGCAATGCACGAGAAAATTCGACAAATAAAATATTATTTATTTATTTATAAATATAGAATTTGATAATTATGGCATTTATTATGATTGTGTTTGCAAATAGAAATATTTATTCTATTATTTATAGAAAATATACTGTGGCAATATCTTGATGGAGGGTGTAAATATATGAGGTTTATAAGGAATCTTTATGGAATTCAAACTCATTTAAATATATATATATTTAGAAGAATGACAAAGAAAAATATGGGCTTTCAAAACTTGTGTCATCTATAGAAGAAATCAACAAAAGTCAAAGACTATGCTTTTATATACATTATATATTATATCTTATTTGGGTCATGATGATTTGTCATTAAGAGGTTTCTTGGACATAGTTACCATGGTTTTGGTTTCATTTATCCATTTGGTTGTATTTTTATCCTGGCCTCTATATACTTTGCCAAATCAATGAAACGGATTGGATTGGTGGATTGATTGAATTCCTTAACATGTATTCTACATTGCTTACAATTCTTTTCTATACTACAAAGATTATAACTTGTGTGAAAATGGCATGCTTGGAGGAACCAATTCCTGTTACGCAACTTGTATGGGAAACTGCATAGTTGTTATGCCAGAGTTCACTCAATCTGGGTAATCAAAATATCTTTAATATGATATCAACTGTGTTACAATTATTATTTGATTAGGTGTCTAGAAAAATTATTTGACTCCTATTAGGTCACTTGTACTCTTTAGCCAAGTGGTGGTTGGTAGCCAATGGTTGGCAACGGGCAAGCAATGATGGCCTGCCAGGAATCAGGTAGACCTTGTGATAGTTGGTGGCACTGATGGTTGGCAACTGGTGGCCAATGGGTGGTGGCAGGGGGAAGTGGTCGGTCATTGTCCTGGAGGGTGGAGGGGGGGGGGGGGGAGAAGTTGCAGCATTGAGGTGTTAGGTCACTTGTACTCTTTAGCCAAGTGGTGGTTGGTAGCCAATGGTTGGCAACGGGCAAGCAATGATGGCCTGCCAGGAATCAAGTAGACCTTGTGACAGTTGGTGGCACTGATGGTTGGCAACTGGTGAACAATGGGTGGTGGCAGAGGGAAGTGGTCGGTCATTGTCCTGCAGGGTGGAGGGGGGGGGGGGGGGGGGGAAGAAGTTGCAGCATTGAGGTGTTAAGAGGGATAAGGATGGTAGGGATAAATGCAAGAATGTTTACAATTTATAAATATTTATATAAAAAAAAGTGTAAATATTTGCTGTAACTTTCCGTTTGAGTAAAATTTTTAGACGCACCTAATCCCTTAAAACACAAAAACACTTTATGCCAAAAACAAATGAAACCTAGAGTTTTGTTGTTTTTTGGTTGGTAAGTAGTTATACATGCACTCGATGGTTCTTGAATCATGACCTCATGCTCCTTGCCATTATTGTTGGAAGCAGAAGTGCCATTTAAGCTAGAGCTCATTGGCTAGGACCTTAAAGATTTTGTGGTGCTTTGTTTGCTTAAAATGAAGCAAGTGACCCTGCCAAAGCATATTGTTAGGGACTGGATTTTTTTGGTGTTTCCTAGTATAGAGATTTATAAATTTAGCTTTTTCCAAACCAAAATATTTTGCATGTAGGTCAGAATTACATATTTTGAAAGGGAAAAAAAGGATGCAAGCTCTATGAATATAAATGCAAGCTTTATCTCAATTTGAGAAATTTAGTTATTAGATTGTCCTATCCCTGACTTTTTCATTATTTTATTTCAAGGCAACAACCAGTCTTGCTTTTGTTATGGGAATGGAACTATGGTTAATAAGCTTGACCATATTTTTCTAAGCATCAGAAAATGAGGGAAGCATGTTTATTATTTATCTATTTGTTTATAAGTTCAATACAATTGATTATTTCCTTTTCTTGCTAGTGGTGTAAGGCCCTTTGGAGTATCTCTGCTGGTTGCTAGGTTTGATGACTATGGACCACAATTATAACAAGTATTTGTTTTTTTGATATGCTTATTATAGTTACTAACTGGCTGCAATTTATGATTGCATTATCTAATGGGTTGCACCTTTGAACACGTTGGCATATAGAAACCTTCTTTACACCAAATTTATAAAATTCTTTTGTCTTTGTCTTGTCTTAATAGCAATAAACTTATAAATGAGTTTATGCTTGAATTGTTTAATGTTTTGTATTAAGCCTAATAGCTCACAAGCTTGTTCGTGAACAAATGTTTTTATTTGAGCTTGGTTTGTTGACTAGATAAGCCTAAAACTATGGTTCAAGCTTGGCTTATTTATAAACAAACAAACATGAACGAGTTTTTTATCGAGCTGAGTTCGAGTTGTTCATGTTCAGCTTGGTTCATTTATACAGCCAATGATGGATTTGTCAAAATTCACATTCAATAAAAAAAATAAAAAATTAAATGGAGTTGTAGCCTTAGTCTTCAATTAAGTTTGCTACCAAATTTTGTCCAAAGTTTAATTTTGTTAAGCCTAAAAAATTTAGGGTTGTCACCATGGTTGTCAAAATCGCGATCTGGATTGTAGGATCGCATGATTTTATAATCTCACCTCACCAAAATGTTTAGAATCGCACTAGGATCGTAAAAATGGTAGGATCGTATGTAAGATTGTGTAGGATCGTAGAGGATCCTATCGATTCTACCAATCCTACCAAAACATCAGTTTTTTTTTTTTTTTTTTTTTTTTTATAAATTTTTTTTTTATTAAGGGATAAATTTTTGGTTTTGATGAAACTTTAAGGGTTTTTATTTTTTTATTTTGTGATGGTATGACTTTTTATTTTTATTTTTTATAAAATTATGTTAGCCTAAGCAAATGCTTTCTAGTTTTTAGTTCACTTGTAATAAAAATGAAGGAATGCTTCATCATTTCTAAATGAAGAATTTATATTGGTTTTGCTACATTTTAAGCTATAATGTTGTTAAATTTGTTTGATCAATATACTAATTTGTATTATAATATTATTAAAATGTTTTTCTTATATATAATTTTATTAGTATGCTTGTATTTGTATATTGATTGATTAATTTTTTTGAGCACGCTTTGTAATTGGTATTGAGTGGTATAACTTGAATAGTTGAGTATGAAGTTGTATCTTGATCTCTTTTATAGCTCTAGTATACAAATATACAATGTCTACATAGATGATGAAATGGTTGATGATGATTAGGACGGT
The DNA here is from genome assembly GCA_023621385.1 of Quercus gilva. NCBI lineage: Eukaryota > Viridiplantae > Streptophyta > Magnoliopsida > Fagales > Fagaceae > Quercus > Quercus gilva. The sequence continues at coordinate 60,438,998 of CM042477.1, forward strand.
GATCATAAGAACCCTATAATGAGAATAATTAAATGTTCACTTTACCTTAATATTAATCTTACTTTTAGATTTCATATTTTAGTTTAGCTAGTTTCCATTTGATAACTGTGGGGCCAGAGAATTTGGCAGCTCCGGCCCATTCTACGCTAAGTTTAAGGCCCATGCCGAAGATAAGGATGTGTCCGAGGATGAGTCCATTCGCCAGTAATACCGTCGAGGACAACCACGTCCTCGGCTTGCACTGGTCATTATAAGGAAGAACAAAGTGTCTTCGGAGGTAAACTTTCACAGCTATCCAAGACAGAGGCAGGTACAACGAGTTGGTCATAGGAGCATGGTGGAGGAGCAATCTCAGTAGGAACTGTCACCTTCACATTAAATGCCCACAACTAACGTTCTGATCGCATTAAATAGAGAAGTGACCCCTAAACAGTGTCGCCTCAGCTGCTACCATCCACAGAAAGAATGGAAGGTGGCTGATGGGAGAGAGGAGAGGGGTCATTGTATTTTTATAATCTTTGTAACCCAATACCAAAGGAGATAGAAGAAAGAAACTATTAAAGAAAGTGGCCGAGGAGCCTAATTCCATACTTTTAGTCTGCATTCTTGTCAATCGGTCTATATATTACCATGCTTAATTATACAACCCTCACTAGGGCCTAGTTCTTTAGCCCGCTCTTTACAAATTCATTGTACTGGGCCAGCTGGACTTGAGTCCACTCATTCGCAAGGAATAGTGCTCGAACCAGGTCCCTACAATAACTTATTTTGGATTTTAATCTTGGTACTTGGAACTTAGAATTTAGAACTTGGAAAATATTTTCATATTGTTGATAAATATTTTGGTATTTGGTTTAAACATTTATTGAAGTTTTTAGATACATTGGGTTAAAACATAAATATATTTGTTTCATTAGTATAGACGTAGCGATGTATGACATGCAAATTATATTATATAATGCAAATCTTTATTTATTTATTTTTTTTATGGATAAATTCACAATTTACGTGATTATTCAACATACAAAGTCATTATTAATGTGTTTTTTGTTTTAAATATGAAAATATGTAGGATCTTATGGTCTACGATCCGATCCTATGATTCACGATCCCACCTACCTCTCACGATCCTATATAAGATCCCAATTTTGACAACTTTGGTTGTCACAAATTTTTTTTAAAGGTAAAAAAATCATAAAACTTTTAATGTTTATATGTAATATATATATATATTTTTTTTTTCATGTCAAGGTGGTCCTGTGACCACCCTGGCATCAATGTAGAGCCGCACATGATCTGATGGCAACGTTATGAGCATGTAAATTCAAGGGCTAAAATATATAGAAATTCAAGAAATTTTAATGGTAAAAGGACATTGAAGTTGACATTATAGTTGAGAGGTTCTTTTTGTTTTTTTGTTTTCTGGGTTTCAACAATATTACTACTGCAAGGTTATTTTGCTCGGATTGAAAGTTAAGAGGAAACTTGCAATTGACCTAGCAGTTTGGATTAGAAAATATAGTTTATTCTAACTGTTGTATATAAGTATTGAATTTGCCAGTCTTGCGTAACATAATGTGCTATCCAATCTTTCTTTCTTAGGGAGGATCGTGGATTTGAATTTCTCTTCTCCACTTGTTATAATTAAAAAAAAAAAAAAAAAAAAACTATACTTATGTATATAAATAAAAAAATTGCAAATAGTGCATTCAATTCTCTCATTCGGTCACTTAGTAAAGAAACATTTTCCATCGCTAACTCTCTTCAAATCTACTCTTTCTCTCATACATATAGGCTAGAAAAAGCACTAGCACGTGCTCTAACTGGAAAAACAAAGTCTTCTTTTTCTTTATTAATTTGGATGAAGTTTGTTCCTCATAACATCAATAGTTTATTTTTTATTTTTTATTTTTTATATGATTTATTAGCTACTAAGTAAAAGCAATGTTGAATTGATTCTAACAATAAAATAAATAAATAAATATTTCTCAATTTGGTAAACACAAAAACATAGAACATGAAAGTACTTAGTTGTTATGATTTCCGATTCAACCGGAAAGGTTTTTTTATTTATTTATTTATTACTTTTTATTTATTTAAGAAACAATCACACACATGAGGGAGAGGGAATGAGCTTCAAACACACACGAGGGAGATGAAATGAGCTTCTAACATAAAGACACACTACAAACTTAATTTAAAAACCATGATAACCTTTAAGAAGGGGTGGCTAGATATACTCCACACAACATTTGAAAATGTTATTACAAGCATTTCCTTTAATTTCTTAATAGAAAACACAAAATTTAGAAAAATGGAACGTACAGACTTTAATGTGTCTGAACAAATATTCTTTTTTTTTTTTAGAAACATGTCTGAACAAATATTCGGTTTAACATGTTTCTCTAAAGTAAACTTCGTAAGGTAGAGTTGTATCTGGGGAGGGGGGAGTTATCCACTTATGCTTAAAAATGTTGTACTTTGAAATAAGTTTAAAAATAAGCTAAAGTTTGGAACTTTGCCTCAGCAGATGCGGCCGCCAAAGCATACCGTATAAACTAAATCTAATATATATCCATATAATTTGTTGTTTATGTCGACCAATTGATTATAAAAACAGTATTTGATAGGGAAAAAAAATCACCCAAAACATATGGCAGTCTGGGTGCTCGTAACATTTAGAAAGCTGCATAAATTAACAAAAGGCACAAATTAATCACTTAGTGTGCGTTTATCACCAGCTTTTTTATTCTAGTTTATTTTGTTCATGTACAATTTTTTAAAATATCAATTTTCTCTTACTTTTCAAAGTAAAATTTTATTTTACCCACCCACTTTCAAAAGAAAAGAAAAAAAAAAGTCAAATAAGCTGAAGCAAATAAGCTCTTAGTATCTAAGTGAATAGGAATACAAAAATAAAGAAATGGAAAACGTGACTTATGTTACTAGATGTTTGAATCAAAGTAATTTAATAAAGCTATGTAATATGTCCTTCCTAATTATCATAATGCACATCAAAATTTCAATTATAAGTCTTGTTTGAGAACTTTTTTTCTTTAGGTAAGAACGTTTGAAGAACAGATGAAATAATATTTGCCAGCAAACCTTATGTGTATATACAATTTTTCAATGGCATGGTTAGTACTCAGTAATTAAGGTATTACCCTTGCTCACAGCACAAAAGGATTGCACACGTTTATCTCGGTTCAAATATGCAGAAAATAATATTTCACACTCGTTGATGTACAATCTATACACACCATCTGTAATTTCACAAACAATATTCACATTTTTTATTGATATATGTTCATATTTAAAATGTGAAAGGGGTAATGTCTAATGTGTGTTAATAATGTAAATGCATGCACAAAGGGGTGTATGACATTCAATGCACTAAAATACGTCATAGTCTAATGATGAAATATAATTAATGGGCATTATGGCTAAATTTTCAATTCAACCACACCATGCTGAGCATAAATCACCTTTTCTGAAAGCATGTTTCACTGTCAATCCATGGGCCCCTGTGAGTCCAAATTAGGCTATCCACTTGCTCATGATGTTGACCAATACCAGAGATTGTACCTACAGTGTCTGATTGCAAGAACTGTTTAACACATCTTCGTCTTCATGAATGCATCACAATTGAAAGACAAATAATGTTTTCACTAGCCAACCCTGGAAACAAAAAAGCAATGAGCATAATACTGGAAGGCAGTGCATGTATATATACTTCTTAATTATTATTGTATACAAAAGCATATAGTATTATATATAGATTGTCTTACAGAAGTTGGGTCTAATGAGTTGAATGTCAAGCCACAAAACTGAATTCCTTCATCTCATTGTGCGAGCAGTGTCTGATTGCAAGAACTGTTTAACACATCTTAGTCTTCATGAATGCATCAGAAATGAAACACACATAATCCCTTCACTACCCAGCCCTACAAATTCTTTAAAAGTGAGTTAGCAAAGATACTTAGCTAATAGAAAACAAAATTTTAAATAAAAATCGGAGGAGAATTGTACAATAAAACACACACACACACACAATATATATATATATAAAATAAGCATATTGATGATAAAACTATCTATTGGTTGCCAATAGTATACAAGCTTAACAAACATTTTAGATGCTAAGGTATTGCAGTTGAATTTCTGAGCAAATCTCCCTTGGCAAACAGTGCACTTAGTCGGAAACTATGTTATATATAGAAACATGGTAGTGCGACAGTTTACCAAGAGGAGACTGCACAGTAATTCACTCGCTGTGCTAAATTGCTTTGGAGTAATGATCAGAAAGCATATTTATATATATATATATATATATACACATATGTTTTTATTCTTCTAGAGAGGATTGAATTTTCCTGGTAGGATAAGCCCTTTATTCCCTTATCCTTAACGTATCCGCGTACAAGTCTAATTAATTTATTTCATTTGTGAAACCAGTGGGCTAAGTTTGTAGAATCCAGTGATAGTAATGTTCTTTAGAATTAATCTTATGGCTTTTCATTCATTCATTCATTCATGAGAGAGAGAGAGAGAGATAGATAGAGAGAACTTTTTAGATTTACAATTCTACGTACGAAATTGTGTTCCATGATAAATGTGGTACCCCTTTGAGAAAAAAGTAATCAGAAAATCTATGTTGCCATTCATTCAACATGTATGTGCTCATTCACTCGACATCAGGACAGATATTTTGCCTCTGATTGAAGAATGCCACACGGACATGAAGAGAGTTTCTACTTGGCACACTCGCACCACGAATGTTATTTATTTATTTATATTTTATTTTATTTTCTCTCTCTTAGGGTGGTGATAGAAATTTAATTAAGGGTGTTATGAGTGAGTCTACAAAGGGCATTGGGATTTAACTTCCATGGAAATTTATATATAATATGTATATCTTCAGATAATTGGATATACGTAAGTACACGCAGATTATGCATGTGCGCGTACAACATGCACGTTATATAATAATACTAAAGACCAATTCAAATAAAAAATAACACTAATGTGACTACAAAATGGCATTTTGATGCTATATATATATATATAAGCTATATATACGAATATAACAAATTCATTATATTGTGTTTATTTATTAGGCTTTTATATAAAAATATAAGTTGTATTGTAATTTTTTTTTCGTTATCCAAATTCAACTTATAATTATATTGAAATGATTTTTATCAATTAAATAAGCCTCAAATACAGCTTATGTTAATTTTTGTTAAACTTGTAAAACCATTAAATTATAACAATTTAAAACCATATATTGTAATTATATTGCATCTAAAAATTTAGAGCTCAACTTAAAACCTAGATCAAATTAAGAAGTTTATTATATAACTAGTTTACAATTTTAATTATTACTTGTACAATCATTTTTTATGAAAATAATAAATTATCATCTTAAGAATTTGATCTCTTAACCGTATTAAAGGTTGCATTTCATTTTTGTATTTTTTATCTTTAATTAAGAAAATTTAGCTTTGTTATCTTTTTAATCCTTATTTTATCTTTTCTGACTTTCCAACATTTAAAAACATTAATAAATTAGGAAAAATTTATTTTCTATATTTTAAATTAATTTTGTCATTATAGTAAATATTTACAGAAAACATTAAAAATTTGAAAATTAAAAAAAAAAAAAAAGTAATAAAGGTGGGATTTTTGGGCGGGCCAACTTGTACCCTTACTTCTACATATAAGCTAACATTTAAATAAATGAAATTACGTGAATTTCAGTTATCTCAACTGATAAAATTTTTTATTATCAAATGAAAGATTTGAAGTTTAGACCTCCTCCCTACATTTGAAATATATCATATCTTAAAATATAATAATAATAATAAAGAAAAATCATATCTTTGTAACAAATTTACCTTATGTCTAAACTTAAACACGTAGATTTCCAACCCAAAAAATAATTTAATTGTTGTATAACAAGTTTGCGAAGGGTCAATAACTTAATAAGTATGCAAAGGTTTTTGTTCCTAATGGATGATCTGGCATGTATCTATAGAGTTCACAATATTTGTATAAATTACTTTACCATGAATTTAAAGTGAAAAGAATATTTAAAAAAAAAAAAAAAAAAGTGAAAGAAGCGGATTTAAATTTGCCATATAAATACCCCATATGTCAATCTTATTTTGCAGACGTCACAAAAATATGGCTATGTTCAAATATGCATATTTATTTGCTTTCTTTTTCTTATTCGCCTTTCTTGCCGAGGCAGGTGAGAATATTATTACAATTCCATCACTCAGTTATGTCATGCATCCCCAAAATCAAGTATATCATATCGTAGATGGCGATGTCCAATGGTCATCTAGGTTGATTGTAAGTTCCTATTATGTCACCTCATCAGAATAATCTCAGCATGAGACAGGGTCCTTTTAGATACAACTTATTTTGTTGAGAATTGAAAACACTATAGTAAAATAATTTTTAAATGTGTGAATAGTACTGTGAGACCTATTTTTAAATTTTTTTTTTCTGAATAAAGTGGCTGTGGGTCCTGTGAACAGTGTGTGAATAGTAAAAATTGTCTCCATGAAACGCGTGAAAATAAGAAGAAGAGAAAAACGTAAAATTGAAAATGCAAACGTAGTAAACGTGCTATCTAAATAGTCACTTAGTGTGCGTTTGGGAAGCGCGTTTTGCGCTTCCCACGTCTGCGTTTTCACTTTTTTTTTTTTTTTAGCCGAGATTGTTGACTTTTCTTTAGTGCACAGTGCACACCAGTGGGTCTCGTGCACTATTCACAGAACTCATAAACTTTACTTTTGAGCAACTTTTTCATTAAAAATGGGTCTCACGATACTATTCACATATTTAAAAATTATTTTGTTACAGTGTTTTCAATTTTCAGCTTTTAGCTGTATCTAAATGGACCCTTAGTGTTTGTTTGGATCACGGTGTGTGCGTCCACATCTGGCGTTTTTGGGCTTTTTTGTTTTTTGTTTTTAAGTCCAGCGCCTCTTGCACTGTTCATGGGACATGAACAGTGCAAATAGGCAAATGCATAGTAATTTCATTTATGAATAGTAACCAAAAAATCATTTTTTATTGTTTTCAATTTTCAATTTTTAGTTTTCAGCAAAATAAGTGGTATTCAAATGATCTGTTTAGATATAACTGAAAACTAAAAATTGAAAACTGAAAATATTGTAGCAAAATAATTTTTAAATGTATAAATATTATCGTGTGACCCATTTTAAATATTTTTTTCCTGAATAAAGTGGTTGTGGGTCCCGTGAACAGTGTGTAAACAGTGTACAATGTCTCATGTACAGTATAATCTACATGCATGAACAATGTGAATTACTGTTCATAAGCTAAATGCACTATTCATGCATTGAAAAAAAGAAAAGAAAAGAAAAAAAGAAGGCTGAAACGCAGACGCAAAACATGCTGCGTTTCAGCCATCCAAACCGCACCTTAATCATAAATAAATGTCACCTTTTCCTGTGCCATACTTGTCATTTTTTTTTCCCCTAAATTCGAAATTATTTCTTGATCATTTTAATTTCTTGGTTGATATACATTTTTTTTTCCTCTAAAATTTAGGTGAAGTTCAAAGTTTTGTTTTTGAAATTTAAAATTTATATAATTTTTACATATATCTATAGTGCATGAATTAAATTCTTCAATAAGTATACCCACTTTTTTTTTTTTTTGGTAATATATATATATATATATATTTTTTTTTCTCCCGACATGAACTTTACATCTTTTCTTCTTTGTGCCTTCTATCGGCCTATCATATTCATCTTTTTTTCGTCTTTTCTTCCACTCTTTTTTATTTTCTACTTCATCTAAACCGTACCAACCTCGATAGGATGAGAAAATGTCAAACTGCCACTGAACTAACACTGCCAAAACCAATTGAATTCGAGTGGTAGCCGATCATAATGGTATTTTTTATGGTGTTTTATATCCGTGGTTTAAACCCATCTCCACTCCCTAACTATGTATATATCAGCTGGCTGGATTGGATGCAGGTTATATATAGTTAATTCATCAACCTCAATTATGACATAAATAAAAGAAAAGATTACATGCTCTGGCACGGTCAGTACATTTTTATTCATTTTCTACAAGCAAATACTATAACTTGAAAGCACAAACAAACCAATTAAACCAACAAACATAAAGCTAACTAAATTAGGGGGAAACATATTCTCAGAAACAACATCGTGACGGTGTCATTGGCCAGTATCTAATGCGAGTCAAAAGCCGTGGATTTCTAGAGGTGGAGAGCTATGACTGGGAGAGCGGGTTCAGGTCCAAGTCGATTAGTCGTTGGTTCATTCTCGTTCTTTATAAGTCTCGTTGGTAACAGAGGATGAGATTAAATCATGAGGTCAGAGAGAGAGAGAGAGAGAGAGAGAGAGAGAGAGAATAGAACTAATTAATTCTTGAAAATGGATGGGAAAAAAAATGAAAGATAAATATGTTGTGGGTAAGGTATAACCTAATCTGTCAATGAGTCATTGCCATATGGGGAGCCCACAGATTTAAACACTTATTAGTGCATATTTACTTTGATTGAAAGGTAGAATGAGGGAAACTAATAAAAGAAAAAGAGAAAATTTGAGTGTTTTTTTTTTTTTTTTTTTTCAAATGGGGAAAATGGGTGGAAATGATGGAACTCAAGTGTTTTTTCTCTCGGACCACTAAAAATTACTCATCTATATATTGTATACTTGTTTTTTTTTTTTTTTTTTTTTTTTTTTTTTTCGTTTTTTGGATGTGCGCTGGAGGTTTCGTTTCTCGTGGATAGTTTGTAAAATTAGTTCTTATGTAATAGTGACATAATAAAAAATTCAAACAAACAATCTTTTCATTTTTCTTCTCAACCAAATAAAGAAACTTTCTATCATTTCGCTTTTCCGTTTTCCCAACTAAATACGCATATAGTGAAAAACTAAATATTTTATATTTCCTCATTTTTCTATTCTCCCAATATTTTTCATCACCCCAACCTAACAGAGAATCATATTTTCTTGATCAAGTTAGGTGGAAAGGGTAAATTTTAGTTAAAACTGCCACCCCGCTTGCATACCAAAAATTTTCAAACCTGAACACCAGATTTCAATTGAACCATTGTCATTCTTCAAGTCAGGTTGGATTGGTTGAGTGGATTGGGTTATATGGGTATAAGATTAAGGGAAAGGTTTTATTGCATACTTGTATGTACAATTGCTATATTCAGGGGTACGTGGTAGCAAAAAGAAAGGGACAAGTGGCTAAAATCCTACTTTTTCCCGAGAGAGAGGAGAGAGAGAGAGAGAGAGAGAGAGAGAGAGAAGAGAGAGAGAGAGAGAGAGAGAGAGAGAGAGAGAGAGAGAGAGAGAGAGAGAGAGAGAGAGAGATTCTTTGGCTAATTTGGTTCCATATCCTTTTTCTTTAGTTTTTCTTTTGAGATACAAGCTAATTGTTTTAAATATAAATAATTCAAGATTAACACTTTCGTTTAGATGTATAATAAGAAAGTTTCTCAAAAAAGAAGAAGATTTATAATAAGAATATGATTTTTTAGTATCTGCATTTTTATACTTGTAAAAATAACTTAACTACCTAGTTAAAAATAATTTATAAATCCATATTTTTATGCAATGCAAAGTAAATTGAGAAATTTGAAATTTTTCATCAAATTTTATTCTCACTAACAATTCACACATGAGTTCCAACATAAAAAGTCACATTCTCAAAAGGAGTAATTACACCCCAATCCAAACATGAGGAGAAAAAACACTCTCCTCTCTTGAGATTTGAAGAAATTAACACTCTCCCATTTTCTTTATATTAGTAATGAAATATTCTAAAGTTTTATAAGAATTTCTTTACAAAATTTTAACCATGGTCAATAAAAAAATAACTAATAAATTTAGAATAAAAATGCAAAATTTATAAATACCAAAGCACTTACAACGACAAATCTCTTCATAACCTATTGAAAAGAAAAATAATAATAAGCAAAATTCGCACTTAATATTTTAAAATACACTTTAACTAAATATTTTAAACAATGAATTTTAATCATGAAATAAAATAATTTTGGAAACCTACCCTTAAATAAAGAGCAGCTTAGTATATAACATTTTTAATATTAATTTAAAAAACTTTAGTCAATTGGATGTTAGGAAGGAAAATGTTTTTTTCATTCAAGCTTGGAGTAGAATGCCATTTATCCAAACTTCAAGGTAGGGGATTTTAACTACCTCTTTTCAAAATTACGGATTGCAAAATATATATATATATATATATATTAAGATTAAAAATAAAAAATTCAAATTCCATACAATTAAGACATATTATATTTATACTATACATGACTATGTACTTGCTCAAAAAAGAAAATACTATCACTACTACTACTACATATGATTACTACTTTAAAAGTATTATTTTTTCCCAAATGTAAAAAAAAATTCCCTTTTTTATGTATGAAGAAATCGCTTCGACCTTGTAAAGTTGTAATTTACAACTATTTTGTAATGGCTTTAATTCTGTGCTAAATTTAATTGTAATTTCTTCAATCATGTTTCCCTGTATTTATGTGGGCTTTTAATTGTAAGGGATGAGTGTGAGAGAGTGTGAAGACTCAAGCTTAAAAGGATGAACAAGTGGATTTCGCGAGTGTCTAGCAAGAAGCTTACCCGCGAAATAGCCACATGTAGAGCACATGATTGGAAGGCGAAGAGTCATGCCAGCCTAGAGGATTTCGTGAGTGTCTCGAGGGTAAGACCTTCCTGCGAAATACTAGCGAAATGTTCTATTTGGAAAATTGTCATGTTTTGTTTTACCAAGTCTTTATCCACACTATATATATCCTCATTACCCATATATTATAAGGAGTGCTTTTCAGAAAGAAAACCCTAGAAAATACACTTGAGAGTTAGAGATTGTTATACCCACAATCATCTACACATTTCCTTAAGGTTTTCCTTTACTCCTACCTCTCAATCTCTAAATCCTTGAGAGGTTGATAGCCCAAACACTTACCACACCCAATCTGAGTTTTAAGTGAGATTTTGGTTCTGTTGGGAAGCATTGGAAGGAGTCATTCATTGGCGGATGGAATTGAGCTGAATTGCAGGATTTGGGAAAGTTAGAGAAGACAAGGTTCTGAGAAGCCAGTTGGTACTAGGAGCTTGAAGGGCTCAAGTACATTGGGTAGACTAGGCTTGGAGGGTCTTTTGTTATTCGTGTTCTCCAACTTTATTCTCTAGTGGATCAATTAGTGCTTGGAGGGCGGTGGAGAGGTTTTTCGTCTAGTTCTTTGGTTTTCTCTTTGATAACATGTCTTGGTGTTATCTTGTATTTGCATCTCTCTTCCTTACCCTTTAAGCTTTTCTTTTATTGTTGATATTGGATGAATATGGCTTAGGGTAGTGTTATCAGTTGTTTACGCTCATTTACTCTTATTTCGCACTTTGTTTAAGTTAGAGTAAAAACAATTTAATCGTAATTTTTATTGGGGGTCTAAACAAGTTCTTGTATTTTCACACAAATCTGAGCTTTCAATTGGTATCAAAGTGGGTACACTTATCGGATTTCATTATCCTAGTGTGATCCTAGACCCCAAGTGAGATGGATAAATCTCAATCTCTTAATGCTCCTCCATTCTTTGATGGGAGTAATTATGCTTTTTGGAAAGTACGTATGCATGCTTTTCTTTGTGCTATTGATGAGATGGTATAGGACTCCATTGAGAATGGGTATGTTAGACCCACTACCGCCAAATCCGAATGGGATAAGGTTGCTTTTGCTTTGGCAAACGCCAATAGCAAAGCGATTAACGTTATATTTTATGGTGTTTCTACTGATGAGTTCCATAGGATTTCGCATACGAAGACCGCCAAAGAGGCGCAGACCATTCTTGAGACAACCTATGAAGGTACCAAGAAGGTTAAGGACACTAAGCTTCAAATGCTCACTACTCGGTTTAAAGAAGAAAAGATGAGTGACGATGAGTCGTTTGATTCCTTCTATGGGAGACTCAACGAGATAGTGATTGCCAAGCTGAATCTTGGGGAGAAGATTGAAGATGCTAAGATGGTAAGGAAGATTTTAAGATCCTTACCCGAAAGCTTCTGGGCTAAGTTCACAGCCATTGAGGAGAGTAAAGATTTGGATGCGATAAAGATTCAAGAACTCAATGGATCTCTCCAAACCTATGAGCTCGGAATGCCTTCTCACAAGTCCAGCAAATCACTTGCTCTCAAAACTATAAATAAAAGAATGGATGATTCCTCCGAAGAAGATGATGTGGAGAAAGAGGTGGCGTTTCTTGCAAAGAACTTCCAGAAATTTCTCAAGATGAAAAATAGTGGGAAGTCTTTTGGCAGAGGAAAATTTTCATCCTCCAAAGGTGATTAGAAGGAGTTCAAGAAGAAAGATGGGAAGGGTTCTCCGTCCACTCAAGGAATTGTGTGCTATGAATGCAACTGTCATGGACATCTCAAGAAAGAATGTCCAAACTATTTGAGAGGAAAGGGTAAAGTATTTGCCACTACCCTTAGTGATTCCAAAAGCTCAAATTTCGATGCGGAAGGAAAGTGTGATAGTGAGGGAAACTATACAGGTTTCATGGCAATTACCACGGTTGACTTTAGGGATGAATTGAGCAACTTGGTTGATGAGCTTGGTGTGCATTCCGAAGGTGAGGAAGTTGAAGATTCGGAAGATGAGGATGTGTGCCTCAATGAAGGTGAGAAAAACCTTCAAGAAGTGTATGATGCATTGCTACAAGATTGTGGCAAATATGCCAAGGTTGCAAACAACGCTGTTAAGAAGATGAAGGAAAATTGAAGAAAAGCATAGGTGCACACTTGTGCAACTTAAGGAGGCAAAGTGTGAAGTTGAAGGGCTAAAGGGAGAATTGGTGGAAGCCTATTCAAAAATCAAGTTTTTTGAACTTGAAATTATTCAAGCAAATGTCAAAATGGAACGCATTTCCACCAAGAAACTTGACAGCATGCTTTCTTCTAAAAAATCTTCACATGACAAGATCGGTCTAGGCTATACCGATGAAGGAAGCTCAAGTAGTGAACCCAAGAAGAAAGTGAGGTTCGTATCGGCCAAAAATATAGAGAAACCTAAAGTGGAGAAGCCCGAGATTGAGACCCCTGTTGTTGCAAAGAGAACCATTGGTGCAAAACCAAAGGATAAAGGGAAATCATTACCCAAAAGTCAAAGGGGACCTTAAGTGAAGCACTTTTGTCATCATTGTGGAGTGTGAGGGCACACAAGGCCAAATTACTTCAAACTTTATGCACTTAAGAGGGCTAATTCTGTGTGTGGCCAAGACAATTCAAGAAGAATGCCAAAGGGAACTCAAGCTAAAGGAGAAAATGAAAGACAACTCATTGGAGCACAATGATAGGCTAATTATGTATTGACCCATTGTGATAAATTAATCAATTGATTTAGCCAAGTTAATTAATTAATTCAATTAACATGCAAAACGCGTGGTAGCACAAACAAATCACCAATTAAGTAAATATGTAGTGGAAAATAAAGTTGACACAGTGATTTGTTTATAAATGGGGAAAACCAACACGGTAAAAAACCCTACCGGGTGATTTTAAGATCACCACTCCCGATAATCTACTATTATTAAAACAAGCAGTTACAAGTAAAGAAATCCCAGTACCTTATACCAACCTACAGTTGAACCCTTACCCCAATAGCCAATTGGACTTGTTCTGTAATGACAATCTCTCACTTTCAATGCACGGCTCCCAGTATGTGACTAACCAATTGATGCACAGATCCCAGTACACGACTTACTCACCAACTTGAAAAAGAGGTTGGCTACAAAGTTCTTCAGTTCATCACATGATGAAAGATGAACTAGGGCAAATTTTATCTCCGATCACAATTTGCATGAACACAACTTTGCTTCACACTCGCGCCACCTTTTTGCAACATTTGACGGCCCTTAAAATAATCCTTATATATATTTAGAGTTGTGAGAAAAGAAAGTCTAAACATGTACCCACGGATTGGATGAAAATCAGAACTGAAAATCTATTTTTCATAAGTCTCGATAGATAGCTTATCTATCGAGCTAGCTATTGAGCATCGGGCTTCAGCAGCTTTTAAACCTCGATAGATACTAGCCGTTGAGATTTAAAATCTAGCACTTCTTCACTTGTTTCTTGGATAGACTTGCATGGCTTTAACATTTGAACTTAAAACCTTATTCCTTGAAGTATTAAACACATCATAGATCTACCAAATTACAAGTAAAGTGCATTTTGTCAAAGGATTAGCCAACATAAAATATTGACATATGTTTCTAACATGATTCACATATGTCCTAACAATCTCCCCCTTTGGCAATCCGTGACAAAACCACAACAAACAAATGAACATATGAGAGAAGTCATAAATCACTCAACTCATATTCACTTGTTGAATACAATAAAATTTATCCTAATACAAACTCTTGAAAAACTTTGCAAGAAGAGAGTTTATGGCAAGAAGACTTTGACAACCTGTGTTTCCAAAACACTTTAAACAAAACTCATCACAGCATCTTAGTGGGAAACAGAAATAATAGATTGCATACAGTATATAAGAATCATGTGCATAAAGAGAAAAGAAACAACACATGTAAAGATAGGTGAAAGAAAGTAATAACAACCTCAATATATATATATATATATATATGTCAACATCAGTACAAGGTTTGCTATCGCTAAGTGGTCACAAGACCTATGTACAAACATAATGTATTTAAAATAAAAAGAAAAGAAACGATACAAAAAGTCCTCACTACATCCCTCATAGACACTCCCCCTAACACAAAATCTCCTATGCTAATCCTCCCCCTATGTGTATAACTACTCTCATATCAAAACTACTCCCCCTTTTTGTCACGAGTGACAGAGGGTAAGTACATCAAGTAGACATCTCATCATCACTGGGTGAGCTAGCATCCGCATCTTTGTCAGCATCATCACTGCTAGAGCCATTGTCACTCTCATCTTCGGAGGCCGATGGAGATGGAGAAGAAGCAACAGTGAAACCACCCATGACAGACTGTCGTCATGCGAGACGACCAACACGGGTGTTCACCTGACACAACTCATCATTGAGAGTGTTAAGGCGAGCATCCATGCGCACAAGCTGTGCCATGATGGCCTCAAGTGTCACTCCACCCGTCAAAGAAGGAGCAAAGGTGGAAGGAGCGGTAGAAGTTGGAAGAGCTACCGTCTAGGTCTGTGTCTGCCTCGGGCGAAGCTGAGCTTCACTCCGTCTAACAGTAGCGGCGTCAATGACACCCATAACGGAGAAGTGATCAGACACGAGACAGGGGATAGAAAAATGACGAATGATCCTCGTGATAGTCGAAGGAAAAATAAGCTTATCACGGGTCGCCATATCCCTATAAACATCTATAAGGGATAGACGTGCAGTGGCTGCAAGTCATTTCAGAGATTTCATGTCCAATACAGGTGCTATTGATTTGGGATTTACTGGTCCATCCTTTACTTGGTCAAACAGGAGGGAAGGCTTGGCCAATATAAAAGAAAGGTTGGACCAATGTATATGTGACCAGGAGTGGCAATCTTTATTTCCCAAAACTGGAGTCAGACACTTGTGTAATTCTAACTTGGATCATTACCCGATTTTGCTTGATACAATTCTGGAACCTGATGTTTTGTCTTGGCCATTTCGTTTTGTAGCAATGTGGACTAGGGAAGAGGAAAGTAGATCGGTTGTGGAAAATGCTTAGCAAATTCTGGTTGAAGGCTCTCAGGGCTTTAAGTTAGTCAAAAAGTTGTCTGTGACTTGCCGAGAGCTAAAATGCTGGAACAAAAGCACCTTTGGAAATTCAAAGGAAAAATTAAAGGCCTCAAAACCAAAATTGCTGAGATTTAACAATTTGCCCCATAAGAGAGAACCTGGATCTAGAAGACTCGCTAAATTTAGAGCTTGATGAATGGCTAGCTAGAGAAGACATGAGATTACGACAAATGTCCAGAGAATTGTGGGTTAAGGAGGGTGATCGTAACTCAAGGTTGTTCCATCTCTCAACCATAATTAGAAAACGAAGAAACTGCATCTCAGAAATTAAACTTGAGGATGGTTCTTGGATAAGAGACTGGGAGGAAATTCAAAACTATTTCTTGGATAAGTTTTCCTCCCTATTCTCATCTAGCCTCCCTCTTTTCCCAGAAAACCTGGAGAACTTAATAGAGCCTTGTGTTACTAACCAAGAGAATCTAGAGCTGTGCAAAATTTCCACTAGAGGATGACATTCTAGTGGGCTTAGGTAGGGGGACCCCCTATCTCCATATTTATTTATTTTGGGTAATGAGGTTCTCATGAGGTTGATAAACAGGGAAGTGTCTCAAAAGAATTTAACCGGGGTTAAAGTCTCCAATATTGCCCCCCCCCCCCCCCATCTCTAAGCTTTGCTATGCGGATGACATTCTATTGTTTTGCAAAGTTAAGTCCTCTGAACTGGCCATTCTTAGAAATTGTTTGGAGAAATTCTGCTCTTGGTCGGGTCAATCTATCAGTGTGGAAAAATCTGGCTGCTTCCCTTCCAAAGGTGTGAGCCATCAATTTATGAATCAAGTTAAGTGTTGTTGGGGTCTCAATACACTTCCACAAAGTACAACCTATCTGGGTGTTCCTCTCTTCCTGTCAAAGAGCAAATCCCAAGATTTCGGATATGTTAAAGAAAGATTGGTTAGTAAGCTTAATGGGTGGAAAAGTAAAAATTTGTCTTGGACTAGTAGAGCAACTTTGATTAGATCGGTGGCTCAAGCCATCTTGGCTTATTCTATGTCGGCTATTTTTCTCTCTTAAGGTCTTTATGATCAATTAGATGCATCTGTACACAGATTTTGGTGGAGTCCCAAATCAAAGGCCGGTTCATACTGGACTCTGAAGTCTTGGTCTTCTCTTTGTTTGCCATAAAAGGAAGGTGGCTTGGGATTCATAAATTTTTGGGATTTCAACCAAGCTCTCCCCTCCAAACTTGGCTGGTGGATTCTATCCGGAAAGGATTGTCTTTGTATTAAGGTTTAAAGGGCGAAATATAAGATTTGGGATAATTGGTTGGCTCATCATTCTCCTAGCAATGCTTCCCCCTTTTGGAAGAGTATGTTGGGCATAAAACACCTTATTGCAAAGGCAGCTTGCCTTTTAGTAGGCAATGGGGATTCCATTAGAACATGGTCTGACCCATGGATTCCTGATCTCCCTGGCTTCACTCCTACCCCTAAAGTTGATGCTAATCCGGATCTTGCTTTGGTGGTTTCTCAGCTCCTTACTCCAAATCGAAGCAGTTGGGATATTTCAAAGCTAAGTTTGTTGTTTGAGGAGCAGGTGGTTGATCTAATCCAAAAAATTCCCATTCCTAGTTACCCCATGGAAGATAGTTGATCTTCGACTGCAACAAACTCCAGCCTTTTTTCTGTCAAGTCCGCCTATTGGCTTTGTAGGGAAGGCCCTCCTCCCTTAAACTCCGACTATATTAGGGGTCAGATTTGGAGATCCAAAATTCATGAGCGCCTTAAGATGCATTTATGGAGAATCGCTGCCAATGTTTTGCCTACCATGGAGGTAATAAGTAAGTTTAATGAGAATGTGGATGGGAGCTGCCCTTTGTGTAATTCAGCTTTGGAAACATCCCTTCATCTGTTCACAGTCTGCCCTTTTGCTAAATCTTGATGGTTTTGAAGCCATTGGGGTGTGAGAATAGCCTCTTTGGCTTTTGTTTCGACAGCTGATTTTGCCAACTTCCTCTTATCTCCCCCTTTTTTGGTTAATCAGTGTTTAGGCCCGAAGGAAGATTTTTTGTTGTATGGTGCCATCCTTTGTGACATGGTTTGGAGGTAGAGGAATCAGGCCATATTTGGAGATAACACTCTAAATATTGATGGGGTTTCTACTAAAATCTCGTCTCTTCTCTGAGCACAAAAACTCCAGTGCCTCTGGCACTAGACATCAGGTTCCTTCCTCAACTCAGACTTGGATCCCTCCCCTAAGTTTGTCTTTTAAAATTAATGTTGATGCTGTTGTGGGGCCACGCTTCTCTTCTATTGCTATGGTGGCGAGAGGCCGGAGAGGGGAGTTGGTATTCGCTAGTAATATGAAAGTGAACACCACCCTCCCTTTCTAGACGGAAGCAAAGGCCATTAAGTGGGCCCTCTCTTTTGCTCCTGCCATAGGTAATGAGTGCATTATAGTGGAATCGGACTGCCAGTATTGTGTGCATCTTCTCAATGATTTGGCTGAGCCTCCCCCCTCCCCCCTCCCCCTTGGGAGGATCAGGTCCTTGTGGTTTGATTTGAGGAATTTGTTGTCTGTTTCTGATAAGTTTTTTGTGAAGTGGGTGCCTAGGTTGTGTAATGCAGCAACCCACTCTTTAGTAAAGTGGTCTCTTTCTTGTAATTTTTTTGGCCTTTTTGATATTGGGAATAGCCTTGCTTATTTCTCTTCCATTATTTTGGAGGAGTCCAGCAGAGCTTTGTAATCTGTTTTCTTCCTCTAAATAAAGTTTTTGGTTCATAAAAAAAAAATTATAAACTTGTTTAGATTTTTATTTTTATTTGTTAAGAATAACTTATTTAGATTTTAGAGTAGGCTAAGTCAGTCTCATATATATAGGCTCACGTAATAAAAAAATTTTCTCTCTCTCTCTCATGAATTTTTGTACTATAATCAACTACTGGACAAAATTTTGGTTTACAATAATACTTAGGATAGGGCGTGATGGCTAAATTTAAATGGACAAGAAAATTAATTTGTAAATTTTATAAATAGAAAATGTTAAAACTATTTTAAATTTTATTTACAAACTTACAAACTAACATAATAATAATGGATTCTCAAAAAAAAAAAAATAATAATAATAATAATAATGAATTGATTTGTGCATTCGTCATATTAATAACATAAAAAATAAATTTCTTTATAATTTTTTTGTTGTGTTTTTCAAAATTTTACATATCAATTTTGTAAAACCCATGTCACTCTTCTCGGATTGAGATCTGAAGAAAGTGGATTTATTTTTTTCTCCTGCACTAGCGCCTGGAAGGTTTGAAGTGACTGATGAGTACCTGGTGTGATGTTTATGTCTTAGCATAACACGTTCATGCCTAGCCGTTCATTTTCAAAATTCAAGAGTACTTTTTATATTCTTATTTGGACTTGCAAAGTTAATAATAATTTTATTTTTCATATCATATCTTCAGTTGGCTGGCTTTAGCTTCACCTTGAAATTATAAATCACATCAGATGTGGGTTAGCTTCAATGGATCCAAAAAATGTCGGCTAGCTCTATTTAGGGCACAATCAAAATTTCATTAATTAGTAAAAGATCAAATCATGACATTCCAATGCCACATATAGATTTATTTGGGATCTGCTTATTTTACTGAAATTAAAATTTTTTTTGTTAAAAGTACTATAGATAAAAGTAAAAGTTATCTGAAATAGTATAGTGAGAGATCTATGAATAGTACTAAAAATTGCAGTGAGACACTTGAATAGTAGAAAAAATAAGTTAAATAGTAAAATAAGTTGGCAAAATTAATCATGCCAAATGGACACATAATAGGTTGTTCTCACCCCGAATTGCATCATGGGAAGATATTAGAATTTACTGCAAGAATCAAAAAAATATAGAGGTTACGGTAGGATTAGTATTATTAGTTTTAGTGCTTACGGAAGTTTAAGGAAGAAAAAGTTGTTGATAAGAATAAGAACCATATATATATATATATATATGGATTAATTATTGAAGTAACTAACCTTAAAGTTTTTTGAAAAGGAATATAAAAACCTTGGTGCACTTCGTGAGTTTGAGTTTATTCATAAAGCTTGCATGTTAGAAGATACTTAAAAAAAAAAAAAAAAAAAAGGAAAAGACCGGCAATTGTCAAATTTAAAAAGGTAAATAACAACAGCATGTGAAATTACAATTTTGATCTAGTTTTTAACTGAAACCTAATTTGTTGATTTGTTAAAAATTGGATATGTGTCAATCTTGTATCCAATCTTTATTTTTTTTTTTAGTGCAAAGTACGCCACCCTGTACTTAAACAGTATTAACCTTATACGAAATTACCTTAAAATATGTTTCAATGTAGTTCTTTTATTTATTTTTTTATTTTTTTCTGAAAACTCATCCGCCTGTTTGCCAAAAGTTGATTAATGAGTATGGTTTGCATCTGGAGCATTGGACACAATACAAAAAGGATATATATATATATATATATCCAAATTTGGGCACTTGTAATCTTGTATCCCATCTAATACTCTAGTGCAATGACAAAAACTTTATACTAATTATTTTTGTGCTTAAGGGGGAGGTTGTGGGCGAGGTTATACACAAGTAAATAAAGTTAAAAAATAAAAGCTGTTACCAAACCCAGAATATGTGCATGTGTGAAATTGTCCAAGCAATTTCCTACTAAAAGAAGTGCTCAACAAATCCCTGCTTTGTTGCATATTTCATGCACATTAAAAATAATAATACTGCATGTTCTAGTTGGGTAATGCATTTGACTCACACAATAAGAGACAATTATTTCATCTGTGAATGTCGGCACACATTGTTGAACAATCTACAGTGGTTATTTTTTGTGCGTAAGGCTGAAGAATTGCCGGGCAAATCACCTTTGGCAGAGGGCACACTAAAGCAATGAATGGGTCACACGCTTAGTGGCTGCCTGCCAAATGGAGATTTTGCCCTGTAATGCGACCGCACTTGATGTCCAGCCTCAAGGAGTGTTTGTATCCAAACTTGTTATTTATGCTAGCCTAGAAGAGGCATATCCCATGGAACAATGCCTTTTTTTTTTTCTTTTTTCTTTTTTTATGTGGTTAAAGGCTTTCTATCACTTTATTCTGTATTCCTTACCACTCCAAATCAAAATCACATATTTGAATTCCATTCAATAGAATTTGACTGTATTAGAATCCATGGGTCAAAACAAGTATTACTACGACTTTGTGATGTGAGTTGTCTTGTCAATATATTAGCATGGCATTATATATCACCCTAATGTGGGCATCTTTCAGAACAAAATCCTCACATGATTCTTATATATATCAACTTTGTTCAGTCAATGCATGATTAGAAACCCCCTCAATTTTAAATTTTTTTTTTTTTTAATGTCCCAACCTTAACCTCTAAAGTCATTCAAAGCGTGTATTTCACAGAGAATCTACTTGAAGCTTTTAGCTCTCTGGTTTCACAGAAACATGTTTGATAAGTTAAAAGACAATTAAAAAAAAAAAAAAAAAGAATCGAAAAAAGAGAAAAGAATAGGCCATGGTAGATGCTTCAAGACGGACGATCCAGAAGCATGTTCTCGATGTCTGTGTCCTAAAAGTAAAGCTCCTGTTTGTGGCTGTCTTTTTTTTGGTAAACTCTGTTTGTGGCTGTCAAGAGCCATCCAAGTGGTCCCCGCAAGTACTTTGTATATGCAGAAACTTGAGGCAGCAATTGGTATAAGACCTTGTGGATTTAATAGTCAACTTGTGAGAATCCCAGTTTTAAGGCTAAACTTAAAGTCTTGGAAATCCTTGAGGGATGTGTTGTGTGTATATTTGTGTAGAGTCTTCATTTAATTTATTAAGGGAAAATTTTTTTATAACAAAAAAAAAAAAAAAAAAAAAACCATTTATGAATATACCTCTTTATTGATGATTGAATAAACTATATTGGTGAATCAGGAATGAATAAACTTCATGGCTTTGGTCTTATATATGTACAACATAATGAAATAGAAAATTGCAAGGTTTTTTTTTTGGCTAAATAATTGCAATGCTTTTGATCCTAGTTACATCCTATAAAAAAAAAAAAAATACATTGTTTAATTTGTTTTCTAGTTACAATCTAGAAAAGAAATATGTGTAGAGAAATATTCTTCAAACTAGAGATTCAAATTTGAATGCTATGTTATAGAAATGGGAATGTGTTATGCACCTACTCCACCCAGTCCATATATTAGCCTTTAGGAGATTGATGGTAATGCTCTTGTTATGCTCTGGACTCACTCAACAATTATGCATTGCATGCTTGGATGCTATATCATGATATGTACAAATGTTAAAATAAACCTAAGCATGAGAGAGAGAGAGAGAGAGAATGAACAATATCGATCAACCTGGAGTTGGTTCTTTTACCTGCTCGCACTACGTACTTCAATGCCTTGATGTCGGATTTTTAAATGAATATGATATATTCTTCAATTTGCTAATATCTCAATTCATGATCTTCTACTTGATTGATAGAGGGATCTGTGGATGCTAAAGAACAAAGGATGTTGTAATACATGTTGTAGCTCGCTTGATGTTGAGATTTGATGTAGATGAGTGAAGTGTTTGAGTTTTTATAAATGGTGATGCTCAAAATCGTCAGTAAGTTGATTGTCCACACACGCGACGATTGAGTTATTTGAAGAACAAAAAAATGTGAAGAACCTAAAGAGAGTACCGGTGGGGTGTTGGTCAAAAACCCTTCGAATGTTAAGTTAGTGATAGAAGAATTTACGATAGCTCAAAAGTGTAAGAGTTAGGAAATCACACGTATGTTGGAGAAAGACAATGTGTTTATATAGTGGTATAGGGCTAATTGAGATTCCATGGATGTAGGATTTTCCTTGTAGGGAAGATACATAGTTAATGTTCTGAGATCTTAGGGCTTAACTTCTCATATTTGGAAAATGTGAATATATAGAAAGATCTTTGGACGTGGTGTGCAAGATCTTTCCATATAGGGATGCATGAGTGGAGAACACGCAAAAAGAGTGTGGATGAAGTGGTGTTCTTACCCAACAAATACATCCATACCCATCGATATTGGGTAACCCGATGTGGCCTCTCCTAACCGACGATAAATGTGAGTGGCGCACATGGCCTTCTGCCGCGTCGTAATCAACCTGAAGAGAACGTAGTACCCGACGAGTAAAAAGGAGACCAAAGGCCAATTCAAACCCGAAGGGTAAAAGGAGTTGGAAAAATTCTCAGCCAAAATATTCCTTATCAATAAACAAGATTTATGTTTAAAGATCTAAGAAGAGTGGTATTGCATGTTCAACCAAATATCTCTTCTTAATTTCTTTTTCCCTCAAAATTTCTGCAACACCTCACTACTTAATTTTTAATAAGCCATTAAGATGCAGAAAGTTAGATGTCCTCTCAAATTTTGAAGGAAAAGATCCACTGATTTGATGATATGGGGTAAATTTATAGAGGGAAATGGATTAAGGGTTTAATTTTCCCTTATTTCTATCTCCTTTAGGATTTTTTTTAAAGAGTTTTAACTTATGATGTCCGCTTTTAATGATTGCGCTCTTTGTCATCAGACCAAGACATCAATTGATTTTTGGTGTAGGTGGGGATTAAACCTTATTTAACCATCAGAAATTTTACCAGTTGAGCTAATTGGAACCCATAACTTGTTTTTATCTTCATGTACATTTAAACTACATTTTGAGTTGATAAGATGTAAGTCAAAACCCATATTTAGCGGTCATCCGAACATAAGATGTGTCAGACTTCCACAACATCAAGCAGGAAGTTACTTTGGTCATATCAAAATCAGTTTAAGGGCCTTGCTAAGAAGAATGCCCTCAATAATTTGGGCTATGGGTTGGTTCTTTGGCTTGAGGTGAGAAAAAACACTTGTAGCCGTTTAGTCTCTTCTCTTGGGAAAAGATTTCTCACCAAATTAATTTGGAGAAAATTTTTTCAAATATTTCCTATATTGTTTTATTGGATATGAATTTTAAAATTCTAACCGTTAGATTACATGTTTTTATTATATTCTACATGCTTGCAAAATTTTAAGAAGATCAAATATCAATAGCTATTTCATTAATCAAATATTTAAATTTCAAGTTTTTATAATATAAAATTATGTATAAAAAATAAGTTTATTGATCGAATAGTAAATAACATCCAATTTAAACAAAATTTGACATGATTATTAAGAACATAAGAAAATCTAATCTAACGATTAGATTTCTAAAATTCACATCCATTAAAGAAATATAGGAGAAGTTTGTTGGATTTCTTTCTAAATTTGAAAAGAAACCCTTCAAACTTCTCTTGGGTCAACATTGAGTTCTAGACTAAACTCTCAAATCTATACCTGTTGGGTTTTAGACCCCTTAAAAAACAACCAGATTGCGTAGCCTAGTTAATTAGCCAAGTTATTACTTAGTCAAATTAAGCAATTCTAGATTAAAACAATCAAATAATCATATCAAGCATATAAAACATATAAAGCAACGGAAATAATAAAGAATACAATGATATGATCACCTAGGAAACCACACGGTAAAAACCTGGGGAGGATTTGACCCATCAATCCTCAAGGCAAAACTGAATCCACTATACGAAAGAATCGAAGTTCATACAAAAGGACTTACAAGCTCCCCGCTTGACTTCCTAATGCTACCTACCAGTAGAACTTACTGACACGACCACGTGCAAGCTCCGAATCCACGGACTCCTTCTTTCTTGGATTCTCCAATCAGCTACAAGCTCCCCGCTTGTTTATCTTTTAGTTCCAATGGTTGCAACTGTGTTGATCATCAAGATGTTCAAATAATCTCTACCTTGAAAACCCTAAGTTTTGTGTAAAGAAAAGCTTCTCAAAGATCTTACAAGAGATTCACACAAAACAGTAATGTATAAGCAACAATGCAATATGGACAACCACTAAAAACGTTGGCTAGGATTTTGTTTAAATACCTAGGGTAAAAACATAAAACCTTAAACGTTTAATGAAGTAGAGCTGAGTTGGAAATTCTGCAGAAAATTCAACTTGTGCAATTTTCGATCGATCGAGTCTGTCCTTCGATCGATCGAGCCAAGCCGAAAGTCACAAAGACTTCTGCAGCCACTCGATTCCAACTTTACAATAATAGATCAACTTTGAGCAAGCCTAAATAAGACTAAATATATTGTTTTGATCATGGTTTGCCAACATTACAAATTAGAGTTCTAAATACATAAAATTCTAAGACCTTAGAACCTAACAATTCCAATACGAAAATGCTAACAATATATTAATCAATATAGTACTTAATTCTCCATAAGGGTGTCATTCATTACATAGAAATCACAATCAAAATTATTAATTCCTACTAGTATGTAACCCATGCAGACGCATTAAATACAATTTTTATTATAAAAATATAAATAATTAGTCAAGTTATTAAAAAAAAATTAGCATGTAACACATGCATACATATAGATACATTTAAAATTAAACACAATTTTTAACATAAAAATATAAATAATTAGTCAAATTATTTTATTAAAAAAATAAACGTAATTAGTCACATATTAAAACATAAAAATATAAATAATTAGTCAAATTATCTTATTAAAAAAGTAAACGTAATTAGTCACATATTAAAATTCTTCCCTAAAGTTAATACTATTTATGATAATTTTTTTTTTTTTTTAGAACGTGTGGTGATCTTTGTTGTATGGTGATTTTTATTGAGTATATGTGATTAGTTTTTTTTTTTTTTTAATAGTTCTTTAATATTAAATTCTTAGTATTTTGCATTCATTAACTCACTTGGTATAAAGATTAAAAAACTTAAGTGGACACATGCCACAAACTTAAGTGGATAATTATGGTGTGGTCCTCACATAAATTTTGATACATAAGACAAAATTGGATTCTAATTTCAAATTTTAATTGAACTTTCTCTAAATTTTACTTATTATTGTATACTATAGCTTGTAACTCTATGCATATACATGGATATACTTAAAATATATACATTAAGATGCATAGTATAATTCTTACATATATAATTTAAATATTATTGATAATCATTCTAGTTTTTTATTTTTTTATTTTTTTTAACTCTTTAAAAAGTCTTATAAGAATATTATTATGTAAAAAAATGTAAATCGTCCATTTTTTATTATGTTTATTAATTATAAACTTTTTGATTTTTGTACGCAATAACTTACTTGGATAGATATTTATGATGTGGTCCTACATTTGATTTCAAAATTAAAAAATAAAACTCTCTCTAAAAAAAAAAAAAAAAAAATTAGGACATATAGAGCAAAATTGGACTTCAATTGTAGAATTTAATTAGATTTTCTCTAAACTTCACCAATTAATATATATAGACTAGTGGATAATCCGTGCTTACGCCCAGTTTGATTAAAAACGACACAATTACATATATATGGATTCAAATTATACCTTGTTTAAGATATATATATATATATATATATGAGTTTTTTACTCTTTCTTTCTTCTTTATTATTTTATTTTATAGATATATACATGAGTTTACTCTTTTTTATTGGGTTTTTTTTTTTTTTTTTTTTTTTTTTTTTTTTTTTTTTTGTGATTTACTTATATTAGACTTTTTGCACAACATTAACTAACCTAAAAATTAAAAAAAAATATGTAGATAGGACACGAAGCGCAAAATTGGACTATAATTAGAATTCAATTTGAAATCTAATTGAATTTTCCTTCAACTTTACCTATATGTATATATATATATATATATAATATCAATTTTTGTACGATGACTTCGTGAATTTGATTGTTCATTTTGAGAAACTGCTCAATAACTATAATTTTTGTAAATATCACAATTCTAACTTCGACCTTTTAAGTATGATATATCAATACTCACATAAAAGTAACTGCATTGAATAAATCTTAAGTATATATGATATATCAATTTTTGTAAGAATTACTAAGCGCTTTTTAAATTCAAATTCTCATTTTTTTTTTCTTCAAAAAACTAACTACATTGAATAAAATTTTCTAGAATATTTATCTTTCATCCTCTAGATGTATCAATGTCATTGTCAGCTGATATTTTTTTAACTAAAAAAATTATCCAAAATGGTTAAACTATAGTTATTTGATTGCTAAATGAGTCTTTCTATGATTGAATATTAAAATAATTAAGATTTTAATTTTGAAAAATATAATATATCTAAAATACAATATAAATTCAAATTCTAAAGAATCTAAACAAATCCAAATAACATAAATATCAATTTTCATGAATTCCAATTTTCGTGATCTTTAAAATCTCTCTATAAGATCGGGAATTCCAATTTCCACTTCTTACCCATGATGAGACACCACAAAAGTCTTAGGAACTAATAGTGTAGTAAATTAAACTTGGTAAATCCAGGTTTTTATATCATATCTCATACCAATAAGCAGTCCACCATGCAGGTACCCCTTGGCGGTATATTACTTATTTATAAGCATTTTTTTATGAACACTTTTTTGTCGTGGGTCAGGAATAGAGAACAAATAAACCTTGTAGAAGAACAAAAGATAATTTAAAGGGCATTCATGGCAGTATAAAAGGTTACAATATATATTGGATACATGGGTCTTTGTCTCTAAAGGGAGCTTGTTAGTAACCTCTGCTTCATAAGTTTTGGTTGCCAGCCAATTGAGCTATCCCCTAGTATTAAAGCTGCAAATGGAAGTATAATTTTTGAAAAAGATACGCATAAACCATTGAAAATAAGAAAGGAAATTGTAAAACGAGTTACCACAGATACCCTCTGGCAGCTTATTAACTTCGGGTCATGCATTGCTGCATGAAAGTTCTCATGCGCATTTGTGATACAAACTACTTACTTTACATGTGCAGAGACTGTGAAATTATATATCCTGGAACTAAAACAAACATAATTCAAATTTAAACTTTTGTGAATGCATGTGTTGCCAATTTGCATCGATCCCTCTGAGCAATGAACAATAGGATCTTGATGAAGTGAAACTGCGCGCAGTAGAATTGCCGGGCAAATCGCCTTTGGCAGAAGGCACACTAGAAGAATGCATGGCTAAGCTACATGTCTTAGTTGCTGTCTGCCAACGGCGATTTTGCCCTGTAATGCAACTGCACCTAACCTTGCAGAGTTATGACCAATAGACCGATTATTTATAGCAAACTATAAGAAGCATATCCTGTGGCACAATGCCTGTTCTGTGTAACTGAAGGCTTTCTATCACTTTATAGAATAAAGCATTACTACTTTAATGTACGCATTCAAATTTAAAGAATTCCTTCTGAAGATTTTATTCTTAAACACCAATGATCTGGAATAATAATTAACATTAGTTTGTGAACAATTCTTTGTGATGTATATAACTGGCAATAGCTAATTTTAATACATGTTCATTTTTTCTTACTGGGAAGAATGCCCTATGAATGGAGATTCGACAATTCTATTTAAATCAACTTTGGCAGTTCAATGCTAACGCTTTTATCCACCTTTGTACCTCAACTAGTTTAATATTTAACCGAGGAAGAGTGGAAGAAATCAACAAAAATATGTACTTTCACTCCAACATTAAGAAAAATAGAGTAGGAGTGAGAAAATGTGAAAAGACTCCATCAGCTTAAGACAAATAAATGTTACAGGAGCTTAGAAAATGGTAGATCCTGTAGCATGTTCGATCTCACTACATCTCTTCCTGGCTGAGGGGCCAGGCCAGCCAAATGGACCAATTAAAGTTGTTTTTGTGTACACAAAATTTCGAGGCTGCATTATCATAGGCCAGTGGTCCAATATGCTTGTATCGTGCCCAAGTGTGGCACATATATTATTTCTACTTTTTACTTTGGCTACCAATATATATGTTCCTTCTTCTTTCTTCTGTAAAAGGATTTTGGAAAGGAAATTCGCAAATCGCAATACATATTCTGATCCTGTAGCCACTGCGTGATATCAAACCTCATTCTTTCTCTTTCCTCATGTAGTAAGTACTTCAATATTTACGGAAATGGAGAGGGGAGCAATATAAATATTTATTTTCACTATAACATTTGAAAACTGAAAGTGGCTCAGTGAAACAAGAGAGACAAAAAAAGAAAGAATAAAAAAGTAATGACGGGTGCTTTAAGATGGAAGATCCAAAGCATGTTCTTAAATGTCTTTTTCTTCTACACATCCTCTTTCGATATATTCATATCGACATTGGCAAACAGCTTAAAAGTTGTTTTGTGCCTGCCAAAACTCGAGTCTGCATTTTCATAATGGTTCAATATGTGATTTATTTTCAATATTCTATGTTCTGCATAGCACGCAAGGTATCTTGACCATTCGCACTCTCAAAAAATTCATCAATGATATGTGACACATTGATGAAGGACATGCACACAATGTGGCTTCAAGCAATAGAGTGTGCGCGCCCATCGAGAATTCATTCTGATAGGTCCATCTATTAACAAATGTGTCTGATTGTGAGTCTAGTCATAAGTTTTGATATGTCTTAAAGCGACAATTGAAGATCTAGTTGAAAATCCAAATATTTGCTCAAGAATAACTCAAGAAAAGTAGAGTTTTTATAAGCTTGACTCTAACCTCGATTCCTCTCGAGTCTCGATCAAATGAGCCTTGAAAGTGAAGTTTTTATTTCTTCGACTCCTGCTCGACTCCTGCCCGATTCATGCTCAATCTATCGAGATCAAGATTTCATAAATATCAGCAATACGAAAAAAAACTCACAACTTGTCCATTTGATTAAATCCTTATACCAAATAAAAAACTGTGGTGCAAAAGAATAAACCTCCACTCACCACATTGATTTAAAATATAAGGAATAATCAAGATAGAAAGTTGGTTTCCTTTAAATCGTAAAGGAACACAACCTTCAAAGACAAAAAAGAAAAGTGAGAAAGTAAATAAAAAGGAAATTAAATGACAAGTAATGTAAAGAATAAGAATGTATAAGGTTTAAAGTAAAAAGCATGAAACTAAATACATAAATTTAAAGAGCAAAGAAATAAAAGAACATGAAAAATAAATGAACTTTATTATAGAGTTAAAATGTATATACAAAAAAAAATAGAAAGGAAGAGGTAGTTAGGGTAGTAGCTACACTCATAGTTATTAGTATTGTACGATACACGATACGTATATCATACGGAATGTATCGTATCAAATACAAAAACTTTTGTATCAAAAGGACATATCATAATTGCTTGTGAATCATCTGATATATAGGTGTGTATCGTATGATGACTTGTACGTATTGTACGATACATAAACTTGTGGCCTTAAAATTAGTTTTTTTTTTTTTTTTTTTGGGTTAAAATTTGTGATTTTATTTTATTTAATTAAGTCCAATAAAATATCCATGATTTTTTTCCCGTCTTCTCTTTCTCCAACAAAATTTGCTACACACTTAACACTTCACTTTCGTATTTGCAAATTTATTTTTTATGCCATGAATAATGTATTAAATAAAAATATAATTATTTTTTATTTTGTTATTATTGATATAAGTCTAAGAAGCTAGAATGCCAAGAAGAAATATAAAGAAAAAAAATATATTAGAATAAAAGAACAAGAAAAGAGATTTATTTTAACTCGTATGTCTTGTACATAACTTTTGAGTTTAATCAATTTGAATGTGTATGTTATGACATATGTTAATTTGATTTATTTAGTAAGCTTTGTTAAATATTATTACATAAGTAATGACTAAATTCGTCTTTAGTTGAATATATTCCAAATTTATAACAAATATAACTATAGGGCCAGTTGCCTAAAAAGATAATAGAGAATTCATAGAAAGTGGGCTTGTGGCCTAACGGCCCAGTCCGAGGACACTTACATGTCCGAGGATAGTTAAAGAGAGCCATTTTAAGAATAACACAAGACAAAGAGACGTAAGTCGTACATAGTGGCCCAAACCACGTCCGAGGATAAAATTTATTGCTCAAACCAACGTCCGAGGTGGATGTAACTATTTTAGTAGTCAAGAAACTTCACAAAAGTGCATACGAATTAACGAATGAATATTGAACAAAGAAGGAACCGGGAAAGGTAACAAATATCTCCTAAAAGCTGCTACCTTCACATTAAATGCTTCCTAGCTAACTCTCTGGCCGCATTAATGTGGAGGTGATACCTGAACAGTAACCAAGCAGCCTTATGGCCATTGAGCGGAGGTTCCAGGAAGTGTTGGATGGGATAGAAAGAAGTTCCTAGAATGGAACCTACACGTGTATGGTGAAAGCAGGATGAAGAAGGTAGTATATAACGTGAAATTAGAAGACATTAGAGGGGACTTTTGGAAGAAAAGGAGAGAGAGAAAGAATCCAGAAAGATATACACTAAAACCTAGCCCAGGAGAAGAGGGAGAGAAATTATTTAGTTTGAAGTTCCTTTTTGCTACACAAGAATGATGTCTTTTTCCACTTATTGGAATTAGCTCTTACACCCATTCTCTAGAAATTTTATTGTTTGGGCTTGTTGGGCTAGAATCCCATCCCTCTTTTGGGTCCAATCCAATTTGAGTCCTTACAATTGGCGCCATCTGTGGGAAGAGCTTGATTCGTTTGTAGGGAAAGACAAGTACAAAGGTTGTGATGGAAGAAGGAGCACCGCAGCAGCCAGTGGTGGGACCACAGCAGGTGGATGTTAATTCACACCAGGCTGAGTCCAGGGGCTCTCAGCATCATGAACAACGAGGGGATCGTGAGGGAAGCGCGTGAACAACCCACGCAGGTAGAAGTCCTTCTCGTGGGAAAAGCCATGTCTCCCACGTAAGGAACGACAGAGGCATGCAGCATGAGATTAACAAATTAAAGAGGGAATTATGTCACGAGCGACGGAGACGTAGGGCTCACAACTCCGAGAAATCCTTTGAAAAGTCAGATGGCACCAGTTATAGACGGAGGTCAAGAACTCCACCTAGTGAATCCTTTTCGCATGATGAGGAGCACCACCGTGAACAAAAACACAGGATCCCACCTTGTCAGGGCTTAGGGAATGATACTCTGAACAAGGCATTGAGCCAGGTTTCCAAATCACCCTTTACGTGACGCATTGAGGATGCCAATCTTCCTCGGCGGTTCCATCAACCTGCATTCACCATTTATAATGGTCGAACAAATCCAGTGGAATATGTTAGCCATTTCAGTTAGAGGATGGCCGCTCATACTAAGGAGGAGGCCTTGATGTGCAAGGTTTTTCCCTCAAGCCTAGGTTCAGTGGCGATGAGGTGGTTCAACGGTCTGAGAGCGAATACTATTGACTCCTTCGAGAAGCTCAGCCAAGCTTTTGGTGCTCGCTTTATTACCTGCAGGAGGGTTGTTCAACCTTTGGGGTTGTTACTATCCATGTCTATGCGAGAGGGGGAAACCCTGAAAGCCTACTCTGATAGATATTGGAAAATGTTCAATGAAGTAGATGAAGCCAATGACAACATGGCCATTAACACCTTCAAGGAGAGCCTTCCAACAGAGCATGATCTGAGGAGTTCTCTAACTGGTAAACCTGTTACCAATATGCGACAGCTTATGGACTGGATTGACAAGTATAGAAGAGTAGAGGAGGATCAGATACAGGGTAGAGGAAAGTCGAAGGTAATTCCTCAGGAGAGGAGGGATTTCAGGTTGGAACGGTACAACAGCAAACCTCGAAGGGACTTTGGGGGGCAGTCAGGATCTGCCAATTCCTTGGTGGTTAATGCTGTATTTCGAGAACCAGTACAATGGGTTCTAGAGAAGATAAAAAACGAGCCATTCTTCATACAGCCCAACAGGATGGCAGGGGATCCTACGAAACGAAATCAAAATCTTTACTGTCAATATCACCAGGACCATGGACATATTACTGAAGATTGTAGAAACCTGTGGGACCACTTAGAACAGCTTGTCCGAGAAGGAAAGTTGACACACCTGCTGCATCATTCTAGTGGCCGAGGAAGTCAAGCAGGATTGACACTTGGGGGGGATGCCTCTTCAGGACCTTCCCTGGGCATGATAAACGTTATATTTGCAGCCCTTGGGAGAACAGGGTCTTGTCCCTCTAGGGTAATGTCTGTGTCTCATTGTTCCGATGAGGGATCAGGTTCAAAGCCGAAGAGAATAAGACTGAGCACCTCGCTGGTGTTGGGTTTTTCAGATGAGGACAAGAGAGAAACTATACAACCATTTAACGATGCTCTGGTAGTTACACTTAGGATCGGGGGTTATGATGTAAGAAGAGTGATGGTTGATGAGGGGAGTGCAGCCGAAGTAATGTATCCTGACCTATACAGAGGGTTAAATTTGAAACTCCAGGACCTGACAGCCTACAGCTCTCCGTTAGTGAGTTTTGAGGGCAGATCGGTCATTCCAATGGGTATGATTAGGTTACCAGTGCAAACTAATTCAGATGTGGTGGAGGTGGATTTTATTGTGGTAGATGCTTTTTCTCCATATACGGCAATTTTGGGTAGGCCCTGATTGCATACCTTGGGGGCTGTTTCTTCCACTCTTCATCAGGAGGTGAAATATCCATCAGGAGGCCAAGTATTAGAAATATTGGAAAATCAAGCCATGGCAAGGCAGTGCATGATAGCGGTTATTCAACATCGACCAGAGGTAGGTACATTGGCCACGGCCGAGAAAGACTTATACCAGTCAAAGAGTCTGGGAAACCTCTTCAGCACATTCGCCGAGGAGGTGGAGTGTGAAAATTTGGAGAGGGTAAGTGTTGGTGACAATCCAGATAGGTACTTTCAGGTTAGAGCATTGTTACCTTCGTTGGAAAAAGAGCAGTTGGTGAAGGTCCTAAGAAGAAACGTTGATGTGTTTGCATGGAATGCCTATGAAGCCCCAGGAGTTGATCCAGATTTCATCTGTCATCATTTGAATGTCAATCCTTCTATTATTCCGAAGAAACAGCCACCTCGGCGTCCGTCCAAAGTACATGCTGAGGCTGTCAAAGACGAGGTGACCAAGCTCAAGTAGGCATGGGCTATCAAAGAAGTGTTTTACCCACAGTAGTTGGCAAATACAGTGGTAGTGAAGAAGAAAAATGGAAAATGACGCATATGCATTGATTTCACAGATCTTAATAGAGCCTGTCCAAAGGATCTTTTCCCTATGCCCCGTATAGATCAGCTGGTGGATGCAACAGTAGGTCATCCTCGGATGAGCTTCCTAGATGCCTTTTAGGGTTATCACCAGATCCCACTAGCATTGGGTGATCAGGAGAAGACCGCTTTTTTCACTCCCACTGGAAATTATCACTATAAGGTAATGCCCTTTGGCTTGAAGAACGCGGGGTCTACTTACCAACGGATGATGACGAAGATGTTTGAGCCACAGTTGGGCAACAACATAGAGGTCTATATTGATGATATGGTTGTAAAAAGCAAGGTAGTGGCCGAGCATGTGACGGACCTCACCAGCACGTTTGAGATTCTGAGAAAGCATAAGTTACGACTGAACGTATCCAAGTGCTCCTTTGGGGTGTGCTCTGGGAAGTTTTTGGGCTACATGGTGACCCACTGGGGAATTGAAGTGAACCTCACCCAAATTAAAGCCATAAATAGCTTGCAAACACCTCGGAATCCCAAGAAGGTCCAGAGGTTGACTGAGATGACCGCTGCGCTGAACAGATTCATATCCAGGTTGGCGGATAGGTGCAGACCCTTCTTCCTTTTACTCCACAAGTGGAAAGGATTCGAGTGGACTAAGGAGTGCACCTTGGCATTTCAGCAACTCAAGGAATATCTGTCTCGGCCACCCATTATGTCCAGCCCTGAGGTGGACAAGGTCCTTTTTGCCTACTTGGCGATAGCTACTTATGCGATCAGTTTCGTTATGATATGAGTGGACAATGGTGTACAATGACCAGTTTATTACGTGAGCAAATTGCTTTATGAGGCTGAGGTGCATTATCTGCCATTGGAGAAAGCCATTTTGGCAGTGGTGCATGCTACAAGGAAACTTCCCCATTACTTTCAGGCACACACTGTGGTCATTCTGACTCAGTATTCACTCAAAGCAGTTCTTCGGAGTGCAGACTACACTGGCAGGGTTGCCAAGTGGGGCACAATTCTAGGAGCTTTTGATATTAAGTATATGCCTCGTACTTCTGTGAAGGGTCAGGTTCTCGCCAACCTGGTGGCTAAATTTGCTGAAAGCCCTGAAGAAATAGGAGTAAGCCCGCATGGCATGGATGAAAAATCAGTTGGCCTTATCTCCACACAACATTCCTCTCCCTGGAAAGTATATGTGGATGGAGTAGCACACCAGAGGGGGTCAGGAGTGGGGTTGGTTCTAATATCTCCTGAAATGGCCATCATCGAGAAATCCGTAAGGTTGGGATTCTTAGCCACTAACAACGAGGTAGAGTATGAAGCTTTATTAGTGGGAATGGCGATGGTTAAGAAGCTGGGTGGAAGAACAGTGGAGATGTTCTCAGATTCAGGACTGGTTGTGGTCTAGGTTAAAGGGGAATTTGAAGCTTGGGACACCAGGATGCAGAGTTACTTGAGCAAGGTTAGGCGTATGCAAACGGATTTTGAGTCTTTTGAATTGTCCCATATCCCGAGAGGTGGAAATGCACATGCGGACTCTTTGACCACCCTTGCTACCTCCTCGGCGCAGAACTTACCTCAGGTGATCTTGGTTGAAGATTTAAAAATACCCACTCCAATAACGGAGGACTCGTTTCAAGTCAATCAAATCAGCTCGGCGTCTAGTTGGATGGATCCTATAATTCTTTTCCTTGAGAAAGACATACTGCCCGAGGACAGATCGGAAGCTGAAAAGATACGAAGAAAAGCTCCTCGGTTTTGGCTGTCTGAGGACAAAAGGTTGTATAAACGCTCTTTCTCTGGGCCATATCTGCTTTGTGTGCATCCTGAAGCATCAGAAGCGCTTCTAGAAGAGTTGCATGAAAGGATTTGTGGGAGTCACATTGGAGGAAGATCTTTATCTCACCGGGAAATTACCCAGGGGTATTGGTGGCCAGGCATGCAAAATGAAGCGCAGGAATATGTTAAAAAGTGTGACCAATGTCAGAGGTTTGCACCAAACATCCATCAGCCTGGGGGAGTTCTTAACCCTCTTTCTAGTCCTTGGCCTTTTGCTCAGTGGGGTTTAGATATTGTTGGTCCTTTCCCTAAGGCAATAGGAAATAAAAAATATCTGTTAGTTGGCATGGACTATTTCACGAAGTGGGTCGAAGCTGAGCCCCTAGCTAATATCAGAGATGTGGACGTCAAAAGGTTCGTCTGGAAGAACATCATCACACGATTTGGGGTTCCTTAAGCTCTCATCTCGGATAATGGTCTTCAATTTGATAGCAAGGCTTTCAGGAAGTATTGTTCCGACCTGAGGATAAAGAATAGATATTCTACTCCGGTTTATCCACAGGGAAATGGGCAAGCCGAGGCTGTCAACAAGGTCATTGTGAGTGGGCTAAAAAAGTGGCTAGATGATGCAAAGGGAAAATGGGTGGAAAAGCTACCACATGTCCTCTGGATGTATCGAACAACACCCCGACGTTCAACAGGGGAAACCCCATTTTCAATGACGTATGGGGCTGAGGCTGTGATTCCACTTGAAACGAATTTTCCCACACAAAGGACTAGAACTTTCACCTCGGATGGCAATGATGAGCTTTTGAGTAAGAATCTAGATCTGATAGACGAACGACGAGAGAATGCGATGGTTCAGTTGGCCTATTACCAACACAAGCTGAAACAAGGTTATGATGCAAATGTAAGGCTGAGACCGTTAGTTCCAGGGGACTTGGTGTTGAGAAAAGTCTTGGGAACAACTAAAAATCCAGCTTGGGGGAAATTAGGGCCTAATTGGGAAGGACCGTATCATATCACATCTGTAGCAGGAATAGGGGCTTATTACTTAGAAGATTTAGATGAAAAAACTGTACTCCATCCTTGGAATGTAAACAATCTAAAGAGGTATTACTATTAATATGAACAGTTCTATTCTATTTTCCTTTTATAGTTCATCCCAAATTCTATTACTTGTGTTTCTCAAGCTATTTAAGTATTCAACAGAAACTAAGTCATGTCAGGTCCTCGGACCACAATTTGGTGGAAATTAATACACTGTGATATAAATTGAAGTATTAAACAGAAACTAAGTCATGTCAGGTCCTCGGACCACAACTTGGTGGAAATTAATACACTGTGATATAAATTGAAGTATTAAACAGAAACTAAGTCATGTCAGGTCCTCGGACCACAACTTGGTAGAAATTAATACACTGTAATATAAATTGAAGTATTAAACAGAAACTAAGTCATGTCAGGTTCTTGGCCCAAAGCCTGGTGAAAATTAATGCGCAGTGTGACCTTAATCGGAGTATTACACTTAAGTTAAGGTATGACAGATTGTTTATATTACTAACTTAGTAAAAATCAATGCTTCTTAAATGGGATCTGTGTGACTATCTTTGTATATCAAGGTAAACTCCATGAGCATCACTTAAAGCGTTTTAGGGTGTTCAATACTTCCAAGGACTAATTGTCTGGAAGGCTATCTCCAGTATAGACATTTCTTAGCGAATATGAAGCAAGTCTTTTTAGAGCTGGGGAGTTTGCAGTTATAGTCTACTTTGGTCCTTAAGTCTACATAAAGTTAAGTTTTCTCTTATATTGTCAGATTTTACTCCCCTATAGCTTGAGATAATGTAAAAGTAAAAAAACAGTCATGCAAGAAATTACACAAGTGATAGATAAAGTCATAGTGTCTTATACAGATCCGAAAAGAGAAATACACATCATAATTGAGAATATCCTCAAAGAAGAAAAAACTAAATTAAAATTAAAAATTACATCATCTATTTGCTTAGTTTTATTTGGAGCTTGGGTGGGGAAACTTTGCCAGTGTCCTGAAGAGGAACAACTTTCTCCTTCTCCTTTGAAACTTCCCCAGTAGGTAGAATAGTAGCAGCTAAGTCCTTCTCAAAACTCTAAGAAGCTGTCCCATCCTTAGTTCCCTCTGCTGCTTTGTTCGAGGAGGTATCTTTGGCCATTTCAAGCACTTCAGGCTGTCTCTACTGATTGGTAGAGGGGGGATTCTGATTTTGAGCTTCTTCAATCGATTCAGCAGCAGTAGAGGAGGCCTCCTATTGTTAAGAAGAAGCACCTGGGGCTCGTATAGCTGGGGAGAAGTAGACATTTTCAGGCCTTCTCAGCTCTGAGGATGGGTCAACCCCGGCTCGGTTGAGAGCTTCCTCCCAAGTCTGAGCACAGTATGTCCGACATACTACTAGGACCTCAGCTCAAAAGGTATCCTCGATCTCAGCAACGCCAACGTCATATCCATGCTGTTCGGCCTCATCCCTCTCTTTTTCGGCTTCAGTTCTTGCTTTTTCAGCCTTAGCTTTGGCTTTTTCATCCTGACCTCTGAGTCGCTGGGCTTCCTCCGGTTATTTTTGAAGGTTTGATATTTGTTCCTTGGAAGCTGCCAGCTGGTCATTGGCATCACGAAGACTTTTCCTCTAGTCTTCAGCTTGCCTTTGAAAGCCAGCCAAAGCTGAGTCAGCACTCTTTCGAGCATGTTCTTCGTCGGCCAGCTTTTTCTTCAGCTCTGCAACGTTCTTCTCACTGGTAGAAAGTGTCTGAACAGCCGTATTTCGTTTCTTCCTCTCCTCATCTAACTGCTGGTAAAAGGCATTGGTTGTCTCTTCTAGCCTAAAAGTGGCTTGAACAGCCTAGGAAAAAAAGAGAGAGTCAGAGATACAATAAACTAAAAGGAACGAGTAAAGCAGTAAGGATACCATACCATGCCCAAATGCCTTTTCATATTCATGAAGATCTCATTCTTCTTCATGCTTCTGAGGTCGGCCATATCCTTGGGGAGAAGGGGGGTTTCTTCTAGGGCCGAGGCAACGTGGCATCCAATTCCACCGTTGAAGTCCCTGATTGAGGCGTCTTCCCTCAGGGGCTCGCCACCGAGCATGGGAGCAGGGAGCCAAGCCTCGGGCTCCGAAGACTGAATATTTTGCTTGGCCACAACTCGTTAAGGCCCATGAGTAGTCTTTTGCTGCTTCGGAGCCCGTTAGACCTCGTCCTCCTGAGTTGGGCGAGATCTCCCTGTCTCCACCACTTCTTTGTCTTTAGGCTTCCTCCTCCTCTTGGAATCAATAGGTTCAACCCCTTGTGGTTGGGGTAGTTGAGGAGGAGGAGGAAGGAGGAGACTGGTCTGAGCAGACTTCCTTGGCGCCCCCTTTCTCGATTTGCCTTCGATCACATCCAGCAAGCTCCTTTGGTTTTTTCTCTGAATACCCATGTTGTCAGAATTCACCTCGGGAATGTGGGGTTGGTTGAAAACCTCAAACTCGTCTACAGAATCTACAAATTCTACAACGTCTTCTTCTTCTTCTTTCTCTCCTTTTTTCTCCTCTTCCTCTTTTACTTTCTGAAGAATGGGATGTGATGATAAAGCCCCTGCAGAGAGAGTGGCTACGGGTAATGGCTGAGTAAAAGGGGTGCCTTCAGGAATTGGAACACCCTCAGTAATGATGAATCCTTCGAAAGCTATGCTAATTCGGTGCAGCCGAGGATCCTTAGCTTTTATCACACACTTGGGCGCTTGAAAGGCTGTGGAGATTGGTTTGTAGCGAAGGATTATATGAGCCGCTCTCAATTGGCCGTCGGATGGGTTCACATACACCTCGGACCGTAGGATTCTATCCAAGCTCTCTCTGTTAACCAATCTGAACTGAGGCTTGGTAGTGCGTTTGTCTGCAAAATCAATAAAACAACAGGAAAATTACGTTAGAAATGAAGATAACTTGAACTGAAGAGTATAAGCCAACGTGTAGAGGTGTACAGCTTAAGAACCCCACCTGGTGTTCCCTCTTGGGTCGGACAAGGTAAACCATCATGCCATGCCCTAGAAAAAATGAGAAAGTCATCTTTTAGGCCATTGTTTGATGTAAGGAGACACTGGATTAACCTTACCTCAAGGTACCTAGACCTAAGATAGTATCCCTGGCCCTTCAATTGATGAAGGTTGTATACCCAGTTCACATCGTGGTGGATAAGGCCTAAATTCATCCTCGCATTAAGGGCTTCTATACTCCCTAACACCCTGAACATATTGGGGGCGCACTGTGTGGGGGACAATCTAAAGAACCTAAGATAACTCCTAGTGAGACTACCCATCGGAATAGTCATCCCTCCCTCTATGAAAGCGATCATAGGGATGACTACTTCCCCTGTTTTTCTATCATCAAACCACGTTTCTGGGAAAGCATATCTCATGCCCACCGTTGAGGGAATTCTATACTTAGCTCTAAATTCCTCTATTTGCTCCTCGGAATCAACTAGATACTTAAACCTACCCATTTCTTAAGAATCGTGAAGAAAAATTAGCGAAGAGGATTGAAGACTGAGGACGGTTAAAGAAACTTACAGGGGTGTGAAAAATGAGCTCCTCGGACAGACTTCAGGTATTTATGAAAGTGTAGAGAGGAAAGAAAGAGGGACAAGTTCAATGAATACCTGCTAGGGTTGTGTGATTTTTTGTAACTGAAAAGAAATTTGATTTGAAAAGCTCTTTATAGGGGCGCAGAAATCGTAAGCGAGAAAAATCCCGCTCATAAATATCAAAGGCCCTCCACCGTTAGATTCACATCCTGCTGAAACGTGTGGGACAAAGAAGCCGCTATCATTTAATAAATGGCGTGCTCCTGACACCGAAACGTCAGGAGCGTGCCTTGGGCAGATGGAAAAATGTTCTTAAATTTAGAAAAGTCCAACAATGGAGGTGAAGGCAGAATATCAAAATCCCCCTTTTTTTCGAGGTGACAAAAAGTGAGATTTTGAGGGGCTATTGTGAGGCCAATTGCCTAAAAAGATAATAGAGAATTCATAGGAAGTGGGCTTGTGGCCTAACGGCCCAGTCCGAGGACACTCACATGTCCGAGGATGGTTAAAGAGAGCCATTTTGAGAATAACACAAGACAGAGAGACGTAAGTCGTACATAGTGGCCCAAACCACGTCCGAGGATAAGATTTATTGCTCAAACCAACGTCCGAGGTGGATGTAACTATTTTAGTAGTCAAGGAACTTCACAAAAGTGCATACGAATTAACGAATGAATATTGAACAAAGAAGGAACCGGGAAAGCTAACAAATATCTCCTAAAAGCTGCTAC
The DNA here is from genome assembly GCA_023621385.1 of Quercus gilva. Taxonomy (NCBI): domain Eukaryota; kingdom Viridiplantae; phylum Streptophyta; class Magnoliopsida; order Fagales; family Fagaceae; genus Quercus; species Quercus gilva. The sequence goes on from CM042477.1 coordinate 60,479,954, forward strand.
CTCCACATTAAATGCTTCCCAGCTAACTCTCTAGCCGCATTAATGTGGAGGTGATACCTGAACAGTAACCAAGCAGCCTTATGGCCACTGAGCGGAGGTTCTAGGAAGTGCTGGATGGGACAGAAAGAAGTTCCCAGAATGGAACCTACACGTGTATGGTGAAAGTAGGATGAAGAAGGTAGTATATAACGTGAAATCAAAAGACACTAGAGGGGACTTTTGGAAGAAAAGGAGAGAGAGAAAGAATCCAGAAACATATACACTAAAACCTAGCCCAGGAGAAGAGGGAGAGAAATTATTTAGTTTGAAGCTCCTTTTTGCTACACAAGAATGATGTCTTTTTCCACTTATTGGAATTAGCTCTTACACTCATTCTTTAGAAATTTTATTGTTTGAGCTTGTTGGGCTAGAATCTCATCCCTCTTTTGGGTCCAATCCAATTTGAGTCCTTACAATCACTTTTATATATATATATATATATATCTATAATATATTTAGATTCATTATACTATTTACGTTTTGACAACTATGGCTACACTACCCAGGCTCTAGCAAAGAAATTAGAAGCTTACCTATGAGGTTTTAGAGGCAGAAATGAAGAAAAGGGCTGCTGAATTTTCTGGGTTTGAGGGGTTTTAGATCTATCATAGAGAGAGGGAAAGAAAGAAGTGAGATCTAGAGAGAATCCTGAAGAGGTTGGGTAGAGATGATAATTTTTCGTGTGTACAACTATGAAGGAGAGTGAGTGTTTATACAAAATTGTGGGGCATCCCCATGAGGGGGGATGCCTACGGGGGTGGACGGCTCCCTCAGAGAGATCTTGTAGCCACCTCATCATTTCTTCTAGAATGCCCTCTGTTCTTCCTTTCTCAATTTTGCCCTTTTCTGATCATATCTTCGTGTTGCTGTTTGGAGGTTTTCAGAAGCTTGTATTTTTTTCAATCTGGACATCGTTAGAGAGAGGTCTGGGTCTCTAGTTTCCATAATTTTTGGAATCATGTAATTTGGAGTTACAGTTGCTAAGATATTGTGCTCAGAATGGAGATGACGTAGTGTAGAAACTTGTATAGCACCTTTTCTGGAAAATTAATTCCTCCTAATTTGAAGGGGATATCGTCAAGCCTTTATTTTTGTAGTGTAGCCAATCCATCATACTTTAATGTGATTTAGGCCTTTCACACCCGTTATGGCTAAATTTGTACAGTTTATTGTGCGAAAACACCCTAAAAAAACCTTTTAGCCTGAAAAATAATTAAATATTATTTTTAATCAGGAGATATTTTTTTGATATCCAATCCATTTTAACTTTGATTTTCACCTGTGAACTATCATTTTAAAGGTAATTTCATGATATTTAAGATGAAAAAAAAAAAAAAAATAAATCTCGTTTGAGAGGTTAGAGTTTTGCTCAATATTTTTACTAGTCCTAGTTAGGGTTAGTCAACGTTGGCCAAACTTAGCCAGAATTGGCAAATTTAAGATTTTGAACTTGATAATTTTCCAAAAGCATCACTTATGTTTTTCATAAGATAGACATATGAATATTTTAAAAAATCATTTATAAAAGTTATAAAATACTGATTACTATAGACACCATGTTTTGTACTCGTTAATAAATTTTGGTCCCCAGCCCCAATGATGAGCTTGACATATGTCAGCCAAGTTATGACCATTTGAAGTTGCACTAACTGGGCAATCCGATTTTCTTGGTTTTACATCTATTTTTGGAAAATAACAGTCAAAAGAAATCCTAGGCCTGCGTACACAGGCACAAGCCTGCACACATAGGTAGGGTTTCAAGAGCACAAGAAATACTTTTTTGCATTAAAAACTAAGTTTTGGAACGAATCCCACATCGTCTGGGAGCCGTTCCAAACTCTCATTTTCACAATATAAATAGTCATACATGGTACCTTTCAAAAATACATAGAAATCCCACGGGAAAATATTGAGATTCACTAGAAATAGTAAATCAAATAGGAAGTTTTTCACAAAACGTCCTCAAGTCAATTTTATTTGATTAGGGCATTTTCTAGCCTTGATCTTTGAATTTTAAGATTACTAATCGCATTCTTATTGATTTGTGATAGATTTGATTAAGGGGAACGGTCAAAAATCAAGCCTAGGAGCCTTTTCTTTGAGGTATTCATTTTTAAACTTTTATTTTATTTTCTGCTTTTAATTATGTTTTCGTTTTGTTTCTTAACTTGTTTTATGCTTTGATATGTTTGTATAGCCTAGGTTTGTGTGTTTGTATGTTGTAAAAGATGTTAAGTTGCTAGAAATCGTGTGTTGAAACCTTCCTCTGTTTGCTATGTTTTTAGGATTTCTGGGTAGAAACTCACATGCGCATGATCAAGACTGAATACGCAAGCTTGATTATGTGCACATAGGGTTGTTCATGTGTACGCATGAACGAGCCCAGAAACCCTAATTTTATTTCCTTTGTTTTTGCTTTTACTTTCACATGTGTACTTCTATTTTAGATCCTTTTTCATGTTTCTGTGGTTTTAACTCTCTATTTCACATGTTTGTTTATTGGTTTGTCTCTCACATGTTAGAATTAAGGTTTATCTTATGTTGTTTTATTTTGAAGCCATGACCACACATTTACATGCTAATGCATAATGCCATAGGTGCTAAGTTGCTGTAAGGTAAGTGAGATAAATCATGCATTGGTATGAACATGCATTTTAATGATGTAATGTGTTTGTTTGATGTTTGATTTCTTGCTTAAGATTTTGGAATACATGTGATGGTTTATGTTTGTTTGTCATGCCTATCTTTCTGCCTTGTTTTGTTGTTGTCTTGGATGATGTAATATGTTAAGAGATGCCATGATTAGATGTATGCTATGGTTGTGATATGATGATATGCATGATTAGATGTATGCTGGGGTTCATGATGTGATGATGTGCCATGCTAGATGAATGTTAGGTTGTTTGTTAGATGTCTGTTAGGGTATGCCATGACTAGATGAATGTTACCTTTTCAAGACCGTACCTTAACTCCGAACTCATATCTCTGTTAGTAAGAATAAAAGTTCTTCCTCAAAAAGACACTACATATATGGTTCCTAGACCATTGCAAAAACTAAGTGGCGACTCTAGTTGTGTCCACAGGTCCCCACATAAATTTCGACACATGGTGCAAAATTGGATTCTAATTTTAAATTTTAATTGAACTTTCTCTAAACTTTACCTATTGATATATACTAGTGTATAATCAGTGCATATGTACAGTACAATTAAAAACAACGCAATTACACATATATGGATTCAAATTACACCTTGTTTAAGTCATAGATATATAATGAGTTTTTTACTCTTCCTTTCTTCTTTTTTTCTTTTATTTTATGGTTTATTCATATTAGAGTCTTCGTCTTTTGCACAAAATTAACTCACCTAAAAATTAATATATATATATATATATATAGATAGATAGATAGATAGGACATGTGGCGCAAAATTAAACTACAATTAGAATTCAATTTGAAATCTAATTAGATTTTCTCTCAGTTTTATATATATATATATATATATAAAAATTAAACTCTTCATCTTTTGCATAATATTAACTCACCTAGAAATTAAAAATATATATAAATAAGACATGTAGCGCAAAATTAGACTATAATTAAAATCCAATTTGAGATCTAATTGGATTTTCTCTTAACTTTACCTATTAATATATATATATATATATATATGAATTCATGAATTTGATTTTTCATTTGAGAAACTGCTCAATAACTATAATTTTTGTAAATATCAAAATTCTAACTTCCACCTTTTGTGATATATCAATACTCACATAAAAGTAACTGCATTGAATAAATTTTAAGTATATATGATATATCAATTTTTGTAAGAATTAGTAAGCGCTTATTAAATTCAAATTCTCATTTTTTTTCTTCATAAAACTAACTACATTGAATAAAATTTTTTAGAAAACGAAATATTTATCTTTCGTCCACTAAATGTATCAATGTCATCATTGTCCACTGATATTTTTTTCAACTAAAAAAATTGTCCAAAATGATTAAACTATAGTTATTTGATTACTACATGAGTTTTTCTATGATTGAATCTTAAAATAATTAAAATTTTAATTTTGAAAAACATAATAATATCTAAAATACAATAGAAATTCAATTCTCAAGAATCTAAACATATCCAAATAACATAAATATCAATTTTCATGAATTCCAATTTTCATGATCTTTAAAATCTCTCTATAAGATCTGGAATTGTAATTGAAATCCTCAACAACTGAATAAATTTGAGCATTTGGATTTATTTTTCCACTTCTTACCCATGATGAGAAACCACAAAAATTTCATAGACTGATAGTATAGTAAATTAAACTTGGCACCTCCAGGTTTATATATCACATCTCATACCACTAAGCAGTCCACCACCCAGGTACCCCTTGGGGGTAGATTACTTATTTATAAGCATTTTTCTTTTATGAATACTTAATAAGTATTTTAACAAACCTGCTGTCCTTTTAGCCTTTTGCAATTGCATTCTATCATTTATATATAAATGCTAAAAGCCAAATTAAGAGGCTAGTTGTGTGTTATCTATACTTTAGCCTGTAAAAAAAGCCCCATCTTGACATATCTGTTTCATTGACTTGTATTTATTTCTAAGCCAAGTTTGAAAATATGATTTGCAAAAGCATAATAATTTAGTGGTATTAGAAATAGAAAATATATATTGATTGCGCTTCAGTGCATTATACAATTTTTCACATAGCATGTACACCTTATATGTAGGTTCTGCACATGGGACTAATTAGATTTATGAGAGAGAGAAATGAAATATATACCAATTATACGGAATAAGTTAGACTCTTCCTCTAGACTGTATATTGAGATTTAACGTCATTAAAGTTCTCCATGCTATCCATGGATCTAATTCAAAAGTCTAAGTATATAATATTTTACATAAATTTTTTCATAATTATTCACAAGTTTTTTATGATTATCAGTCACGTAATCCAATTTGAAATTCTAGAAACAAATATTTTTCACAACTTTTCTATAACAATTGATATAACTTATCGTGATTGTTGTAAATAAATGGTATAGTGGTGGACTAAGACAAAAATGATGTTACTCTAATCACAACAAATCATATCAACAATTGCAAAAAATGTTTTATCATTAGCCCTACTCATTGGAATTACAGCAGTATTCCTCTTAGAATAGCAAAATAGATTCCTTTTTATGTGACTGGCATTGTGAATACAATTTTCATTACTATTAAGGGTATCTGCATTGTAGCATTTTCAAATGTGATCTGGCAATAACAACCCAATGCATCCATCTGCTAAAACAGCACAGCAAAACCAAACAATCAATTAAAAGTGACAGATTACTTTGGCTAGAACATCAGTACATTAATAGCGATGTTGTAATATTGAAATGAAATTGAATAAACAACCACATTATTTACTTCAAGTCATCACTTTTTGTCGTGGGGTCAGGAATAGAGAACAAATAATCCTTGTAGAAGAACAAAAGATAATTTAAAGGGCATTCATAGCAGCATAAAAGGTTACAATATATATTGGATACATGGGTCTTTGTCTCTAAAGGAAGCTTGTTAGTAACCTCTGCTTCATAAGTTTGGGTTGCCAGCCAATTGAGCTATCCCCTAGTATTAAAGCTGCAAATGGAAGTATAATTATTGAAAAACATACACATAAACCATTGAAAATAAGAAAGGAAATTGTAAAACGGGTGAGTTACCACAGATACCTTCTGGCAGCTTATTAACTTCGGGTCATGCATTGCTGCATGAAAGTTCTCATGCGTATTTGTGATACAAACTACTTACTTTACATGTGCAGAGACTGTGCAATTATATATCCTGCGGCAGATCGTGAACTAAAACAAACATAATTAAAATTTAAACTTTTGTGAATGCATTTGTTGCCAATTTGCATCGATCCCTCTGAACAATGAACAATAGGATCTTGGTGAAGTGAAACTGCGCGCAGTAGAATTGCCGGGCAAATCGCCCTTGGCAGAAGACACAGTAGAAGAATGCATGGCTGAGCTACATGTCTTAGTTGCTTTCTGCCAATGGTGATTTTGCCCTGTAATGCAACTGCACCTAACCTTGCAGAGTAATGACCAATAGACCAATTATTTATAGCAAACTATAAGAAGCATATCCTGTGGCACAATGCCTGTTCTGTGTAATTGAAGGCTCTCTATCACTTTATAGAATAAAGCATTACTACTTTAAGGTACGCATTCAAACTTAAAGAATTCCTTCTGAAGATTTTATTCTTAAACACCAATGATCTGGAATAATAATTAACATTAGTTTGTGAACAGTTCTTTGTGATGTATATAACTGGCAATAGCTAATTTTTTCCTTTTCCTTTTCCTTTTTGTTTTTAACTTTTTTGGGGGGAGATTTGTAAAGGAGATCATGTACTATAGAAGACTTGAACTTTTTTTTTTTGAGATGTTAGAAGACTTGAAGTTGGAATAAATATTTTACAAATATAAATGTTTTTTTTTTCTTTAAAGAAGAGCATGCTATTTGAGAAAGAAATATGGTTTTTTAAGAACTAAATGAGATAAATATTAAAAGTTCATACAAAATAAATTTTTTTTTTATTTTATTTTATCAAGTGTTACTTATGGATGGTTTTGACATTTGTACCTGATCATTTAATTAAGATAAATATACAGGAATTATTTATAGAAAATACTAAATAAATTAAAACATCATAAATAATATTTTGAAGATATTATCTATAATGTAAGACTATTAATTAAATTGTGCACTCATTCGGGTTGATATATATTAATATTTTCAATAGAGACATCTATGGAATGTTCAAATTTCCTCACCCCCAACTATATGTATCAAAAAAAAAATTTGCCTTCATTAATCATTCCGAATGCTTTGTTATTTTTTTATTCCTTTGGTAAGTTCCACCATTCCACATAAAAAAGAGAAAAATGAATAATTGAGTTCTTCAGTTTGCCAACAGAGAAAAAAAAAAAAAAAAAAAAAAAAAAAAAAAAAAAACTATATTTCTTAAAGAATAAACAAACACACACAATTTGAGTGATTGTATCTAGAGGGCCAAACTGTATGTTGTCTGGGTAGATTTTTCAATACCATGAAATGTAGAAGGGGATTCTTAACAATTTTTTTATAAAAAAAAAAATTTGTGGGACATGGTCTTTTTTACCTCAACCTAGCTCCGTGAGTGCAGATAATTGGTTATTAATTTATTATGGCAGAAACATATATATTAATACATGTTTGGTTTTTCTTACTGGGAAGAATGCTCGATATATAAATATGGAGATTCGACAAATCTATTTAAATCAACTTTGGCAGTTCAATGCTAACGCTTTTATCCACCTTTGTACCTCAACTAGTTTAATATTTAACTGAGGAAGAGTGAAAGAAATCAACAAAAATATGTACTTTCACTCCAACATTAAGAAAAATAGAGTACGAGTGAGAAAATGTGGAAAGAATCCATCTGCTTAAGACAAATAAATGTTACAGGAGCTTAGAAAATGGAAGATCCTGTAGCATGTTCGATCTCACTACGTCTCTTCCTGGCTGAGAGGCCAGGCCAGCCGAATGGACCTATTAAAGTTGTTTTTGTGTACGCAAAATCTCGAGGCTGCATTATCATAAGCCAGTGGTCCAATATGCTTGTACATACCCAAGTGTGGCACATATATTATTTCTACTTTTTTTGCTTTGGCTACCAATATATATGTTCTTTTTTCTTTTTTCTGTAAAAGGATTTTGGAAAGGAAATTTGCAAATCGCAATACATATTCTGATCCTGTAGCCACTGCGTGATATCAAACCTAATTCTTTCTCTTTCCTCATGCATGTAGTACTTCAATATGTACGGAAATGGAGAGGAGAGCAATACAAATATTTATTTTCACTATAACATTTGAAAAATGAAAGTAGTTCAGTAAACCAAGAAAGACAAAAAAAGAAAGAATAAAGAAGTAATGATGGGTGCTTTTTTCTTTTTTTTGAGAAACAAGATGGGTGCTTTAAGATGGAAGACCCAGAGCATGTTCTTAAATGTCTTTTTCTTCTACACTTCCTCTTTCGATATATGCCAATCGACATTGGCAAACAGCTTAAAAGTTGTTTTGTGCCTGCCAAAACTCGAGTCTGCATTTTCATAATGGTCCAACATGTGATTTATTTTCATTATTCTATGTTCTGCATAGCACGCAAGGTATCTTGACCATTTGCACTCTCAAAATTCATCGACGATATGTGACATATTGATGAAGGACATGCACAAAATGTGGCTTCAAGCAATAGAGTGTGCTCGCCCATCGAGAATTCATTCTGTTAGGTCCATATATTAACAAACGTATCAGATTGTGAGTCTAGCCATAAGTTTTGATATGTCTTAAAGTAACAATTGAATATCTAGTTGAAAATCCAAAGGTTGCTCAAGAATAACTCAAGAAAAGTAGAGTTTCTATAGGCTCGAGTCTAACCTCAATTCCTCTCGAATCTCGATCGAATGAGCCTTGAAAGTGAAGTTTTTATTTCTTCGACTCTCGCTCGACTCCTGCCCGATTCATGCTCAATCTATCGAGATCAAGATTTCAGAAATCTCAGCAATACGAAAAAAAACACTCACAACTTATCCATTTGATTAAATCCTTATACCAAATCAAAAATTGTGGTGTAAAAAAATAAACCTCCACTCACCATATTGATTTAAAATATAAGGAATAATCAAGATAGAAGGCTGGTTTCCTTTAAATCGTAAAGGAACACAACCTTCAAAAACAAAAAAAAAAGTGAAAAGTAAATAAAAAGGAAATTAAATGACAAGTAATTTAAAGAATAAGAATGTAAAAGGCTTAAAGTAAAAAGCATGAAACTAAATACATAAATTTAAAGAGCAAAGAAATAAAAGAACATGAAAAATAAATGAACTTTATTATAGATTTAAAATGCATATACAAAGAAAAATAGAAAGGAAGAGGTAGTTAGGGTAGTAGCTACACTAATAGTTATTAGTCTTGTACCATACACGATACGTATATCATACGAAACGTATCGTATTATATACAAAAACTTCTGTATCAAAAGGACATATCATAATTGCTCGTGAATTATCTGATATATAGGTGTGTACCGTATGAATCATACGTATTGTACGATATATAAACATGTGGCCTTAAAATTAGTTTTTTTTTTTTTGGTTAAAATTTGTGGATTTATTTTATTTAATTAAGTCCATTAAAATATCCATGATTTTTTTTCCCCTCTTCTCTTTCTCCTTCTACAAAATTTGCTACACACTTAACACTTCACTTTCATATTTGCAAATTTATTTTCTATGCCATGAATAATGTATTAAATGAAAATATAATTATTTTTTATTTTGTTATTATTGTTATAAGTCTAATAAGCTAGAATGCCAAGTATTTTGTTATTATTTTATTTGATTAATTAATAAACTTGACTAATTAATCAATTAATATATCACAAGGGGTCAATACATTCTTGGCCTATCAGTTTTGTTAAATATTATAACATAAGTAATGGCTAAATTGGTCTTTAGTTGAATGTATTCCAAATTTATAACAAATATAACTTTTATATATGTATATCTATAATATATTTAGATTCATGATACTATTTACGTTTTGACAACTATGGCTACACTACCCAAGCTCTAGCAAAGAAATTAGAAGCTTACCTATGAGGTTTTAGAGACAGAAATGAAGAAAATGGGCTGCTGAATTTTCTGGGTTTGAGTGGTTTTAGATCTATCATAGAGAGAGGGAAAGAAAGAAATGAGATCTAGAGAGAATCCTAAAGAGGTTAGGTAGAGATGATAATTTTTCGTGTATACAACTATGAAGGAAAGCGAGTGTTTATACCAAGGAAGTCAATATCGTACCGAAGGCTGTACCGGTTTGATCACCGGTACGATATATTTCGAATACCGGTCAATACCGGTATACCGTTTCGGGTTTACCACTATTTTATATATGTATATACACACACACACACACAAAATCTCTATTTACCATAAAATATTATCTCAAAATTCTTGTTTATCATAAGAGTCTGATTGGGAACAGTTTATTTAACTGAAAGTAAAATTTTTTTGCTTAAAGTACATTAGAAATGAAAAATGAGAAAAATAAAAAGTGAGTTAATTTTGATTTGATGTTCACATGGGTCACTGACTTAGACACACAAAACAATAAACATAAAAAAAGATAAAATTGTTTTATTAACCTTGTGTCAACAGACTCAGCACATAAAATGAGAAAAGATAAGTAAAAAGAATTTGAAAAGGCAAATGAAATAAAACAGAAGAAAAAGGCATTTGGTTTGACTGTATGGGGAAGAAGAAGAAGGGAGCTCAGCAAAATGGAATCACCAACAGCAACGTACTCCTGGCGGCAGGGAAACTAAATCAGAATGTTACTGCCTTAGGAATATTAGATCTGTAAGTGAAACCTTTTTTTTTTTCCTTATTCTTTTTCCTTTTTTCTTTTTTTAGATCTGAAAGCCTTGATTTTTCTGTTCTAGACTGGTATAAGTTTTTTTGCCGAAATACGGTATTTGCTCTGGTAAGGCCGAAATAACTTGGTATGATCGGTATTTTAACTAGTACGAAACAAAAGTGTTTCTATACCGGTTTAGGTTTCAGTAAGAAAAATTCCGACTGTACCGGCCGGTACAATACAGAATCGACTCCACTAGGTTATACAAAATTGTAGGGCATCCCCATGAGGGGGGATGCCTACAGGGGTGGATGGCTCCCTCAGTGGGATCCTGCAGCCACCTCATCATTCCTTCTAGAATGCCCTCTGTTCTTCCTTTCTCTGTTTCGCCCTTTTCTGATCATATTTTTGTGCTGCTATTTGGAGGTTTTTGGGAGCTTGTATTTTTTCAACCTGGACATCATTAGAGTGGTTTGGATCACTAGTTTCCATAATTTCTGGAATCATGTAATTTGGAGTTACGGTTGCTAAGATATTGTGCTCAGAATGGAGATGACGCAGTGCGGAAACTTGTGTAGCACCTTTTTTGAAAAATTAATTCCTCCTAATTCGAAGGGGATATCATCAAGCCTTTATTTTTGTATCATAGCTAATCCATCATACTTTAATGTGATTTAGGCCTTTCACACCCGTTATGGCTGAATTTGTACAGTTTATTGTGTGAAAACACCCCAAAAAAACCTTTCAGCATGAAAATAATTAAATAGTATTTTTAATTAGGATTTTAATATTTTTATGATATCATATCCATTTTAACTCTGATTTTAGCCTGTGAACTATCATTTTAAAGGTAATTTCATGATATTTAAAATGGAAAAAAAATTATCTCGTTTGAAAGGTCAGAGTTTTGGTTAATATTTTTACTTTTCCTAATCAATGAAGTCAATACCGTACCGGAAGCCGTTTCAATTTTGTCAAGAAAATGAAATATTTCGGTACCGGTCGATACTGGTGTACCGTTTCAAAGTTACCACAATTATATAATATATATATATATATATATAGACTTTAAAAAAAAATTATATAAATTAATATATCTAATTACATTTCAAAATTTTACCTCTTTTTTTCAAATTATTTTAAGCCATTTCACAACTCAATAAACACATTAAAAAGCATAATAAGCCTTCTACATAGGAGTGGTCAAAAAGAAAAAGAATAGTAAACTATATACGATTTTCTAAGAAATTAAAAAACAAAAATTAAAAAAAAAGTAAAAGAGTAGCGGATAAACCACATTGGTTTGTCTGCCCATTAGTAACTTTTCTAAAAATAAAAAAATAAAAAAAGAAGAAGCTTTTAATAAGAAGTAGAAAGTGGGTAGGTGTGAAACAGTGGAAGTCATCTTGAGTCTTGACCTCTTGTCTCTTGGGTTTCTCTGCTAACATTTTGTTTAGAAGTCTAGACCATAAATGTCAAAAGAAAGAGAGTTACAATGAGGAAGAGAAGAAAACTGAAGAAGCTACTATGGGATGGCAGCGAGCTCAAGCCTCAAGATCTGACAATATCTCACTGGTGGATGAAGGTTCAACAATGGTGAAGAGGCGCTGTAAGTAGCAATTTATTTTATGAAAACCCATTTTAGTTTGTACCGGCCGGAATGAAGTTACCACTGAAAAGCACCGAAATTCGTTGAAATGGCCGAAACAAGCCGAAATACACCAGTATTTAGGACGCTACGAATCAACCAGTTTCTGTACCGGTCCAAGCATCGACACGAAAAATTTCGGCCGTAGCAGCCGATACAGTACAGAATTAACTTCCCTGGTCCTAATTAGGGTTAGTTGACGTTGGTCAAACTTAGCCAAAATAGGCAAATTTGAGATTTTGAACTTGATAATTTAGATAGCTTTTCAAAAGCATCACTTCTGTTTTTCATAAGATAGACATATGAATATTTTGAAAAATCATCTATAAAAGTTATAAAATACCAATTACTATTGACACTGCATTTTGTACCTGTTAATAAATTTTGGTCCCCAGTCTTAATGATGAGCTTTACATATGTCAACCAAGGGTAATTAAAGAGTTCACGATAGTTTGGAAGTAATCACAACTCAAAAGTACTCAAATCGCTTTGAAATCAATATTGAAAAATGACCTTTGCTCACTATTTTAACCATACCTTTTGACCCACAAATAATTTTTGAGTGAGATTTATTTCATTGGAAATTAGACATCCTGGGCTTCAATTTGAACGTGAATTTTGCCTAATTTGGACTTATATTGAGTAAGTTATGACCATTTGAAGTTACACCAACTGGGCAATCCGGTTTTCTTGGTTTTACATTTATTTTTGGAAAATAATAGCCAAAAGAAGCCCTAGGTCTGCATACGTAGGCTTGAACCTACATACTCAGCCTAGGAGCCTGCATACGCAGGCACGAGCCTGCGCACGCAAGTAAGGTTTCAGGAGCAAAAGAAAGGCACATTTTTTGCATTAAAGACTAAGGTTTGGAAGGAATCTCACATCGTCTGGGAGCCGTTCCAAACCCACATTTTCACAATATAAATAGTCATACATGGTACTTTTCAAAATCATACAGAAATCTCACAGGAAAACACTAAGATTCACTAGAAATAGTAAATCAAAAAGGGAGTTATTCACAAAACAATTTCAAGTCAATTTTATTTGATTAGGGCATTTTCTAGCCTTGATCTTTGAATTTTAAGATTACTAATCATATTCTTATTGATCTGTGATAAATTTCACTAAGGGGAATGGTAAAAAATAAAGTCTAGGAGCCTTTTCTTTGAGGTATTCATTTTTAAACTTTTATTTTATTTTTTGCTTTTAATTCTATTTTCGTTTTGTTTCTTTATTTGTTTTATGTTTTGATATGTTTGTATAGCCTAGGTTTGAGTGTTTGTGTGTTTTAAAAGATGTTAGGTTGCTAGAAATAGTGTGTTGAAACCTTGCTCTGTTTGTTGTGTTTCTAGGATTTCTGGGCAGAAACCCACGTGCGCATGATCAAGGCTACGTATGCAGGCTTGATTATGCGCACGCAGGGTTGTTCATACGTACGCATGAACTAGCCCAAAAACCCTAATTTTGTTTCCTTTGTTTTTGCTTCTGCTTTAACATGTATACTTCTATTTTAGATCCTTTTTCATGTTTCCTTGGTTTTAAATCTCTGTTTCACATGTTTGTTTGTTGGTTTGTCTCTCACATGTTAGAATTAAGGTTTATCTTATGTTGTTTTATTTTGATGCCATGACCACGCATTCACATGCTCATGCATAATGCCATAGGTGCTGAGTTGCTGCAAGGTAAGTAAGGTAAGTCATGCATTGATATGAACATGCATTTTAATGATGTAATGTGTTTGTTTGATGTTTGATTTCATGCTTAAGATTTTGGAATACATGTGATGGTTTATGTTTGTTTGTCATGCCTATCTTTCTGCCTTGTTTTATTACTGCCTTGGATGATTTAATACATTAAGAGATGCCATGATTAGATGTATGCTATGGTTTGTGATGTGATGATGTGCAATGCTAGATGAATCTTAGGTTGTTTGTTAGATGTATGTTAGGGTACGCCATGACTAGATGAATGTTAAGCCTTGTCTGATTGCCATGATAGATGTATGGTTAGTAATGATTGATGCCTTATTGTGTGCTTAGATGTATGCTAGTGTATGTGTGTGAGTATAGATACAATGTTGAGTATGCCTTTAATAAGCTAAAGACATAAGACACAATGGAGGGAAGCCAACCTTAGGGTTAGGCGGTTTTGGGTGCCTATCACCTTCCCAAGATCGTTCCTTAACTCCGAACACATATCTTTGGTAGTAAGATCAAAAGGTTCTTCCTCGAGTGGACGTTATATATATATGGTTCCTAGCCCATTACAAAAACTAGGTGGTGACTTCCCGTTGTGTCCACAGGTCCCCACATAAATTTCGACACTTAGCGCAAAATTGGATTCTAATTTCAAATTTTAATTGAACTTTCTCTAAGTTTTTTACCTATTAATATATACTAGTGTATAATCTGTGCATATGCACAGTACAATTAAAAACAACACAATTACACATATATGGATTCAAATTATACATTATTTAAGTCATAGATATATACATGAGTCTTTTACTCTTTCTTCCTACTTTATTATTTTATTTTATTTTATTTTATTTTTTTTATATACACAAGAGTGTACTCTTCTTTATTGAGTTTTTTATATGGTTTATTTATATTAGACTTTTCGTTTTTGCACAACATTAACTCACCTAAAAATTATATATATATATATATATATATATAGAGAGAGAGAGAGAGAGAGAGAGAGAGAGAGAGAGAGAGAGAGAGAGAGAGAGAGAGAGAGAGAGAGAGAGAGAGAGATAAATAGGACACGTGGCGTAAGATTAGACTACAATTAGAATTCAATTTGAAATCTAATTGGATTTTCTCTCAACTTTATATATATATATATATACACTACCTTGTAACCTTATGCATAAGCATGGATATACTTAAAAGATACACATTAAAATGCATAGTATAATTCTTACATATATAATTTAAATATTATTAATAGTCATTCTTATATATATATTTTTTTTTAACTCTTTAAAAAGTCTTGTAAGAATGTCATTATGTAGAAAATATAAATTGTCAATTTTTTAAAATATTTTTATGTTCATTAATTCTAGACTCTTTAGTTTTTGTATACAATAATTCACTTGAATGGAGATTTATGATATGGTCCCACATTTGATTTCAAAATTAAGAAATAAAACTTTCTCTAAAAATAAATAATTTAAGACACATAACGCAAAATTAGACTTCAATTGTATAATCTAATTGGATTTTCTCTAAATTTTACCTATTAATATATACACACACACACACACACACACACACACACACACACATACATAGATGACTTATAAATTTGAATTGTTTTTAGTTATACAAAGAAAAAATCCTCATAAATATAAAATCATTCAAAATTTCTCTTCCTCTAATTTTATATATAGTGTTAGATATATGATTATGTTTTTTACGATTTATTTATATTGGACTCCTTATTTTCAACATTAAATTAACTTATTTGGCACAAAAATTTTTAAAAAAAAAATTGATTAGGTGGGACATATATATATATATATATATAGATGACTTATAAACTTGAATTGCTTTTAGTTCTATAAAAAAAAAAGCTCATAAATATAAAATCAATCAAAAATTATGTTTTTATGATTTACTTATATTAGACTCTTTGTTTTTTTTTACACTAAATTAAATCATTTGGCACAAAAATTAAAAAAACTTAAATTAAATGGGACGCATGTCACAAAATTAAACTCTAATTGAAATCCAATTTTTATATTGAATTAACTCACTTGGCACAAAAATTTAAAAACTTAGATTAGATGGAACACATGGCGCAAAATTAAACTCTAATTGAATCCTAATTTGAAATCTAATTGGATTTTCTCTCAGCTTTACCTATTAATAGATATATAGACTAGCTTGTAATCACATGCATATACATGGATACACTTAAAGATATACAATAAGATGTATCCATGTTATATATATCTTATATATATATGTGTGTGTGTGTGTGTGTGTGTGTGTGTGTATAATACTATTGATAGTCATTTTAATATTTTGTTAATTCTTTAAAAAATTTTGTAAGGATATTATTAGGTATAAATTGTAAATTGTCCATTTTTTTTTTTTTAAATTATTGCAAAGAACTTTTTTTTTTTGTACGATTCATTTATTCTAAACTCGTTAGTTTTTGTACTTAATAACTCACTTGGATGAATATTTATGATGTGGTCCTACATTTGATTCTAAAATTAAGAAAAAGAAATCTTTAAAAATAAATAATTTATAACACATTGCGCAAAATTGGAACTCTAATTTGGAATTCTAATTTGAATTTCTCTCAGTTTCACCTATTATTATATATATAAATATATATATATATATATATATAATTCTTCGTCTTTTGCACAATTTTAACTCATCTAGAAATTAAAGAATATATATAAATAAGACATGTGACGCAAAATTTGACTTTAATTATAATCCAATTTGAAATCTAATTGGATTTTCTCTTTGTTTTACCTATTAATATATACTAGCATTTAAACCGCACAATGTGCGGGATCAATCAAGTTAATATAATGATACATTAAAATTCAAAATTTGTCAAGGGCATGTTGTACAGCCCCTCATTTGTCCTACTTGCAGGAATGCTATCTATAAAATACAATATCACTCCATTTAAAATCAACTCCAATTATCTTTTATAGAATTTAAAAAATATATATCATATGTTACAATGGTGTCCATCTAGAAACAAAATATGAAGCACATAGTGAGCATCATATGTCATTGAAAACACACAAGCACCAACCCAAAGCAAATTAACCACAAACTAAAGCCCTTTTATGTTGGGGTGATTTCTTTCTTTCTTTTTTAATAATAAGTTTTGGGTTTATAGAGATAAAACATAGCCTTAACTCACAGCACATACTTGGAAAACATTCTGTTTTTTCACTCTTCAATTTCCAATGAAGAGTGAAAAAATAGAATGTTTTCCCATGTTAATATGTCAAGCTTACCACACCAATGAGCCAAGCTCATCTAAGTAAAACAACTTCAAATTGTTAACTACATGCTAGATAACACAATGGACAGAGTTAAAACTTAGAATTAGTGGAGTCAACACCAAAAATGAACTCTAGAACAAATGTAAACTACCTATGCAAATTGAATCAAGATGTAACCAAGGAAGTCAATACCGTACCGAAGGCTGTACCGGTTTGGCCACTGGTACGATATATTTCGGATATCGGTCAATACCAGTGTACCGTTTCGGGTTTACCGCTATTTTATATTATATATATATATATATATACACACAAAAAATAAAAAATAAAAAAGATGAAAAACGGTTAATGATATTGTCGGTACAACAAGAATCATGTCTACCAAACTAACATTTAGAGCCACATTGCCATTCCAGATATTGAGTACGTGTAGAAAAGAAAGAAAAAAGCCCAACACTTTTTTTATTCTTTTTTTGATAAAACGGTCGGAAACTCTATTAACTCAGTAAACTGAATACACGTAAAGTAGAAAACTTATAAAGTTCCAAGGCCAACTACAAAAAGCTGGCCATAGACTGAAGCTTCAACACACGTAACTAAGGAAAAAGGCCACCTATATAAAAAGTTAACTCCGGCCATAGACTACAGCTACAACAAAGATAACTTTGTCCCACATTTATTTTATTGCATTATACACTCTGGCCGTAGAAAACTTATTTTATTTTATTCTTTCATTTTTTTTTTCTACTATTGCACGCCTGAAGCTAATTGCCTGCCAACCTGTCATTCCTATTTCCAAGTTCCAACACATCATAGCTTCCCACACTATCTCTTTACAACCACACATTACCTCTTCCTCTTTCAAATTAATTTTGTCTTCACTCTTCACTTTTTATTTCATTTCTTCCCCCATTAGTTACAGATCTATTTCTCTCTCTCTCTCTCTCTCTCTCTCTCTCTCTCAGTATAACACAATAACTCTTTTAGCATCAGTCCAATCTATTTTTTTCTTCACTTCAAACCGATTTCCAGTGCATGAATCACCAATGCCTCTCCTCACTCACTGGTGTGATAAAGAGGAGGCAAAGAGAGACAGAAGTTAAGTGTGGCGTGAAAAAGGTACCAGTCCGGTATCCACTAACCAGCCAAAACAGCCGGATTTCACCGGTACGAGGTCGGTATGGCCGGTATTTTTTTCAGTACGAAACAAGAGGATATCTGTACTGGTGCACTAGTCGGTATGGTATATATCGGCCGTACCGGCCGGTACGATACAGAATTGACTTCCTTGGATGTAACTAAGCAAATGAATTAATAGGTGGTTTGAAACTAAAGCATGAGCAACAATTAACTTTAAAAACCAACCCCAAATAGCAAGCCCACCCAAAAATTGAATGCACAATTCAGTATACTTGTATAAAATTAAATATACAAAAATAAAAATGATCTATAAACTTACCTAACACCAGCATCACCAATAATATCAATTAGCATTCCAATCAAAATGTGCATAACCAAGCATTCTAGCCATAACAACTGGGACAATGCACTTCATCTTCATTTCAAGCCTCATCATACCCATCAACACCACACCAATACCATTATTGATTGTCCCATAAGTAGCTCTCATACCTAAAAGACCAAAAATCTAACCCAAAACAGACTAAAAAATAACACAATCCCTTCCAAAAACAAAGTAGCTACTTCTTTTTTCTCTCCCTAACTCTTGTATTTTTGTGGTTCTATTACTCTAACCTAAACAACCTAAGATTGAAAATTGTATTAAGATTGAAAATAGTATGACACAAAACATAGAAATTAGCAGAGATCAAAATACTTGCAGCAAGTAAGCTATTTAATAGAATTTACAAATTACAAATTTCTCAAATGAGCATTAAAACCAAATTATGCTCAAGTAGAAATTGTCCATCAAAAGAATAATGCCTGCTACAAAAAAGCTTACCATAGATATAGGATGGCAAGATGCAGAGAAATAAGTTTCAAAGAACAAAATGCCCATTGTTCCTAATTTCCTGTTTCTTTGCCAAGGTTGCATTCTATTACATATTCGAATATATATTTTTTACATGTTCGAATATATATATATATATATATAGATTAAAAATCAATAGAAATAAAGGGGAAAATCCCTAAACTTACCATTAAATTATGATATTCATTGTAACGCCATTACATGCCTCAATCACTGTGATTTCTGAACTCTTTGACCTTTACATCACAACCCCATGAAAAATAATTAAAAAAGGAAGCCCTCAAAGAACTTGTAAACAACGAAATAAAAAGAACATAGGGAACCAAATTATAAAGAGGAGCAACATGTGATAAATAACACCTAGTATGAATTTCAAATTGAATAAATAGATAACTATCACAATCAAATTTATAAATGATTGGATTATAGTATATTTATGAACTACATCAATAACTAATAAGCTGAATTTTTGAAAAATAAAATTGGTTCAATGAACGAAACAACTTAAATTATTGATAATAAGGAGATATCTGATAGAATTTTGATAACAATAATTAATTAGAAATAGATAAAAAGAAATAGGTTTAGAAAGTATAATTACAACTATAATTTCCAAAACGGTATGCTTCTTACAAATATATTTCTTTCAAGTATATTATAAGCAACTAAAGTGGTTGGTAACATCCCTTGTGATGGATACAAAATATTAGCCAAAAAAAGAAAGTTAAAAAGAGAATGATGAAAATATCCTTGGAAGAAATTTGGTGGAGAAGGCAACTTGGTTCTTGTCAGCTTCATGTTCTTTGTCTTAAAACTTCTTCATCTAAGAAGAAATAGATCAAACGAAGCTATAATTTAGATCAAATGAAGCTAATTTATCCAAAAAGAGAAAAATAAAATGAGGCTAAATAAAAACTGCAAATATTCAAGAAGTTTAGACATCAAATTTAGCACCAACTTCGATAAGACAATTACAATCATAAAAATTTTAGCCTAACCTCAAGAAAATTTCCTCAGGAGCAAAATAGTTGTAGAACTCAAATGATATGTTTCCCATATTATATTCACCAAATTCCAAGTGGGAAAAATTCATCTAAAATGTGTGATGCACTTCTAAGAAGCTTGACAAAATTTAAGATTGTATCCATCAACTTCTAAAATAAATTTATACAATACCAGATAGAAACCACTTAAAAGAAACTATAAAGAGCTTTTTTTTTTTCTTTTTCTTTTTTTCCTTTAATATTGAAGAATGATGTACAATATGATCAAATTAAGGCTCCATTTGCATCCATATAAGAAATTATATAACTCAACCAAAATATAAGCGTTTAAGCCTATAGGGGTTCTCTATGAAATAATTTATGGGTCATGCTAACGAGTGGCCTTAGGGCACTCATTAATAATCCATTTTAAAAAAAATTTAATACCACTTTTATGGGAAATGAAAAAAGCTATCAAAATATTAATTACTTTTTTTTTTTCATTTCCCATAAAAACTTTCTTTAAATATATTATCAATCAGTGCTCTAAATTAGAATTGTTTAAAATACTAATGGCATTTGCTAATTAGTTGCATGTTACATCAATAAAATTTTTCAATTAGCATAACATTTATCCTCGACTCCACAAATTGTAGATGACTTCAATAAAATAAAACTTGGTTGAAGAAAAATAGGGGCACCACTAATTGTCCTTGAGTGAAACAAATTGAAGTTACAGGATACATCAAAACAATTTTCCATTAACGTAACATTTATCTTCGACTCCACAAATTGCAAATAATTTCAATAAAACAAAAAAAAGGAAGTACCAACTCACTTTTAGTTAAATAGTAGCAGCACTAAGGGTCCGTTTGGTTGGAGGAGGGGAAAAGTGGAAGGATGAAAAATTGTGGGAGGATGAAAAAGTGAGAGGATGGAAAATATTTAGTTTTCCCTCGTGTGTGTTTGGTTGGAAGAATGGAAAAGTGGGAGGGTAGAAAACTTTTTTGTTTGGTTGAAAAGAAAAGTGGGAGGATAGAAAATGTAGTTTATATAAATTGACTATTATACCCTTGTTACATAATGATAAGAAATAGATTTATTTGTACTCATTAAATAATATAAAATTTACCAACAATTATATTTTTCAATGAGAAGTGTTACGTCCACAACATTTTTCGTAATACGTTCACAATAAAATTCATGTGGGAAGTTGTTACTAGTTCTAATTTGAACCCGGCCACCATTGAAATTATTTTTTTACTCACCAATATTAACTAATAACAATTTGCTACTTAAAATTTATTGTGAAAATATTATGGTAACATTTCTCAATTAGGATTTTTTTTTATTTTTTATATTATTTCTCCTTTCTCTCATTTCATTTCATCTATACGTTTTTTTTTTCTTCTTCTTCTTCTCCTTCTTCTCCATACACGTTTGTCCTTATCTCCTTATCTCCCCCTACTTTTCTTTCTTTTTCTCCCTCATTCAAGAAGTGCTCTCATTCTCTCAGGTCTTTCTCCAGCTCTCGCTCTCTGTTTTTTTTTTTTTTTTTTACTTGATTCCAGAACAATCGTTGTGTTTGTGAAGAGGGTAGGTGAGAGAGGGCATTTGTGTAAAAATGCCGTAAGTCCACTTTTCTCCCCATAATTTTCCTCCCGATTTGGGGGGAATAAAATTGTGGGCTCGGGAGAGAAAATTTTCTCCCGGGTTTTCTTTCCTCAATGTTTTCCTTCAGTTTCCAAACAGTGGAAAACACTGTTTTCCACCCTATTTTCCTCCCTTAGTTTTCCATCCTTCCTAAAATCACCCCAACCAAACACAGTGTAAATGTCACTAAAAAAAATAGAAAAGAAGAAATTGCTGGACTTAGGCAAGTACTAATTGCATATGTTGCTTGCGATTAGCTTTCACTGTTTCAATGTTTTAAAGCATAAAACTCCACCATAGGTGATTTATTTGTATGGGGAAAAAGAAGAAGAAGAAGGCATATCACTGACATAATCCTTATGGAAAAAAGGACTGAACTTTGCACAATAACTGAAAAGAAAAAATTTTAAAGTAACAAAAAAAAAAATATTGAACAAAACTTAAACCAATAAATTAGCAGTCCTTTTTTGCTTAGTTTTTTCTACAAACAAAACTAAGTTGGAGTGCTTTCAAAGAAACTAACTATCACTACTTGATATAAAAAGAAATCAAAAACCTTGATATCAAAGACATGTACCTCACCATCTTTGTCTGAGACGCCAACATCAACATTCACATCCAGTGGAGTGATATCCCTCTACAAGTGAACTGCAAACACAAACATCAAAACACATCAAATTGTGCCCATGACTAAAATGATAGTAACTATACAAAATAAATTTGACATTAAGTCCTTAACATCGACACAATAAGCAACAAAATAATAATAAATCAGAGAGCATTAAAAAGATTCATGCATTCTACTTTTACTACTTCCATTACTACTTAGAACCAACTTAGCTTCTTCCTCAGTTAGACTTTGTTCCACATGGAGATTTATATAACAGTAAAGTAAAATCACAAAAGTTAAAGTTAAAGGGTAATTTCATCCTATTATTCATTTCTATTAGGGGCTGGCAAAATGAAACAGGAGGTATGTTATCAAAAACAAATTCTAAAAAAAGAAGAAAAAGAAGAGCAAAATGCCTAGGCATTTTAACAAACACTCTGCGTTCAGATACCCTAAACAAAACAACTTCTAACCAAAATCCCTCAAACCCAAATCTAACCCATCTGTTTAAACTAATTAAACAAAACTACTCCTAATAAAAAAACCTAGATCATAACAGCATCCCTCAAAGAGATCCACGTTAATGCTTCTAAAATACCTAGATAAGGAAAAAGCCCAATTGCCATTTTTTATTCCTACCCTGTTCGTGTGGCTTATATTTTTTTCTAGAATAATCTATTGCTCTATTTTTAACCAGACACCATAAATAGATACCCACACATCAATTTAACCAAATACCCAAAACAGAACCAAATCTAACTCAAATACCTTAATCATAAATATAACCCAAAAAGTTAAATAAAAAAAGAATCCAGCCAAATAATAAAAACCTGATTAGAGAAATTGAAAGACGTTCTCTGATTGCAAACTATGGATACAAGGGCAATGGAAGTTTTTGATTTTTTTTTGTTTCTCCTTTTAATCAGGTTGATTGGGATTGAGGCTTTCCTTCCAACCGCTTGATGTTTTTTCCAAGCGGTACATGGGTGGAGGCTAGGCTGATGGAAAGAAAACTTAATGGCTAGGGTTTTTGCTTTTAAGAAAGATAGAGAAAACAATTGAATTTGTCAAGGGAGAAGGAAAATCGGAACAGAAGAGACTATGTGTCTACAGCTTCGGTGGTTGGAGTAAGGCAAGGGAACAGGTGGAGGCAGGAAACTCTATGGCTTACGATTACAAACTCTGTTCTCTCTTTCTTTGTATAGCAAGCCTTTGTTTTCTTTGTATTTTGGCTGGTTAGATTTCTTTTTATATTGAGCGGTACTAAACAGTGTTTTAGTGTAACCCAAACAGTATAATTTATCGCTTTTTAACCTATATGTGGGAAAATTATTAGGTACTCCCGGGTCCTACCATGAATTTAATTAGTGGGACCCACCATTCATGTGAGAGGAGGGAGTACGCATTTATGGTACTCCGGGAGTACACAATAATTTCCCCTATATGTGGCTGAATTTTAGATGGGTATTTTTCCTACATGATAGCATCTCCTTAATTGCAGGAAAATGCTTCTACTATTATATATAGTATATGATATATGCATCTCAAAGTGTTGTCCGCTGATATATCATAAAGAGTTGCTACCATCCACTAGATATATCAATGCCATTGTCCGCTGATAATTTTTTTAACTAAAAAAATTATCCAAAATGGTTAAACTATAGTTATTTGATTACTAAATGAGTTTTTCTATGACTGAATCTTAAAATAATTAAAATTTTAATTTTGAAAAATATAATAATATC
This sequence comes from Quercus gilva, assembly GCA_023621385.1. Taxonomy (NCBI): domain Eukaryota; kingdom Viridiplantae; phylum Streptophyta; class Magnoliopsida; order Fagales; family Fagaceae; genus Quercus; species Quercus gilva. The sequence goes on from CM042477.1 coordinate 60,504,071, forward strand.
TAAAATACAATAGAAATTCAAATTCTAAAGTATCTAAAACATATCCAAATAACATAAATATCAATTTTCAAGAATTCCAATTTTCATGATCTTGAAAATCTCTGTATAAGATCGGGAATTGTAATTGAAAATCCTCAACAACTGAATAAATTTGAGCGTTTGAATTTATTTTTCCACTTCTTACCCATTATGAGAAACCACAAAAATCTCATGGACTGATAATATAAGGAAACCACAAAAATCTCATGGACTGATAATATAGTAAATTAAACTTGGTACCTACTGGTTTATATCACATCTCATACCAATAAGCAGTCCACCACCCAAGTACCCCTCGGGGGTAGATTACTTATTTATAAGCTTTTTTTTTATTATTATGAATACTTATTAATAATTATTTTAATAAACCAGCTGTCCTTTTAGCCTCTTGCAATTGCATTCTATCATTTATGTATAAATGCTAAATGCCAAATTAAGAGGCTAGTTGTAAACTTTCGCCTGTAAAAAAAAGCCCATCATGACTTATTTGTTTCATTGACTTGTATTTATTTCTACACCAAGTTTGAAAATATGATTTGAAAAAGTATAATAATTTAGTGGTATTAGAAATAGAAAATATATATTGATTGCGCTTCAGTGCATTATACATTTTTTCACATAGCATGTACACCTCATATGTAGGTTCTGTACATGAGACTTAGATTTATGTGAGAGAGAAATGTAATATATACCAATTATACGGAATAAGTTAGACTCTTCTAGACTGTACATTGAGATTTAACATCATTAAAGTTCTCTATGCTAGCCATGGATCCAATTCAGAAGTCTAAGTATATAATATTTTACAAAAATAAATTCATAATTATTCACAAATTTATTGGGATTGTCAGTCACGTAATCCAATTTGAAATTTTAGGTATAAATAATTTTCACAACTTTTTTATAACAGTTGATATGACTTATCGTGATTGGTGTAAATAAATAGTAGAGTGGTGGACTAAGACGAAAATAATATTAGTCTAATCACAACAGGTCATATTAATAGTTGCGAAAAATGTTTTATCATTAGCACTACTCAATGGAATTACAGCAATATTCCTATTAGAATAGCAAAATAGATTCCTTTTTATGTGACTGGCAATGTGAATAGAATTTTCATTACTATTAAGGGTATCTGCATTGTAGCATTTTCAAATGTGATCTGGCAATAACAATCCAATGCATCCATCAGCTAAAACAGCACAGCAAAACCAAACAATCAATTAAGAGTGACAGATTACTTTGGCTAGAACATCAGTACATTAACAGCGTTGTTGTAATATTGAAATGAAATTGAATAAACAACCACATTATTTACTTCAAGTCATCACTTTTTCGTCGTGGGTCAGGAATAGAGAACAAATAAACCTTGTAGAAGAACAAAAGATAATTTAAAGGGCATTCATAGCAGCATAAAAGGTTACAATATATATTGGATACGTGGGTCTTTGTCTCTCTCAGGGCCGGCCCTAGGCCTAGGCCACTTAGGCCATCGCCTAGGGCCCCCTGTTAGAGAAAAGCCCCCAAATTTTGGGGTAAAAATTAATATATTTTTTTGAAAAAATACATTTTTGGAGATATAGATTTTTTTTGTACTTTTAAAAAAATCTCAAATAATTAAGTAATACTAGAGATAATACAACTTTAAATATGTAAGTCCGACAAATATATATATCATTAATCACAAAAAATAATTTAGATAGGAAAATGAAAGAAATATGTATTCTATAAGTTTTACTTCAAAAACATTTACAAAGTGATGTGACAATTAATATGATTTGTGGACGTTAACAACTTATTAAATGCATTTTTGAAATACTTTTTGTGATTGGTGATACATCTTTGTAAGCCTCATATTGTAAAATTTATAATATTCTTAATATTAATAGGCCAAGAATGTGTTGACCCCTTATGATAAATTAACCAATTGATTTAGCCAAGTTAATTAATTAATTCAATTAACAGGTAAAATGTGTGGTAGCACAATCAAATCACCAATTAACTGAATGCATAATGATATTAAACACTAGTTAAATATTATTAAAGTGATAACAAAAAAACTTCATTTAAATATATTGCCTAAGGCCTCCGAATTTGTTGGGCCGCCCCTGTTTGTCTCTAAAGGGAGCTTGTTAGTAACCTCTGCTTCATAAGTTTTGGTTGCCATCCAACTATCCCCTAGTATTAAAGCTGCAAGTGGAAGCATAATTATTGAAAAACATACGCATAAACCATTGAAAATAAGAAAGGAAATTGTAAAACGAGTTGCCACACCTTCTGGCAGCTTATTAACTTCGGGTCATGCATTGCTGCAGGGCTGGCCCTAGGCCTAGGGCATTTAGGCCATGGCCTAAGGCCCCCTAACATAGAAGGCCCCAAGTATGGGGGCGGCAAGGTTTTTTTTTGTTGGTCATTAATGAAAAAATAACAAATGTGAGTTACGATGTACTTTTTTTTCCCATTCTTGAGAAGCCCTAAAATATTAGAATTATGCTAGTATATTACTAGTTTGATTACATAGGTCTTATAAATTGATGTGCCGGTAATTCAATTCTCAATTGATTCTGTTGTTGAAATGTCACTTCATTGTTACATCAATTTGTAAGTTTTTTGTAGTCAAATTTTTAGTAAGTTTAGCATTTTTTTAACAAAAAAATTAATAGAAATACAACCCAATCACCATTAAGTGAATGAAAAATGCTAAAGTTAATACAAATTTTACAACAAAAAGCTTACAAATTGATGTGACATGAATATGATAGTATCACTTAAACAATATAATAAATGAATGTTTGAATAATTTTTTTTATTGGTGATATGTCAGTTTGTAAAACCTATATAATAAGTAAGAATTAATAATAAATTGAAATAAAATATATATAATAAAAAATAAACTAAATATTATTTAAGTGAAATATAAAAAGGCGCCTTTAAAAATTTCAGCTTAAGCCTCAAACTATCTTAGGCTGGCCCTAATTTGTTGCATGAAAGTTGTCATGCGTATTTCAGATACAAACTACTTACGTTACATGTGCAGAGATTGTGCAATTATATATCCTGCAACAGATCGTGAACTAAAACAAACATAATTGAAATTTAAACTTTTGTGAATGCATGTGTTGCCAATTTGCATTGATCCCTCTGAACAATGAACAATAGGATCTTGGTAAAGTGAAACTGCGCGCAGTAGAATTGCCGGGCAAATCGCCCTTGGCAGAAGGCACACTAGAAGAATGCATGGCTGAGCTACATGTCTTAGTTGCTGCCTGCCAATGGTGATTTTGCCCTGTAATGCAACTGCACCTAACCTTGCAGAGTTATGACCAATAGACCGATTATTTATAGCAAACTATAAGAAGCATATCCTGTGGCACAATGCCTGTTCTGTGTAATTGAAGGCTTTCTATCGCTTTATAGAATAAAGCATTACAACTTTATGGTACGCATTCAAATTTAAAGAATTCCTTCTGAAGATTTTATTCTTAAACACCAATGAATAATAATTAACATTAGTTTGTGAACGGTTCTTTGTGATGTATATAACTGGCAATCGCTAATTTTTTCTTTTCCTTTTCCTTTTCCTTTTCCTTTTTGTTTTTAGCTTTTTTGGGGGAGATTTGTAAAGGAGATCATGTACTATAGAAGACTAGAAGTTGGAATAAATATTTTACAAATATAAATGTTATTTTTTTTTTCTTTAAAGAAAAGCATGCTATTTGAGAAAAATATATGGTTTTTTTAAGAACTAAATGAGATAAATATTAAAAGTTCATACAAAATAAAATTCATTTTTTTGATCAAGTGACACTTATTGATGGTTTTGACATTTGTATCTGATCATTTAATTAAGATAAATGTACAAGAATTATTTATAGAAAATACTAAATAAATTAAAACAACGTAAATAATATTTTGAAGATATTATCTATAATGTAAGACTATTAATTTAATTGTGCACCCATTCAGGTTGATACATTTTAATATTTTCAATAGAGACATCTATGAATTGTTCAAATTTCCTCACCTCCAACTACATGTATCAAAAAAAAAAAAAAAAAAAATTTGCATTCATTATTCCTTCCTAATGTTTTGTTATTTTTTTTATTCCTTTGGTAAGTTCCATCATTCCGCATAAAAAAGAGAAAAATTAATAATCAAGTAAAATTTCTTCAGTTGGCCAACAGAAAAAAAAAAAAAAAAAAAAAAAAAAAAAAAAAAAAAAAAAATTGTGCTTAATTAATAAAAAAATAAACTGTATTTCTTAAAGAATAAACAAACACACACAATTTGAGTGATTGTATCTAGAGGGCAGGGCCAAACTGTATGTTGTCTGGGTAGATTTTTCAATACCATGAAATGTAGAAGGAGAATATTAACAATTTTTTTATTAAAAAAAAAATTGGGACATGGTCTTTTTTACCTTAACCTAGCTCCGTGACTGCAGATAATTGGTTATTAATTTATTATGACAGAAACATATATATACATGTTTATTTTTTTTCTTACTGGGAAGAATGCTCTATAAATGGTGATTCGACAAATCTATTTAAATCAACTTTGCCAGTTCAAAAAAAAAAAAAAACTTTGCCAGTTCAATGCTAACGCTTTTATCCACCTTTGTTCCTCAACTAGTTTAATATTTAACTGAGGAAGAGTGGAAGAAATCAACTAAAATATGTACTCTCACTCCAACATTAAGAAAAATAGAGTAGGACTGAGAAAATGTAAAAAGACTCCATTTGCTTAAGACAAATAATGTTACAGGTGCTTAGAAAATGGAAGATCCTGTAGCATGTTCGATCTCACTACATCTCTTCCTCCTAGAAATGTCGCTTTCCGTGGCTGAGAGGCCAGGCCAGCCAAATGGACCTATTAAAGTTGCTTTTGTGTACGCAAAAACTCGAGGCTGCATTATCATAGGCCCGTGGTCCAATATGCTTGTATCGTACCCAAGTGAGGCACATATATTCAGAGGCGGAGCCGCGGCCCGGGGTGCGGGGGCATTCGCCCCCTTGGCCTGCCCAGAAAATATTTTTATTTATTTATTTATTTTTAGGATGAAAAAATACCTTTAGCTATTAAATACTCTTGCCTACTTTTTGTTTTTGGGTTTATTAAATGTTACCTTGTTTTTTTTAGTCTTGAAAAAGAGCATAACTTCTAAATGAATTATTGAGGAACCTTAAGTCCTCCACTAGATGTTTTGCATTGAAATTTTTTTAGTTTGTCCCTACCATATTATAATTTGAACATTTTATGGGAATACATTAACCAAAATAATAGAAATTCACATATATTGCACTCAGTATCTATCTAACTATTAATAGTTTCATTCATAACTAGAATTTTGGCTCTAAAAAAGCTTTAAAAAATAGATCACTCATGTTAAAAATATCTCAATAGATAAATACAATATTGTGAATAAGATTTTTTTTTTTTTTTTGTATAATTACAATAGCTTTAAAATTTTCAAATTGGTCTCAAAAATTATATATTCACATAAATTTGTGTAAGTGCGTATATCATATATAAATTTTGCCTCCTTTAACTCAAATCCTGACTTCGCCACTGTATTTATTATTACTACTTTTTACTTTGGCTACCAATATATATGTTCCTTCTTCTTTTTTCTGTAAAAGGATTTTGGAAAGGAAATTCGTAAATCGCAATACATATTCTGATCCTGTAGCCACTGCGTGATATCAAACCTAATTCATTCTCTTTCCTCATGCATGTAGTACTTCAATGTGTACGGAAATGGAGAGGAGAGCAATATAAATATTTATTTTCACTATAACATTTGAAAAATGAAAGTGGTTCAGTAAACAAAGAAAGACAAAAAAAAGAAGAATAAAAAAGTAATGATGGGTGCTTTAAGATGGAAGATCCAGAGCATGTTCTTAAATGTCTTTTTCTTCTACACATCCTCTTTCGATATATGCCTATCGGCATTGGCAAACAGCTTAAAAGTTGTTTTGTGCCTGCCAAAACTCGAGGCTGCATTTTCATAATGGTCCAGCATATGATCTATTTTCATTATTCTATGTTCTGCTTAGCACGCAAGGTATCTTGACCATTCGCACTCTCAAATTCATCAACGATATGTGACACATTGATGAAGGAAATGCACTAAATATGGCTTCAAGTGATAGAGTGTGCCCATCGAGAATTCATTCTGTTAGGTCCATATATTAACAAATGTGTCAGGTTGTGAGTCTAGTCACGAGTTTTGATATATCTTAAAGTGGCGATTGAAGATCTAGTTGAAGATCCAAAGATTGCGTAAGAATAACTCAAGAAAAGTAGAGTTTTTATAGGCTCGACTCTAACCTCGATTCCTCTCATGTCTCAATCGAATAAGCCTCAAAAGTGAAGTTTTTATTTCTCCGACTCCTGCCCGAATCATGCTCAATCTATCGAGATCAAGATTTCAAAAATATTAGCAATACAGTAAAACTCAAAACTTGTCCGTTTGATTAAATTCTTATACAAAATAAAAAATTGTGGTGCAAAAGAATAAACCTCCACTCACCATATTGATTTAAAATATGAGAACTAATCAAGATAGAAGGTTGGTTTCCTTTAAAACGTTAAGGAACACAACCTTCTAAGACAAAAGAAAAAGTGAGACAAGGAAAGTAAATAGAAAGGAAATTAAATGACAAGTAATGTAAAGAATACAAATGTAAAAGGCTTAAAGTAAAAAGCATGTGTTAAGTTCTAAATATTTAGGATTAAATATTTAGAATTCTATTTTGTATGTGTTTAGAATTCTATTTTGTATGTGTTGGCAATACATAACAAAAAGGGAGAGTAGGATAGATTTTGTATTTAGGGGTAGAGCAAAGAGGTAAATTTTGTATTTAGGGATAGAGCAAAGAGATTTTGTTGGAATCAAGCTGATGCAGAAGTTACTGTGCATTTCAGCCTAGCTTGATTGATCGAAGCTTAGGCTCAATCAATCAAATCTCAGACAGAATGCGTTTTTCTGCAAAATTCCAACTCAGCCTTATCTCATTAAAACGTTTAGGGTTTTATGTTTTTGCCCTATGTATATAAGGCAAACTCTAGCCACGTTTTTATGTTACTCATATTGCTGTTTATGTGAATCTCTTTTGAGATCTTTGAGAAACTTTCCTTCACATGGACTTAGGGTTATTAAGAAGGAGATTACTTCAAGACTTTGATGATCATTCAATTGCTGCCATAAGAGTTTAAAGATACACAAGTGAGAGTACTTGTAATTGCTGGAGAATCCAAGAAAGAAAGAGTCCGTGGATTCAGAATTTACACGTGGTCATGTCAGTAAGTTTTACTGGTGGGTAGCAATAGGATGTTAGTGGTCTAAGTCCTATTGTATGAACTTTGATTTTTTCATATAGTGGATTCACGTTTACCTTGAGGATAGCTAGGTTAAATCCTCCTCAGGTTTTTACCGGTGTAGTTTCCTGGGTTATCATATCTTTGTGTTATTTATTTTTCCGCTGCTTATACATGATATGATTGTTTGATTGTGATAACCTAGATTTGCATAATTTAACTAAGTTAATCACTTGGCTAATTAACTAGATTAATCCAATTGTTATTTTAAGAGGTCTAAAAACCTATCAACATTACATAATGAAGTTCTAATACATTTAGTTCTTAAAGTCTTAGAACCTAACAAATATCGTCACACCTTTTTTTTTTTTTTTTGTAGCATATCCAATCCGTCATACTTTAATGTGATTTAGGCCTTTCACACTCATGGCTAAATTTATACAGTTTATTGTGTAAAACACCCCAAAAAAGGCTTTTAACCTGAAAATTAATTAAACAGTATTTTTAATCAGGATTTTGATGTTTTTATGATATCTCATCCATTTTAACTCTGATTTTGGTTCGTGAACCATCTTTTTAAAGGTAATTTCATGATATTTAAGATGGAACAAAATTTATCTTGATCGGTTGGTCAATGTTTTGGTCAATATTTTTACTAGTTATAATTAGGGTTAGTCGACGTTGGTCACACTTAGCCAAAATTGGCATATTTGAGATTTTGAACTCTTAAATCATTAAAATTATTTATCGAACATCCAATTGGGATAAAAAGAAAATTTTCATGTAACTCCTTTCCTTTTTACGTTTAAAAGTGTAGTCTTTGGCGTTTTAGGGCTTAAACTGGTATTTTTGCATGCTAATCTAGACCGAACAAAATATAGTATCAACAAGTGTCCTTCCTATGTTCATATTCCCAGTAAAGACAGGTCAAAGCCTAATTCAAACTCAAAGAATTATATTTTTCTCGAGTTTGAGAAAAGGGTAAAAGGTTACGAGCTTTGGAATCCAATAGTTGGTAATTAGGGGTATTTGATGAGAAGTTTATAACAAGAGCCTTCAAAAAGGAAGAGAAATCTCAAGCAAAGGGAACTAATAGAGAAAATAGTAGCTTTGGGATGTTTTGTCAAATTGGTGCATGCGGCAATATTGAGAGAGAGGCAACCGCTTGGAAAAAAAAAAAAAACCTTTTGTTATTTCTTGTCTTATATCATTTTAAGAGAACTCTTCGGGTGCGTTTGGTGTTTGGGTTTTTATAAGATTGCCCTTGTGCTATTGTTGTAATCTCCATAATTTATAATCTCCATAATTTATAATGAAACTTTATCCCTATTTCCGCCCTATGAACATAACTATACTACTGAACCATGTAAACTCTCTATATTGATTACTCTTCTTTCCTTATTTTAATCTTCTGTAATCAGCTTATTGCACAATAGCGAAGTTGTCCAACCACGAAATTCAACTACTTGAAAAACCCGTAGAATTAAATTATCATTATTAAAAATAAAAAATAAAAATAAAAAAAGATTTCTCAAGCTTGGCGTGTTCACTTTATATTTCACCAACTACAATATATCATGCATTTAATTTTTTTTTTTTTTTGTTATTTAATTTTTTTAAAATGACATGTGACAAATTGTGGTTGATCGAGTAGTGTAGAGTATTTTGAACACCCACAGAATTTTATACACATTCAATAGTTGTGAATTGTGACTTGTCAGTTGGAAGCTCTCTTGATGTCCATTCGATAGAGTAGAGATAGTATAGTATAAATGTATAATCTAGTCATTGGGCCGGTTAACAAATAAATGAGAATATATGATTCCCAAATAATGAAGCATATGAATTTCTGCTTTCTCTTGATCTTCTTTCATTATTAGATTTCGTTAGTACTATGTCACTTGTCCTAATGATACTTCTTCACAAAAGAGGCCATATGTATGTATCAATTCAATGTGAAAGCTCCAGGTTCTTGGCTTGCTCATTGATTTTTATCCCAACACCATAGACTTTCATTGTAAAATTTGGCTCCCATTCTCGTATATTCGTATGTATTCCATGAGGTGCAACAAAATGAAAATTTCTTAGTCCATCGTTACCCTTTGATCTACCCTCAGCATCCACATGAAGCTAGCTGGGAGATCTTGAAATCCATCATTGATAGACTATTCTATATTGCCAGCAACATTGCAGAGATGAAACTAACACTTCAAGATTGATAATGTAGGGATAAGGATGTTCTAGAGTTCTTAGGGTAATTCCACTATATAATTCCTAATATTGTATTCATTTATTTTGAAATGAGTGGATTGTATTTTACCACATCATTAATAATTTAAATAAATATCAAAAAGATGATAGTCAACATTTTGATGACATGTTAAAATCCAAATATATATATATATATATATCCACTTATTTCAAAATGGATTGATAGAATTTTAAAAACTTCATGGTGGAATTACTCTAAGAACTTTAGAAGATTTTAAACCAAAAAGTTAAAAGAGAAAGATAAACTAAATACAGCATGAATCCATTGTAAAATGATATTTATATATAATAGTTGAAACAAAATGAAGTATTTATAAATTTTAGTGCATACTTTGTACTAATATATCAAAGCAACAAGCCAGAATTCTTTCTCAAAAATAAATAATATAAAAAAAAGCTAAAATTTAATTTGATGGGCCTTGAGTCTATTAGAAAATAGGCTTGCGGAGTCTATAATGCCATTCATAAATGATACATACTGGTTTTGTTCTTTCTTTCAATGAAGGAGGTAACATATATAAGTGATGCCAATAAAAAACAAATAATTGAAAAGAAGAAGTTGGCATTAAGAGATGTAATTAATTGGTTTTGTGAGCATGCACACATAAAGTCGAGTCTTGCATAAATAGATGAAAATTCAGGAGCACATTAGTTACCAGTTTATGTGCTTACCCTGCTATTCCAAGTGCCCAAATCATGTTCCTAGCAGAAAAAAAGATACACCTCAATCATATAAATATGGAAGATTAGACATTGATAAATGATACATATATATTGGTTTTGTTCTTTCTTTGAATGAATTAAGGAGGTAACATAAGTGATTCCAATAAAAATAAAAAAATAAAAAATGAAAAGAAGTTGACAGTAAGCGATATAATCAATTGGTTTTGTGATCATACACATGATAGGTTGAGTTATGCATGGATAGATGAAGATTTAGGAGCATGTTGGCTACTAGTATATGTGCTTACCCTACTATTCCAAGTGCCCAAATCATGTTCCTAGCAGAAAAATAATGCACCTCAATCATACAAATCCGGAACATTAACCGTTCGGCGTTCTAGACAAGAGTTACAGATGAATTGCAGAGCAAATCTCCTTGGCGATGTGGCATGAACACAATAGAGAGAATGTTGCTTGATCTCACATGAGAATGTAACAAAAATGGAGGCATGCCAACTCGCCGAAGAGATGTACCCCGTAATACACCTACAACGGAAGCTCATGGGGGAAATGGTTTATGTCTATGTGTATATATTTCTAGAGAATGGATATGCTCTCCCAACAGAAGTATCTCCACTTAGAAAAATGCTCTCTCTGTGAGGTTAAAGGCTTACCCTAGCTTTATTCTCTCAATCTTGATCACTTGAAAAGAAACTTTTATCTACGTTTACTAGCATATATATATATGGGATTAAAGGCTGACCCTAGCTTAATTTATTCTCTCAATCTTGACCACTTGAAAAGAAACTTTTATCTACGTTTACTAGCATTAGCATATATATATATATATATATGTCAATGAGATTAACTTGATCACTGTGTATCGAGACGACTTTTCGCTCTTGATACATGCATCAATCCCACCATTAAAACATTAAGTGGTTCTTTCACTATATACATCTTAGCATCACATTCTCAAATAATATGAACCTAGCTCTTTCTATTTCTGGAAACCTAGCTAGTTCTCTTTAATCAACAATATGTTCACATACCGTGCACTAATGATCATGACATTGATTAAGATGAATTGGAAAGCATGCACCCAATCCTATACTTGGAGAGCAATAATTTTTCCTCATATCATCGAAAAAGTGGATTTCATTCTGATTTAATCAATGAAGCTTTCTATTATGTATGAGAAAGGAATACTACTTTTAAAATAGTGAATATAATTAATTATTCAAACTTATCCTAAGTTAGCGTGTCGATTGAGAGACGAGGAGAAAACTCAAATTGCCAGTGCAAATGTTCTCAATGTCTCTTCTCAGCTTCCTATATTCTTATTCTATCGAAGATATGTTTTCTTCCATGGAAAGTAGGATCCTTAAAAGTAGTAGTAGACCCGAAAAATATGTTTAAATTTATGCAGAAGCTCGGGATAACAACTCTTTTACATATATTTTGGTGTTTTCTTCTATTTATATATTCCTGAATACCACTGCGCATCTTTAACATGATTATTACTCTATAAATACAAGTAATTCTTGTAAAATGCGAGGGTAAAAGTTGAGATTCAAATCTCTAAAACTGAGATTTGCACATACAATTAAATTAAAATCGAGTTATATTTCTATCTCAGAATAATAAATAAATAAATAAAACCACTGCACAATTATATGTTGACACATTTTGACATGTATAGTATATTGTCAATTTTTTTTTTTTTTTTTTTTTTTTTTTTTTGTTAGAGGAACTAGTATATTGTCAGTTAATAAACCAATTGGCATATATCACGAATTCAATTGGACATTAATTAAAAAATTTTCCCACTTAATTGAGCGATACCGTTGCTAGGGGCACAATCCTAGCCCAATTGTCAGTAGACCGAATATCAACCATTGTTCCATATTAATACGTGCACTGATACACATGTGGCACGTGTTCCACTTCATTTAATGTTTAGTGGTGGGAGAAGATTTAAGTTATATATAGAGTTGTTCTATTGCCAGTTGTAACGCAGGAAGAAAACATGGCATCTATCTTAAGATAATAGCCCTTCAATTCACAAAGAGAATTTCAGAATTCACCAGAAAATAAGGGAGAGAATTTTCTAAAATTTTATTAATCTGAAAAATAAAATGTCTTGAAAGCTATTATGCTGTTAACTAGATAAAATAACCCTAAAGCTGCCAATTGCATTCCTAAGGAGGATAGGAAACACCTAAAAACCCTAATTCACATTAAGCACAAAATTAAGTTAGAAAATAGGAAAAATTACCCAAAAATGCAAATCGAGAAAATTGTAAAATCAAACTCTAAGATCTCTAGTAGGCATCCCAAAATAGATGGGATACTAGTTTGACTTTTAAATTAAAATTTTGAACAAGAAGAAAGCTTGCTATAAATAGCAAAAGAGATTATTCAAAGGCCTAAACGAAGGAATTTTCCTAAAAAGAAAAGTGGATCGTAGGCCAAAGGCGATGAGTTTAATTTGATTCTTGCGACAATTCCCTTCAAGTTACTGGGTTTCACATAATTTCATCATTGGTTCCCATAATTTCTACTAGTACTTTTAACCTTCCTAAATTTCTTGCATGTTGACTTCTAATGGTCTCTGTACTCTGGAAAAGTTTATGTTATCCATTCTACATCATATTGTCCTGATAGAGATCATGTGTCCAATATGATCAAAATAATTATTTTTTTTCAAGTTTTTAACCTTAATTGTTGTTTGTTTGTTTAGAACCCTGAACACTCAGATTATTTAACCTAATTAATTAACCAAGTTAACACTTAAGTTTATTATTTAGATTTAGGTTAAACAGCAATAAATCATATCATGCAGTGCGGAAAAATAAATAAGACAATGATATGATTACCCAAGAAAACTAATAAAACCAACTGTTTCAAGATAAAAAAACCTGTGGAGGATTTAACCTGACCTATTCTCAAGGCAAACAAATTCACTAGGATAAAATGAAAGTTTATAATAGATTTTCTCCTTAAAATATAAAACTACCTCTTGTAGAACTTACTCACACGACCACGTGCAACTCTAAATCCACAGACTCTTCTATCTTGAATCTATTATACACAAACACCCACATTTGTGACTTTGAGATCCCCCTCAAAGGTTTTAGATCACCATCAGTAGTTGATCTTGTAAGGAGCAACTTTTACAATACTGGATCTTGAGTTTCTTCAATGAATATTGCCGATAAAAGACTTTAGAAAGTTTTGTACCTAGATCTACAATTAGAGGCACAAGGGGCACTCTTCTCTCTCTAAAAACCACTAAAATCCCCATCTAGGATTAGCTTATAATGTTCTTTAAATACTGCAAAAAATGGATTGCGATTTGGGCTTCAAACGGATAAGTTATAGGCTTTTTACGTTTGCTGATATGCGACTTCCGATCGATCAAGCCTAATCGATTGAAACCTTTTGATCAATTGAGCCTAATCAATTAAACCAGTCTAATTTTGACTTTTTGAACCTGCAGCTTGTATGTTCTTTGAATTTTAACTTGCAGCACTTTGAGCATTGTCTAATATGACTTCATAGACTCTAAGATCTATATCTAGATAAGTTTGTGCTCATAGTTTGCCAATTATTCTAAATTTTTAGAACCTAACAATTGTTATTTATATTCATGAACAAATTGGTGAAATTAAATTACTTGAAAATACATAGTTATAATTGAAATGAAAATCATATCGTCTAGAGTTCAACAAACAAAGAGATACTATAAAATTTTCTTGCCTATATGCAGTGACGGCCTATATTAGATGTAGTTGTCTAAGGCCCCAAGTAGAAAAAAGGCCCCAAAATTTTAACCAATAGGGTTATTTTTTTAATTAATTAAACCCAAATATTAGCTAACAAATAAAATAATTTTTTTTTTCAAATGAAAGAAAAGAAATAAAAAATGTTACGTCCACAACATTTTTCACAAAATTTTTACAAAAAAAAAAAAAAAAAAAAAAATCTTAAGTAACAAATTGTTACAGGCCATTATTGATGGCAAAAAAATAATTCTAGTAGTAGGTTAAAATTAGAATTAGTAACAATTTAACATCTAAAATTTGTTGTGAAAATATTGTGAATATAGCATTTCTCAAAAAAAAAAAAAAAAAAAAAAAAAAAAAAAAAAGGTTCACAATATTTTTCACAATAGTTGAGTTGTTGAATTTTTACTAGTTCTCACTTAGGTCCACCACTAATATCATTGTTGAGGGTCATTTTTGTAAAGTCAACCCAACCCAGCAAAGCAGGCAATAAGAGTGGCAGGCACAGAATAAGACTATTAGGCCCAAGCGGCAAGAAGAATGGAACACAGGCCTATAACATGAATGAATGGGTCTTGAGAAAACAAATGGGCCCAAAGGGCCCGGAAAGAGAGAAATGACACTCATGGGCAATGTATGATATGAAAAAGCAAGAATGGGCTGCGGCAGGCCCAAGGCAATGTAAACAAAGAAAGTAGGGGTTAATGGCAAACCCATGAACCCCAAGGATGAGTATGAGGAAATTGGGCCGAGAAAGCCCAATCAAGTTAGTAAAAGCCCATGGAAAAGCAAAGTCAGTAAATGGGCCAAGGAAGCCCAAGGAAAGTAAAAAGGCCGTAGGCCCAAAAAGAAAAAAGAAAGGGACAATAGAGCTCATGAGTAAGAACACCAGTAGACTCTCTTGAGTCACTGGGGGAAAGAATGGAACGGCAGGCTTGAAAGGGGCTTAGCAGGAACATATTATCATGGCATGAAATGCCAAGTAATAAAACAAGACATGAATATAAATCAAGAAATGGGCCAAGAGAGATGTGAAACCCAGTATTAAGAAAAGCCCAATCCCAAAGGGAAGCAATGAAAGTACAAGACGGCCCACATGGAAGAACGAAGAATTATGGCAGACGAATGCAAGCAAAGTTTCAGAGCGCAACAAACACATGGGCCGCAGGCGGTCTTCTCAAACGTACGTAATAGGAAAGCATGCGCAAAGCTCAGGTACCACCAGCCTGTACCCAGCCAATATGGGTCGTGGTGGAGCCACGGGTCAGTAGAAAGAGGTAAAGGGGGGTGCGGTTTGGTGGTGGGGAGGGGGGAAAATGTTTATTTTGCGTTCCTTGTCCAAACCCTTTTGGGAGGTACGTCCTGCTGGGATGACAGACCCCCCAAAAGAGGTAAGATTGGAGAAAGAACGTTGGGTGCATGCCATAGGAAGAAAGAGAGAGCATTTAAACCACGGCAGAGGACAGTGCCACGGCAGACAGAAACAACACCAACCTGTTTTTGTCTGGCAAGGGTAAGCAGTGTGCAGACGGTGGTCGACAAGTATGCCCAGACCAGACAAAGGCCGTTAGGGGGTGAAATGGTAAAAAAACCATCACGGCAGGCCCTATAAAAGGATCCTTGTCGTGCCCTGTAAAAAGGACCGAAAAACAGAGGAAGAAAAACATAGAAGGAAAACAAAGAGAAAAAGAAAAAGAAAAGAATGAAAGATAAGAAAACAACTTGTGAGGATAATGAGCATGCACCAATAGATCTTTTCTTTCCTCTCCCCCTCAAAATCCCACTCTTTAAGGAATAATTAAGCAGTAAAAACTTTTCTTCACGCGCCCATCATTTAGGTCCGATTCCCTCAAAGTTATTAATCCCCACGGCAGGATATTCTCCTGGGAGGTTAGTTCCATTGAGAGGAAGCATTCTTCCTCTTTGAACGTTTGCCATTACAGACTCGGTTTTGGCTTGATGTTTATCTTTGATTAAACTTCCATCATTGTTCAATCCATTGTTCTTTATTTTAAAAGCCATTATTATTATTACTACTATTATTACTATGATATTCAGTCATTATTATTATTGAAAGTTACTGCACTCTGTTTTCTTTTTTTATTGTCATTATATCTGCCTGCCGTAATCTTATTGTAATAGCTCTGCTTGCCGTAAGGGGTATTCTTGGCAGATAAGGCTAAGTTTGTGCCAAGCCGGCCCAAAATAAGTTTCAGTTGGGCCGGTCTCAACTTCCCTACTCAGAAGAAACATTCGGGCCCATCACCGCAGGAGGCAGTTCAGCCCAAATACAAAAAAAAGGCCCCTACAATCATTATTTTACTTACCACTATTAATCTACCACATCAATAGGTATAAAAAGTTTTGTCAAATTTTTTATGTCTATAAACTTTCTTTAAAAAATTTAAAAAAAAAAAATTTATGTGATTCATGTTAATTAGTAATAATTTTGCATATAAAACAAGATAATAGAGTTTAAATAATATTTAATTTTTTTAAGTCATATATATATATATATATACACATATATATATAAATATAAATATAAAAAGTCTCAATGTTAGTTTTCGCCTTAGTTTTCCCCTCTAACCCTATATATACCTCAAAGGATACATATACCTTGTAATTGTTTCTTGCTAGAATAAAATCGTAGACCCATCACCCTTCCAGCCGTATTGTTGCAGAGAATTGTTGAAAAACAACAAAGTTCCGTTCAAAATATTTAGTAACATTCAAAATATCTTAATTGGTTTATATTTTTGCAATATGGTGTGTGATTGTTTAACTACAAACTGCATCATTAAGCATTTAATTAATCGAGTCGGTTTTAAAAGTGGCAAATTGGCAACAACCGAGATCTAAGTCTGTCCCAGCAAGATTAATTAATAAGTTATTCTTTGAATCTAAAGTTTACTGATTTCTTTTCCTTGGAAAAGAAGATTCTTGATATATTTATCCTCCCAAAAAAAATAATGGGATTAACTTGATCCCACTTGAAAATAAAATTGGCTGTGCCATTTAAATATATACAATTTTCGTTATCAAGCTCAAACTCCAATAATCCATTCCTACGACATGGTCTTTTTAAAAGAGAAAATCTTTTTCTATATACCTCAGAGAGATTCTCTTCAGGTGCGAGTTTACTCATGTGAATACGGATTCCATGGACGAGCAAATGTTAAACAAAAAACCTTTAACAATCGGCCAAAACTTTAGATAGAAAGTTGAGCCACCACTCAGGCCCTCCCCATTCGAGAGAGAGAGAGAGAGAGAGAGATGTCACACACAAGTAGACAAAGAAAACAGAATGAAGGACAATCCAGAAAAGTAACCCCTAAATGGCTCTCAAAAGACAGTCTGGCTATATAATAATAATAATATATATATATATATATATAGATATATATACACACACAACAAAGAAAGCTGGTAAGAGTAATTTACGGCATGCATGCAACTATTAAAATCCAAAATGTCTTTGCCTTTTTATGCTAGTGCTTGCCTGTGACGAATGATAAAGTATTGGAACTTGTCTGGTAATAAGGCGTGCCACATTATTGGCATTTTCTAGACTTTAAGAGAGTTTATAATGAAAGAGAACAAAAGGCAAAGGATGAAATAATTTATATGGAATAGAATAACATGAAATGGATATGGTTGTATCCCTCACTTTTATTTAGAAGTTTAAGATAAGGAAAAAGATTGAAAAGAAACTACTGTTCCATATCTTTCTCTCTCTCTTTTCTTTTCTTTCTTTTTTTTTTTTTCTTTTTGTTCAAGTGAAAAAAGATGTTTCATGTTTGTTTTGGCGAAATTATTCCGTAATTTTTAGTGTTTGATATAATCTTCATAGTTAAAAAAATTAAGATCGAATTGAATAGAAAATGATTTTCATTTTTAACATACAAAAATATTTTTCTAAATATTGCATGCTCTTGAACAGACTAACACAAATAAATTCCCCATTACAATACTTTTTCCAAAAAAAAAAAAATCTCTTGCCTTCTCTCTTATGAGTTCTACCAAAAATGCATATAGGAGTAATTTATGTCTTGTGAGTTTTTTTTTTTTTAATCTTGATATAAAGGAAACCATATTTCACCTTAAATCAATTCATAATCCTTTAGCTTCATAATGAAATCCTAATTATGAACTAAAGCCCCGTGAGCCGTGATATTGGATTCTATTATTATGTTTTCAGTTTTTAATAAGTTTGTTTCAATTAGATTTTTCTTTTTTTTTCCTAGTTTTATGTAACTTTATCTGGGGTTCAATTTAAAAAGACTCCTTTAAGTATGGGTCATTATCAAACACACCAACAGGTAAAAATATATTTAGAGAAATAATATGTCTACAATATTTTATAACATTTTTACAACAAATTCTAAGTGGCAAGTTGTTACTGGTTGTTATTATTAGGGAAAAAAGTAATCTTAATGTTAATTTCAAATTTGAACCAATAACAGCTAACCACCTGTGTTTTGTTGTAAAATGATTGTAGACGTAGCATCTATAGTAAATTTATTCTCACTCATAACTGCTTACATTAAAATAAATGTTGAAATAACAAGTCATAGAAAACCCGTGAAATTTTAAGAGAGCAGAGCACTTTGCAGCCCAAGTAGTGAACTAAGCTGCGACCCTTTTTCTTTTGGTTTCGAATCTAATTTTGGACGAGCAGTCAAAGTTACGTCTTAAATAGTAGTTGCCATGAAAATGTATTTATGCTTGCTCGTTACAACTTGCATTAATTAAAATAAGCGTTGAAATCACAATAATCACAGAATGAACAATTAGATCTATTTTGAACTGCTTTGATTGTAGTATAGGAGGGGTCCATCCACCAAATATAAGTTTTAGAACTCTATAATATTTAAAATAATGCAATTAATATTACTATTACACTTCCATCACTTTTTTTTTTTTTTTTTTTGATGGAAAATGATCACGTGAACATATGTGTTAGACGAAAATCAATTACTTTACACTTGTTTTGATTCATGTGAAGGCTGATGATGTCAAAAAAAAAAAAAAAAGATTCTTGTGAAGGCCACAGTCATTTTGAGTACAATATAAGTGAAGGGAAATGATCAATTGCATTATTTTAAACACCACAAGGTTTAAAATACAATTTTGTAACAGAAGGATTTGTTTAATACTAACTCAGACGAAGAGGTCTTTCTCAATTAAAAAAATAAAACTCATACCAAGAGGTCTGTTGTTAATTAATGCTGAATTCAGTGAACAAACTATCTGATTCTTATAGGTTCTAGTTAGATCAACTAATAAAATCTTGTTTCGTTAAATAATTAGGTTAAAACTATCTCTAGGAAAAAAAAAAAAAAAAAAACTACATGCTTCCTTTTTGGTGTGTATATATATATATATATATTCATTTTCTTTATTTTGGGTGAACTTGGCTTTTAAGATGAATATCTATAGAATTATCCCAAGGAAAGTGAACAGGGAATGAAAGAAAATGGGCTCATATGGTATCAAAAGTCTATCCTGAATTTGGGTGGAAAAGGATTATCTGATATCTTCAATTGAGCTGTCCACAATAATAAGAATACCCCCCACTTTCCCTGAATTCGGACGCGTACATCGAGAATAATCATAAAGAATAATCATAAATGGATAGATTGTATTATTATTATTTTATCATTCCCTGGTACTTTTCTGCGTGTTGCATATTCCCTGATGCGGATCTCTTTTTAGCTGAAGTGTCCGCTTCGCATAATTTTGTCAATTTATTTTATTATTTAATTTATTTTTATTATTATTAATAAATTTTATTATACTTTTTGATATTATATATAAATCTTACTGTATTATTTTAACTAATTTTTACTATTATTTATAATATTTATCAAAAAATTTACAGTTTCAATAAAATAATCAGATCCCAAACAGATCTTAAGTATCAGCATTTTTGGTAGAGCACCAAGAATGGAATGGAACAATGCGTATAGTAATGCTAGGGATATATAAATTTTATGTCACAATTTGCTACATGGCAAGTTGTGAGTGGTGAAAGTATGTCCCCACATGATCCACCATCATACATCCACTAATCACAACTCACTACGTGACAAGTTGTGGTACAAAATTATACATTTTTATATATCTATAACATTACTCATCACCGTAATATGGCATGTCAATTTTGCGCATAGAGAGAGAGAGAGAGAAGAAAGTCATTTTTTTTTCTTTTGTAAACATGTACAACACATTTTTCTTTTGATCATCGAATGTGAAGACTAAAATTAAAGCAAACGGGTCGGGTTAATCAATATCGATCAAAAGGTGTTGCAAACTCTTTAAATCTTATTCGGTCTTTTAAGGGTATGTTCAATTCAATATAACTCATTTTTTTACACATCAAAAAATAATTAAAAATATACATATAAAAGGAACTTTATCATACGTTCTTTGTCTTCCTTTCAATACAAATAAAGGAATGAATAGATAAAAACACTTAAAAATAAATTTAAATAATATATACATTCTTAAATTTACATGGTACAAGGTTCATTAATCTTATGGGTAAAGTGTCTTGTTGTCAAATAAAAATCTGCCGATTAGATTTATACCAAAAACTAATTGGTGTCTTAGCCTGATGATAAAAGACAATTATCATGGAGTAGACCCCATAGGTTTGCAAATATACAATTATATCTATAAATAGAATTTTTATTTTTTAAAGGTTCATTAATCTTATCATTGCCACACACACAAAGATGACATGGATCATATCAAGTTATCAGCGTCATAGGTGCATCTATAGCATATAAACTATGAAATAAATGTTAAATTGCTTACAATGAAAAATAAATATATAGAAATTTAAGAACAAAAAATAACATGTAAATAATTAATTATGAATTGCACCTCAATGTCAGTACATAGTAGATTGAACCGGGGAAATGTTCATACTTGAGAATTGTATTTCATCAATAATACAGAATTTTAATATAACTTTAGTATACAATGAAAATTTGTCAATTAAGAATATATTTTTTTTGTAAAATATGACTATTTTATAAATGGATTAAATATCACCTTCATATTCATATAATCAACTGCAAGTGCAAATCAAAACTTCCACATTCTCTAGAAAATGACAAGCTCGATAATAAGTAAGAATTTTACCTCCAATGCTTAAAGTTGATTAAGAAGCAAAACCACAGTTATACTAATGCTCAAGAGATTGGTTGTCATTAAAGAGAGCTTAGAAAATCGCTTGTAATTCTCTTTTCATTAGGAGAGAACATCAAATTGTGTATGGTGTTTTCGGCTAAGTCTAGGCTCTAATACATGTCCAACTGAGTTTTCTTTCTCTCTTTTTTGTGGCTCTATGTGAACTTTCATAATAGCCTATCTCCTAAGACAATTACACAAAAACAAAAGGCCAAAAAATAATAATAATAACAGTGAGTCAAATATGGGATGACCCCTTTTGTTCATGAGTCCAGAAATCCCCATCCATACCCATATTTTTCCTACTGAATTGGGACAAGTTAATGAGTTTAGGTCCAATTTTAATAGGTCTAAATTAAAATTGAGGTGGATTAAGCCTTAATAGTTTTAACAATCTTCTCTTCTATATATGATAACTAAGTAATAATATTGTTGGTAAGGACACTCAAACTAGAAAAGTCTCAAATATTCCTTTTAGAGATAGAGAAGTTTAATAAACCAAAAAATAATTCCAAAGTTAGTGCATCTGTAGTGAAGTTTCAACTAAGACCTGATAAAGATGCATGTTACATGGAAAAAAAATTATACCAAGAAGTCAAAATCAAAGTCTTCATCAAGGAAGGATAGCAATCATGTTAGGTTCTAAAGATTTAGGATTAAATGTTTAGATTCCTATTTTATTTATGTTGGCAAACCGAAAACAAAAATATGTCTAGATGAGGTGTTAGACATTGCTCAAGATTGTACAAATTAAGTTTCAAGAACATTCAAACTGCAGAAAGGAGAGTTCAAGTTCAATGAAGCTTGACCAATCGAAAATTAGATTCAGCTGATCAAAAATCACAGTAAATCAAATTCTACAGAATTTAAATCAAGCTCAAGCTCGGGGAAACATTTAGGGTTTCAGTCCAACACTTCTAAATATAAAAGGAAAATCCTTACTATGTTTTGAAGACTTTTAAGACTTAAGAGTTACTCATGTGAGATCTGAGAGATTCTGTAACCTTCTAACTCTACAAATGTCTATCAGAATAAGATCTATAATCAAGTGTTGAATTAGGATTATGTCAGTAAATTCTACTAGTGGTGGCAATAGATTTAGGGTTAAATATTTTGTAAACTTCAATTCTTTCTAGTAGATTTGTTTACCTTAAGGATAGTTAGGTCAAATCCTCCCCAAATTTTTACCTTGAGACGATTTGTTTTATTGGTTTTCCTAGGTGATCATATGTGTGTTATTTTCTTTTTCGCTGTGCAAGATATGATATTTTGCTATTTAACCTAGATCTCATAATTAATGTAAGGTTGAATTTATTCAATCATGTGTTGACTTTATTCCGTACCAAATTTGCTTGTATTTTAGCAATTAGATACCCTGTATTTAGGTGGAAATTATGTAAGGATAGTGTGTGTGAGAGTGTGAAGAAAACTCAAGATGTGTGCACTCAAGAAGGGCCTTGCAACTAGATCTTGCGACTGGCTCGCGACTAGCAAGTCGCCAAAGGTGTCACACGTGTGAAACATGTAGGGGAGCCGAAGGGTCACGATAGCTGGAGCACTACAGGAAAAAACTTTCAGTCTAGCCAAGCAGTTAGCTCGTGACTCAAACTCGCGACTCATTCCAGTCAAGAAGCCAAGTCATTAGAATGCCCTGTTTGTTGAAAACTGACCTTTCGCATTCCTTATACACCCTACTATAAATACCCTTATACACACGAAATGTAGAGAGCTTTCAGAGAGAATTTTAAGAGAGAAACCCTAGAGAAAAATAAGATTGACTCATCCACAATCTTCATCCTTTAATTCTCCAAATTCCTCTACTCTCACCCTCTCCATTAACATATCCTTGAGAGGTACATTTAACAAAATCCTTACCTCACCATACCCATATCAGTAAGGAGATAATTTGGTGCTTGGGAAGCAGTTCAAAAGGGACCAATTCATTTTGATTGATGCAATGGGCTATTTCAGGATCCGATAAGCTAGAGAAGATAAAGTTCGGCGTAACCCTATTGGAGCAAAAAGCTTGGAGGGCTTAGGTGCACTGGGTAGATTAGGTTTGGAGGGTCTTCTGCTATTCATGTATCCCAACTTCATTCTCTAGTAGATTATTGACCGCTTAGAGGGCGGCAGAGAGGTTTTACGGCGAGTACTTCGGTTTCCTCTTCGATAACACTTCGCCGTGTTATCTTTGTGTTTGCATCTTTCTTCCCTTTCTCTTTACCGTTTAATTACTGCTATGTTGGTTATTAATTATGGTTTAGAGTGTGTTACCAATTTCAGTTTAGCTTATATTTATTATTTCGCACATATATTGTTTGTATATAAGCTTGTGTTAATAATTTTATATTTAGAGGTCTAAACGTTCATAAGTGTTTTACACCTTATTTGAACTTTCAACCTAAGTAAACACTTGGCTAATTCATTAGGTTAAATGATCTGTTTTAAGGGGTCCAAACAAACAAACAAATCATGAAGTTAAAAATTATGTTTTAAACCTATAAAAAAATTATGTTTTAAAAAAAGTTTGATAATCAAAAGTCAAAGTCAGAGTAAGTCAGACACAGCAGTTGTTGTAACAAATAGCCAAATAGTAAGGCTGGGTGTTGATGTTCTTATTATTACAAAAGGTACGGATTTGAGATTAAAAAAAATTAAAAAATCATAGATAGTAGATTTTTAATATTCCTCATTTGTGTTGAAATAGAGATTAGTTTAACAAATATAAAACTTGATATAAAGATTCTGTTATGTTTTTTTATGAAAAAAAAAAAAAAAAAAAAGGCAGGGGGTGATCTATGTTGGCGTCCTCCACCTGAGCGTGACCATAGTAATAGCCTACCTGCTAGACGCTTATATTATGTTAGCTAATAAAAATAGTACACCCAGTCTAACTTGGATGTTTTGATAGATTTTTTAAAACATTTGGTAACTGAGGCATGCAAAATAACTTGGAAGGAATTTATTTTTCAGACTGGCTAAATTCTTTGAAAAATGTAACAATTTTACAAAACAATGAGGTCGTTTTATAACTTCTTGGTAACCACTACTTTCTAAGCCTTCATTTAAACATCAACTTTACATCTAACTTAATTTCCAAACTTTCACACGGTGTGTAATTTTATACTATACTTACACTATACACATGAAAAAATTGCCAAACTTTTACGCGAAGCTTCTTCAACCCATTACGTACGTGAATGCTAACTTAATTTTGAATGGTTTTTTTAGTCACATGACATATGTAATAGTCATGTGACTTTTTAAATGATTTAAAGAATTATGTGCATCAATACAAAATTATTAGTCTTATAAATCGTCACATAATAGATTGATAAAGATTCGTTCAAATCGGATTTAATACACATGAATGATCTTATAAACTTTATCTTTATTTCATGACATTGTTATGTTGAATTTACAAAACATGAACCTAAGAGTACTTATTGGATTTGCAATTCCAAAATGATACAAAGAATGATGAGGAACGTATTAGTATAACAATATGTTCTACGCAGAAGTGGCATTTGTAACTTGGAAAAGTAGAAATTAAGTATGATGCATGGCAAGTCGCTTCCAACACAAGCGATAAATCTTGGACTCGAGTTCAAAAATCAGCCTCTCCGAAATTTAAGGCTGCTCACCATAGCCTCCTCTAGACCTCATAAAAAGTGAGAGTTTTGTACATTAGTACAACTATTTTTTTTTTAGATATGAGGGGTATGATTCTCAAACTTGAACTCACGTAGATGTATAGGGTATTTAATGAGACCACCCTCTTACAATATGTGAGATCCACACATGTTATTAGAGAGAAATTTTATGAAAATATCCCTTAATTAAGATACGTTTTCCTCTGAACATGTGTGAGGAGTACAGTTTTTGTGGGTAATAAGTGAGTTAAAAAGACAAAACTTTAATCCTTGTTAAGAGTACCTTTTGCTCTGTAGTGAGATTTTGGGTGAATGATAATTTGAAGTTCATGATCCTTTCCATTGATCATGGATTTGATACGTAGATCAAAGACAAAATTACATTAAATTTTATATTTTGTAATGCATCCTATTTTATTTTATTGTTTTATGTTTACAATAAACAAATCTAGAGTGACTAGTAATGAATGGAAGTTTTCAAAATCGTATCTAGAAAGAGAAGAAAAAAAGATAACGAATAAAACAATAGGTTTTAGTGTCAGCTGAGCATGTGACTCTGGGGGCCAGTAGCAAGCAGTAGCCAGCGGGGTTTGGTACAGGAGACAAAGGGAAACCAAACAAGAGGCCCGTGAAAGACTGCGAATGCCGTCTTGACTGCCTCACTTCACTGTTGTATATCTGACTGACAGTGATACCATGCCACACTGATTCGTTTCCCACATCCCTTCCTATGTAAATTTTTTAACAGACTTACGAATATATATATGTGACAAGTATATCATCCCCCCTTTTCATCTCAATTATATGCTTTTGTCTTTTGGCATGGTTTGTTTATCCCCACCTGCCTCGTACAATGTACAACCCTCCTTTCGATTCAATGAGAGACACCTTTGTCTATTCATGTCCTACTTTTGTTTCATTACCAATGTTCAACTTTGTAAAGAGCCTACTACATTAAATCGTAGTTTTTACTTTTAAATAAAGTTAAGTATTGAAACAGGTGGCTTAGTCGGTAAGATATTGAGTCAACAAGTCTCAGAACTTGGGTTTTAGTCTCAACAATTGATTGTGTGTTGGTGTTTCTTATATCTCATCTCCATTCCAAACCGTTGACATAAAAAATAAGTGAGTTCCTCACACAGACCAGAAGGATGGCGTCACGCTCAGCAGCAGGTAGAGTGCTACCATGGTCACGCCCAGATAAAAAAGCCACACTAGTTGCCCCCCTCTACCCTTTTTTTTTCTACCCAAAAAAAAAAGGTTTAGTGATCATAGCATCAAAATATTCACCATGATCATGAATCCAAATTAAGGAGAGATAGTTTTGAAGGAATGTTTATAACCTCCAAGTTTCATTGGAGCTTTAAATTTTAGAAAAATGTTAAAAACACTACAAATTTTATTATATAACCTCTACTAACTGGCGTGATAATGAATATAAATAATAAGTTTCAAAATATTATAAATAAATGTCAAAATTATTTTATATGATTAATAATACATTAGTTTTTAAAAATAATATAGTAAAATAGTAGTAACCCCACCAATCCTAATGCTTTAGCCATTATGAAAAAACGTATGTTGCAAAATATATAAGACGCTTACTGATCTTTTCGGCACGAGAGGTCATACCCAAGATCCTTATTGTTAATTTATCAATAATGTCACTCATTATATGCTAGATTCCTTTGAAATGCATTGATGCAAGAAAATCCACAGCAATTGCCAAATCTGAAAATTTCCCTCTACGTTCAATTTTTCACCTCAATTGTGGTTGATGAAAATAGCTCCTATTTTCATGTAACATTCCCGTGGACAGCAGCTCTGCAGTGATGTTTTCTATCACTACATGAAAAAGAGTGACTATTGTACTTTAATTGTACAGTTTTACCAAGAATACCGTGCGAAACCATTCAATTTTAATAAGAGAAAATGTACACAAGAAGCATTAATTTTAAAATGAGCAAGGGGACCTCCAACTCTGAAAGAGTTAGGACTAGAGTTTTTTGTTTTTTTTTTTTTTGAGAATCAAGACTCTTATTTTGGATGCTTAGCTTTCAGGCAACTTTATAGAAAGAGATGGGTTCAAGTTACATCGGGTGTAACTCTTTAGAGTTACAGTTTTTTTAAATCATTAGATTTAAGTAGATCTAATGGTCAAAAAAATATTCTCATTAATGTTAATATCCTAATTGATCTCATTTATTATCTTTTATTTAATACATTCTATACTTATTTCTAACCAAAAAAATTTTATACGGCTGACTCTTTCTCTCTCCACTGCACGTCTCTCACTCGCTTTCTCTTTGCACGTTTTTTCTCTCTATCTCCTTCACTGCTCTTCCACCTCCACGGTCAGGTCCCCAGTAGAAAAAAAAAAAATAGCCACAGATGGTGCAGATTCAGTCTATTGCTTGAATCTGCAAAATTTATTGCAAACACAAAAATATTAAAAAAGAACAACTCTTGTTTAGTCATTTTTAACATTAAAATAAAATATTAATTGGGAACTCTAACAACCATTGACCACTTAATTTTCCAGATTGTATAAGGATTTGAAAGTTTTCCAAACACAAATACAATACCACATGTGGTTTCCGTTTTACATGCTTTTGCTTTTTTCCTCTTTCATGGATCTGTCTGCCACTTTGATATGATAAATTAATCAAAAGAAAAGAAAGCAAGCAACATTATCAATTAGATCTGTTAACCACGTCAAAGTTCAAAACTCGTCCATTTGGCTTTTTAAGAACAAGAGCTATGGACAACACTACTGACAGCACTGGCCTGCCATAGTACTCCTCGAAACGCCTTGATGATTCATCACCTTTTTGCACATTAAGCCAACTATCAATGGATACATTGTTTGTTTATTTGAGTTGTCAATCATTCTACAATCTACTACTTGTTTAATATTTTTGTGTCTGCAAGGGACGGTGCATTGTGCCGATTCAAGCAATAGATTGAATCTGCACCATCTGTGGCTTTTTTTTTTGCTGTCGGGACCTGACCGTGGAGGTAGAAGAGCTGTGGAGGAGATAGAGAAAAAAAATGTACACAGAGAGAGAGACAGAGACGTGCAGTGGATTGAGAAAGAGTTAGCTGTATAAAATTTTTGGACTTAGAAATAAGTATAGAATGTATTAAATAAGATATAATAAATGAGATCAATTAGGATATTAGCATTAATGAGAATCTTTTTTTGACCGTTGGATCTACTTAAATCAAATTATTTAAAAAATGTGTAATTCTTAAGAGTTACACTAGGTGCAACTTGAACCCATCTCTTATAGAAATATTCATTTTTTTAAAAATTGGCAAGAGTCATGGAATTGCTATTTAAAATTCTTACACCTTTTTTTTTTTCAAATTCCAAATATCTTATTAAGGGATAAAAATCTATTGAGTTTTATTCCAATCATATTTGCTACATATCCTACTTAATTAGCACCATTACAATAGTAGATAATTAAGGGATATCTTAGAAATTATTTATTATGATAGCAGGCATTTTACCCAGGGCAACAACGCTTCACTTTCCATTTTCTTTTTACATCCTTTTAAAAAAAAAGTAATATTATAGATATAAACTATTTTTATAAAAATATTAATGTAACTAACTTTTTATTAGTTTTTATTTAAATCTACTATTAATACTATTTTTTTATTTACTAATAATCATTTACTTCATTAGTAATTTATAAAAATATTTGTAAAATAATTTATATCTCTAACATGATTCTTTAAAAAATAAATATAAATAAATAAGGAATGAAGTCGGTATATATGTTTACCAAAAAAAAAAAAAAAAAAGAAGTCGGTATATGATACATCTGGTTTTCCCAGTTTCCAATTTCAGAAAAGACAAATGGATGGTAGCTTGGCAATCTGAGATCCCAAGACAAATATACTTCATCAATACCCTCTCTTTTCACACTATAAAAGCCAGGACACAATAATCAATCTTTGCTTTAAACATTCGAGAGAGAGAGAGACAGAGAGAGAGATATGGCCTCCATGCTGCAAAAGAGGATAGCTATGCGCAGAAAGATTCATATCCTTCGAGCCCAAACCAAGTGCTCCAAATCTGTAATGTGAAACTAGAGATTACGTTCTCTGCTTTTACTTTATTACTAGCAAAAAGGGATAGCATAGCACAGAACGATTCACATCTTTTAAAACTGTAACTCTTTGTTTCACAAACTTTTCGAGCACACATGCTATTACTAATTATTTTCTCGTTTGTGTACTAAGGTTAAAAGGAGCTTCATCAACACGGCTGCTCTTTTATATATTTACAAGCTAATACTCAAGTTGGAGGCTATCAAAAGAGAGTACTTGAACCTAATGGCTACTAAAAAAGAATACCTAAAGCTAATGAAGAATATGCAGGTGCCTGAGGTCTCTCTCTCTCTCTCTCTCTCTCTCTCTCTCTCTCTCTGTGACACATAATTTGCTAAAAACAAGATTATTATATCAAAATATTGTGCGTGTAATGAACAGGATGTAGAAGTGCAGAAGCTAAGGGAGGGATTTCTAGTAAAGGTGAACTGTGAGAAAGGAGAAGACAGGCTAGTTAGAATCTTGGAGGCCTTTGATGAGATGGGTCTTAATGTTCAGCAAGCTAGAGTTTCATGCAACAAACGTTTTGAAATGGAAGCCACTGTTGTAGCAGAAGACCAGGCTCTGGATGTAAAAGAAGTAACTGAAGCTCTCTTAGGAGCATTGAAAAGAAAGTTGGAGATGCGACACTACACTCAAGAAGCTTGGAAGATCCTGTAGCTAATGAGTCAAAAGTAATCTAATAGTTGAACATGGTATTTTATCTAACAAGTTCCCAGCTCTAACTTTCTTTTTTGTGATGTTCTTCAGAGACATTGTCACATTCGTTTTAGATGTAGCAGAAATGGGTTCGGAATCGGTACAAGTAATTAAAATGAATTGTTTGTACGTGAGAATGTTGCCCAGCTAACTCGTATCTTTTATATCCGGAAAAGTCTGCCGAACACAGAAAGCTTTACCGATTTTTACATACCCTCTTTGTGTTTTTGTGTTGTGGTAAATCCAGGTGAGAGCTATCTTGAAGGCAATGGAAAAACTTGTTGAACATCAGTGTTTACGGACACATAGGGTGTGCAACAAACTTGATGACTCTAACAAAGTGGTTTAAGTTTTCACAAACTTCCTTATAGGAAAATTTTATTTCCACTAGTTAAATTTACAACGCTACAATTTATTTACCAAAAAAATACAGTTGATTTTGATTTAACATTAACAATATAATATTTGAATATGATATTATAGGCATGCCCTTTTTTCTTTTCTTTTTTTTGGCTGAGTACTAATTATGCTGATCAGAGAATAAGCAAAAGAATAAACACATAAGTTAATCAATTTATATATATACGCACACACTTAAAGCGTACCCCCAAAAAAAATTATACATAACTCTTATCAAATTTAATTATATTGATTTGAAGAGTTTCAAGCTATAATCATATTATACCAAATGTGCCAGACCTCCCATGGATGGCCTCCTCCCTATCGATATATATTGTGACATTGGACTGACTCTTCAAAATCACTAACATCGATCGCCATAATAAAGATAAAGAAGAGGGCCATTAATTACGTTAATAATATTGCCCCATGAAATCCAACAAATTGACGGACTTTCTGTAGTCAGTCCATAATACCCGTCTCCCTCTTTCAAAAAATAAAATAAAATAAAATAAAACAAAACAATAAACAAAAATGTAAAGAGTTTCTCAACATGCCATATTTGTGGATGTCATATTCTTTGATTGAACCTTTTTATGCACCACCATATGCTAATTGAAAAAAAACTGATGTTATTCGATTTGGGTTTGTTTCTGGGAGTCAAGCTCAAAACTCAATATGGGTCCAAAGAAAATTAATGACTTTTAAGGAATTTTTAGAAATTAAAAAAAAAAAAAAAAAAAAAGCAAAGACTAAAATCTAAGATAGAAAGTATGAACAATAAAGTAAGAGCAAAATAATATAGACCTAAATTGAAATGAAAACAGAATAATATATGCCCAACGGTAAGTTAAAACAGTATAATGCATGTTCAGCGATGAGATAAAATGGAATAATTATGTCCACTAGTGTAATAAAAGTGGGAAAAAAAAAAAAATCGCAGCGCAGTTAGCATAATTCTGTAGAAGATTAATAAAGTGATGAGGTATTAATGAAGCAATACACGTAGCAATAAAATATAAATAAAGAAACTTGCATCCAACAGTAAAATAATAGTAAATTAGTCGGCATTCATCTGTTAAGCATTTTCAAATTTTGAGGTAGAAGAATAATGACTCATCATGAATTCAAAGGTAGAGTTCATAAGTCTAGCATAAGATATCAATAAAATAATACAAATCCATCAATAACGAAAGCTATGGATAAAGCAGTAGAGAATCAATAAAGTAAAATAGTTTCTTCCAAGATGATATTAAATTAAAGAATTTTAAATTAATGGAAAAGCTTGTATTCAGTGTCCAGTTACACTAGACATGTTATGATGTGGGCACATGTTCAATTTAATTTAGACACGTGTCCATATCCTAATGTGTCTAGTAAAATTAAACATTGCACACAAGCAGTATTAGTAAATTAAAGAACTAGTTGAGTGTGATTGGAAGGAGAAAGTGTGACCACTTGTGCATGAGGATTAATTGACCAATTCCCGTTTGATGATCATTAGCTTGGAAAGAAATAGATTTCCTTACTAAGATCTATTTTTCTTCCTTGAAAAGGGTTTTTGATGAAGTGGAGTGTTTAAATTATTTCATTGTGATGTGTTAATTAGGCTATAGGCAGCATATAGTGGCATCTATTTTTCTAAGTATAGTTGGTGATGATGATAAGAGTTGGTTCTCAGTGCTTAATTTGTTCTATTGCTTCTCTTGATCCACTTAAATAGAACTAATTTTTTGAAAGTGAAAGCAAGAAAGTAGGAAGGAAAGTCTAGAGTTTATGAGTGGTCTTTCCTCTCCTTGGGTAGTGGGTTTTGATATAGCCGACTTGGTCTACTCAAAAAAAAGGCATGTGAGAAAGTTTAAACCATTTAGTCTAAGTTCCCAAAATGTGTATTTTATGCCAATTGAAAAGGCAAATGTGTATACTCTCAATTTTGAATCAAATGTTGATTAAACTAGAAAGAAAGATTGAAGATCTATATTTCTAAGATCTAGTTGAGTGATTGGGGTATATCGGCTAATGAAACCCTATTGTGCACTAATTGTTTCAAAGCCCAGAAAGCTGCTAGCTAGTTGCATGCCAAGTCTCATGGACAATCAATTTTTAGGACTACTAAAGCTTCTTTTCCCCCTAAAGCACAAATTCTCAAGTTTTTCCCATAGAAACTCATGGGCTAGGACTATGAATCAAAGAGTGGAGTGAGGAATTTTGTTTATTTGTTATGGGTGAAGAGATTTCTTCAAAAATCTACTACCATGGAGAGCTATTGTCTTTGATTGAAATTAAATTGCTCTTCCTTTACTACAACCTTAATTACTTTCTCTTTCAGAAATATGCCATGGGTGATGAGAAGTCGATCTTCTTCTTCCTTGAGTTTCAGTCATGATTTTCTGAGCTTTGGCCAAATATCAAAAGTTTTGGTCATCGTTTGCTAAAAAAGTAAAGAGACATTGATGTGGCCAAGGGGAAAGTCGCATGTAGCTAGTTAGGTAATTAAATACGAGATTATGATAATGTTGGTCATTTGGTGTTCACTACACGTACAGTTGGTGTCAATAACATTACATCAATGGCTGACTTAGTGAGTTAGCCGTGGAGTTGGAGTGAAAATGAGAGTTAGACATGCGTGAACACGATGGTTTACGTAAAAAAAAAAACCCATAAAAAAAGGTGAAAAACCCACAATTGAAGCAAAGAAATCCTCTACTCCCAGATATTCTATATTTACTATTTAATTACAATCTTTTGGAAACTAAATGCTCACTTGCTTTCCTTCTCTCTCACTACCCTTTCCCCCCTTTCTAGTGTCTTACCTCCGTACCCTTGGTAAAGGCTAGTCCTTCTTTTATAGGCCAAGGGAGGTGTTGGTCCTTGCACGGGTGATAAATGCCTATTGGTTGCTACTATATACATTACAAAAATTAGGTACAACATTCTCTATGTGCGTGTGTAGAAGAAAGGAGGATTATAAGGCAAAGATGGATGTTGAGTTCTCTGCACCAGCCCAGCGTTCAAGCGAAGAATAGGATGAATTTCAACGTAGTGTTAAAAAGTTTAAAGAAAACAATGGTGCAAGAAGCTTCTTGCAACCCAAGAAGTTAGTGAGTTACAAAGACAGTCTTGTGGGAGACATCCTTGGAGCGTATGAACAGGCTTTTAAGTTCAGCAAAAACTGGGAGGAAGAATATGAGTCGGAGACCGAAATGGAGCCTTTAACAAAAGGTATGGCTGAGGTAAAACTTTCCTAAGAAACAAAAGCTCGTATCAGAGCGCCTTGGTCGAAAGCTTTGATAGTGAAAGTGTATGGTAGGTCTGTTGGTTTCCACTACCTCACTTTCAAGATCAATGCTTTATGGAAACTGATGGCAAAGATGGACTGTGTGACCTTGGGTAAAGGCTTTTTTCTGGTTAGATTCAGTTACAGCGATGATTATGACAAGGTTCTTCGAGGAGGCCCATGGTTTATAGGGGAGCATTTTCTCGCAATCAAGCCCTAGGAGCCTTACTTTATTGCTTATGAGGCCAAGCTTACGACAGTCGCAGTTTGGGTTAGATTTCTTGAACTACCAATTGAATTCTATGATGCTTCTGTAGTGCTGTGAGAAATTGGAAGTGTTATTGGTCCGATATTACACATTGATTCCTACACAGCCTCGGAGACCAGAGGAGGTTATGCAAGACTATGTGTCCAGATAGACTTAGAGAAGCTACTTATCAGCTCTATTCGAATGGGAAGATTAGTTCAAAAAGTGTTATATGAAGGTATATCATCTCTCTGTTTCTGTTGTGGCAAGCTCAGACATAAGCAAGAAAGTTGTGGACTGAAAGTTAAGAAACCAAACAGAGAAGATGAGGCTCAGGTATCATTGAAAACCAACGAAATTAGTGAGGAAGTCCAACCCGAATCTAACTATGGACCCTAGATGGTTGTCACGAGAAAAAAGAGTTTGGGTAGGATGGGAAAGGCTAGTGGGCCAGCCAAGTCTAATACCCCATCACAGGTTAGATTTAAGGGCAATCTAGACCTTTCTTAACCTTCAACTCATGTGGAAGCAAGTGAGGATCTTAGTAAGTCAGATCATAGTGATTCAGCTGATTCAAGAAGTGAGACAACACGTGTTGTGGCAGCCCAAAACACTCAAAGTGACCTTGAGATGCGAAAAGATTGTGTGATGGAGGATTGCATTGAAAACCCAAGTGCTGGGTGTCAGCAGGATCCAAGGCACATCTCAAGGAACAAAAGAAAAGCTTTAGCCAAAAACAAAGGCAAGGGGAGTGAAAGTTTGGGGATTAGAAATTCAAAAAGCTCAAAAAGCCATAAATGGCTTCCTAACAGTTCCGAGGGAAAGAATGGTTTGATACTACTGTCAAGAGAGTTGGGGAGTGACAACCAAGTTAAGAATGGAGAGATTTTTTATAGGATTAACCCCATTGCCAAAATCTGGGTGGGCAATCTAGTACAAGAACCGAGTGATGGCAATCCCAAAGGAGATAACAACTCAGATAAGAACAGCGTCGACGGAAACACTGGGATGGTTCAAGGAAGAGCTGGGACAGGTGTGGAAGCGTCTATTTCCCATAACACCAGAAAGTATCAGACTGGGGGATCTCCCTTTGGAGCACAATGCATGGACTCTCATGCCCAATCCGTGGTGGAAATTCCTCACGGATGTGCCAGGGATCTTGTAGGAAGCAACGGAGGAGTTGAGTAAGCAAAGGAGGCCATCTGTGATTCCTCATTAGGACGAATCCGAGTGGATTATTCAAGAAAGGAAGCTGGTGGATTTCAGAGGGATGGCCACGGCACACTTGGGAAATCACCCAACTCTAAAACTAATCCAAATCATGGCTCCGGTGCAAAGATGTGATGTGCTTTTGAGTTGTAAAGAGGACATCCTAGGCATTTTGAAACACATGGAAGCCAGACTGGGTGGCATCCAAAGACCTGTAGAGAAGGATGGGGTGGAGTATGGTGGAAGCAACAGCAATGAATACTAATCCACCAGAGATCAAGGTGCCTTTAGGTCAATTTGT
The DNA here is from genome assembly GCA_023621385.1 of Quercus gilva. Lineage (NCBI taxonomy): Eukaryota > Viridiplantae > Streptophyta > Magnoliopsida > Fagales > Fagaceae > Quercus > Quercus gilva. The sequence goes on from CM042477.1 coordinate 60,539,259, forward strand.
AAGAATGAATGTGTTACTCTGGAATTGCAAAAAAGCTTTGAACTCGGATTTCAAGAGGAGGATTTTTGAAATGGCAATCAATCATTGGCCTGCCATTTTTGTAGTGACAAAAACAAGAGTGGGTGGAGACAGAGCAATAAAAATTTTTGAAGGGCTGCCTTTTGATGGGTTTTTTACTGTGGAGACTATTGGCTATGCTGGGGGTTTGTGGATTCTCTAGAAACAGAAAAGGTGGAAGTTCTTCCTTTATCATCCACAAAACAGGAAATACATGCTACGGTTAAGGTGCGTTCCTCCAATCTCACTTGGCTTATAACTACTATTTATGCTAGTCCTAGGTTGGCTGAAATAAGAATTTTATGGGAAAATCTAAAAACTGTAACTCATCTCCATAATTTACCTTGGTTCATGTTAGAAGACTTTAATGAAATGCTGTGTGGTGAGGATAAATTTGGTGGTAAACATGTCAATCTGAACAGAGTTTTAGAATTTAAGAATTGTTTAGATGAGTGTAATGTGTTGGATTTGGGTTTTGTGTGTCCAAAGTTCACGTGGACAAACCGTAGACCCATTTATAATCTGATATTAGAAAGAATTGATCAGTGTTTTGCTAATCTGGTGTGGCGTATTCTCTTCCCTGAAGCCTTAGTGACTTACCTCCCAAGGGCCTTTTCGGACCACTATCCAGTCTTAATTGAGTTATGTAAAGCTAGTGCCAACCAGCAAAATAAACTCTTTCGATTCCAAACCATGTGGTTACTTCATTAAGATTTTCCAAGGGTTGTCCAGCAAGCTTGGTTCTAGGATAAAGCGTTGCAGGAAGCAACTTTGAAGTTAGTAGTTAGAGCTAGAAAGTGGAATTGTGAAGTGTTTGGAAATTTGTTCGCTAAAAAGAGGAGGATATTAGCTAGACTTCATGGTGCCCAAAAAGCGCTAGCTAATAATCCTAATGATTTTCTTTTGGAGTTGGAGCAGTAGTTGATTTCAGAATACTCTCAAATCCTCATGCAGGAAGAGGACTATTGGGCACTCAAATCTAGATTAAATACTGTCACTTTTGGAGACCGCAATACATCATTCTTCCACGTATCTACTTTGGTTAGGAAGCATAGGAATAAAATCAAGTGCATTAAGGATGCAGAGGGTGATTGGCTGACTAATGAAGTTGAAATTAAGGATTACATCAGAAATGGCTTTAAAAAATTGTATATGACTAAGCTGAATGTGACCTCCATGATTTCAAAGGTCTCAGAATTTTCTTCTTGTTTTCTGGAAGAGGAGAATAGAACTAGAATTGATGGGGATGTGACTGAAGAGGAAATCAGAGTCTGGTTATGGGCTCTCAAGCCTTTTAAGGCACCAGGGCCAGACGGACTGGATGCCGACTTCTATCAACACTTCTGGATAGAGGTCAAAAATTCGGTTTGCAAGGAGGTAAAAGGAGTTTTTGATAAAGGTTGTTTGCCGAATTACCTTAATGAGACTTTGATCTCCTTGATCCCCAAATGTCAAAATCCAGAATCTTTGAGCAATTATAGGCCCATTAACTTATGCAACTCGATCTATAAAATTGTTTCGAAGATCTTGGTGGCTCGGACTAGACCGCTGCTCGGCAGTTTAATTTCACTAGTTCAGGCCGCTTTTGTTCCAGGCAGAAGAGGCACTGATAATGTGTTGATTGCCCAAAAATTGTTTCATGCTTTGGATAAGAAGAAAAGAAAAACAGGCTTTATGGCTATCAAGTTGGACTTGGAAAAGGCTTATGACAAATTAGAGTGGAGTTTTATTTACAGAGTGCTCCAAGTCTTCCGCTTTCCCCCTAAAATTTCTAAAATCATCATGAGTTGTGTTACGTCCACAAGTACATCTATTTTGGTTAATGGGGGTGCCTTAGAGAAATTTGAGCCTTCTAGGGGCATTAGGCAGGGGGATCCTTTGTCCCCGTACCTTTTTATTCTATGTATGGAGTATTTGGGGCATCTCATTGAGCAGAAGTGTGTGAATGGAGGGTGGACACCTTTAAAGGCTTCGAAGGACAACATAGGATTTTCCCATCTCCTCTTTGCGGATGACATCATCCTTTTTAGCAAAGCTAATGCTAGTGGGTGTGAAGTAATCTCAGATGTGCTTGAAAAGTTTTGTAGAGAATCTGGCCAAAAGATTAGTCATGACAAGTCTAGAATTTATTTTTCTCTTAATGTGAGTGATGAGTTGAAGGAGGAAATAAATGAAAGATTGGGTGTTAGGGAGACCAATAACATAGGAAAATACATCGGGTTTCCTCTTTAACACTGAGGGGTCCTTAGAAATCCCTACAATTTTATTGTGGAGAGGGTTATGAGTAAACTTGCTGGATGGAAGGCGAAATTCCTCTCCTTGGCAAGCTGGGCTGTTTTAATAAAATCAGTTATATCAGCCATCCCAAATCATATGATGCAAGGGGCAGTCCTACCAGTGCATATGTGTGAGAAATTGGATAAAATCAACAGGCATTTTTTATGAAGGTCAACAAATGAAAGAAGGAGAATGCACATGGTGGGTTGGACCAAGATTGTAAAGTCCAAAGAAGAAGGAGGATTGGGAATACAAGAAGCAAGAGCTAAGAACATAGCCTTGTTATCCAAGTTGAATTGGAGGATGTATCATGAAAAAGATGCATTGTGGGCAAAGGTAATTCTAAATAATTATTACTCCCATTCGAGAATTAGGTCGAGAGATCCTGAAAAACTCTCATCGTCTCCTAATTGGAAAGCCATTAGCTTGGGTTTCCCTATCTTCAAAAAAGGGATCGCTTGGATTGGAAATGGATCTGAGGTAAAGGTGTGGATGAACAATTGGGTTAATGGTGATTCACTTCGGGATATGATTAAAGGACCTCTTAGGCAAGAAGAGCAAAATTTGAAAGTTTCGGATCTGTGTTGTGGCCAAGAATGGAAATGGGAGTTGATTTCATTTGATCTCCCTCAGCCCATTAAAGAAAAGATTAAAGCAATCCCAATTCAATTACATGGGAGTGGCAGAGATACGATGATGTGGAAGTTCTCAAAAAATGGAGAATTCACTGCTAGTTCAGCTTACCAATTGGCAAATCAAGGGGAGGAAATTGTGACAAGGTATACCCATTGTGTAGAGATCAAGATGAATCTATAGTCCATCTCCTCCGTGAATGTATATTTGCTCATGACCTATGGAGAAAATTGGAGGTACCTCTGTCTCTTGTGAATTCTTTTGCTAACAGTTTTGAAGTTTGGCTGAAATATAATTGTTTAAGTGAAGTGAGGCATAAAGGATACATTCCTTGTTTTCTCTTCCTATTTGTTGTCTGGAATTTGTGGATAAACAGGAATAAAGTTGTGTTTGAAAACTCTATTCCAAACCTCATGCTCGATGAGGTGTGTCTCGGCCAAGCTAAAGAGTACTATTATTGTGTCAGTAAGGCCAAACAGGTTGCATATAGGGTTGTTATTCCTATTAAATGGTACAAGCCTCTTCCAAGTTGGCATAAGCTCAACACAGATTGGGCTTCTCTTGGGAACCCAGGCAAGGCAGGCGGTGAAGGGTTAATTAGGAACAGTGAAGGGGTATGGATCAAGGGGTACTCGAGGTCAATTGGGTATACTACAAGTGTTATGGCTGAATTATGGGCATTGAGAGATAGGATATCCCTCGCCATCCAACTGGGAGTTAGAAATTTGGAAGTGGAACTTGATGCTAAGGTTATTGTGGAGATGTTAAATAATGCTAACAGCCCTAACAAAAAAATTTCTCTATTGCTTCTTGACTGCAGATCACTCATAACAAGTCTCACACAGGTTCGGGTAGCTTATGTGTTTAAGAGGCGAACAAGTGTGCTGATTTTTTGGCCAAGAAGGGACGCTACGTGAGGGAGGATTTTGTTATTTTTTATGTTTCCCCTTCAAATGAATTAGATAATTTACTTGTATCTGATAGTAATGGTCTGTACTGTTATAGGCGGGTAACCACTACTTTGGCCTCTATGGCCAATTTGTAGCTTCTTTTGTTGTTTAATATCATGCCTATTAACCAAAAAAAAAGGGAGGATTATTTTTTCTCACCAAAATGGTGAGTTATAACTAACCAATACTTTTCAAAACACCAACAACAAATTCCCTATTCTATACTCTATACATCAAAATACTACTTATTTTTATGGACAAAACTTAGGTACAATACTTTAGGTGTTATTCCTTAGGTTCCCCACTTAAGATTGAACTATGTGACTACTTAACAAAAAAATACACTTCATTCCCATGAGAAAAAATCCACATGGCAGATACTTAAAAGGAGAACCTAAGAAACAACATCTAAGTACTATACCTAAGTCTTGCCTTATTTTTATTATTTCTCTCACTTTTCAATACACTAATTTCTCTTTATTCCAATTACCAAGACACAAATAGATGAAAATTTGGAGAATGAACATTGCTTCCCCAAATATAGGGAAGCACTATAATATTAATTGTCTTATTTTAAGGTATGGGATGGAAGCCCAATGCGGGGCTTTATTGGCCTTTCCTCCCTAAATTAGGGAGCAGGGCAGCCCAAGATAGTTTGAGGCCTAAGGTAAAAAATTTAAAAGAGCCTTATTACATCTAAATATCACTTAAATAATATTTAGTTTATTTTTATTATTTTTTTTTTTCAAATCTATTATAAATTCTTACTTATTAATATGATTAATTCACCCAAAGTGAGTTAATAATACTTACTATGTACTATGTAGTATGTAGGTTTTACAAATTGGCGTATCACCAATAAAATAAAATAAGTTTTCGAACATTCATTTATTATATTGTTTAAGTGTTATAAATCATATTCGTGTCACATCAGTTTGTAAGTTTTTTTTTCTTTAAGATTTGTATTAGCTTTAGCATGTTTCATTTACTTAATTGTGATTGGGTTGTATTTCTATTCATTCTTTTTTTTTTTTTTATAAAATATTAAACTTATTACAAATTTTACTATAAAAATCTTACAAACTAATGTGGCAATGAGATGACACTTCAACAAAAGAATAAATGAGTATTAAATTACTTCTTGTAATCGGTGACATATTAATTTATAGAATTTACGTTATAAAACTTGTAATATAGTAACATAACTCTAATATTTTATGCCTTCTTAAGATTGAGAAAAAATATACCGCTAACTCACATTTTTTCTTTAATTTAAAATTAAAAAAAAATTAAATAAAATTAAAAAAAAAAAAAAAAAAAAAAAAAGAACAACCTTTACCGCCTTATTTGGGGGCCTTAGGCCATGGACTAAATGGCCTAGGCCCCTGGCTCTGTTGGCGAGTCCAATGTGATTGCTCTTCACCAAGCAAACTATAACCTCTATGAAAAACTCCATACTGCCTCTAAACGGTCACTTTTTGGACTTGTTTTAAGGTCTTTGTTTAGGTTGTGACCTATTTTGCCAGGTGTATCAAAGGAACTACATTGGGGCACCTCATCCACTAGGCTTTATCTTCTTAATTAGCCCATTTCCCATGTCCATTGGGCTCATGGGCCAAGAATGTTAAAAAAAATGCTTGGATTTTACTATGTTTTTTTTGTGTCTATTTTGCATGTTTGCTGATAAATAAAATGTATTCAGATCTTCTAAATATCTTAGGGTACTTTACGAGTAGATTTTTTTAAATTTTAACCACTCTTTAATTATTTAATGGTCAAGATTCTGTCATGTCAGCATTCCACTAACAATATTCTTAAAATAATAAAATAATATTGCAAGTAAAACAATTAAGATTATTGTTAGTAAAATGTTGACATGGCAGAATTTAAACCATTAAATTATTAAGGAGTGGTTAGAATTTAAAAAAATCTAGGTAGTAAAGTACTCTAAGAAATCTAGAAGATCTGAATCCGAAATAAATTGCATGGGTATTTATCACTAATTATTCCACTTTGGAATTCCCGTCCAAATTAGACTCATTAGTCTTGTTAAATTCATGTATTAGATTTGTTTATATATATATATATATATCTGTATTTTTTTTTTTTTTGATAATCATATATATCTGTATTTAAATTCTAGTACATGTCACTTTTAAATTTCTTATACATTATATTCCAGCGGTGTCGAGCATGCTTTAATCTCATGGTTTTAATTCGGTTCCCAAAAAGAAATGGTTTCAACCTAATGGATCTCATATCTACTCATCAGTACTTATTAGACATCGATATTATCTGACCGTCCACCACTAGTTTAACGCAGAGATGTGATGTGACCCACCCAATGACGAAATGCTTGATTGTCTTTCTTTTCTTTCTTCTTTTTTTTTTTTTATATATATATTTGGAGTAAAATTTGAGGAGTTTTCCATGAGGAACAGAAACAGTACCATGTCAAGTTTTCATCGGCGTCATCATCATTCATTGTAAATCAACTCTTAATTGATGATTTTGTAAATCATTGGTTTTTTTCTTAAACTTCAAACAAAAGAACCCCATATGTCACTTTCAACAAGCGGTGGAAATTAGATAAATTCCATTTTTATTAGTTCCTTTTAACCAAACAATCACTGCCCAAAATCTGCTCCATATTCGTCTGACCCCTATCATTTACTTTTACTAGCAAGTCGTTTATTATTTTAGCAGATAGATCCCGAAAAAAAACAAAAACAAAAACATAATAAACCTATCATTACGTTTAATTAACTCTTTTTTTTTATTATTAATATTATTATAAGTGCCTTCATGGACTTTTGGAGATGAACTGAATGGATTTGAAGGATGGAGAGTTTAGAAATCAAATGTTCATTAGCTATTAAGAAATTGTGAATTTAATAATTTAATATGACATGTCTCATGAGTAGAGAATGAAATAATCTGGCCAAAAAAGTAAGACATTACTTCTTTATATAAATAGCAAGAGAAAATGAGAAGATGAATGATATAAAACACCAGAAAATATGTCATTTTGTTTTAATAGAAAGATTTATCGTGAAAATAATTTTCCATATTTTCTTGTATTTTTAAGTATATAAAAAAATTATTCAAGTGAAAACTATCTCTTAACTTTCTATATTTAACATAGCAATAAAGAGTTATTTCTACTAAATTTTTCTAAAACAACTCTATCTCATGCGAAACTAAATTGAAAAAATGACTCTATTTCACGCAAAACTAAATAAAGAAAATCAAGAGATAGTATTTTAACTTATTTTAAAGTCACTACTAAATATATAAAAACTGAGATGGCTTTTTATAAAATTGTTTTTGAAATTTAATTTATTTTTCAAAAAATGTTAATGCAGAAATAAACAAAGTGTAAACTACCAATTCGACTCCTTCTCACATTATAAATATTTGGTAATTTGATAGTAACTAGTGAGTTTTTCTATTTCTGGAACATAGATTAAAGGTGTGTTTGAATATCGCTTATTTTACTAAAATTAAAAAATTATTATTGAAAGTACTGTAGATAGAGATAAAAATTAGTTGAAATAGTACAATAGAACTTATAAATAGTGCCAAAAAATACAATAATGCTCATTAATAATAACAAAAATAAAATAAATAGCAAAATAATTTTAATTTTTTATTCTTACCCAAACGAAACGTAAAGCTCAAAATTTCAACGGAAAAGTTGGAACGCTAGGCCCAAGGGAATTGACACAACCAAAGTTGGGAGTACTAGGACTAATTAGGAATGGGAAATTGAGAAGGGCCTGGTTCCAGTTCGACCCCTCTAACCATTAATGTGATTGAGATTGTTTTTCGTACTATTCTAAATTAAAATTGGGATCAAGGATGTCCAAAAAATCAAAGATAATGGGAAGGGGAGACAAAATTCAAACCAATGGGACTAAGTTTTTGAGTATTGACAGCTACCTTCGTATTGCTCAACTTCTGACCCCATTCCATTTTAAATTAAAATAATAATAATAATAATAATAATAATAATAACAAAAATAATAATTTATTTTTTAAAAATAAAAAAGAAAAAGAAAAACCTTCTAACCCCATATAACACGGATCGGGACAACATGTGAATTACATTCCATTGGTTAATGGTGAGCGTTGGGATCATAAAGCTCTTAAATGTTGATGCATACTAACGCACTATTAGATAGTGTTTTTGAGAGAGTCAACCTATGGCGTCCGCTCCTGATAATTAATCTTTATTATCAAATCAAAACACCAATCAGTTTTTGGTGTAGGCGGGGATTGAACCCCAGATCTCTTATACAACCATCAGAGACTTTACCAGTTGAACTAACTAGAACCCACCACCATTAGATAGTGTTTGATTTTGATACTTCAATTTTTATTTTAGGATAACTATATATATTAAGATTTAAAATTATTGTGCTTGCTCATATTGTTTATTGCAGTATGTACTAAGATAACAATGGATTTCTTTTTTATGAAAGCTATATTTGAACCCAAGTTTCTTACTTGATGAGATTTCACACCAATTGAATCAACCGAAATTCATTCATAATTTATGAAATATATTTATTAGGATTAGGATTAAGTTATATCTGATATAATTTTTTGTGATCTTACTCTAGTTCGTAATTTTTTCTTGAAATATTGTAAAATTTTCACCGTTGGAGTTTTTTTTTTTTTTTTTTATTCCTAATATGCACATCAAATTTTATTTTAACCAAATATTCTTTATTATTTGATCTACAAAATCATGTTATAATTTTAAAGTTCAAAACTATTGAATATTAAATCTTTTATAATGAGATGGTTATTCTCTTATTATATGTTGAAATTTTACAAGGTATAGAAAGATAATGTAATATAACACTATGCATTTAAAAAAAAAAAAAAAAATTAAAGGTATTAAGCATGTAGTAATGCAAAAGTTTTTTTTTTTTTTTTTTTTTTGAGAATGTGCAAAAGTATATGTTGGGAGTTCTAAGAGATATTAAAATGTATTCAGAAGAAATATATTTATATATATTAAATGTGAAAGGGGAAACCATTGGGAAGTTTCTGTTCCTTGAAATTAAAACGTAGTTGTGACTTTGTGAGAGTCTGAGAGAATTGACGAAACAAACACTAAAAAGAACAAAAATAAAAGATGTAAACAAAGAAGGATAGCACACCAAAGATGCCGCGGGTTAAGGAAGTCAGAGATGGAAACAGTAAAATAATTTAACATTAGAAGTTATTCAAAAATACTCAGAATAAAATATTTTCCTTGCTAGGAAAAAAATATTATAGAGACATTGCTTCACGCATTCGCCAAACTCTAGAAGCTTAATTTTGTTGATATTTTTTAGGGTGAGCAAATTGCCCAATTGGCTCTTTCCATCCTTCTCCTACTAGAGAAGGACACAAAGCAATAACTGACCTAGTCAATGTTTCAAGTATTTCACTATCAATGGTTAGTATCACTCCAATTATTAAATTATGAAGTGTGGAACGGATTGAGATCAGGTGCACCTGATTCAATAGTTTTCAATAGTTGAGATGGAGATTTTGAAAAAAACAATTTTTAATCTCAATTATTGAGTAAGTAATGTAATTAAAAGTTAAAAAGTGAAAGTTGTAAAAAACAAATATTCGTTGCATAAGGATGGGGGTAATTGCACTGGTGCAATACCTTATGCAATTACACCTGATCCAAATCCTTGTGGAACCACACGCTGATTCTCAATAATTTAATATCAACTACTAGGGTTTACCTAATCATTTAGTTTCTTAAATACTAATGTTATCATAAATACACTAAGTCTATATTATTGTTAGGGCAAAGTTTTTTTTTTTTAGTGATTATTTTCCTATCAATAAGGATAAGAAGCAAAAAAGTGAAAGTTATAGGGAAAAAACTTAAATAGGCCATCCCTTATATGAGAACCTAGAACATTACTCTAAGACTATGTAAAAATTGCCCCATATAAAGGCCTAGATTTTCTTAGGCGGCATAGTTGACTAACTTTTAGGTGAACTTAGTGAAAGTTACGTAAAGGGAAAAAATTTAGATAGGTCATCCCTTCTATAAGAGTTTAGAGGATTGCCCTAAGACTATGTAAAAATTGCCCTATATAAAGGCCTAGATTTCCTTAGGCAACATAGTGGACTAATTTTTAGGTGAACTTAGTGAAAGTTATATAAAGGGAAAAAATTTAGATAGGTCATCCCTTGTGTAAGAGCTTAGAGCATTGCCCTAAGACTATGTAAAAATTGCCCTATATAAAGGCATAGATTTTCTTAGGCGGCATAGTGGACCAATATCAAGGTGAACTTAGTCACTTTTAAGGTTATTTTGAGGACAAAGTTTAGCTACAAAATTGGTTGTAACCTTAAACTACAAACTTACTTAATATCTTTTTATTTGAGGTGAATTTTGACAAATTCACCATTAGATTACATCTTCTTCTTATATCCTCCATGCTTGCAAAATTTCAAGAAAATTAAAGATCAATAGTTATATCATCAATAAATTTTTTAAATTGCAAGTTTTTGTAATTTAAAGTTATGCACAAATTATAAACTTATAGATCATATAGTAAATGATATCTGATTGACACAAAATTTAATATGTGTATTAAGGGCATAAATAATATGCAATTCAACGGTTAAATTTTCAAAATATGCCGTAAAATTTATTTTATTGAGTGAATTTGTAACCTTAAGCTACAACTAATTTTGTAACTAAACTTTGTCCTTACCTTTATCTAATTTTCATTCATTTATATACGCATCCCTCTCCTTCTTTAATTAATCAGTGAAACAAAAAGAGTAGCATATATCACCTAGTACAAACTTCATGTGCTAGTGTGGCGTATTGTCGGAAAAGTAACCGGCAGAGCAATAATATTGAACTGAAAAGAAAAGGGGCTAAGGTTGGTCATAGGTTTTAGCTGTTTCGTGAGCGATATATACAATACAGCACTTTTGACCCGTAAAAACATATGAAGAATAGTAACTCTTGGTGATAAAGTCACATAGTTGATAATTTAAATAACACTAAACACCATTTGACTTTTCTTAATAATTAAGAATGTGAATTTTAAAGATAAGATGAGTTGGGATGGCAATTGGCAAGTTCCATTGAATTATGGAAAGGAATAAGGCTGGAGTTGATGATATCATCAACTATAGAAAATTGCCATAAAACAAATAATTCAGTACATTAATAACATTGTGATGTACCTTAATTGAAAGGACCATGTGATTGTGAACGAGATTAAAGTGGACTCTGCCCTTCATTGAAGTGAAGGGATAACATTTTAGTTTGGTTTGGCCTCCGGGGGAACATATTGTTTTCCAACGCTCTTAATTGTAGTTTAATGGTTTGATTAGATGGAAAAAGAGAGAGAAAGCAAAAGGTTAGTTTTGCATAGAATTTCAAACAATTAGGACAAGTGTTTGAACCAAGTTAGTACTAGTAACCCACAAAACTCTTAAGAAAAAAAGTATTTTAAGACTTAATAGTTGAATTAAACGGATATAAAACATGACTTAGCTCCAGTATTCCAATATACTAGAGCCGATATGATATAGACACGTATTTAATTTTTGCCACATATCTACATTGAGGTCCAACTCAATAATTCTCCTAACTAAACTTCATTATTATCCAATCATTTAAAGATAAAGTGGCCCAAACTTCATAGAAATCCAAGATCCTCTTAATCAAACGATTCCTAAGGATTAAAGCCCCACTTAATCAAGTAGGATACATTAAAGCCATATTGTTTTTTCTTGACTTTCTCTTGCTCTATGTTAGACCAATTGGATTTTGGGTCTATTTGGGACTACACAATATTAAACAACTTTTCTCATCTTTTGAATCCTTCTCCCCTTCCAACAACTTCTCTTATATCCATAAGAAAGTGAGAGGAAAAAGCCCTCTTTATTTAAAATAAAAGAAAACCAAATAAATATACTTTTCTCCTAATAATTGTATGGGACAAATAAAATATACTCATTCACACACATTATTTGTGCATGCCTAAAGGAGTGCCCAAAGAAAAAAAAAATCTGGGAGCATCAAAATCAATGGGCTTCTAGGAGAATAGAAAAATCAATAGAGTAGGACGTTGCTTTCAAATTGCAAATAGAAATATAAGTTTTGGGGGATTTATATGTCACATTTGTTTGCACGTTCTATATTAAAAAAAATAGGCTAATACCAAAGCCAACCATGACGGTTCATTTTTAAAGGACCACCTCTTCTCTCTTCACCTTCCCCAGCTTTCTTTTCTCTCTCTCTCTCTCTCTTTCTCTCTCTCTCTCCCCGGCAGCCACTTTCTATGTCCTAAATTAAAACAACATCCTCAGCTTCAACGGTAAAATAACAAAAACCATATAGGTAGATATAGATATAGGTTTTTTATCTAGCAAGCAAAACGTCTCAAGGTTTTAGCCATGGAGGGTAGGTTCATCAACAACCCATTTATGAGTAGTGAGCAAGAAGAGAATGACAGCATCCCAGAAAACGCTGCTGAATCCCCTCCTTCTACTTACTTCAACGACATGATGAAGATCACTAATTCCTCTTCTTCTTCGTCCCCAAGAAAAAGGTCAGTCTCTTTTATTGATTATTAATTATTGCTTTCTATAAACCTTCAATTCTCGATCACTACTTAGTTTGGGTTCAGGGCTCTAGTGCACCGAACCCAAGACAATACAAATTTGTGTTCAAAGTTGATCACGTGTGTTCGCATCTTATCCAACCGAATAGGCATATACTAGAGCATATACTAAAGTTTCTTAGGTAGAAATGGATTTTGTATTCTTAAGTTTAAGGACAACGTAATGGGATTTGTTACAGTAAGCGGGCAATTCAGAAAAGAGTGGTGTCAGTGCCAATCAAAGACGTTGAAGGGTCCCGCCAGAAAAGTGAGAGCAATACTCCACCGTCTGATTCTTGGGCTTGGAGGAAGTACGGTCAGAAACCCATCAAAGGTTCCCCTTATCCCAGGTAACTAAATACATTCCTCTTCAATTACACCAGTGTTTCACGATTTTTAAGGTGGGACCGTGAAATTAGAGATTAATCAAACAGTGTATGATTTTTGATGTACGGCAGTAAATAATGAATAATGAGCTTTTTGATTTTGCAGGGGTTACTATAGGTGTAGTAGTTCAAAGGGCTGCCCAGCTAGAAAACAAGTAGAGAAGAGCCGGATGGACCCCACTATGCTACTAGTCACATACTCTTGCGAGCACAACCACCCTTGGCCAGCTTCTAGAAACCATCATAACAATCATAGCAACAACCAACCAACGGTCAAGACCGAAAAGCGCGAAATTGTAACGAGTCAGCCCGACCCGGAACCCGTACTCGAAGAAAGATTCGCGGATCTAGGCAACGACGACGCGTCGTCGTTAATCACGACGAGCGACGAGTTCAGGTGGTTCAGCGACATGGAAACGACGTCGTCTACAATACTCGAGAGCCCGATTTTCGCAGAGAGAAGTGCGGGAGATTCTGACGTGGCGATGTTTTTCCCGATGAGAGAGGAGGACGAGTCGCTGTACGCTGACCTCGGCGAGTTGCCGGAGTGCTCCGTTGTTTTCCGCGGCATGGGACCTAGAGTCGAGATTTTTTGACACGTGTCGTCTTCGGCGGTTCGGATAGTTTGTTGCCTGTATGTGCATATCGTGCGCATCAAGATAACATTTTTTTTTTTTTTTTCTCTCTCTATCCCTTTTTTTTTTAATTTTTTTTCTTTGTTTAAAAAAAAAAAAAATTGCCTTGAATTCAACGTAGTAAATGAATAAAGTCTAGTTTTGGTTCTGTCCTGATCTTGATGTATTTTAGCAATTAGCATCATTGCCGTCCGTTTTCAAACAAGTGGCTGAATAGATTATGGATATTTCATTTTTCAGTAAGACCCACCACTTTGAATAGGACAATACGAAGTTATTGCATTTTGAAAGTTCAGGGAATTATGAAGGTCAAAATGCAACCAAAAAAAAAAAAAAAATTCTTTGGAGTTTTAGTCCATTGCAAACTGATCTCTTGTATTATTGATTGATGATGTTTTTAGAATTGTCTAAATTATCTCTTTCATCTCCCTTTTTTTTTTTTTTTTTTTTTGAGGAATCTTTCACCTCCATTTTATTAACTATAATCAACATAAATGGTCATATATATTTTATGCACAAATTATTTTAAAATATTTTTTTTAAGTGGTCATTTACTTAACATATGGCCATTTAATATTAATAATAAGATTTTTTTTTAATCTGAGATAAAGTTCAACTCTAATATAATTTAAGTGTATATGTGTTTAAGACTCTTTCTTAAATACTAGAACCACGGTCCTTACTTTTCACCCTATGAAAACTTGTACAGTAATCATCACGTCAATGATGAGTGGCGATCAAATTAGTTAGAGAGGAGTCTTTTTGCATTTTTAGCCAATTATTAACCCAAAAAAAAAGACTCTAAAGCTATGCTATTTAGGTTTCCCTTCACTAGATGAAATTTGATGCAATTGTTGCCAAATGCCAAGCTTCTGGTTTTGAATCAAAATTTAAAAATTTAGTAAAAGACAAGAGAACAATTTACCTCATGATAACTACAAGAAATGTGGATTTGTATAGTTTTAATTTATAGGACCGCTTTTTGTTTTCTTTGACCATGATTGCTAAGGTTAAAAATCAATAGAATAGTACCAAACCACGCAAAAATAAAATTGAATATCAAAACTGATGCTTTTTGTTGTTTTTTGAATGATGAATACTATTTTGTGATGATTGTTGAATAGTGAAACCAACTTAAAAAAAAAAAAAACCAACTTTGATTGGCAGAGTTCATATCTATAAAGCCTGTACCCTCTACAACTGTATACAGCCCACCAAGACAACTTGGGTATTCGGGAACCAGAGAAGATTTTGGTAGTTTGATTAGTTGTAAAAATTGAATTTGTGTAGCTGTCCAAACCTTAAAGTCTTAACATGTAAAAAGTTGACTTTTAGGTGCTATAATAGTAGGATATGTAGCTGGATTGGATATTCCTTTGAGTTGCACCAACAATTGGGTTGTTTATCTATATACAGCTTAAATTATGCCATAAGTCACACTCGCACATGTTAGATAAAACCTGCTTAGCAGGGTTAACTTGTTTGACCAGCAAAGAGAAACTCAACGAGAGAAAGAGAGAGATCCAAATTTATATATATATATATATATATATATACAGAGAGAGAGAGAATTCAAATTACATAAGTTAAGTAATATTACACCATTCAATATTTTTTAATTAATTTTGGATTTTGATAGATCCACAGTTGAATTATATTATCTTTGTATATTTTTCATGATTACAAAATTTAAAGATAATCAAAGATCAATAGTCATGTCATCAAATAATTATTTAAATTCAAATTTTTATAGTTTAAAATAATACATAAAAAATGAATTTATAGATTGAACAGTAAAATATATATGATTGGCATGAAAACTGCCAATGTGAAGAATATATAGAACATGTAATTCAACAATTTAATTTTCAAAATATGAATTCAATAACAAGTTATTGAGTGGTATAACATTACTTAGAATTACACCAAGTGTAACTTGAACCTATATATATATATATATATGGGCGCAGCTTCTGTCCAGTGCCTCCAGTGCACTGGACCCGCTGCGATAATGACATATGTCCATTTTCGAATACGTGTCATGATCACAGCGAGTCTAGTGTCACAGGACACTAAACAGAAGCCGCACCATATAAATATATATATATATATAATAGAGAGAGAGAGAGAGAGAGAGAGAGATCCAAATTATGTATATATTTTTATTATAGAGGGGAGTGGTTGAGGAGGATAAGGGATCCATTACCTAATTGTATATTATAGTTCGACACCCCCAAAATTTATATAATCACAACCCTTGTCTTGGTCCATAATGACAAGAAGAAGTCAGCCAAAGCAAGTTTTAATTAATGGAACCCTTTAAACCATATGTGATAGTTTAGTTTACATTTGCATAAATATCATATGGGGTTTTGCAGGACTTGATGGCAAAGTGTCATATGACGAGTTGAGATAACGTCACCCAAGATTTTCTTGCACTTTCTTTTATGATCTTCTTCCTTATCCATTTTGGCAGAGAAATACATTAATTAACACATAATGACAGCTTAACCATTTGGGTTTACCGTTAATCAAAGCAAATAGTCGTCTGCCGCGTATAACACGGTTTAGTTTAATGGTTTTGTCTATATCCATAGACATTGGGTTCATAACTTAAATTTGCATGGGTTTAAGGATAACATTAACAACAATTTAGCTTGAAATCTGTGAAGAGATTTTCATTTCACACTGTTTTTACACTTAGATTTGATCTCACTCAAACAAAGCATAGTTTAATCGGATGTATTTGAAAGAAAGCAGCCAAATCCAATGAATCAGATGCAAAACAATCCCAAGGTAAGGACATAAACAAACGTCTAGTAAATTTGATAACATGGTAACCTCCACAGATGAGAGAAGGATGAAAAAGACACTAGCATTAAGCGAGCAAGTAAATTGAGTTGAAGCCATTTCCTATTTACTTCACAGGAACTGACCAAGTGCATGGCTTACCAGATAGAGAAATTTTGATTATGGGTCTTAACTCTGGGCAAGAATGTGAACATACAAACATTGGGTGCAAATTTTGGGCCAATTGAGCACCTTTGAAAACAATAAATCCCGATTCCTAAACAAGTTCTTAGCTAAAAATTTCAGACTTCACCAAAAAAAAACAAAAAAAAAAATGGAAGTAAAAACGAAACACATCTGGCCTATCTCCTACTGTAGGCATCTGAAAAAATTTTACACAAATCATAGTGTACATAAAAACAGATGCAGCAAAACAAACCGGCCGCATCCCACGCAGATTAAAACCCTAGGTGGAACAGCATCCAGCTCTCTTCACAGCAGAAACATCTTTACTGACATCTATTTTCTCTCCTTTGGAAGGAACAGCTGAAGCAGCTGCATCATCTCCAGTCTCCATGGCCTTCTTGCTCACTATATGGTAGATCTGAGTAAGAACTTCTGCAAAAGCATTGTCCACATTAGTTGCTTCCAGAGCAGAAGTTTCCATGAAGAAAAGGGACTCCCTCTCGGCAAAGGATTTCCCATCCTCAGTTGAGACTGCCACAAGGTGACGAAGATCTGATTTGTTACCAATGAGCATGACCACAATGTTTGGATCTGTGTGATCCCTCAACTCCCTCAACCACCTTTCAACATTTTCAAATGTGGAATGCCGAGTGACATCATACACAAGCAGTGCGCCAACGGCCCCACGGTAGTAAGCACTAGTTATGGCCCGGTACCTACAAACTCAACAAACAAGGTCAAATGATGAAAAAGTCTTGGGCAGACAAAAAGACAATATCCAATAGGTGTAAAAACCTCAAAGCTTAGGAATATAACTTAATTGCACTAAAACAAAGAAATATCCAAAGAACAATGCTTAAAACACAAAGAGAATCATCATATATCTAATTAACTGGTAAATTAATTCACCATCCAACTTTCATTTTAAAGCATTCACTATCATCCTGATAGCAGCGCAGGAATTTAAATTTGCCAACACACTATCTAGAGTTGTGTAGTGAATCCAGACATAAAAACATCCAATTTCATAAAGAAAATAAATTGATTGGATCTATTTCATAATGCTACCATCCAAAACACAAGTCTAGGGACAACATTTTTCACAACTTTTTTCATACAATACATGGCCTGTTGTGATGCATGATAAAAGTGGTATCAGTGGCGGAGCCAAGTAATAGTAATATTGCTTCCATCACAATAGGACATGTCAGCAGTTGTGGAAAAATGTTGTGTCCTCAGCATTATTCTATCCAAAATAATATCCCTTTGATACATGCGAGAAGCTTTCTTAACTGCCTCACTGACACAAACATACATGGTACCTAGCCAGCAATATGTCAAACTTCTTCAAAAATGCATGACCAGAGGCCTTTTTTTCCCTTTCGTCTTGCAATGCAGAACAGAAACCTAGTATATTGCAGTGCAGAACACAACTGACACTGAACAGTTCTTGTTGTTTGTTTCGCTAAACACCAAATTCTTTGATTCAATTCTTGATTTTTGAGGTCTGTGTTCATCGGTTTTTTTTGTAGCACTTTTTGTTGAGGTACTCTTTGGAGCTAAGTAAGGAAATGTTAGCATACTATACTGTCTTTGTTAGTGCTAATTTGGTTTTAATTTGAGGCTTTCACATGTGAAATATATTTTTCTATCACTTCTTCCATTGTCCTGCTAGTATGCTGAAATATGCAAAAATTATGGAACTCTACTACATCACTCTGCCACAAATAAGGCAGAAACAATACAGAAGTCAGTAGTACCATCCTTTGTGGCACTACGCATACAGGCTCGAATCCAAAAGCCCAACCCAGGGAGCTAACATTACCTCTATCAAGCACACAACCGCTGATTTTCTATCAAATTTCACATTCTCCACAATGGAATAGTATACTACCTTTTCTTTTTTTGCTAACTGTCAAAATTAACTTCTCCCTCCTCTCAGAGGACTGTGGGGGAAAAACCAATTGAAATGAGAGTCCGATCTGCCCAGAGACACTTTCTTGGAACAAATCGACAGACAATTGATGTAATAACTAATAATTATATGGACAGATATAGCAAGCATGTAATATATATGAACATTTCAACCAAGAAATTTGCATACATTCCAACAGGTACAAGCAAAAGTTAATGCTCTATTATATCTCATTCTTTCTCATGTAGGATTTATATGCAGGTGATGCTCTTACCTATGTTATCAACATCTAATAGGCCTGATACCAACAAGCTGCAACAAAGTAATCCAGAGAACGCATTAGAATTGTCCATCTAATATAAGACCTAGGTAGTTCTTATTGGTAAATTTTGCACACCCAATGGGTTTTGAATCCACTAGGTAACCCTCCACCAATTCTTGTAGGAGGAAGAAGTGTCATTTGAACTAGAGATCATTGGCCATAGAAGGTATTTAAAGTACTGATAACATTTGTTCAAATTTTTCCCAAATATAGATTTTTCTTCCTAAACTCCTAGTTTATCTATTACTTGAATTTTCAATAGTGTCTAAAGGAAGCATAACAAGGAGGAGAGAAAGAAGGATTGACACTTATTGAACTAAACTACAGAAGGCTTATGCCTAAAGACCAAGCTTGTCATACTTATCAAAAAAAAAAAACCAAGCCTGTCATAAATGCATACCAGGACATGAACCACGAGGGCAATGGAGTTCTCAAGATTTAACATTTTTCTCCGGGTCTATGAAAGCAAGAGTTTAGAAGCATGGGTTAGGATCTACTTCCCACTTAAAGGTCCCTCCCAATGATTTTAAGGTAGCATGAGATGTAGCTAAAAACCTATACGTGTTTATATCAAACTGAGATTGCAACCTAATCACCAAGTGGAAAGTGCAAGTTTTCAGCAGAAAGTTGAAATCAAGAATTGAAGATTACCCCGCCGAGGACCTCATTTTGGACAGAGCATTCATGAAAGATATATAGCATAGATTCAGGTAGATACAAGTTATTGTAATTCATCAAAACCAAACAATCTTGGACCCCAATGATTTTGACTACATCAAAGAGAAACATAGGATGATGGTAAATTCTAATTCTACTAGTAAGGATACCTTTTTTTTTCAAATAAGTTTGTTTTGGTCCCAAGGGGAAGGGGGGAGAGAGATTCAAACTAGTAACCTTCACTTCATGAGGCGCGGTCCCTAACTGATTGTACTACCTCTTGAAGTTGACCACAAGAAGGAAAAGACAAGATTCGAACCAGTTACCTCCACTTCATAAAGGTGTTGTCCCCAAATGATTGCGCTACCCAGGGGTGCGCGTGGGTCGGGTTGAGGGGATTTTTCAACCCAACCTGCCATGGTGGGTTAAAAAAAATTCAACCCAACCCAACCCATCACAGGGGTCCAACCCAACCTACATGGATGGGGTTGGGTCGGGTTGAACCCATGGGTTGGACAGTTTTTTATTTATTTTATTACTATTATTATTAAATTAAGTATAAAAAAATATATCCCACCTACCACCTGAGTTAATAAACAAAATATACATGAACTAGTATTCCAACTCAGTTATAAACAAATAGTTGTGGAGTGGGAGAGAGAGAAATAAGATTGTTAGGGTTTGTGAGGTAATTGAATTTTATATAGGAAGAGCCGAATAGGAAAAAAAATTATTAAATATAATATATTCTTAAATATATATAATTTAAAATTTAAATATATAAGTGGGTCGGGTCGGGTTAGCCAAGTTTGTGATTGTTATGACCCAAACTCAACCCAACCCACTATTAAAAAAAAAAATTCATAACCCAACCCAACCCACCAACGCCTAAAAACCGACCCAACCCAACAGGTTGGGTTGGGTCGGGTCAAGTCAAATCGGTTTGGTTTTGGTGGGTTGGATGCACACCACCGCTACCGCTTGAAGTTTACCAGTTAGGATACTTATTCTATCCTGTTAAATTTTACCAACAAAAAATTGCAACATATTTAGTATGAAAATTGTTGTTTCTACCAATCAATTCTATTTGGAATAGAATGACGGAGAACAGGCCAGTTCCACACAATCTAGTTCAAATAACCAACACTATATTGTTTTTTTTTTTTTTTTTTTTTAAGTAATAACCAACACTATATTGTTTAAAAATAAATAAAATAAAAACACCTTAAACCTGATTTTGAAGACCAGAACAGTTATACAGTTCATTTGATTATTACATCATAGTAGAATAAGCATATCAAAGAGCCCAATTAAACAACCTGTGCTGACTGGATTTCCAAACAGCCCCTCATTAAATAATTGTGTGTTTATTCAAGAGCAAGCATGACAATAAAACTATACTCACATGCATGGTACAAAAAATGCTTTGCGTACTGACACTTTTAGTGTACAAAGAACAAACAATGAAAGGCCAGTAATGACAATGGCATTAAAGATGTGGATGTAGTAGGTAGTGGTGGTAATATTTATGCTACATTCAAGATCGCTATAATGTTATGCTACAGTAATATTTTTAATTGATTCCTGTTACATTTTAAGTCACAAGAATTTACTGAAAACTCTCAAGTACTGATCTATAGAAGTTGATATAAATAATGACAAGGATCATAAGACCAATAATTATCAAAATTGCTGCCAACAGTGGTATGCAGGAAGTGAGGTCAATTTTTTTTTTTTTTTTTACCCGTAAGAGTGTCCTGTTGAAATAACTCGTGGGAACATCCATATTTCAGTCTTGAACAACTAGAAATGATGTACTTTTCAAGATCATGGACACCACCATATTTAAACAAAGATATATGCATATACAGAAACATGTATAACATATAATTCTAAAAGGAGGGAGCCTTGAATCTATAGTTCAGACTTTCTTTCCAACAGTGCCCATATCCAAAATTAGACCTTCAAAATTTCAAATGTGTTACAACAATGATGACATAATACCAATTCTAATAATTCTAGCCAACATATGCAACTTCACTCAAGAAATCAACAAAACCTAACTTATGCTAGTGTTACTGACCCTCAACCACCACCACTCCTTAAATGTACAACCACTACACCCCAAGTGAAGTAACCATTTCCATCACAATCTTTCTGTAAATAAAACCAAATAAGTATTACATGCACAATGCCACTGCATATACGCCACTATAACCACACCCTCAAATGTCACCACAACCACATCAAAATCACCTTCACTACTGCCATGTGTAACATATGGACTGCATGTCACTTCCCACAACTTACTAAAGGAATTATGCATGCTCAGAATCATAGTGCATTGCAATGACAAGAAACAATACATTAGAACATAGTAGCAGTGACATAGCACTAAATCAGACAGCTTATAAAAACAAAAATCCAAATAAATTTAGGAACCTCTTCTAAGGTTCATACTTAGTTCAATTTTGTATACATATCATTGGTGAGATTTACAATATATAAAACCTAATAATGACAACAACAACAAAGCCTCATTTCCAAATTTTTGGGGTCAGCTATGGATCCTTAACAAATTAGTTAAGGTCAGCCACATACATTCTTTTCCCTCATTCTATTCTATCTGAAATCATACTCTCTATTACCTAATTGATAATATATATAAAAAACTAACATGATGTCTACATGACACAATGAGGTAATGAGGTGACCACCAAGGACAGACCTACGTGTGGGCTGGGGGGTGGGGGTGCCCAAGATTTTGAAAAAACTAAAGACTAGTATATACATCTACACAAATTTAGAATTTTGTCCCTGAAATTTATATTTTGGCCCCCCTCCCTCAAAATAATTTTCAAATTGACCCATGAAATCAAAACATAAAACTTATCTGCTATTCCTGCATTCCATTTGCCCAAGAAAAACAAAAACCTTAAGACAGTTCATTGGACAATTCACAAAACCGGATAACAAAAGAACCTTTAGAAGGTTTGGTCCCATGGATCTCTCTTCCTTCCTTGATCCGATCTTTTCTCCTCTCTCTCTCTCTGCATTGTGGCGTGTCACTTGTGAGGCTGGGCTGCTGCTTTGCCTTTCTAACTTTAAGTGATAAAGGTGGAAAGTGGAAACTTTTATTCCAAAACTATTAGTGAAAGTGATTACAAGTAGCCACAATATCATGGGGCTACTGACAGTCCAATAACAGGGGTACACCATACAATTATAGCTTCTTCTTTTTTATAAAGAGTACACCTATTGTTATTTGTCAGAACTTAGAACAAGGGGAAACGTTAACATGTACTGTAGCTATTAATATAGATTAATGGAAAACGTTGCTATAATTAGTATAAAAAAAGGGGAAATGTTAACCTTTAGTTATTAATATATCATTATAAAGATATTAGGTATAGAATAATGTAAAAATATTAAATAAATTGATTTTTAAACAAAAATTGTAATGTGAAAAGATTAAAGAATCAATCCAACTTGAATCAAACCAAAGAACCTAGAAGTTTAGAACCACTCATTTTTTTCGGTTCTCTTTGCAATCATATTTTTAAAACCATGATAAATTCCTATGATTTTTTATTTTTGATAATTCGATAGTTACAACAAGAAGAGGGGAGATTTGAATCCTGAACGTCTTTGTTAGGCACACTAAGAAGTATCAGTTGAGCTACAAAACTATTGATTATAAATCCCTATAATTAATATGACTTTTATTTTATTCAACTACCATGTTTGATTTTTTTTATAAGAAAAAATACAAATAATTCGAGAACCAATACTGATGATGCACCTTTGCCAACCTCTAGTATTGAGGTACCAATTTCTAAAAATTTTCAAATAAAGAATTGTGGCTCCCCTTAACTTCAAATCTTGGTTCCGTCCCTAGTGACCACCCAGGGAACCCATAAATCCAGACATCCTGAAGATAATCCACTTAATTACAAGAGTGTGCCACTCACAAAAACAAGCTTGTGCCTAGTAATCTTTATTGGGACAAGAACAGGTAGAAAAGACAACTAGTGTTTTTGTTTCATTCTTTCGTTTGCTTGTTAGTAGTTCAGTAAGCTTGATGGTATGCAAGCTCCTAAGAAGACTCAACCCCAGGTCTGGCATATCCACTAAACTTTACCAACAGACTAGGTGGCATCTTCGAAGGCAGGTCAATAGGAAGAAACAACATTTTTTATGGAAATTATCGACATAGTTAAGGACACATACTGGTGACAAACCATATTATAGATGGGGCCTAAATTGTATTTGAAGCAACAAGAATTTCAGGAAGCTTATACCTTTTCGCTTATAGGTCTTCATGCAGGAATTTAAAACACTCTTTTTTTTTTTTTTTGATAAGTAAGGAATTTAAAACACTCAAATATATAATTAAATCAAACAAATTAAAAAAGACCAGATATAAATAATATTAATCTTTTTCTCCTGTAAAAAAAAATAATAACAAGGGATATTTATCTGGCAAATCCCAATGCTGCAACTAAAAAACTCCATAATAATTGACTTCCAATTCACAACACAACCATGCCAGAATATAGAAAAACAGGTATCTATGCTATTAACATGCAAACTTTGCTCCATGCCCGAAACAAAGGGTATAACAAAACTTGAATTAACATGGAAACTCTAAATACACAACACAAGCAACCAAGCAAAGGGTAGTACACTTGAACCTTCCTTTTATAGTGGTAAGTTACATAGATGTCTGGTGGGACTTGAACCCACAACCTCACCCTCCACCTTACTCTAACAAGGGGAATTAGTGTCATTTGAGCTAGACCTCATTGGCATAGTACTCTTAAACATTAAATGCTATTAAGAAGAATGCTCTCAAATAAGTAAAAAATAGCACGGCTTAATGCCACTTTATTAGCTTATTATGTTAATAAGAATGACCATATAATACAATTAATCTATTCAAGTACATTTCTAATTCTTGGAGGGGGTTATTACATGGGAGATGCAACTTCCAAAGAACAATAGGAATAAAAATTTATACCATCCCAACCAAAATAAGAGATTATCATAATAAATGTTTAATGCATGTTGTCAAGAAGACCGTATATAATTGGAGTAAGATGCAGTAGAGTATAGACAAGGAATGAGTTCAACTAACGGACATGAGGCAACTGGATTACACACACAGTAACATGCACGTGCATGTGTGTACTCTTATGATAGATAACATCAAGAGAACATAAATGGTCCAATTGTTATGCCCACACACAGAGATGGGCAAGTGGACCACAAAATTAGGGCAATAATGATATAGAGCAGTGCTTCAAGAGTACCATGTCATTGACACATTTGATAAAATGATACAATTGATGAGGACTTTTAAGATACTATAAGCTTAGCCATGGTTAGCAAATTAGGATCAGGTACACAAAATCAGCATTCTTATACCAAACACCAATCCTCAGATTGTTAAAGGGAGAAGAAAACAAAGAAATTGACAATAAATTAGGGACAACATCAATAGAGACAATATGAGTAAAGACAACAGATATGGTTTATTTTTATATAAAGAAGTCCAATGGTTACACTTTTAAAATTGTTTAGCATCAGGCAAATTGAACAAAACAAACCGCCAAGAAAACAAAAGGAAACAGAATAAAAACAACCCAAAAACAAAAAAGATTGCGAAAGAAGATAAAAAGATATTATAATCATTTGAAGTTTTTATTCCATGACAATTTAAATAAATTATTGACTACAAATCATATCTTACATATGAACAGCCTGC
Organism: Quercus gilva; assembly: GCA_023621385.1. Lineage (NCBI taxonomy): Eukaryota > Viridiplantae > Streptophyta > Magnoliopsida > Fagales > Fagaceae > Quercus > Quercus gilva. The sequence continues at coordinate 60,564,482 of CM042477.1, forward strand.
ACAATGAAAAATACAAAAGCTTCAGCAAATGCAATCCAGCTTTTACATTAATTAAACCACATCTAATTCAAACTTCAAAGCGAAATCACACCAATCCAATTACAAGCCAGAACATTTTGCCTCATTTCTCAATCATTCTCATATTTCAGATGCATATTGCATAATTCAGACGTAAATTCAGATAACAAGCAGCAGAATATCAAGATCTACTATTCCAAACCAAAAATCTAACTTTGATCTGCCATGCAGCCTGATTGCTAGGAAAGAAAACTTTTTTTTTTTCCTGTTATTGTTAAGTAAAATTAAATAGGATATACGTTTAGACTCAGATCTAGTAAAAACAGACCCGTCTTAGTATCCAATTAAACCACCATATCTATGCTAAGACTCAAATAAACTAAACCCATTACTCAACCAAGCTTGATATAGTAGTTTTCAGATTGGCATGATAATTCACGTCCTAAGAATCAAAACAACAAAAACCAAGGAGACATTAAACTAGAATTTCTTTTCTTTTCCCACGTTTTCTCAGCAACCAAACATCCAAAAACTCACAATAACTTTGAAAAACGAGAAATGCCCAGATCATAAAAACAAGAATTACAGACCCAAAAACACAAAAAAGAAGGCGCACCTTTCTTGGCCTGCGGTGTCCCAAATCTGGGCCTTGATGACCTTGCTATCGACATTCAAGCTCCGAGTGGCGAACTCGACCCCGATGGTGGACTTGGACTCGAGGCTGAACTCGTTGCGAGTGAACCTGGACAGCAAGTTGGACTTGCCCACACCTGAGTCACCGATCAGCACCACCTTGAACAGGTAGTCATAGTCATCTTCAGCTCTGTAACCAGCCATGTTTTTCCAAAACAAAATACCAAAACTTTCGCTCCCAAAATAAGCTGAGGGAGTTTTCAGTTTAGTTTAGAGAGAGAGAATTGTGCGTGTTTTTTTACTTTTTTTTGAGATCTCTCTCACTCTACTCTCTCTCTCTCTCTCTCTCTCTCTCTCTAAATTTTAGTACTTTTGTTTGTGTTTGTGTTTTTTTTTTTTTTTTTTTTTTTTTTTTTTTTTGGTGACCTTTTTGGGTTGTGAGTTGGAAATGTTCCGGAGACCAGAGGCAGAGAGTCTGGTTGGGCTGGAGTCCAAAGCAAGACAGAGGGATGTGTCTGTTTTTGAATGCTGAGCTTTGTTTGTTTGGTTGGGTTCGATAAGGAATAAATGGAATTGATGTCACTTCAGTTTCCAAACTCGACTAGTCTAGTCTAAGTTCACTTCATTCTTCAACGATTTCAATCAGGTTTTTTAGTACTTTGCTTGTTGTGAGGATATTCTTGTCCAACAAATTCTAGTAGCGCAAAATAAAAATGCACAAATTTTGTCACAATTTTCAACGTGACTTATTGTAATTAGTAAAGAAACAGTTGTAAATCTATCTGAAAGCGACAAATAACTAATCAAAATCTGCGAAAGTTGTGGAAAAATGTAATTAATTTGCACATTTTGGATGCTCTTTGGGAGTTGAAGGAAGGTTGATCATGGGGAAGTTATGTTGGACAATATTGTACTCTTAAACAAACACTAAATTTAGAGAGGTCTGCTAATAGAAATGTATAGTCATAGGCCCTTAATATACATATTTTATGTTGTCATAGTGAATCATTCACCAACATGCCTAAGGATAGGGGCTCAGAATAGTTATATTAAAAAAAAAAAAAAAAAAGTAAAAACAAAGGAAATTAGACATTTGATCCTGGCTGCATGGATAATGCAATGCAAGGTTCCTTTAGGCAATAACAAATTATGTTGCCTGCCTCATTGTGTTGCATGACTACACGAGTTGGCTTAGAGGCAATATGTCAATGGCCTTAAAAAGTTGATGGACCTGTGGTCATAGTTTGGCAGGTTGGCAAGCCATACATGTGTTGTGGACAACAAGTGCAGTGCGAATGTGCGATGAGACATTGCCTTGTGTGGGCTTGGCCATGGGCAAAATGTTAAGTAGTGAGCAAGCTAAATGAGGACAAAGTAGGCGAGGCTGCTTGATCGCGTTGGCATGTTGGTGTAGTGTAAGTAGTGTCGAATTGTTTGACTTGCATGGTCGAGTTGGACTAGTTGCATATGGGTGGTGATGTGTTGTGTGGATTGGTCGGCCATACTTGAAACTAGCATTGGCACGGGGCAAGCCCTCCAAATGGTAATGCATGGTCCAAAGTTTGCATGATGTTGTACAATGTGTTTGGATTAACATCATTAAACTACAAGATTCTTAGCAAGTCAAGTCACTTGTTAAAACCTTTGTTATTAAGCATTCACATTAGTTCATACGTAATTCATGTATATTTTAATATAAGAATCTACTTTTTTTTTATTTTACATAATCACTTTTCAAAAACACCCACATTAAATTATCTATTCTACACTTTTTTTTGTTAGAAACTATCTATTCTACACTTTGATTAATTTAAATAATTATTTTTATTCTTTTTAATACTTTATGGGAATATAAAAAGTTGAAAAAAAAAATCAAATATTTTTTTCCCCATAAAAAATTTCTAGAAATATTTCTTAAATCAATACCCTTAGATATCTGTTAACTTTTCTCTTATTATTATCATTTCATTTTTTTTTTTTTTGTTATCTTTCTCATATCTCATCTCTCAATCCACTCATCCTCTCAAACATTTCTCTCTCTCTCTCTCTCTCTCTCTCTCTCTCTCTCTCTCTCTCAATTTGACATACCATCAAACTCACCATCGTCCTCTACCCTCTTTTTCAATCTGACCTAGCTAGCCAAGATCCAACATCTTTCTTTTGATCTAATAGGCGACGACTCTAAGGATGTCTGAGACATTGTAGCCTTGTAGGTCTCTCATCTCAAACATTCCACCAGCAATGGGCTGTTGTGTTACTAACTAGGTTCGAGTTTGGGTTATGGGTTTTGATTTTGGGTTTCCTGTTGGGGTTGATTTTATATGGGTATTTGGTTGATTTATTGTTTGGAGGTTGTTTTTTGTGGTGAAAAAGTAAAATTTGGGGAGGTTTTCTCTTGTTAATTTCATCTGGATTTTAGTTAATTTTGGATTTGGAGATTAGTGTTGGGGGGGTTTTTCTGATTAATTTCATCTAGGTTGATGTTAATTTTGGATTTTTTACTTTGATTCTAAGTTTTTTCTTTCTTTCTTAATCTATAAGGGGTTGTTGCTAATTTTAGTTTAATTTAGAGTTTTTGTATTTTGGTGATAATGCCTTAACCGGTAGTTGAGGTTGAGTTAGGCTGAGAATTTATGGTTGGGTTGGGGTGGCAATTTTGTACAAAGAGAGGAATAAGATGAAGGGGAAGAGAAAGATGAAGGAAGGGAAAACGAAGAAGAAAAGGAGGCCTAGTACAAAAAGAGAGAAAAAATAATAAAACCATTTTCATGCAAACAGTGACCATGTATATTTCTAGGATTATTGTAACAATAATGGGAGTTTACACAATTTTAACTTAACTGATGTGGGTGATTTTTGGGCCAAATTTGCAAAATTTTCCCATTTTTCTATTTTACATTAATTGATTCTAATGCTCTGAGTAATTGTTTATCAAAAAGGAAAATCATATAAGTAATTTGAATTTTGATAGGTACTATAGAATTTTAACATATAATGTTCACTTCATGATGATTGCTCTTTATTACCAAGTCAAGACACTAGTTGGTTTTTTTTAGGCGAAATTTAAACCTCAGTTTGTTATTTGATAATAAGAGACTTTACCAATTAAGTTCATTGGAACTCACAAGTAACATGAATTTATTTGTCCAAAAATTTACACCATTTGGGGAAGCCACATAAATAGTATGACTTTGCTAGTCCAATGTTTTGGTCCATTTTGTTAGGGCCCGGCTTCCCTTCCCGTGGCAACTTTAGGTATTTTTTTATAGGGTTGTCATTAAAAGACTTAAATTATAAAAAATTTAATATAAAAAATAGTGATTATATTGAAAGAAAAAGAAAAAAAAAAAAAAAAAAAAAAAAAACACTCGCACACACACAACCAAATATATGAAGTTTTAAAATTTCCTTCTATTGAAATGAATATTCATCTCAACTTTAATTTTTTGTTGTTACAATATTTTTGTTGTGATCATAGCATTACTCTATTGAAAAGAATTTTTCTTAATACTTTAATTTTTATTATGTCTATAGCATTACTCTATGGGTCATGCTAACGAGTGCCCTTAGGGCACTCTTTAAAAATCCATTTTAAGAAAGTTTTAACATCATTTTTATGGGAAATGAAAAAAGCTGTCAAAACATTAATTGCTTTTTTTTCTTTTCCCATAAAAACTTTCTCTACATAGGTTTTTAAAGAGTACCCTAAGGGCACTCGTTAGCATTTCCCTTACTCTATTAACAATTTAACTAAACTCAAATTTTGTTGTTGTTTCAACATCATTAATTTGGTTGTTACTCAACATATTGGTCTTTGTAACTGTGTTTACATTTATTAGTCCTTGTAATTGTTCAATTGCCTTTACTCTTTTATTTATTGACTTGCCATAACATTTTTGAAGTGCATACATGACTTTGTCTTTAAAACTCTCGCTCTCTTTATTTAATTGGCAAATTTTTCTTTAACTTTTAAGTTGTAAATTTGTTGTTGGACTTAAAAAAAAAAAAATTAAGGTCACCAAAATATTAAGTTATGCTGTTAGGCTTGCATCTTTTGTTCTTTTCTTTTATTTTCTAGATTTCAGATAAATAGAATTTATTGCTGGGTCTTTTCTTTTTGTTTATGAGATTATTAAAAGATGCCAAGTTTTAATTTTGTTGGCCTTAATTTCCTAAATCAATCACGTAAAAAAATTTTAGAGCGTTCATTTTTTATTTATGATTGACAAAAGAAAAATATTTCAAAAATAATATATAAATTTATTTATATTTCAAAGTCTAATCTTGGTGCTTTCACTGCTTAGCTTGTGAGAGAGAGAGAGAGAGAGAGAGAGTCAAATTTAGAACTAAAAAAAACTGCATTTGTGTCATGGCTTTTTTTTTTTTCCTATCATTTTATTTATGAGAAATGCTATATTCACAATATTTTTATAATACTTTCACAACAAATCCTAAGAATCCGTTTGATTGGGAGGACAAAAAATGGGAAGAAGGAAAAGTGGTAGGATAGAAAAAAATTTAGTTTCCTTTATTTGTGTTTGGCTGGAAGGGTGGAAAAGTAGAAGGATTGAAAACTTTTTTGTTTGGTTAAAATAAAAAATGTGAGGATTGAAAATAGAGTTTATATAAATTTACCATAATATTTTTATTAAATAAAACAAAAAGTAACACATTATATACTTTCATAAAAATTGTGTATAAATAGGTACATCATTAAAATGAAAAAAAAAAAAAAAAAAAAAAAAAAAGCTTAAGAAACTAATCCAAATTTTTTTTCAAAAACAAAAATCAACAAAATTGAAGAGAAAAGAACAAAAAAAAAAAAAAAAAAAAAAAAGGCAACGTCTAGAAAAATGGCCACAAAAGAAAAGTCAAAAGGTCCAAAAGTTCAGAACGTGTCTACTTGGGTATACATGTCCAAAAGCAATAGGGAGTTTTGTTTTCTCTCTTACAATCTCCTCAATTTGAAGAGATTGATTTTTGGTGGGTTCAGAAATAAAATACCTGGCCCCACTAGTTTTCTCTTCCATTTCTCCTTCTAACCAATCAGTCACTCTAACCATTTTCTCTCCACTTTTTTCACATTTATTTTTCATCCACCCACTTTTCACTCTAACTAAACATACCTTCAATAATAGGTTTAAATTATAACTAATAACAATTTATAAATTATAATTTATTATGAAAACATTATGTACTAGCGTTTCTCTTTATTTACTATGCTTTCTTCTTATATTAAAATAGGGCCCATCCTATACACAAAAAATAAAATAAAATAAAATAGGACCCATTTTGTTATATATGCACCCAAACTACAGCCCAATGATCCCAAAAGCTGAGAAAGTTGGGCCCAACCCACTCACTACCTGACTAAACCCATAACATATCATCACACACGCGTTGATTAACCGTTAGCCAAGCCTGGTAACAAAGTGGTCGCTTCACCTAGCCGCAAGCTTGGCTGGCCCAACCCAGCCCAGCGTACTTTTATTGACGTTTTCTCGTTAGCTTGGCCGGCCCAACCCAGCCAAGTGTAATTTTATTGACGTTTTCTCGTTTTCACACACGCCTCCGTCTCCTATTTCTAGACAACAAACACGCATTACGCTTCTCTATCTATCTATCTATCTATCTCTCTCTCTGGATTCAGATCTGGAGCTATCTCTTTAGCTGTAAGCCTCTCTCTCTCTCTCTCTTAATTTTCACATTTTGATCTATATATTATACTCTTTTTCACATTGCATGATTTACTTTCCTTCTCCTCTTCCTTCGATTATTGATCTGCCCGAATTTACGATTTTCCAATCCTCGATTAATTTGTTTTCCATGGTAAAATATTTCGCGTAATTATAATTTTACTGTTTTATTGTATTTGATCTATAAAATTTTTAAAAAAAAATCCTGAATTTTGAATTAATATCATTTTTTTTTTCAGATCCAATGCATTAGCAATTATTATGCATGGTTCGGTTTTGTTAAGAATCGCTTTAGGTTATAGATCCTGTGATTTTTTGTTTGTTTGTTAAATTATTTCTTTGATATTAACGTTAAAACGGTGCGATTTTGCCTGCAATATGAATTTGTAGGTTTTTGCTACCTGATTCAATGCAATTCTCGCACTGAATTCACAATTGACTCTGTTTGATTTGGTGTGAAATGTTTCGATGCAAATTTTTTGGTTCCTGTTAGATCAGATTTAAATTTAAATACTTTTTTTTTTAATCTATTTTATTTTCCTTGCGTTGTGAGCTATGTAACTTTAATTAGTAATGCCTGAATTGTATAGCATTCTCTGAAATTAATGTGACCTCATTTGTGGCTGATGTGGGATAGCAACATTTTGCATTTTGAATTTGTAGCCATATTAGTTGGTTTGATTGGTTTTGAATTTACTTGATTTGTTTGTACCGATGATGTGTTGACTCAAATGGGATCTCAAAGTTCCAGGAGGTTTTATGGTATAGGACCGGATAAATGCTAGGTGATGGATTGCAAACATGACAATCAGGAATTGAATTAACTAAATTAGTGTCATTGCCACGAGTGCTTTGTTTATAATCTTAAGAGATGTAACAGAATTGGTGTCACCGTTTGAGATTGTTTGGGACAATTGAGTTCCAATTATTATGCCGTGTGTTCTTGGGCATGAGCATAAACTGCTTAGCCTGTCAAAGGTGAATGCTCATGGATTCCCCGGCAACTGATTTTGACAAGTGGGTCAGTTGCTCATAGCTAGAGGCAATTTCTAAGGGCTCTTCTTCAGAAAGATTCCCTACATTATCAAAAATAAAAATAAAAATAAATAAAAATAAAAAACCAATTGTTATGCCCATATTCCCATTCCGGCAGCCTGTAAATGACATTGTAGTATTTCTTTATTTTCCATTTGTTGTGTGTGCCAGCGCCTCGTCTCTCATTAATCTAATTGTGCTTATTATCTCTCCTAGCAGAAACCGACGCAGTATGGGTGTAGGATAAATCTGCATCTATAAAACCATTTGGCATTAATTATTGAGCATAATCTCATTGTTTTGATGCTTATAGGGTGTGTGATAATCAATTTATATGATGAGCCACTATTATGCAATGCACATGGATTACAAGATATAGACTGGAATGTTATAGGCATGCTTTAGTAAGATTTTTTTTATGGTCCTTCCCCATTTAATTTAATTAACTTTATTCAACAATTTCACCTCATACTCTATGAAATCCTTTTATAGTTACTAATAAACTTGAATCTTATATTTGTAATTGTTCTTAAACAATTTACTTGGCACATATATTGTTGATCTACTGATGATAAAAGTGTAAACTTTGGAAGCAGGTGTTTGGTTTAGTTTTTGCTGTTAAAAATGGGAGGAGGATTTAGAGTGTTGCATCTGGTCAGACCATTTCTCTCATTTTTGCCAGAAGTTCAGAGTGCTGACAGGAAAATTCCCTTCAGAGAGAAGGTCATTTACACTGTCATTTCGCTTTTCATCTTTCTCGTTTGCAGTCAGCTTCCTCTTTATGGCATACACTCAACAACGGGTGCTGATCCATTCTATTGGATGCGTGTTATTCTTGCATCAAACCGTGGGACTGTGATGGAGCTTGGAATTACACCTATTGTGACTTCTGGGCTAGTGATGCAACTCTTGGCTGGGTCCAAGATCATTGAAGTGGACAACAGTGTCCGCGAGGATCGTGCCCTCTTGTAAGTTTTGAGAAATTTTTGTGAGATAATTACATGAAAACCCCCAATGTTTGACCTTGCTGTTTAAAACTTAAGTTTTCAATTGCACCAATTCCTACCTTATGCTATTAAATTATTGCAATTTGGACCATTAGTATGTCTCATTAAACTAAAAATAAAAGAAATTCATGTTATCTGTGTTTACAACCTATTTAGACTTCAAGTTTGCTTCATATGAATATTTGATTGTATTCTACGACCAAAATATGTATCAAAACAACTTAAAAACCCTTTATAAAGAGACTCATTTTAATGAAGAAACCATTTTCCTGTGAGTGGTTTTGTGGCACTAAAATACTTTCGCCTTTCAGTGTTTATGTTTCAGATTTTTTAGTGTCCTGATAAGTTTCAAGGCTAGTTCACTTGAGTTTCCATTACTTTTAGTTAATAGTGACTCACTGAGGAGGCAAAGTGAAACAATTTAGAAAGTTTAGGGTTGTAATTAATTTTTTTTAAAATTCAGTATTTACTTAGAATCCAGCCATAAACTATGAAGGACCCCCATCTGCCCCCTTCCCTCTCTCTCTCTCTCTCATTCATTGCAAGCAGTTTTTCCTGCACAAAGTTGTAGCAGTCAATGAAAACTTTGCTCTAAGAGCTTTATGTTTCCCTATTTTTTGAGGATTACTATATTAAGTTTAAATTGGAACCCTTTACTAATCCACTATACTTGGTTTCAATGTACCTGAAGCAATTGTAAAAATTTAGTTGCTTGATTGTCAATTTAAAGCCTGAAGGGGCCAATTAAAACTTGGGTTAACTTACAAGAGGGCTATAATATTTCTTTATGCCAAATTGCCAAATTGCCAATCACCACTTCAACATTTTCGTATCCACCATTAATGGGCAAGTCTTAAAGTCTAATGATGTGCCCTAGCAAACAAAAATTATTGCAGATTAGGGCTGTTTCTGTCCAGTCTTTGTTTAATTTTTGGATTTACTGGATGATCAGTGACATCAGTCAAAATGCTTGTGGTCTTGTGTTTCCTTGATTCTTTTGGGACCTATGTCTTCTTATTTAAAGAAATAATGGATCTTTGCACTTCTCACGGAAAATTAGATTTGTATTCAGATTTAGATGCTGTCTCCACCAAGAAATTAATGTCGCAAATTTCAACTATTGGTGGATTCTGTATTTGAAATGTAAATGTACGTACGTAAAAATATAAGCTGCACATCCTTGCCTTGTTACTTTTTAATAATCAACTATCCTTCAATTGTGATTTGGCTCTGTGGCTTCTAGTGTAATGAATCCTGCTTTCTTTGGCACGTGTTTTTGCAGAAATGGGGCACAAAAGTTGTTAGGCATCCTGATTGCTGTTGGTGAAGCAGTTGCCTATGTCCTATCTGGGATGTATGGCAGTGTTGGTCAACTCGGTGTGGGCAATGCTATTCTTATAATTATTCAACTTTGCTTTGCCGGAATTATTGTGATATGCCTAGATGAACTTCTCCAGAAGGGATATGGTCTGGGGTCTGGGATCTCTCTCTTCATAGCGACCAACATCTGGTAGGCTACAAATGTGATTTTCATCATGGTGTTTAGAATGGTATGATCAATGGTGTTTTAATCCTCAATTTTTGGTTGACTGTGCAGTGAAAACATTATTTGGAAAGCCTTTAGCCCCACAACCATTAACAGTGGCCGGGGGGCTGAATTTGAAGGTGCTGTTATTGCTTTGTTCCATCTACTGATTACTAGGAGTGACAAAGTTCGTGCTCTTCGAGAGGCTTTTTACCGGCAAAACCTGCCAAATGTTACTAATTTGCTTGCTACGGTTTTGATCTTCCTTATTGTCATCTACTTCCAAGGTTTCCGTGTAGTTCTACCAGTTAGATCAAAGAACGCTCGTGGACAACAGGGCTCATATCCAATTAAGCTTTTCTACACCTCCAACATGCCTATCATTCTCCAATCTGCCCTTGTGTCAAATCTCTATTTCATCTCCCAGGTACTAAAGTTAATTATGCAGTGGTGAATATCAAACACCTTGCTTTACATTGTAATTGAATGACACCTTTTTTTTAATAAAAAAAATCCATCCAGTTGCTATACAGGAAGTACAGTGGAAATTTCATCGTAAATCTTTTGGGAAAGTGGAAGGAATCTGAATATTCAGGTGGCCAGTATATTCCAGTTGGTGGTCTTGCTTACTATGTCACTGCACCAGCAAGGTGATGCAGTATTTTCCTTTATCATATATTATGGTATTTTCATATTAAAGTGCAAAAGCGTGTGCCACCAGGAGTAGCTAGTCATTGTGTTTTTGTCCATTGCTCTGATGCCTTGTTTTTTCCTCTGTTGATGTTATCATTATGCAGTTTGGCAGATATGGCAGCCAATCCATTCCATGCTCTATTCTATTTGGTGTTTATGCTTTCAGCTTGTGCCCTATTCTCTAAAACCTGGATTGAAGTATCTGGGTCTTCTGCCCGAGATGTTGCTAAACAGCTCAAGGTATTCCAAGATGAAACTTATGTCACACTTCAAAAAAGCACACAAATATTTATTTTTACTTTTTTCCCATTTGAAGAGCAATCTCTTTGATCAATAATATAGATTGCTAGTGCTATTGACCAGTAATGACACCTCATGTAACATCAATTAAGTAGGCATGAGATGCCACTAGTTTTTTCAGTTTTGTGATCATATGAAGACACCTATGCTCTGCTTTTTGCAGTAACTTTATAAAATGTTTGTATATCTACAGAGTTCCTTGTTTGATTTTCCATGCTTATAGATGATATGCCTTTTGCACTGCTGCTGCTTTATGATGATGAGCATTACTTTGTTGACGAGATATGTAGGATTAAGATATGGTGCTCCAAAAATGTTATAATTATGAATTATTATGCATTTGGATGATGTTAAACACTCCATGCTGGTTCTGCAGGAACAACAAATGGTGATGCCTGGACATCGTGATTCAAACTTACAGAAGGAGCTGAATCGCTACATACCAACTGCAGCCGCATTTGGTGGAATATGCATTGGTGCACTTACAGTGCTGGCAGATTTCATGGGGGCAATTGGATCAGGAACTGGAATATTACTTGCAGTTACAATCATCTATCAGTACTTTGAGACATTTGAGAAGGAGAGAGCCAGTGAACTTGGCTTCTTTGGCTTTTAAGTGCTAGACGTCTGTTTTAGGGAAATCTTAGGCGGTGCCAATGAGCATCCTGACAGTTTTTGGTGAAGTTATAGATGCAACTAGGTTCCACCCTTGTTGACACACACCATGGATAGAGATTGAAATCAATATGTAGTTTGGTAATGGTTAGTGACTTGCTTTTCTATTTGTATGGTAATCATGTTAGCATGCTGAGGCACAGACAAAACAACTACCCGTGAAAACAGAGATCTTAAATTTTTCCTTTATTGGTGTTACCTTTCTCTATGTTGCATGCAATTGTTTGTATCTTGTTCTATGATATGCTTGGTTGCATGCCACCTGACCCATGATTTGGGTGTTATGATTGGAGACACATACGTCCATTGAATAAAGTTGCCTTCAAATATGCTCTAGTGTTCTGTGTATTTATTTATTTTTTCCTTCAGTTAGAAAAGAAGGGGGTTTAAACTAAACTCCCAATATACAATAAATTGACCTCCGGGTAAGCTGAGCCGAATGGTACCTCCACATGCTTTAAATGCATGGAGGGAATCTGGCGACCTCAGTTTGCACCCCTGGGGTGGGATATTTATGTAAGTGATATCTCTAATTCTAACCTGTTCAAAAACTATATATATATATATATATACACAATGATAATAGGCCCTCGCCAAAACCCTAAAATGGGTAGGGGCCTTGTGAGGAAGAGAAACAAAACAGCAACCTTACTATGAGAAGGGCCCATTTACCCTGAGAATTAACAGCGCTATATGCTTTCCTATTAACCTAACAATGTGAAACATAAAAGGAATCCTTCTTTTATTAAATTTTGGTCTGGACGAGACACTAGCAGCCTTTGTCTTATAAAGTTTCCGAATGATATGGACCAGTTTGTTTATAAATATAGTTAGCAATGATGGTGCATACGTGCAGCTGATGACTTCTAACCTCAGTCTGAGTCCATTATTTGGAACTTTAGTAGCTTTTATCATTCTCTTTTGCGAATTAGCTGAAAAGATTGACTCAGAGATCCCATGCGTACTGTCCTAAAATCTAAAGAATTAGACTAGATAGGACTGAATTCGTCAAATTTTGATTTTAGCCGAAAAAGCAGCTTGACGAATACACATGTTTCATATATACCTTGCCCCATTCAAGGGCAAGGTATGAGTTTGTTTGGAGGTCTTTTAAGTCTATAAAAGCAAAGTAAAATAGTGAAGACTTTAAAGCAAAGTAAAATAGTGATATTAGAGAATAAAATTATTCTATGTTTGAAAATAATTTATTTAATTTTTTGTTAAAATTATGCTAAAATATATTTGTACCTTAAAAAAATTTGAAAAAGTGAAAAAATGCGAAAAAGTGTTTGGAAACAATTTATTTAATTTTTTACTAAAAGTATGCTAAAGTATATTTATACCTTAAAAAAATTTGAAAAAGTGAAAAAATACGAAAAAAGTGAGATTTTAAAAAACTGTACATAAAAACTAAAACTTAACCAAACTCACCCTTAGTCTCCTCGAGCATGAAAGTATTGCAACATCTTATCTTACATAAATAAGAACCATGCTTGCTCAGTTTCTCCATGCAACACATGGACATTAAACACAATTCATCTTCTCTTTTTTGGAGGGGTCAAGGTGGCGATCATGACTTTTTAACCTCTTTTTAATGCAAGGCAAGTTCTACATGGAACTTATAGTCAATTAGTCGAGTAGGCCTAACAGCCTATAGTCTCGAGATAGAGCTATAATGGTTACATCATCTTCTCTTTTTTGGAGGGGTTGAGGTGGCGATCATGAAAGTAAAACTTAACCAAACTCACCCTTAGTCTCCTCGAGCATGAAAGTATTGCAACATCTTATCTTACATAAATAAGAACCATGCTTGCTCAATTTCTCCATGCAACACATGGACATTAAACACAATTCATCTTCTCTTTTTTGGAGGGGTCAAGGTGGCGATCATGACTTTTTAACATCTTTTTAATGCAAGGCAAGTTCTACATGGAACTTATAGTCAATTAGTCGAGTAGGCCTAACAGCCTATAGTCTCGGGATAGAGCTATAATGGTTACATCATCTTCTCTTTTTTAGAGGGGTTGAGGTGGCGATAATGACTTTTTAACCTCTTTTTAATGCAAGGCAAGTTCTACATGGAACTTAGAGTCAATTAGTCAATTAGGCCTAACAGCCTATAGTCCCGGGATAGAGATATAATTGTTACATTTTTAATGTATGTTCTGTTTACAATAACCCTTAGTAAAGTATATGTAGCCTAAAGAGTCTAGGGTGCCCACCCGGCGTAAACAGTGATTAGTCTCTGGTTGAAAGTCTTGAGTATACACCCTGCGAGAACAAACAAAAAAAATAAAAATAAAAATCTACGGTTAAGTGCACATGGATTTCACAATACAATTTGGAGTAATTAATACATAATTAACTCATAAATTAACCTAGTAGTCTAATACCTTTAACTGATACTTCCACGATAAAAAAAAAAAATAATAATAATAATCCAAGCCTACTGCCTATAACGTAGAAGGATTCTTTTATTTGGGCGCTGCTCGATAAATTTGGATGACTTTTTCAACTTGCTCGCCTCCATTTCAAAACAAAACATAAGGGAGTGCACTGCACTAACAGTAAGTAGATTTGAAACTTTTAGCAAACATTCTTGGCACTTTCTTTTTTTTGATGAATTATTCTTGGCACTTTCTATGGTTATTTCAACTACTGCCTAATATATTTTGTTTTTTTCTTTAGCTGTAGTGCTGTACAACATTGCCATTTCCAACTTATTAATATTTAGGATGAAAAATAGGCAGACTCATACGTGTTTTTCTCGTGCTACAGACTTGGTTAAGAGAATTAGATCGAGGAGTTAGGTTTGAGGTGTAGATTGCTGACTAATTGGTAGCTTATATTATCCATGAACACGTGTGATTCTTTCAATATCGATATAGTACATGAATTTCAGCTCATTTTTCAATTTTGTTTGGCCACTGAAGGCGAGGGACAACACAGCCACCCAATGGGGCCTACAAACTCCTCTCCATCATAGACGTTGGATTCCAAACCCTTTAGATAGATTAGACCTTTGTGCATTGGCAAGCCAGAAAAGCTAAGCTGGAGGTACCAGCAAAGTATAGTACTAAATGGTCCTCTTGGTCCTCAATTGGAAAACTGAGAGGCTTCCTTTAGAGCAATAGCTGTGCTTGTGTCCCATTTTATGGCTGTTGGTGTTGGACCCTTTGGAAGGCCCTAGCCCTACAGTATAAAGTCCCATTTGAGTCTTGGATACTGTCCTTTTTATCTTCTTTTTTTAATATGGTTAATGAGAAATCTACACTGCTTGAGTTCATAGCTCCACGTTCAGAATTTTGGCAGGGCTCAGTGTGATTAGATGGTACATTTATGTCATACACTCAAAAGGAAGAAAGTGAAAGGGTTACAGCTCACCCAGAGAATGATTCTTTTTTTTTAAATCCTAAAAGGTTCTCTATTTATTCATCCTCCCAAAAGATAAAAATTTTCAAAATTTTCTTTAGGATCTATGTATATTCCATTCCACTAAAAGGTTCGATGCTCATGGTGGAAAACATTGAAATTAAAAAGTGAAATAGAAACCATGAGTAGAAAGAGAGAGAGAGAGAGAGAAAGAGAGGAAGAACACAGAGAAATGTGCGTTTCGACTTGATGTTGCGCGTTCAGTCGTTCACAGAAGAAGCTCTTAGAGACTACATTGTTATTATTATCATTGTGTTACAAAGAATCTAAGATGCATAGATGCTACAAAATTTTTAAATAGGTGTAAATGGACTTTACACTAAACTAGGCCAATTGGGCTATTACTCATGATAATAATAATAATAATAGACATAAATTCAATATGAATGTGACCTTTAACAGAAGATAATTACAAAATTTTCTTGTATCCTTTTTTTTTGTTGATACTTAATTATTTTTTCTATGCATGTTTAATATTTTATCATATGCATACTGACAAATTTTAAGGAAAAATAGCTATGATTAGCAATTTCAAACTCACAACCTTCCTAAATTTTATTTTTAAGAACTCCTACAAATTAAGGCCTGTTATCATTAATTAAACAACAAATTTTAATATTTAAATAATATTACATATATTTTCTAACACTTTTTTTTTTTTTATACGCTCGTTGCTACTTGTCAATGATGAAGCAGCTTTTTTCCAATGTTATTAATTTTTTGGAAAATGTTAACGAGTGTCGTGGGGGCATTGGTTAACAATCCATTTTAAGAAAGTTTTGATATCACTTTTATGAGAAATGAAAAAAGCTGTCAAAACATTAATTATTTTTTTTCCTTTTTCCATAAAAACTTTCTTTAATTGGATTGTTAACCAATGCCTTACGGCATTCGTTAACATGACCCTTAATTTTTTGATGATCACCTTTTTCTAATGTTATTTATGAGCAGAAGACAAGAGCGTGGATTGAAATAAACAAATGTTTCTCTATAGTCTCAGTTATCGAGATGCCATTCATTGATTGCCGATAAAATATGGAAGGAGGGGGACTATGTCATATCAAATAATCAATGTGGGTAATGATGGTAATTCAAACTTCAAAGACCGATAAAGCTAGTTTCTCATGTCTTATTTTTGTACAATGCTCTATGAGCGCAATTTCAAAGATAGTGCTAACCTAAGTTGCAAACTCACATGACATCATTTTACATTCATAATTTAATCAAATAACAAAAGCGAAGTAAAATTCAAAAAAAAAAAAAAAAAAACAAAAGCGAAGTACTGAAGTATGAAAATCTAGAACAATAATCAACCCTATCTTATCTAAATTTCGACTAAGTTTGTTTCGGGTGAAAAATTCTTACAAAAAATATTTTAAACTCGACAAGGTGTTTGGATAGACTAAAAAATACAGTCATACTGAAATTTCAGTTTGTTTGTAAAATTTTGGAGCATGTTTGGTACATCAACTTAAATACATGTTTTCAGTTTTTAAACAACATTACACATATTTTCATACACATTTTCATCTACATATATTTTCAAAAAAATTGAAAATTATTGTTTAAATACACGTACCAAACGAGCCCTTAACATCTTTAGTGTAAAATTATTTACACTTCTATTTTATCTTCAATCGAATAATCCTCCTATTTTTTGGCCTCTACCCAAATATATATATATATATATAAAGAGAGAGAGAGAGAGCGACCAATGTATATACATATTTTTCTGTAATAATTTTACGCTCAAACCAAACACTAGAAACCATTTTTGGGGTTATTTTTTAAAATGTAACAAAACAACTGAAAATATTTTCATTTTCAAAAAATATTTTACACTCAAAAAAATTTTACATCGAGCCAAACATAGCCTTTATTGCTAACTTGTGGGATTTTTTGTATGTGAAGTGCTGAAGTGTTTTCTCATATTTTGATTATTGTTCTTTTGTGCTTAATTCTTCTCAAACACAGCTCTTGGGGCCGTCGCCGGCAACGAGTATTATTTAAATAGTTTTAAAAATCAAATATTTTTTTACCAGCAATGTATATATGGTTTTCAATTTTTTTTTATTTTATTGAGGTACAGTTGTGTTTTATATTTTATATTTATAAAACAAACTAATAAAAAATCAATTCAGCCAAATAAAATTGGTGGCCCATTATGTTTTTTATTTTCCTATTCCACACACAATGAAAGAATAAATAATTTTAAATGTGGTACTATGTATTGCACACAAATTGTTCTACACGAATTATTTGAGTTGTTTTTTTAGTTATGTGTAAAATTGTGTAATATATGATATAATTCGCATGCAAGAAAGAACCATTTTTCTCTCTCCTCTCCACCAGTGTTTACTGGGACATAACTTACATTTTACTAATAAGTTAACTGCTAAACTCAGATATTTTTTTGGAATAGTTGAGTCTGAAATTCATGTCAATGAATCATCCATTAAATTTTACTCCGAGCTTCTCTTTATGTACTTAAGTAATATAATAAATGATCTCTAAAAAAAAAGTAATATAATAAATGAGGAAAGAAGAAAAATAATGGGAATAATATATAGTATTCTTTCTTGAAAATAATTAGACCATAAAACATAAAAATAAAATTGAACAAATACGCGAGCCTATGTTAATAAGGCCAAATAAATATATTTAACATGATTACATGAATATGTTTGACAATGTCCAAATTAGAGCATCCGTAGCAGCTGGTGTAAAAATTATGTCATTTTGCCACACCAAATGCCTACTTTATTATTTTACTACATCATTTTACAACATCTCATTTATAAGATGTTTTATAATTTAATTCTATACATTAAAATAATATTTATTACACATTAAAATAATATATTATCCCCTTCTCCATTATCATCAATAACAGCAACAGCAACAACAACCCACATCGCAGATCAACCGCCACAGCCCACAACCACCGGCCAGCCCCACAGATCAACCACCGACCACCAATATCAACCATTGCTACCAAAAAAAAAAAAAAAACTCAAACAAACACTACAACCAATATCAGCCCCTACACAAAAAAAAAACACCATCAACCAAAATCTCATACCCATCCCAAATCTCACACCCACAACCCCGATCTGAGACCATCCCAAATCTCATACCCATCCCAAATCTCACACTCACAACCCGATCAACCTACCACCATTAACCAAAATCAGCCAACCACCAAAAATCAAAACAACCAACCACCAAAAGAGAGAGAGAGAGAGATCAGCAAGATCGGAGTAGCGATGACAATGGCGATGATCGGAGTGGCCTCGCCCATGCCGCTTGCGCCTCCGACGGCGATGACGATGGCGATGATCCGGTCGGAGTGGCAATGAGAGAAAAGCTGGATCCGATCGGAGTGGCGATGGCAATGAGAGAAGAGTGATGATCCGATCGGAGTGGCGATCCGATCAAAGTGACGATGGCAATGATTTGCTTGTGCCTTGCCCATTTTGTTCTTTCTCCGTTGAGGGAAGAGTTGGGTCTGATGTGAGAGAAGGAGCCGGTGAGTGAGAGAGAAGAGAAAAGAAAAAATGAAGAGAGAGGAGAGAGAAAAGAGAATATTTAAACAATAAAATTTTTGCAACATTTGTCCATAAAATTTAGTAAAATTAATGGACATGGGAAATAGGTGTTTGAATTTAATTTGAGAACACCTAAGGTACTATACTTAAGTTTTATACTTTCCGTGGGTTGCAATTAGCTCAACTGGTAAAGTTTCTGATGGTTGTATAAGAGATCTAAAATTCAATCCCCGTCTACACCAAAAATTGATTGGGGTCTTGGTTTGATGATAAAGAGCTATCATCAGGAGCAGACGCCATAAGTTGAAACTCTCTCTAAAAAAAAAAAAAGTTTTATACTTTCCTAAAATTCTTAGAATATCTATATATATAGTTGAGAGGTACTAAAGTGATTTTGAATTTATTTAATTTTGGCTAGATTAGTTTAATTTGGTTGAATTTAAATTTTATTTATTTTATGGTTGTTTATAGTGATTTTGTTGTATTTAATTTCTATAGATATTATTTCTTGTAAATGCAGTCTTATTTTTATTATATACTTATATTTAATTTCTATGAACGTTATGGGCTAATGATTATTGAAAAGAATATAAGAAACTCGGGTGGGGGAAGGGGAGGGGAAATGATCTTAAGATGCTTAATTGGTTATTAGCTTTTTAGTATTTTAAATTTTAAGTGCTAAAAAGAATTACATTAATAAAAAATTTCTAACAATATTCTTGTGCTAGTGCGTGCGTGTGTGTGTATGTATGTATGGAAGTTTGGATTGAAGTTTTTATTTTTGAAATTAAGGGTCTGTTTGTGTAGAGCATCTACGTTTGCGTCAGTTTCCCTTGCCTTTTTTTTGGCTGGTCCATGGAACTTTTTATGGACCAGCCAAGTGAGAAAAATGGGTGAATAGTAATTTGTAGCAATAAAAAGTATTTTGCTATAGTGTTTTCAGCAATAAGTTTTTAGTTTTCAGTAAAATAAGCGATATCCAAATGCACACTAATACATGAAGACATGTATGTATGTATCTATGTCTATACATTAAGTTTTGCTTGAATTACAAATCAGTATAATAGTTTTACCTCAATCCCTCAAACCGAAATTCTTGGTTCTGCCATTGCTTATGAAACTCAAGGTTGGTTGTTGCAATGTCTCTTCATGCTCTCAACAGGGGCAGCGTTATGTGCTGGCCAAGGTTTCAAATAAACCCCTTGACCTGGAAATTATATATATATATATTCTTTTACAAAAATTATTTTGACTCCCCTAAAATAAATATTTGAACACCTTGACCATAAATTTTGTGTAAATCTAGCTAAAATAAACTTGAATATGATCATTTTAATGTTATTTTCACAATAATTTTACAATAAAAGGTAAGTGACAAGTTGTAACTAGTTTTTATTTTGACCCACAATTAACATCACTTTTTTACCTTTCTTTTTTGCTAATATATCACTTTTAGTTTTTTACCTACCTTTAACAACTTGCCACCTATATTTTGTTATTAAATTTTTGTGCAAGTGTTGTGTCAACGGCACTACTCTTAAAATATTTAATTTTATAATAATGAAAAAATGTTTCAAATTTTTGCTCATTTGTTAAAAATAAATAAATAAATAAATAAACCTTCTATCTAGGACTCTAGCTTACTTTTCTATTGACAACAAAATGAAGTTGTTTTTCTTAGCACTTTTTTCTTCATCAACAAAAAATTATACTACCTTTCCAACCAACTGATCTATATTTATATCTGTGATTTCTTTCTTCAATCTATGTTTTCTTAGCTTTTATCTTTTTTTGATCAAGTAGTTTTCTTAGCTTTTATCTCTGTTTGCTCCAATTCTAAGAGAGTAACCATGTGTATAGTTAAAAATTGTACACTTCAAAAGCAAAAATTTATATCAATTTTTTTTTCTTTCTTTCTTAGTTCACATTTACTCCTAGCCCCACTCCTAAATTTGTTATTATTCTTCTTTATCATATATTTTAATTTAATTAATATTACATATAAATATAATAAGTTATTATGCATTCAATGGTTGTTGTCTTACTGATCTTTAAACTATTAATAAATTTTTTAGATTATTACACAATATAGTTGTATTGTGTACTAAATTGTATTTATTATAGATTGTTGTATATAATATGGAAGTTGTATATACAAAAAAAATAATAATAATAATAATCATTTTATTTTTTAATTGCTCCCATGACAAATTTCTAGCTCTGCTACTACTAACCCTCTTAGAAAAAAAATCCTGGAACCGCCACAGGCTCTCAAAACAACAACTCATATCTTTCATAAGATAAATGTGCATCACCTTGGTCCATGTATTTGAGTTTCGTATAGTGTTTTTTTATAAGAGATATTGTAAAAGGTCCATGTAATATAAAGCATTAGAAAGTGTCATTTACGCCAAGCGCATTGTAACTCAACCGGTAACTTATGGTATTTCCAATCTAGATGTAGAATTCAAATCTCTCCACTCCAAAAAAATATATGTATATTGAGAGTGAAAAACAAGAAATAATGATAAATAGCATTATGTGTTCAGTAGAAGTCATGAACTTGTATTGGTCAAGGCAATATAATATTAATAGGAAAGCATAATAATTTTGCAAGTAATGATATTTTCTAATTTGCTTGCCACAGGCAAAATTATTCCCTACGGCAAATAATTTCTACATACCTAATCCATACAATATAATTTTAAACTGGCTTCAATTCATTCAGGTGGACGTTTAATTTATGCCACTGTAATGACTAATGAAAGTGTTTTAATGTCTTCATTATCTCTTCAAGGAAGCTTATAGCAAGCTCCTCTTTGCTATATGAAGCTTATTGCATTTTATTATTATTATTATTTATCATGAAGATTGTTGCATGTTATGAGTACCTGTTTCAAATCATTACATACAAGACGTAAAGATACAAGGTGATGCATCATTTTTTT
Source organism: Quercus gilva (assembly GCA_023621385.1). Taxonomy (NCBI): domain Eukaryota; kingdom Viridiplantae; phylum Streptophyta; class Magnoliopsida; order Fagales; family Fagaceae; genus Quercus; species Quercus gilva. Next base: position 60,585,992 of record CM042477.1, read on the forward strand.
GTCTTCATATTATGCGATGCATGCAAAGCCGTTTGTCTTAGCAAATGATTTTTAATTTCTTGTTTTTCATCATCCCGAGAAAGAATATTTTGTGGTCATATATAATTCTTAATCGAGAGTAATTTTTAGCAGAAGACAGAAGTGCTTATATACCATTATAATGTCCCTATGACTGTTGAATATTAATTATATAATACAAACATCAAAATCTATAACGGAGTTCAACAAACTGTCTATGTAATGTTGGGTCCTTGAGATTACATCTTTAAGTTATTGCATGCCTAAAAAGAAAGCAATCGTAGGTTTAGTTTATAGATATAGGAATAAGTTTCCTGGTGTATAATATATGTTAATCTATGATGTATATTCAAAAAACAAGCAACATTGTCCGCCATGCAAGATTGAGCTACTAATCCTAATCAATTTTGCTGTCATTTAGGTTGGAAACTTGGAGTATATGCGATTGTGGTCCACATAAATTCAATAAGTAGCGGGGACAGGGCCCTTAATGAAGCTTCTTCATACACTCATTTAAATACATTGCCATTATTTTGATAGTGCACATTATCTTATACTAATACATTGTCATAATTTTGTATGTCGGACATGACAAAGAGCTCCTTAGCCAGAAACAGTGAAAGTAACTAATATAGATTAAAAAATAATCCTATTAATTCAAGGGTCTAGTTAATAGAGTGTCCTTATGGCATTTGATAATAGGTCATTTTAAGAAAGTTTTAGTGAGCGTTTGGCTGGCGCGTTGGCGTTTCACGTTTACGTTTTCAACTTTTTTTTTTTTTTTTTCACGCGTCCCCAGCTTTTCAGAGACAAAGTGTTACTGTAGCAATACTGTTGCGGCTACTGTTCATTGAACAGTAGCCGCAACATGTGACTTTTCCACACAACTTTTACTGTTTACGAACCCACAATTTTCACTTTTTAACAACTTTTTCATTAAAAATGGGTCTCACGGTACTATTCACACATTTAAAAATTATTTTCCTATAGTATTTTTCAGTTTTTAGTTTTAGTTTTCAGTTTTCAGCTGTATCCAAACAGACCCTTAATATCACTTTTAAGTGAAATATAAAATGCTGTCACAAAAGTTAGTTATTTTTTTTTCCCATAAAAAGTTTTTAAAAATATTTTCTAAACAAATGTGTGCATTTAGGACATTCGTTAACTTTTCCCTTAATTCAAAATCACACCATGTCTGTCATATTTGGGTGATTCTAAGAAAATAGTTAGATACAGAGATTGCCCTAGATTCTTGTGCTTGTGAATGTGAAAGTGCAACGTCTATATGCCTTATCCCCACAAAAATAGACCATAATTTTCACATGCGAGAATCATGGACATTCGTTAACTTTTCCCTTAATTTAATATCACACCATGTCTATCATATATGGGTGATTCTAAGAAAAAAGTTAGATAGAGAGATTGCCCTACATTCTTGGGCATGTGAATGTGAAAGTGCAACGTCTATATGCCTTATCTCCACAATAATAGACCATAATTTTCACATGCCAAAACCATGCATGCATGAATTTTAGAAGCTTGATAAAATTACAACTACCATTCAAGAACCTGTTTGTTAGGGACTGAAAAACAAATTTTTATGCAGACCAACTAGCATGGAGGGAATTGGAGGATAGAGATAGAGGAAATCATAGAAAATCTTTGTGACGTCTCCGGCTGTTGTGTTTCATATATTTTTTGTGGGACGCCATGCATTAAATCTCTATGTTGCAGATAAACTTGGGTTTGTAAGATATTATTAATATGTGAAGAATAAAAGCTTTCCTTTTATGAGGGGAAATCAGAATCAACTACCATCTATGTGGAAAAGTAGCTAGACAAATAACTAGGGTAACATATAATTACTATGCTCGCATGCAATTTCTTTGCCAGGTTTGTAGATATATGGAAAATACTAAAAATATTACCAATTTTATTACATAAAATTTACAAACAGATATAATATTAATTGTGATTGGTTGGTTTCAGCAACTCTTTCTCTAATGAATATTTGAATTGTTTTGTTGTGATTGATAACACATCAGTTTCAATTTTCTCACTAATATATATATATATATATATTGTGGGGCCCGAGTATTAAGCAACCCAGGCCCACTCTACATCTGGCCCAAGGCCTGTGCTGAGGATGGTACAAATTCTGAGGATGAGCGGGAGAAACTCAAGTCCTCTGGGACCTCGCCGAGGATGCTCACGTCCTCGGCAAACCGACATTGAAGGCAAGGAGCTGTCACTCACTCATTAAATGAACGCCACCAACACTCTGGTCGCATCAATGGTGAATTGACCAACCAACAGTGATGCCTTGGTTGTTTCAACTAACAGAAAGCCTGCAAAGGCGGCTAATGGGACAAGATTTCAGACACAAGTCCAGAAGGCCGACAAGTGGACGGCGGAGATCAATTAAGCAAGACTATATAATAGATGGAATCCCCAAAGTAGGGGGGCTTTTTGGCTTTTCTCTGCCCCCGAAGGGGAGAAAAGGAGGTGGAGAGTTTTTCTTTCTGAGGGTGTCCAAAGGATAACCCTTGTGTTCATGAATTCTAAGGAAAAAGGGGTCCTCAGACTGGGCCGAGGACGAATTTTCTTCAAGAACACTTAGCTAAAATTTTAGTTATCTTCCTTGTAATCCCACCCCGACTGTTGCTTTTCTTGCTAAGTGTCTAGCCCTTCTATCCACTCTCTACAAATTTATTGTACGGGAGTCGCCTGAAAAAGGGGTCCCTACATATATATATTGCCATTAAAATATTTTTCAATAAATAATAGAATTTCAAAATTTTCAGGCTTGTCATCAACGCAATATGCTACAATTTTTAGGAGTAAATGTATTTTATTGATTTGCTTGTAGGTCACACCTTCTGATTTCAATAATTAATCTGCTTTTAAGACTGGTGTGACCAGGGTTTTAAATTAACATCGATTATAAACTTTTCTGGGTCTCTTATTGTCTGCTAATGATGCTCTAGAGGATTTATTTTTTATTACTATTTTTGACTGGCAGGGATTAATCAATACATAATAGTGAAACATACATACCACTTATTTTTGGTCCATACTTGGCCCCCTTATATTTTTTAAAATTGGGTGATATTCAATCAGGGTTTGCGGGGCATGGTCAAGGTTAACTTCTACTAGAATGGACCTCATAATTAAAAGGATTATTTGTTTCAAAAGTTGTAACCTTATTGGTCCCGCCTGCGATTGCAGGGGAAACGCATGCAATGTTGATCGAATGACAACCTTCTAATGAGTCTTTTTTCTATTTCTTTTTTTTCTTGATAATTTAATGAAGTCTAATTCTTACCTTTCAAATTATAGGGGCCCCGGCTGTTTGGCATTGTTGTTTAAATAATAATTTTTAGTGTTTAAACAATAATAACACTTTTAACACGTATTTTTACAACAATGAAAACTAAACAACAATATTTAAACACTGCTACCAAATGGACTCATAATGTTTCATGAACATCTTAACTATTTTTTAAGCATATATACTATTGAGTAAGTGTAGGGCTGTAAACAAGTCAAGTTGAGTATTGAAAGTTTAGGTTTGCTCATTTAATTTTATTTCGAACACAAGTTGAGTTCAAGCTTATCACCAAACAAGATAACTTGTTTAAGTTTGATTCATTTTCTTATTGAAAAATCTCGAGTTTGTTCATTAACTACTAGATTAACTTATTTTTCTTTTTACCATGACTAAAATATTTTATCCCTTCACAAATCTTTGATTTTTAGTACAAATAGATGGTTTATATCATCAATAAGCTTCAGATAATAATATGATATAATATAATCCTATTTAAAATCTTATACAATATTTGCAATTTGAAGTCTATATAAGTATATTTTTAGACACACACATACATATATAGTTAAATCGAGTCTCATGTTCACGAACTTGTACACGAACATATTATTATATTTGAGCTTGGCTTGTTTAATAGTCAAGGTTAAACCTAAGCTTAAGTTTGATTTGTTTATTAAACAAACAAACATAAGAGCAAGCTTTTCCATGAGTCAAGTTCAAGTTATTTATAAACAACTTAATTCATTTATAACCCTACTATTGAGTTTTTATTAACAAGAATCAAAAGGATTTGCTTCAATTAAAAAGCATTGCCATTTCAGAATCAAGTGACTCTAAAATTTCAATCTTCTTTTATTAACCTTTTTCCATTGTTTGGCAGGATAAAATATGTTCTTGATTCCATTTCAAAATATATTTGAAAATTTCTTTCTTTCAAAAAAAAGTTATCTTGTGATGCAGTACAAATCTAATTATCTTGTAGGGCCATACCTTTATGGCATGTGTCCAACCAAACAATAAATTGCAATAACTCTATAAACATAAAAATTTTCACTATAGTTGATATAGTAAGTTTTTATTAGTTAATTAAAAAATAAAGTTAATGATGAATTCAAACGAAAATCAATAAATATTTGTTAACTCAATTGTTGTAAGAATTATTGTTTATACTCTGCATTGTAGTATTACTTAAAAAAATATTTATTCTTTCCCACCATATTTTTTTCTATAAATAGGGGGACAAATTCTTGTAACTTTTTAAACTTAAAAAGAGTAAAATTACTATCCAGTTTACTAAAAAGTTTTACAAAGTAACATAATATAATAGTTAGTACAACTACAACATCAACAATATAATAAATAAATTCTAATAAACAATGTTAATCTTATTATTTATATCCTTTTGTGCTGTTATCTTTTTTATAATTTTATTTTTTAAAATAAAATAAAATATATCAATTAAGACGAACGTTGTACGTGCATGCTTTTAGTTACAAAATGGAGTTGTTAAGAAAAATGTGGACGCTCTGCCTAATGAGTCTTTAATTGGTTTGAATTCTATATCGTTCCAAACAAAAATAGTTCTATTGTTGAATAATTTTTGTCTATTTCTACTCCATATTTCAATTCACATGTGGGAAAGTTTGTGTTCCTTTAGTTTACCAACCCCACCCAAAAAATAAAGTGCGGGTGACACTGAGTAGTGCTAAATTAATGCTGCAAAAGGAAAAAACAAATGTCAGAAAAAAATAATAATTTGTTTAATTAGTAAATTCAAGTATCAAATATATATCCCTAGTTTTTTTTTCCTAGGCTCTCTATTATTTTTGCTTGGGGTATAGGTGTATAACTAGATAATTGTGGTGTCCTACATGTATGAAATCAAGATCTGTGTTTTCAGTCACCATCTTCTTTCGGCTATGTATATATGCAACCCTATTCTGAGATTTCTCTCCCATGTCCCATCTCGTCTTCTATTCTTGAGATTCGTTACAGTGCAATGAAGAGATGATTGTATAAAACAGCCAAAACTGAGGGAATATATAAATAAATTGACACACACTTTCATATTTAAGAAATATATATATACAATTAATTACTCCATTATTAGATGCCAGTGATCATATCGTGCAGTCAAAGAAAACGAAGGACGAGTGTACTCTTCTTGTTTAAGAAATTTCCTAGCAGGGGAAAAATAATAATGATAAACCTTTTTTCAATGAATATTCAGTCCTAACTAACTTCTTGGAAGCTTCTCTTCAAAAGTTTTTTTTTTTAAGTAAAAGAAAAATTCCAGCTAATCGATGCCTTTGAAACCATATAAATTTTTGGTAATGAGTTAAGAGATTTATGATTAGTATAAAATAAAATGCTTAATCAATATTTTTTTTATTTTTTATTTTGTGTGCAATGTTTAATCAATATTTTAAAGGCCAAAAAAAGAAAAAAGAAAATATTCTATGTATAGTTCTCCTCAGGATGGACCCAAACAAATTTTTTTTAGTAGTTTAATTTTCAGTAAAAAAATAAAAAATTTAGACTTGGGCCCCCTTTACTTTGTAGCTTAGGTCCCTTCCAAAATTATGAATCATCAATTCAACCTATGTAAATCTTAAAAAAAAAAAAATGTAAAAAGACAATAGTGTCCTGCGTATTAAGAAATAATAGTGTTTTGTGTCTTTTGTTTTTGTTAGTAAATGATTGCATCTTAATATATTAAGAAACAATGATTTTTGTTATATTTGTCTTGGTTGAAAGTTTCTTAATACTATATGGATGTGTATTTGATTTTTTTTTTCGCTTGTCTTCCAACCCCCCTAGCTTGAAATCCTGGGTTTGTCCCTAGTTCTCCTCAAAGAAATTATTCATAATTATAACTTGTAATAACTTTAATATAACTAATTAAGGTCATCTAATATGTCAAGATTTAATCCTAGGATTGGTCACCTTCAATTTGCAAACGATTTCCTCATTTGTGGGAGAACAAACCCATTAGAAACAAGACAAATAGAGGAGTGCATTCAAAAGTGGCAATTAACACCATTTAATATGACAACAATGTCAATGTGGCTCTTTTGTTAGAGTCTGTCACATTTTGTTGTTGCCCACCCTCTAGTGTTAATAAACTTTATATTGTGGCCATGGGGGTGCTATTCGAAGACCCTTTTATGTAGGTCTATTGGTTTGTAACAAGGGCGACATTAATATATATATATATATATATCCCCACCAATTGATGATAACTACATTTAGGGTTGTAAGCGAATTGAGTTTTGTCGAATAATGAATGTTTGAGCGCAGTTTGACAACAAAAATAAAATGTCTAAGCTCAGTTTAGGCTCAAACCAAGCTTATAAATAATGTTCAAGCTCAAGCTCATAAAAATTTAAAAGCTTGATCTCAGCTTGGCTTTGTTTGATTCATTGATCAAATCGGACTCAAGCTCAATATTAAGATCAAACTCGTGCTCAATATCAAGTTTTTAAGTTTGAGATCCAACATAAATACATTATCAAGCTCATATCAAGCTTATTTTCAAGTCTATTTAATTTGGATGAGTGGTCTCAACTCCTGAATAATTAAAGTCTTAATAAGATATGAGTTTATTTGTCAAACTCATATCAAGCTTATTACCAACTTATAAATGAGTCTAAGCTTAATTTGTTTTGTATCAAAGCCTAATGTTCACGAATCTATTCATAAACAAATTTATTAACTTGAACTTGGCTTGTTTATTAAACAAGTCTTAAACCAAAGCTCCAACTTGGCTCGTTTATAAATAAAAAAAAAATAAAAAAAAATAAAAAATATAAACAAACTTTTTATGGAATCAAGTTTAAGTTGTTTATTTACAATCCTGACTACATTAAAAGCTCTTATTAGCAATTCCCAACCTAACACATACCCAATAGTTATTTACAGGTGATTGTACTTGACATGTTCATTAATTGGAAACGAGTGAGGGCATCATACACACAACAAGATCGGTTCAAGTGATTGGTTGACCCTAACCTGAATCCAACCAAACTTGTGATTACCCTTAATAAGATTAATAGATTGGAGCCAATCGTCTAATAACTCCATTATTTTCGTGAATTACGTTGTTTCAACTGTTTAGGTTACTGGCATAGCCAAACCCGTGGTCATTTTTTTATTTTTCTTTTGCCCGTAGAGCCAAACCAGTGGTTAATTCTAGTTGGGAAAATTGATTGCAATCTAGCCAAATAGTTTTTATTTATTTATTTTTTATTTGTAATTCTATGAACAGAAATATGCAAGGCATAGAATTAGTACTTGGAGCCTAAAGTCACGGGAAGCCATGAAGTTAGAGCCCACAGCCAAATTTCAAACAGTGGGATGAAGATGGAAGAATGGTTTTAAGTTTTTATTGTGGCCCACCCACAATGAAATTCACTGACCATTTTTCTTTCAAGATTCATGCTATCTGATTTTTGGGGATGCATAGATTATAGCTGTCTTGACTCTTTTAGATGCCCCTATTCACCCAACAAGTATTTTTTTTTTTATTATATAGTTATTAATACTATATTACTTAGGTTTCTTGGACAGAAAAATACATTTTTTGATGGGTCAATATATTTTTCACACATCATTGAGAAATGAGAACAATAAAATTTAACATCGTTGAAAATTTTTACCTTTTATAATATCAACACATAAATTTTTGAAAACCTAAATTTTTCTAGGTTATTATTCTCACTAGTCAGTAACTCATGCAATGCAACTAAAATGTCAACAAAATAATATGACCTTTTATCATTGTTTTATTTTCTTTTATTAGATATAAAATTTGATGATTATAACAATTATTCATATGCATTTATTATGATTGAGTTTATATATATATATATATATATTTAACTGAGTTTCAATCCTATAAAGATTCTATATAAATTAAACCTTTTTTCTTTAAAAAAAAAAAATTTCTATAAAACCTCCTATATCTCAAAAGTAGATGCTTCATTTTTGTGTATCAATGTATTTTAATTAAGGATTTCTGTAAAATATTCTAATATTTACACCAACAATTAGAATATTACATTGTATAAATGATTTTATATACAATCGCAATCCTAATAAATATTTAGGATTAAATTAGCATAATTTTCATATCATAAATTTTGAAAAAGTAAAATAGAAAAATATATTTTGTTAAATTTTACTTGAATTGTGTACGTACTATGAATTAAGTTTTTTTATCATGAAATTTTACTTGTATTGTACGTACGTACTATGAATTAAGTTTTTTATCATGAAATTTTACTTGGATTGTACGTATTATATATGTAAAAAAAAAAAAAAAAAAATTTCAAAAGGTACAGGTGTGGGTATTTGGTACTCGCAAGTAGATTGCTGCACCGACCCTGTCCCACCAGACTTATTTAGATTCCTAGTTATTGCATCTGGGTCGTTAATCATGTAATCCAACAGTCAAACACTGATGCCTCTGGCATGCCATATGGCCGTGTAGTAGCCAGAAAGATAGGCCCCACGATTAGATGATAGCTATCAATCACCCAGCGGAGTAGGTCCCACGTCTATCATCTCTCTGTATAACAATATCGACAGCAATAACATTATTTATATCCAAAATGTTAAAATTACCGATTCTTCGTTTAAACTATTATTAGGAGCGACGGTGAATTTATTTATTTAATTTAATTTAAGACTCTCTCTTTTTATACGTGGATACTTGAGCTACTATTGAGTAAGTGTGTATTACGTTAAAATTTAAATAAAAGGTGAGGCTAGTCAGGGGCGCAGATACATGTTAGGGTGGGGGCCATGTCCCCCCAAAATTTTTGAAAATTTTTTTTATTATATAAAAATATTTAATATTTTAATAATTCACCCTAAAAAATGGGACTTGACCCCAACTATTTGAGTTGATTCAATAATGTTCTTAAAAAAATTGTTCAATTTGTCTGGTTGTTTGTTTCTCAAATTCATTTTTTATGGTAAAATGTGTTCTCGTATTTTTTAAAGTTTTGGATTATTTATGTCTTTAAAAACTTCATTAATTCAATTGAAATTTTTTTACTCACAAATGTAGACAAGGTGGTAACTTATATTGATAATGAAAATTGTAAGAATTTCACTACAAAAGATGGTAAAAGATTAATTTAATTCTATGAAACATTTAATTTTAAAGATTTATTATGAAAGATATTAATTTTGTGTGTGTATAGATACATGTGTTTGTGTATGTGTATAAAAGTTTGTATGAACTAATAAATTAGCAACACAAATCGGCCCCAAACAAAAATTTCTGACTCTAACCCTGCGGGCAGTGACAAGAGAGGAAAAAAAATATAGGATCACACTCTTATCACAATTATAGTGCGGTACAGTATGAGTAGAGGGGAAAAAAATTCATATAAAATTGATTAAAAAATCAATCACAATCTATTATTTAAAATAATTATAAAAAATAGTATGGAATCATATCATAGACCATTTTACAACGTCGTTTGTAAAAAACATTTTAAAAAAAATAGTTATTGTGGGAAATTGTGGTTGTACAATTATTGCTATATGGCCACTGTAAATTCAATTAATTAGTTGTACAATAAAGTGAATAAACATTAAATTTTGCCATGGTTTTTGCAACCTTCATGTGCTTTCTACCAGTACTTTTCTTCAGTAACTTCAACTATTCACACTTTTAATCTTTTTTGTTTTTTTTTTGCTAATTATTTTTTTTTTTATCGTTCCTTCCCGCGCTTTAAATCACACTTTACACACCTTCATCTCCGGCTTCAATTCTGATAGTCAAAGTTTTGTGCCTCCTTTTTCAACTTAAAATCTCTGTCTTTCAAGCACTTTACCTCCCAAAAGGGCCAAAACCCTTTTCTTCAGACTTCAATTTCCTTGGTATTGAAGCTCACTAATATTCTTCGCTACAATTCCTCCAAAAATTTTCATGCCCCAAACCACACTTCCAATTACTCTCTTCCATTTCTTTTAATTAAAAGCATGGATACAATGAAACCCAAATCAGCCTTCAACAACAAGAGCAAACTAGCTAGGACTTTCCAAAAGGTCATTAACCTCAGAACAGCCACAAAAATTGCTTCAAACAATGGCATTTGCTTACTCACTTCGCAACCCAAAGTCAAGGAAGATTATTTCACAGATAGTAATAATAAGAAGAAGTCCCAGCAATTCGACAAGCAAAATGAAGAAACCAAAGCTAAACAGAAGGCAGTGTTTGAAGCTTTGGTGGCTAAGCTTTTCGCTGGCATTACTTCGATCAAAGCTGCTTATGCTGAACTACAAATGGCTCAGAGTCCGTACAACAGTGAAGGCATTCAGGTCGCGGACCAGGCTGTGGTGGATGAGCTGAAAGCGATTTCTGAGCTCAAGAGAAGCTTTTTCAAGAAAGAACTTGATCTTTCACCCCAAGTCACTCTCATGCTGGCTGAGATTCAAGAGCAACAGAGCTTGATGAGAACTTACCAAATCACCATCAAGAAGCTCCAGAATGAGGCAGACCACAAAGACTCCGACATTTCTTCGCTTCAAAACCAGCTCAACGACTCGGTTTCATTCAACAAGTCCTTAGAGAAGACGCTAAACGCAACTGGGCCTCTGTCAATGTTCGATAATCTTAAGCTTAACAAGCTCAATGTCACGCATTTTGTTCAGTTCCTCCACCACACACTAAGATCCACTCGTAGTTTCGTGAAGTTAATGATTCGTGAAATGGAATCGGCGAACTGGGATCTCGACGAAGCTGTGAAATTCATCGAGCCAGACGCTATTTTCACAAACCCAAATCACCGCTCCTTCGTTTTCGAATCTTTCGTTTGCAAAACCATGCTCGAAGGTTTCAACTTCCCTCACTTTTCACCGAGCGAAACTCACAATCATCACCATCATCAACAACGGCAACAAGAACAACAGGACAAACATCGCAACCGCCTCTGTTTCGACAAGTTTAAGAAGCTCACAAACGTTAATCCGAGGCGCTACCTCTTCGAGAACCCAAACTCTTCCTTCGGGAAGTTCTGTCGGGCCAAGTACCTAAACCTCGTACACGCGAAAATGGAATGCTCTCTGTTCGGTAACTTGAATCAGAGAAAGGTCATAACCTCTGGGGGTGTCCCCGATTCATCTTTCTTCGTAGCATTTGCTGAGATGGCAAAGCGCGTGTGGCTTTTGCACTGCTTGGCTTTCTCGTTTGATGAAGAGGTAACAATCTTTCAGGTAAGGAAAAATTGTAGATTCTCTGAGGTCTACATGGAATGTGTGGCTGAGGATTCTATGTTCTTGTCCGGTGAAATTGATGGTGGTGGTGATGGTAGTTGCAGTAACAATGGCGAGCTTCGAGTGTGTTTCACAGTTGTGCCAGGGTTCAAGCTCGGAAAAACTGTGATACAAAGTCAGGTTTATATGTTTCCGGCTATTACTAGCAACTAGCGAGTAGTCTTAGTATTTCCGGCGAGCGAGTTGCTAAAAGTTTTGTATAATGTCATAGTTATTATGGCGGTCACGCGCTTAATCACACGCTGCAACATCAGATTGGGGTAAAAAATCTAAGAATGTTTAGTCTTTGCTAGTTCTTTATAATGGCCAATTATGGGTCATATTAGATGCATAATATCATATAGTAATGTGTATATTGTTTTTTTTTTTTTTTTTTTTCAAGGGCCCATGTAACGAAAATTGAACAAAGTGGGTTGCTTGCTTTTGGACTTTTGGTGTGCATAAAATCTTTAGATAGTGTTACATTTTTTGTGCAAGATTATTGTTGTTTTTGATTCGAAGTTAAAAAAACAGAGATAAATGTATGCATAAGAGATATATGCAGTAAATGAATGTACAAATAAACAACATTTACTTTACGTTTGCGTGTAATGTAAAGGAAACTCTCAAAATACAAGATGCAATGGGTGGCGCGTGGGTTTTTTTTTTTTTTTTTTTTTTTTTTTTTAAACTTTTAAGCATATGACATGTTTGGTTACTAGTGGCTGATTGAGTGGGAACAGTTATAGCAATGGCTTATGGCATATGGTCCCAGACGTGAAAGTGGTTCAGAGGGCATATGATCTAGATTTGGTTCATAGTGAGGGAGCTGAGACTTGAGAGAGGGGTGATCAGATTGAGGGGACCCGAAATTTTGTTATGTTTTGTGGAAGTAAATTTCTTTGTTTACATTGCAGTACAGAACATTTGCATAAAAGTGCTAAATGTTGTACACATCTGTTTGATTCACAATGTAAATTTTACGTTGACAGTCCAATGTAAAGAAATAATTGTCCAAAAGAAGTACTAAGTTTGAATAATAATGAAAAATAAAAATTATTTCATTATTTAATTTATTTTTACTATTATTTATTGATCTTCACTGTACTTTTTGGTATTATTTATGAGTCTCACTGTATTATTTCAATTAATTTTTATTTTTATCTACAATACTTTCAGCAATAAATTTTTAAGTTCATCAAAATAAACGGTATTTAAACAAACTTGCGAGAGTTTGGTAAGAGAATTCAAACGTCATGTTTAAACACCAACACCGAAAACTATGGCCCCAAAAATATCAATGTTTTGTGTGGTTCTACGATTCTGTATTTGTTAATATTGATTGTGAAAGAGAAGATAGCGAGTGCAAGTCGCATTGATTATAAATGCATTATAGTTATACATAATAATTGCAAGTACTGCTAAGTGCCAACTGCTCTGCATCTAGCTTTCTTAGTATTTGTATAATATGACTCATTATTTTGCAGATTTAAATATATCGACTTGTCTCTATTAGCAAACCGAGAAGTTCAGTTTCGATTCTAGCCGTGTAGTAGTAATCCGTGGTCAATTAATTGAACTGGTTATGGTCACACAATGTCATATTTGGTTCAGTGATGCTTGGACTTTTAGTGGAACCATGAGTCAGTGTTCACGGGCGCACGTCTGTACTGTGTGTGCCCACGAAGCAAATTACTAGAAATTTCTCTACCAATGTACTTTTTTTAACTGCAACCATATACTTCTTACCCTCGTGGGAGTTGGGACAAGCCAATGTTTTAACATAATAACTAAAATGATGGTCTTGTTTTAATACTAGGAATTATAGATTAAGGAATATTAAACGTTCAATTATCAGCTATGATTTACATTTGTTTTAAAAAACTATCCAAGGTCGATGCATGTGTTTTTACTATTTTATATATATATATATATATATATGTGAGTGTGTGTTTTAGTATTTAAAAAGATAAAATATTAAATAATCAAATGTCAAGTACTCCTACATCTTAACAAATCATTTGATTGAGAGTTTAATTTCATCTTAAACAACCTTTTAAAAGCATTATTTTTTTGAAGTACAACTTTACTTTTGATAGGAATGATCCCTTCACACAATTACGACTAAGACTCCAGCAGCGCCGCATGGTTGTCATTCAACACAGACCCCCTTAATTCGATGTTCACATCACCGGTTTCATGATGGATCCTCTAGCCCATACTCCACTCGTCCAACTTAAGTGTTTTGTTGTCAGTGATTCTCACAAAAAAAAAAAAAAAAAAGTGTTTAGTTGTCAGAAGTTCCATCCCTCAGCATTTAAGGCCTTCCAATTGAAAGTATTCACAACCGTAAATGTCATCTTATTTTATTTTACTATCTTAAAAAATTACGTTATCAATTATACCATATCATTTTACAATACACATAACATCTCAATTTTTATTTTCTTATTCTATTCATTAAAATAATATATCTACACAATAAAATATATTTTCATTACCTCTTTCTCTCTCTTCCTCTCCTCTTTCTCTCTCTTCTTTCTCAATCATTCTCTCTAGTCTCTCTTCCTCTTCATTTATGTGTCTAAAATACACCATAAAAAAAATATTTTTAAAAACCCAACCACTACCACTGCCACTCACATCCGAGCAAACCCACCCACTCATACCATCAAACCCACCACCAACAACAACAACCACAAACACAAGAAACTGCCACCTCAAGAACCACCAAAAAAAAAAAAACACAAACTGCCAAATACCACTGGAAACCCACCATAGAAATCACCAAACCCACCACTAAGACACCAAACCCATCACCAATCTAAGCAAACCCATAACTCAGACCACCCACCAACCACAACCGCAAGAAAGAGCCACCATAGAGGAAAAAAAAACACATAATAGCCTTCAAAAACCACCAACAACAACCACATCCACAAGAAACAATCACCACATAATCACCAATAGGAAAAAAAAAAAAAAAAAACACAAATAAACTGTCAATCTTGCTAACAACCATAACGCTGAAACCCACCACCCGCCGATCTTGCTGATCTAGAAACCCACAACGTTGATGTCCACCTTGCCATTCTACCACGGCGATCAGCACCATCGACCCAAACCCACGTCACCACACAACCCACGCAACCACCACTGCCACATCAACGGAACTTTTATGCCACGCCTACCTCTGTCGCTACCACCACCACACGGGGTTTTGGGTTTGAGAAAAGGTAGTTTCTAGTTTGAGTAATAAAGAGAGCAAAACAAGAAGAAGGGAGAGAGAAGAGATGGAAGACGCGGAGAGAATTAGAGAAATGAAAGAAATAGTGATAAACCATAAATTTATAAGGTATTGTAGAGGGAATAAAATATATTAAAAATTATACAATGGAGCTACAATGCGATTCTACATTTAAAATCGCACTGTAGCACAATTGCAAATTTTTTTGCAATAATAAGTTTTTACAAGTCCTGATAGAGTGGGGGTTTTGAGCTTTTATACTAAATTGAACCAACATATGGCATATATCATTCCCAATGTGAATGCTTTGAGCCATGCTAGTCGTACAACGAAGATGTTATGTTGTCCAATAAAGTATCGTGAGTGACCTTGAACACAAATTGTCTAAACCTCCATTTACTCGTCTAACTGTCTAAATGAATACACTTTGATTAAAGTACTTAGAACATTCCCATTGAAGATGTTAAAAGTGCTAAAATGCTATTTTATAGCTCAAAACACTAATATATGCTCTACATCAAAGGTGCCAAATCTTAAAAGTTTTAGCAACCCACATTCCCAAGTTACGGGGCACAAACTCCAATGATCTCGCTGCCATTAACTTCACACTAACCACACTTTCTGTCGCGCCTCCACTAAGGAATGTAGCCAAAATCATAGAAGGTTGTCAAAGCCCCTATATAAGCACCAAACCCTTTCCATTCCAAGGTATGAGTGAAAAACCCTAACTCTTCTATTGTTAGAGTTCATTTAGGTTTCTTTAAGAGTTTATGACTTAACCATTGGAGGAGCTTTGGCTTACCCTATACCATTGCTCTCCAATAGTGTGATTCTTTTTGCATGCTTTATGGTGCCCCTTGTTTGGACGATTAGCTCATTGATTCTCCTTTCATCATCAACTTTTGCATACTAAACAAAATGAACAAATGAGAATAAATTCATCCAAAACATATACTTAGAATACTTGTTAATAAAGTACTAAAAAAAAAGAGAATAAAACTATTAATTTGATCATTTTTATAGCTTCGTTTACTACAAATTTCTTAGTCATTATATATGTAGGTTTTTACTAATGTATTAGTAAATAATTTTAGAAAATTTTTAATGAAAAAAAAAAAAAACTAATTGATTTGACAATTTTTTTAAAATTTTTTATAAAATATTTTCTATTATAGATGGTTAATATATATCCTAAAGGTATACATTTACCTAACCTATATATATATAGTGGTGTCCATGTTGTCCTTGTTTTAAAGTTGTATTGTATCCAAGGGAAAAGAAAAAGAGCAATAGTCAGGGACGGAACCAGGATTTGAACCTAGGGAGGGCGAAATGATGAACAAAAAAAATTTCAAGTGACATGGTTTATTAAAAAAAAAAAAAATCATGGTAGGCAAAACAATTGCACTTTATTACCATAAATATTTAAGTCAAGAAAAAAATAATATGAACAAAAAAAGTTGAAAGTTACAATATGATATTCAAACCTTTTCAAAGAAGAATAAAAAAAGAAGAGAACTTCGGATCTCCAAATTTTGGATAATTAGAATAAATATGTTGATTTTATCACATTGACCAACGTACCAATATGATAAACCCATACTTTTGGATGCAATTAAAAATCACACTAATGAAGTTTTCAAAACTTTCTTTGAGGATTGTAAAAAATTGGGATATTAATATTAAGAGTTGGTAATGCTACATCATCAATATTGGCTTCTTTGCATTTTATCTTTTGAAAAAAAAAATTAAATATTGTAATTGACTTTTCCATAATTTATAAATCAATTAAAAAGTTATATAAATTATTGTCACCCCTCTAAGGGAATTTTTTTTTTCTATGAGATTTTTATTGTTATGAGTTATTGAATTATGATATTGGTGATTTGTGGTTTTTTTTGTTGTGTTGTATTTGGACCATGAAGGGGCCATGGATTCAAAGAAATAGTTAAGTGATTAGTTTCTTTTGGGCTATTTAGACCAATTCAAAAATTTGAGAGGGGCAACTATAAACTCTAAAATATGAACATGCAAATAAAATAGTTAATTTGAAGAGAGAGGGGTAGCTTATTTGAAGAGGAGGAAGGGAGGGAGGGGGGTGGCAATTCCCCCCCCCCCCCCCCCCCCCCCCCCCCCCCTTAGTGGTCCGTCCCTGGCAACAGTATACGCACGATAAATTTGTTATGACTTTTTTTCACACCTTATTGAATTAGCAGAATATAATTGGTAGCTAGCTACATCGTTATGATCTACATCACTACTATTATCATTTTATGATTTTATGACACAAGTCACGTCAACGGATGTGAAATTTATTTGTTAAATTTCTTGGCGTACTTATACTTTTTCAAAAGAAAATTATTAACAAGCATCATTTTCGCAGCTTTCGGTGGCATTTAGAAAGAGCTTAGGAATGAGGCAGAGTCTCAGTCTGAGGGAGTACTGATACGCGTGTAGTGAAGTAAACGAGTAGTCATTGTATCTAATCTAACTAACATCATAGAATTATAGATGCTACATAATAATAAGTAAACGATCGTTGAGACTAACATGACAACCAGGTTATCAAAAAAAATATGACAACCAGGTTAATCACTCACATGTAGTGCACATGGGGGAAAAATATATAAGGGAGCTAGGCGTTGATAGATGAATGAGACAAGGTTGAGTGACACTAGAGTGAGGAACAAAATTGATTCAAGTAAAGGCAGAGATATCTAATCTGGACAATACCTGTCGTTTTTAAGACAAGGGTCTCTATCAGTATCAAATAGACAAGAATACAGTTGTGGTCACACCCTGCGAGATTGAGAAATAAATGGGTTGGTACTTGGCTCTGTCAAAAAGGCCGGCATATAACCAAAAACCATTTAGACTTGTTTCGGCACTTCCAATGTGACTTTTTATTATTATTTATTGGGAAGCAGCCCGGCTGTTATTTTTAGCTGGCCCGGTCCCTAATTCTCTCTCACCATAAGGTGGATAGATCTCTGAAAAATTAATTACCAGATTTTTTTTTAATTTAAAAAAATTGAAAGTTTGGAGTGGAAAGTATTTTACTTATTTAGAAGTAAAATGGTTCGAACTATAGATTATAAGTTTATTGTAAGTTGTAATTATTTTTAAAAAAATAATAATAATAATTGAGATTGAGATCTGATGTAATTGTTATGAATGACTAAGATTTAAAATTACAAAAAACAACTTTAAATCTCAATCATTAAACAAAAAAAAAAAAATGAGAAAAAAAAGAAAAATAGTAAAAAATTGTTGTGAAAGAGAGGGGAGTTAATTGTAAGGTGAAATTGCATATTGCACCAAATCTTAATTCTAATAATTGAATTACACGGTTCTTAACATTAATTGCCAATTTAAGAGGCCACTTTCTTGCACCAATTTTTTGTTTTTGGTTTAATTAACTATTTTTTCAAAAACATTATCTAAACAAAAATTTTATTATTTTTATTTTATTTAAATATTTTTCATTCTTTTTTTTTTAACTTTTTATTTTATTATTCTATTTTTGCTGATGCTAAAGTGACTGTCATATCTGGCTTGTTATTAAATTTATTATTATAAAATAGTTAGTTGAAGGAGAGTTTTGGGAAAAGACTTGTTAGAGCATCCACATCCCAATCCTATATCTTATCATATTTTACCATATCAAAAATCTACTTTTTCAATTATACCATACCATTTACAATACACCCAGCATCTCAAAATTCTATTTCTTATCTCATTTTATTTAAATATTCTTTTTTTTTTTTTTTTACTATTTCTCTTTTTCTATTCCTCTTCCTCTCTTTCTCCCTCATTACCGGTTTCAACCCAGCCACACACACACACACACACACCCATCACCACACACACACAGAGCTAACCTTTAGCACCGGTTTCATCACACACAGCCAAACCCATCACCACACACACATAGAGCCACACAAACAAAAACAAAAACAAAACACAATCCCATTACCACACACACCGATCACCACACACACCGATCCACCTATCCAGAACCTTCTCTATTTTCTTTCATCTTCGCACCAAACAAAAACTAAACACAATCCAAGAGTTTCAAATCCAAAAAAAAAAAAAAAAAAACCCACCACTGGAGCCCCCACGCCGATCCAAACCCATTTAGGCCACACTGATCACCACACACACCGATCCACTTATCCATCGGAGCCTCACGCCGATCCAAACCCAAAAAAAAAAAACCCCACCACCGGAGCCTCACGCCGATCCAAACCCATTCAGGCTCACCAATGCCCTCACGCCGATCCAAACCCATTTAGGCCACACCGATCCACCTATCCACCGAAGCCTCATACCGATCCAAACCCAAAAAAAAAAAACCCCACCACCGGAGCCTCACGCTGATCCAAACCCATTCAGGCTCACCGATGCCCTCACGCCGATTCAAACCCATCGGAGCCATCGGAGCCCTCACACTGACCCATCCGATTCCACCGTTGAGGAAGCCACGGGGTCTTAGGTCTGAAGAGAGCAGAAAGCAAATGAGAAAGAGAGAAGGAAGAGAGAGAAAAGAAGAGAAATAATGAGAGATGAGAGAGAAATTCCTGGTTAAAAATGAGGATAGAGGATTAAAAAATTATTTTTTTTATAACATTAAGCTACAGTACCATCTTACATTTAAGATGGTACTGTAGCGATATGCCAAAATTTTTTTAGCATTTCACATATAGCCTTCCAGTTGCTGGGTGTGTTTTGGCCTTGTATGCCAAATGTGCTTTGCATTTGGCATATAGCCATCCAAATGCGGATGCTCTTATATGCTATAAAAATTAGTAAGAAGAGCAATTATTGCTAGCACAAAGTTACCAATTCTTTTGATTTTGTGAGTTAAACCTCTATCCTCAAATTGTGCCATCTAATTAATGACATTTTGCTAAGAGTTTTATAATTTAATAATATTACTTACTCTTTTTTATGATGAGAACTAGGGTCGAATCTCCTCTTCCCCAAAATTTGTAATTATCGAATTATAAAATAGTAATAATGAGCAATTTATTATTGTTATAATTAGGTCAAAGACATACCCTCTTTGTTTTTTTGCACATAACGTTTTTTTTTTTTTTTTTTCCTCCCTTTTCACTTTTCCCTTTCTTATAAAAATAGAAGCCATATGGGTACCATTCCTTATGAAATAATACTTGTTAGAATTTTTCATTTAAGTTGAGTTCCATTAATTATATTTTTAATTTAGAAAAATAAGTTAAATTGGAATATAATTGATATACCTTTAGACTTCAACAGAGGTTTGGTCATATTGTGTCAACTGTCTTGGATGTTAAAGCTTGGAAAGAAAGATCTGTCCATGTTGTGGGTGTCGACTGCGTGCAAGCAAAATTTTTTTTTTTTTTTTTTTCCTGTAGAAAATTTATCAAAATTTAATTAATGACTACTGGGGAGGAAGAGATCATCATCTAACTAGATGTTCACTGAGAAGGTTTGGTTTGGACTAGTTTATCGTGAATGAACAATCTCCTCATTTTTGAACGCTAGACTCGTTAGATGTGTACGACCCCGACCACGATCGATGATTTGTGTCTTAAAAAGAAAGTGTGACATTTGGCACATAGGAGCAACATTCATAGAGAATAACTAGAAACCGAGATTTTTTTCCAAGACCATAGTGACTCCCCCAATCCCATCCATGACTATCAACTCCCATTTTGGCCATGACGAAGATAATAGCTACAATTAAGAGAGAATTTTTTTTATAATTATAATGTCGCTAACTTAAGCATCAAAGATCACAAGGCTAACACCATATCAATGTTTCCAAGAATGTCTTTCTCGTGTCTTGTAGGTATTCGATCATCATGTGTATGTTGATAGGTCAACCATGTGATCACTTATTCATCATCAACTATTAAAAAAAATTGCACTAACAATAACAAGTAATCACTTTTTTTTTTTTTCCCGGGTGTCATCAAAAAGTAACATGGTTATTTTTTTAAGGATTTTGTTAAAGAATACTATAAGTGTAGTGGATAAGGTACATTTTAAAACTCTACTAAATAATGTTTTTATACATTTTTCAAAAAATAAAGTCAAAAATTGTATACATATATCCAAAGAAGTTCACACAAACATAATGAATTTGTACATGTAAACTAATAAATCATTGACAAGTAGCAATATTCTTTGAAATATATGTATTATAGTTTATAATTGAGTATTTATTAATCATTAATTCGTTGCTCTTACTTACGTAGCCCACAAACCAACTATTTGCAGCAGTGGCTGCAAAATATTTCGTTCCAGGCCACCCCAACTTTATAATCATGGGTCAAACAAGGGCTGAACTCTTTATTGGCACCTAAATGGAAAGAACAAATAATCTGATTAGAATAAATTGATAGCGGAGTCCACATATCTACCAAAATCTCTTTAATTATAAGCACTAAGCAGTTTACCTATCATATGCTATCCTGCTAAAGTGGCTCTCTTTGAGTTGAGGTGAAATGATTTCATTTGCATGGCATGGCCTATATCTTCTTTTTTCCTTTTTGTTTTTTCCCTGGTTGAACTTGGTCCATACAAATTTATTACTAATGAGTAATGATTACTATTATTATTATTTTTTTGTGTCCAGAATCTAGATAATATATTTAATTTTCTGTCTTTGTTTGTGGTCTTTTAATATATCATTTTTCAAAAAGAATCTCTTATAAAAAAGAAGAAGAAAAAAAAAAAAAAGTAATCACAAGGGCTTTCTAATATGGGCTGGCCTATTAATTCTTTGGTGGGCTTGATTGGGCTCCAACGTCAAATCCCTTGCCTTGTTGAATAACCAGCCCATCATCACTTTGTCATAAAATTGAATTAAAATCACAGAGATGAACGAATGTTGGAAACGAGTACAAAGACACACAGGACAAGAGGGTTTTAGGTAAGGGTTTTTGCTCATGTCAGACAACTCTAAAAATAGAGCACACACACAATAATGATGATGATGATGATGAGATCTTCAATCACTTCTTCTCCAGTCCCTCCATTTCTTCTCCGCTCTTTATTAAACCCCAAATCTCTCTGCTAACACCCACAATTTCTCAATAAACCTCAATTTCCCGAGAATCCCAATCCCAAGAGAATCACTTCAGAGTTCGAATCCGAGTTTGAATCCGAACCCATTTCTCAAAACTCAGTTTTGACTCAAACCCATGTCATAAACACCCTCCTCGCCCACAAAAACAACCCAAGATCGGCTTTGAATCACTTCAAACAGGTAGAGAGAAAGCGAGGCTTTGTTAAAAGCGTGGATGCTTTCTGTGTTTTGCTTCACATTTTGGTGGGCTTTCCGGAGACTCAAAAACTTGCTAAAAGCTTGCTTGCTGAGTGTATCTTCAGGGATTCAGCTCCGGCTCTAGCTGTTTTTGTCGATCACTTAGCCGAATGCGCCAATAGGTTTGGTTTCGTGTTGAATTCGCAGGTTTTTAATTATCTGTTGAATAGTTATGTTAGAGCTAATCGAATTGAGGATGCTGTGCTTTGTTATAATAGAATGATTGAGAGTGATATAATTCCTTGGGTACCATTTATCAATATTCTTTTGGCCGCATTGGTTAGGAGAAACATGTTTGGTGAAATATATGAATTGCACAATAAGATGGTATGTAGAGAAATTAGTGGCGATTGCTATATTGTACATGTGATGATGCGTGCGTGCTTGAAGGACGGGAAGCCTGAGAAGGCAGAGGAGTATTTTAGAGAGGCCAAGGCTAAAGGGATAGAACTTGATGCAGAAGTGTATAGAATTGTTATTTAGGCTGTTTGTAAGAAACCCAATTTGAGTTTGGCTTTTGTGTTGTTGAAGGAGATGAAAGAAATGGGATGGGTTCCTTTAGAGGGTATGTATACTTGTGTTATAGGAACTTGTGTAAAGCATGGGAATATGGTAGACGCATTGAGGCTTAAGGATGAGATGGTTAGTTGTGGGAAGTCAATGAATTTGGTTGTGGCGACAAATTTGATGAAGGGGTATTGCGTGCAAGGGAATTTGGATAGTGCTTTGGATTTGTTTAATAAGATTGGTGAGGATGGACTTTCACCAAACAATGTTACTTACTCAGTTTTGATTGAATGGTGCAGTAAGAATGGGAACCTGGTGTAGGGGCCTTTTTTGTGTTTTGGGTTGGACTAGGCTGCCTCTTGCGGTGATGGGCCTGAGTATTTCTGAGTAAGAGAGTTGAAACCGACACAACTGTAACTCACTTTGGGCCGGCTTGTGCACAAACTGAGCCTTGTCTGCCAGGAACGTTCTCACGGCAAGTAGAGCTGTTACAAAAGGTTACGGCAGGCACATATAATAATAATAAAGAAAACAGAGTACAGTGACTTTTTCTTATCAAAAACGGACCGAGTGATCTCTATTTCTATGGCAATCACAATAATAACAATGGTAGTGATAATAACGGCCTTTACAAAAAGGAGTAATTGATTGAACGGTAATGGAAGTTAATAAAAAATAAACGTCAAGTCAAGTTTGAGTCTATAGTGGCAAAGAATCAAAGAGGAAGAACGCTTCCTCTCAATGAAACTAATCTCCCAGGAGAATATCCTGCCATGGTGATTAATAACTTTAAAGGAATCGGACCTGAGTGATAAGTGCCTGAAGGAATTCCTATTACTTAGTTGTTTCCTAGAGAGTGGGATTTTTGAGGGGGAGAGAAGGGAACCGATTTATTGGTGCATGCCCATTACGCTCTTTCTCTCCATTTCCTGTTTTTCTCTTATCTTTTCTTCGTTCTTTTCTTTTTCCTTTTGTTTTTCCTTATACTTTTCCGTTCCTCTATTTTTCAATCCCTTTTACAGGGCATGACAAGGGTCCTTTTATAGGGTCTGCCGTGATCGGATTTTACCATTTTACCCTTTAACGGCCTTTGTTTGGTTTAGCCGTACTTGCCGACAACCAGGAGTTCGTCTGTGTACTACTTACCCTCGCTAGACAAAGGCAGGTTTGTGTTGTTTCTTAGTCCGTCGTGGCATTTTCTCCTACCATGGCGCAAATGCTCTCTCTCTCTCCCTATGGCATGCATTCCCCCCAACCTTGCCTTTTTTGGGCGGTCTGTCATCTCAGCAGGACGTACCTCCCAAAGGGCTTGGACAGGAAGTGCAAAATAGATCTTTTTCCCTCTCCCCACCACCAAACCACACCCCCCCTTACCTCTTACCTCTGACCCATGGCCCCACCATGTCCCATATTGGCTGGGTACAGGCTGGTGGTGCCTGGGCCTTACGCGTGCTTTCCTGTTATGTACGTTCCAAATCTACCTGCGGCTCATGTGTTTGCTGTGATCCGGAGCTTTGTTTGCATCGTCTGCCATGCTTCTTTGTTCTTTTACGTGGGCCGTTCTGTACATTTCACTGCTTCCCTTTGGGACTGGACTTCTCTTAATACTGGGTTTTACATTTCTCTTGGCTCATTTCTTGGTTGCACTCATGTCCTGCTTCATTACTTGGCATTTCCTACCGTGACAATATGCTCCTGCTAGGCCTCTTTTCAAGCCTGCCGTTTTCATTCCTTCCCCTAGTGACTTAACATGGTCACTGGTGTTCTTACTCATGGGCTTTAGTGTCCCTTTCTTTTTCCCTTGGGCCTGCGGCCCATTTACTTTCTTTGGGCTTCCTTAGCCCATTTACTAACTCTGCATTCCCATGAGTTTTTACTAACTTAATTGGGCTTCCCCGGCCCAATCTCCTCATTCTCATCCTTGGGGTTCATGGGCTTGCCATCAACCCTAACTTTCTTTGTTTACATTGATTTGGGCCTGCCGTGGCCCATTCTCATTTTTTCATACCATATACTGCCCATGAGTGCCATTTCTCTCTTTCCGGGCCCTTTGGACCCATTTGCTTCCTCGAGACTCATTTATTCATGCTATGGGCTTGTGATCTATTACTCCTGCCCCTGGCTTAATAGTTTTATTCTACGTCTGCCACTCCTATTGCCTGCTTTGCTGAGTTGGGCCTATTTTACAAAAATGACTCTCAACATTTAGCCCCCTGAACATATGGAGCGTTCTTGCGGTTCATATGTGAATGAAGGACTTTTTCATCTTTTTCACTTTCCTTTTTTTTTTTTCTCCTTCGCGGGCTTTTTTCAAACCATGAACTCCTTCCTACATATATATTTATTTTCTTGCTGTGAACAGTGGTGACTCTTCGAATTTCCCAAAATGGCAGTTGCTTTAAAATATAACTACCGCCTCATTAATTTCATCATTTTCTCAATGGCTGACCAGTCACCTGCCTTCACATCAGCATTAATAATTCAAGTACTTAAGAAAAGAGTCTCTTCCCAACGCAGACACAAACACCTTCTATTCCAAAACATTTTTCTTCCCTCACCATTTTCCTTTCTTCAAACACGTACTCCCCTCTTACTCCGATCAAATCCTCCCGCTATGGCACCGGTGAAAACTCAAGCTTCTTCCTGCCGTAAAGGGAAAAACGTCATTGTGGACCCTCTGGTGGAACAAGAAGTAGAAGAAGAAGACGTGAGCTCCGATTCGGACCATTCCGATGAGGAGGAGGCATGGCGTGACCCGGATAGTGAGTGCGCCCCTCTGATTGACCCTTGGTACAATATCAGTCCCTACTTCCCCAAGGCTCTTGGAGATTATGCATCGCCGCCGCCGGGCCACGTGTGGCTCGCTCTTTGCCAACGAAACCCTGACGTTTCTTGGGCTCTGGTGTCTTCCTCCATCTCCGATTTGGTTATTCATCAAGGGGTCGCCCTTCCTATTCCCATTCATTTCGAGTTTGGGTCTGGCACTGCCTTGGGTTGAAAGGAGTGGGTTGACAGTGAGTTATCGGACACAGACTTCATGGGTTTGCTTCAAAGGGCGGGTGTTCTAAAGGCCGTCGTTCTTTCCCGAAGCCTATCCAACTTCCAAGACCTCTACAATCTTCGCCATTTAATTCGCTGATGGTGTGCCACCACTCACACATTCTTTTTTTCTTGCGGCGAACTCACCGTTACTCTTGAGGACGTGGCTAATCAGTTACTTTTGCCGATTCTTGGTGATGTTGATCCTGTCACCATTGAGCTTTCCCCAGAAGAAGAAGCCATCGAAGCGAAGTTGAAGAAAAGGATGGCCGGAAACGCTAAGTTATCTTACTGGGTTAGTTCTTCTTCCAAGTTTTCTGTTGTTGCTCGTTGTGCTGCTTTTATTGCTTTTTGGCTTTGTAAGTTTGTCTTTGGGTCCCATCCCCATTATGCCATAAAACCTTTGTATTTTCGTCTGGCCATAAAAATATCTGCTGGAGTGAGCCTGCCACTGGCCCTCATGTTTTTTAAAGCATCTATATGTTCAACTGGATATCCTGCGAAATGACGAGAGCCAGGCTGGCCCTTACCACATTGTCGCTTCCTCTATATACAGCATCATTCTACAGTAGTTGTTGTTCGAGCGCTGTGCTCAATACTTGGCGAAGTGTAGGCCTGTCAGATTTGCCAAAGAGAAGTACCAATCTTGTCCGCGGGCCATTACTGATTTTTGTGGCAGATTTGAGTTTGATTTTCCTCTGGCTTTTTGTTGGTCCGGTTTGAAGCCCATCGATTATTCTGTTGTTGAGTCCTTTGATGAAGGTATTGGTTTTTCCTAGAGAGCTTATAGACATTTGCGTTCTGGTTATACTTGTGTTGATTCTGCAATGGGTTCATTTGTTGATACTATTGGTACTACCACTCCGCTAGTTGGTTTTAATGAGACGGGTATCACCTATTTGGTTGCCACTAATGCCGGATGGTTGCCCTATTTAGCAGATGAAGGTGTCAGGTTCGTCCATTATCCTACCAACCGAGTAAGGAGACAATTTGGGCTGGATCAGGATATTCCTGATGACCTCTCCTTCCTCGCAGAGTCTCCTACTTCAGTTAGACCTTTTTTGCGGCACACTGCTTTTGATTTTTGGAGATAGTGCTTCAGTGCAGTCGCAGTTGTTGGTTTTTTGAGGGAAGGCCTTTGCACCCCTGCTATGCACAGCTATTGGCAGGCTATAATGACCTCATTTGATACAGAGTTGGCTGGTAGTCGCGGTTTTTCTCTTATACCTCCTGAGGGACTTAGCATAGTTATTTCCCCCAATACTCGGTTGCTCCTTCCTTCGAGGTCCGTGTTGGTCTATGCCAGGAAACAGAACCGATCCGCCATCTTTGAATGGGACGAGGAGAAGAGAGGATGGTATTGGCACATAGGTGATTACCCCTCAGGTTGGGAGAAGAAAGTTAAAGTAGTAAACATTCCTACGCTAGCCAAGAAAGTTCCTGCCAAGCTTAAATCTACCAGCAAGTCTAAGTCTACCACTCCTCAGCCTCCCATAGGTGCTACTCCTGTCAGTAAAACACGAGGCAGTAAAAGGAAGACAACTCCCCATCCTGCGTCTGCCGTTCAGCGAAGAGTAAGTTTCTAAAAAAAAACTTTTTCTTGCTTTGTCTTCCAAGTACGTATGTATATATATATATATATATACTTCTTCCCCTTTTTCTTTCACTTTTCCTGAATCTTGACATGCTTGCTGACTCCTTTCCTTGACTCATTTTCTTATCCCCTTTTCCTTTTGCAGTCTAAGCACAAGGAGGATACGTCAGCTGCCCGTCCTATTATGCTTGAGGAACCTGAATCAGAGGTATATTTCTTCTTGCTCCTGCACGTGTTCAGTCTGCTACATGTTTTTGGTTACTTCATTCACCCAAAGAGTTAGTTTGGTCTTCATACCTCCCTTTTTTTTTTTTAGGATGAGCCTGAGCCTCTTTCTATATACCGCCCTACTGTCGAGGAGCTTTCTACTCCCATGGGCACACTTATGGAGTGCTCTTTTGGTGGGGCTGAATTTGCAACATCTGCTCCTTCTACAGCTACTACCTCTCCTACTGGACCGGTACCCATGAATAAGGGTACTCATATTGGGGAGGTTAGTGAGGTTACCCCTACTTCTGCCATGACACCTTCTGTTCAAAGGGGATCTACCCCTCCTACTGTTACCCAGATCGAGGCTACTCCTGCTGCACCTCTCGTCATTTTCACCGGTGACCCTTTTACTGCTCTTTCTCAGGCAGTGCAGGGCGTTTCTTCTCTGGTAGTTACTCCCTCTTCTATTCCTGTTTCTGCCACACGTGGGCCTCGTGCTAACTTGTCCTCAAAGGAGCCTGAGGAGATCTTTGAGGATCCTGAAGATGAGCCCGGCTTGGGGGGGAGGATTTCTGAATCTGAGGAAGAGGGGAGTGTTCCATCTGAGACAATGGTATGTGCTTTCTTCCTTCCTTTTTCTTCTTTCTTTCTTTAAGTTCACTCTTCTCCTCTTTTTTTTTTTTTTTTTATAAGTTCCCTCTTCCTCTTTATTTGCATGTCTATTTCTCTGTTTGCAGAGATTTTAAGGAGTTAGGCATTGCAGTAGACGTAGGGGTGTCTGCGGCAGCTTCTCCTGCCATGCCCACAACACTTATTCCTGCCACATCTTTTATACCAGTTTCTGCCATATTTACAGCATCCGTTTCTGCAGTTCCTTCTGTTCCTGCCTCTGTTTTCCCCACAGCCCCAATTACTGCTAATTCTGGTAAAATTTTATCTTATTTCTTTACCTCTTCTCCGTGGGCCTTTCTTCCTTTTATTCTTACCAAGATTTCTCATTTCAACCTTTGTGTTCTTTGACAGGTCCACCTCCTACAGTGCCTTCTCAGTTTGAGGTAGGCAGTAGCTCTGCCACCATTCCAGACCCCGCGAGCGAAGCTGTAGCCTTCTTTGCACGTTTTGACCAGTCCGAAGTCAACGACCTTGATCCTGCTTCTTTCTGGGGCTCCGGACCTCCTTACATAGATTTTCATGGCTTCAGAGTCCCCGCGGACTGTGCTCCTCATTTGGTAATGATTCATAACAGTCGTGGGGACTTCATGCAGGGATTCTGACTTGGCCGATCAATTAGAGAGCATTTCTTGAGGATGTTAGGGAGTATGCTGAATGACATTGAGCACAACTTTGTTGATACCGTCTCCACTGAGAGGATCTTGTAGTGAAGGGCTGCAGTAAAGGAGCTTATCAGTGTTGGCTTTGCCGTGGAGTTCGTCTTGGATCACCTTCGAAAGATTGCTCGAGCAGTTTTTATGAGGAGAGTCCAGCCTACTGTTGATGCTATTGACTCACGCCTTGCGGTTTTGAGAAAGGAAGTGGCAGATTTGGAGGGCCACGCGAGCGTCTTCTTTCCGGTGTTGGCAGACTTGGTCGTTTTGGGGATCAATCACTCATTTCTGGACTCTATTGATGATGATGCAGTATCTCCCTTGTTTTGTTGTTTTCTTTTGCCTTGTTACTCTGTTCAGTACATTATGCTTCCTATAGTACCTATTTGGGCTTGTTTGCCACAGTATGAGTTTTGTAATTTAACTTTATGATGCTATACTTATGATGCTATACTTTACTACTTTCTTTTTTTTTTTTTTTACTTTTGCTATGATATATGATAATAAATACTTCATGCTTTTTATTGCATCCTCATGAAATCAAGTTACAAAATTTTTTGATTTGTGACATATTCATTTGAAAGATAAAAAATAGAGCCAAAGGAAACATGACAGCTTTTTTAACAAAACAAAAGGAAGGGATAATCACATTGCTTTTCTTCTTAGGCGTAGTAGCATTTCAACCATTTCCCATTAATGGGATCCATTAAGTCCTTGCCATTCATCTAAGTCAAGCGGTAATATCCACTTGGATGTGCCTCTCTTATCACAAAGGGTCCTTCCCACTTCGGTGCAAACTTCGATGGTCCTGCCAGGCCTCTCCTAACGTAATCTGCCACTTTTAGGACCAGTTGTCCTTCCGCAAATACTCTTTCTTTAGTCATCCTGCCGTAAGCCTCAGTCATTTTTTGCCTATATCTGCGGCTGTGTTCTTGAGCTTTTTCTCTTCTTTCATCAAGTCCTTCCAAGTCTTCGCACCTTTCTACCGCAAAGACTTCTTCATCATTCTCCTTTTCTTGCATCTGCATGACTCTCAGGGATGGGGTCATTTTCTCTACTGGGCTCACTACTTCAGTTCCGTAGACCAAGAAAAAAGGTGAAAAACCTGTGGCTGACTTAGGTGAACTCCTGTAAGCCCAAAGAGCGTCTAGCAAATGCGTTGCCCATCCTCCCGTATATTCTTGGCTCATTTTAATGATGATTTTTATGAGAGTTTTGTTCGTTGCCTTTACTTGCCCATTTCCTTGAGGGTAATATGGCGATGACCAGTGATGCTTGACTTGATAGAACTCTAACATTTTCCTCACCTCACTATTGACAAAAGGTGTGCCGTTGTCACTGATGATCCTGTGGGAAACCCCAAACTTTACAATTATGTTTTCCTTGATAAAGTTTGTCACTGCTCCTCATGTGGCTTTATGAAGTGGTACTGCCTCTGCCCACTTAGTAAAGTATTCTGTAGCTACTAGTATCCATATGTATCCTCGCGGCGGCAGATTCACCGATCCAACCAAGTCAAGCCCCCAAGTATGGAATGGCCATGGTGTGACCATGCTATGCAAATTCTGCAAATGAGTGTGAATCAAATTGGCTTGTTCTTGGCAACTGTGGCACCCTTTCACAAATTCTGTCGTATCCTTTTTCATGGTAGGCCAGTAGTAGCCCATTTGCAGCAGGCATCTGTAAAGCCTTTTCTTTCCTTGGTGTTCCCCACACTCTCCTAAGTGTATCTCTTTTATCATTTCTCTCGCCTCCTCAGGGCCCAAATACCTCAAGGGGTCTCCATCATACCCCTTTTTGAAAAGAATCGTATTATGCAAAAAATAACGCGTTGCTAACCTCCTGAGCTTATATTTTTCGCTGTGCTTTTGCGGCAGGATGACTTCTGTCAAGTACCATATAAATGGGCTTCTCCAGTCTTCACTGACGAATGCAGCGTAACTTTCTTCTCTGTCTGTCGCAAGTTGGCAGTTCCCACATTGGGTTTGGACTTGGTCTGCATCTTTGCTCATGGTTGGCCAATAAAAGCCTGCCCTTTGAAGTTTGCGGTAAAGGCTGACCTCTCCGCAGGATCCGCAAGTCTTCTCATGTACATCTTTCAACTTTCTTTGGGCCTCCTTTTGCCCCCACACATTTGGACAAGACTCTGCCTGGCATCCTGCGGTACAGTTCTCCCTTCACCAGGGTGTAGTCTTTGAGTATTTTTAGTTCCATGGCTTTTTCTTCTCCCGTCAAAACTTCCTTCATGGGTATGCGCCAATCTCCTTCGCAGTGTTCCTCCTGGAACCTTTCTTTCAACATTTCAATTATGGATTCTTCTCTCTTGCTGACCTCTACTCTGGTGCTTTCCCCTTCAAACATTATTTGCGAACCTAATACGACCAACGCATCGGCAAATCGATTCTCGTTCCTTAGGGCATGTTCTATTTCAAAAGTTAAGAACTTTTCTTCCATCTTTTGGGCCATTGCTCTGTACGGGGCCAGACTGGGTTCTTTTAGGGAAAAACTCCCTTTGGTCTGGCAGACTACCAAGTTGGAATCACCCAGTACTCTCAAATGCTTAACTCCCATTTCAAGAGCTGTGGCCAACCCAGTTAAGTAAGCTTCATATTCTGTCGTATTGTTTGAACAGAGGAACTCCAACTTGAATGATAGTGCTACTGCTTTATCTTTTTCATGATACAAAACTACCCCAACCTCTCTAGACTGGGCGGTAGAAGACCTGTCAAATTTCATTACCCACTGTTCTCTAAGTTCCTCCGCTATGCCTACTTCCTTTGGAACTTTGTCGTCCAGCAGAAATTCTTCCTCCCTTGGAAACTGTGCCAATAAATCTGCTATAGCCTGGCTTTTCACTGCTCTGGGCGCCCCCATTCTTAAGTCATACTACGATAGTTGTAATAACCACTGTGATATCCTGTCGGAGAGGATTGGCTACTGTAGTAAAGCTTTGATGGCATGGGACTTAGTCAGCAGCCATACTTCATAGGCCAAGAAATAGTGGCATAATCTCTGTGAAACGTCCACAATAGCCAAACATGCCCTTTCTGCCCTTGGGTAACGAGTTTCTGCATCTTTCAGGGCGCAGTTGATGTAGTATACTGGTTGCTCGATGCCACCTCCATCTTCTTGCGTGATTAAGGCACCAATGGCATATGAATTGGTAGCCATATAAAGTACCAATGGCTTCTTGTGGATTGAGGCTTGCACTGTAGGGAGGTTCATCATGATTTGCTGTAGCCTTTTGAAGGCCGCCTGCTGCGCTTCTCCCTATACAAAACTTTGCCCTTTCTCAATAGCTTGGTAAAGGCCGAAGTGATTGATGCCAATCCAGGGATGAATCTTCGGATATACGAGACTTTCCCTAAGAAACTTTTTAGTTCTCTTACCGTGGTTGGAGGTTTCATAGTTGCAATGGCCGTGACTTTTACTGGGTCTACATTTATTCCCCTGCTGTGAACTAGGAAATCCAGGAATTTCCCTGAAGATACACCAAACGCACATTTGAAGGGATTCATTCTCAACTTAAAGGCTCTGCATCTTTAAAACACTTTTTTCAGCACATGGAAATGTTCTTCTCTCCTCTTTGACTTAACTACTATGTCATCCACATAGTCTTCTAACTCCTGATGCATCATATCGTGAAATATAGCCGTCATTACCCGTTGATAAGTCGCACCTACATTTTTCAACCCGAAGGGCATCACGGTGTAATGGAAGTTTTCTATGGGTGTTCTGAAAGCAGTTTTCTCCGCATCTTTTGGTGCCATCCTGATCTGGTTGTATCCATTGAAACCATCCATAAATGAGAACATGGCACTTCCTGTCGCAGAATCTATCAATAAATCCATATTTGGCAATGGGAATTCATCTTTCGGGCATGCTTTGTTGAGATCCCTGAAATCTACGCAACACCTTATCTGGCCATTCTTCTTCTTTACTGGTACTATGTTGGATAGCCAGTGAAGATGTTAAATAGGCTTAATGAATCCTGCAGCTAGCAACTTCTGCATTTCTTTAACTATCTGCCCTTCTATCTTTGTGTGAAATATCCTGGCAGGCTGAGCTACTGGTCTGGTCTGCGACTCCACATTTAACGTATGTGCCATTGACCCAGGGTCTAGCCCTAGCATTTCACTATAGTCCCGTGCGAACACGTCTCTGAATTCTTTTAACAACAGTACCAACTCATTTTTCTTATTTTTTATCAAGCGTGCACTAATTGAGATGGGTCTTGGCCTTTGTGAAGCAGACCCCAGGTCAACTTCTTCCATTTCCTCTTCTGCCATGACCTGCACCTCCTTTTCGGCTACAACTCCTTCGTATTCCTCATCGTTACTTCCTCCCTCTGAACTTTCTTGGACTCTGTAGCACGTCAAACTCTCGTGCTGCTCTTTCTGGGTGGGGCCTGCTTGGGTTTCAATCACGGGCCCTGTGCGCCTTTATAATTTGTAAACGATTCTGCCATCAGAGCCTCGGACTCTAATGCATTGGGGCATGTCCTCAGATCTTGCGGTAGGAGCCACTTTCCTTTTTCTCTTTCTTGCCAATAACTCCCTTAGATCGGGTTCTGGGTCATTCTGGACATCTTCCCACCTAGGCACGAAAGTACCTAGCGGCCTTGACACTGAACTCTCCCCAGAAGGAGTCCATTGATCATAGAACATAGTTTCTACTAAGTGAGCTTCTGCCTGCTCGAATGGTGAGGGGTTCGCAGCTATGCGTATCATCCTACCGTTCAGTCTTCCTTTCACATATTGGTGATAGGTGGATGAGACCAGTCGGTGTTTGTGCAACCATGGCCTCCCTAGAAGCACGTGGTAGGATACTTCTGTCTTTACCACATGAAACCGTGCTAAAGAGGCTATGGGGCCTACTTTCAAGCACAGTTGAATGTGGCCTGCTGTGTACTCGCCCCTTCCACCGAACCCTGTTACTTCCATTAGGCATCCCTGAATCTTCCTTTCTGAAATTCTTGCTGCTTGCAGAGTGCTTAATGAAATGAGATTCATAGAAGTACCTATATCTACCAAAGCTCTCTTTATAGGGATTTGATTTATGGATGCCACCAAGTATAAGGGTCTCCTGTGGTCCGGGTGTCCCACCTCCATATCTTCCTCACTAAAAGTAATTTCAGTTGACTCCTATAAGAGAACCCTATCATCTGGTATTTCTGCCGATAGACATTCTACTCCTACACCGGAGGCAATGCTCACCAAAGCTTCTGTGGCTACCTTTCTTTCCTTTGCTGAAAGTCCCAGCTGATCAAACAAATTTTTGAACTTGGAACTCTGTTGTAAAGTGGTAATGGCTGCTGCAGGCAAAGCCATGTTTTCTTCTTCATCCTTTCCTAGGTCTGCGCAAATTACCACTGCTGCTACACCCTTCCCTTTGTGGTTTAGCAGTGAGTTTCTTTGGACTTCCTGCTGGGACAGTTCTAAAGTCCATTCTTTTATCCTGCGGTGCACTAGTCTGTGAAGTGCCCAACATTCTGCGGTAGAATGTTGGACATAATTGTGTAAACGACAAAAACGTGAGTCCCTTCGCTCTTCCTCTATGGGCTCCCTAGCAACCTGGTTAGGTTTGAAAATTCTATCTGCTATCCATTTATCTAGCAGTACGTCTAACTCTTTTGAGGTGCATGGTATTGGTCGGGGAGTGTCGTATTCCCTCCCCTCAGTCCTCTTTCTCCATTCGCCAGTGGATATCACCATTGCCTGCGGGGCGTTTCTCTGGTCCGAGCTTGGTTTCACAGACTGGGCCGTCTTTCTTGCCTTCCACAATAGCTCGGCGAATTAAGAGATTTCCAAATTTTCGAGGACTGCCCTGTACTCCTTGATCATATTCATCATACACATCTCCACCAGCGTCCTTTCTTCGCAATGGTTATAGCAGTCGAGTGCTATGTCCCTGAATCTCTTGATGTACTCCATCAAGTCTTCACTATTCCTTTGCTTGGTTGCTTGCAGTGTTGCAAGTGTCAACGTTTCTTTTCCGTGGAAGTACTTGGTACAAAATACATCCACCATATCATCCCATGTTGGGATCGTTCCTGGCTTTAACCCAATGTACCAGGTATAAGCCCGGTCACACAATGATTTAGAAAATTCTCGAAGACATAAGTCCTGGTCTGCGGCATAAAGGCCAAGTGTATCAATGAACTTGCTCACGTGTTCAACAGCACTTCCCTTTCTGCCATCGTATTGTGCGAATGCCTTTGGCTTATACCTCTCAGGGTATGGTTTGCTGAGTACCCTCAGTGGGTAAGGAGGCCTTCTTGCATAAAACCTCTCCTTAGGTGCCCTGGCCCTTTCCTGCTCCAAGAGGGCGACCACCTCAGCCATAGTGATGAAACGTTGTTCTACATTGTGTGGGACACCTCCTGCCGGTGTCTCTTATTTGTTTGTTGCATACTCTGGGTCATGTTGGCTTCCTTTTTCTTTCGTCTTGTCAGCTTTCAGCTAGTGGATTTCTTCCATCATTTGCTGTTGCGAGTGTTGTAGTGACTGCAAGATTTCGATGAAAATGTTGGCATTGTCGGTAGGGATTCTTGGTGGCGGTTGGGGGTTAGCCCCCATTCTGTTGGCACCTTTTGCCTGGTTAGGCTGCGGTTGGTGAGGCGTTGTAGGCCTAGACTCTGCTTGTGAGGGTACAGCACTCATATTCCGTATTGTCTTGGACTTCGGAGACATTTGTTTGCTTGGGCTTTCGTCCCTATCTGTTTCTCAACTCCCCAGCGGAGTCGCCAATTTAATGTAGGGGCCTTTTTTGGGTTTTGGGTTGGGCTGGGCTGCCTCCTGTAGTGATAGGCCCGAGTATTTCTGAGTAGGAGAGTTGAGACTGGCACAACTATAACTCACATTGGGCTGGCTTGTGCACAAACTGAACCTTGTCTGCTAGAAATGTTCTTACGGCAAGCAGAGCTGTTACAAAAGGTTACGGCAGGCAGATATAATAACAATAAAAAAAACAGAGTACAGTGGCTTTTTCTTAACAAAAACGGACCGAGTGATCTCTATTTCTATGGCAATCACAATAATAACAATGGTAATGATAATAACGACCTTTACAAAAAGGAGTAGTTGATTGAGCGGTAATGGAAGTTAATAAAAAATAAACGTCAAGTCAAGTTTGAGTCTATAGTGGCAAAGAATCAAAGAGGAAGAACGCTTCTTCTCAATGATACTAATCTCCTAGGAGAATATCCTGCCGCGGGGATTAATAACTTTAAGGGAATCGGACCTGAGTGATAAGTGCTTGAAGGAATTTCTATTACTTAATTGTTTCCCAGAGAGTGGGATTTTTGAGGGGGAGAGAAGGGAACCGATCTATTGGTGCATGCCCATTACGCTCTTTCTCTCAATTTCCTATTTTTCTCTTATCTTTTCTTCTTTCTTTTCTTTTTCCTTCTGTTTTTCCTTATACTTTTCCGTTTCTCTGTTTTTCGATCCCTTTTACAAGGCATGGCAAGGGTCCTTTTATAGGGCCTGCCGTGATCGAATTTTACCATTTTACCCTTTAACGGCCTTTGTCTGGTTTAGGCGTACTTGCTGACCACCCAGGAGCTCGTCTGTGTACCATTTACCCTCGCCAGACAAAGGCAGGTTTGTGTTGTTCCTTAGTCCGCTGTGGCACTTTCTCCTGCCATGGCGTAAATGCTCTCTCTCTCTCCCTATGGCATGCACCCAACGTTTCCCCCCAACCTTGCCTTTTTTGGGCATTCTGTCATCCCAGCAGGACGTACCTCCCAAAAGGGCTTGGACAGGAAGCGCAAAATAGATCTTTTCCCTTCTCCCCACCACTAAACCACACCCCCCCTTACCTCTTACCTTTGACCCATGGCCCTACCATGTCCCATATTGGCTGGGTACAGGCTAGTAGTGCCTGGGCCTTGCGCGTGCTTTCCTATTATGTACGTTCAAAATCTACCTGCGGTTCATGTGTTTGCTGTGATCCGGAGCTTTGTTTGCATCGTCTGCCATGCTTCTTTGTTCTTTTACGTGAGTTGTTCTGTACATTTCATTGCTTCCCTTTGGGACTGGGCTTCTCTTAATATTGGGTTTTACATTTCTCTTAGCCCATTTCCTTGTTGCACTCATGTCCTGCTTCATTACTTGGTATTTCCTGCCGTGACAATATGCTCCTGCTAGGCCTCTTTTCAAGCCTGCCATTTTCATTCTTTCCCCCAG
Organism: Quercus gilva; assembly: GCA_023621385.1. Taxonomy (NCBI): domain Eukaryota; kingdom Viridiplantae; phylum Streptophyta; class Magnoliopsida; order Fagales; family Fagaceae; genus Quercus; species Quercus gilva. The sequence goes on from CM042477.1 coordinate 60,623,035, forward strand.
TGACTTAACATGGCCACTGGTATTCTTACTCATGGGCTCCAGTGTCCCTTTCTTTTTCCCTTGGGCCTACGGCCCATTTACTTCCTTTGGGCTTCTTTAGCCCATTTACTAACTCTGCATTCCCATGGGCTTTTACTAACTTGATTGGGCTTCCCCGTCCCAATCTCCTCATTTTCATCCTTAGGGTTCATGGGCTTGTCATCAACCCCTACTTTCTTTGTTTACATTGTTTTGGGCCTGCCGCGGCCCATTCTCACTTTTTCATACCATATACTGCCCATGGGTGCCATTTCTCTCTTTCCGGGCCCTTTGAGCCCATTTGCTTCCTTGAGACTCATTTATTCATGCTATGAGCCTGTGATCTATTACTCCTGCCGTTGGCTTAATAGTTTTATTCTACGCCTGCCACTCCTATTGCCTGTTTTGCTGAGTTGGGCCTATTTTACAAAAATGACCCTCAACACATGGAAAATGCCTATGAGCTTTACACCCAAATGAAAGAAAAGGGTATCCAGCCTAGTGTCTTCAATGTGAATTCCTTGGTACTTGGGTTCTTGAAATCTTGGTCACTGGAAAATGCATTCAAGCTGTTTGATGAGGCAGTCGAATGTGGAATTATGAATGTTTTTACATATAATAATCTTTTGTCATGGCTCTTTGAAAAAGGTAAGGTAAATGAGGCTCGAGGTTTGTGGGAAAAAATGATTAGCAAGGGTGTGGAACCTAATATAGTGTCTTACAACAACATGATACTTGGCCACTGCAGAAAGGGGGATATGGATGTTGCAAATAGTTTATTTTTGGAGATGATAGAAAGGGGCTTAAAACCTAATGTGATAACGTATTCTGTTTGAATGGATGGATATTTTAAGAAAGGTGACACTGAATGTGGCTTTGATGTGTTTGACCAAATGGTGGGTGTAAATATTGTTCCCACAGACTTCACATTTAACACTGTTATCAATGGTTTGTGCAAAGTTGGCCGCACATCTGAGGCAAAGGAGATGTTGAAGAACTTTGTTGAGAGGGTTTCATTCCCATCTGTTTGACTTACAATAGCATTATAGATAGATTCGTCAAGGAGGGTGCCATCAATTCTGCATTGTCTATTTATAGAGGGATGTGTGAAAGTGGAATTTCACCCAATGTGGTCACTTACACCAGCTTGATTAATGGGTTTTGCAAAAGCAATAATATTGATCTTGCTCTGAAAATGCTGAATGAGATGAAAAGCAAGGGTCTTGAATTGGATGTCATGGCATATTACGCTCTAATTGATGGGTTTTGCAAAAGGCAAGACATGAAAAGTGCACGTGAACTTTTTTCTGAACTTCGTGAAGTCGGGTTGGCTCCAAATACCATTGTGTACAATAGCATGATTAGTGGCTTTAGGAATCTAGATAACATGGAAGTAACCCTTGACTTGCACAAGAAAATGATAAATGAGGGAATTCTATGTGATTTGCAAACGTACACTACATTGATCGATGGATTGTTAAAAGATGGGAAATTACCACTTGCATCAGATCTTTACTCGGAGATGCTTTCCAAGGGTATTGTGCCAGACATCATTACATATACTGTTCTAATAAATGGCCTATGTAACAAAGGACAACTAGAAAATGCACGCAAGATTTTGGAAGACATGGATGGGAAGAGCATGACTCCTAGTGTTTTTATTTATAATACCTTGATTGTTGGACACTTCAAGGATGGGAATCTGCAAGAAGCTTTTGGACTAAATGATGAGATGCTTGACAAAGGTCTTGTACTTGATGAGATTACTTATGATATTCTTGTAAATGGGAAAGCAAAGGCAGTAAATACTTTTGCTGGAGTCTCATGAGTGTAAATAACTAATTGGAACCTCAACTGGAATTGTTAGGGCAACTCAGGAATCTTCAATTTTATTTTTCACAGAAAGGAGCCCACTCTTTTGGTCTTGGAAGCTCAACATGTGCCTTGGGTGCTTCTTTAGCTCCTGCATTTGGAGGCTCTTCTTCATCTTCTTCTGGTAAGAGTTCAAGTTTGAGATTTTTGTTTTCCTTTTCTTATTTGCATTACTTGTAATTATGCCCTATTCTATGATCCCTATTTTACGGGGAGCCAGTTTTTACCAGCAAGCTTCACTAATTCCATATATAAGTGGTCTCAAGCATGGGGCTTTACAAATATTTCTTACCTATCAAAAGATGTCCTTTTTTTTTGTTGGTGCTGAAATGATCCATCAGTTTAGATGGGCAAAGATCTTTTGGACATGAATATAATTGGATTTCATTTCTACTTTAGTTTTCTATTCCAAAATGCATATCCATTGGCTTCCTTCTTGAAAGATGAAAAAGACTTCTGCATTTAACTGGATATCTGCAATAGAGTAATGTATTATTTTATTTAAATAAAAGTTTAGCTGAAGCTTGATTTGCATTAAAATGTAACTAACTTCTTTGCAGCACTAAATATTATTCATCATGAGAAGTGTAATTAAATTAAAAATCAGTCATCTATCTTATGCTCTGTAGAAACTACAAACTCATTGACTAGCCTGCTATGCTCTGACCTTGCTCTCTCTAAATTTATAAATTCATTTGGGTTTAACTTGTTGTCTTCTTGATGCAGTACAGAATTCTCGAAGAATTTCAGAAAAACAGAAGAACAGAAAAATAAAAATAAACCTAGGAATCAACATATAGACTTGCTTGGAATTAACACCAAGCAAGAGAAAACAGAACCTAGGAATTAGCACCAAACAACCAAAGGAGAAATGCCAACAATAAATTTTAGTATTTTACTACTCAAGCAAATTGTAAACAATTCTATAGTACTGAGCCTTAGGTTCTTCAAATAGAGTTTCAACCTTATTACCTTAATAAGGAAAGGAACATTTCTAACAAATGATATTAAATCTACTAACCTAGTAAGAAAACGAATTAAATCCTTAAGGAAAAAAAAAAAAAAAAATTTTGCTAGGTAAATAGGGGGTAGGGGGGCTGGTGGGACTCAAACCTTTGCGGCCAGCCTACACAAGAGGTACTGAAACCACTGGGGCATCCCTCGAAATTAATTGACTAAGCCTTAGGCACAAGTGGTAGTAGGCTCATCAATAAATTCACTGATTAGGCTGTCTTCTTGCGTCGTTAAGTATGTGTGATTGAAGGCCATTATCTTGTGTTCATACCACCTTCCCCTTTCTGGCTTCAAATATCATAAAGAGTTTTACCTAATTTTTGAGAAAAAAATGGGGTTTTCTTCTATATTATTCATTGCTTGATAGTGAATGGATATGACACAAAATTGGCAGTCTACTGGTTTGTTTACCTTTCAAATTTCTGGATGAATGTGCAATATGCTCCTGTATGAAATGCTTGTGTACATTCTTTTGTTTATTCTATGAAACAAGGTTCTAAACCTTGAACAACCTTTTAGTAAAATCATTTGTAATTAGGGCTATTATTTCAATCATCAAATATATTTTACGCTCTTCAATTATCAATCAGTCCGAAGTGTTGCTGTTTATCCTCTTCCATGTTCTAACTTTCTAGATATGCTTGAGCATTGTAATTTGAATAGTCTGCTTATTTTGTTTGTTCTGCTCCCTGAGCACACCCCTGGTGTACACAGGTACTTCCTTTTTTGATCAATAAAATTTTCGTTACTTACCAAAATTATCAATGAATGTGAGTTTAAGAATGCATGTTTGATTGTGTTTTTAGAGCACATAGACTGTAAATGTATGTAATTAATACTGGTTGTTTCTACTTATAAAAAAATACTGGTTATTTCTTTTCTTTTGGAGCCTATAGGGCATGCGCATTCATTAACTGTTCAAGGTTGCCTTGTTCTGTGTATCACTATGTGTATGAGTATGTATGGTATCACACGCATTTGTGTGAGTTTTGATTTTTTCATTATGACAGTGATCTTCGCTTCACAAATTCAATTCATTTATGCATGTAACTGAAGGTTGTTAATGACCTCCTCACTTCACTACATCTATCTGATAATCTTTTCAGTATGTTTTATCTTCTGCTAATAGAGTTATTCATGCTTGAAATGTCCTCGTTATGAGTTTTTTTTTTTTTATGGTGGTTGTAGTGTATTGCCTCTAATAAGTTCACAACCGGTTTTAACCTTAAAAAGGAAAAATAACTTTAATGGTAGCTTGATAAGCAACTGCTAACTGATTCCGACATTTTAGCCCAATACTCAAGTTTTTATGTTGGAAGCTTGCATTGGTTGAATTCAATGGGTTCTGTTTAGACATCATGTATTCATTAGCAGTGGTTATGCAAGAAGTGACGACAAAATGGACATTCAGTGTGATCAATTGTGTTCACTCTAATCTTTATGACTCTCTTGTGGTCTGGGACCTTTTGTTTCCCCCTTTTTTTGGCTTGAAACTTTGTTGAGTCTAAACCGATAATTGAGAAAGGCGTTGTCTTTTTTTTTTTTTTTTCTACATTAGTCATTGAATGAATTGGTGGGTGATTTTGGCACAAGAAACTGATAACTTTTACATTTTTTTAATCAAAATTTTAGTAGAAAATGCATGTTCATTGTTATATGACATGGCTGTCTTCTTTCCTTCTCCTTTTCCTTTTCTGTGTACGTGGAGCTTCAGCGATTAAATACAGATTCAGTGATTCACTTATTCCCCCCCCCCCCCCCCCCCTTCCGAGTCATAATATACATTTTTTATTAAAATGTTTTTTCATGTGGTTGAAAATTTTTATTATCTTTGTAGGATCTCTTCTACATGGGAAACAGTGCTTTCCACCAAAAGTGACTGGTTGCAGGTTTGAATATGGGAATCAGGCTCTCCAAAACAAAGTTGGGGTAAGATTTTCTAGCAATCACCTCTCTCAAATCCATCAAAGGTGTGTGTTTAGTGCGCTGATTACGACCTTTCTTTTATGTGAGAGAAGTGTGCCTTTTGGTTCATCTGCCTTCTTTGACTCATAAGCCAGCCTGGTGATGCTAGTACCCAGACTTTGGGCACTACAGCTGCTTCAATGTTGCCAATTCAAAGACATCAATTTTTTGTTCCAAAATGACTTCAACATTAGTTAGCCCTAGTGCAACATTTGGTCTGTCTGCTGCATCAACCTTAGAATCTGGGACAGCTTCTCAGGCTTCAAATAGCTAGCTTTTCATTTTGGGCTTCAAGTGCCCCAGCATACTGTGCTTTGAGTCCAGTTGGGATAGCTTTACAGACTGCCAGCAGCTCTTCATCTTTCCTTTGGTGCTCCTGCTACCCCAGCTTTTGGTGTTGGCTCCACTCCTGATTTGTGTCAATCTACTTGTGTCATTTGGGACCAACCTTTTTGGAACTTTGTCTTTTTTGTCTATTTCTGGAACCCAGATGTCCTCACTTAGTGAGTATTTTCATAACTCTGTAATTTTGCAACATGTAATGTGAAGGATTTTATTTTATTCTATTATTTTTTTAAAGCATTGCAAATATGAGTGTTAGAAGCTATTGTAGTTTCTACTCTGGCCTTCTGTTTTGCTGATTATCTGACAAACTAGAGTAGGGATCCAGACTATGACTGCAGCATCTGGGGGCACTGTTTTGGATCGTGAGTTTTTGTTGGACAATATGGAGGAAGTAGAATAGCAGCTTACACCGCAACACTCACAGTAAATAACTTTGTTTGTGCACAACCTGGAAACTTTGTCTATATATCAGCTATGCCTGTCTACTTGAAGAAATTCCCAGAACAGTTAAGATGGGAGGACTAACAGTTGGGGGGATAAAGTTGTATATATAAATGCTTGAAGTTGCCCATACCAGAAATAGCTTCACACGACATTCTCACCCCCCCAAAAAAAAAAAAAATTGCTATAAATTTTTGACATTAACTTTTAGTTGTGTGGCTTTGAACAGAAAATGGAATTGATTCTTTCAGCCATGTTTGTGATTAGTTTGACTTTCGGGTGGCAGTTGCTTGTCCAATCTGCTTGTGGGATTTTGTTTGATGCATCAACCTACTGCTTCACTCTGGGACTATATCTCATCAGGAAACTACTCTTTGACAACATCACTTACCACACCATGTCATATATATTCGGAATGTCACCATGCCTTGCATCAAGATCCAATTCCCATCTCCTTATAACAAATTGAGCTCGCCTGCATTTGGTTCGGTCCCTTACATCTATGCTCATGCTTTGGCTCCTGGAGCACCTCATGCACCTACTACTGCACCCTTAGCTGGGCAGATGAATTCTACCCTCAGAGAGACTGCTTCATTAGGACAGATCTCTACCCCATCCTTCGGTTAATTGAGCACATTTAATGTGCTCAATTGAATATATAGATTATCTGATTAATGTACAGATCTTGCTCACAAGCACAACATTACTGCATTATCCGAGCAATGTTGGCTGTTTTGGCCAGACAAATGTTAGTCCTGAAACTCAAAGAAGCTCTATTTTTAGATGTTACATGTCTTGCAATGCTGTTTTTTACTTTTTATTTACATAATGCTAATCCTCATCTGCTCTTTAGATATCCTGTCCGTCAGTTTTAGTCTTTGCGTTTTTGGTTTTAGTATCTGACTGAAGGTTTATTATATGTCCATTTATCTTTGCAGCCTTGTTTTTGTACTCTTCTTCTGCCTGCAAGCAATGTTGCGCGTGCACCGCAGGAAACTTGAACTCCATTCATTTTTATTCTTACTTTTTTGTTGTTTTTATTGTCCTCTAGGAGCTATTTACTGTGGCTTTTATTTCATGTTTTTTTTTTATTATAAAATTTTGGCAGTTTCAAACATCATTCGAGGCGTGGGAATTGTTCTTGCTCAGGCTGCCCCATCAATCAACTACATAATTGATTACCATCTTTCAAGGAAAACTTTTTTTTTTTTAAGTGATGTTGATTTAGGAAGAGGATAAGAATTTGGTTCACCTGTGCTCTTGTCAATACATCCTTGGACAAGTTTATAATCAATTGCATTTGTTTGAACGATTAACTTTAGCAAATTAATTTTACAGCTTGTAATGATGATTATCAGCATGCTTAATTTATAAGTTAATCCAAATACACAATAAATTCTCCCAAACAAGCATTAATCATCAAGTACACTTCAGAAAACAGAATAAATTAAGCATGCATGAATATGAAAGCGACCCATTTTTTCTTGCCCATTGGCCATTGTATGATTCTTATATTCATGCATGCTTAATTTATTCTGTTTTTTGAAGTGTACTTGATGATTAGTGCTTGTTTGGGAGAACTTATTTTCATTGGCTTTGTGGATTAACTTTTTGTTGAAAACTTGTTTAATTATAACTTGGAAAAAAATAAGGCTTTAAAAAGTTATACATAAGTAAATAAGTTAATGAACTAACAAATTAGTAGTTTACTTTGCATTTCCTTGGTGCTTTCCTTATTATCTGGATTCCTGCCACCCTTCCCTCATTTCAATCATCTTCCAAAATAGTTTGCACCAAACAAACCTCTAACCTAGCTTTCGCTAAATCTACAATGATAAATGACTACTCAATAGCGGGTTCAAGTTAGATCAATTTGTGATTTTTTTAATCCAATAAGAGACTTAGGTTTAAGTTCTGCTTATATAATAAACCAATTGGTATTGACTTAATGATAAAGAACAATCATTATGGAGTGGATACCATAAATTCAAATCTTATTGTATCTATAAATAATAATAATAATAATAATAATAATAATAACTACACAAAGCATCAAACCAAGGCTTCATTATCTAGCTTGCTCAAATAGGATAGTATTATAATGGTTAAGTATTAAAAAATTGTTAGTATATTCTTTTAGTCCTTTTAAATAGTGGTAGTTTATTAATAACTAATTTGAATGGTATTTAGCTAAAGACCTTGCAGCTGAATTGATACTTCTTCATGCACAAAATACTTAGAAGTCTAGGGAGAAAAGGGTTAGAATTGCAAAATTAGCAACATGTTGTAATTATCTTTAAAAAAAAAAATTGAATAGTATTTATTGTTTATAGCACAATTATTATTCTTTGTAATGAAATAGCCATTACATTCAAAGCAAACAACACAAATATGTTAGAAGTAGCATTATTTCTAAAAAAGTGGGGACTATCTTCCACCCAAATTTGATAGCAATGATGGAAAACTGCATGATTTGCCAAAACAAGTCTAGATTTGTTGCTATGATGACTATTGCACCTAAACTAACTAATGCCAGACCTAAAAGCACTCAGTTGCTCATAAACCCAACACAATCCCTGCATTGGTCTATTATTCCTGAAACATTATCTGATTTGATATTTTGTCTTTTTGTCCTTTTGTCTTCTACTATTTTGTGTTGTGTAAAAAGAAAGAAGGGTTATTTTGTTCTTAATTAACAGTCTTCACTTTGAATGTTTTTAAGGTAGATTTTTATTGCTAGATGACAAAAGATATTTTAACTCCCATTTTGGTAACCAGTTTTTTTATGGGTATGAAATATTTTTTGTATTTTTATATGCCATGTTAAAATCTTATAAATATAAAATAAGTTCAAGTTGTACACTTCATGAAAATTACACACTTTTTTAATAATAGATTTCATAAAATCTAATGGTGAAAAAGTCATTACTAATATGTATTATCGTGCCATTAAATTCTAAAAATTGATGAGCTACCTCATGTTACTTTATTAATCATTTTCCAAAAATCTCACACCTTTCTCTAATCCCGAAGATCATCAGCTTCTCTTTCTACAGTCACCTCCTCCGACGGGGTTTATGATGAGGTTTACAAACAATTTTAGCTGGGAGAAGATGCCTGCATTTGTGCAGAGTTTCAGTTTGGGGTGGAGGATCCAAAAGCCAATGATTTTGTTTTGTTTTTTGTTTTTTGTTTTTTTTTTCGAAAAAGCAACTTTATAGAAAAATGCTTTGCATGCCAACAAAAAAAGAGGAAAGAAAAATGTTTGGAATTCCAGTTCCCGAGACAAGAAAATGGATTATATTATACATACAATACAACTGTACAAGCATTTCTAAAACAGGCATACATCTCATCAAAAAAGAAAAACACGCATTCGCAACTCTTTTTATCTTGTCTCATTTCAACTAGTGCAGATACTTCCGCTTAACTTTTACTTTTTTTTTTTTTTTTTTTTTTTTGAGAAGAATTGTTTCCTCTTATTTGTAAAGCATAAAAGGTGAAAATGACAACTAGGTTTTTAAATAAATCAAATCCCAATAAATAAATAAAATTTAGTAACAAATCTGATCAACTCTTGGAAAAGCATAGAATTTTGGTTGCTTCACTAGAAAGAAAAAGACTGGAAAGGAAATATATATATATATATATATATATTTAAATGTCACAATTTGTGAATCAACCTTGGAGCTAACCTTAGTGCAGATTTATTCACCCTGGATCTTCGTAATTGCAGATTGGAAGCTAAGGCTGGTCCCCTTTCAATTCCTTGGAATATCCTCTTCTTTTTTTTTCTTTTGATTTTTGGTTGTTGTTGTTGTTGGTATATGGACCTTATGGCAGCACCGCAACAGAGTACAGGATATTCCAAGTGACTCATCGCTTGGGAACCCTGGTGCTGCTACAGGAGAGGGTGTGCTCTGTTCTGACTCGGGAATCTAGGAATCACCACCAGCTTCTTAGCTGAGCCGTAGAGATAGACAAATAATGTGTTTAAATCTAAGGATTAATGCTCTGGAAGTAGAATTGGATGCTAAAGTAGTTGTTGAGTTAATAAATAGTACCGGTATGTCGAATGCTACTAATTCCTCCCTTGTGGCTGATTGCTTTCCCAAGTTCCTTTAAGTTAAGGCGGTTCATTGCTACAGGAAAGCTAACTTCACTGCAGATGCTCTTTGCTAGATTAGGATCTCTACTATACTCGGATGTGTCCTGACTCTGGTGTAGTTGCTGGTTCTAACTTCTAAGTTTGTTTTGAATGAAGTTCCCTTTTTACCAAAATAATAATAATACTAATAATAATTTTCAGTTGCAGCCAAGAATGCAACCATGAATAAGAAAGCAGTCTCTCAAAAAAAAAAAAAAAAAAACAAGAAGAAGAATAAGAAAGCAAAACTTTCTCTGGAGATCTTTTCCTTATAAAAACATTTTGTTTGAAAAATATTTTTTGACATCATTTTAAGGATGAGCTCGAAATTTCAGAAAAATGATTATCGTATTAATGAAATAAGGAACATGGTTAATTATGGGTACCTTTGCAATCGTACAAAGAATTAAGCAACCGGCATATACTATGAAAACTAAAATCTATTTAACTTGACAAGCTATTGATTCATAACCACCATGTATTATAAATAAAGCTGTTTGACCAGAAATATGATGCATATTTTTATCATCTTTGAAAAGCAAAAATGAACCGCTGACATTAACAGAAATGTAAACTCCTACATTATAGTCGGGGCAGAAGGAGGTGGGATTCAAACTACATACACAAAGCACCACAAAAGATGCTATTATCGCTAGGCTTTTATTAACTCCTACATTGTACTAAAATCTGCTACAAGGAGGTTCTCTCTTGAGCATTATCTTAATCCAGACGGGGAAGATATGTATAGTGTATACATTTCACCATTTCAGGCCCCATAACATGTGTAAACTATTTTGGAGGTCGTCCATGTCAAACACATGACAAAAAGAAGAAAGCATATAATACTAAAATGAAATTTTTTCTATAGAATTTACAGAATAAGCAAAAGAAATTATCCAAGTAACAATGGCAAGACAAATTCACTCAAAAATTCGAAGAGAAAGGTAAGAAAAAATAATAATAATAATAATAAAAGACAACAATGTACTGTTCATCTATCTAACCGAGCGTTTACTTCGGCAGAAACCTGCCTTGCTACCCCCTTGAACATCTTTCACAACATTAAAGTTACTTGCCCTGATAATGCAAGTGCGAGAAACATGGCCTACTTTGATCAGTTGACAATTGTATTACACAGGCTGGGAAGAGAATTTATGTGTATGTGATGCAATGATTATTCATGCATTTCTTGCAATTCCAAGTCAGTTCTCCATGAACAAATATGGTAGGTCCTGTTGACCCTTGAGACGTCTGAGTCTATGCCCAAAAAAAAAAAAAAAAAAAAATTATTAATTAAAAAAAAATAAAATCTGCTTTCCAAAGTAAAACCCACATTATCCACACTTCTCCTTCATTGTATATGTCACAGAAAAAATCCAGGCTGTTGATGTTTCCAAAATGGCCACCAACTGATCAGAAAGAAGGCCATATAAAGTTTCTCCCACCAAGTTACTTTAAACACAGGAAAATTATAATCACCTTTAATCGCGGGCCGGCATGTTATTTCTTCCCGATTGGCATAAAGGAGAAGACATTGAAGTTAGAAAAGCTGTGGAGAAGGATTTCACGGGGAAAATCCTTCTTCAATTCTTGGGGAGGGTGACGGGTCTGAAGCATCAGCAAGAGCCTCAAGCATGTGTATGACCTCAGTTGTGTCATCCAAATAGTACTTGGCTTTACTTGGCTTCTGTCCAACAGTGCAGGCAAAAACGGATGAATTTGAGGATAAAACACCACTTGTCGTTGCATCTCCAATGATTTCAAACATGTCCTCGTCAGATCGGTCATCACCGATACACAGTACAAAATCAGCCTGCTTGCCACCCTCTGCCATTGCTGCAAAGATCTTTTCCGCAACCAGGCCTTTACTCACTCCCTAAAAGCCAAAGTATATGTTAGATTCCAATATCATGTTTACTAAGCAATAGAAGTTCCAATATTTGAATGGAAGGGAGTATAATCAAGGCACAAAAAGTGGCACAGGTAGTCTCTGGTGAACTTATTATGAAAGAACATAGGTCTATAATAATAAATCATGGACAATTAGAAATGCAATTAATTGTATTAATTAGGAACGTTTTGAGATAAAAACTTATTTATGTCTCTTTCTATTTTACAAAATAGTTTGCTTCTAAGAACCCTGAATCAAGGGAGGTTGACATTAAAGATCCAGGCGGATATTAATTGCATCCTCATAGCATGGTATAAATGATCCAGGGAAGCATATTTTTCTTACTGATGTGTAACCAAAAAAATACTACATTATTAAACTTATATTTGCATAGTGAAGACTAACAATTTGCTCACTGATGGGATTTTTTCTTTTGCTAGGTAATTCACTCACTCACCCCAAGGGGAATATGGATATTGACAAGAAGATAACTGTGCCACCGGTGCTTTACTTTTGTGCTCTCTCTCTCTCTGGAATACTTATAAAAAGACAGAACACAAAAAATCCTCTTTACAAATAAAAAAAATTGTTAAACTGCTCCAACGAGTGGGAGAGGGGGATATCAATGCCAGGAGCTACAAGGCTCTTAGCCTATGCAATGTATTGATCATGTAGAAGGAACTACAATATTTAATCTTCTGCATAAAGTGTTACTTTTACATAAACCCTTAGTTGAGTCAAATTAGAACACTTAAATCTGCATTAAGGTTGATACCACTTCAATAATACTTGTGTCACATTATTGAATAGGCAATGAATCTAATTGTTTCTTGCTTTTTTTCATCATTACGTTTGCATAACATAATAAGTGTAAAAGAGTATCAGATGGAGAATTGATGGCTATAGTCCATGACCGAATCTGCCATGTGAGTGGAACAACATTTTTTGTTTGGGTCCTTCCCGCTTTTGTTTTTTAATTTAATTTTTGCCTAACGGGATGAACATGGTTTAAAGTGTATTCTACTAGCAGTCATAAAAGAGGGATAGATGTGGGCTTTAAGGCAGGAACCTAGCAAAACTTAGTATACAAAAATTTCTAACATTTTAGTCATTTGATGGAATAAAAAGTCAATATTAAAGTTAAGATATCTACCTGTGGCTTCACTTCAACAATGGATTGACCTCTTTTGACAGCAACTGGTTCATTCGCTAAAACACTTTCTAGATGGTCCAACATCTCCTTAGCCTGAGTAGATCCAAAACCAGGGTCCGCATCCCGATGGTGCCAAACCAAAGCACTCTCCTTGGTTTCAATGTAAGAACCATCAGTGGATTCGGTATATAATTTCATAACAGGCTCAGCCATCTGTACCCACCCAAAGTCATTACTCTGCCCAATGTTCTTCCAAGGCTCTTCAGCACGCCACCTAACAAATCATACAATTAGGCACATAGGTAACAGCAAACAAGTGTTGACATAACGGAGAAATTAAAAAAATAGAATACCTCATGAAGTAACCATGTTCAGCAGCAATTCCAAGTTTCTTGCAAGGAGAAAACCACTTTCCCAAAGAATCTTTTCCTCTTCCACTAACAACAAACACTGTGTTTTTATCATCACTGCAAAGCATGTTGATAATTGATATAACCTCTTCACTTGGGGACTTGTTGATGGAAGTTTGGGGCATTACTGTGCCATCATAATCCAAGAGAATGGCCCTACGTTTGGACTTTATATATGCAGATTCGATGGCATCAATAGACAACTTTCTGAAATTAGGATCCAGTGCCACAACCCTGAAACCAAAGCTCAAACCAATTCCCCAACAACGTCTTCTGAAATGGTCCTTGCAAGTCCTTTCCATATCTTGGAAAAAGCTCCTTGACCAATATGCCACATCGTGCGTGCTAACATACCTATAATGCTTCTCATGGCGCAATTGCTTCTCGGAATCATTCATTGAAATTGCCTCATTCATTGCCTCAGCAGTTGCTTCGACATTCCATGGGTTGACCCGAATTGCACCACTCAATGAAGGCGAACACCCAATGAACTCTGATACTACTAGCATGCTCTTTTTAGGACCACTCAATTCTGAACTTGACTCTGACCCAGAATCGCCCTGCCTGGACACAATGTACTCATAAGGTGTGAGATTCATCCCATCCCTCACAGCTGTGACCACAACACACTCAGCAATGGTGTAGTATGCCGTTCGTTCACTAAGAGAAATTGGTCTATCAATGAAGACAATCGGTTCATAACCTGGTCGCCCAAAAGTTTTGTTAATTCTCTCGCAGCTTGAACTTATTTCAGCCTGAATTTCCTCAAGATCCTTCCCTCGTCCCCTAGCAGGGTTTGCAATTTGTACCAGAACTGCCCTTCCCTGCCACTTTGGATGCTGCTTCAACAACTGTTCCATTGCCAACAATTTCAAATTGACGCCTTTAAAGATATCCATATCATCAACCCCAAGTAACACAGTTTTTCCTTCAAACTGTTGTCTGAGCTCCCCCACTCTCCACTCCTTATCTGCGAGTCTCAAAACAGATTCAATCTGGCCCATGTGAATCCCAACTGGCATGATCTTTATCCCCACCGTCCTTCCAAAATATTCCAATCCAATATAACCCCTTTTTGATTGATACTCCAAACCCAACATTCGACTACAACAAGACAGGAAATGTCGAGCATAATCAAAAGTGTGGAAACCAATTAGATCAGAATTCAAAAGCGCCTTAAGGATCTCTTCCCTCACAGGCAATGTCCTATATATCTCTGACGAAGGAAACGGACTGTGAAGAAAAAATCCCATTCTCAGTCTGTTAAACCTTCTCCTCAAGAAAGTAGGCAGCACCATCAAATGGTAGTCATGAATCCAAACATAATCATCTTCAGGGTTTAAAATCTCAATCACCCTTTGCGAGAAAATCTTATTTGCAGCCACATAGGCCTCCCACAAAGACCGATCAAACCGCCCACCGTGGTTTGCCGAGAAGGGAAGCATGTAATGAAAGAGTGGCCACAAATGCTGCTTACAGAACCCATGATAAAACTTATTCAAAATGTCGTTCGGCAAAAAAGCCGGGACACACTTAAACCTATCCAACAAAAGCTGCGACACATCATCCTGTTCGGTCAAATCAACTTCGACCCTCAAAGACCCTACATACAAAACCTCCATTTCTTCAGGCAAACCATCCTTCAGCTGCAATAACAATGAGTCCTCATCCCAACTAAAACTCCACCCCTTATTATCCGGCCTACGCTTAGCTTTCACAGGAAGCTGATTAGCAACAATAATGACACGGTCTTGAATGATCGAAGACGGAACATCTGACGACACACTGTTGGCCTGATCATCATCAAGCTCAGAAATAACCCCCGGAACGGTCATTACACGTGGAAGCCGCTTCTTTTCGCGACTCATTACCGGAAAGTTCCCCGAAGCTAGATCTAAAAGATTGGTATACGATCTGGACATCATCTTTAACCACTTTTTATAGATAGTATATAACCCCCCAATCCAAAAAAAACAACACTTCACAAGATCTCAAATTTCTAAACCGAACCCACAATTGCTTTTGTCCCAAAATCACTATAACTGACCACGATCTGAAATGGGTATCAACGAAAAATACATCATTACAATTAGTTTCACAAAAAAACGAATATTTTTCAACCAAAAAAAAAAAAACCCAGTTCCTAAAAATCAAAGCTTTAACACACGTACGTAACTATCTGACATCCAAAAATAGCAAAAGATCTAAGAACACAACAGTCCTATATAATAACAATCTGAATGGCGAAAATTCAAACCCAAAACAGAAGCAGACAAAACTAGCCCTAATTAATTAATTTGCAAACTATACCATCAAAAAACAAAGAAAGAAAAAAAACTTAAGAATACTTACCAAAGCTTATTGAAACAAGAGAATTTCAATCTTGAGGCAAAGTTGGATCCGAAAACCATAGAAAAGAAAGCAAATTTAACTTTTTTGAGCCGCAAGAATTCTAGGGTTTCTTACTTTCTTTTGGTTTTTTCTGTCCCCTCTCTCTCTGTTCCAATAGTCACATTCCAATCTCTCTCGCTCTCTCTCTTTCTTTCTTTCTTTCTATCTATCTCATATATACAAAAAATACAGCCAGTTTCTTAAGGAGGAAAAGGAAATAGTAATTAAAAAAAAGAAAATTTATATTTATAAATTTTTTTAATTTTAAAGAGAAAAGAAAAAAAGCAAGAGGATAAGGTCGGCCAGTAGATTACCCAGTAATGCCAACTGGCATTGATGAGTCTATCTCTCACGCGCTCTTTACTCAGGCAAATGATGACGTGTCGATTCCTCATGCCGCCACGTTTTCAGGTTTCACGGAAACTGGGTCCACTCTCCGTGTGTACTCTCCCCCAACACTGACCCCACACGGCCATCGTATATCCAAAACTTTTTTAGCTTCGGATAATCACGTGCGGTACGTACCACATTTACTTCTCCACGCCTTCCAATAGGAAGTTGCCACGTGTCATGTTAATCGGTTCTTCATTTTTTTGGCACGAGGGGGAAATGAAATAAATGTAGAGTACGTGAGAAAATAATAATAATAATAATAATAATAATAATAATATTAAAGGGTATGTGTGGGGGGTTTTTGGGGTGTGTGGCCCAAGTTGTCATGATCTGCCACGTGGCAGTACTTGATAGGAAAGTTTAGGATAAGGGTTCTTCTTTCTGGGTTGATGACGTCATCGTCCGCGTCACATTGAAGAACCACGTGTTTTTTTTTAAGGACTTTGTGTCTTCGTTGTACGATTAATACTATTTACCCAACACCCTTCTTTCGGCCAACAAATCCCATTATTAGTGATGTGATTTCTTTACTTTGGACAAGAGAAGTGACAGATAAACAATAGTTTGAATTTGACAAGAATGAGACGACGTAAAATTTAAATTTTACATTATTTAATAACAGATTATTATATCTAATTTTTATTTAAAATTTAATATATTCTACTACAAATAATAATATCTTAATAAATTTATAGTTAAATTAAATTTTTAAATAGATATTAAAATTGATTGATATTTTATATCATTTAATAACAAATTATCACATCAAATTTTTATTTAAAATTCAATATATCCTACTACACATAATAACATATCAATAAACTTACAGTTAAATCAAATTTTTAAATAAATATTAAAATTGATTGTGTGGGTGTGAAAACTCAGCACTACGTATTGGGTCTGGGGCCCAATTTGAATATCACTGTTTGTCCGAAGAGGTAAAAGGGATCATGCTAAGTCTGTTCGGTGGAAATGCACTTGAAAAGGAATGATGGGATACGTCTGAAGACAATTCTGTTGGTCCGAAGAGTTCCCCCTCATCAGATCATTAGAGAACTTAATCAACCAAGTATACTGAAGACCTGAGCAACCTTCCTAGCTGATTCCATGGTAAATAGTAAACTCTGGGCATGCCTAGGGATGAGAAGAGCATAAAATATCTTAAAGGATAAGCTGCTACCACCGCATTTAATGCATTGCAGCAACTTTCCTAGCCGCATTTATGTGGAGAAGACACCTGAATAGTTCAACCTCAGCTACTACCACTCACAGTAGACTAAAACAAACGCCTGATGTGATATGTACTCAAGTGAATGCTTGGATGAAGAACAAGTGTACGGTGAAGATGAGGAAGGAGGAGGATATATAAAGAAAGTAGGTCTCTGAAATAAGTGGAGGAGAAAAATTGTATTCATTTGGTCTATAAATATTAAGCCTCTTTGGATTCAAGAGAATTTTCACTGAATACTAGTCTGAACACCGTTTTATCCTTACTTACATGTACGAACCGTTGCTAAATCCATAACCAGCCCAGCTGTTTAACCCATTCTCTACAAATTTATTGTTCGGGGTTCATTGGGCTCACAGTCTGCAAAGTTTATGCTTAGCCCATCAAATTTGGACCCTACAAATTGAGTGTGATTATGTTTATTATTTAATATGTAATATGATGATATAATGTGTTCAAGATTTGAGCGGTAAAATTCTATATCTTTATTGAATTTAATTTTTTTTATAATAAATTTTAGATTATAAATTATTATTAGTTTTTTTTTTTTGAAACATTACTAGTTGTAATTTGAATTCACTATTTAAATTATTTTTTTGTCCACTAATAATATTAAGTAATAATATATCACTTAAAAAAAAAAAACACTAAGCAATAACACAAGTATAAGTGCTTGTCGGGTGTGGGGGGCAAGAGCCGAGGTTCAAGTTTTCAAGAGAGAATTTCGCACACATATACACTTAGATTAGATTAGAGTAGAATTTCTATCTTATATAAAAGCAAAAAAAAAAAAAAAAAAACACTTTTCTTTTTTTCACCATAATTTCTTCAATAATTGTGAATCAAAATGCATACAAGCACACTTGAACTCATACTTAGAGTGTCTTTAGCACCAACTTTTAGCTTTTATGTATAGTTTTTTAAATCCTTACATTTTTTTCGCATTTTTTTTACTTTTTCAAAAAAATTTAAAGTATAAATATACTTTAGTACACTTCTAACAAAAAGTTAGATAAATTGTTCTCAAACAAATACTTAATTTCACAACT
This sequence comes from Quercus gilva, assembly GCA_023621385.1. Lineage (NCBI taxonomy): Eukaryota > Viridiplantae > Streptophyta > Magnoliopsida > Fagales > Fagaceae > Quercus > Quercus gilva. The sequence goes on from CM042477.1 coordinate 60,641,352, forward strand.
TATTTGAGTGCTATTTTGTGATTGGACTTTAGCTCTTACACAATAAACTACAGCAGAAATTTAATGAAAAAAAAATTAGGTACATTAATTGACACTAAAACATGTTAGACATGTTGTAGAGTTGGGTGTGTGGTAGCATTTTTCATAATGAAACTTGTTGCAGAAAGAAATGGTGATAATAGGTATCATTGTTTGTTATGGGCTAAGGCTAATTGAAAAGTTATAGCGGTGGTAGAGTAGACTAGAGGTAGAGGATATAAAAAGCATATGCTACTACTAGTATTGATTTGGTTTGGCCTGGTTGCGGTTGGGGCATGGTCGGTGGAGCGGGCTTTTAATGACACTGTTCTGTAGGTTGGGGACTTTGGGGGGTATAGTACGTAAACCATGAAATGTCATTTTCATCCTTTGTGGAGGGTTTTGTTTTTATACCTACGTATAAGTTATTGCTGGGTTGCCCTAAGAATAATCCAAAACAGAGAGAGAGAGAGAGATAGGGTATGACATTTAATTTAACTCATTAACTATACACAAGTCAGAGCCACTTGGTGTGCGGTTTTTGACTCATTTGCTGTCTCCACCTAATTTCCAGTGTACGGGCAAAGATGGTGGTGGTGGTAGGAGCATTGATAAGCTTTGGGGGCACGTTGTTTAGAAGAATTAAAAAAATTCTACTTTTTTCTATCTGTTTTTATATTTTAAGCTACGGGCTTTATCTTTAAGAACTTTAATCCCAAAACCCAATTCCAACTCAGAAGGATTGGTCTTCCACTTAATATTTTATATATAATTAACTTTGATATAAAATATTGGTACATTAATATTGCTTTATTATTAACTTTAATCGGACTCTTTATGCGATAATGTAAAGGAGGCCAAAGCAAATTGGTGAATCAATACAAAACAAGGACATAAAGATAATATGATATTTATCTCTAGGAGTTACTCAAAAATAGCCAATAGCTTGCTATTAATTTCTTCTCTCAGCAAACTTTTTTTTTTTACAAAATAGAATTTTTAATCTAGCATAATCTAAGAATATATGTATGTGAAGTTCTCTCCTAGAGATTTGAATTTCAGCTCTTGCCTCCCACACCCCACACCCTACATGCACTTACACTTCTGGAGTGACTATCGCGCCAAAGATGTGCGGTGGTCTTCTCTCTCTTAGCAAACTTGAATAAGCTTCTAGCTAGTTATTATAAATAGGGTCATGTTAATGGGTGCTTAATAAACTTTAAAAAAAAAAAAAAATTAATACTACTTTTATGGCAAATAGAAAAAGTTATCAAAATATTAATTGTTTTTTCTCTTTTTTCATTAAAAATTTTCTTAAAACAGTTTGTTAATATATCCTCTAAGTGCATTCTTTAACTTGTAAATACCAGCCTAAGAAAGGGAGTATAAACTTAATTCTACAGTTAATATTTTATATATAATTAACTTTGATATAAAGTATTGGTAAATTAATATTGCTTTATTATTAACTTTAATCTTTCTTTAAAAAAAAAAAAATCATGCAATAATCGGACTCTTAATGCGACTATGTAAAGGAGGCCAAAGCGAATGGGTGAATCAATACAAAACAAGGACATAAAGATAATATGATGTTGTCTCTAGGAGTTACTCAAATGGAGGGTTGGCAATGGGAGTAGCATCCAGATATGGGGCGACAAGTGGCTGCCTTCAACCCCAACTCACAAAGTGGCTTCTCCCAGGTTATTCCTGCACCCGGATACACTAGTGGGGGAGCTCATTGATCATGAGAATGTCCGCTGGAAAACAGAAGCCTTGGCTGCCTTATTCCTTCCGTATGAGGTTGACATTATTCAAAGCATACCACTGAGCTCCCATTTTCCAAAAGATAAGCTAATGTGGGCTGAAACTTCAAATGAAAAGTTTAGTGTTCGAAGTGCTTATATAGTAGCAACGAGACTTTCTTCAAATTCCAACAGTGGCACTAGCTCGGATATGAGTCCGGGTCAGCAATTTTGGAAAAGGTTATGGCCCTTCCCCTCCCACAAGACTAGACACTTCGCATGGTGAGCATGTCGCAACATACTTCCCACCAAGGTAAACCTTCTAAAGTGTAAGGTAGTGCAAGACAGTCTTTGTGATGGATGTAAGTTGGAGGTTGAAACCACAAGTCACACCTTCATCTCTTGTCCAAGGGCACGTGAGGTGTAGGCATGCTCAAAAATAGTGTTGCCAGGTGGAGCTTTTTCTATGAATTCCTTTCATGATCTGATGTGGAAGATGGTTATGGTAAACCAAGTTGATGTGGACATGGTGGCATGGGTGGTCATTCTAGCATGGGCAATGTGGTATCATAGTAATGAAGTAAGACTAGGAGTCCAAAGAAAGCCAGGTAACGTGTTGGTTAGTTAGGCAGCATCCTATTTGGAGGAAGATAATACTGCTACAATAGCACAAACAAACCTGGAGCCTATCATGCAAAGAGCCATGATGTGGTCCTCACCACCAAGATTTTTGTTTAAAATAAATGTTGATGGTGCGATAGACAAAGCCACAGGGAAGGCAGGTGTAGGTGTGATTGTCAAAGACAAGTTGGGGAGGGTGGAGGCTGCGATGTGCAGAAACTTGGATGCTCCCTTGGGTGCCATTGAAACCAAGTCCAAGGCTATTGAGGCAAGATTGTTGCTCACACAAGATATCGGTATACAGGACATTGTGGTGGAAAGTGACTACTAGATCATGATCCAAGCTCTGACAAGTACCTTTGCTACACCATCTGCGGTCTCAGCAGTTACACAGGGTATTATGGATCTCAGCATGGGTTTCAATAGGGTGGAATTTTCCCACGTTAAAAGACAAGGAAATAGGTCAGCTCATGTGTTAGCAAAACATGTTCTGGGATTTACTGATTTTATTGCATGGATTGAAAAGACACCTTGCTTTTTAGAGCAAGCTCTCACCGACGATGTAACGTTTTAAATGCTTTAATAATATTATTCAGTATTCCTATCCCAAAAAAAAAAAAAAAGTTACTCAAAAATAGCCAATAGCTTGCCATTACTTGAATAAGCTTTTAGCTAGTTATTAAAATGGGGTCATGTTGATTGGTGCACTTAGAACAATTATTAGTAGTTTCTCAAAAAAGAAAAAAGAAAAAAAAAGAAGAACAATTGTTAGTAAATTATTTTTAAAAAGTTTTAATACTACTTTTATGGCGAATAGAAAAATTTGTCAAAATATTAATTAATTTTTTTCTTTTCTCATAAAAATTTTCTTAAAATAGTTAATTAACAAATACCTAAGGCTTTGTTTGGGAGTTCATAAGGAAATGGAATAGAATGATCATAAGAGAATGGAAATGAATGGAATGAAATGTATTTAAGCAAGGGAAATGAATAGAAAATAATGGAATGGAATTAAGTAACCTTGATTGGATGTTTTTAAAATAAATGAATGAAAATAAATGGAATATAAGTAATCTTGTTTGTAAGTAACATAGAGGGAATATAATGTAACCATTTAATGACAATATTACTATTAGACCCCTATTTTAAAATAAAGGGTTGAGTATATGGGGGTATTTTGAGAGTTTTAGTAAAAAAATTCATTAAGTATAATTCTTTTCCCTCTCATTTATCCAAATTTCAGGGGAATGAAAATTTGAGATTTTAAGGGAATAGAAAGTAATGAATGTTTCCTCATACCCATTAAATTCCCTCCCACTTAAACTCCCAAACAAGGGAATGAACTTTCCATTCTCTCCATTAAAACTTCTAAACAAATGAATGAAGAATATTCTAAAATTATTCTTTTCATTCATTTCTATTCTCTTCTTCCAAACGAGGGCTTAGAGCATCCGTAAACTTATGTGAGGGTGCCTTTTTTTTCTTCAGCACTATGGCCCAAGAATCCTAGGCCGTGTGAGATGTTCTTAGTGGACTGGGATTGATTCTCCGCAGCTAAAGGGCTGTTTTAAGAATCGATTGGTGCGCAAAACATTCTTCCTACAATACAAATAGCTAACAAAACAAGAACATTTGTATTGAATCACATTTTGACAGTAAAAGAAAATGCAAGACAAATGGAAATATAACGTAAGAACAAGTTAGGGATCCTTTAATTATGTGAGGTGTATTTCATTGATTTCATTTAGTTATGATTACAATGCTCACTAAGACGTGGTGCAAGGTTCAACTGAGCTCATAAGTTGCAGACTTTGATAGCTATTCAAGCTTCAAAGACTTGCAGAATTTGAACTTGTTGAATCCGAGCATGTACAGTAGTGGCTATCCTGGGATACCGGGGATGGTTCCTCTATTTTCCTCTTAAATTTACAGAGTCTTTTCTGCAACTTTATGAGACTTTAGAAAGTAATGGTGAATGCTTAAAATGGTCTGATTGTCCCAAAGTAATCAATTGCCCTGTAGCATGGATCCTTTCCTCCTTTTATAGCACATCTTCGGGCTTCGGGGAACTAATGATTTCTCCGTTTTGCCCTTTAAAGTCTGTGCCGTGCCTGGTTGCTTCAGAATCATGTCGTTTCCTTTTCTTTATAGTTTCTTGCTTTTTCTTGCGACCAGATGAAAGTCCCTCAGCTCCTTTCTACTTCCAGATTTTCCGTTGGCTGGCCTGAGGCATTTTTGGCTTTTCTTCTCAGCGTTCCAGCTTTTTTCCAGTTGTACTCTTCCTTGTCTCTTTCTCCAAATGGTTGGAACCAAGCTCCTGCGTTTTTTGCTCTGTACTTCTACTGCGTGTCTGGGTCACAAGGTCCGCGTGCCCTTTGCCTCTTATATTTCTTTAATTTTTCTGCCATGATCCTACTTCGCGCGTCCAAGGATCCCCTACCTCTGGGAGGCTTCTGGGATTCCGACCCAGTTCTTCCTTCTGGGCTTTCTCTGATTCGCTGGTTGGGCCTTTCCTCTGGATCCCAGCCCTCTGAGCCTTTTTTTTCTTTCTTCTCTCTTTTCTTTATTGTGAAAGCCCACCCTTTATTATTTTTTCTTTTTTTGTGTGAAACGGGCCCAATGTCTTTTCTATCTTTTTGGGCCTATTTATGGCTATTTAATTCTTTTTTGAACCTCAACATTTAGCCCCCCGAGCTCATGGGTTGCCTGCAGCCCATGCATGAGTTTTTCTGCAGGATTCTCTCTTGTTTTGATCTTTCCACGGGATCCTGATCTCCCACTTCTTTGGTATCCTGGCTCCTTTGTTTATCTTTTTTGTAACTCCTCCCCTTTTCGTGGTACGTGGCAGTTGCGTTGAAATAAAACTCCCACCACCTACTTTTACGTTTCCCATAACACTCATTAATAATTGCTGATAACTTCTTCCCTTTTAAATTTAATTCCTGGCAATTGGCGCGTATTTCCACACATTGTCTTCTCTAACTGTTCTTATTCCTTCACTCTAGCATTTTCTCATTACTCTTTTTCCTTGTCTACCTGAGTCTTTTGTTACCAGCCCTTTTCTTTTCTTTCGATTAGTCTCATCGCCGTCTTCTTTCTTCTTTTCAGATACCCATTACTTCAATGGCTTCTTCCTCTTCTCGAAAAAGAAAGGAGCGTACTCCTAGTCCCTTTGAAGGTGAGGGCTCCTCTAGTTCTGCGCAAGATGAGTCTGTCGTTGTGCGCCCTGCTTTTCCTTTGCGAGACCCCTGGTATACTCCTAGCTTATTCTTTCCTCGGGTGTCTCATGGCGAGACCCTTCCATCCCCTCACACTTGGGTTTTCTCTGGTCAAGCGGGTTTTGTTGGTTCTGCACAAGTTCCAAACCCTAGGGAGATTTTTGATCTCCAAATCAGGCAAGGACTTAGGGAAGCGGTCCCCATCTTCTTTGATTTTGTCGCTGGAAAGATTCAAGGCTGGCCCATTTGGGTGGATAATGAGCTTTCTGACAAGGAGTTTGTGGGCCGCTTGGAGCGTGCCGGCGTCTTGAAGGCAGTGGCTATTTCCAAGAATCTTGAGGGTTTTAGAGATGCCAAAGGCCTTAGGCATTTGGTGCGCCGTTGGTGTCCTGCTCTGCACACTTTTTCCTTTTCTGTTGGTGAACTGACTGTTACCTTGGAGGATGTGATCAACAATTTTCTCCTTCCGGTGCTTGGGGATGAAAACCCCTTTGATATTAAACTTTCTGACGAGGATCTCGAAGTGAAGAAAAATTATTTGCTCACTTTGGTGGACGTACTGCTTCTTCTGGTGGGAAACCGGCCAGGATGGGCAGGTGGGTTATGACTCTTTCGCGTGAGAAGGATAAGGAAGTCAGGCGTGCCGGGTTCCTTGCATTCTGGCTTAGCAAGTTCTTGTTCAGCGAGTTCCTCGGGTATGGAATCAAGTCCACTCTCTTTCCTTTAGCGATTAAGTTAGCTCAGGGCACTCAATATCCTCTAGCCCCCATGTTTTTGGGCCATGTTTACTCTCAACTGGATCAACTTCATGGAGATGAGGCTGAGGGTGATTCTTGTTATGTTATCACTTCTTCGCTTCATTGCGCCATTCTCCAGGTATTTATGTGGGATCGTTCTTCAGTTACTTTGGCAAAATGTAGGAATTTAAAGTTTGTGAAAGATAAGTTTCAGGGTTCCCCTGATGTGATAAAAGGGCTTTGTGGCAGCTCTACTGACAGCCACCCTATTATTTTCCGTTGGTTGAGTCTAAAAGGTGGCAATCTTAACTTGGTTGAGTTATTTGATCAAGCAGGCCATTTGAATTGGCGCTCCCCTCGGGAGTTTGGCCCCGGTTTTGTTTGCGATTCTGTGTTATCTCCCTTTCTGACTTCTACAGGGAATACTTTTGATTTACGTCGCGGTGATGAAGGTAGCTTAGCCTACTTGGCTTGCATTAGTCCTTCCTGGCTTCCTGTGCTTTCCTCGACTGGCCCACGGTACACCCATTACTCGGCGCATCGAGTACTTCGGCAGTTTGGTTTTGATCAGGATATTCCCCCAGTGTTTAATGACATAGTTCCTTCTCTTCCTTCCTTAGATCCCTTCATGAGACTTCAGGCCTTTTCTTATTGGTCACGACGGAGTCCTCAGTTCGTAATGCCTAACTCTCAGAGAGGAGTTTTTGCCTCCAATGGCTATGCTGGTTATTGGAGGAGGGTTCAGAAGTCCTTTACTGATTATGCTAGTTCTAAGACGATTGGGAGAGTACCTAACCCTGGCATCTTTTCTGCCCCAACATCCAACAGGCGTCTGTCCCTGCCTACTGCTGGTATTGTTTCTGCTGCTGTGAGCAGCAAAACTGGTTTTGCAGAATGGCATGCTTCTAGGGAAGGCTGAGTGACTTATACGCAGGATTTCCCAGAGAACTGGTTGGGGTGTGACCTTGTTGTTGGTGCTTTTGCTGGGGTACCAATTAAGAAAGGGGCAGTAGAGGCCATAAGTGCCAGTACTCCCGTTGGCATGAGTAAAGGGAAAACAATTAAACAGGAAAAATTGAAGGAGGCCGCGGCTGAAGAGAGTGTAGAGGATGTTGGCCTTAAGCCAAAGAAAAAGAAGAAGACTGGGAAATCCCAGAAACAGTTGATACTTACTGAGGAGAAGGAAGTGGAGCAACCTTTGGCCACAAAGGGCCGGGTGAAGACTAAGGTAGAGTCTTCTTTTCCCCAGGCTCTTGTGAGTCCTTCAGTTCATGGTTCCTCGGGACCCTCTGGACGTACTCGTAGTAAACAACAGAGACCTGGAGACTCTGTTGAAAGAGAGAGAAGGGCAAGGCCTCTTTCCTCCTTTCGCTCTTTTAAGTTGCAGTTTTGTTGTTTTCTTCCCTTTTCTCTTTTTTTTTTTGAACTAATGAGTGATTGTTTTTTTTTTTTTTTTTTTTTTTTTTGCAGTCCAAGCGTAAGCTGGATCCCAGGAAGGGTAGAAGCCAATCTTCTGGTGAAGATGTGGTATGGTTTTCCTTATCTGTGTCTTTTGCTGCTTCTTCATATTCATTTCACAAGTGTTATATATCCGTGCTGCCCTGTTGCTCATGCCCTTCATTTCTTTTTTTTTTCCACCTCTCTTTTTTTTTAGGTTGAGGTTCCTCCCCCTGTGGTTGGTGAGACTTTGGAGGAGAAGATGGCTGAAGCTGCATCCCAGAGTAAGGAGGAGGAGACTCCCAGTGGTGGCATAACTGAGGAAACCGGGCAAACAATACAGGATGTCCAGGCTGCCCAGGATCCTGAGGCTCCCAAGCTTCCTGCGTCCTCATGTTCTCACTTTGAACAGATTCCCAGTCCTGTCAGGACCGTGTTACCTCAGACTGGGTTAAGTACGAGGACTTTGGGAGGCGAATCATCGTCCGGGCAAACAGGTGAGCCTTTCTTTTCTTTTATATAGCTTTTTAGCTTTATCTCTTTTGCACCCTTTCTTTTTTTTTAGTTCTTCCTCTTTCTAGGCCAAGCCACTGCGAGATCTGCCTCTGGTGCTGCTACTTCTTTGGAATCGGAGAATTCTGAAGGTGGGGTGTTGATTGTCTTTACTGCATTCTTTCTCTCTTTCTGCCCTTTTTTTTTTTTGTTTTTTTTTTTTTTTTGTTATGGCAAAGCCCCCTGTGTCCCTGCCTTCTTTTAGCTGTTTTGCTGGGGCTTCCTCACATTTTCTTCAACTTGCCATATGTTATTTTCTAGAGTTTTTCAAGAAGTCAGAGGAGTAAGAGGAGGGAACTCCGCCCCAAGAGGCTGATATTGGTTTCTCCTCTACCCCTTTTTTGTTCCCTCTTTTTTTTTTTTTTTAGAGGCTAAGTCCCCCCCCTTTTTTTTGCAGGAGTTGATATCAAAAATCCTGAACTCGCAGTTCCTGAAGGGGGTGTAGTATCTGCTCAGGTTGCTGACCCTTATGCTGTTCAGGGGGTTGAAGGTTCCTTTGGGACCTCGGGCGATGATGCAGCAAAGGGGAAGGCTCCAGAAGTGGTTGTTTCAGACCCTACTTCAAGGCTCCCCAACTTTTTGGCTCGCTTTGATCTTCTGGAGTTCAACAGCCTCCCTGCCAGTCACTTCTGCCACTTCGGATCCTCCAATGGCAGCTTCTTGCGGTTCTCTGTACCTGTAGAAGGTCTACCATTGCTAGAAGGGCTGTTTAAAAGTCATAGGGACTTTACCCTTAGTTTCAGAGGAGGAGTATTTTTAGGGAACATTATGATGGAGCTGCTGTGTGCCGTGTTGATTTCTCTGAGAGATTTTTCGCTAGACTCTCTTTCTGAAGAAAAGCTCTTGAAATGGAGGGGAGTTGTTCAGGATCTCTTGGAAGCCAAGTTCAACTTGTCCTTTTTGCTGAAGTACCTGCGATCATTAGCCTAAGCACTTTTCCAGAGGCAAGCTTCTAAAAGTATTGATGCTGAGATTGCTACTGCTGAGGAAGCTTTAGCTCGTGCTCACAAGACTTTGCAAGATCTGAAGGTCAAAAGGTAGAGGGTTCTTTCTTCTTCAGCTGTCCTTGCTCTTCCCTCGAATGGCTCCTTGTTGGCTGGCCTCCTTTCTTAGCTTTCTCTTTTTTTTTTTTTTTAGCCGTTTGGATATGTATGAACAATTTGGGGTTGTATGAATTTTCTGTTTCTTTGGTTGGACAATGCTTCTGGTTCTCTGTTTTTTTTTTTTTTTTGTTTAAATCTGCACTTGTGCTTTGAGACTGCTTTCATGTACTTGTGTTTTAGTATGGCTTCTAAGTGTTGCTTCTAATCCCTTTTAATGGCATGTGAATCTTCTTTTATTGTCTTCTCTTTTTTTTTGCTGAGTCCTGGCCCGTGATTCCCACAAGTTTTGTTGCAGGTTCCAGCTAGGTACCCACTCCTTTTCTTCTTGATTGCGTAAGTACTGAACTGGGTACATTTGGCAATATATTATTATTTTTTTGTCCCAGCTCATGAACTTGGCAGGTTTTTTTTTTTTTTTTTTTTTTTTCTTTTATCAAGTACTGGGCTAGATATCTCAGTATATGCCTGAGATCCTAGACCATGTATTTAAATTCAACTATTTGTAGTTATCTGTGGGGTGATCCTGGGTTATGCAAGAAGATTTCCTCAGGTATCCTCTCTTGATTTTGTCCTTGTTAGGAGTTTTGTGATACTTAGGATTTAATAACTGAGAAAAAGAAGAAATTTCATTGAATTTTAAAACATAAATGTCATTCAAGGAACACAACAAATCTAACTAAGATAGTAAGGATCATAGAATGTCCTTCTACCTCAAGTTTCGAATAAAATTACTTAAATAATAATATATGAAAGAAGGAAAAACACTTAGCAGGTTGGAGCGTTTGGCAAAAGGATTCCAGTGTACTGAGACCTCTCCCTTCTCATGCGTAGTATTGTTTCAGCCACTTCCCATTTATGGGCTCTGTCATGATTGTCCCATCTTCCTTTGTAAGGTAATAGTACCCATTATCATGGGTCTCCCTGATGATGTAGGGTCCTTCCCACTTTGGGGCAAATTTGGAGGGTCCCGGTAGGTTTCTTCTTACATGCTCTACTGTCCTTAGTACCAACTGCCCTTTAGTGAAAGTCCTCGGGCGTACTGCTTGTGCATATGCTCTTGTCATCCTTTGCTGGTACCTCTGGCTTCTTCTCTTGGCTAGCTCTCTTTCCTCCTCTACCCCTTCCAGGTCTGCTAACCTCCTTTCATTGTTTGCGTCCTCGATGTCCTCCTGACTTTCCTCAAGTACTACTCTTGGTGTGGGAACAATTAATTTTACTGGGCTGATGGCTTCTGTCCCATAGACCAGGGAGAATGGTGAAAATCCTGTGGCTGTTTTCACAGAACTCCTGCATGCCCAAAGTACATCTGCCAGGTGGTCACTCCATTTTCCTCCATATTCTTGCTTCATTTTTTTAAGGATCTTCAATATCACCCTATTAGTGGCCTCTGCCTGGCCATTTTTTTGTGGGTAGTACGGTGTAGACCTTCCATGCTTGATGTAGTAAGTCTCAGTTAACCCCTTCATGTCTTTATTTATGAATGAGGTCCCATTGTCACTGATCAACCTCCTGGGGATCCCAAACCTTGTAATGATATGGCCTCGAATGAAGTTTGCTACAGCTGCTCCAGTGGCCTTCTTCAAGGGGATGGCCTCCACCCATTTTGTAAAGTATTCAGTGGCTGCCAAGATCCATATGTAACCACTGGATGGAGGATTTATAGGTCCTATGAGATCAAGCCCCCAAGTGTGGAAAGGCCATGGGGTTGTCATGTCCTGTAACGTATTTGGGTGAGTATGGATTGCATCTCCAAGGACTTGGCATGCGTGACAGGTTTTGACTACCTCTTCGGAGTCCTTTTTCATTGTTGGCCAGTAATACCCCAATAGTAGTAACTGTTTATAGAGCCTCCTCTTTCCTGGGTGACTTCCACAATCACCAGAATGGACTTCCCTGACCACTTCCCTAGCCTCCCTTGGTCCTAGGCATCTTAGGGGATCTCCACTGTATCCCCTTTTGAATAGGATCCCATTCTACAAGAAATACCTAACTGCGAGCTTCTTGAGCTGGTGGGCCAGCGTCTTGTTAATTGGTAGGATCCCTTGAGCCAAGTATTCTATGAAAGGAGTCCTCTAATCTTCTGTAACAAACACAGCGTAGCTTTCTTCATTGTCTACCGAGGGTTGGCATTCTTGACATTTTTCCTGTATAGTTGATGCCTCTTTGCTCATATTTGGCCAGTATTACCCCATGCGCTGCATCCTCCTGTATAGACTGATCTTTTCTGAGGTCCCGCAGACTTGGGTATGTAGTTCTTCCAACCTTAGCTTCCCCTCTTTCTCATTGATACATCTGGTTAGGATCCCTCCGGGCAGTCTCCTGTATAGTTCTCCTTCTATTAGAGCGTAGTCCCTCAGCTCCTTGACATTCCCTCCGGATCCTGTTTCTTTCATTTTTTTCTTTCACTTCGCTCTTCCAGTTCCATTGCTTAGACTCTCCGGGGGATATCTGTTGAAGGATTTTTAAGATGGAATGCTCCTGCCTTCTTATTCTGACTAGAATGTCTTTTCCCTTGAATGGTACTTGGGATCCCAAGGTGGCAAGCGCATCTGCAAATCTGTTTTCACTTTTTTGCGTGTACTCTATGCTAAAGGTCAGGAATTCCTGCTCCAGCCTTTGTGCCTATGTCCTGTAGGCTGCCAAACTTTGTTCCCTTAGTGCAAAGTCACCTTTCACCTGAAAGACCACAAGATTGGAATCTCCCAGTACTCTCATGTGTTTTACCCCAATACTGAGTGCTATAGTTAGCCCGGTTAAGTACGCCTCGTACTCGGCTGCATTATTGGAGCAGGAGAAACCAAGCATGAAGGATAGAGGTATAGTGTCCCTATTTTCACAGCTCAGTACAATTCCTACCCCATTTGAGGTTGCTATAGCTGACCCATCGAATCTCATTGTCCATTTCTTTCCTGGGATTTCTGCTACTGCCACCTCACTTAGGATCTCTTCGTTTAGTGAACTTTCCTCCTTCCTCGGGAACTGTGCTAGGAGGTCAGCTATGGCTTGACTTTTGATGGCCTTGAGGGTCCTGAGGCCTATGTCATATTGAGAAAGCAGGACCAGCCACTGTGCTATTCTCCCTGTTAGGAGGGGCTGATGCAGGAGTGCTTTTATGGGATGTGACTTAGTCACTAAAAGGATTTGGTGAGCTGAGAAATACCTCTTCAGCCTCTGGGATGCATAAATAACCACTAGGCAAGCCTTTTCTATCCTGGGATACTTGGTTTCGGCATCCTTGAGTGTTCTGCTCACATAGTAAACAGGTTGCTCGTTCCCACCATCATCCTCTTGCGCCAGCAGGGCTCCTATTGCTTGGGCATTTGATGCCAAGTATAGTAGCAAGGGTCGCCCACGTATTGGTGCCTGGAGAGTGGGCAGATGATTCATGATCTGTTGGACCCTTTGGAAGGCTTCCTGCTGTTCTGCTCCCCAAGTGAACTCAGTTCCTTTCTTTAATAGCTTGGATAAGCCTCCTGTGACTGAAGCTGGTCCTAGCACGAATCTCCTGATGTAGGAGACCCTTCCCAGGAAGTTTTTGAGCTCCCTCACTGTCGTTGGTCTTTTCATAGTAACAATGGTTGCAGTTTTGGCTGGATCTACACTTATGCCTCTATGATGTACTAGGAACCCGAGGAACTTTCCTGCAGATACTCCAAAGGCACATTTCATGGGGTTCATGCGTAGCTTGTATTCTCTGCATCTTTTGAAAACTCATTCAAGTACCTGAAGCTGCCCTGTCCTAGTTTTTGACTTGACCACAATATCATCCACATAGTCTTCCATTTCCTCATGCACATATCATGGAAGATGGCTGTCATGGTTCGCTGGTATGTGGCTCCTGCATTTTTGAGGCCAAAGGGCATCACAGTGTAATAAAAATTCCCGATTGGTGTCCTGAATGCTATCTTCTCGGCATTCTTGGCAGCCATACAAATTTGGTTATACCCACTATACCCGTCCATGAATGAGAACATGGAACTTCCCGCAGCTGAATCCACAAGGAGGTCAATGTTAGGCAGAGGGAACTCATCTTTAGGACATGCTTTATTCAGGTTGCGAAAGTCTACACAGCAACGGATCTGGCCGTTCTTTTTCTTCACAGGTACTATGTTAGAAAGCCATCTGGGATGCTGAATGGGTTTAATAAAACCAGCTGCTAGCAGCTTCTTGACCTCTTAAGTTATCTGGGCTTCTACATCAGTGTGAAAGACCTTGGCTGGTTGGATTACTGGTTTAACTCCTGGGTCCACATTGAGGGCATGGACCAATAATCCAGGATCCAGACCAGGCATCTCATCATAGGTCCATGCAAACACATCTGCGTATTCTTTGAGCAAAGCCACCAGTGACCCCCTTTCTTGTGTTGCCAACTGACTACTGATGAAAACAGGCTTCTGGGGTCCTAGCTCAGCCCCCAAGTTTACTTCCTGTAATTCTTCCTCAGGCTGGATTTGTGTCAGTTGGTTCCTCTAGGACTTCCTCCTGGGCTATCATACATTCTGGTGGTCCGGGACCTTCCTGCACGATGCACTCAGGTCCCACGCACCTTCACAAACGATATATTAATCTTCCCTCGGGTTCTCGCACTACTACACACTCCCGGGATCCTGAGGTGCTAGGCTCCTTCTTTTGCCTTTTTCTCTTCAGGAGGTCTCTCAAGTCATGGGTACCTCCTCCTTCTTCTTTTTTCAAGATAGGTGTTCCTGGGGTCCCTAGCATAGGACTTTCATCATCAGGTTCTAACTCATCATAAAACATTGTTTTTATAAAGTTTACTTCTCCTTGGCTGAAAGGGTTATGGTTGGCAGAGATCCTTACAGGCCTCCCATTCAACCTCCCCTTAACGCACTGATGGTACGTGGATAGTATAAGGCGGTGCTTATGAAGCCATGGCCGTCCCAGGAGTACATGGTAGGATACTTCTGAATTGATTACGTGAAATCTGGTCAAGACCACTATTGGCCCCACCCTTAGGGCTAGCTGTATATATCCTTCGGTTGATTCTGCTGATCCTCCAAATCCGGTTATCTCCATGGGAGCCCCTAGGATCCTCCTTCCAGCTAGGCCCACGGCTTCCAAGGTACTCAGGGCTATGAGGTTGAGTGATGCCCCTGTATCCACCAGTGCTCTTCTGATTTGGACACCATTTATGGTGGCCATTAGGTAAAGAGGTCTACGGTGGTCTGGATGCTCAACCTTCATGTCTTCATTAGTGAAGGTTATGGCATTGGTTGTCTCCAGGAAAGCTCAACTGGCATGTGATTCTGCCGTGAAACATTCCATTCCTGAATCTGCTGCTATAGTCATGAGGGATTCCGTGGCCACCCTCCTTGCTTCTGGTCCAAATCCCAACTGATTGAATAGTGATCTGAACTTGGGATTCTTCTGGAGGGTCCTGACTGTGTTTGGGTGGAAGGATCCTCCTGGCTCTTCTGCTTCTGCCGGGTTCCCATGGATTACCACAGCTACCACCCCCTTTCCTTTGTGGTTGGGCAGGTGGTTTCTTTGTACTTCTGGTTCCTTCTGGGTGAGCTCTAAGGTTCCTTCTCTTAGCTTCCTATGAAAAAGCCTACGGAAGGTCCAGCAATCCTTGGTGGAATGCTTAACATAATTATGAATCCTGCAAAATAAAGGATTTTTCCTTTCTTCTTCGGTTGGTGGCCTGGACACGGTGAATGGCCTAACCACTCTATCCCCGATCCATTTGTCCAGGACGTGGTTTAATTCTTCTACAGTACATGGGATCACTGGTGGTTCCTCGAATATTTTTCCATCAGGCCTCTTCCTTTTTTCTCCCACCGATGCTGTCATGGCTTGGGATGCTGGCGCCTTTTTCGCCCTCATAGTTTGTGCTGTCCTTCTTGTTCTCTGTAACAGGTCAGCGAACTGTGTGATACATAAATTTTCGAGATTGAGTCTGTAATCGAAAAGCATGTTAGAGATGCAAGTCTCCACAAGCTCTTTTTCTTCATGGTCCCCATAACAGTCTAGGGACACATCTTCAAATCTTTTGATGAACTGGACAGGATCCTCTCCAGGCCTCTGCCTCACCATTTGAAGGCTTTGGAAAGTAACCTTGTCCTCACCAGGGTAATATTTTGCACAAAATCTTTCCATCATTTCGTCCCAAGTCTTAATGGACCCAGGTTTCAGTGTGGTGTACCAAGTGTACGCTCTGTCCACTAGGGACTTAGCAAACTCTCTTAAACATAGCTCCCGGTCTCCTGCGTAGGGGCCCATAATGTGGACGAACCTACTCACGTGTTCTACTACACTTCCATTCCTTCCATCAAAAGGATGGAACTTTGGTGGCTTATATCCCTTGGGGTATGGCTTGCTAAGGAGTTCTGGTGGGAATGGGGGATCCCGAGAAAATTGCATGGGGGTCCCGGAAAGTTTTTCCCTTTCTTGGTCCAGGAGGGTACTAACGTCTGCCAGTGTTAGGTATTGGGGGTTAGTTCCTCCTCCCACTGCTGACCCTCCCTCTGGCTGGGTTCTATCTTGGTTGCCCACATGGGGGGCATTGTCTCTGACTTCCTGCGTTTTGCCTTTTTTGAGAAGGCGAACTTCTTGTTGCAAGTCTTTCAACATCGCAGTCATTCGAGCCATAGGGTCTAGCTCCTGCCTTGCATTCCTCTGTTCTAATACGGCTTCATGCTCTGTTAGGGGCACCTCGCCTCTTTGTCTGAAGGCCACTTCATTTTCTCCCATGGGCTCAGAAGCCGTGGGTGGCACATTTGCACTTTTACTGTTCCTTTGTCTTGGAGGCATGTTCTGCGAAGGGATTGCTTCTTCCCTTTTCTTTACCCAGTCCCCAGCGGAGTCGCCAAAATGTGAGGGTGCCTTTTTTTTCTTCAGCACTATGGCCCAAGAATCCTGGGCCGTGTGAGATGTTCTTGGTGGACTGGGATCGATTCTTCGCAGCTAAAGGGCTGTTTTAAGAATCGATTGGTACGCAAAACATTCTTCCTACAATACAAATAGCTAACAAAACAAGAACATTTGTATTGAATGACATTTTGACAGTAAAAGAAAATGCAGGACAAATGGAAATATAACGTAAGAACAAGTTAGGGATCCTCTAATTATGTGAGGTGTATTTCATTGATTTCATTTAGTTGTGATTACAATGCTCACTAAGACGTGGTGCAAGATTCAACTGAGCTCATAAGTTGCAGACTTTGATAGCTATTCAAGCTTCAAAGACTTGCAAAATTTGAACTTGTTGAATCCGAGCATGTACAGTAGTGGCTATCCTGGGATACCGGGGATGGTTCCTCTGTTTTCCTCTTAAATTTACAGAGTCTTTTCTGCAACTTTATGAGATATTAGAAAGTAATGATGAATGCTTAAAATGGTCTGATCGTCCCAAAGTAATCAATCGCCCTGTAGCATGGATCCCTTCCTCCTTTTATAGCACATCTTCGGGCTTCAGGGAAATAATGATTTCTCCGTTTTGCCCTTTAAAGTCTGTGCCGTACCTGGTTGCTTCAGAATCATGTCGTTTCCTTTTCTTCATAGTTTCTTGCTTTTTCTTGCGACTAGATGAAAGTCCCTCAGCTCCTTTCTACTTCCAGATTTTCTGTTGGCTGGCTTAAGGCATTTTTGGCTTTTCTTCTCAGCGTTCCAGCTTTTTTCCAGTTGTACTCTTCCTTGTCTCTTTCTCCAAATGGTTGGAACTAAGCTCCTGCGTTTTTTGCTCTGTACTTCCACTGCGTGTCTGGGTCACAAGGTCCGCGTGCCCTTTGCCTCTTATCTTTCTTTAATTTTTCTGCCATGATCCTACTTCGCGCGTCCAAGGATCCCCTACCTCTGGGAGGCTTCTGGGATTCCGACCCAGTTCTTCCTTCTAGGCTTTCTCTGGTTCGCTGGTTGGGCCTTTCCTCTGGATCCCAGCCCTCTGGGCCTTTTCTTTCTTTCTTCTTTCTTTTCTTTATTGTGAGAGCCCACCCTTTATTATTTTTTCTTTTTTTGTGTGAAACAGGCCCAATGTCTTTTCTATCTTTTTGGGCCTATTTGTGACTATTTAATTCTTTTTTGAACCTCAACAACTTATAAATACCAGCAAAAGAAAGGGAGTGTAAACTTAATTATTAGTTGTTTTCTCCACTTGTTTAGAGAAACCCCCTCTAAAAAATTTCCAAATAAGTCCTCTAACCTTAGGACAAAAACATTTATTAAAGGAAAAAAAGAAGAATAGGGTTTTCCTTAACACTAAATCAATAGACGGACTGCTAATATTAATCTAATGATCTCCATTATGTTCTAAACTGATCTATACCATAAGAAGTCTAAAAACAATTTTGTGCATGAATAAAAATCAAACATGCTTCGCTTGGAGAAATTATTGACTTTTATAGGGCCTTGACCTTGACTTTTCAAAAATCCTCCATCTCTCTTCTATTTTTGGTATCAAAATAATAATTTTGGATGTAAATTTTAATAATGGCCCACCTAAATTTTTACTAAAAATATGTAATGCACTTTTAAATTTGACTAATACATTTTTTATTCCCTCTAGTTACTCTTATGTCAGATATAGCTCATTAATTTAAGTGTATTTAATATACTATATGTAATTTAATTATATTTTATTTTTATTAAATTGACTTGCATATTTTTAGACATGTCAAGACTTACTCTTTTGTTTTTTTTTCCAAAGATGTAAAGACTTATTTAATGTAAATATTTTATCTTAGGTAAATAAATATCATATACTAGCCTTATCACATGCGCTCTGTGTGTGCAATAAGTTTTTCTTTTTGGTCTAGTGTCATAATTTTCCTTTTTTTTTAAATGTTGGATAAGTTTGTTTTGAAAACATGGATTAATAGGAAAGTGTTATATTTTGTAGGTATTTTAAGTGGAGTTAGTTATATATATTTTTACCGGGTTGATGGTGTAGGAAATAGAAATATGCGTAGCGAAAAAATTAACGGATCTACTTCATTCACAATTGATAACATGCACTATGTAAGTTTCAGAATATTAAACAAGAGAGTGTACCAGCTTGGTGTGGTGAATTTCAAAACAAAGATCAGAAGTTCTCGAGAATACTTTCAATCTTCACTCCAATTCCACTAACGCCCAAGATGTGTGGTCTCTCAATCAGTTATATATATATGTTATAGAGAGAATGAAAGAGTATCCAACACTCACATACAAAACATTTCATGCACTTGTAATCGTTACAAAATTCTGTATGTTTCTCTCCTAATAACTGATTATCTAATTAGGTCAGCCTTTTAGGCATTTCCAATTGAGCTTTAATATGTTGCTTGGAGTGGGACCAAAAGGGAACAAATAAGACACTAGCTCCAATGGGCCTTGGGCTTTTCTATCAACTCTTGATAAGTCCAAAGTTACCATTAATTATATTTAATATCACTATATAAATATAATTGCACTCTAATCCTTATTAATAAATTATATCCTAAGACTTTATTGTATATGCAACCCCTTCATAAAATATTTATAGTAACACAAAGTCATGAATGTAGACTGCCACTTTGTTGATTACTACATCTTAATCATTGAATACCCAGTTTAATCCTTTAAGTTATTCATTATATATTTATGAAATCCAATTTCATAAATATATATTTTAGTAACTATTTACCAAAGTAGTTTGGCCTAACTTTTTGAATTATAATCCATTAAACTTATCTTAAGGGAATATTTTGTATCTCCGTTAAGATATTATGAATTCCATCTTGAAAATATATGTTCCATCAACACTAAATGTGGCTGTCCAATATACTGAGGTTTTTACCGTTACTTTAAATCACACTCCTGATATATCAAAGTAACCTACATTTCATAATAAGATCCATTATTCTCTCAGGATTAAGAGTTCATGTAAATATAAGTCGTGAGATTTATTATTCATTTAACAGTCGTTAGGAGAATAATAAATCTCACAGCGATCCAGTTCAATATGTCTTAACTTTTAAAATATATCAACATATCAACTAGAAGTCACAATTTCCATAATCAAGACAAATCATCTTAGTTGAGATGTTATAGTCTTCACAGATAAAATGCCCAATTTCATCACTAACTATGAACTAACATTCTGAATTTACAAAGAACTTGTGATTTACATTTTCTGTGACTTTTCACGTAAATCACATATTATGCATTTCATGGACTATATGATAATGTCTAAATATTCATGTTACCATTATTTCAGATAATAATAAAAAAACTTTATTAATTACAATATTAAGTCATACATCATGTTATATATAATGTCATACATAATATAATACATAGCATCATACAATAAGATTCTAGGGCATTAATCCCAACAAATGAGTATTTCTGAACTATATAAAAGTCTAGTTCAAAGAGGAGAATTTTCTTATAAATAGTATAGATAGATTAAATCAAAATTACAAAGATTTCATGTATAAGCAATAAATAGTTGTTATATATGTGTATGCACGTGTACGCGTGTGTTATTTATTATTATTATATATTTAGCTTGGGCCCTTGGAATTTTTTTTTTTAGCTCCACCACTCCCTCTAATCTTTCTATAGGAGTAAAATAATTACTCTTTTGATACTAAAATCAAGGACACGAAAATAGTACAACGTTCAACAAAAGGATCCCAAAAAAAGAGCCAGTAAATTGTTATTTTCTCTCACGGGAAGCTTCAATCGGTTTCTAGCATATTAAAAATAACAACAATTAAGGCAGAATCTCAGTTTTCCTTGTAAAACAAAATGAAAGAAAGGAAGTGGAAATTACAAAGAAGGTTCCGGATCCCTAGCTAACCTATATCATGTGTGATGGAAAGTGGAAGCGAATAACAGTGAGAACAAGAATTCTTTATTTGCATACATTTTCATTGAATCAATTTTACAAATTAGTAGCATCTTTGTAAGTCTTATACAACGCCATATATCTCCAGCTACAACAAAATATATATGAGACGTGTGGTGTTCGTAACAACAATAAAACACACAATAGTCGCATTCTAAATGCATGAGAGAGAGAGTTTGAACTTTGAACAACACCACAATCAATAATTGTCAACCAATAATTAATGTGTAGTATTCGATTTATAGACACATATATCCACCCCTTCATAAAATGTCACAACATCATGACAAAAATGCAACATTGTCGAAGGTTGTCACCCTTCACCAAGAGTCAAACCTATTCACCAAGGGTTACACTCTGATCACCAAGGGCGTCACACTCTTTCGCAAAGACTTACAACTCTTAGTTAGTTCTGAACTAGACCTAGTCCACCAAGTGCATACTCAATGGATCTAGCTAGCCCAGTAGTTCTAACATTTTCCACTTGCTAGTGGGCACAGGACAAATAAAAATCTCTCATGTCAATTTATGATACCACTCATGACTCATATATACTTGGCAGACATGCGACCAATGAGTTCTCCTACAGGAAAATTATTTGGAGCACTATACTAAGTCTTGATATATATTAGCATAGCAACATCCTCATCAGCAATGAATTTTTTTTGGAGTACATAAGTTTTATCCAAATTCTACCATTTGGTTTGGAAGCACCAACTTCTGTGGGGAAGTTGCATGAAACGAATGTTCTATGTACTTGATGATAAGGCAAATCCACAAATCGCACGTAGTATTAAAACATTCTCATCACGCTCAAAAAATAACAATTTTAGCTAAATCATATAAAGTCTCACCTAAGACTAGTTTGCATCAGGCCCAACAATTTGTAGATCAAACTAATTTGTGAACATTGTTCATCAACAAATCACCAAAAAGTATAGTTTCTCTCTCACTCTCTCAAACACTGATGACTGATCCACACAAATTGGCAAAGAGGACTCCAAACTCCAAACAAACATGAGAGTGGGAGTGGTGGTAGAAGGAGAAGCTGAAGGAGCACAAAGAGGTTTGAATTACTTGAGCCATGTCGATAGTTGTGCAAAGAAGCTCGCCCATAAATTGCTGATCAAAACGGTGTTGCAGCTTCTCATCAATGGTGTAGTCAGCATTCTCAGTATGACCTATACGACACCACTTGCCTTTCTATACTCTCTCTCTCGCTCTCTCACTTTCATAACAAATTTTGTTGAAGGTAGATCTCTAAAAATTGTGATTTTTATAATGAGATATATGATTTGTGGGCAAATATCTAAAAATGGAGGATCTACGAAACATGGAAGAGTTAAAATGGCGGATATGAAAATGGGGAAGAGATAAATATATATATATATATATATATTTGGAGAGAGAAAATAATATATAGATTGAATGGAGAAATAAATAAAAAGTCCATGCGCATATGAATAATAAGTTAGTTAAAATTTAAAAAAGAATTTTTTTTTTTTTTTAAATAATCAATTTAGCAAAAACCCTATTGAGTTGGTGTGAATGCTCTTAATTATAGGGGTTGAGGTGAAATGGTGAACCAACTTCAACAATGGCAAGGTACTGATATCACGAGATATGATTTTTCCCCCTTCTCATAGGGGTTAAAATCCATCCTTTGGACCCACTTCATAAGGGTCAAGAAACACCCACTTCTACGAGGAAGTGATAAGAGTTGTGATTGTGTAATTGTATAAGGGGCTGAGGTTGCAGTAATTAGCTGCCAAGATTAGTTAATGGCAGTTAGTTAGTTGCTGTTCTGATGTCAGTAGTTGCTATGCTGATGTCAAGTTAATTAGTGGTAGTTGGTTAATTGCTGTGATGAATCAAGAATCAAGCTCTAGTACTTACTAGTAGTAGAGTTGTAATTAGAGTTGTAATTAGCTAGTACTTATAAAAGGGGAAAACAAGAATGTGTAATAAGTTTTTGGCATGAATAACAGAATTCTCATTCTTATCCTCTCTATAATCCTCTTCTCTCTCAACCTCTCTATTTCTTATAAAACTTGATTCTTCTTAATCTTCTGCCTTTTCCTTAATTCATTCAATTCTTTCAAGAACTTGTAAAATCCTATCAGGAAGGCATATGAATTGGTTATATTTTTTATTTAGCTTGTATTATTGACCGGTTATTTAGTTTCTTAGGAGTGGTTAATATTTTCCTTATTCAACTTCCCCTTTCTCTCAGTGCATCTAATTTATTTATTTAATTACCAAAATTTTAAGATATATATATTGTGGGGCCCCATATGTTTAAACCACCCCGGCCCACTCTATACCCGGCCCAAGGCCCACACCGAGGATATTGTGAAGGCCGAGGATAATGAAAATAGCTCAGGTCACCCAGATGCCTCGCCGAGGATGACACGTCCTCGGCACACCGACTTCGTTAAAGAGAAAATATCCCTCATTCGTTGAATATATCTCACCAACATTTTGACCGCTTTAATGGTGATGTGACCAACGAACCCAGTTGCCTCGGTTACTCCAACTAATAAAAAGCCTGCAAAGACGACTGAGAACTAACATAAAGCCTACAAAATCAGATAATGGGACAAACTCTTATCCACAGTGACCGAATAACCGACAGATGGACGGCTGAGATTAACTAAAACAATACTATATAACCAAGAGGATTCCCAACAAAAAAAGAGGAGGGAAAGATGAATCAGTCCAAAGAAAAAGGACAGAATATCTATTAACTCTAAGAAAAATAGATCATCGGCCTGGGCCGAGGACAAATATGCTTCGTAAACACACAACCCAAATGATGATCATTCCCTATAAAAACACTTAGCCAAATTTCTTTGAGGAGATTCTTAGGAACTCCATGTCACCTATTATTTGTTATAAATACCATATCAACCGTTGTTTATTTCGGTGATGCCAAATCCTTATATCCACATCTCTACAAATTTTTATTGTAAAGGGTCCATTACAAATTGAGTCCCTACAATTGGCGCCCACCGTGGGGTGGAGTTGTGCGCTAGCAAGTGCAACGGTTGGTGTAAAAAAAAAATCGTCAGTCAAGAACAACACAGTTTATAGCAACAACATTCGTTCAGAGGTCTATAATCACAAGAAACAAAAGTATAAAAATATATATATATATATATATATAATAAATAATACAAAACAAGTCTACTTCTTTTATTTATACATGAAGAAAAATTACATCTTTTACAAGTGAAGCCCGTGGGGCTTGTTCTAAAGCTAACTACAAAGGCAGATGCTTGACGAAGCCGGCAGAAGAACAAATGGTAGAAAGCAAAGCTGACTGAAGAATAAAAGACAGAAAAGAAGCGAAAGAAGAGATGAAGAACAAATGGTAGAAAGCAAAGCTGACTGAATAACAAAAGATAGAAAAGAAGTGAAGGAAGAGAGGAGGAAAAGAAACAAAGAAAGTTAGCAGAGGAACAAAAGATAGAAAAGAAGGCTGGATGAGAAGCAAGAGAAGAGGAAAAGAAAAAAGGAAGGCTAGTTGAGGAGCAAAAGAAGAAGAGAAAAAAGAGAAAAGAGGGAAGAAGAGCTACATAGGAGGTGGAAGAGGTCGCGGCACAGGACGACTCCACTTCTGGGTTCCGTCTGATTTCCCTCCCACCCCCAATGCAGCCGGCTTGGAGGGTCAATGACCCATACCCAAGGGAGGGTGGTTACGTTCTCCCTGGATCCTCCTCCAGGTGGCGAGGAGGGTTCCTCCTCTGGTTAGGTTGAAAAAAAGGAGAACATTTGGATTTCCCCTACTCCAACCCCAATGTGGCGTCCAGGGTCGGAGCGCCATCCTCAGCTCCTGATAGGGGCTGTGCATCCCCGAGATCGCCCTTTCCAAGGGCCAAATCATTCGAAGGGGCTCGAATGGCTATGTTTGGCAAAATCTTTTTTGGGTGATATTTTTGGGAGAAGTTTAAAATGGATGTTTGTCAAGGTGTGAAGGAGAAGGTTGCCTTAGAAACGCCTTATATAGACGGCGGAATATTGATGAGGGCCAATCCACAATAAATCCCAGGGAGAGATTTCCGGAGGCAATAATTTCGCCCCAAGTTCCAAGGGGCCTGTCAACCGTTAGATCTTCGTGGATCCATGGTTGGCATTAATGAGGAGGCGCCTCATTAACGAAAAGGAACCGAAACGTCACCACACGTTACTCGGACAACCCAAGAGACGCCTCGTAGTCAGAAAAGTCCCATCAAACGAAGAGGCAAAACACGGCAAGGTCTTATCCTCCACCAACTCCAGCCCGCATTTATTATTATTATTCTGCTTGAAAAGTGTAACTATTTAAATGCTTATTGTAAATTATAGCAATATAGAATTAAACGGCTACGGATAAATAGATAAAATAAATGATAAAATGAGAAAACTAGGTACTGGACAGAACCAAGGCATTGCATGGTCCTCGGACCCAAGCCTCATGGGGAAACCAGATACTTCAGATGAATAAAATGAGAAAACTAGGTATTGGACAGAATCAAGGCATTGCATGGTCTTCGGACCCAAGCCTCATGGGGAAACCAGATACTTCAGATGAATAAAATGGGAAAACTAGGTACTGGACAGAACCAAGGCATTGCATGGTCCTCGAACCCAAGCCTCATGGGGAAACCAGATACTTCAGATGAATAAAATGAGAAAACTAGGTACTGGACAGAACCAAGGCATTGCATGGTCCTCGGACCCAAGTCTCATGGGGAAACCAGATACTTCAGATGAATAAAATGGGAAAACTAAGTACTGGACAGAACCAAGGCATTGCATGGTCCTCGGACCCAAGCCTCATGGGGAAACCAGATACTTCAGATGAATAAAATGAGAAAACTAGGTACTGGACAGAACCAAGGCATTGTATGGTCCTCGGACCCAAGCCTCATGGGGAAACCAGATACTTCAGATGAATAAAATGAGAAAACTAGGTACTGGACAAAACCAAGGCATTGCATGGTCCTCGGACCCAAGCCTCATGGGGAAACCAGATACTTCAGATGAATAAAATGAGAAAACTAGGTACTGGACAAAACCAAGGCATTGCATGGTCCTCGGACCCAAGCCTCATGGGGAAACCAGATACTTCAGATGAATAAAATGAGAAAACTAGGTACTGGACAGAACCAAGGCATTGCATGGTCCTCAAACCCAAGCCTCATGGGGAAACCAGGTAAACCAGATACTTTAGAATAAAAGTCAAGCACTAGACAAAACTTAAACATTGCATGGTCCAAAACCTCAGGCCAGCAGGAAGAACATTTCCTCATAAAAACTAAGTGCTAAGAAGAACCAAGATCTTGCATGGTCTCCGGACCCAAACCTATCCATCCTCGGGCGACCCTTTGCGCAAAAAGAAAGCTGCAAAAACAACTGAAATAGCGATAACACTGACGATGAGGTAAAGCCCAACAGGCCATGAAAATGTGCCGAGGAAAGTCAAAATCCTACTCCCCTCCTTAGAGGTCGTGCAGCAGAATTTTGAGGGGCTATTGTGGGGCCCCATATGTTTAAACCACCCCGGCCCACTCTATACCCAGCCCAAGGCCCACACTGAGGATATTGTGAAGGCCGAGGATAATGAAAATAGCTCAGGTCACCCAGATGCCTTCCCGAGAATGACACGTCCTCGGCACACCGACTTCATTAAAGAGAAAATATCCCTCATTCGTTGAATATATCTCACCAACATTCTGACCGCTTTAATGGTGATGTGACCAACGAACCCAGTTGTCTCGATTACTCCAACTAATAAAAAGCCTGCAAAGACGGCTGAGAACTAACATAAAGCCTACAAAATCAGATGATGGGACAAACTCTTATCCACAGTGACCGAATAACCGACAGATGGACGGCTGAAATTAACTAAAACAATATTATATAACCAAGAGGATTCCTAACAAAAAAAGAGGAGGGAAAGATGAATCAGTCCAAAGAAAAAGGACATAATATCTATCAACTCTAAGAAAAATAGATCATCGGCCTGGGCCGAGGACAAATATGCTTCGTAAACACACAACCCAAGTGATGATCATTCCCTATAAAAACACTTAGCCAAATTTCTTTGAGGAGATTCTTAGGAACTCCATGTCACCTATTATTTGTTATAAACACCATATCAACCGTTGTTTACTTCGGTGATGTCAAATCCTTACACCCACATCTCTACAAATTTTTATTGTAAACGGTACATTACAAATTGAGTCCCTACATATATATATATATATATATAAATAAATGATTGTGTATATTTTTTAACCCAGAAATCAGCCTCTTCAAAAAAATTAGAAGTAAAACTTTCTACCAATTACTTTTCCCATACCCTACAAAAAAGAGCTTTATGCACCTGTTATGACATTTTAATTAAAATGTTATAATAATGGCCAAATTATTAAATTAACAAGTTTTTAATAGTATAAATTTTTGGAACAATAAGTAGTTTATTATTATATCAAAATATATTCTGAGTTTGTAATAGTATTTTAATAAAAATTGATGTGGTACCAAATATCATAAAATACCAACAAGTGAGTGGTAACTCATTATTGTAACCAACACATTAGTTGGCATAGTGGTAAGGGCTTAGACCAATATGCCTTAGGGCATGGGTTCGAGTTCCCCACTAGCCGCATGTTGCTACTCCTATAGGTTGTTCACTTGCAACTGTAGTGTGGGTTCTTAGCCTAGAGGGTGATTAGGGTGCTATTATAATTATACCTAGGTAGGAAACCACACTGGTCCCTCTAACCAAATTTTTTTTTTACCAAAAACTAAAAAAGAAAAACTCATTAATGTAATGGATGTCATAAACACCTACAAGATAGACAATGTTCAGTGACCGAAATATTTGCCCAAGGGAGTTTCTGTATTTTCTCACGCATAAACTCTTATATACAAGAAATGGTTCATAACAAAAATCAATTAGATAAGAGCTTCTCTAGCTCTTGTTAGAGCTAGATGGCTATGAAAGATTCAATAAGAAAATATTAAGGTTTTTATTTTTATTTTTTATAATTCAATAATTGGGAAAGAGGGGGATTTAGGGCCTGGATGTTTTTTGTTGAAAAAACAGAGGTGTCAACTACGTGATTTACAAGGATTTTGGGTTTTATTAAAAATTGAACTTCAGCACAAGCAGGCAAAACCCAAATATGCCTAACACCCTTCCCACTTTGGAGCTAAATTTAGGCCCAAAAGCAACTTTGTCTAACCGGAAAGACCAAACCAAGAGGCTAGAGAACCCAAGCAAAGAAGAACCCAACCAAGTCAACCAAAACAAGACTATGATAATCAAACAGGACCTTAGGGGTTGGACCTAGTGTGCTCAAGAACAGGCCCACAAAAGAGCAACCATATGTGAATTGGTTGAAGCAGATTTTGAAGTTTGAATCCCAAAGTGACCAAGCATTGCCGTGTCAAATTTGATTTCAAACTTGAAGAGATGGCTCATAAAATTTCCATTCTCATTTGTAATCAACGATATAGTCTGACCGATTAGCAAAAAAAAAAACGATATATATAGTCTGACCAGCCTTCACTTTTTTTTCCAAGAATACATACTAAATGGACCACTTTTTTTATTATTTATTTATTCTTTAAGACATTAATTTTTCTTGTCAAATTCTTAAGAGACTGGTTAAATTGCCAAGAATGGGGGAAAGTATAAAATTCCATTGGCTAAGGTGAGTCAAAGTGTCAAAGCTATGAGATACCAATCGGAGGCAGCCCACGTGAATACATAGACTAGTGAGCTTCAACTATTGACATTTTTACATATAAATTTGATTGAGACAGGAGGAAAATGAAGAAGATGAATAACTTGCTGCATCGATTCGCGGCTCTATAGTCTATAAGTCATAATCCACATTGCTTTTAAAATTGGTCGACCATATATAATTTCTAAATTCTAATATAATTTATAAATCAGTTTTTTCAAGATTTTTTTTTTCCTTTTTCTCAATGGGTTAAATATATGAGGTTGTACAAGGAGTTGAGCTAAATCTTATCTTCATGGGAAGAAATTAAAGTTGTTTTGTTTTTGTTTGTGTTTATGTTTTTTTCGTTTTCTTTTTCCCGGCGTACTTTTCATAATCCCTTTTTATTTCATTTGTTTTCCTCTTTTCCTTTTCTATCCAAGCAAATCCTTATCTCCTTGATTCATCGACCATTCAACGGAAATCCACAAACTCTTTGCTATTTAGCACAGCGATAAATGCTTTGTACTCTTGTGACTTTTTTTCTTTTTCTATATATATACATATACGCACACAAAAGAAAGTAGAGTTCTTGTTTTTGACCAAATTATAATTCCACTCATTGAGACACTTCAAAAACTCCATGCACTGATAATATGGTGGATTGAACCTTAAACCTAGAACCTTCGAATTTTTGTCACGTCCCAGAATAATGAGTCACCACCTGGATATCCCATGGGGTCTATTCTTGTGACTTATTAACTAATGAAGATTGACTAAATTGCAATTAATTAAATTGGTTTCTTTTAAGTATATCTTGGATCCATAGTCATATTTTTCCCAGTGAACGGGCGGTTTGTGGAGCCCTTGTGTTGGTTCAAAAAAGGCAAAGTTGAATTTAGTACTTTGATTTTTTGTAGCCAATATGTTTCTTGCTTTTTCGTGATCTGATTACCCCTTAAAAGTAAGTTTTTGGCTACAAACAGGATTAAGAGGAAGCATAATGGGTAAAATCAAGGTTTGTCGTGCTTATATATTGGTTTGTTGTTTGAATAATGTTAAATGTTTCAAGTTTGAGAGTATTCTTTGTAGAAGTGACTAATTGAAACAACATAAAGTATTAGAATAATGGTTAAACGATTAAATTTAAATTTCCTAATAGTTTAAGTTTTTTTTAGACAATTGATAACTTATCATGGAGGCAATCTTTTTTTCTTCTTTACTTCACAAACTATTTTAGCACTGTATTTATGCATGTTAACTTTAGTATCTACATTTCCATAATTGAAATTCTATAAACTAAGTGTTGGGAAAAACTACCCACTTCTTGGTGAGCAAAGTCTCAACCATTATTGTTAATTAAGGGTACGTTTGATACGCTGTAATAGCTCCTGTAATGGAATAGTTATTCATGTGTAATATCAATTCGGTCATTTAGTTTCATCTTTATTACATGGATTAGTTATTACATTGGAATAACTATTCTTTAAATTGAAGAATAGCTATTCCTCTTTAAAATGAATGTAATAGTTATTCCTTAGTGTATATAATAGGTTTTAAAATTAATATATTTTCAAAAATATAAAGTTTCCTTATACATCATTTTCTACAAGTTTTACATATGTAACAACCAAACTTATGAATAGTAATAATTATTCCATTACAATGTCTTCTATTCCTAATAATAAAGATTACTATTCCTAATGTAATCTACATTTAGTATACTAAATGTACCTAAGTGTGAATTTTGCAACACATGGGTAATGGAGGTTAGTCAAAACAAATATGAAGGTTAGCAAGATATATAATATTGGAAAAAGATAAATCATCAAACATATAAAAGGCATATACAATTAATGCACACAAGATATACATAGTTCAACACTTCTAATCTGATTCTAAAAGGAGCCAGTATAGCCCAATTGAACTTATTCCGGCAGTTTTAAAACCTATAATGGCGGTTTCAAAACACTGCTATAGGTCAAATTTTTTGTAGTATACACCCACAAAACTTGAGTTTACACAATAAATTTTGATAAATACAAGATTACTTCAAAGAGCTTTAAAAATCCAAGTTTATTGTGATGAAATTTTTTCAAACAACTTGTTGAAAAAGAAATCTCAAACACGTTTGAGACACTTGCTTTCAAGTCCCCACTAAATATCATAAGATCTAAAAACAGTTTATTAGTCCTTCTTTGACTAATGTTATAGAAGAGAATTCAGGTAAACATCCTTGTTGGAAAATGATTTGACAAAGAGATATTGTGAGTCTGTGACATGGAAGCCTCCAAAGTCTTTCTTTGACAAATGTTTTAGAAGGGAATTTCAGGTAAATCTTTAATAAAAGATTTTTGTTCAAAGATTAGATACCACGACATATGATAGCCTCCAAGGGTTTTAATTTAATTGGTCAAATATGAAATATCCTCGTTAGTCCACAGGATGACTAAGAGAAGACGTAAACAATTTGATCTTAGAATTAAACAATACAACGACTTGGAAGGATCTGGGAAGAAATATACAAACAGCCGACTCTGTAGCATTCATGCATTCGATCCCATGACTCATAAGTCATTGGAAATTGGCTGCAAATCACAATTTGCCTTTTTGATTATTCCATGTATAATAACCTATGTGATTTTTTTTTTTTTTTTTTTTTGAGAAACAATAACCTATGTGATTTATGTACGGATTAAGTGTGATATTTGGTATGTAGAAAATTTGAAAGGTCACTCTCAGATATTAATTAACGATTATATTAATATAGACTTGTATACCTTTTTTTTTTTTTTTTTTAACCCAATTGAATTAATCAACCTCTTCTTTTTTGAATAGAAAATCCTTATTCAACTTACATATTTATATTTAGGGTAAATTGCAAAGTAAATACTTAGGCCCCATTTGGTACATGAATTTAAACATGTTTTTAATTTTTAAACAACATTACACATATTTTCACACACTTTTTCATCCACACGTATTTCCAAAAAAACTAATAACTGCTGTTTAAACACACATACCAAACAGACTCGTAAAATTTGAAGTTATTTAGACTTTATACTTTGAAATTTGAAAAAATTGAATTTTACACCTTAAAGTTTACCTCAATTAACAAAAGCTATCCCGTAAACTCACCTACATGGCTGTCAAGTGACATGATGGTGTGTGTAAGTTTTTTTTTTTTTTTTTTTATTATTATTATTATTTAGGTGGGGTTGCTTTTGCTAACAAATGTAAACTCTAGGGTGTAAAATCTAAATTTTCAAAACTTCAAGATATAAAATTCAAACAACCCCAAACTTTAGAGGTGTACTTTGCAATTTATCCTTTAAAATACAAAAACTTGAAATTTAAAAATTTTACACATGAGATAATTATTGATATTTGATGTAAAGGCATGTGACACAGCATATTAAGGTTGAAGCATGTAATAAGGCTGAAGGAAAACGACCTGCAGTAGAGTAGTTCTGTAGTCTAAATTGTAGGTAGTTTATGCTAAGTGGTATTGGTAAAGTTAGTTTGCGAGTCCACGTGTAAGCATCTGATGAGTCATGCTATAATTAGTTACAGTGATCCAAACTTTACAGAATTGGCGATGTATATGTACTGGATTTGGTAAATGAATGAAATCAAGAAACTCAAAATTAGGTCATTAAATTTTCTTTCTTCTTTGCTCTCTTCTCTTTTTCTTCATACTTTTCCTTTCTTATATTGCTTTTCATTTGAGAGTATTGAAATTTTGCATGCATAAATGGTATATGGAGAGAATGTAATTATAGTGTAGATTTGATAAATAAAAAGTATTGAGTTCTATAGTGTAGCAAAAAATTACCCCAGATGTAACTTAAATCTCACCTCATAAATTTCATGATAAGTGGATACTATTTATTATCTAATTCACAAAATCATGTTTTACTTATAATTGTTTAATTTAAAATACTTGAAATTTAAAATTTTTATGATGAAGTAGTTATTAATCTTTAATCATCTTGATATTTGTAAGTATAAAAAGTATAACAAAACAATGTAATTCAAAAGTCGATTTATCAAAATATACTTAAAAAATAAAAGGAATGATGTTACATCATAAAAAATTAGATCAAATGACATGTATCAACTAAAAAATTAGAAGAAATTTTTTTCCTTTTAACACCACTTTTATTATACACAAATCAATAAAATATAACAGATCATATATATATATATATATATAATTAGAACAAAAAAATTGGATGACTAGATTTGTTGTAAAATTATTGGTGTGAATGCCTCTCTTATAAAATTTCTTTTTTATTTTTATTGAAAGAAAAAAACATTTCAATGAGAACCTTTAATTTCTTGCATACATGAGCTTTATAAATCACTTCAAGTAATGCTATTGTAGAGTTCTAAAATCATTGTTACAAATTTTGGTGTGGGTGTGTTCCAAACACTTTGAAGTTTGATCACTTTTATTGTGAGACCCACATTGGTTTGGAGTAAACTCTTTATTCTTATAAGCCATTGTAAGTGTCCTTTGATGTCATAAGATATAAGTTTAAGGCTGCATTTGTTTCACATGAATTCAATTTCAGGAAACTGTTTTACACCCTTATGTGTGTTTGGACACCCACGGAAAAAATGGTCAACGAAAAATCAGCAACCCGTTGACCGTAAAATAACCCACCAAAAGCGTAAAATCGTTTACGTTTTGATTTTACCTTCAACCATTTTTCAGAAATCACACTCAGAAGAGAGAGACTGAGACAGAGCTCAAGCACACGCCACCTGAATCTCATCCTCGCTGGTCAGATCACCGTCCTTGTCCCCTCCATGCGATGGTGAGTGCTCTGTTCCTCTTCCTTCCCTTTTGTTGCTTGCGTAAACCCATCTGCTCAAATCCACCCTCGTCGAAAGTCCCCTCCATCTTCGTCGAGCAATGCCCAAACACAAGGCATCATCTAAAGTCCCCTCCAACTTCGTCGTCCCTTCTATTTTTTCTTGTTCAAACTCAACCCGATTTGGTTGCATCCTACCACACCCATCCCCGAAACCCAGAAAACCCATTCCTCAAACCCACTACGACGAACCCACCACTTTGAAGAATCCATTCCGCAAACCCATTTCTTAAACCCCCACTGGCCATCGCCGCCTCCATCCATTCCGATCCTCTCTTTTCCGATCTATCTCTCTTTCCCTCAATCTCTCACTCTTTCTTCCTCCTCTCACCGAGTTTGTGAATAATTAAAAGATGATTTTATTTTGATTTTTGGTTGTGTTAAAGGTATATTTTGAATTTTTCTGTTATAAAATTTGTTTGGGAGCTGAGAAAATGGCTAAGAAATTGTGAAAATTTTGTAGGAAAATAGCATTTTCAGAATGTTAACAAACACCAGAAATTGTTTTCTAGATTTTCATTGCAAAACCAAACACCCGGATTTCATTTTCCTTACGGGAATTCACTTTCCTCTGCATTCATTTTACACTCGGAATTCGATTTACATTGAACCAAACATGGCCTAAAACAACTGCACCAGTCCTTGGAAAATAGAGAAAGTGCCAACTTTTACACATTTTTGCTAAAAAACTACTCACATCAGTGGGTCTATAATACTGTGCATATACAAAAATGCTACAGTCACGGTATAAATATACATGATTATTGTGGCTTTCCATTTCATTATTTAAATATATTTTCTCTCTCCTCTCTCACCTCCTTCTCTCTCTTTGCCCCTAACTTTCTCTCTCTCTACTCAACTCTTTTTTTCTCTTCCTTAACTCAACCCAAAACAAACCCAAGCTGAAAACTCATCACAAATCTAAAAACTGAAAACCTAAACAAAACAAAACAACTCAAACAAATCTGAAAGCTCATCACAAATCCAACTCAAAATCAACTCAAAACAAAACCCAACAAAAAACCGATTCAAAAAACCCAAATCAACCCTAAACCCAAGCTGATGTCGCTGACGCCGTTGCCATGTAGGCTTCGATGGAGTGCTAGCCGCTGCCATGAGAGAGAAAGTGAAGAGCTAGACCTCATATTTGTCTAAAAATGCTGAAAATGGACTAGGATTGTCATGGGTTTGTGTCGAAGTGAAGTTTGGAGGTTTGTTTATGGAGTTTGGGGGTTTGTTTATGGGGTTTTCCAATGAAGAAAGAGGGAGAAAGAAGAAAAAGTGTCCAGTGAAGAAAGAAGGAAGAAGAGAGAGAGAGAGAGAGAGAGAGAGAGAGAGAGAGAGAGAGAGAGAGAGTAAAGTGTGTTTTGATGTGGGTTGTTAGAAATAAAAATATATATATATATATATATAAAATGATTATTTAAAGAAAAGAGAGTGTATAATAGACAATATGATGAATGTGTTTTTGTAAAGTGTTTGTGTAAAATAGAAAAAAGTATGTTCTTATGCTAAAATAGATAGAAAATTTTAGTAGGACTGATGTGAATACTCTTAGAATGAACTTAGGCTTTATCTATATCACGCATGCCACGTCTTGTCGCGTGCGTGTGAGTCCAAATTAGTTTTTCTTTGGACTTTTATTTATTTTTTCTCTTTTCTAGATATTTCGAGCTTTTGAAGTGCCGCTTGTCACCGTTTGTTTAAGCTTTTTTTTTTTTTTTTTTGAGAATCACCGTTTGTTTAAGCTCGTTGGAGATTAGCCTCCTTCATAAAAGCTAAGTTATTATTTAATAGTAATCTGACCAATTTAATGGCTTATTCGAAAGCTAAGTTATTATTTAATTATTATCTGACTAACTCAATGGCTTATTTAACATACCATCAAAACACTTTCCCATCAAATTATTATTTCTCTTTCAAACAAGAATACTATTCTTTTCTTTTCATGAAATTGTTCTTTTCCTCTCCTACATATTTTTTCTTTTGTGAGATTGGCATCCTTACTTGGTAGATTGTATAGGAATGTATATTAGAAGGTTGTTCTTGAACCTCTGTGAATGGAAGTGTGTCCGACACAAAGAAGACACTATATAGTCTGATCTTAGGGGTATTTCAACTTGAAAATCAGTTGCATTGAGTTCTACTCTAGATAAAATGAATCAACTTTTAAAAATAACACATTTACCTTATTTTATAGCATTATGAGATTGTATCAAACTTTTTTTTTTCTTCTCTTGATAATTATTCGGGATATATACGTGTCTGGTCAAAAACTTGTTTATCTACTATAATTTTTCCAATAACAGATTCACATAACCTTCTCTCTCTCTCTCAAAAAAAAAAAGAAAAAAAAAGGAGGAGGCAACAAGGCAAGGCCATGTCCAATAGCAACCTATGTAAATTAATGACCCAATCTACATAGAAACATTTTTCCAGATCCTTTTTAAGTTTTAACCTCACCCCCAATTCTATTATTAAACCGATAGGTGTGGCATCAACCATATAGACTTGGGAGTTTCAACTGGGTCCCTGGTCCCTAGCATATAGGATCTAAATTTGGGTAAATTGAATTTTATAAATAGAGGGTCGCTATCTTTATAAAAGTAAACGGTTGGCTTGTGATGGGATAAGCTTCTGAGACGCGTTTTTCGCCTTTTGGTGCTTCTATTCCACCAAATTAGAGCCCAAGTGGCAGACCATTACGTGACATGTAGTTCTCAACAATACCTTATTCCAAGCTGGACTGCCTTCTTTATTTCTTTTCCTTTTCCTTTGTAGCCTTTTTTTATTTCAATGCAAATCCCTATCTGATTTGAATTGAAAGACTCACCTATCCTACTTTATCATATTTTCCATGTAATAATAAAAACACCCACATCGGAGAAATGTCCTGTCAAATTCAGTTGCTAAACATTGACAGGGCTACCCAATTAAAGTTAATTTATAGGGTAACCACAATCCAATATTAAGGGTGTAATTAACCCTCTAATAATTTCAGATCAACTCACTTTTTGATGAAAAATGTCACCTTCAGGTAAAATAATTTGATTTTATGATTAAAGTTAAATATTAGAGAGAATATTTTTCCCATATAAGTAAATGAATTTAAATAAATCACCAACATGCTCACCTTACCTAAAACTCAACAGCTAGTTTGGACTATATTTGGACTGTTTTTAATCTTTGGTCAAGAAGCAGGCACTCAGATCAATTAGAAATAATACATTAAGAATCATAAAATATAAAAAAGTCAACTAGATAACAGGTGCTCTTTGAAAATTTGTACTTTTATTTTGGGAATTTGATATGATAAATTGTTGTACCCTATTACAAAAATAAATAAATAAAGACGAGCACAATGACTCATGTTGCTGATCATGCTCTCTAATTAATTTTAGAAGAGACAAGAAACCTAATTGATCTAGAGGGATATATGTAGCAATATAAATCCCTAGAGAGAAAGGAAATAAACAAATAAAACAAAACATATACTATCTATACATGTCATCAACTATTACAAATCTTTCTATTCTAAAGTTCACCTAAGGCCAAATGAATTAGAGAAAACCCAAAATTTTAGAGGCAAAATTAAACTCTGAGAACTATGTTTCAAATAGATAAAATGAAAGCAGCTAATCTTGAAGAGATCAATGATCAGTGGCCAACACCAGGGCTGGGGACAGAGGCTAGAATCCGATCAATGCTAATGAGGTGTCGCACGATGAGCTTTTCATGAACCTCCACAGCATGACCCTTCTTGCTAGGGGTTGAAGATGGCACTGTACCCTTAGGAAGGGCACTGAGAAACAAACTGTCACTCAGAGAATAGACTCTCTTCTTGCTTTCCGTCACATCTAGGAGCCTTCTGCCATCTAAACATGAAACAAGTGCGCCAAACACAATTAAGAAAACAAGGACCACACTGCTGAATTTAGCCATATTTTGAGAGAGAAAGAAAGAGTGAGTGAGTGAGTGAATGAATGAATGAATGAGAATGTGGGTATTGTTGTTTGTGAGGAAAGAAATGCAAAGGAAAAAAGGTGTAGTGGGGAGAGTTTTCTAAAGGATAGGCCTTGTATATATAGCGTGATTGAGAGAGAGAGAGAGACAGTGTGTTTGTTCATGCACTAACGCGTGAGCTATTGAGAGAGAGAGAGAGAGATAGAACGTGCGGATCAAGTCATCAGTGGTGGCCAAGTCAAGAGTAAAAGGTTTGAAAATTTGAAGGAATGGGGTTTGTGTGTGTATATGTTTAAGCCTTGAGATTTCGTACCATGTAAAAAACTAAAAACAATGTGAGAACGCCTCGTGGGTTCTGATGGAGTTAGGTAGGTGAGAGTGTGTTGAATGAGCTAAGACAGCATACTATAGACTTGCCGGCCAAAGACACAGTTTCTACTTTCTTTGTAATTTCATGACACCGTCAAAGTTCACACACCCTTTGTATCTCGACTCGGCTAAGCTGCAGCTCGAGTCGCATCTTCTACTGAATAGTGGGCAAGTGGGGTTTACCTAATCGTAAAAGGAGAAATTGTTTCATACACTTCCTACACATACTATACACACTTTTACGTTAAATCTTCATTTTTTTTTATTAAAAAAATCATATTAAACACATGATGTGTATAAAGGGAGTGAGAGACTATCAAAACTTTTTGTAAAATTATATCAAAGCAGCAAAGGAAAACTGAAATTCAAAACATTGTCATTGATTGATTATTCTATTATCGCTATCATAAACTAGGTTTGTTTAGCCGTCACTTTAAAATAACATGATAAACACAGGCCAAAATGCAAGAGAAACTAAAGTAGACTGATCAACGAAACCAATTTAGTAACTGATCCTACTTTGACTACCAATATAATAATCTTTCAACATGTATACCATTTACTGATTGATTCTACGTACTTTGACAGGGAATATAATGATCTTTCAACATACCTTTTAAAAGCTTTATGAAACCTCCCAAAACAATTTCCTTCTAATATTTATAAGATATATAGTAGTCAATAAACCATTCAATACACTAAAAGGTTAACAAAAATGTTGTTGTTTTTCTTTTATTTTTTGTCTAAATGAAATTCGATAATTATGATAATTAATAATAGGTATTTTATTGTAATTGTTTTGGAGTTTGACCTACCTTCAGTACTTTTTTAACTGGATATCTCATTTTGTTTTAAATATATAATAGCAAGTAGTGGTAGGTTTTAATTTTCATATTTTATTTAGTTAATGGGTGATATGACAATTTCTCGTTAAAATAAAAGGAGATTCCAGTTAAAAAATACTGAAAGTAAATCAAACCATTGTTTTGTATTTAGAATTATCTGATCTAATATGATGTGGTAAGATTCTTATTGAAGGTTTATTGACTACTGTCTAATAAATGGTAGAAGGAAGTTTATTTTGAGAGGTTTCATAAGCTTTTAAATAATATATGTTGGAAGATTATTTATTATATTATATCAAATAAATATTACATGGAAATTTATCACGGCATCTAATGTGACGGCCAAACTAATCTAGTTTAGTTCCCTTTGCTTTGACATATATATAATCTTCCAACTTATTACTTTTTTTTTTTTTTAATACAACTTATTACTTAAAAAGCTTATGAATGCGACCTCTCAAAATAAATTTCCTTTTAATATTTATTAGATAAATTTGCTTATAATATTTATATTAGGTTTACAGTTAAGAAAACTAGTACTGTTAGTAGATAAATTAAGAACAAAGTTTGACAATAAATTTACATAGTTGTATTTTAAAATTATAATTCTACTCAATATATTTTTATTGGATATGAATTTTAACAAATATTCATCATTATTTTAATATTTTTACATTAGTGGATAAAATAATAAATTGGAGATTATAAGGTTAATGATATTCTTACATGAAGTGATAGTGTAAGTATGAAATTATATATATTCTGATTAGACACTATTTTGTTTGTTAGACTTAGGCTTCGAGGATCTTTGTGACAAATCATGTGCAAGGTGATTTTGCTTATTGGGCTTGTGCGGTTAAGGTGAGTAGAACTCCATGTACTTACCTAGTTATTTCCTTATTTGTATAGCTTTTGAGTTATATGATGTGTATTCTTTCTTGTATACTTGTGACTGATACAGATATTGTATACTTGTGACTTCGTCGTTGTCCTTAAGACATATTTGTACTTTTCGATTTAATATTATTATTACGGAATATTTTTATGTTATATTTTTTAATCATGAGTGAATTAGTCTTGTTTTGACACTCATGAAATCCACGAAATTTTCACAATGGATTATAGATTACAAGTTGTTATTTAGCGTCATTGATGAGCAAGAAAGTAATTTTAGTAGTAGGTTAAATTAAAACCTAAAACAACATGTTATCACTACAAAAAATTTGAGCTATAACAACGTTTCTAAACCACTACTATAAGTCTCTAAAGTATTAGTATAGACTCAATTGGATTGTGTTGGTAGTTTTTATTCCGTCGTTGCATCTCAAATTTATTGTGAAAATATTATAGACATAACACTTCTTATTAAATGTTTCAATTATCCGTTCATGGAGATAATACGTGGGCCACTATATGTGATGTTTGGAGGATGTCGTGGTGGCGGTGATTACTGAGGTTCTAACTTCTAAGTGGCCCTTTACGTGTGGATACACGGGACTTTGCACTGTTAATCTATTTTGGTTACAACTCTCATTGGATTCTTATTTCAATTATCTGTTAGTGAATTAATTTATATATATATATATATATATTTTTTTTTTTTTTTTTTGCCTCATAGTTTATTACTTCAACTGTTGAAAATCTGTCACTTTGACAACTAAATAGTTGCACCTTTATCCATTGCATTGCCTATACAACTTTCACTCGTGTTTTTTCTAAATTATTTTATAGCTCTGATCTCATCGTGTTGATGTGCCATTTTTCTACTTACTGGGGGCCATGTAATTCATTTTATATTATTTTTATATTTTTATATTAATTGCTCGGATTGAAAATTAATAACCGCTAATATTTTCTAAATTTAATGGTCAATTCCCAGTAGATTAAGGGTTCAACTTCACACCTTTCTAGTGACTTCATACCAGAACCTTTTGGCGAACATATAAGTAATGATGCACTGCATTATGGATCATAAAATAGACAAGAGGATTCAAAAGGATGCATAGGTCACAATTAGTGTTTCTAGTTTGTCCCAATTCCAATTTTTTTTTTATTTTTTTTAATTGTCCCAATTCATTTGATCTGAACATTTTTAGAATTTGAATCCAATCAAGAACTTTGATGGTGGGGTAACTTCTTCTTTAAAAAAAAAAAAAAAAAAACACTTTTAATAGATATAATTTATCAGAAACAACAAAATCCTACAGTCCACTAAAGGAAATCTCTTTCAAGAATATTAAAAACATAGTATAGTTCTGCTATTATACACCTCTTAGCTTCAAAAAACCTAATAATTAATGAGAAGTAATGACCGAACCAATTAAGATAATTTATTAAATATATTTTGACAAATGACCATTAATTAAAACCCCTAAATTAATATCTAGATTAAGAAAAAAGTGAAAACTACAAATATATTGATAGAAATCAACGTATGGGTATGATTCACCCCATATGTTGTCTACATCAAATACACATATTGGTCGAAAAATGTGGGTCCCCAAATAAAAAATAGTGCATGTATCAACAAAATTTGATGGGCTGCTCTAAGTTATGGGGTCTTGGCCACTGGCCCTCTCACCTAATTAATAGGATGGATGGGGTAAACCTTAAGGAACTCTAGCTAGGTTAGAGGCAAAGAATTTAGGGTTCTAGCTAGTCAGTGGCCAAACATATATGTATGATATGTATTGATTAATTTTTTTTTTAAAATGTCATGTTCTTGTTATGGACCTACCAACATTCTCAAATTTATTGTCCCCAAAGTAATATTTTTTTCTTTGACATTGATGGTTTTCGGCTATCATTTAATTTCATACAAGTATTGGAAAATTTATTGTAAAAAAATATAACTTATAATGAATTGCTGTTCATATCAGTTTAGTAACAAGTACATCATATTAACAATATATATTCTCCTCAAAAAATAAAAATATTAACAATATACAAGTCAAGTGTCTTGTAATAATTTAACATATATATTCTCATGTTTTCAACAAAAACGATTAAGGTTTAAATCTCTTATTCTCTAACTATCGATGTTAAAGGTATATGTATATACACACATTCTGGTCTCTAACATAATTTTTTTTTACTCCCCCGATTGTAATCCCATTGAAGTTATATCATTGAGGTAGTTCATTAATAGGTAGGTGTAGCGTAGGATTGAAAAAAAAAATACTATCAAACTATAGTGGCAAAGATTTGAGCTGTCAACGACATATTTGATATCAAAAACATTCAAGCAATTAAGTCCAAATGCTCCAATTAGTACTTATACTACTTTTACCACTGCCTAATTTTGTCAAGTTTGAGCTAGAAATTATCCGAATTTCCAAGCTCAGCTAGCTGTATCGTTTGAAGCCAAAGTTATGAGTCTGTGGTTGGCAACATGGCATAACAAAGTCAAAATCGTAAAGCTCAAGTATCAGATCCACATGGTCCCCGTTGTTAAAAATGACAATGCCCAGATCTTAAACGTGAATCAAGCTTTTATTTCAAGTAATTAAAATTGTTAACAAATTTTGGATTAAAAGAAACAAGGAAGTGTTTTGAATTTTCAGCATTTTCCACTCCATAAAATGCAAAAACAAGTTCATCTCAAGAAATCATTCACTCTCACATCAAGGGTCCACGTACACCTGTTGTAATTAAGTACTTCTCTCGTAAGAGTGAATAATTTCACGTCAATCTCATGGCCACTGTTAGGTTCCAAAAACTTGTCCGCTCTGTTTGAGCTTTTATTATTTACCAGTTTTTCCTGGTGACAGTGGGAAGGTTTTAATTCTTTTGGTTGGTTAAGGTATTGAATATATTCTTGTTTTGAGAAATGTTTTTGCCAGAAACTGGTACGCCAGTGGTGATAGATAGGAACATGACCAAATTACAAGTAAGAACAACATTGAAATTAGTACCACCTTTGTGGAAACTGGAACAAAACAAATTCTTCAAGGGCTCCACCTGGCTTGGTTTTTCTACCAACTTTTGCCTCATTTATTACTTGTTGTTAGTACTTAGTTTTCTACCCAAACATTAGTGATACAGGAAAATGCATTGTGTGCTGTGCTTCCTCATGATATCGCACGTAGATTGATAAAATGTAATGTATGTTCCAATTAACTGGAATAATATTGTTTTTTATATTATTATTCTTTGAATAAAGGATTTGAAATTGATTATTTAATATCTTGGCGGGTATGATATTAAAAAACAATCATAATGAAATGCAAAGTTCAAATCTTATCCTATTTATAGATAATAATACATATTTAATAAAATGTACCGTGCATGGTTCTTGCTTTAGCTAAGGAAAAAAAAAAACAATGCGATTCTACATCCTTTGGATTTTGTTGTTTCTTTTTTTTTAGATGAATTGGGTCATGACTTTTTCTTTATTTTCATAACAAAGTGATTGTCTTGGTCGATGACATTAGTTTAATAGTTTGAAGAACTATCATCGCAAGCATTTCGACCAACCAGGACAAAGACTCAGGACAACCCATCTACTAATTAAAAAGGCCGTCTCTGATTATCAAGTATCAACAAAAACTCATAAGAGCATACAAATAATGTTTTTTTTCCCTT
The DNA here is from genome assembly GCA_023621385.1 of Quercus gilva. Classification (NCBI taxonomy): domain Eukaryota; kingdom Viridiplantae; phylum Streptophyta; class Magnoliopsida; order Fagales; family Fagaceae; genus Quercus; species Quercus gilva. The sequence goes on from CM042477.1 coordinate 60,683,967, forward strand.
CCCCTCTGATTTTTAATTTGTTTCAACTCCTTAACCTTGTTCCAAAAGACATGAAAAACAAAATGTCCAACAAAGATATTACTAGGATAAACAATTTTTTAGTCCCATTCCTTCTTGCTAGTTGCTGACATGGATGTAGTCCTCCAAAGAGTATACTATAATTAACTAGCCAATTCTCAGACTATAGGCAATAAAATTAACAAACAGGCACTCTCTCAAGGTGTTCTTAATTTTTAATTTCATATTCTCATAAATGTATAATAATGATATTATTGGTTGAAAAGATCACAATTTTATAACATTTGCACAAGATTGTCCATGGAATCTTGATGTCATTTTATGATTTTTTTTTTTTATAAATATAGTTAAATACTTCTTTTAGTTTTCCTCTTATCCCATGTATGCACAAATTGTCCTACCCTTCTCAGACTCTCAGTTTGGACATGCAATGTAGTGTACATTAGCACAAGATATATATAGATATATTAGTCTTTAGTGGGATTTCATGTAAGATTGAGAATCCCTTAAGATTTTTCTAACACAGCTCTAAGAAAATCTAATGACATCCAACTAAGATAGATGCTGAGGCTCTTTTATGACAGGTTCTGTATAATAAATTCATGGACTTTCTTAGACATAGAGATAGGTACAGCCTATCCAGGTATTTTTGGTCATAGACTTACCCATATTATACCGGACTGCTATGTGAGCCACATCAATATGACGTTAGCATGACAAAATTTACATGAAAACTAAATTCAATATTACAGTTGAAAAAAAAAAAAAAAACCTTTAGTACTCCAAAACCTACCATGCAATTTTTCCTCCAAGCCGGCGAGAAAGGACAAACTCGGTTTGATCATCGGCTTCATTAGGGTATTAGTATTAAGTAAACATATGAAAAACAGTGCCCCCTAAATTAAGTTGATGAAGCTTTGTGGTGAAGGCAAAAGCCTGGTTGAATAAGAATAGTGTTTTAGACTTTCCTCACTATAACACATCCCTAGCTAGTTAGAAGGCTAAAAAATAAAGGTGATTTGATTTGGTATGACCCTGGCCACCGTTAAATTGGAAGGTGATAGGTGTTGTGATAGCTATATTCACTGAACCGACTATAATCTTTGAAACAGACATTTTTTTTCTAGACAAGAAAATAAATAAATAAATAAAAAAGCTTTAGTCAAGCTCTCGGCAGAGACATAACTCACACGCATAAAAAACATTGGTCCACAACTCTTTACCAATAGGCTGTTGAATTATCGATTTTCTTAAAAGTTTAAACCATTAGAATACGATAAATTTAACCACTTAACCATAATTCTAACACTCTCCCACACGTGTGAGCCTAAGTATGCTAGATAGCCAATTTCAGCTCATAAAGAAGAAAAGAATAACAAAGACTATTGAAGATGAAGACAGTTAATAAAGAGGTTAAACGGAATCTTTTGTTTAATTGTTGCCTATTACATATGATACACCTCCTGTATTCTCTTAAGCTTTTGGTCCAAGTCCCCAATTTTTACATTTGTATAAAGTTCATTCTTGGCTTTGAAGTTGGTAGAGTTATTTATGTAACTATATTAACCACTTTTTAAGTTTCTTTGGCAATAATAACGATCACAATAGAGAAAAGAGCAAGTTATTAATCCTAGACTTTAAGCATGAAATGGTCAATGAAACACTCAGACGTAGATTATATTTTACTGAATATCCTTAGCAGCTAAACACTTCATTATATATTTTTCCTTTTACAATAGTAACAAGTCCATATGACTATATCACCCTATCAAAAGTTTGGATTAAACTATCATGCACATTATTAAATGATATTGTCAACAAATCATAAAAATTCGTCATCTTTTAGGTAGTTGAAGAATAGTGGCTTGACTTCTCAGCTACCTAACAATCAAGGCGGCTCTACATAGAAGCTAAGATGTTCCTACCAAAAAAAGAAATTATACTTGTAGAAAAAAAAAATTATATATATAATTATACTTATTTTATCTACCTTAAAAGAATATTGAAAAACCTAACTTAAGAATCACAAAAATTTGGGCTCAACAAAAATAAAAGTAAATATACTAGGGACACAAATGTTGTAAAATTGTTCTATCCTAAGTCCTAACATTAATCACAAAAATAATCTTAACCCCTTGAACAAAAAATTAAAAGCCCAAATAACAATAAAAATTGGTTGTGAGTTCTCCTCGGCAGCACCAATAGCTTTGCTCTCCTACACAACTTGGCTTGCATTTGTAACATATATTATTTGTTGCTCTCTCTTTCTCTCTCTCTCTCTCTCTCATTTATCGTCATTTCATACTTTCTCTTTTATTTTGTTACTCTTATCTCAATATTTTCAGATATCATTTTATCTCTCATCAATCACTTTTTGCCATTTAATTTTGTTAGTAGAAAAAAATTGTAAAACTTTATATATTTGAATGGTTTTCTTTTGTGATGTTGATAAATTCAAGTTCTTTTTTATTAGATCTTGTATAATTTAAGTTTTTAAATGATTATCCTAGAAAAAATTCCTAGAGTCACAATTGCTACATTAATTTATTAATTGTTACCCTCTCAATCAATGTAAATTTAAAGGGAAAATATTGTTATTAGCTTGTGCTTGAGTACTTGCCATTATATATGTTGTTTCTCTATTATAAAATCAACAATCCATTTGGCACATTTATGGTCACGAATTGCACGATTGGCTTGTTATTATTATTATTTTGGGGGGCTTTAATGGGGTCTGTTTGGAATGAACAAAGTCAGCAACAACTCTCTCACATCAAGGAGAAAAACCACCATTTTAATATGCTTCCTTCCATTAGTTATAAGTTAACAAAGATCACTATATTATTCTTTTGATGACAAACCTTTATGGGCCTTCTCCATTTCTTTTAATAGTATCATACACTCCAAAGACCTTTTAGTTGGTTTTCGTAGGACCCTTTGCCTTTTTTATGTGGGCTTTACCGTCTTCTTCCATGGTTAGGACATAGACATGCAAGCCTCATCACCTTGACTTAAATGTTCTATGATTGATGAAATGAGAAACAATTTTATAGAAGTGCTAAACGAGCTAATTGTGGCACCTCATCGATCCGTTTACTTCAACTTTTATCAAAGAAATTGCATTAAGAATTCCTCGAGATCTGCCATATAGCTCCAATAGTCCAACAAAAACAAATTGGTGCCACGAGGAACAAAATAACAAGGTCGACATTGTTGACTTATTATTACATGCTAAGTTGCTAACACAACAGTAATGCAATGACAGAAATATTTGCCAACACGAACTATGTAGAAAAATGAACCCATATCATAATAGTGATTTGAATTGGGCACACCACAGTGTCGGCAAACAATGAGTGTAAAATAATAAATAAGAAGTTTGCTGACCAGATTGCCTACAAAGACCACAAAAGGCCCTCGAATCATTCACCCTTGTCAACAGCTCTGGTGTTTGCCTAACAACAAGAATTATCTGTCGCTGTGGCCGAAAGTGCTCTCCTTGTCTTATTACACAACAGAGACAATGACACTACCATACATACGAGTAGACAATGTGTGTGAGACAAGCAATAATTTTCGTTGTGTATGACTTTAAGAACATGTTGAAAGCATGTTATTTTATCTTTGCGGAATTCAAATATGTTGAGTAGGATACATGGGTGCCTACTTTTAAATCAATTTGAGCTTCCTCTCTTAGGGAATTCATGGCTCCAATATGGCCTGTGACTGCAAGTCTGCAACCATGGCTTCCATTAACAACTTGCATGGTTTACTTTCGTACGAATTACCGAGTGTTGCCAAAACTATTAGGAAATAGTAAATATAGTTTTATAATCTAACAACTGAGCGTTGCCAAGACTATTAGGAAATAGTAAATATAGTTTTATAATCTAACATTCTCTTATCACATGTGGACGTAAACCACTCTTATTAAGTTGGGTTTAACAGGTGAAATTTTTTTAATTAAAGATAAGATGGAGATAAGGTTTGAACTTAAAATTTCCAACTCTAATGTTATGATAATTTACCAATTGTTTCAAAAACTTAATCATCTATATAATAATAAAATATATAAAAATAGAAATTTTGATGAATTTTTGTGTTCTTTAGAATTTATGCTCCCTCTTACTCTTTTTTTTTTTTTTTTTTTTGGGGGGGGGGGGGGGGGGGGACCACTATTCTAACTTAGGATGGCTCAAAATATTGCCCATTTTGAAAATTCAATAATATATTTTTTTCATAACTTTCTTATCTTACCCTATCCTTAATCTGAAAAGTCAATACACCAATAATCTTGTGTAGAGGTGTCCAGTGAGGCGGATCAACCTACCAGCCTGAACCGAAGGTCCACGGGCGGCTCCGAATCTACTCTATGGTCGGTCACGGGTTGGCAAGTGAGAAACCCGAATAATTTAGTTCAGATTCGGGTTTCAAAATATTTCACCTGAAAAACCCAAACCGACTGAATTATTTATAATAATAATAAAAATACTCTATAGGATTTGACATCACATGTCAGGAACAGCCCATGCCCAACAATGCTAGCCCAAGACTCAAAGCAAATTTTTCTCACACACCATCCCAACATGAATATCAGCCGTTCATCTCAAATTAAATTTTAAAATTAATGGTGTTGATGAGAGTAAAACTGAGCACGATATGACAGGTTACAGTGGCACAATAACCCATTCTAAATCAACGGTTATAATCCAAGATGAAAAGCCAATCTAACGGTGATAATTAAATGGGAAAGATCTGATATCTCTCACTTCCTCTCACGAGCCTCTTCACTCTTCAGTTTTCACTTCAGAGACAAAGTTCAGGTCATGGACTCATGGCTTCCCATTCATGCCTCCTCCTCCCCTTTTTACTCCTCTTCACCTCTTCAGTCTTCACTTCTTCAGTCTCAGACTCTCAGTTCTTTACTTGGCTCTCTCAAACTCTCACAATCTCACACTCTATAAAGTCTAAATCATTTCTCCAAATCCAAAGTACAAACCCTAGCCGCCTCCAATGCCATTACCCACTCTCCTCTCCGCCTCCAATGCCTAGCGCCGCCGCCGCTGTCCACACCTCTCTCCATAGCTACCGCCAATGTTTAGTCCTCACCTAGTCACTGTGTACTCTTCACTGAGTCAGTAAGGTAATTTTTCTTTGTTCCTCATCTTTCTTTTTTGTTAGTCTCGTTGGTTTCATTTGTTATGGAAATCAAATGTTAAAATCAAATAAACCCAAAGATTCATACTATGAAACCCTAACTAAAAAAAACTTAGAAACCCTAACTAGTATAAGTTGTATAATTTTTACACTTCTATTCATTCACCAAATGTGCAAGAACAAAGTGGGAGTGAGAGGACAGAATTGGAAAGTGATGCTAGTGATCCATATGTGATGGTTCACTCGTGATGTGAACGTTTTTTGCAAGTTGAGCAATCTGTGGGTTGTAGTAATGAGCTTGAGAAGCATTTGGCTGAAAACTATGATGCTAGAAAGGAGGTGAATTTTGAGATATTGGAGTAGTGGAGGGACAATTGTAATAGGTACCAATTGTTATCTAAAGTTGCAAAGGATTTGCTGACTGTACCGGTTTCCACTGTTGCATCTGAGTCAGCATTTAGCACTAGAGGTCGAATTGGTGATCCATTTCGAAGTTCACTATCTCCTCTCATGGTTCAAAACCTTGTATGTTTACAAAATTGGCTTCAAGCCACAGTTCCAATTTCTCATCGCCAGTCAAGAGATGATGTAGAGGCATTGGAGGAGGAGTTACTTGACTTAGGTAATATGTTTAAATTCTGAAACTTAGTCTATTAATTTTATTGAATGTCTCATGTATTCAAGCAAAATTTAATCTATTGTGTTTATTTCCTATTCTTTTCTAGTTTTAAATCAACAACCAACAGCAAGTGCAACAACAAATACCAGCTCAAGCAAGGGTTCCACTTCAGGCAAACAACCCTTAATCAGCATTGATGATTAATCACTGACTTGGTATGATTCTGCCTTTAGCCCCCTACTATTATAAACTTGGTTTCCTTACTAGTTGGTCTTGTATTTGGTACTAATTTATTGTTTGTTGAATATTTTTTTGTCTATTGTAGGAGGATGGTATTTTATTTTGTAAAGAAGGCAGCATTTTGGGAATATTTTGGAAGCTTTTTTGGACTTATTGCTTTTCTAACTTGTAACAATACTCAATTGTCAATGCTTATAGAAAAGAAATCTTAGTTCATAGGTTTTCTTTTCTATTAGTTATAGACTTATAAACTATAAAGTAGTCATTCAATGTTTGGGAAAAGCTTTTTTTTTTTTTAATGAAATACCTATGGTATTTGATTGTTATGGTATTTGATTGTTGTAACTAATTATATAACTACCAAGCTTTCTGCCTTATGGGTTACTGCCCAAAAAACTTGCAGTAACTGCCTCTATATTACTAAGTATATATACCCATTAATTGAAATATTGTAGTATAGTATTATCTGTTGTGATTTATTTGTTGTTAGAAATATTATTTGTTGTGGTTGGCAGGTTTTATAGGTGTTGAGCAGCTTATTGCCTAGGTGCTTATTGTGTGTTTAACAGATTACATATTATTTTTTGTGTTTATTTTTTGTGGTTAATGTGGGAAATATTATGTATTTGGATTGATAGGTGCATCTTGTTTCAGATCACAGGTTATTAAAAAAAAAAAAAATGCTTTTTGGTGTGTTGTTTTGATCACCAGTGATAAAAAGAATAGGCCTTTTTTGGGCCTTTTTGATATGTCCTGATTGAAGGTCCAATAAATTAAGTAAAAAGAGGCCCAATTTGAAATATATAGGGAATTCAAAAAATTTGAGATCAATGGGGTTTAGCAAACTGCCAAACCGTGTAATTTGGGCTAAAAAGGCCCCAAAAAAAAATGAAATTACCATAATTTTAACTAAGGCAAAAAGTCCGACCCAATCTGAGGCCCAGACTCGTCAAACCGAGGACTCTGACCTAGACAACTGATTACCCGAAATGTCGGATTCGACCCGAATGTTTGGTTGAATACAGATCCAAAATTCAGTAACCTAATCCAATCGGGTCGAGTTCGATTTAGGCTCAAAACCTACCCGACCCGACCCGTGGACAGCCCTAATCTTATGGCTTGTTGGCATTGTCTAATCTTCCTATGATAGAGCTCACCTATGCTCAAATCCCTTCATTTTATTCCTTATAAGAAAAAGAAAAAAGAAAAAAAAAATCAATGGTCTTTTTCTTATTTACTTTAAATTAAAGAGGATAATTTTAAAAACTGACCACTTTTTTATTTCAAAGATAATGACAGGTATGCATTAATTATTTTTCCTAATCTTAGATGGAGGATGATAGATTTTTTTTATATTTTTTTCTCCCTTTTTTTTTAAGTGAATAAGGAGTAGAGAAACATATAAATAGGTGTAAGATGTTAATCCAAGCCCAACTCCCAATTCGAAACAAATATTACGGGAAAGATAACTACGAAAAACGTACCATTTTCCATTTGATTGAAGACAACATTTTACAGTAAAATTTTGGATTTTTTTTTTTTTTTTTTTTTTGTGTCAATTGTAAAAAATGAAAAGATTAAAAAGAATTCCATACTTTCTCTGTGAAACAGCGTACATTTCCAACATCAAATTCTGCTTGGCTACAATTGCAAATAGATCAAGGTCATAACTCATAAGTATGGTTTTCAAATCCGGATCATTCAAAGAACCATTAAAGGAAAAGGTTTAAAATTGTAAAAGTTCAACCGAGATTCAACCGAGGTCGAACCGTGATAACGTCATAATTAATTTAATAATTAAGTAAAATAAATATAAAGATATTAAATTTGTAAATGTGGGTGTGAAAGCCCAACGCTACGTATTGGGCCTGGGGCCTAATTTGAGTATCACTGTTTGTCCGAAGAGGTAAAAGGGATCAGGGCTGAGTCCGTTTGGTAGAAATGCACTTGAAAAGGAATGATGGGATACGTCCAAAGACGATCTTGTTGGTCCGAAGAGGCCCCTCTCATCGGATCATTAGAGAACTTGATCAAGCGAATATACTGAAGGCCTGAGCGACATTCCCAACTGATTCCACGGTAAAGAGCAAACTCTGGGCATGCCAAGGGATGAGAAGAACATAAAAATATCTAAAAGGAAAATCTGCCACCACCGCATTTAATGCACTACAGTAACTTTCCTGGCCGCATTTATGTGGAGAAGACACCTGAATAATGCAACCTCAACTACTACCACTCACGGCAGACTAAAGCAAATGTCTGATATGACGTGTACTCAAGTGAATGCTTGGATGAAGAACAAGTGTACGGTGAAGATGAGGAGGAAAGAGGATATATAAAGGGAATAGGTCTCTAAAAAAAGGGAGAAAAAAGGGTATTCATTTTTCTATAAATATTAGGCCTCTTCGGATTTAAGGGAGATCCACTCGATAGTAGTCTGAACATTGTTTTATCCTGACTTGCATAAATGAATCGTTGCTAAATCCATAACCAGCCCAACTGTTTCACCCATTTTCTACAAATTTATTGTTCGGGTTCATTGGGCTCACAATCTGTAAAGCCTGGACTTGGCCTACCAAATTTGGACCCTACAATTGGCGCCATTTGTGGGAAATAGCTTAAGCAAAGGTGGAAGCAACACCTCATAAATGGCTGAACCAAGGCAACGTCCAGTAGAGTCCAGGGCATCTCAGCATGCCGATCCTTTTCTTAATCTGGAACGGAGGCAGGATCGTGAAGGTAGCGTACACACCGCACATGATGATCGAAGCCAGTCACATGAAGAGAGCCATATGTCCCATGCAGAGAAAAACCAAAGCATGCAGTTAGAAATTGAAAGGCTAAAGAGGGAACTGCGCCATGCAAAGAGGAAACGCATTTCCTCGTACTTTGATGAAGATTCTGAGGACGAACAGGACATTGTCTACAAGTAGAAATTTCGAACACCAGTCAGCGAGTCCTTTCCCTATGAGGAGATGCACCATCGTGAAAGGAATCCTCGGAGCCCCTTACCTAGGGGCGTAGGGAACGATGCTATGAGTAAAGCTCTGGATCAGATTTCCAGATCTCTTTTTACACGTAACATCGAGAATGCAAGACTTTCTCAACGTTTTCACCAGCCTACATTCACCATCTACAACGGTCGGACAGACCCTGTGGAACATGTGAGTCATTTCAACCAGAGGATGGCCGTTCACTCTAGAGATGAGGCCCTAATGTGCAAGGTCTTCCCGTCCAATTTGGGACCGATCGCCATGAGATGGTTTGATAGTCTGAAAGCGAACTCTATAAGCTCTTTCCAAAAGCTAACTCAGGCATTTGGGTCACGTTTTGTCACATGTCGAAGGGTTCCGCAGTCCATGGCCTTCCTATTGTCCATCAGCATAAGAGAGGGTGAAACTTTAAAGTCATATTCAGATAGATTCTGGAAAACGTATAACGAGATGGAGGAAGATTGTGACCTGGTGGCCATCAGCTCCTTTAAGCTAGGCCTTCCCACTGAACATGGCTTAAGGACGTCCCTAACGGGCAAACCTGCTACCAGTGTACGCCAGTTGATGGATAGGATTGACAAGTATAAAAGAGTTGAGGAAGACTAACAGCAGGGTAAGAGAAAGGATAAGGTTATCCCTTAAGAGATGAGGGATTTCAGGTCGGACCGATAGAACCATAACAGGTCGAGAAAGGATTGGGTCGGACAGGGTTCAGCGAACCTTCAGACAGTCAATGCTGTGTTTCGTGAGCCAGTGCACCAAGTGCTGGAGAGAATCAAGAATGAGCCTTTCTTCAAGAGGCCAAACAAGATGGTTGGAAACCCTGAAAGGCGCAATCACAATCTCTACTGCCAATATCATCTTGATCATGGGCATACTACGGAGGACTGTAGGAGCCTGTGGGACCATTTAGATCAACTTGTCAGCGAGGGCAAGTTAAAACAACTTTTACATCACTCCTATGGTCAAGGAAATCAGGCAAACGCAGGGTCTCGGAGAGATGATTCTGTAAAACCCCCTTTGGGCACGAAAAATGTTATCTTTGCCGCACCAGGGAGGACAAGGTCTTGCCCATCCAGAATATTATCAGTCGCTCGGCTACCCTCGGAGAGTGTTAACAGAGAGCCGAAGAGGCCTAGGATGGAGGTTCAACCAGTTTTGGGCTTTTCGGACGAGGACAAAATCGAGACTATACAGCCGCATGATGATGCTCTAGTGGTTACTCTCAGAATAGGTGGATACGACGTGAAGAGGGTGATGGTAGATCAGGGCAGCGCCGTAGAAATAATGTACTCAGACCTTTATAAGGGGCTGAACTTAGCTCTCGAAGACTTAACGCCCTACAGTTCCCCTTTGGTGAGTTTTGATGGCAAAGTGGTCATCCCGAAAGGCCAGATCAAACTACCTGTGCAAACCGGATCTGAGACGGTGGAGGTAGATTTTATAGTGGTGGATGCCTACTCACCCTACACTGCGATTGTGGCTAGACCTTGGCTTCATACCCTCAGGGCCGTATCCTCCACTCTTCATTAAAAAGTCAAATACCCATCTGAAGGGCGAGTCGAGGAGATCCAGGCAATGTCTAGTGGCAGCTATCCAGCACAAACCTCAGGCTGAGTCCTCGGACCATAACGATGAGAGTTTATAGCAGTTAAAACCTTCGGTGCTTGACATCGAAATCTCGGCCAAAGGGGCAGAGTGTGAAAGCTTGGTAAGGATAGTTATTGATAACGACCCAGAGAAGTTCTTTCAAGTCGGATCCATGTTACCTCCTCAAGAGAAGGAAGAGCTGATAGAGTTTCTTAGAACCAACATTGATGTATTTGCATGGGACTCTGCAGAAGCCCCAGGGGTAAGCCCAGAGTTCATTTGCCACCATCTAAACGTTAATCCCACCATCGTCCCCAGGAAACAACCGCTCCGGTGTCCATTAAGGGAACACGCAGATGCGGTCAGGGAAGAAGTGATGAAACTCAAGCAAGCAGGGGCTATTAAGGAAATCTTTTATCCCGAATGGCTGGCTAACACCGTGGTGGTAAAGAAGAAAAGTGGAAAATGGCGGGTGTGCGTGGATTTCACTGACCTTAATAGAGCTTGTCCGAAGGATCCGTTTCCCATGCCGAAGATAGACCAACTAGTTAATACTACCGTTGGACACCCTCGGATGAGTTTTTTGGACGCATTTCAAGGTTATCATCAGATACCACTAGCTCTCGGTGATCAGGATAAAACAGCTTTCGTAACTCTTGTGGGGAATTACCACTACAAGGTAATGCCGTTCAGCCTGAAAAACGCAGGGGCTACCTATCAAAGGATGATGACCAAAATGTTTGAGCCGTAGTTGGATAAAAGCATGGAGGTTTATATTGATGACATGGTGGTGAAAAGTAAGGTTATAGCTGGGCATATTAGGGATCTCAGGGATGTTTTTGAAATTTTAAGGGGACACAGATTACGCTTAAACGCATCCAAGTGTTCATTTGGTGTGGGATCAGGCAAGTTCTTAGGATATATGGTGACTCACAGGGGAATTGAAGTTAACCCCGATCAAATAAAGGCCATCAATAACTTACGAGCTCCTCAAAAACCCCAAGGGAATTCAGAAGCTGACTAGGATGATTGCTGCCCTTAGTAGGTTCATTTCCAAATCAGCAGATAGGTGTAGACCTTTTTTCTCATTGATCAACAAGTGGAAGGGTTTCGAATGGACTGAGGAATGTGTTGTTGCTTTTCAGCAACTTAAGGACTACCTAGCTCGACCTCCAATTATGTCTAGTCCTGAGCCAGATGAGGTCTTGTTTGCTTACATCGCTGTAGCTCCTAATGCTATAAGCTTAGTGTTGATACGGACAGACTGTGGTGTGCAAAAACCAATCTACTACGTAAGTAAGTCACTGCATGAAACTGAAATTTGTTATTTGCCACTGGAAAAGGCCATCCTGGCTGTGGTGCTCGGTATGAAGAAGCTGCCTCATTATTTTCAAGCCCACACCGTTATAATCCTCACCTAGCTCCCACTCAGGGCCATACTCCGAAGCGCCAACTACACTGGAAGGATTGCCAAATGGGGCACGATCCTAGGGGCTTTTAATATCAAATACATGCCTCGCACATCAGTGAAGGGCCAGATCCTTGCGGACTTGGTGGCCGAGTTCACGGAGCCCCATTTAGAAGAAGTAACACCAACACTAGGCTTGGATGGAAGGTTTATTGGCACGGTTTCTTTACGAAGCCTTTTGCCCTGGGAAGTGTACGTAGATGGCGCATCGAATCAGAGAGGTTCAGGAGTGGGACTAGTGTTGATATCCCCAGAGAGAATTATCATTGAAAAAGCTTTAAGACTGGATTTCTCGGCGACGAATAATGAGGCAGAGTATGAGGCTCTATTGATGGGAATGACGATGGTACGAAGGATGGGAGGAAAGTCAATTGAGATGTTCTTGGACTCAAGATTAATTGTTAGTCAAGTGCAAGGTGAATTCGAGGTTAAAGACGAAAGAATGCAGTGGTACTTGAGTCGAGCTAAATCCCTGCAGTCATAGTTTGAATCTTTTAACCTGCGGCACGTCCCCAGAAGCGGTAACATGCATGCTGATTCTTTGGCCACGCTCGCCACCTCTTCGGCGCAAGGGTTACCAAGGGTTATCCTCATTGAGGACATGCATAGACCTACGGAATTAAGAAAAGAGGCAGTCCAGGTTCATTATATCAGGGCCGACCTAAGCTGGATGATCCTATCATCAAGTTCTTGAAGGACGATGTATTGCCCGAAGAAAAAGGGGAAGCAGACAAAGTACGGAGGAAAGCTACTAGGTCCTGGTTGTCCGAAGACCATAAACTGTATAAGCGTTCCTATTCAGGTCCATACTTATTGTGCATGCATCCTGAAGCAGCTGAATCACTACTAAAAGAATTGCATGAAGGGATCTGTGGGAGCCATACTGGAGGTAGATCCTTAGCTCACCGAGCCATTACTCAAGGTTATTGGTGGCCAAATATGCAGAATGAGGCCCATGAATATGTTAAAAAATGTGACCAATGCCAACGGTTTGCGCCGAACATACATCAACCAGGTGGCACCCTTAATCCACTATCCAGCCCATGGCCTTTCGCTCAATGGGGATTGGATATCGTGGGCCCATGCCCTAGGGCGGCAGGAAACAAGAAGTACATTTTGGTCGACACGGACTACTTCACCAAATGGGTCGAGGTTGAACCTCTAGCAAATATCAGGGATGTAGATGTAAAGAAATTCATCTAGAAAAATATTGTCACTCGATTTGGGATCCCTCATACCCTCATCTCGGACAATGGGCTTCAGTTTGATAGCAAAGCTTTCAGGGGTTATTGTAGCGAACTAGGAATCACAAACAGATACTCCACCCCTGCTTATCCCCAGGGAAATGGGCAAGCGGAAGCTGTTAATAAAGTCATAGTTAACGGATTAAAGAAGATGCTGGACGATGCGAAGGGTAGATGGGTGGAAGAATTGCTCCACGTATTGTGGGTATACAGAACTACGCCTCGCAGGTCTACTAGGGAGACCCCCTTTTCAATGACCTATGGGGCTGAAACTATTACACCTTTGGAGACTGGGTTCCCAACATACAGGACTAGCTCGTTTAATCCGATCGGCAACAATGGGCAACTAGAAAAGAGTTTGGATCTAATTGAAGAAAGGAGGAAAAATGCAATGGTCCAACTGGCGCATTACCAACAAAAGCTCAAGTAAGGCTACGATACCAACGTAAGGCTGAGACCTTTAGAACCTGGTGATTTGGTGCTGAGGAAAGTGGTGGGTACTGCAAAGAATCCAGCTTGGGGAAAACTAAGACCAAATTGGGAATGACTATATTGTATCACTTCAAGGGCTGGTATTGAAGCATATTTCTTAGAAGATCTGGATAATAATGTAGTACCCCGGCCGTGGAATGTAAATAACCTCAAAATGTATTATTATTAAGTGAATCCTTCCTTCAGTCAATGTACCATTTTATTATGCTAAGAATTCTCATAAGTGTTTAAACTTAAATTCAATCATGCCTGTAGTCCTCGGACCAGATGATTTGGGTTAGTTAACACTTGTTTATAATTCTCTTAAGTATTTAAACTTAAATTCAATCATGCATGTAGTCCTCGAACCAGATGATTTGGGTTAGTTAACACTCGTTTACAATTCTCCTAAGTGTTTAAACTTAAATTCAATCATGCCTGTAGTCCTCGGACCAGATGATTTGGGTTAGTTAACACTCGTTTACAATTCTCCTAAGTGTTTAAACTTAAATTCAATCATGCCTGTAGTCCTCAGACCAGATGATTTGGGTTAGTTAACACTCGTTTACAATTCTTCTAAGTGTTTAAACTTAAATTCAATCATGCCTGTAGTCCTCGGACCAGATGATTTGGGTTAGTTAACACTCGTTTACAATTCTCCTAACTGTTTAAACTTAAATTCAATCATGCCTGTAGTTCTCGGACCAGATGATTTGGGTTAGTTAACACTCGTTTACAATTCTCCTAAGTGTTTAAATTTAAATTCAATCATGCCTGTAGTCCTCGGACCAGATGATTTGGGTTAGTTAACACATTTACAATTCTCCTAAGTGTTTAAACTTAAATTCAATCATGCTTGTAGTCCTCGGACCAGATGATTTGGGTTAGTTAACACTCGTTTACAATTCTCCTAAGTGTTTAAACTTAAATTCAATCATGCCTGTAGTCCTCGGACCAGATGATTTGGGTTAGTTAACACTCGTTTACAATTCTCCTAAGTGTTTAAACTTAAATTCAATCATGTCTGTAGTCCTCAGACCAGGTGATTTTGGTTAGTTAACACTCGTTTACAATTCTCCTAACTGTTTAAACTTAAATTCAATCTTGCATGTAATCCTTGGACCAGATGATTTGGGTTAGCTAACGCTCGTTTATAATTCCTATAAGTGCTTAAACTTAAGTGAGCCTCATTTTACTAAGTAACTCCCCTACGAACAGTTTTTCTCAAGTATTATTGTCTACATCATTAGCATGGTACGGTGGTTAAGTTTACAATTTCCCCAAGTGTTTGAATTTGAGCTCAACTATGTCTATAATTCTCGGACCAAGTTACTTTCGCCAATTAACTTTCCAATGCAGTCGTTATTATCACAAGGCCTCCCTAGCCATGTTTAAGTCAAAATCATGGTATTAAGTGATTCCCATTCATCAAGCTATTGTTATTTGCTGTAATAATGCATCATGACATATACTGTAATAGCGATAAAGGTAAAAAGGAAACCATTTCATTGATCAAAGATAAATAACTTAGTCACAAAGCAAAAAAAAAAAAGAAAGGGTCTAACTATTACAAGTAAATACAGCAACAACAACAAAAAATAACATGCTAATAAAACCCCTAAACACCTAGGCCTTCTTCTAAGGCAATAGGTCAGTCATTTGGCCAAGCTGAGCAGTAGCATCCGACACTTGTACATCCTTGGACGTTTTGCCCACATCACCAGTCTGACCAGGTGTCTGGCTTGCCTCAGTAGGGTCTCGAAGGTTTTGGTCGGCCGATGAAGGATCCAAGGTTTCTGGCAGGTCGCAGATATTGGGGTGGTAGTAAATACTCCCAGGCTGCCTCAGGGCAGACTCTGGGGGGACTCCAGCCGCATCAAGGCCTTTGCCCCCACGTTATATCACAATACTCCCTGCAGACCTTCGCGAACTCCTCGGTCAGCCTCGTTTGGGTCTCCTTCACCCCCAGCATATAGACAGCTTGTTTTTCAGCCTCAAGTGCTTCCTTGGCCAATTGAGCATCCTCTTTGGCCAATTTAGCAGATTCCCTGGCTTTATCAAGCTCGGCCCGAAGACCCTTCACCAACGCTTTCTTAGTTTCCAGGTTGATCTCAGTAATGTACAGTTTCTGGCGTTGGTCTTCGACCTGCCTTTCAGCGCTCTTAAGGCCCACCTCCAGACTTTTTCTTTCCTTTGTCTCCTCTTTCAGCTGCTCGGATACACGGGCACACTCATCCTTTAGGCTGCCTAATGCCTTCTCAGCCTTCGTCTGAGAGTGGACCTTCGCTTGGACTTCAATGTGGGCTTTCTTGTTCCACTCCTCAGCCACACATACTTGTTGAGCAATCTGCGTGACAGATTAAGAATTTTTTTAGTTGTGAACTCAGAAAGAGTTGAGAAGATGGGTCAATTCTCTTACCATGGCTAAATCCCTTTTAAGGGATAGAAATAGCTCTTGCTGGCTGAAGCGCTTGTAGGACTCCATGTCCTTCGGGAGGAGCAGAGGTTACTTTAATGCCTCTGCGATATGGCCGGCTCTCCCTCCAGTATAATTTCTAAGGGAAGCATCATATGGGATGGCTACACCATCCAATGTTAACTTTAGGGACCATATTCGAGCTCCTCGACGTACGTCTGCGGCCAAAGGGTCTTCTCTACTCTCAGTAGACGAAGCCCTTCTGCTCCTGGTGTCGTGGGCCATTTTCTATTGCTTGGGCCCCTTTGGAGGCGCCACCTCTTTTTCTTTAGTATCAGCTGAAATCCTTTTCTTTTTTAGATCTGGTAGTGGCTTTAGGCCAAGATCTGAGGGAGCTTGAGGAGGGGGAAGAGGAAGAGTGACCGTTGGCTGAGATGTACCAGCACCTTTAGTCGCAGCCTTTGGCCTTCTGTTCTTCATCAGATCTGTCAAACTCTGCATGTCTTTGTCAAAAAAGTCGTTTAGCACGTTTATTCTCTATGGGAGAACAACGGATTGCCTATCAATCCCCTTGTCGGCATTCAAAATCTGAACCTCTTCTGAAGCTTCCCCTTCAAATCTGAACTGGTCAATTTGCTCGTCAAGTGAAGAGGTTGAAGAAGCAACTCTCTCTCCCTCTGCTGCCGGTTCAGAAGGAGCCTGCTGAACAGGTTGAACGAGCAACAGTATGCCCTGTGGGTTTGGGTGTGGCACAGGGGCAAGATCAAAAGGAGCCAAAAAAATCCTTTCGAGCAACGTGGATACGGTTAATGAGGCGGTCTCCGAGTGTTATCGCGTTGCCGATTGGCTAAAAATCTTTTGACTTTGGGGTATAGCCGAGGATAAGGTGCACGGCCCTAAGCTGCCCGTCTTCGCTTGCGAAAATCTCTGACCGAATAAGGAAATTGAGCGCTGCGGTGTTTGGAAGGCTGAGCCGAGAAGCAACGTGATTTCTATCTGTAAACATCACAATAAAACTATCAGAAAACTTAAAACGTGATAGAAAGAGAAGGCCGAATCATTGAAAGCAAAAACCCTTAATCTATTGTTAGGAAACCTAAATCTGGGATATCCCACCTGGCTCTCCTGGCTGGGTTGGGCAATGAAGTCCGTCATGCTACGCGTCCGAGACGATCAGATAGTCGTCTTTCATCCCTTTGTTAGATTTGGGAAGACAAAAGATGAGCCTGACGATATCGGATCGGGATCTAAGATAGTATCCCGACCTTGTTTGGTACAACACTCGTACATGTGTACCACATCAAGCCAGGTGAATCCCAATCCTAGATGTTGGTTTAGATCGTCGACTGCTCCTAAAATTCTAAACGTGTTAGGTGCGCACTGCTCAGGGCTAAGTCTATGGCCTCGGAGATAGTTTCTGATAACGGGACCCATGGGGATGGTCATTCCTCCCTCTAGGAAGGCGATAATGGGGATTATAACTTCGCCCATTTCTCGGTTTGTTAATAACTCTTTCGGAGAGCAATACCTCAAGCCCACATCCTGGAGAATGCGATACGTCGCCCTAAACTTCTCCATCTGGGAAGGACTACTCACTAGATATTTAAATCTACCCATTTCAGTTGGGATGGAGGGGAAAGGTACTAAACAGTAACTAGGGAGCGACTATCCAAAGGCCGAAAAGGCAAGCCGAAAAGAATATGAAAGTCTTGAATGAGGAACTTACGCGGAATTAAATTGAAGAATGACCTTTAGGTTTGTAGAAAGATCGTAGCTGATCCTGGGGTGAGTTGGAGTTGATGACAGGAAGGACTTTGTGAGCGTGAATGCCTGAGTTCGCTGAGAGTCTGGAATTTGCAAAGTAAAGGGGAAAATAACCCCCTTTGGGGCTTTATATAGGGGCAGGCGAAATGGTGGGATTTATCCCACCCAAATTTGGAGAAAAATCACGTCCGTTGGATTAGTAGCCCACCGTTGGATTTCAAAGACAAGACGCCGCCTGGAGCAATTAATGGCGCCTTGGAAACGCTGCAACGACAGCGGCAATAATGAAGCGCCTATATTTATGCGCATACATGTGTGGATTCAAAGAGTCGGTGATTTCAAAGCTTTTATTTCGTAACAGATCAAAATCCTATTCTTTCTCCTCGGATGCGAGGAAAAAATTAGAATTTTTAGTGGCTGTTATGGGTGTGAAAACCCAATGCTACATATTAGGCCTGGGGCCCAATTTGAGTATCACTGTTTGTCCGAAGAGGTAAAAAGGATCAGGGCTGAGTTCGTTTGGTGGAAATGCACTTGAAAAGGAATGATGGGATACGTCCAAAGACGATCTTGTTGGTCTGAAGAGGTCCCTCTCATCAGATCATTAGAGAACTTGATCAAGCGAATATACTGAAAGCCTGAGCAACCTTCCCAACTGATTCCAAGGTAAAGAGCAAACTCTGGGCATGCCTAGGGATGAGAAGAACATAAAAATATCTAAAAGGAAAAGCTGCTACCACCGCATTTAATGCACTGCAGCAACTTTCCTGGCCGCATTATGTGGAGAAGACACCTGAACAGTACAACCTCAGCTACTACCACTCACGGCAGACTAAAGCAAACGTTTGATGTGACGTGTACTCAAGTGAATGCTTGGATGAAGAACAAGTGTACGGTGAAGATGAGGAGGAAGGAGGATATATAAAGGGAATAGGTCTCTGAAAAAAGAGAGAAAAAAGGGTATTCATTTTTCTATAAGTATTAAGCCTCTTCGGATTTAAGGGAGATCCACTCGATAATAGTCTGAACATCATTTTATCCTAACTTGCATAAATGAATCGTTGCTAAATCCATAACCAGCCTAGCTGTTTCACCCATTCTCTACAAATTTATTATTCGGGATTCATTGGGCTCAAAATCTGCAAAACCTGGGCTTGGCTTACCAAATTTGGACCCTACAGTAAGTAGTAGCAAATTTGACTAAAATATTTTTAAAAATTGAAACAAACTTTCAAATAAATATTATTACTTATTCTTATTATACCTGAATGATATAAATTAATGAATTACCTATAATGTTTTAACAAAAATCCAAATAAGAGTAGAGATGATGAGATTTAAAAATAAAAAAATAAAAAAAAAAAAAGAAGGAAAAAAAAAAGGTTAAAAACTCAGGACTTTTAGTAAATAAAGTAATACTACTGGTGTGCTAGTACAATGGGGTAATTGACGTTCATCAAAAAAAAAAAACCATGGGGTTTTTGACTATTTACATTTTTCAAAACTCATTTTCAATTTTAATCTCATTATTATATTTTGACTCACACCCACCCACGTTATTTCAAACTCATCTCTTCACGTTATTACTTCCATTTTGTGATGCTTTACTTCCTTTTACACAGTTTCCCAGCACCAGCTCTTGCCTCTTTCTCCCATCTCCTTCTTCCTCCTTACGTCTAAGACTCATCTCATCTTCCTTTCTTTTCTTTTCTTTTTTTAAATCTCACCATACCATTGGTGCTTCTTATATTTTTTGCTTCATTTCCTGATCTTCTTCATCATTTTCTCTTTTTATTATTTTTTTCTCACTTCAAATCCATGCTAGAATTTCAAATCCGAAAGCAAATTTCTTCACAGACATACAGTTGAACCGACTTACGGTTTGAACGATTTTTCAGATTAAACCTCGATTCAAGCGGTTCTCTCATATTGTTTACGTACCGAGTTCTTGTATATAAAAAATCATTTTCATGAACGGTTTATGGTTAACCTGATTAAACTGTATGGTCCGGTCTAGGTTTAAAAACAATGTCATAAGTTCATTTCAACTCAATTGGACAAATTTTTAACAGATGAGTGAGCCAAGTTGCAACACATTGGCCCATATTGGTTCAACTACGTTTGGCCCGCATAGGCTACATGTGGGCCTACCATTGATGATAATTCGAAAGATTTGATCAGGTGCCATTACAGTACCAAATTGACCATAGCTTAAATTGAAAAAGTAGTAGACACATGCAACTCCACTGCACGTAGAATATGAAGATGACCTGCATGCATCTATGATTTCATGGTTTCAATCACCTCTGAAGGTGGTGCCTTAATAAATTCGAATTACCACTCGACTAACCCCCTATATATAGAACTAAATAGGTACTGTCTCACCAAAATATGAAGGTAACAGGATAAACCCAACGAAACTATATATATATATATATATATTCATCTACTTATGGTTTTATTTATTTATTTATTTATTTTTGGTTGAGAAACCTTGTTAAAGGTATTATATAATCATTATTAGAGATAATTTTTCTCCCCTGGGGTGTTATCACATTGGCATGCATCCTATGTACTATATATATGTAGGCAGAAAGGGAAATGAGACAACTGATCAATGACTTACAGAGAGACTAGTCCAAAATGCTCAGTTTGTTGAAAACATGAATGTATGAGTAGAAGAAAATCTCGAGTGAATACAGTGTCAAAGTTTTTCTAGATGTAAGTCATACACATGGTTAAATAATACACACACACACACACAAAAAAAAGACTTTATTGGCAATCAAAATTTTTAGGTCAGGATTCTCAGCAAATTAATTAATTGGATTGTTTATACTAAAAAATAAAATTCTTTCTACTTTTTTTTGGCCTTAATATATATATATATATATATATGAATTAAGATAGTAGTTTTATAATTGGAGCTAGAGGCCAAAATTGTTGTTGTGTTTTGGATACTGAAAATGAGAATCGAACCAGGTTCTTGCTAAGGATTTTGGGTCAAAAGAACCTATCTATATAGATAGTGGAGTCAAATAGTTTGGTTGGACGAATGAGTTTGTCACTTCCTAGCTAGCCTAGAGTGGTAACGTCCTTATCTCAAGGTATGAAGCTTCTCTGATATGCTACAATGGCTTCTTTGCCAAGTCACATAGCATTTGATAAACCCCACCGTCGAATTAGCACCGAACGCTACAAGATAATGGAGGATTCCAACTCACCACTTTAGGGATACGCATGCACCCTAGCTACCTTAACATCGATCTCTTCAGCCGACCTGAAGGGAGAAGAAGTTGTGAGAACAACTCCATCCTTATGGGAATACATCCACCACATTACCTATAAATATCCGTCTAATTTCGCTACATCTTGGGATCTTGGGAGAGTCATTACAATCTATACAAAAGTATATGTGGGCGGGCATTAATTCACCCAAAATAACGTTGGGCCATTGTCCAAAGGCCTAGGGCCCAATGGACAATAAAGAAAGGCTCAATCAAGCCCTTAACATGAATAGTCACATTAAGAAAACTCTTCCCACCCACACTATCTCTCTCGAGAAAAGATTATTGTGCCGAGGAGAACTAGTGAGGGTGTTTGACCGAGAAGAGATAGTGCCTTGAGGAAGTCCCCCATCCAAGCACAGGCCTCAATGCATGATACTAATTACAAGGAAATTGTCTCAATGATGGTGTTAGGAGAGCCCACATTCTGATTATGGAATTGATATGTCAGAATAGTGAACTAAACTCAAACTTCTATTATGATTCTAGAAGGTAATGGGATCTATTTAAAAGCGGGAGATTCTCATCACTACAAACCCATTGACTCCACGAGTATAAATGGGGGCAAGATTTGAACAAAAGTGGTTGGACATTGCCTGGGGAGAGAGAGAGAGAGAGAGAGAGATTAAGGAAATAGAAAATCCTCCTCCATTGTTACATGCATATCTGGTAACCTAATAACTAAGTTTTCGGGCTTTAGGTTAGTTCCACCATTCGTCTTACAGGTCTTTTCCCTTTTGGACCTCTCATTGTGAGCTATTCTCTCATTTTTACATACAAATTAGTTTTGGTGACTGCCCAAACCAAGTTGAACGGATTCTATCATCCACAATATATAATATTTTCGTTACATACATGATATAGCATAACACTCAAGGTCAATAGCTTCACCCTCCTATGGGACCCACACACTTTGAATGTGACGTTGCATGTAATAAAAACATCATATACCTTCATACAACAATATTAAATTAGCTCTTAAACTGCCACATAAGGGAATGATCTTTATTAAATTAGCTCTTAAACTGCCACATAAGAGAATGATCTTTTAATTTTCTTATTGGCAAAACTTAAGTACAGTTCCTTAGATACAGTACAATGTATATTAGGTTCCCTACTTAAAATTTTGACATCTGTACAATTTAAAAACTCAGACAAACCCCAAACAAACAGCGTTAAAACTTTTTTTTTTCCCTTCTTCCTTTTTTTCCTATACTGCAACAACAAGAGAAAATCAAACCAAAAAATGCAGAATCAAACAGGAAAGATCAAAAAATCAAAAAATAAAAGTCAGATCTACTGGGTTTCAAACCAAAAAACGGACCCTTCTCCCTCATTTTCTCAGTAACCAAACAGGAAAGATCAAAAAATAAAAGCCAAATCTACTGGGTTTCAAACCAAAAAACGGATTCTTCTCCCTAATTTTCTTAGTAACCAAACAGGAAAGTTCAAAAAATAAAAGCCAAATCTACTGGGTTTCAAACCAAAAAATGGACTTTTTTTCCTCATTTTCTCAGTAACCAAACAAAAAAGATCAAAAAATAAAAGCCAGATCTACTGAGTTTCAAACCAAAAAACAGACCCTTTTCAGCTATACTCGAAACTTCCACACTCTTAACATCAACAAAGCCATCGTCACAACCTCTTTCATTAATTTGTCCACAGAGAGAGAGAGAGAGAGAGAAAGAAAGAATCATAAATCAAAAAAGAAGAAAGAATCATAGATCAGAAAAGAAGAAAGGAAAGAGATATACGTACATACACACACCGAGAGAGAAAGAGAGAGAGAGAGAGAGAGAGAGAGATATGAGATTTTTTCTTCTTTCTTTTTTTTTTTGGGTTTTGGGTTTTGGGTTTGGAAGAGAAGGGTCAGATATGAGATATTCTTCTTCTTTTTTTCTTTTTTTGTGTTTTGGGTTTGGAAGAGAAGGGTCATACGTTTGGAAGAGAAAAGGTTCTAGGTTTGGAAGAAAAGCGTATAGGAAAATGAAGGAAGAAGGAAAAAAAGAAAAAGAAATTTTAGTTTAATGCCGTTTGCTTGGTTATTAAATTAGACAAATGTCAAAATTTTAAATAGAAAACCTAAGGTACTGTACCTAAAAAACTGTACCTAAGTTTTGCCATTTTCTTATATTGAATGCCTACACCAAAAAATAGAAACAATCTTTTTTAAATATTTTTGGAATTCCATTTTTTTTTTCTATCTATTAATGTAACAACACTAGAAAGACAAAACTTACCCCCAAAAAAATCACAAAATACTTTAAAACTATTGAGTTGATAAAAGATAAAGTCAGGTAAGATGAAAACTAATAACAATATCAATTCTATTGTTGCGCTTTTTTTTTTCTTGGTACTTAAGAGCATCAACAATGGGCTTGTCAAATGCCAAATGTAAAGCTCATTTGGCATGACAAGCCCAAAATGAGCCAGCAACCGGATGGCTAAAACCATCAGGGGCCAAATTTTTTTGGCATAGCGCTACAGTACCATCTCATTTGTGAGATGGTACTGTAGCGCTATGCCAAATCCATTTAAGTGTATTTTAATCCCTTCTCTCTCTTGCAACAGTCCGGACCCTGTTTCTCTCTCGCGCCAGAGCTTCTCTTTCTCTCGCGCCATCAAGCTTCTCTCTTTCTCTCCGATCACCAAGCCGCTGTCACAAAGCATCGTCTTTCTCTCCGATCACCGCCGCTGTCACAAAGCCTCGTTTTTCTCTCCGATCACCAAGCCGCTGTCCGAATCACCAAGCCTCTGCCTCTACCGATACCCATCTCCAAATCCGTTTACCGATTCGCTCATCTCATAAACCCAACTCCAAATGATACCGATTTAACTTTTCACTCCATCACCCTCACCCATCACCAAGCCTCACTTTTCTCTTCGAATCACCAAGCCGTCGTGAGTGGGTTTCTCTCTGTAGTTGCCGTCGTGAGTGGGTTTCAGTCATGGGTCGGTTTTGGTTGTGGGTTATCGGCGAGATCGGCGGTGGTGGGTATGAAGACCGGCAGTGGTGGGTTTTTGGGTTTCAATATTGTGTTTTTTTTTTTTTTTTTTTTTTTTTCTTGGTGATTATGTGGTGGTTGTTTCTTGTGGATGTGGTTGTTGTTGGTGGTTTTTGGAGGCTTGTTTGCGTATTTTTTTTCTCTGTGGTGGCTTCTTCTTGTGGTTATGGTTGTGGTTGGTGGTGGGTTTGGTGGAGATCGACGTGGGTGGTGGCTGTGCTGTGTTGGTGGTGCTGTGTTGGCGTTGGATTGTGTTTTTTTTTTTTTTTTTTTGGTTCAACTACTGGGGTTTGTGGTTGTGGCTGGTGGGCCAACGGTGGCTGTCTGTGGCTCCGTCGGAGTGGGCTTTGGGTCTGGCGGCGTGGGTTTGTTGACTGGGTTTTTTTTTTTTTTTTTTTTTTTTTTTTTTGGGTGTTGACAGTAAATTATGAGTTGGTGGTGGTGGGGTGGTAGTGCGGCGGCGGTGGTGACTGTGGTGGTGGTGACTGTGGTTGTTGAACAGAAATAAAGAGAGAGAAAGAATAAATAATGTGTTGTAATGTAAATGTTGGTAATTGTGAGAAATATTTTTTTATTATGTAGAAATATTATTTTAATGAGTAGGATAGGAAAATAAAAGTTGGAATGTTGGAGTTATTGAAAAATGGTATAGTATAAGTGATAAAGTAGCTTTTTGAGATGTTATAATGGGATAGGATAGCATTTCCGGTTGGAGATGCTCTAACATTACTCTTGCCCTAAAATAGAAATGATAAATGCTAGTGTACACTTGTTCTTGCACGTAACCACACATACACTTGGACTAAAATAATGACTTCATGCACTTTCATTTTGCACTAAAATAATGACTTGAATTTAAGTCATTATCTAAGTGCAAGATGAAAATATGTGTATGGCTGCGTGCAACAGTTAGTATAAACATCCTTCAAATAAAAGTACACTGTACTCAATTGATCACTTTGTTCTATCCAAATAAATTTATATAATATCTAAAAGTTAAAACTTATTATTGTACCATATTAATATAATATTTTAACTCACTTTTGTCTATTTTCGTCAATTTGCCCAACTTCAGTACATTTCGGCCCTTTCGATCTAATTTGGTTCAGTTCAGTCATTTTGATCTAGTTTGGTCAACTACTTTTTTTTTCTTGATCACAGTGAAAAAATATACACTTATTATTTAAATTTAAATATAGTGAATATCACATTAATGCAAAATTAAGGACTAAATAAAGAGGAAAATGACACGTTGCCGCGCTTTCAGCCTCCAATTCCAGAACTAGAATCAAAAGCGAGTGTTACTATTATTGTGTGTGGTCTATATTACTACTTCACTTCAAATATCAACAACATAGATCAGTTTCCAAACAACACCGCTCACTCTGTGTCTCTCACTCTGTGTCTGTGTTGAAAACACAACATGGATTGTTTGTCTATGCAGATATCACCGTCTCCTCTGTCTTCCTCTATTCCCAACCTTCAGGTAATCCCACACACCCATTATCTAAAAACCCAACAAAAAAATTTTTCTTTTCTTATTCTAGTGGTGTTTAAATATCTAGTTAATATCAGTGCAAAAAACAAAGTTAGAGTCTTTGTTGTATGAATTACTTGTTTACTGAGTTTTTTATATGCCAATAAAGAAAAAACCAGAGCAAAAAAGTATATGAAAACGTAATTATTTAAATAAAAAAAAAGGCCTGTGTGTTAACAACATTGCTTTTTCCATTTTTGGCTAATCGGATTCTGTCAGAGTTAGTTAGAAAAAGTGAATTAAATGGTGGGTTTTAGAATTTGAAGGGTCTCTATGTGTAAATTGTATTATATGAGCCTGCAAAGTTAATAAATGTTTGGTATGATATAGTGTTTGATGTAAATGTGATCATCATGCAATGTTTACAATATGGAAGGATGATGGGTGAACTGAATTGGGTATGTTTTACCATCTGGGATTATTGAGCTAGGTAGTTTAGAGACATATTTAACAATGAGAATGTTGTCATTCTTTTCATGTGTTAGTTTCTAGTCTTTCAGTGAGTAATTTTTTTCACACGGTTATTTTGAGTTGATTTTGATGCAATGTTGAGCTAATTTTCCTGGAGCACTGAGGCTGACAATGATATTATTGCTAATGTGGTCTTCACATTTCAAGGAAATAATTGTGTTCATTTCAATATCCAACTTGATGTTACCCAACTAATTTAAGGAATCTATTAATTTGTGACCTATAAGATGAATATCAGTAATAATTCCCAAATTATTAGTGAAGTTATTCCTATTCATTGGAAGATATATTTCCTGTTTACTTTTTTTTTATAATGCATTTTATGCTGTTGTAAAAAAAACAAAACAAGACCAGTGTTTCCAAAATATTATTTCAATTTTGCCTAATTATGTCTGTGATTTGTAGTTACTTTGGGCATTCATCTATTTCTAATTTTTAATCCCAAGATTAACCATGTTATGGAGTACTTGGAAAATGACAGATGAATTGAAGGAAAAATACTACCATGGCAGTTCTTGAGAGTGAAAAACATATAGATTCTGCATTTTTTTGGCCAAGTTCCTCAGAATCCATGGAAAAGATTCAACATTTTTTAATCACTAAACTAAAAGTTTACTACATGTATAGTTGGTGAACTTTTAGCATGTCATCATCCTCAAATTCATGATTGTTTTAATTTGCATGGCTCAATCAATTGACACTGCAGGGCTCTGCATCACATTTTGGTAGAAAATTTTCGAACAGATCTTTGAATCGTCAGTTGCTGTCCTCTCCATTTCCTAAACCGTTTCTTCAACTTGATGACAGACCAAAGTCTTTTGTTTACGGACAAAGTTTAGCTTCTCTCTCTTCAAGAACTAAAAGAGGACCAATCTCAGCAGAAGCTGGAAAGCAGAGTTGGGACTTTGGCAGATTTTTTAGAACTATATATTTTTTCAATGGACCCCCATCTCCTGCTAAGGTCAGACATGGTTTATAAGCGATTGTTATTCACATCTGACACTGGAAGCTTATTATGCCCTTTACTAACAATAATTCAATATTTGGGAATTGTGAAGTTCTTTGAATCTCTGATTGAGAAATTATCCAGTCCATCACCTAGTAAACCAGTAAACAACATGGATGCCTCTGGTATTGTCCTGGTAGCTGGAGCTACTGGTGGTGTGGGTAGAAGAGTGGTCGACATCTTACGGAAGAAGGGATTGCTAGTCCGAGCATTGGTATTTCTTCTTACCTTCCTGATTTATTTTAATGCATGCTTAGGTTTTGCAAGCCAGTTGTAATATTCAAGAAAAGTAAATTACAGTTTGCTCTTTAATATATTTTTGGTTTACAATAGCTGCCTATTTTCTTATTCCCCGTATATTTTTGTTGACATATGACAATTTTTCAGGTCAGAAATGAAGAGAAGGCAAGAAAGATGTTGGGCCCAGATATTGACTTGGTGAGCAAGCGACCCATTTAAATTCATACCTCGATGGAAATTGTTGCATTAACTTTTTATTCCTTACTGATTACATTTATGCTGTCATCAAAAAATGGCTTTAAGTTGTTTTGTTTGGGTGTGTTCCATACATTCAATCATTTGATCTGAAGTTTAGTTGTCTGGCTGTCATTTATTGACAATCAGGACCTCACATAATGGTTTCTCTGAAGAATATAAGTTTTCTGTGCATCTATGGTGGGAACTGACTTCTTAGTAAAGTTATTAATGTCATTCCACTTTATTTTGTGTATTTTAAGTTATTAATCGTCAGAAGCTTCTGAATTCGTGTCTGGTACCACTGTACCTTTTGATAAATTTGGCTCAATTATACCTTCAACTGTTTTTGGCAGAATTTCCTATTTTATAGTAGTCAATCAGTACACTATGAAGAAGCCAGATGCTTCATAGGTATAATAGCTATATTGAGTTATCAAAGTGATTTTGAGTCGGTGGATTTTGTCTGAGACTTCAGTTATTTTATTTGAAGTACCTGGTATATGATATAGTCACCACCATTTTGTGGTGGAAGAAGATAATCAGATTCATTCATGCAGAACTTATGGTACACCAAGATATTTCTAGTATATGATTATGTATAATGAGCATTTTATCGGAAAAGTTGATTCTGTTTTCATTCCTTACCTTGCATGCTTCCAACTGTGCCTTTCTCTGCAATATCTCAGATTGTTGGAGACATCACTAAGGAGAGCACTTTGGTCCCTGAATATTTCAAAGGAGTGAGGAAAGTTATTAATGCTGTTTCTGTCATAGTTGGGCCAAAGGAAGGGGACACTCCTGATAGGGCAAAATATAGCCAGGTATGTTTTTGAAAATTGTTAAGATGGTGAAAAGTCATAGTTTCATGTATAGATGCAGTATATTTTGCAATTAGAATGTCATCCCACTTTCCGTCAATTTGTTTGGCATCTTAAATATAATCTGTATGCTTGCTACCATATTTTCCATCTCTAACATTAAAAAAAAAAAATGTTGTGGTACAGGGGATCAAGTTCTTTGAACCGGAGGTGGCGAACTGATGCCTATTCTCTCTTTTTTCCCCCTCAAATAGAAATTTCAAATTAAAGCTTCACTTTTTCCATTTAGCAAATCTGTGGTTTTTGATAATTATGGTGCCTTATTTGATTGATGAGAACAGATAAAAGGTGATTCACCTGAAAAGGTGGAATACATCGGGATGAAAAATTTAATCAATGCTGTAAAAGGAAGTGTTGGACTTCGAAATGGAAAACTACTATTTGGATTTGAAGGTACACTATTTTCTAGATGAAAATTATATATATGGAACCATGCTGCCGCATTTGAGCAAGTCTTTTAGCATACAGATTAGAGCAAAATAAAACAAAAGCTTCAAAAAAAAAATTGGAATGGAAAAAAGGGGTGAGGGTTGAGGGGTGGGGGCAATGCATAGCATTCAAGCAAGAAGCAAAATGAGAACAAATGTTCATAAATTATAGATGCCATAAAACATGAATGTTGAAATGCCATTTATAACATCTCTTTTGTGTATAGAATTTACAAATTTATTGTGTTCATTTTTTATTCTACAAGGCATTCTCAGCAGATTGGATTTGGCACTAGTTGTTAACAATTCAGCCTAGAATTTTGATACTCTGCTACATTAGGGGAAAAATATGTTCACCATGGGTTGGCTGACCTTAAGTGACCAATCAATATATGGCATTGGTGCCTGGCAATTTAGCCAAAATCCTAAATAGCATTTCTCATTCTGTTTGAAACATGAATATGATCCGTGACTGACTGTTTCGTCTTTTCTTTCCTCTTACTCCTGTTTTTGCAGATAATAATTCTAGAGAGCTTGCTTGGGGTGCTTTAGATGACGTTGTTATGGGAGGAGTTAGTGAAAGCACATTTCAAATTGACCGAAGAGGCAGTGAAATTGGTGGCCCAACTGGGGTTTTCAAAGGTTTTTCCTGTCAGACCGCTCCACCTTTATCTTCCCATTATTTAGTTTCTTGCATGCAATCCCATAAGAACTATGATGATTAGCTTTCTACATCCAAATTCTTTGATTTATTTATATATTTATATATTATTTGGTGCACCTCCTCCAGGTGTTGTTTCCACTGCAAACAATGGTGGCTTTACTAGTATCAGAACAAAGGTAAAATGCAATAATTTTTCCTGACTTCTTACTTCTGTGTGATATATGCTTTTCTGATCCTTGTTCTGGACTATTTCACTCTACATATGCTGACAAATGATCTTATATAGAATCTTAATGAGCCTAAATCATGCTACTATATGAAGTGTTGTAGCATTTGTCCTGATGACAAGACAGTGAAATTTCCTTCTAGTTTTTATTTAGAGTTTTTATGCCCCAAGTTCTTTAAGAAATGGAATGAAATCATTTCATTAAAAGGGTCTTTAAAAAAGTCTTCAATCAATTTGTTGTGTGACAACCTATCTATCCATTGCTGACATGAACTTTTGACATTTCTTTGGACTACTTAGATAATATAGTTTCAGTTATCCATCTGGCATAGTTAGTAAAATACAGTACTATAAGATAATATCAGTTAATTGCCACATCTCTATTTTGCGTATCAATATGTGAGGGCCATGTTATTATTGATGAAAGTGCACCTCTTGCTAAACAAGGAATGAGGTTAACTATAATCTTTCTTTTCCAAAACAAGTTGTTAGTGAGCTGTCCTCTCTGTCAAAGGAGGAGCTCTCTGGTATTTTCTTGCTGCCTGTGGCAACAATTTTTCATCCTCTCTCTCTCTCTCTCTCTCTCTCTCTCTCTCCTTTTTTTTTTCCTCTGTTACAAGTTGGAACAAAAATATTAAGCTGCTCCATTTTTCATTGATTTTTAATCTCATTATTAAAAGTTACTTTTTTGGGCAATAAGTTTTTCCTCAAAAGTGTGGCTGTGCCTGACTTTCCTGCATTTTATCCTAATTGATATTTTTCAATTCTTCTTATTCTCCTCTCCTTTCTTGGTGTGTGTTCTAGGCCTTTTGGGATGAGTTACTTTAATTTAAGAGTCCACCTTTTCATGTTTTTCTTTCAGAATTTTTCAGTTCCAGAGGATCTTTCTGCATATGATGGTTTGGAGCTTCGCCTTAAAGGTGATGGTCGCAAGTATAAACTTATCATTCGCACTAGCAGTGATTGGGACACTGTCGGTTATACAGTAAGCTTTGACACTGTAGCAGGCCAATGGCAGTCAGTGAGTGACATTTAACCCCTTAATCAAATGGCTGTGTCAATTAATCACAATTTTCAAGCTATGGTGCTCTTTTCCTATCCAGATGCGCTTGCCATTTTCTTCTTTGAGGCCTATATTTCGAGCACGAACAGTATCAGATGCCCCACCCTTCAACCCGACAAATGTTCTATCATTGCAGGCATGCTTCCATTAACACTATTGGCTATTTTCTGCTTCATGGTTTTCTACCTTGGTTCTTGATGAGGTATCCAAATCACTGCAGCTCATGTTCAGCAAGTTTGAATATGATGGGAAATTGAATCCTACTTTTGTGGAAGGTGCATTTGAGCTTCCACTATCAAGCATCCGGACATACATAAAGGATCCTATATGTCCGAGGTTTAACAATTCTTTCCCTTTGGATTTTATTATTATATGAATGCTTCAATGTAATTTGTCTGCTAGGTGGACTTTCTGCTTTAGATTCTCTCTTTTTGTTGCGTACTTTGTAGGTTTGTACACGTGGGCTCGGCCGGAGTTACCCGCCCTGACAGGCCTGGACTTGATCTGAGCAAACAACCACCTGCTGTTCGCTTGAACAAGGAATTGGGTTTTATTCTCACATTCAAGTTAAAGGTTTAAAATTAATATCTGCAATCTCTTTAGTTACAAATAATTATTTGTGTTGCAGCCAACTGTGTTAATGCATTTTTGGAGAAAGCTATTTGGCTGCTAACAAATTGCAAGCAGACTCTTAAATTTGGACTATTTATTTGAAATACAAGAAGTTACTACACATGGATTGAAGAGTTGAGGCTTTTATGGTTTTACACAATGCTTTATGAGTTGATCCTTTTACAGTTTTACCCAATAACATGTAATCATCGAAATTAGTAGAAGACAGACGTAAAATAATTTTAGTAGAATAAGTAAAAAAGTACATAATAATTAAGGTGATAGAGAGCATGATTTTGGATAGGATATAATGGTGGAGAAGAATACATGGGCTAATCTTGATTAGTCTATTAAGGATCCATAGCCAACCACAAAATTTTGGGACAAGTGCTTTGTTGTGATTATTGTTATTGTAGAATTCCTTGTTAGATTGGATATTATGCAAACCAATATAAATATGACATATTGACTAGAGAAGATCCACAGTAAATAAAAAGAAAATTACATCTAACTTACAATTATAATAACTAACTCAAAACTTGGTACAAATATTGACCAATACGATTAAAATGGAAGAGAAACACAATTTAGATAGATAGAAAGTTGTTAGGAACTCAAATCATGCTCATTCTGACTTTTACTACAATTGGTTAGTTACAAAAATAAATGAGTTATGAATAAAGAGGAAGAGAGAAGATTTTCAATTTCAAATTGGCTTGTTATTGATCATGTCCTATGCTATTACCTCAAGCCTATCCATCTACAAGTCTGCTCTTCATAGTCTGACACTGGCTAATTCTGCAATAGGGGGAGGATTTATTAAGAGAAAGCGGAATACCATATGCAATCGTTAGGCCATGTGCATTAACTGAGGAGCCTGCCGGAGCAGATCTCATTTTTGAGCAGGGAGACAATATAACGGTACAACATTTTTTCTTTGATCATATCTCAGTTTGTACTATTTAATGGTAATGTTCAAATACCCCGCTGGTGGGTTCTGTTAGCATTACCTTGCTCTTGAATTGAGTTTCTTGGGTTCTTGGTTAAGCCTTCAAGGCTAAAATTACTTTATGTGATGATTTTTGACTATACGAGACATACAGGGTAAGATATCAAGGGAAGAGATTGCTCGTATATGTGTTGCTGCTTTGGAAAGCACATATGCTTGTGACAAGACATTTGAGGTAATACTCTTGCTCCCCTTATTTTTGTCATATAATTGTAGTTTATGCGCTTCAATTCTCTTTTTATTAATATACTTGGTTTGTGTCGTATGGGACAATAACTGATTGTAGTATTTGCATGTAGCATATTGATAGAAGTGCAAGTTTTACTTCAAATGCTTGTAGTTTACTGTACCACACAAAATCACCTTTTAATAAAGTAAACTGAGTTTGTGACTTACTTTGAACCTCTTTCATTTCTCATTTTCCCCTTTTTTTCCCCCAATTAATTAAAGGGAAAATTTTATATAACTGCTATAAGATCAGCTATGCTCTATGTTGTTGAATGTTGGGTTGTTAAGAAATAACATATTATAAAATGAGTGTAGCTAAAACAAGAGTGTTGAGATGGATAAGTGGAAATACATAGAAAAAAAGGATTCATAATAAAGAAATCTGTTTAAAGATAGGGTGGCTCTTATTGATGAAAAGATGAGAGAGATTCGCTCGAGATGATTTGGTCATGTTCAAAGGAGAGTGATTAATGCAATGGTAAGAAATTGATTCGAGTTGAGGGAACAAAAAAGGGGTATAAAAAGACCAAAAATAACATGTAATTAATAAAGAGTATGACTTCGGATAGAATAGAAAATAAAAGTAATTGTAGCTGACCTTGATTAATCAAAGATCAATAGCCGACCCCAAAAAATTTGGGACGAAAGCTTTGTTGTTTGTTTGGAGCAAAAACTAGTTTTTAGTTTTTCTGTAAAGGACTGTGGATGGTTGTAGTGGTAACATTTTGTCTGAATATCATAGAAAATAAATACAACTTTCAGGGTATGCAATATATAAATTATTGTGCTTGCTTGTTCTTAAGCCACTTCAAAGATAGGGGTGAACAGCTCTGTCTATATTTATTACTACTTTAAGCAACATTAATAATTGTAATTGCTGATTCCAACAGTGATATCACAGAACACATTGTAAAACTTTTTACATGGTTAGACTTCAGGCTCTAAGTTTCTGGTTATCCATCCTATATAATGCCACATAACATGGTGCCAAAGTTTTTGCAAAATTGTAATTCAGGCCCAAAAGTTCTTGCTATTCATCCTATAATAATCTTCCTCTATGGCTTAGAGTTTAGCCATTTGAAATTTTTTGGGGAAGATTAACTACAATACTATTTTGAAATTGAGGAAACAGGACCGAAAAAGTTTAAAAATGAAATGCAGTTCCTTCTCTCAATAAGAAAAGCTGTAAATCCTTTTTCAATTTCATGATTACTTTAGCTTTGTGAGTACCAGTAAGAAGTACAAGTGCTGTCCGGTCTTTGTATGATTTACCATGGAACTTCTTGACTATAAATGTTTGGATGAGCTGGAAGCGTGAAAGTGGGAGAATGCTTTTGTGATACTTTTTTACTCTTGAGCTTAATTAAGTTTCACTTGTGAACATAAAGTGCTCAAGTTTCTTTTATTGGAGTTTTGGACATCATCACTTTCTTCCATGTCTTCTGCAGGTCAAAAGTGTGATTCCATTTAGTGAGCCTTTTACAGTGGACCCTGAAAGCCCACCTCCAGAGAAGGACTACGACATATACTTTAGAACTCTGAAAGATGGAATTACAGGGAAAGAAATTCTAGAACAAAGTCCTGTTCCAGTCTGATCCCATAAGCTGATCCAATTTTGAAAATAGCCACGTAAGTAATGTGGAGGTGGTCATATACTTATTTCATGTAAAGCAGATTTAAGGAGAGAGGCTGAGACTGTACACTTATATTTGTTACCTATTCCACACAGTTCATCATTTCCCCCAGGCATATTGATAAAACTGTTAAATTATGCACATAAATTCTTTGTTCTTGCTACTGTTATTAATCAACTCAGTGAAGCAGGCTGAGGAATTCTTTGACTGCTTCGCTTATACTCCTGTTGATCGATGCAGGTGTATTCATCCCTTGAAAGCACAGAGCAGAAGCTTCAAAAGAAACATATAAGCATGAAAAAAAGGAAATATAACATAATTCAGTTGTGTGTTCAAACAATGTCTCATTATAGATAATTTATATGAGATAGTTGAAAATACCAACTCACATTTGAAGGGTTTACTTCATAATTGTACATTCTTGTGTGTATGAATACTTATGCTAATTAAGAAGACAATTAAATGAAAGCGATCATGTTTTTCATTTATTCTTTTAATAGCAATATCAAGACTGTTTCCATGTTATGTTCCTTTCTAGTAGGGCTGTAAACGAACCAAGCCGATCGTGAACAACTTGAGCTCGACTCGATAAAAAGCTCGTTCATGTTTGTTTGTTTATAAATAAGCCAAGCTTGAGTCTTAGTTTTTGGCTTGTTTGATAAACAAGTCGAACTTGAGCAAAAAAATTTGTTCGTGAACAAGCTCGTGAACAATCAGGCTTGATACAACACAAGCCAAGTTTAAACTCATGTATAGCTTGATAAAAGGCTTGATATATATTTGCTAAATAAACTAAATATTTTTACATTACACATATTTTAATAACAAAATTTCTCACATGAGACCACTTTTCAATACCAATTACTTTAAGTTTTTTTCTTTCCTTTAAAAAAAAAGAAAACATTTTTAGCAAAAAAATAAAAAAGAAAAGAAAAGACTGGAGACTTCTTTTAGTAATTCACGCTTTTTCTAGACTTTTCAATTCCACTTCTAGTGGGTGTGCAAAGAGCTACGACAACAACTCTAGATTCGGTGTAGTATTTGGCATCACTACAATCTTCGCTCTCTACCTCCGTCCTCCAAGACGTTCATAGCCTTCTCTCACCATAGGTAAATTTTCATGTTTAAAAATTTTCTATATACTTTTATAGTTGTTTGCACTATAGTTTGTTTGATATTGCAAAATTGTTTTGATTTCCAAGTTATGGTTGTTTATGAAATTTCTATATAACTTAGAAAAATCTTGTTGGTTGAATTCGTTTAATAATAACTTAACTTTGTAATTAGTGGATTGTGGTTGTAGAGTCTGGTATGTAGTTTGGAATGGGTCAGTGCTTTCCTTTTCCTGAGGTGCAGAGTCCTCTATGGTTAGCTAATCACAGGTGGAATTAGAAGCATGAACAAATGAGTATATTATTTTCTTATTTTTGTTTACTTGATTGTTGGAGATTTGAGCACTTGATAATGCAATTTTGTTAGATCCCAAGCAAAAAGGCTTGACTTGAGCTTGAGTTTAAGCTTGATGTTAAGCTCGAGCTTGGCTTGATTAATTTATCAAGCCAAGCCAAGCCAAGCTTAAGCTTTTGGGTTTTCCCACGAGCTCGAGTTCAAACATCATATTTAGGCTTGTCTCGAGCTCGAGCCAAGCTTGAGCATTTGATTTTTACTGACGAGCCAAGCTCAAACAGGCACTACTCGCTTGAGCTTGGCTCGTTTACAGCCCTACTTTCTAGGCTTTTCAAGCTGCCTTACAACTTTCTTGTTCCTTCTGTGCTTTTTTAATCAGAGAAAGTTTTTGCCACTCATTCCACTTTCCCTTTAGCAACTCGTTTTCCAATAAATAGAGAATTAATCAAAATTTTAAAATATTTCTGTAGGACACAGTTTTACTCCATTCATTGGATTAACCAGGAGATTATTTTATGATAAAATGGTCTTTGTTCAATGGTTAGACCACATATAACGTGGACTTAGGAATGCTGGGTTTTCTGTATACTTAAAATGGACACAGTGAGAGTTGACTATTAATGTCGCCTCAGTAGTTTCAGTTTTGGAAAAAAAAAAAATGTCATAAATAAATTTGGGAGCACTGTTTGCAATAAATAAATTTTCTTGAATTTCTTTCCCAGTTATTTTTAATAATATAAAATGAACATCCTTTCACAAAGCACCATCCCAGCTTTGATATTTTTGTGCTCCACAAAGATGACAGTTTTATTGCAAATCCACCATAATTTTGATACTGTTATTATCCTGTTTTCCTTTTATTATAGTGTATATGAGGATTTTTTTTTTTTTTTTTTTTTTTACCGAATTATAAGGATATATATTTGAGAAAAAAGAGAGAATCAAGTGAGATGGATTTGTCACCGACCTTCCTAAGCATTGGAATATTTTCGTGTCATTGACAAAAGATTTTGGTAAAAATATAAAGTGAAATGCTTGAGGTACTAATGCTATAAATTGACCAATCAATATGTGCTACGGGTAACACAGTGGGCTGGACCTTATGCAAATCTTGGGTAGAGTGCTATTCTGGAAGGGACTGTGAGCATTCTGTATGGTGACTTTAACGAATATGGGAGAAAGTTGCATCCATACTTTACATATTAGTACATGGTAAAAACTAAAAAGAGAGAAGCGAAAACAAAAACAAAACAGAAAAATAAGAAAACGAAAACGAAATAACTAGGTGCAACTGGAACAAATTCTGCCTTACCATTACTTTTTACTACCCCAAACTTCGAAAAACAAATTATGCTGTATGGTGACGATTTTTTGTTCTTTGAAAAGCAAAGAACAAAAAATCGTCACCAAATTTCCATAGTTGGACTTGGACAGGTCTAGAATGGGACAAAGTTATAAACTCACGCTATAGACTATAAGAGAGCTTTTACATTTTCTCAATATGGCATCCCATTGTGTTTTGTGTATATACGTTGCAGTACATTGCATAGTCGAGGAACCTGTGAAAGTTGAAGGGCTATTCAGCTCTCTCTGATTCCAGTAAATATGTCAAGGGAAAATGCATTAACTCTCTCCCTCTCTCTCAAATTTAGGCAGTAAAACAAGAAGAAAATCTATCATGTATCATATATTTACCCTTTTCATGAAGGTGAATTTTACAGTTGTGGAGTCCACTTCGTGAAAAAAGGTGAATACATGTATCAGATACATGCAATAACTCTTCGTAAAAAGAAATTTATAATTTTTTTTTATAACGTTGACATGATAGATTATAATTAGCTGTCTATTATTTTCACATGAACTTACTATTTTTTTTTACCATTTACTTATTGTCTGTCACATTATAGCCAAGTTGTACTAAAAAAAAATTTGTGGTGTTAGATTTTCTCATTAAAACTAGGCATTTTGGTATCAATGTACAAGAACAAGTGTGGATTGTAAAAAAAGCTCATATCAGGCAGAGCTGCTACAGCAGATGATGTGTTTTTTTTTTTTTGATAAGGTGCAGCAGGTGACGTTAGAACTTAGAAGTTTGTGATGCACTGTTTCTATATGCAAGACAAAATGACAAGCCATGGAATCTGCATGCAGATTCGTCAGGCTGTTGCTCCCTTATCATTTTGCATACAAGCATTGCCCTAGTAGATATTGCAATTATTGTATCTTGAAATTTGCATATGCATTGGTGCTAAAAGTCTGGCACTTTCAAATGTTTTTAATCTAAGAGATGTGCATTGTAGGTCGTAGTAAGAGAAGTGGGGAAACTAGCTAGTAAGACTTTGATGACAATATATCGATGTATTCTATGTGCTATGCACTTTATTTTGCATATTTTAGTTGTGTGAAAAACAATCTTTGGCATATTAAGGACCATATTAAGAAACCAAGATATATATAGTAAATTTGTATGCAGTAACTTTTGAAATGAATAGAGCTTTGAAAATCAAATTTAGCAGGGTGGTTTCCTCCTATCTGTATATATCACTGTCAGTGGCAGTCTGGTTTGGACTTTGGCGCCGTACTGGCACTTTGGATTCAATTCTTGAAAACTTGCTGCCAACTTTGCCAGACAGCAATTGTCGTTTCTTACAAGCGTTTAAAGTACACTCATAAAAGAGTATCATTTATAAATTTGAAAGTGTTGTCTCTAAGCCATATATGTAGAACACCTAGACTGCCTTCCCAGTATGTGACATTTTTTGTACCTTACTTTGTATTTCATATCGATCACAACTTTCGTTGTTTTATAAAAAAAAGAAAAAGAATATACAAGAAGTTGTGAACGTATTTAATGCTCATTGTTTAGAAGGTTATGTACTAACTCTTTGTGTCTACTCACAAAAAAGCGATGAACAAAATAAAAATCACATGCTCCATTAATTATGTGTATGATTTTTTTTTTAATTTGATTACTTTATAAAGATAAAAAAAATTAAAAAAATAAAAAGGAGGGAGAGACATGTGATAGATTGCAATTGATGGATTAATATAAGGACAGTGTTTATTGCGTACACGGTATGCAACAACTTTTTCCCTTAATATAAAATGGAAAACTTAGAAAGTGACTTAATGATTTTTATTCCCATGGATGCTATAAAATTACAAGGGTATAAAATACAAAAACCAATACTGAGATTTGGGCTAATACCAAGAATTATCAAAGGCTTTAAAAAAATGTATCTAATTTGCTTTAAGCATAAGCAAGACTTAACAATTAACACCGTTTGAAGTTCTCTACTCCCCCAAGTCCTCTACTTCCTTTCAACACTGGATGGAGAAGGAAACGAGAGGAGCATGGAAATTTTCAAATGATATTAAGTTACGTTTGTACTTTGTGAGAGTATCTAAAATTAGCTCAAATTTTAGGGGTAATTTTTATATTTTACCAAATACGAATATGGCTCAAAACTTGGTTGAAAGAAGTCAAAGAACTTAATAACTTACTAACATTCAACAAATAAATAAATAACTTATTAACAAGACGGATGAATGATGATATAAAATAAGTCACAGTGGCCCAATGATCAAACTAAATATATATCATATCATATATTACGATCTCAAGCGGCTGTCAAAGCCAATCTATACCTCCTAAGATCTTGACTTTTAACAGCTAGCTAGCGTTCTTGAATACTAATCTATATATATATATATATATATATTTTTAGATAGCATATTATTAACAAAAGTGATGCTGGCAGCTGAGTATTTTACGGAGTTCATAAAGTTATAATAGAACAAGTACAGTTCAATCTAGTTTAGATCACTTCTATTCAATGAATCAATACTTGCCTGAAAGCAATAATCAAAGTCACTAGCATTTAAAAAGCCAAGCAAAGGCCTTGGCTTTTCAAACACATTGTATAAAGATTAGAGTGGAAATTAAATAGATAGCCATGAACAATATATTTCTCTGTGTTTCTTCCAGATAATGTAACATTTACATCGCCAAGTAAAAGAATCTTAAAAAAACTACAACAATAATTATAAATCGGGGTCATTTTGTATTGAGCTTTGACCTGCTAAATTAGTTCCATTCCTAGAAAAGAGGTTGTCTTCGACATCTTCTTCAGAAGCAACAAATTAATACCTGCAAAACAAGCTAATATATGTATCAAAAGCTTTCAAAATATAGCTCAAAAGAATGAACAAAAAAGAGAGAGAGGAAGAGTATAGCTCCATACATTGAAACAGAATTTGTGTTTTCTTGGAGGACGAGTATGCATAACTTTTCTAAGTCTAGCAAGCATTTCTTCTTCGGTGAATATTATTCCTGGGGAGCTCATGAACACCCTTCTTTGGATTGGAGGAGACCACAGTCCACTTTGCTCATAATCAAAGTCGAATTCAGACACATCAGAAAATTTATGAAGAAGTCGTTCAGACAGAGACTTGGAAACTAGTTCAACTCTTTGTGATGATGGTGGAGATGGGATTTCTGAGATGGACATTGATAAGAATAAGCCAATGGTGCATAAGATAATGAAAAATAGAGAGCAGCTTGGTAATTGGAGTGAGAGATTGAGAAAGAGACAACATATAATTTTAGATAGAAGCTAACGCTAAGGTGGGAACTAGGATGAGGACGTGTATGGCTGTATGCAATAATAATAATGTACAGACGTGGGAAGCATTGCTGAAGATTCCTATATATTGGTGTTTCATTATCAGTTACGAAATTCAGAAGAAGATTCACTATTTGTAGCTAAACAGTGCTTGGAACTTTGAAAAGTTTTAAAATTATTTGGACTTTGTTATATTGTGTGGGATCGATGTAACATGTACCTAAGTTATTTCATCCATGTGAAATACTGCTTTTGTGGACATGGAGACGCATGTTTATTTGTGGTGTTGTGGACCCTGGTTCATGGTCCTAAAGATTTATATTCCGTGGTTGGTAAGCACGATCAGTATGCAGCCACGATTATTTCTGGTTCATGTGATTTATTGTTATTTTTCTATATACATGTGCCTAACTTTTCCAAGAAAAAAAAAAATTGAAAGGTATGCGTGTGATCAAAATGTTGAAAATTATCATGTGTGTAATCAGATCGCAGTAAATCATGGACCAGTCTCTGGAATAACAATAGTAACACTGGTTGGGAATAAGTTTCTATATTTGTTTTTCTTTTTTCTTTTTTTTCTGAATAACATAATTTTTAAAGAATAAAAGGTATGCATGAGAGGACTATAAAAACGCATGTAAGTTTTCATATTTGTATTAATCAATGAAATTGTAGTCCTACGGTATATCTCTTCATCCTAACATATATATAGAATTTGAAAGGTTAATAAAATAATGTGTTAGGAACATTTCTATCATTAAAATAAAGGTTCTATTACTTGGTTTCTCAAAAAAAAAAAAAAAAAAAAAAAAAAGTTCCTCAAAAAAAAAAAAAAAAGGGTTCTATTACTTGAAAAAAAGAAAAAGAAAATTAAAGTTTTGAGCGTGCTGGAGATGTCAGATGAGCTTTCGATATTAGTCATTGTACTAACGCACATGTTCTTTCAAAATAATTGAGGTCTATGAATTTCTTCCGAGTTCGAATTATCAATCCCTCATATTGTCATGTTGCTTGCAAGGCAGAGTAACATTGAATCACCATGCATTGATTAGCCGAGTAACATTGGATCAACATGCATTGCAAGCCCATTTCTCCAAAGTTGGATTGTATAATTCTCTTACCTACAAGTTGTAGGTAAGAGAATTATAAATATCGAACATTGGAGAATACAATTTAAAGCAACACATGTTAGAGGTTTGGATTTCGTGACAAGAACAAATAAAGCCTATTGAAGCAACTTCCTTTCAGACCAATCCTATTCAGAATCAGATGTGAACATAATGAGGTGGATACTCGAACAT
This sequence comes from Quercus gilva, assembly GCA_023621385.1. Classification (NCBI taxonomy): domain Eukaryota; kingdom Viridiplantae; phylum Streptophyta; class Magnoliopsida; order Fagales; family Fagaceae; genus Quercus; species Quercus gilva. The sequence continues at coordinate 60,725,805 of CM042477.1, forward strand.
ATAAGGAACAATCGAGTCACCAATTCGAAAACTAAGACCATCAGAAACTAAAAAAACATGTTAATTTAATATATGATCATACAAATAAAAAGAATAACTATATCTGCACTAAATATCCATATATGATACTAGTCAACTACGCAATTTTGTCCTCCCAGTAAATCTTTAAGACAAGACACTCAAGAAACCATCACCACATAAGAACATGGTGTGTTTAATCTGATATACAATTGCCTATAAGACGTGGGTTTTTCCGCCCAAACCCGCTAAATTTTTCCCCCATTGATATGGGGTTAAATTCAAAACTATGAAACTTGTATCCCTTCCTCTTGCACGCTACAAGTCAATTTACCAATGGTTCTGTGCAAAAGGAGTACCAAACAACAACTTGGCTGAACAAGCTTCAAATTTTCAAAAATCCATGCTTGGCTCAAGCAGGCAGCTTTAGCTTTGCATTGTTTTTCCAGCTGCAAAACAAAATGGTTCTTAATGATATTTATCAAAATATAAAAGTGCATGAGAGATCGTCATCAACTATGTGCCAGATTTCATTACCTAAGAAAGTAGTAGTAAAAGAAATCTGCATATAAAGCTGTCTGAACAAGACCAGAGACACAAGCTGCAAAATTAAGAAATAATGCTTAAATATATCTACAGGCGGCAATACTCATGACAAACAGTTGTTCTCAATGATTCTAGGCATAAGTTACCTATCCATCGACTGAAATGCGGCTCCGTGAAATAGCGGTATATCCAGTTGAGGATGTAGAGCCCACGATATGCCCTAATGATAGTATGAAAATCCAACCATAAGTTCAATCAACATGTGTCCAATAATTTTCTTGCTTATGTGAACCATGAGGCTAACCTAAAACTGTTAAATGCAAGAGACAACAAGATAAAGACCAGTATATTGACCATGTACATTCCAATGGAAAACAATAGCAGGGAGAAGCAACATGTTATGCTGTTACACTAAGTGCATCTAAATCTATGTTAAACCAACTAGGGTTTGAGACTTGAGAGTTAGATTTAGGTATGAATCCAGGTTTCAAAAGTTATGTCTTCCCAGGCTTTGATAAACCCATACACTTCTCCTGCCTTCACCAATATAAAATCATATTAATTGGAACCTAGTAAACCATCAAAATCAAGGTTAAATAAAAAGGCAGTATTATGAGTGGTTTAGTAAGTACTTAAACATATGATGGCACCCAAGTTACGGAAGAAAAAAAAAATAACACAGAGAAGAGAAAAAGAAAAACAAATCAGAAACAAAATCCAAACTCAGAAATATAGACTTTTGAAAGTAAGCTCTCAAAAATTATGATTGTATATGCATATGTTTACGGAGAGAGAGAGAGAGAGAGAATATGTTTCAAATCACTCTGAAGGGCTTCAGAATTTTTTTTTTTTTAATAAATAAAGGGGTTAAGTATTTGTATTAATGAAGTACCTATTTCTGTTCTACAAACACAGCTAATGGCATTATACCATTTTAAGATGCAGGGGCACACACACATGTTAACATTTTATAGAATTACAGTAAAACAGCCATGGAGGACCTTTTTAAGATGTATTCCGATCTCTTAAACTTATTTTACCAAGAGAACATACATGAACACACACACACACTAAAACAATCAAAACAAAAAAACATAAATTAATATAAGCACATGCATATTCATTCATATGTACCACACGCCATATTGATTGGTGAAATTATATATCTTATCCCGCTCCATTCACAAAATTTTTTTTTTTAATGAATGAGATTTCAATTTATTGAACCAAAACAACAAGATACAGCAAGCTGCGAACTACAGAGCAACAACCTTAACTCAGAAAGCCAAAGTTTTTTTTTTTTTCCTTAACTCGACCACCACATCCAAAGGGATTCTCCAAATGCAGCCAAGAATTCTATTCTGAGATGAGAAATATCTTCCTTGCATCCTGCACAATTGATCTAATCATTTCCACTTCAATTCTAACTCTCTCGTTATTGATTCTCACATTCCTCTCTCTCAAAATATGATAAACAGATGCAGCCCAAGCCAATTTGCTAATTAGAGTTTGCAGACCATCATTTAGGGAATGGACAGCCAATTTAACTCACAACTCCAACTCTCAACCTGCTGATCACAACATTATTAAAACTTCCCTCCATATTCTCCGGGTAACAGGCCAGTCAAAATAGATATGACCTCTCAATTCTATCCTACTTCTACAAAAAAAATAAAGCATATCACCCCTGTAACCCCATTAGCCATTCTCTCCCTTGTGACTAATCAATCTTTGATGGATTAACCATGACATAAAAGCATGTTTTGGAATGTGACCAGTGTTAAGAATTATGGTGAGCTGATTAAATTCACCATTTCCTAACAACTTAAGTTTTTGGGGCAATCGATAATTTATCATAATATCAAAGTAAGAGGTCATGAGTTCAATCCCTAACTTTACTCTACCTCCTATTTAAAATGTTAAAAATCCCATGTGTTGAGCCCCACTTATTATGGGGGAGTTTGGACCCACTCGTGCGGGGGAGTGTTAAAGTTATGGTTAAGTGATTGAATTCACCATTTTCTAATAGCTTAAGCTTTTGAGACAATCGGCAATTTATCAGCCAAAAAACCAGATCCTCTTCCACCACTTAACAAAAGGGCACTTCATTAATAGCTTCCCATGTATCAGAACATATTTAGTATGAACTTTCCATTAGCAGTACACTTAACAAAAGGGCACCTAGCTTCCCATGTATCCGAACATATGAACTTTCCATTAGCAGTACAGTAGGTAACAACACCACCTGAACAATTGCACTTTTCATTATAATGGCTTCCCATGTATCAAAACACGCTGCTTGGTTTCCCCATAGTTTATTACTTGCTAGAGTTGCTCCTATATTGCTTTGATTACTAAGTCAGATAAATAGACACTAAGTAATCCAATATAGAAAATGCTTATTTCTCAAGTATTGGCAAAATATTATGAATGCAATCCTAGATATATTTTCCAAAGAGAGGTTTAAAATATAAACAAGAAAAATGCCACTGCGAAAACTCTGTGAAGCATTTCAGAATCACGTGGCAAATGTAACTGGCACTTCTTGTCAATAATTGAACTCAACTTAAAAAGTATATGGTCTTTCATGCACAACATGGATTTTCCAATTAGAACATTTCATCATTGATCTGGCACTGAAGTGACTCAGACAATTAATTAAAGGTGGCAACAAAATTTCTGTAGATATATGGTGTTTGTGGGTGTGAACAATAAATATGGTTTGTTTTCCAAATACTTTTGATGAAGAATTGTAGGAAAATTGTATGACACAAGACGTTTGGGAAGCAAAATTTTAAAGGGGAAATGCATTCAATAACAAAAATATTAATAATAATAGTCAAATTTAAAAGAATTAAAATCTAGCTAACCATGTGATAAAGAGAATTCTTAAGAGAAACACTGGTATGAAAAAGACACATACCCAAGAAAGAAAACATATTGCCCAGTTAAATTGTCAACATTTCCACTTCGTTGTAGCAAAACTAACTGGGGAAGAATTGCAACTGCCTCCAAATATATTGAAAATGCCCATAAGATCTGTGATAGTTACATCAAAAGTTAGTACGAGATTGTCCTTCACCTTTATGAATTGACAATACATGAGGGAACAACTACAAAGCTAGCATGCATTAAACTAACTTTTGGTTAAACAAGTAGGATTCACAGAATTATATTAGAGAAGAGAACAATATGTGAATGTGATAGGTCTTCACTCTTCAGTAAGGATTCTAATATTAACTTGCATGTGACAGGGACTGCGAATTGACCAGCCAATTAAAATAGCTATAACTGTAAAGAAATGTGTTTACATCATAATAAAATGTGATCTGTCATCCTATATTAAACCTTTTTAATGGAAGTCACAATCATTTCTTTACAATTACATCTTCTAATCAAACTTCAACAATAAACTGTAAGGGATTTCAGACACGCAGAAACTCATAATTTTTTTTTTTTTTTTTCTACAAGTTCTTTTCTCTTTTTTTTTTTTTTTTTTGATACACACCCAGTGGGTCTTGAACCCACAATATCTCTCCTCACCCCATTCTTTATAGAGAGAGGAAGTGCCATTTGAAATAGAGTTCAATAAAATGCAGAAACTCATATACTATAAAGTTGTGCATATTTTGTCTTTCATGCCCAAATTTCCACTACCACATAGATATTAATTAAGTGCTAGTTAAAAGATTATCAACAATATTGCTTAAACTTAATAGGCTATCAGCACTAAGACGATAATTGGATATGGTTTGCCTAAATAAAACAATGGATTGATGAAATAAATAGCATTGTCAACATATGATACACTAAGATATATTTTTATGAAAATTATTTTTAATATATGTTATGTGTATAAAATCTTGACTCGTAAATCATATATTTATGATTGGTAATTCCACACACACTACTTGAAACCATGACCTCAATCTCCACTTGACTTGTTTAACAGTATGAAACATATACAGACATCTAAGACATACTATATCTGAGAAAAGAGAATTTTAAATGTATTTGAGCAAAAATATATCATATTAATATACCATATGTGATTTTAGACTAAACAGACCAAGCATAGGCTCTCTATTTGCCCCTTTTTTTTAACCTGCTCTGAAAAATTGCAGAAATGCAATGAATCAAAATTTTCAGTGTTACAACTCATATGAGTGATGTTTGGTATTATTCATCACAGATTTGGGTGGGTAAGCATTCGTCTCAGATTTGGAACTTAGTCCCGTTGTGCATCCTATGGTGTATTTGGAAGGAACGGAATCGGAGGACTTTTGAGGATTTGGATAGCTCCAGTGATCAGATGCTTGCTTCTTTTAGTGGAACTCTTTTTGATTGGTCTCGGGCGTGGGGACTCACGTCTAGTGATTCCCTCCCTTCTTTTCTTTGCTCCCTTTCTCTTTTGTAATTTTTCTGTTGTTTGGTTTTCTTTTTTGTTTTTCTCTGTTTTCCTATTCTTGTTTTTTCTAGGTTTGCTCTATGTTCTTCATGCATAGAGTAGCCTTTCGTATATATATCATTCTTACTTATCAAAAAAAATTCATCACAAAGTTGTATATAAATTATTATTTAAACATATACTGTGATAGAGAGCAGCATAAGTACAATCAAGTAAACTTAAATCTAACAAAATTTTTATGAAGTATAGAGTAAAAAGGCCAAAACTCAATGAAAATCTTAGGCATGAAACTACCCCCCAAAAAAATTCCTATAAACAAGGCATCAAACGGGCACAGAGGACAGCTCAAGGCCCCTCACCCTGAAAGAAGATGCAAATCTTTAAAACACACACGCGTGCTATGTCTTGGAATCGCAGTTTCTTTGAGAATGCACCAAAAACTATAGGCAGCCAATGACAGGAAAGAAATACCATGAAAGCCTCCAAGCAGGTAGGGGGACTTCACAAAAGTTAAAGCATTAAACACTGCACACGATGACCACTTAAACTATAAACCTCATCAACCTAGGCCTATAGAATGGTAGCAAAACAGTTGAACTGGTAACAACTTTCAAGCTTCGATCTACTAAGTCCAAGTTAATAGAAAACTAGCCCCACACCATATACTGTGGTTATTTATTTTGGATGAATGACCTCCACACCATGTACTACTCAATCAATGATGAAAAAACAGGTGTTAAATCTAACACTCCAAAAATTTCATGCACACAAGCCTTAATTTCTCCAATTTACTTGCCAAAAAAATAATTCATCCCCCTTACTACCTTACTGATGTCTCAATGTAATCAATAAAAGAAGTTACGGCAAATATGACCAAAGTTAAATATGTGTACAATTTATTTTATTTTTTCACAATAATTCTTTAGAAGCACAAAGGCGAACTATTTATAGACATGGAAAGTACTACAAGAGAAATTCCAACAAGCGAAGGAAAATCCCGAGACTAGTTGACAAGTTGAAATTTTGACTGTGCAGCCCCTTTAGTAAAAGAGCTACACCCAAATATTTTTACTTAAGCTAATTCCATCACTAATTATGTCAATTTGTTCAAAACTTAATAATCATCACAACGAAATATTTACGGTGTGTTTGGATACCGCTTATTTTGCTGAAACTGAAAAATTATTGCTGAAAATACTGTAGATAAAGGTAAAAGTTAGTTGAAATAGAACAATGGGGAGAGGGATTTGAACTCTGGATGTCATAGAAATGTTTAGTACTATTAATATTGACCTTTAATTCAGTTTTCGTAGACTTTTTTTTTTTATTTTTATATATATATATATATATATATATTAGATAATTACAACTGGGGAGGGGGATTGAACTCTGGATGTCATAGAAACACCCAGAGATGCCAACTAATTGAGCTATAAGGCTCTTGGCTTGATTTAGTTTACGTAGATTTTGAAGATCTAAATTTGTCTGGCTCAAGCTTGTATCTAAATTGAACAAAGCAGACTAAAGTGCAACTCCAGCACTACAGCAATTTTTATCCTTCTTGACACAAGTAATACAATAAACCTCACTCCATTGGGTTAACAAACAAAAAATGGAATTAACGAATACGTGGTGTCAAAACAATACATTGATGATGGGGGTGGGAGCAGAAAACAATTTTGAAGTAATAATTATTACGTAACCAAAACTCAAGAATCATAGAGAATATCCAGCTGTTCAACAATACAAGCACAAAACTATAAAATATACCTGAATAACATAAGTATAAAACTCAAAAAAAAAATTCTGGAAATTTAAAATAGGCATTCATCCTTATAATCACGAACATAATTAAAAACCCATTTAGTAAACAATAACCCAAAAAGACTAGTTAGCAGTGAACTACCTCTTGAAATGTAAACTTCTCATGCACAAGAAGCGCCAAAACAAGGCTTGCAGCAATAAGAAAATAATGGCGGAACGTGTCAAGCTCTCTATCATACGAACGCCTAACCACCCGGTGCCCCCTCATGCACCACACAATCGCGAGCGTGCTCGCTATGAACACGATCTTCATTATGGTGTTATAGACGGAGATAAACTCCGTGAAAATGTCCACGTACCGAGCCAGGAACACCAACGCATAAAGCTCCTGAGTCTTTCGCGAAATCCCTAACAAATCATCAAAATTCCCAACCGAAATCAGCATATTACCAAGCCATTGCACTCAATCAAAACCTTAAAAATCACACTTTGCTTAAAAAAAAAACAAATAGAAAAAATCTTCGATTCTTACAAAGCTTTCTCCTATTCTAAGCTCAAAAAAAACCCTCACAGCTCAAAAAAACGCAACACTGAGTTGTACCATGTGAAATGCCATTTCAATTTTCATTTCCTTTACGCTAATTGTTCAGAAAGCCCAAAATTAACAAAAATTAGTAAATAACATGGCAGATCACAGAATATATCAACATTTGAGTGAGAAAAAGGAAACGAGATTACAAAAATTTGTTTGCATTTCAATTTTCTCGGGAACCAAACGGTGGGGTAGAAAGTTACCTGAGCAAGATTTGGTGGCGTAGATTTTGAGAAGAAGGACGAGAATACTGATCAAGTGCGTCATATCACCGGCGAACCTGAAGATATTCATGGTTGCTAGTCTAGTCTTGCGGAGCTAGATTTTTGTGCCCTAGATTTCAGAGATATATGAGATGAGAGAGAGAGAGAGAGAGAGAGAGAAATGTTGAAGAAGGAAATGGAAAACGGAGTGAGATTCAATTTGATTTGAACAGAGTTTGTGTGCGTGTGTATGAGAGAGAGAGAGAGAGAGAGAGAGAGAGAGAGGGGTTTAAACGGGATTTCGTAAAGAGAAATGACGTGGCGGTTCTTCTCTTACGTGGAAGCTGGGATTTAGCGCACCACGCGTTGGCTTTACGTTAACCGTTCAGTTTTTCAGCTGGGTGGTCCTTGTATAGATGGTGTCGGGTCAAACATGGGCTATACGTTTCTTAACTGTACCTTTTTTTTTACTTTTCTTTTCTTTTCTTTTTCTTTTTAGGAAAGTGACAGGTTTTCTATTTAGAGCTGGTAAATGCTATATGCTGCTGAGGAATTTTGTATTTAGCATCAAAGCAAAAAAATAAGTCACCATTCGGTCTTGTATCTGTCTTGTATCTTATAAATTTTAGAATTGTGCTACAGGATAATGACAAATTAATTTTTTTATTCATTCCTCTCTCCTCCCATTCTTTGTCTCACATCTCAATCTCTGTCTCTCTCTCTCCGCGTCACATTTTTGGCTTTTATTTATGTTTTGAAATATATTATTTTATTATGTAAATATATTATTTTAATGTGTTGTATTATAAAATAAAAATTAGGATGGATGTATTATAAAATGGTATAATATAATTGATAAAGTATTTTTTTTATATGGTAAAATAGAATATGATAGAATTTATGGATGGGAATACTAATATTTGGATTTTAAAGAAAGGTAAATGCTAACAAGCACTCTATTGACATAAAGCTGAGTGATTGATAAAAATTCTAACATAAAATTGAGGGAAAAGAAAAAAGCTTAGTTCCAAACCAATTTGAAACTATCTTTACTAACCGGTTAGTTGCAATTTAAAAATAAAATTTAGTTCCTTTTCAGTTTGAATAACTTCTTTATGTATATATTAGTATAAAATGTATTGTTAATTAATATTTTATAACTAGTACGTGCATTAGAAATATAATATAGCATTTTTACTTAGAAAATTAAATTATGTAAGGATGTACTGTAAAACCCACATTTTATCCCTCTAATCTCAACACACCATATCATCTAATCACATATTTAAGAATAAACACAACCACAATCAATTGATTTTAATACTCATATATAAATCCAGCCAAATTGAGAATTTATAAAAATGTTATTAGATATAGTGGGATGTATTAAATTTTAAGTAAAATGCTGATGTAGTAATCATTTGTTAGATAGTGTAAAACGTGAGTTTTATCCTCATCCATACCAAATTCAGACTCTTTTACCTAACTTAATATATTAATTGAACTATTTTTAATCTATTTATACACCTTATTTTAAAATTTTTAATTTTAAAAATAAATCTAAATAATTAGTATTAGAATAAATATTATGTTTTAGATAGTTACAGTCTAATTCCACATTTTCACGAGAGCATTCCTACTCAAGAAGTTGTAGGTTCAAGGGGTTTAAACCTTTACCCCAATTGTGAAATTCATGGTAATCAATTATCGACATCTTGCGTATGAATCATGGTTGTTCAACATCCTAGCTTGAGTGTTAAATGATCAAGCTCAAATATAATAATGTATTCTTAAACAAGCTCATGAATATAAGACTTAATTTAAGTATATATAATATTATTTATCTATATATATTAATAGTCAAAACTTAGAGAAAATTTAATTAAATTTTAATTGGATTTTCAATTTTGCACCACAGTTCCCATTTAATTTAGATTTTGTACCAAATGAATTATTGAGAGTAAAAATCAAAGAGTCCGAATCCAATTAGATTCCAAATTGGATTTCAATTGGAGTCTAATTTTTCACCATATGCCTATCTAAGTTTTAAATTTTTGTAGCAAGTAAATTATCGGGTGCAAAAATTGAAAAGTCTAAAACTAATTAAATTCTAAATTATATATATATATATATATATGGTTGAATTCAAGTTACACCTGCTGTAACTCTAAGCAATGTTATATCACTCAATATTTTTTAATTTGATGAAAATTTTGACAAATTTACTGTTAGATTATATTATTTTCATATATTCTCCACGCTTGCAAAATTTCAAGGTGATCAAAGATTAATAGTCATGTCATCAATTAATTTTTTAAATCCAAGTTTTTGTAGTTTAAAATAATGCATAAAAAATGAGTTTATAGATCAAATTGTAAATAACATCCAATTGGCATGATTGTTAAGAACATATAGAACATGTAATTCAATGGTGAGATTTTCAAAATATGAATTCTATAACAAGATATTGGGTGGTGTAACATTACTTAAAGTTACACTAGGTGTAACTTAAATCCAATCCATATATATATATATATATATATATATTACATATTTTAGAAATGTATGATTTAAAAAAAAGTATAAGCTAATTCCATGTACAATTTAAACCTCTTCTAAAACATAATGTATAATATGAACTGTATAATTGTAATTGTTTTTTTACTGGCTTTTGTAAGGGGTAAGTTGTGTGATATTATGCCTTTGTCCCTATTTCCTCTGTGTGTGTGTTGTTCTGTTTACATTCCTTCTATAAAAAAAAAAAAAAAATTGTACCCGTGTATATGTACAGGGCTACATACTAGTTTATGTAATTCATGTATGAAATTATAGTTATATATATATATATATACACACACACTTTTTTTTTTTGAGGGTGATATATATACACACTTGAAATCAGATATTGTCAATTTGTAAATAAGTTCATAACATAAGATATTAAATTATTGTTTTTAATTTATTGATAGTATAAATAGTACATTTTGTAACATAAATTGTGTGTATATCTACACATATTAATAATATTGCATTAGTGAATCTATTTTTATCAGCTCATACGTGAAAAGAATTCAACCTAATTAACTCACATTATATAGTTTCAAATTTTCAACTCTAAATTAGTTAATATTTGAATACATATATATTAGCATCAAAATTAAGGAAGCAACAAGCTAGGGTTTGAATGCGTGATCATCTTCTTAGTTGTTCAACGTTTCCAGTCACTCTCTTGCCTCACTCCTCTTGGTTTCTAAAGGAATTCCCTCTTGTTTGTATAATTATATACAAGTAATTATTGTTTATATTATTTTTGTTGTTAAAACGCTTGTTTGTTTACTCATGTTTTGATGTTTTAAGTTTTAACTGTGTTAGTAGGATCAAATATGCTAGAACTCTTCCTGTTCATATACTTCTTAGATGTTTGATTCTAATTCACCATTGATCATATGCTTGGATTTCTTTTTCCCTTTATACTCTACATGTCAATATGTTCATGCAATGATTAATTTCCATTTGTTTATCATGCTAGATCTTAACATATTGATAAAATCATGAGAAATTATGTTTGTTCATAAAATTTCATGCTTGTAATCATGTTTTTATCTTGTTATATCTTTGATTCATGATAAATCTTTGTCAAAAACTGTTTTTCCTTTTAAGTGTATTTCTATGTATGTATGCATGCTAGTTGCTGTTCATCTTGTCACTCTTGTAAAAACATCCTTTTTCAAAACATAAGCACAGCACACCCAGTAAAGACAAAACATAATAACTTACAGGGAAAGAGGCAACGAATAATGAGAATAGAATGTGACCATAGGCACAGAGCCTCTGGAAAATATTATTTATGTATATATTTTTAATATTTTTGGAATTTTTCTATAGGTACAACGTAAACTGAAGGGTTTTTGGGTAACTGAAGGGTCAATGATATATATTTAGAAAATAAATAAAAAGAAAGAGAGACTATTGTGATTTGGTTTGGGTGGGAAATTATTGGGTAGTCCCTCCCAGACAAACCAAAGTTAACACCATTAAGTTCCGTCCTGGACCAATATTCAAAATTTATCTAAAATCTTCTATATTTTGGCAAAATTAAATAAATTAATCATGCTTAAATTTATATTACTCAGCTCATTTATAACCATACCAAAAAGATAAAGAACTAAGAGTTCTATGAAGGTCCAAAACATAAACTCTGATGGGGGAGATCAAATCTGGCTCCAGGATGGCTTCTATGATGCTTGGCTACCTCCTTCAAGTATCACAGAATTTTACATCAGACTTTCACCAAATGATAGGCATGAAGACATGCTTTTCTAGTGTCGTTTTACCACAAGATGAATACAATAAAATTTCACTTTATGATGCTTAGTTTCTTTTTTTTTTTTAAATCAATTAAGTTTTGATGAATTTGCAAAATGTCTATCATTTCCATTCCAAAATCCAAATCAATTTCAAAATCATTCAAAGAGTTTAATTCAATTATAGTAAGTTATATAATATACTAAAGTTACCATTTTCAAGTCAAGAGCCTTGCAACTCAATTGGCCAGTATCTTTTTGTATTTCCAACAGAGACATTCAAAGTTTAAATCCTTCCACCTCAATTATTGAATTATCAAAAAAAAAAAAAAAATACCGCTTAGTAATTAAATTTTACAGATTTAATCTACACATAATGTGTGTTAAATTAATGCTCAATAATAATATTTCATTATAGAAATTTTTTGAAATGATAACCTTTTAAAATGTATAAAGAATTTTTTTGAAAAAAAAAATTTAGAATCACGTAAAGAATCTAATTTAAATGACTTTTACATGACTCTTGTTATTCCACAAACAAGTTGGACAATAATTAAATTAGAGAGAAGAAACAACGCAAAAAATTATAGTACAAATATATACCGTAATAGTTTTGTTCTAAGAAACTTCTCAAGTGTAGATTGTTGTTTGTTTCAATAGAAAATTTTATGTGAAAATAGTTTTTCTTATTTTCTTATATTTGGTAATATTATAAAAAAATAAGTTAAAGGAAAACTATCTTTTAACTTTCCTTATTTGACTTGGTGTAAGTTAGAGTTGTTTTCCACTAAAGTTTTCTAGAAAACAATTATATCTCACACGAAACTAAATAAGGAAAGTCAATAAATATTTTTTTAACTCATTTTAAACTCATTACTAAACATAGGAAAATGATATACTTTTCTAAAAAATGTTTTTTGAAAAATGATTAATTTTCTAGAAAATGTTAATATCGAAACAAACAGAGTGTGACTCTCAACCAACATATTTCTTTCAACTCTACCAATATTTAATTAAAAAATTAATGTTCAAAGCAAAATTAAAAGTGAAATATAGTGTCACAATGCTTAGATTAGATAAGAGTAGAATTTCTATGTTGTATTAAAAAAAAAAAAAAAAAACACGCAAAACCAAAATGTTAGACATGTTTAATTGGTGTGAGACAGAGTCGTTTTCGACTAAATTTTCTAAAAAACAACCAAATATTACGCGAAGCTAAATAAGAAAAACCAATAAATATTTTTTCAATTCATTTTAAGATTACTACAAAATATAAGAAAATGAGATAATTTTCTAGAAAATGTATTTTTTGAAAAATAATTAATTTTTTGGAAAAATGTTAATGTCGAAACAAAGCGTAACTCTCAACCAACATTTTTTTTTCAATTCTACCAATATTTAATAAAAAAATAAAAATAAAAAAAAATTGATGGTTGCATAAAAAAAAATTAAAGTGCAATCTAGTGCCGACAAAGCCGGCAAAAACAAAATGCTATACATGTTTAATTGAAAACTAGTTGCTTAACAATTTATTGCAAATATAAATATTGATATCTATTATTATACAAAATGAAGGGTTGGAATTTTTTTTTTATAATTTTTTTGTAAAATTACGTTCATATATTTTTTTCCATGGTTCTTCAAGATTTTATACATGCTTTTAAAGAGAGATATAACTAGAAGCAAATTTATCCTAAGAGATAGAGTACCATTAAAAAAATTGCAAAGTTTGTAAATTAAAATGATTTACATAGTGTTGGCACATTTCTATACACAAAGTGCTTGGAGATCGGAGGTTGGAGGTTTAGAAAGAAAATAATTTGAGCGCTAACAGTACATTGTAACTATCTTGACACACAAAAAATGTCACCCTTTTTTTGAGTTAAAAATATATCATAGTACAAGTATTCATTAATAAAATACATATTTTATCAAACTAAAACACACACACACACAATATAAGTATTCATAAAGATATTTAAATTCTATAACCCAAGTTTCAAAAAACTAAAAATTCTATATGTCATATCCTATTTTTAGGATAGTTTAATTTAGGTAAAACTCAATTACCATAACTTTTAAGTGGAGTTGTAGTGTGCCTTTGTGTTAGAACATTTTTCTCTCTCTCGTGTGTGTGTTTGTTTCTCAAAAAAAAAAAAAAAAAAAAAAAAGAAGGTAAAACTCAATTGTCTAAGTTCAGGGAATTTAAAATTCTACTCAAACTAATATTTTATTACCAAAAATTTCAAGAAAGTTAAAATAGAATTTATCATTTATTTTAATTTTTAATTTTCTATCATAATATTTGTAGGGTCAAATTTTTGTTGGGCCAAGTATAGACTTTATGGACTCAGCCCAATGAAACCCTTGACAATAAATTTATAGAGAGTGGGTTGAACAACTGGGCTAAAAATGGATTCAACCACGGTTCAAACAGACAAAACAAGGAACAAAAGCGATGTTCAGACTAGTATTCAGTGAGGATCCTCTTGAATCCTAAGAGGTTTAAAGTTTACAGACTTAAAATGATAAAAACCTCCCCCCTTCAGTGAGACCTATCTCCTTTATATATACACTTTTCACTTCATCTCTATCGTACACTTGTTCTTTATCTAAGCGTCCACTTAAGTACTAATCACATCAGAAATTTGCTTTAGCCTGCAGTGAGTGGTAGTGGTTGAGGTTGCACTGTTCAGGTGTCTTCTCCACATAAATGCGGCTAAAAAAGTTGCTGCAGTGCATTAAATGCAGTGGCAGCAGCTTTATTTTTAAGATATCTCATGATCTTCTCGTACTTAGGCGTGCCCAGAACTCACTCCTTATCGAGGAATCTTCAGTATATCTACTTGATTAAGTTCTCCAGAGATCCGATGAGTGGAACCTCTTCGGACTAGTCAGGTTGTCTTTAGAAGTAACATTCGTCCCTTCTTGGTTGCATTTTCACCAGGATGGCGAAGCGCTGAACACTTTTACCTCTTCGGACAGAAAGTGATACCTAAATTGGGCCCCAGGCCCAACATATGGCGTTGTGCTTTCTCACCCACAATATTAATAATTTTTTAATGTATAGATCCCAATAAAAATATAAATCATTTACTTAAAATGATATAAAAACTTAAAATTTTATTTGAAAAAAAAAACTAAAATTTTATATTAGTAAGTAATTTTCCACCAAACAAATATATAAAAGAAAGAAAAGAAAAGAAAAGAATAGAAATAGAAATATAAATAGAGGATAAGTCCATGGACGTGGACCCCAAGCTGGAACTTCAAAGCAACCAAGAAACCAGGGAAAGAGTCTCTGATTTGTAATAAATATTAAATTTAGCCTATCAATACTTATATATACTAATAATATATATAATAACAGCTGTGGCATATAAAATAGTAAAATCGAAGCAATGAAGAGCTGCTAGATTCAAGTAATAAAGAAAGAAGAAGAAACCCACTAGGCCATTACTTTTTTTTTTTATCAACCCATTAGGCCATTACTACTACTACATACACACATATATTTTATTACTATACTTTTGCCATAAGCTTTGGTTTCTTCTCTTTTTTCAACAAGAAGATTCAAGAAACCAAAAAAAAAAAAGGCAAATTTATTCTGGTTTGTTTGAAGACTCTTTGGAACTTGCTACAATGGGTTGCTCTGGATCTTCTCAGGCCAAAGCCGATGGTAATGCTAAAACTGCTTCTTTTTCTATCTGGGTTTTCTGGGATTTGTTCAAAGTTTTGGTATTACTTCAAGAAAAACGTTTCTGAGTTGTACTGTAAAAAATAATAATAATGTGTGTGCCATTGTTTATTATTATTATGCATAGTTTAGTTCTTGGTTGTGTGTGTGTAATGTTAGAATCACTGACAATGGTGCATCTTAAGTTTTTTTTTTCTTCTTGTTTGTTGCATGTGCTGTAGCTTGGTTTTTTTGTTTTTTGAGTGACAAAATCTTGACTTTGTTGTTGTATATCTGTAATGGGATTTGTTTGTTATATTATAATGTTGGCGTATGCGGCGTGATGATGATGAGGAAGGACAGCAATTGTGAGAATTCAGATGTGTTGTTGTTGTTGTTATTGGTGAGATCAAAGATTTCATAGACTGAAAAACAGAATTTCTAAATTGATTTCCTAGATTTGAAACAAAGGGGGGAAGACCTCTTACGAGCCTATTGAGGGAAAGATCTATGTGATTGACGTGCGTCCTCCTCGAAAGAAAAGAAGGGAAAGCACTAATCTGTTACAAATCTTGAGAAATGAACAGAGTATTAAGGGTATAGCATAGGTTCCAATAAATAGGGGCCGAAAGTGTGGTAGACCCTTGACTCACTGCTTCATTCTTTAACAATGGTAGTAATGTAGGCATGCAAATTCTTCCATGTTTGTTCGTCAATGTCATGGTTGGCATATTGTTAGTTAGATCATACCAAGCTTGCCTCCTTTTCTTATGTGAAATAGGTGAATGAAAGTTCAACCTTTAAGTAGTAGCAGTAGCACGCGCTTCCCTACCTTCTCCCCAAGGCCTCCTCGGTCTTCTTGGACTTGGTTTTTTATTTAATTGGAATGCAGATGAGATTAAAAAGGGGGGGGGGGGGGGGGGGGAAGGTGGGGTTGTGTTTGCAAGAATGGATTTTTTGTAAAGTAAGTTTAATCAATGACATTTGACAACCAACAAGTGTCCTCTGCACTATTTTTGTCAATTTGTTATAATTTAACCACTTCTCTTTAGCCACTTCCACATGATGAGCAAGAATCACGATTGTGAGAATTAGTTTGATCACACTGTCATTACGTTTTCAATTCTTTTTTTTTTATTTTTTTTATTCTTCTTCTTTCCAATTGATTGTGTCTATTTGAGCCACTGCCAGATATGGTACATTATAGGCTGTAAATCTTCAAGTTGCCTAGTGAAGAGGAAAGATAGACTGGATACACATACCACTAAGTGTGTGTTTGAATGAGCTTATTTCTTTATTAGTTTACTTTGTTTATTGTGCAAAAGTATAGATGTACCTATAAAAAGATGATACTTTAAAAAGCTGTACATTTTCTTTTAGGATGCAAATAAGCTCATCCATACAAATGCAAGCAACACACAACTCGATTGCCTTATGTCACTATGAGATATATATCTTCTACTAGCTTCCCTAACACTCCATTTGAGTGTGAAGGACAAGCTATTGATATTTGAAGGATCTTCTCAACTGTGCCATTCTAAGTTATTGGCATAAATGCCATGCACGCCTATTTCCTTCTACCCTTGGTCCCCTTAGGGATGACCAGCTATTTGAATACTGAGAAAGAAATAGAGGGAAGCCTCTAATAGGCAATAGAGGAGTCATAGCTCTCCAATATTTGATTATATCCTAAAAAAATTCCTATGAACTGTGAACTAAACAATATTTAATGGCACAACTGTGACACAAAAACCAAAGTTAATGTTGTTGCTGCCACCACTATCACCCATACACGATATATCCACTTATCTTTTTAGGTCCTCCTCATCCTCATCATATCTCTCCCCCTCTCCCATAAACGTGCCAAATGCACATATATGCATTTATGTGTATGTATCAAATTATCCATGTGCTTGTGTCTTTCTTAGCTAATTCAATTTATTTGATGGTGATAACAATACTTTTATATGATCTCAGGGGATTTTAAGAAAATTCAGAAGCCAAAACCTTGGAAGCATACTGAACCAATTACAAGGACACAACTAATGCAGATGCGTGATGAATTTTGGGATACCGCTCCACACTATGGTGGCCAGAAAGGTACTCTTTCGATGGGACTTATGTATGCTCTCAAAGAATGCATGTTGTATGCTCATATGTTGTTTACGTATTAACTTTATAGTTTTGTCAAATTCTGCTATTCCCATGTTTCAAAATTATTTGGGTATCTAGTAACAGCCCTACTCCAGACCCTCCGAAAACATGAGTAACTAAAAATTAAGGGCTTGAGATAGTACATCTGTTGTATAGTTGGGACAAAAAAGATTTGACTTTTTCTTTTCTTGTTTGCTTTTGCATCAGTATGATTTAGGTGAAAGTTCCATTGGATGGCCCATGACTTTTTATGCTTCGGGCGTATTTGTAGCCCAAGGAAGTAAATATAGCTAGAGTATTGTTGAAGATTCTATGGCAAGCATCTATGGTAGAGATTGCAATGAAACTCTAGCAGTTATTTTGTTTCTGCTATTCTAGCAGAAGATGCACAAGAAAAACCTTTACTTCAAGAGATCAGTAATGAGTGATTGCAAAGAACACATATGAGCCCAACATATTTTTTACATTATGATTGTTTTTTGGTTCAGCTTATTATGTTTTGTAGAATGAAGATTTGGATTAAGTTTGTTGATCTATATAGAATTTGTGCTATATGGTTGTTGACACAAATGGGAGACATATGGACTGTTAATGATTATTCAAAATAAATGATACTCTTAGAGAGAATTTATGTTTGACATTGTGCCTATTTGCATCATGATGATATTTCTAGTTTCTGACATTGGCATATAGATGCACTGGGATGGATGCCAACAGTTGTACAATAGTTTATCATGTGTGGTTAACTTGCAAAAGCATGAATAATGATATGAAAAATTGCAGGCTTATCCTGATTCTCGAGTCCCCTTGTTGGGGCCCATCTTGTCTCTTTATGTAAAGATATTTAATTTGTGAAAGCATACTTAAAGAGTTGCTTTTATTCATATCTGTGATAGTTACTATGCTTTGTCTCTTCATTCTAGAAGCAAATGTTTAACTAAACTCAGTCCTGCTCAGTAAACTGAAAGAGTTCACTGTTCTGGGTATCAGCTGATACGAACCATTAGTTTTTACTTAAAGGTCTGCAAGAAGGACACTCGCTTCTCTAAGTTGAAATGTTTGTTACCACATCAGCCAGTAAGCATATTGGTGAATTTCTTCTGGCATATTGTGCTTGTTCCCCCTCCAACTGGACCAGAATGGTCCAAAATTCTGTTATAAAGTGTTTGGTAAAAGATGTACCGCAAGAACTTGATATAATATGTTTGATATTACTGATTATGACCAGAATTATTTCCATTATAACTCTTTCTAGTTTTGAGAATGACATTCATAGAAAGTACGAACCTTATGAAGTTTTGTATTGACATTCATGGATACTGTTTTAAACATACTTATCATTCATTGCTGTGAAGATGAATTTAGTGTTTTCATATTGTTGGACCTCTCTTATATGTGATAGCATATTGTATTTTGATTACTGTGGTGGCACTTATAGTTGAAGGGGGGAAAAGGCAGGTTTAAAATATGAGATTGTAAATCAAAAGTTTGCTTCTCACGGTTATGGGCACTGGGAGTAAACATTATTTAACTGGGACAAAGTACTCTTGGTTCACCAAAACAAGTCTGGATCCTATCAAGTGCATGTCTTTGTAATATAATCTTCTACAAAACGGTTTCTTTTCATAGCTGCATATTTTATGGTTATTTAATTAGCTTTAGCTGTCTTAGTTCACTAAGCCAAGCGCATACACAACTTTCCCAATCAAGGCTCGTGTCTTATCCCCATATACATTAGTTTTGACATCTAGAGATTGTCTCGGTCAGTAGGAGCTTGCCATTCTTTGACACTAGAGAATAAATGGGTTCTGCCCTTTTAGAAGGTAGTCGTTTGCATTTGGTTTCTAGTTCACACATACACGCACATATTATATTTTAGTAGTAACTTTGATGAAACATGTTCAGTATAATCAGCACTTTGGAGGTAGTTGTGGTAATTGCTAATCAAGCCCATCCTATTAAGTATCATAGTTCAGGTTTAAAGATAAGTTTTGTTTGCTTTGCCACTTCCTCATACCATCTACTTTTCTCATCTGTCTGTCTACCTGTATTTAATGGTACAGTTTGAGATCAAAACTATATCACTTCTTTTCCTAATCCAAAACATGTCATTTATGCTGTTGACATTGTCATATTTTATCAGTTGTTATTGCTATATATTCTTGTTTTACTGTTTATGAAGTAAGATGAAATTCTTGGTTAAAAATGTTGTGATATCGTTAATGTCTAAAGTTCATATCAAACATTTGTTTAATTCTTGACCCATATTTTTTATAAAAATAAACTTAAATGTTGCACTATGATTGCTAAAGCTAAGTTGCATGAAGGTTCTCAAACTATTATATTTTAGTCTGGATGTTTTGCTCCTTTCTACTGTTCTATGTTGTTTATAGTCATCAACATGATGGTAATGTATATTCTGCTGTAAATGTGTATGTATATTTTGCTGTAAACATGTTTTGTTGTTATATTTGATGTGCAATCTACATGTACTGTTTGTTTAGTGTTAAGAGAAGTTGAAGAACTAATCTTTTAGTGTTAAGCGAAGAAAAAAGATATCTGAAATATGAATGTTGTTTTTCTTTCCAGAGATATGGGATGCACTTCGAGCAGCTGCTGAAGCAGACTTAACCCTTGCACAAACAATCGTGGAAAGTGCGGGTGTGATCGTTCAGAGTGCTGACTTGACAATCTGTTATGATGAGAGAGGTCCATCGTTTCCTTCCTCCCTCCCCCTTTTTCCCCTTTCATTTATCTCTCTTCTTTTCTTTCCCTTAAATTATTCAAAATTTTCTTTCATCTAGCTTACAGAATTTCCATTACAGGTGCAAGATATGAACTACCCAAGTATGTTTTGAGTGAGCCAACCAATTTGATATGAGAGTTGACAATAGGGTAAAGAATACAGTGTTTCATTAAGACTGTAAATTTTGTATATTGATCTCATGGCCCCTAGAGTTCTGAATCTTGATAGTGTTTGGATGGGAATTAAGAATTCATGTCACAGCTCCCAAATATTTGGAGTAAAGGATTTTCAAATTGATTATCCTTATAGATCTTCTCTTCATTTATATATCTGTTTTTTCAAAGATTTTTTTTTTTTAATTCTCTTTTGATACAATTCATCAAAAAAATATTGTTCTATATTAGGTGAAAATAAGATATCAACTAATTAAAAATAAGAGTTTCTTATGTTGTTTTACTCATGGTTGTCAAAATCGCGATCTAGATCGTAGGATTACACGATTTTACGATTTCACCTTACCAAAACGTTTAGGATCGCACTAAGATCATAGGATCGTATGGAATCCTATCGATTCTACCAAAACATGAATTTTTGGTTTTTTTTTTTTTTTTTAATGGGATAAATTTTTTGTTTTGATGAAGTTTTAAGGTTTTATTTATTTATTTATTTTTTTATGTTGTGATGGTATGACTTTTTATTTTATTTTTATAAAATTATGTTAACTCAAGCAATTTTTTTTAGTTTCTAGTTCACTTGTAATCAAAATGAAGGAATGCTTCATCATTTCTAAATGAAGAATTTAATGTTGGCTTTGCTGCTTTTTAAACTATAATGTTGTTAAATTTGTTTGATCAATATACTAATTTGTGTTCTAATATTACTAAAATATTTTTTTATATATAATTTTATCAATTATGCTTGTATTTGTATATTGATTGATTGATTGATTTTTTTGAGCATACTCTTTAATTGTTGCTGAGTGATATAACTTGAATAGTTGAATGTGAAATTGTATCTTAATGTCTTTTGTAGCTCTAGTATACAAATATATAATGTCTACATAGATGATGATGATTAGGAATTTAGGACGGTAATAATACAAACCTTAGAATGTGAATAATTAAATGTTCACTTCACCTTAATATTCATCTTACTTTTGGATTTCATATTGTAGTTGGCTAGTTTCCATTTGCTAACTTATTTTAGATTTCAAACTTGGAAATTAGAACTTGGAAAATATTTTCCATATGTTTTGATAAATATTTTGGTATTTAGTTGCCAATTAAACATTTATTGAACTTTTTAAATACATTGGATCAAAACTCAAATATACTTGTTTCGTTAGTATAGACTTAGCGATGTATGACATGTAAATTACATCATATGATGCAAATTTAAGTTGTTTTATGGATGAATTTATAATTTACGTGATTATTCAACATACAAAGTCATTATCAATGTGTTTTTTGCTTTAAATTTGAAAATATGTAAGATCTTATGATTCACGATTCGATCCTATGATTTACGATCCCACCTACCTTCAATGATTCTACGTAGGATTCCGATTTTGACAGCCTTTTTACTTATAAAAAAGAGTTTCTTCTTAGTTCTTAATCTTAAGGTATACAAAGAGAGAGAGAGAGAGAGAGAGAGAGAGAGTCATGCATTTGCACAATTCTCTCCCCCCATTTTCTGGTAGAAAAGTTTTTAAGCTAGTGTTACAACTTGCAAGCTACTAGTTTCAAGAATGTAAATCGTTAAACAACAATACTATTGTCACAATTTTTTTAACAATAGGTAACATATTGTGATAAGTGGTGCAACATTACTTTTACTAAGATCATCATTTACATCACTCTTATTGTACTTCAGGTGAAAGAAACATTGTGAAATTCATTTGTTTCAATGGAAAACTTTGTGAAAATAGTTTTTGCATTTTCCTATATTTAGTAGTATCAGGAAAAAAAAAATGGTTAAAGGAAAACTAAATCTTAACTACCCTTATTTAGATGAAGTTGAAGTTTTTTGCTAATGTTTTTTGAAAAACAACTCTATCTCATATTAACCTAAATAAGAAAAAACAACTCTATTTCAAGTGAAACTAAATAAAGAAAATCAAAAGATAGTTTTCCAACTCATTTTAAAGTTGTTGCCAAATATAGAAAAATGAGATAATTTTCTAGAAATTTTTTTTTTGGAAAATATTAATATTTTTAAAAACGTTAATGTCAAAACAAACATAACAACATTCAAATGTCAAAGAGAGCTTGGTAACTTGCTTTTCACTTGAGTGCCGAAATTGATGTCTAACTTTAGTAGGTCCAACCCACACAATTTGTGCTCAATATTAAGGTCAATTTGGTTGGGAGTGAAAAAATGAGGCGATAGAAAATGGAAAATAGGTGAAAAGGTAGAGTATAGAAGGGGTTTAGTTTTCTCTCATTGCATTTAGTTGGGTTGATGGAAAAATGAAGGAATAGAAAACTTTTTTGTTTGATTGAGAAGAAAAATAACACGATAAAAAATGAAGATTGTATAAATTTACTTTTATGCCTCTACTATGAAGGAAAAAAAATTATACAAGGAATAAAAATTGAATGTAATATAGGGTTTAATAAAAGTAACATTGAATAGAAAACCATTTTGCCCCAAATGGTGGGCTTAGAGAGAAAACTCCTGGGCATTACCATTTTCACTCTCCTCTCCCCCTCTCCAACCAAACACACTTTTCTCTTCTCTCCACTTTTCTCCCCAACTCAACGAGACCCTTAGTTTAGTATTTTTCACTTTTCAAAAAAATGAAGTCATTCTAGTGGATTTGACGTTGTGGATTTTAGGGGTAGATGTGGATCTAAATTCTAAAATGTGCTGGTTCTAGAATCATGGCACTAACTCCACTTTGCCATTACTAATGCCTCACTAATTTCCATACAATAGGCCACCAACTCCTCTTCTTGTATCCTCCAGGGCTCCACCTAAAGTAGCCTGACCATCCCATATCCTCACTTCGCAAACTCCCAGTTACAAGGATAATAGCAGAGTCAGACAAAATTAGAGCACCACCATCTAGTCTGCTCTCTACATTATTCCTTCACTCCGTATGCTTCCTTTTGCCAACACCTCATAAGAGTCTCCTTTACATAGATACTTCGAAAACAAGTTCTGTTTCTAAATTAGCAGCCATCCCAAGTTCACAACCATGAACTCCTCCAACCCTTCAGGAGACTATGCCTGCTGTGTGTTTAATCACTTCCAAATCAATGTCAGACTGAGGTTCGAGCATTACATCCCGTAGCTTGCCCATTAGGCTACAACAATGAAACCGCATGCGTGAACCCAGGAAAAGGCTCAAGTGGCATAGGCCAGGTGTGCAATGCGCCATCTGACATGTTCTACCGGTAACTTCAACCTTGTACGAAAATTTAGCCATAAAGGAGGACATGAACTGATGAAAGTTAATAAAGAACACACAAAAAAAAAAAAAAAAAAAAAAGGGTTTAACATCTCACACGCTCCATTCCTACCTATTTGAATCCTAATTTGACATAAAACCCCGCCCACATTATAAATAAGAGAGATGCTACGTCTACAACAATTTTACAACATTTTTACAACAAATCACAGGTGGTTAGTTGTTATTGGTTCAAATTTGAAACTAACACTAAGATTACTTTTTTGCCCCAACAATAATAACCAATAACAATCTGCCACTTAAGAAATGTTGTAAAAATGTTGTAGAAATGTTGTAGACATAGCATTTCTCTATAAATAATTATCCCAATACCAGACCTCTATGCTTTGAACTTGTTCTCTTAACCAAGTCACAGATTATTGTAAGGAGAAAGTGTTGTGAATGTTTAGGCTATACTTATACTGGGGTTTGTAAATATCTGTTGGTGAGTAAATGTTATCAATGACCATTGAGAAATGCAGCCTTCACCAATTTTTAAATGATCTTTCGCAACAACTGCCTGATCAAGATTATTAGTGTATTGAACAGAACCAAAAGAATCCGAAAAATTTTATGATAATTACAAAACTTCCACACAGAAAATTTAACTGCTTGAACTCTGGGAAAAGTGTACATCCCCTCAATATTCTGCTTATATAACTACTCCGGTTTGCAGAGACCTATTTAACCAATCTAATCATCCACACTCCCAGCTTCAATGGATGAGGTTTTAACAACGATAAAAATTTAGTAGAAATGTGTATTGGTGCAAAACATAACAAGGTCAACATAACCTGCATTCCTACAAGAAAGATGAAATATAAATTCCAACTACTTCATGAAAGCTTGTTCAAACCGAAAATTTAAAATTCTAGTAGTCCACCAAGGTTTGATAATTCGTATCTAAGAACTTGATTATCTGGATGAATCGTTTTGCTCACCGACACCTTCCCTCTTTCCGCTGCAACAGTAGAAGTGTGGCAGCTTGACCCGACCACAGCTCCTGTGACAGAAAATAGTAAAGTGTTAGATATACAATAAAGTAAACATAATTTACTCTGTAATTTGTCAATCTAAGTATATATTAACTTTTTAAGTGGCCATCACAAGTGTTGGTCCAACACGAGAATGAGGTGGTGAATTTACAAAAAAGCACACATGAAACTTTGACTTTTTAATATGTACGTATGGTTGTTATAGTTGACCTATTGTTTTAGTGAATAAACACATAATGGGATGCACTACGCTCTCTTCCCAATAAATTTATTCACAATAACAGTTTCATTTAAGGCTTTCAAGAAAAGACTTAGTTTCAGTTCATGTCATTATAATTAATGATCCTTCTCTTTCTTTTGCAAACCCCTGAAGCCCTGCCTATTTATTCTAAAATGCAGCAAACACCAACCTAATCAAATGCTTTGTCACCTCACTAACTGCTGATAAAGAAATTAAGCTAGGTGAAAAAAATAATTTTTCTGCTCACTTAAAGGCTTCCCATGTTTGAAGACAGTGAACTAAATGACGCTAAAAAATGGAACAGAGAAACCAAGAATGTTTCTTAGTTACAGAAAAACAGGACTATATACAAAGAATTTTGTCATATGAAGATTCATTTATTTGTCTGAATTCTGAAAAGGCAAGCCAATTTTCCAAAGGTGATGCAAACATTTGGCTAATTTCATCATAAATTCAAAGTAAATATGTTGTGTGTGTGTGTGTGTGTGTGTGTGTGTGTGTGTGAGAGAGAGAGAGAGAGAGAGAGAGAGAGAGAGGGAGGGAGGCATATATGAATCCATAAAAAACACGAAACATATGCTGATATCAGTATCAGCAAAACAAACTTATCAAAAGAACAGTAATGGAAAAATACTTACAAGCACCGTACAATCACAGGGATAGGTTTTAAAGCCTTTGGCCCATTTCTTATGCCTCTCTTATGGGGAGAAACCTGCATGGTAGACATTCTTTTAAAATCACTTTTATACAAAAAAAAAAAGGCGTTGTTTACACAGAACCTACACACACACGCACACCCCCCCCCCCCCCCCCCCCCCCCCACCCCAAAAAAAAAAAAAAAACCCTAGGCTAGCACAAAGTCAAAAAACCTACCAACCTTTATGACCGAAACAGATGAAGGATAAAATGACATGTCCAACAGGAAAGCTAGAATCAGATGATCATTAAAAGAGAAAACCATATCAAGAGAGAGATCATTGCTTCCAAGAAAACTGTGATAATCCCTAATGTGTGTGTATGTGTAGAGAGAAATGATAAAGCCACACCATAATTATAAACTACATACGTTCCTAATTATAATTGTACATACTATACCACTTTTTTACTACTAAACGTACAATCTTTTTGATAATTACCAGTACCTCATCTACGACAAGTAAGATATGTTCATGGACGTGCACAATATTTGAAACTAAAAGAAAGAATCATAGCTCATGCATACCTATTTTATCAAGACTAAAGGGCTGAAGGTAACATTTGAATTACATTCTATTTGTACCCTCTGCCAATAACAGTAGATTGGTGAGAAGAGTGTTGCTCAAAGCATTATCAGTCAGTTTGATGTCTAATCCAAAAGTTAAGTATTGGTTTTACCAATATATTGGACACCTTACATCATTGTAGAAAATTAAGCATTCACATAATGGGAAAGAAAAAGGGGGGAAAGAGTGACCGAGAGTCAATTACAATGCTCAACCACAAGACAGAAAATCAAAAATCCAAAATCCCTAGCACAAACATTGCAGCAATGAAATCAGATTGTCGCCCAAAAATATTGCCAAGAGCTTTTATTTAGCAAACATTAAACAGTCTAAAAACAGGAACTTAAGTTTTTAAAAACCAACACTTGCCTAAAAACTCGCCATGGGGGGAGGGGCGGAACTTAAGTTTTCAAAAACCAATACTTGCCTAAACAGTCATTAGACATGATTACCTATTGTGAGCCAACATTTTTTAACATACTGAAATCATATAACAGCACTATATAATACAATTGTTGCTGTTAGCACACAAAGAAGTGTGAACTGTCAAGTCATACAGCAGCACCACATAACAAAATTGTGGCTCTTAAAACACAAAGAAGTGGATGGGACAGCCAACAGGAAAATGAACCTCCTGACCAATGTTATGGAAAAGAAACTATACCCTGGTTCATAAAAGCTTCTCAAAATCACACCCAGCAATAACAATTCAAAGACTAATAATTCAGAACGCAGAAAGTAATCCCAGTTCATAGATTAAAAAAAAAGAAAAACCTCAAGCTTCTTTTTCTTTTTCCTTTTTGAGGAACAACCCTCAAGCTATTAGTAATGAGCAATATTAGCACAAAACTAGCAATACCCAGAACCCTTAAACTTCAATTCTAAAACCCAAAATCCCAAAAACAACTGTACTCAACCTAAATTCAAACCAACAAACCCAGATTGATATATTACTCATTGAAATGAAAATGAAGTGAGAAGTGAGAAGGTACCTTCCTCTTGGGGACAGCCATAAGCTCCATAGATCCACCAAAGGAGAAACTTGGGAACTCAAACCCGAATCCTATGTTGTTGTTGTTGTTGTTGTTGTTGCCGCTGCTGTCTGACTCAGGCAAAACGGGCGGTGGAGATGTGAGCTCACTGTGGATGGGAGCATCCAACGGCGGAGGGAGAGCCATAACGTGACTCAACCTCCGAACGAGCAACGTGGTGAAACCCACGTTCCCCCAGGTGCCGGCGGTGCTCCTCAGCATCGTCGCCATTTGCTCCAAGTGCTGTGTTAGTTAGTGTAAGCCCTTATACTGTAGAAGAAGAACGAAGGCTTCAAGTGTATCTTCACATCAATTTACAGCGAATGTCTAATGGGCTATTTATTTTGGGCCCAAATCACCTAACAATTACAACACAACAACTTCGGCCAAAATGGCCCATTACCATGAAATTTTGAAATATTTGGGCCAAAATCACTGTTTCGGAAATAATTGGGGATATACCATCTTTTTGAGTACTCGAGTTTGGGGAACTCGAGTACTGTGTTTTTTTCCTTCCACCGTGGCACGCTGACATGGCACTTGGGTGTGAAAATTTCGCATAGTACTCGAGCTTCAGGAGCTCGAGTACTGTTCTGCCCACACACACACACTTAAACACTGTTCTGCCCATACACACACTTTTAACACTTACCCACTATCAGACTAACACTTTCAGACTAACACTTCCTAAATCTGAAATCTCCCTCTCAATCTCGCCTCCCTCTGAAATCTCCCTCTCAATCTCGCCTCCCTCTCAATCTCCCTCTCAATCTCGGCTCCCTCTCAATCTCGCCTCCCTGAAATCTCCCTCTCAATCTCGGCTCCCTCTCAATCTCGCCTCTCTGAAATCTCCCTCCCAATCTCGCCTCTCAGTCTCGCTCTCGGTCTCGGTCTCGGTCTCGCCGTCGTCTTCGGCACCACAAGGTCTCTTTCACTATTTCTCACCACAAGGTACATCACTCTAACTTTTCTCTTCTTCGTTGACCTCTCATTTGATTTTTTTTTTTTTTTTTTTCTGTGGGTTTGCTTGGGTTTCATTTGATGTATTGTGGGTTTTGTTGGGGGTTTTGTTCGTTTGTTTGTGCGTTTTGTTTCATTGTATTTTCACTGATTTGTTCATTTGTTTATACTCTAAGCCATTTCTGTAATTTCCTCTAATTTGTTTTTCCTCTTCTTTTAGTTCTCTGTGTTAGCGTAATTTCTTTTTCTTTGTAATTTGTTTTTCCTCTAATTTGTTCATTTGATGAAATGCTTCTATGAACTATCTTAAGAAAAATACAAATTTTACAATTTTACAAAACATTCTCTTCTAGTTCGTCATCTTAAGAAAAATGCGGGTTTGTATTATTGTAAATTCTTTGCTTTGAATATTTCTAGATTTTCTGAAATTAGTTGACAAACCATTAAATCTTAATGCAACAAGGCATATCTCATTGAATTAGTCTTGTTCGCCTTCACAAAACAACATAACAATAAATTTAATTGGTGATACATCAACCACATAATAGTAACATTGTAGGACACAGCTAGCGTTCTCATTGATTTTAAATGTTTTAGCTAGTTTGATAGGAGGTTGGATATTTAAGTACACTATTATTGGCTGAATGTTGACATTATTTGTGTTAATTAATTTTCAGCTCTACACAAAGAGGGTTCCTTTAGATCCCAATGTTGACTTAAGAACCATAGCTGCGTCTTGCAATGGCTATGTTGGGGCTGATTTGGAAGCTTTATGTCGTGAGGCTACCACAGTTGCGGTCAAAAGGTCTTCTGATGCAAATGAAGACTGGGAACATGCAAGATCCATAGTTTGGCCCTGCATAACAAGAGGTGTTAATGTGGAAATCCCAAAGGTGACTTGGGAAGATATTGGAGGACTAAAAGATTTGAAGGTTTGTAATATAAACTTCTTATTTTGCATTGAAAGCCTCATGGAACTCCTAAGGACACCTTTTTTTTTTATTTTTGGGCAGAAAAAGCGCCGGCAAGCTGTTCGGTGGCCTATTAAACATTCTGCTGCATTTTCAAGGCTGGGAATATCTCCTGTGCGAGGAATTCTTCTCCATGGGCCTCCAGGATGTTCAAAAACCACCCTTGCTAAAGCTGCAGCCCATGCCGCCCAAGCTTCTTTTTTTACCCTGAGGTTTGAACTTTTTGCTTGTCCCAACAACTGATATGTAGACTCATCAGGAGTATTTTATATAATTTAGAAATTAACAATTCTTACTTGGAAGACCATACAAGCTGGTTTCATGCTGCATTTGATGCATGTTATTATATGCTTTGCGTTGAAGTCCACCTGTTTTATGAATCACCTGCTATAAGCACATCAAGATTACTCATCAGATAATTAAAAAGAAGCATTTGAGACTGAAAGCTTCAAATTTAACTAACTGGTTTCTCAATCAAAGTGGTAGACAAAGTAAATGTTTACCATCACAAAGCAATCTTGAGATTAGCAAATGGGCTAGTCAATGAGCTGCACCCTGTGGAGAGATTTTGGGTAGTAAACAGTGGTCAAGGAGACTGAACCAATAATGAACTAAGAGGTTAAAAAAATCCCTTCATTCCTCCAAATCAAGAGTAGCACTTAACATTAAAATCCGCCTAGAATTAGCTAATCTAGGGACTTGCCATAAGAAGAGACCAACAAATGAAAAAAATCAAGGATTTTCCTTATCTAATTTGAATAGTTCCTTGGGTTTCTTGCAATAACTAGCAATAAAATAATCTTCTCCTGAGTTATCTAAAGCCCACATTTCAGCCCAAAAAATAAATAAATAAATAAAAATTCAGCCTTCCCGAATAACTAACAAGCTATTGGATTTGTTTTTTTTTCTCCCTCAATTTAACAAAATGATATTTCCAATGGCCAAATATTCTCTTTGGCACTCCCAAAATAGCTTTCTTTTTTTTTTTATCTTCAAAAGAGCCCTCCCTGACATTTGATCCTTACCAGATTATGATTAGGTTTATGTATGGCTTTGGCTTATGGTTATGAAAATCTTTATGTTCAACCTTTTAGAATTGTACGCCTTGGAAATTCATAAAGTATGAATCAGTGGTGCAGAATTGTATTCGATGTATGTTGGAGAGGGAGAAGCTTTGTTGCGGAACACGTTTTAAAGAGCTCACCTTGCAGCACCAAGCATAATATTCTTTGATGAGGCTGACGTTGTTGCTGCCAAATGGTTAGTTTGCTTGTGTTGTGTTTTTATTACATGCTAAATATGACTAACCTCCATGTGTTTTGACATTAGCATAAAACTATGTGGTACATGCAAAGATATGTTTCGACACTAACCTCCACAAGCATGCCTAGATAAAACTAAGTGGTACATGCAAAGATATGTTTGCAAAACTTAAGAATACATAATGTGAACTCAT
This sequence comes from Quercus gilva, assembly GCA_023621385.1. Lineage (NCBI taxonomy): Eukaryota > Viridiplantae > Streptophyta > Magnoliopsida > Fagales > Fagaceae > Quercus > Quercus gilva. The sequence continues at coordinate 60,756,583 of CM042477.1, forward strand.
GATTGTGGGGATGCACTACATGGAAGGATTGTGATGTAAGAGTTCACTTTCTGTTGGTTTCCACTGGATATCATGCTTGTCAATTTTTTTTGTTTCAATTCTAGTTGTAAAAATTTATATTGGATAATTTGGATATTTTTGCAAAGGACGTGGGAATGGAATAATTTTTCTTTGCTAATTTTTTTATAAATGAGTTCATTTTGTTTTTCATAATGCTTAAAATAAGACCATCTGTATTTCCTCCTTTTACATGAGGTTTTATTATTATTATTATTTTTTAATATTAATCACTTACAGGAGGAAATTTATGTCAAATTTTCTAAAACCTTTATTTCTAAGGATTGACCTATGCACTTTCAAATGATGACAGCATGAAATCACTTTGACTGTGCGTCTCCCTACAACTCCTATGATTCAAGAAGGACAGCACATGTTAAATCCTTTCTAGTATGTATGTGTTTTGCTGTTCTGGAAACTCAAAATGGTTGCTTGGTGATACAAGCCTGAACAATTAGGCGGTTGAATTGCATCAGTTGGTCCAAAATTCCAACAACCAGGTTTTCTATAGAGAACCATTAACTAATTATCGCCATGCAGGATTAAGTATGATATTAGCTAGCCTGGTTTACTTGTTAACCAACTTGCCTTATAGTACATGTAACCTTAATTTGGCTTGTTTTCATCCCCCCCCCTCCCACCCCCACCCCCCCACCCCCAACCTTATTAGTGTTCAATGTTGCAAAACTATGATCTTGTGATGTATAAGTTCGGTTAAGATTTTCAATTCATGACTTAATCTGGTTTTTGGTGGTTTTTTGCACTGAGAGCTAGGTTATGTCCTGGCTTTCAATGGAAGGTGTTAGGATGGGATCCAAACACAATTAATAAACTTGTAGTTTCTTTTTTCTTCCTCTATATGATTATTATTATTATTTTTTAAATGGCAGAGGTGGAAGTTCAAGCAGCAACATTACAGTTGGAGAGAGGCTTCTATCTACTTTACTAACTGAAATGGATGGTTTATAAGAAGCTAAAGTAAGCATTCATTCCCAATAATTATTTTATTTTCCAGTTATCTTAAAACTTTCTGTAGGATAAAATGGAGAGAGCTTCTAGATCAAAACATCTAATTCATGTTTATGCTCATTTTCTTTTTAAGGGAATTCTTGTTTTGGCTGCTACAAATCGTCCTCATGCAATTGATGCTGCACTTATGCGCCCTGGACGCTTTGATCTGGTAAGAAAGTTTGTTCACTGTGTCCTTCATGTTCATAATGAGTATTATACATGTAAAGTTGGTCTCTTTCTAGTTAGTGCAAAGTTTGAGATTATGAACTTCAAAATAGTGAGTTTGTAAACCAGTTTGCATCCCTGTCATCTTGCATGAGATAACACAATATTACTCCAGATTCCTGAACTTTTTGTGGTACTCTTTTGTGTATGATATACTGTTCCGATTAAAGTTATAGTCCAGTGTGGGAAACAAGTATTGGTCTTTTTTTGGTTTTCTCTTGTAATTTTTCTGGTTTGCTTTGTGCTCTTTTCACTTAAGCAGTTTTTTTCAATATATATCTTTCTTACTAGCCATCTCAATCTTCATTGTTGATCGTTTCTTCACTCCCATATGGCGAAATCTAACCCATCGACCTTTGACACCAATCCAACGTATTGGAATTGGACATGTAATCAATATCCTTGGTTTGGTGGGATATGCCTTAATTGAAATTCAAAGACTCCATGTGGTTCGAACCCACAGCCACACTAACCATGTGGTTCAAAGACTAGTAAATGATATATGAGTTTCCCTTTCTGTTTTGTGGTTCAAAAACAAAAGATGTAAAACTTTGAACATTGGCATATATATTTTGCACAGAAACCCAACCTTGATAAAGCAATTTATTGACTTACAGTTATTTACTTTTCACTAGCAGCTATTCTTTAGTTGACTCAGCATTTCTTAAACAATGCTAGTATGGGGTACTGCTCTAAATGCCAGGCTTTTCTGATGTAATCCACCTATTTTTTAAAGGACTAAGACAATTGTATCTGATATATGTATAAGTGACAATTGTGTGCTGCTATACTGCTAATATTGGCATTTATATATTTTAGAAATAGAGGCAAACATCACTTGAAAATTATGCAAACTGAGAAACATCACAGTTTAGGCCACCCAAGATCAAATTTCATGGGATGGGGACATAAATTTGATATAATTTTCGACAATAAAACACCTTTAAGTGTGGGTTGTTTCTTTTGCTCAGTCAAGTGCCCCCTCCTGAAGAGGGTGGGAATAGTTAATACTGATTTCATAGATCATGAAACTGCTAATATGATTGTGCCATGAATTACCTTATTCTGAAACAACCTAGTCTGTCTTGCAGACATGATTGCATGTTTGAATTGTGACCAAGCTCATTTGGGAAGGCATTTGATTTGTTATTCCTCTCGCATTTGAGCTGCTATTGTCAATCTTGAGAAGGTTTGCATTATCTGGATTTGGTTATTCCCATCATTAAATTGGATTCCAGTATTGCCAATGCACTCCTGCTCAAACGGGACCTCCTGCCCATAAGAAAGTTGAGGGTATGGGTATGAGTTCATAATTGATTAGGTTCATGTGTAAATTTACCAATAATAAATAAAAAATAAAAAAAAATAAGGATCCCTGTATCCGCTGTCCCTGGTAGAAAATATGGCTATACTATGCTTTAAGTTTTTTCATGCTTTCATTGTGTAACACTAATGGTTATGCTCTGTCAGTGCTCAGCAGAATCATTTTCTGTGTTTATGTTATGTGTGCTACTAAGAGGAAAGTACAATTCTATTTTCTTTTTCTAAAGGATGATTTTAAGTTTTGTGGGGAGTGTGGGAATTCTGATCTGTGTTGCAAATCAAGAGTCCTTACTTTTATTTTCTTTTTTGGTTTTAAAGCATAAGCCTCTGATCTATAATTTTGAAGGATGCTCAATTATCCATCTAGAACTTAACTTCCGACTGAATAGTTGCAGGCACTTCCCTGACAAATATCCTCTTTCATGTGGAAATAAGAACCGCTGTAACATGTCTTAGTTTTAGTTTAGTCATGAGGACATTAACACTATCAACACTATCATTTTATTTCTGAACTACATTTTATACGTATGTAAAAAAAAAAAAGGCATTAACACTATCATTTTATTTCATGGGGAAATAGGAACTGTGGTAGAGGGTTTTAGTTTTAGTTTCAATCACTATAATTTTATTGAGTCAATCCATGGCATGTTGGGTTTCTCTTTTAGGAATTTCGAAGAATCAAGGGAAATATAAACTCTATGAGCGAACATGCGGAGCTGCTGAGTTCTGTCAGGGATGATATCAGTGAGTATAAGGTTAGCATGACTAAAAGCTCTTCATTATTCCATAATTATAGTTACAACTTTTCATTGCTGTGTTTTTCCTGTTATTGTTATTATTTCTTGTGCTTTGTTGTCTCTCAATAATAGCCCAATTTAGAGTTTCTGAAGCTCGTCTTCAGTGAATTTTCAGGTCATACAAACAAAGTGAGAAATAGGTTAGCTTCCTATGTTTCCTTTTGTTTCATTCTACTTTTCTTCCCTTTGTCCTGTAAGTTTGAATTCCAATATGCTTGCCTAGTTATTGTAGATTAGTGGTAGAGCTGTCTTTAGTACATGTAACTATCCTTAAAGGGACAAGATGCACGCACCAGTCATGGCTTGCCTTTTTGGTTCATATATTTGAATCCCATATGATATGTGTTAGTAGAACTGCACCTTTTTAAGAGGAGGGTAAAAAATATTTTTATTAATAAAAAGGAAATCGAAATAAGCTGTGTTATCATTTTACTTCTCAACAGGAAAAAAGGCTTTATTATCTTATAGGGGAAATCAACCAGATTTTCTTTTTCCTTTTTTTTTAAATAATTTTTTGCTAGATAGCATTTGGGTGTATGGTAGGATTTTGTCTTAGGTTTTTTCTAAAAAAAGCAAAAAAACTCTCATTCCAAAAAAAAAACAAAAAAAGCCTATGTTTTTTAAAAATAAGTTAACTTTTATCTATTTGCCTCAAATTTAGCAAATAAGCTACAGGAAACTATGGGAAGTCAACGAAAGTGGAAGTCATTTTTCTTTAGTTGGGATTTAAAAAATGATTTTGGGTATCCCATATAACCTGAACTACTTTGTTGTATCTTGCTTAGTATTTGGACATTTAAATTGGAGACATTATTAGCTTTACTATATAGGTTACTGTTCTGGGAAAAAAGGGACTTGTTTAATTGCTGTTCGACACATTCATACCTAGTAAATAAATTTCTATGAGGTTAGAGTAGTCTAATTTAACTTTCAAATGATGTTGAGCGGGGAAGAGAATAAACATTCTCTAATTTTGTGATAGTTCCTCATTTCTGCTATAAAAATTGTGCTTTAGTGTTTAAATACATACAATAAGTTTTTGACTTATTATCTACAATTCTCTATCTAGATTGGTCTGAGATGGAGGGCAGAGAAGGAAGTCATATCTGGGAAAGGTATTTTATTTCTCCTTGTTATTTTAGTAATGACGTTTTTCCATTTTTGTCTGTTAATTATTCCTTGGGGGGATTTTATGTTCTAACCCCTTAGCCTGCTAATAGAGAGCACCCCTGTAGTCCAACCCACCTGGCCCAGCTTTTCCCAACTCCCAGCCATATTTCAATTACCGATTTGAATATTTTAGGTTTGACTAAGTATTTTGATTACTATTCTAACACCTCCTGAAAACTTAGTCTTCCTCCCTTGCTTGATTAAATTATTGCATTGTGGTATTATCAAGTTTATTCATTCTTTTCGTTATATTTTAAAATAAATATTGTAGTTGGGTATGGACTTGAGTTCAGAATTGATTTTTTACCCTTTTTGTCAGAGCAGTTCATATGTGGTAACAAACACTGTGATGAAAAATATGACTTGGCTAGCTATGAGGCAAGTGTTTTAGTAACATCATTGATCTCTATAGCATTAATATTTTATGGGTATGGACATTTTTTTGTTGGTTTATGACAATTTCTTTTACGGCTTTGGATGAATTTAAATCTCATTTATTTATGTTTTTGTGAATAAGTCCTCACTCAAATGATACTTCCTCCACCCAGAAGTATGGGTGGAGAGTGAGGTTATGGGTTCACAACCTACTAAGTGCGTGGGTAAGTTATCAATAAAAAATAGTGAAGTGTATTTATCGTTCTGGCAATGCTAGGTAACAGCTGTGAATCTTTTGACCATGCATGTGCAACTTTAAGAACCAATACTGAAATTTCTTGTGAGATTATTTTTTAAAGGGATTTTCTCTATTTTACAATTAATATATTCAATTAGTTATTACCAGTTCATTTCTTCATGGAATATTGGTTTTGAGGGAGGTAAGAGGGTGGGTAAGGGGAGAGACGACTCCTGATCATGTGTATAGTTGCAATGAGCAGTTTATTTGGTGACAGGTCTTGTAATGCAATTTTACTGAATTTCCCACTGTTGACACTGCAACCAATATGGGGGTGAGGATCTAAAGAATTTAAATGGTGTTATCTTCATGGTGGAATGAAAAAGATAAAAAAATTCGTCACTTTTATAATTTACTATCATCCTCTTTAGACATCAATATTCAATATATCTATATATATATATATATATATAATAGCAGAAGCTTTTACCAGGTGTTGACACGTAAGGCAAAATGATCCCCTTAAAAAACTGACACGTGTACAACTTTTCCTTTAAACGCTAAGTTTCAGACACAATCATAGACCTTTATAAAAAAAAAACAGCCGCTTATCAAAAGAGAAAAAAAAAAGAAAAGAAAAGAAGAAAACGCAAGCCCTAAAACCCAAACCAAATTTCCCCATCAAAAATCGGACTCCCTCAGACTTTCGTTCCTGCTCATTTATGTTGACTCTTCTCATGAATTTTGTATTTACAATGACATATTTTCCCCCACATGTTAATGCAAATTAGTCATCCTTGACTTATAAGACTTTTGGCTACTACACCAATATTACCCAATGTATATATTTCTAAAATCTATGTGTTTTGAGTAGTTGATAGGCTAAATCTAGAAAATTTAGAGTACGTTTTATGGAATTCCTCATAGAAGCTTTGTTGATTTCTAAAATAAATTTGTTGTTTGGTGTTTGGTGTTTATTTCCCTATTTGATGCAGAAAGCTAAATTTTATAAACAATTATTCTTTTTTCCTTCTATGATGATTTGTAGATTAGGAGCTGCATACTAAAGAATTATGTTCTTCCATCCTTTATAAAGACAAACCATGTCGTTGTTTATGACATTAGTAATGAAAACGATTGATTGATATTGATATTAATTCAAATGTTATGAATACGGCCTTACGTTATGACAATAGTAAGCTAGAAGTTCAGTTGTTATTTTTTTTGTAAATTCTTACAATCATGGACTAACAAAATTAGTGATCTGCTATTTGCTCCAAAGTTAACATTGATAGTATTATTGATGTGTAGGTGTACAAAAAAGTTTTAAACACCCCAAAGTGGATATGGTAGGTAGGCAAGATTACCATCATGCAATTGCTGCTGAAAAGTTGCAACACTTAAATCCTTTTGTAAGTTTTTGCTTCCTTTTAATTTACTTCTTCTATATGATTTGTAAAAAAAATTTGGGATTGGTAAATGATCATCGTCCCTTTTTTGTTATATCTGTGGCCTTTTGTAATTTCCTGTCACTAAATTATTTAAAAACAAAGTTTTGAATGTGTTTATATCTATAATTATTTATAGCTATGAATTTATTTTCTTATGCTCAACCTCTACCATTCCGATGTAAAGAATTATTGTAGTTCTTTGTTTGTATGGATCATATTGTTTGAGTTTCGTATTTTGGTTTATTATCATTTACTGCTTTCGTAATTTTCTATTAAGGTTTGTGCCTATGAAAAACTTTTTGAACAGTTTGGTGGGTTATTCCTATGAAAAGCATGATAACTATGAGTTTTGAACTACTTTTTGCTTATCCAGAAAACACAATTAGATATATACAGATAAGGAACCATTTCTTAGAAAAAGAAAATTAGAGTTTAAATAAGAACCCATATCCAAAAAAAATTGCCACTAACAGTAAAGGTTTTTATTTATTTATTTATTTTTACTTTTTTTTAATATGGGTTGCAGGGCTGAGAAAGCTGATAGTTATGACACAAACATGAGTTATGAAAACAAGTTTGAGTGATTGCTTACATGTGAAGAGTATTAAAATAAAACAATGCTTGAGTGGGTTACCTATGACTAGATCTCAGAATTTAGTAAGAACAAGAGTGCTAATTTTGGAAAAATTTGAGCATATTACAAAATGATGAGGTGTTTGGCTTAGTTATTGTGGCTGTGATTTACTTATTTGTTCACAGTCAAGATTGTCCAATATATTTTAGAATAAAGAAAGTATAGAAAAGACTAAGACAGGCTGAATGTCAAAGGGTTCAAGCGAGGTTTGACATGCATTGTAAAACAGGTGGTGAAGATTAGCTCTTTTTTAGTAGGATTTCTAGATGTTTCTTGCATGTTTATAAAGCTTGCCCAGGTGGTGAAAGAAAATTTTTAATTATTCAAGCAGGAACTAATTTTTGTTATAAATGGGTGTTAATTTTGAATGGAGCTTCAATGTAAAGAAGACATGTCTGTAGTTGGGTATGACGATAATGATGATAGTGGTGGCAACAATGTTCCCTCATCAAGTAGTTTTTTCATCTTATTATTGCAATTTTTTACCGAAAGCACTGTTTTTCACCCTAAAAAAAAATTTGATTGTGATTTTTTTTTTCTAGCTAGCCTGGATTCCTTATGTTAATGCTTACTTACATATCATTCATGTTGGGCTGGCTGTGTTTGGTTTCTGAAATATTGGAGTAATGTAATGTACTATTGGATTGGTTTTGATTAAGATATTTGGGTTAGAATTCATTTTTTTTTGGGTTATTAACCAAATCCAAGTTACTTTAGGTTGTAATGAAACTGAAAGTGGTATGTCAGTATCGACTTTTTTAATATTATTGGTTTCTAAAGTCAATTTGTATTTTAAGAGTGTGATATGCACCCAAGAATTTGAAAATTTGATTGCATATGTTTGTCAATATAATTCATAATCAATAAAACACGTACTCCCTACTCTTTTTTTTTCTCTAATTTAAATTTCTCTCTCGACACGGCTAAAACAATTCTTATGGTCCCTAAAAATCAAAATTTTGGGTATTGGATTTGGGTTGTGAGTTTTGTATCGTAGTAGTTTTTATAGGTTGGTTGAATTGTGGGTTACTTTGCAAAGCCAGCCATTTCAAAGTGAACAATTTGCAATCCTAATTCTGGCATTCTGCAGAACAGGGGGTGTAGAAATAGGTATGTAATATGTAGTTTCCTTTATCTAATTCTTTATTGTTAGCTCACCAAAAACGTAAATATGCTTTCAAACCAGTAATATTGAACCGTCTCATGCTTTTACTTTGTTGTTTTGTTGAGAAAATTTAATAGGCAGAACAGTCATAATTATACTTCAAGTTGAACATTTATATGTCTACAAATCACATTTACAAATACACAAAGAGAGCAGTGTGTGTGGCTGTGTGCAACTGAACTATATATCTTGATTGATTCTCTTACTCCCTGCAGAAATATCTTCTACGAGTGGGCCACAACTTTACTTCCAATGTTAAGGCTGATTAGTGCCTGAGTGTCTTAGCTATGTCCGAGTTGATTGAGATGGCTCTGCTAGAATCATACCTACACGGGCATAAGTGGTTTACAAGAGATTTAAGAGGCAGATGTACTCTCTGCAATGAACTATATGAAAACATTGACATCAAGCCTCCTAAGGTGTTTCTTTCCTTCCTTTTATCTCTAATTTACAATATAAAGGCATTTTCATATAAATTTATGTCATGTCCTTCATCATTCAGTACATATTCAAACTCCTCTGAGTAAATATTTAACGTTGATTTGATTATAATTAATTTTTTTTTCCATATAAATTTTGTAGATTTATTTTTAGTATCAACTAAATTAATGACTTTTCTATGTCGATTTGCAATCTTCCTATCTCCTCTCACATTGTTTTGCCAATAGCAATCCATTGTTAGTTTTTTAGCTCTCTCTGATTTTATTTATTTTTATTTTTTCTAATAAATTTGTAATTATTTTTGGCTAATCCAAAGTCTGTTTGGCTGTGCATTTGATCTGAGCTTGATGTGGTTTTTCATGTGATTAGGTTTCAATCAAATGAGAAATCAGTTAGTAAGATGTAATGACTTAATTATTTGCACATTCAATAAGTAGCACTGATCAATTTGTTTGTGGATTAGTGAACTTAAGAGAAACTAATTTGTGAGATGTAATGAATTGTCTAACCATGCAAAGTCTCTTCTAAAAACTTGGTGTAGGGTTGCATCTAAAGGAAAAATCGAAAATGGTTGCTCTTGATGTGGTTTCTCTTTATCATCTTACGACATGCCAACTTTACCTTCATGAATGTTCCAATTAATGAATATTCATTGTGAAAATTCATAGTTGCAAATATTAGAATAATAAATGTTATTAGCTTTCATAGTTTACTTATTAAAAAAAAAATTGAAGTTTCATAGTTAGATGATGGAGTTTAGTGGGATCAATTGATACTTTAGTAGAATATATTTTGTTCAACCACAAACAACCATTTTTTTTTATCCTTTATTTTGTGTAGAATTACAATCAATTGGAAGAAATTAGATCTTTCTCAAGCAATGTCGTATGAATACTTTGATTTGCCTAGAATCAAGAAGCATGAAATATAGATATGGTTTTGTTCTTTGCAATATGGTGTTGAGCATGAGAGTTATATCATTTTTGTGAAATAAAAGTTATGTTTTTCACACCTCTAAGTTTAACTATTTCATCGTTTGGGTGTTTTTTTTAAATATTATTAGATATTATTCTCATATACTTTAAATAAAATCATGACAAATGTTAATACCTAACTGATTAAAAAAATTTGTAGGTAACTATCGACTGTCATTCACATGGGCAGCAAAGCTCTACGTCAAGTTTGACATTCCAAAAGTCACAAAGGGAATTATGCCAAAAGGACCTCCCAAAGGACTGGATGGATAACTTACGTACATAATAGAAAAATAGTTGTTAAAATAGAAGACTTGGAAGCATAAAAAATGCTTCAGAATTATGCACCAAGTTATATTTTTCGTACCCTTTTTTTATTTACTTAATTTTCAGTTTTATTTCAGATTATGAGATTTTCTGTATTTAGGCTATGGTTTTGTAATTTGAGCATCCTAAGACTCTTATATCAACATGAATTTAAGTTTTGTAATATATATGTGATTCTAATTTTGAACTCAGTTATATTTGTAGATTGTAATTCATTTGTCTTTGTTAGATTACCGCACTGTTCAGTGCAGCTTTGTTTTGGGAATACAAGATTGATTGAAATTAAGAATGCTATGAGTATGCATTTTTATAGGTGCTACATTAAAAAAGCTTCTAATTTCAAGTAATGAATATGAGTCCTAATTTTAAGTACTGAGCTGGATGCTAAACAACCATTTGACATTATGGTGTAACTTTTTATTAAAAAAAATAAACCTCTAAAATAGCAAGAGCAACACCAGCACCAGTACGTGCCTCAACAACTAGTCTTGTTTTAAAAACCCCGACCAACTGCAAATTAAGACAGATTGGTACCCGAGATTCACATACTCGGGTATCAAGTTGCCTTATTTTAAAAAATTACTGAACTGAAAACGAGCCGGGGCAGATTGGTACTCGAGTCTACGAAACTCGAGTACCAATCTGCCTGACATGTTGTGTAAAAAACATGAGCCAAAAAAAACTGAGGCAGGTGCGAAATTTGGTCAGTTTTAACAAGGTACTCGAGTTTGTGAAACTCGAGTACCCACTCCCACAGTTATTGCCACCCACCCACGTACGAACTGAGCTAGTTGTGCAATTTGGTCAGTTTTAACAAGGTACTCGAGTTCTTGAAACTCGAGTACCCACTCCCACAGTTATTGCCACCCACCCACGTACGAACTGGCTCCAACGGCTTGAGTAAATGGTAGTTAATGGTACTCGAGTTCTTTGAGCTCGAGTACCATTTAACCACATACCAACCCATCAGCATTAACACATTTTCTGTCCGAAGGTCTTCAGAACCTCCATGTGCGAGTCAGATTTTTTCCCATGCTCTTGACTGTTTGGTCACCATCTACAAGTCCTTCAGCTTTGTCAGAGTCTCCATCAACCAACGTGCTATTCATTTCACCGTTGGGTCAATTCTCTTGTGACCAGTACATAGAGGTATTTTGTTCAATGCTTAGTTTTTATATTTTTTTGCATGAGTTAAATGACCTCAATGAGTTTTTAGATTGTGTTTGTATGAGATTTTTATGCATGACTTTCATGTAATGCGTTTTGCAATATTAACTGTGTACAACTGCTGATACATACATGGTTCTATATATATAGTGGAAATTTAACTGTGCAATGAGTTTGGCCATTTTCACCTCAAAACGAGTATTAAATTTAATTACATAATATAATAGTGGAAATGTCAACTGAAACATCTTTTTATTATTACCACATAGTCAAACATTCAGATGGTTTTGAATCTTGGCCTTGTAATCTATATACGGCTAGAACTGCAAGTATAATGTAAGCTATAACTCATTGGCATTAGTAGTTTACAACCATCAATATAAAATTAATATGAAAATTGATAAGAAGTATTTTCTAGCTATATGCTAAACATAAATAAAGAAATGAAAACATAAATCATATCGATAGCATTTACTCGTTCAAGGTTAGAAATTTCAGAATTGTACTTCACTAATGTGAACTTCTTATCTTTAAGGTAAATTGAAAAAAGAAAATTCTAATAAAATTCTAATAACATTAACTATTTTTTTTGATGAAGTAAAAAACATTAACTATTTGCACCACTTTTCCATGTCTCTAATTAGTTTGGGAAATTTGTAGGGGCATTTTCCTAATTAGTTTGGGAAATGAGGCAAAATGCTGCTTATTTTGCCTGAAAATGGCAAAGGCCAATTTTGTCCAGAGAATTAGGCATATGACATTTGATTGTAACCTTAAAGGATAAATCAAGGCGAACAGTACCTCCATTACTCTGTTGTGAACTAGTTTTATTTTTTGTTTATCTTATAATTAGAGATGAACTAGCTCTAAGGTTTACTAAATATTGACTTACGAAGGGTAAACATTTATTACTCATCAATTGATCGCAATTATTAGATTTTGAACTGATTTTTTTTTTTTTTTTAGCTTATATAGAGAACTAAACTAAGTCTGTAATTTATAAACACAAGTCGCTAACCCAAGTAGTGTGTGGAAAATGCAATATAATTATTTTATAATAATATAATGTAAAATAAGTAGGTTAAATAGTCACGTGTTATTTACAAGTATTTTATATTGTTCCTCAAAAAAAAAAAAGTATTTTATATTTTTATAAGTTTTATGTAATGAAATAAATAATATATATATATATATATATATGAAAAATGTAATTTAATAAAAATATTTAACTTACTTAATTATAATATTATTTTATAATTAAATAAAGAAGATGTTATTAAATTGACATTTTAAAAATATATCGTAATCAGTTGACTAAGTTGAACATATCCAAGAATATTAAAAAAAAAATGTACACCCTCATTTCCATGGAATACATGTAACATGTTACATTAAGTTTAAATTATTATATAGGTTTAGAATTAAAGCATTTTTTTCTTTCCAAATATGAATATAATGTCTATATTATTGAAACTTGAATTTTAAGACAATTTTTTTAATATTTATCATGTTCATTGCTTTTTTAGGGTTCATATCTCTAATTTCTAATGACTTTTTTTTGTATTTGTTAGCCAAAAACTAAAGAGTTTGATCCAAATAGAATAAAATTTCATACATTTCAATCCAAAAATTAGGGGGGAGGTGGGGGGGTGGGGGGGGAGAAGAATCTTAAGCACAAAACAGAAAGGCAACTTAAAAAAATCAATTTAAGACCCAATTAGTCCAAAATGGGCTGAAGTAGACCAAGTGGACCGAAGTGTACCTAACTGGACTGAATGGACTAAGCTGGACTGTAGTGGACTAAATTAGACCGAATGGACCAAATAAACTGAATTGGACCAAATTAGACCGAACGGACTAAAATGCTTCGCTGATGTGGCTGAAAAGAAGTGTAACAATAATAAATATAATGCTTAAGCTTTAGATATTAAATAGATATATATATATATATATATATATTTAAGACATATATGTATGAAGTACAATATCATTAAAAATATAATTAGGAATTTTTTTATTATGTTGTTGATTTTAAAAAAATCGTCATTTTGTATAAAAACAAATTATATTGAACGATAGTGTTTAAATATTTTTTTTCTATTAAAAAATTAAATTAAAACATTCATAAGATGCATTATTTAATATATCGTATTGTTTAACTGATATTAATTTAAAAATGCTTAAATAACTTCATGTACTAATAGATTTGGATAAATAATCAAATTGACTCATTTATTTATTTACTGATAGGCCTTACAATTGAAATGAACTTAAATGCTACATTGATGTAGCTTAATAGGAGAAGAATACATATGTTTTACTCGTTATTGCAGTTGTTGGATTTTGAACTGATCTTACTTTTTAATATTGTATGAGAATTGAACCAGTTTTAGATGTATACTCCTATATCACATGTTTTTTAGGATGGATAATGGATACCCTTGCTCACGCATAATGTATCCATTATCATGACTTATGCATGTAATTCCTATATATTTTAGTTGGCAAACGAAATCAAATTAGAGGTAGAGTGGATTTGTAATAAATATTCCCATCTGAATTTTGCCTCAAATTCTTAATTAATTTTGGTTTGGATTTTCTTTGTTAATATTGGTGAAATTTATGTGTGTTGGCTAATGTCATTATGATCCTTATCATTGAAAATGGATTTTTTTGGTTGGCATTGCCTGTGGATATAGGTATGGAGTTGGCCGAACTATATTAAATATTGTTGTCTCTTATTAATGTTATATTTTCTTTTTATGTGAATGTGCTTACATTAGTCCCAGATCAGAAAAATTGATATAAGAGCTTCCACTATTACACAACATGTTCAATTTCACCTTTTACAACAGCCATATAGGAGATGTCAATAGTCTTGAATTTAAGTGGTATTGCCCGATTCTCCCAATAAAAAGAACAAACCTCCCTTCACCACTTATTGTAATTAAAAAAAAAAAAGTAAAATATTGGAGGAAACTAAATGTTGAAGTTTAATTCATAGTGCCTGGCTAATGCACGAGATTACAATCCGTGAATAGTTAGCTTTGTGTTTTTTTTTGCTAAAGAGATCCTTAAGGAGACTGTCTAAGCCTTAAGTTGACCTTTTGTTCATCGGAAGGATATTTGGCTTTCATCCGGGACCCAACTGCAATAAGGATTCAGGGTCATAATGAACCAACCCTGAAACAAGTGCTTCGTCTTTATGGCACATAATCTTGAAAAGTAAAATAACGGTATATATACAAGTTGATCATATCTCATGTCAATAAAAATATTACAAGAGGATTTGCACCATTTATCAACAAACAGTCATATATTGCTTAGCTATGTATTTTTTTCCTTTCCTCTGTGTATATTGAAAAAAAATATGAAATTGCTAGAGACATGGAAAAGTGGTGCAAATATGTAACACCTTTGCTTTTTTACTTCATCAAATAGTTAATGTTTCTAATAAAATTCTAATAACATTAACTATTTCCTCTGTGTATATTGAAAAAAAATATGAAATTGCTAGAGACATGGAAAAGTGGTGCAAACATTAACTATTTAAATTAAAGTAGCAGGTTTTTAATGCAGCTTCATTACTCATACACTATTTATCACAGTTTCAATTAAGTCTCCACCTTTTACTGCTACACACATAAAAAAGGAAAATTTTGGGCAGGGTCAGGGGGGGCAAGTGCCCCCTCTCGACCCCCCCTGACTCTGCCCCTGGTCTATACACATGGTCAAGGAGGTTGAGTTTGAATAGAAATTGTTTGTATCATACGTGAAATTTATGTAACTATTTATAGATTATGACAACTTGTAATATTATTGATAACAGGTTGGTGATGGATTTTCACTTTTTCTATGTGTACTACGATGGAGAGACGTATTATCATGAGTTAAATGGGTTGTCATACCAAGGCTCAAACCAAAAGCAAAAATGTGTTAAGGTGAAGCGTGGGATAGGCCTTATGAATTTGAAACGAAGAATATTGAAGGCGATGGGGTTAGACCAGTGTAGGCATAACATTTCCATTGTGTATCGAGCACCTCAACTGGTTGTAGGCACCCAGGTTGTCTACAAGTCACTACAGTTATCGTGTGGCGCCGAAGTGAAGATGATGTGGGAAGTTGTTGAACAAATGGTGGTGAAAGGATTTGTTGCTTCGGAGCTCTATGTCACTGTTGAGCCCACCATAGTAGAGGCTGGAGAGGGTTCACAACATACTGTATTGGATGGCACTACAAATGACCACATCGAGTCAATACCACTACAGTCTTATCAAGGGTGTGCAGAGAACACAGGAGATGGGTATGGCAATGAACCATGGCAGACATTTCCTAATATGAACTCAACTGAGGAGGAGGCAGGGCCCCAGGAAGTGCATGAAGGAGAGCATTTATCTCATGATGAGCTGCATGGGGGCACATTCGAAAATGAAGATGATTACGAAGTTGCTGATGATGCAACCCATATTGATGTTACTAGGGATGAGTTCGAGGAGTTCCTAGATACCATGGGTGAACATGAGGATGTTGATCATATCGAAGATGTGGTTGTAGAAGAGAATAGAGACACATGCCCAGGTCCTGATCCTACACCAGAATGGTTCACTAAAAACACTTGGGATAACATGTTTGATCCATCACCGGTTATGCAAGCGGAAGTATCAAGTTGGACGCCTGGGGAGCAGCCACTGAAAGGGATGGTATTCGCCACTAAATTGGCAGTAAAATTTGCGTTGACTTGGTACGCATTGCGAGAGAATTTTAGCTTCAAGACTGAGCATTCAGACATAGAGAGGCTTATAGTGAGTTGTGAGGATGATTCCTGTCCATGGTCAGTCCGTGCGACTTGTTCCAAGAGAGACAATGTCTGGAAGATCGCAAAATGCAAGGGCCCCCACACGTGCGACAAAATTCAGAATGCTCACGATGGTCGGATGATTGATTCGGTGTTCCTAGCATACGTACTTGAGCGCTATATACGAGAAGACCCAGCGTATAAGATAAAGAACTTGCGCCACGTTGTTTTGGCAGACTTAAAACATGAAGTATCTCAGTACAAGGTATTATTTAATTTGCATTCTTTTTTCAATACAATGTAAAGACATGCAGACCAGTCTAGTATAACCAAGATACTTTTTCCGAAAACCCATGAATACTTTATATTATGAAAATTTAAATTGAAAAAGAAAAAGAAAAAAACGAATAAAGAGGAATAAATATTATATTCATCTTATAGCCTTACAGGTTGTCATTTGTTTTCTTCAACTATAATGATTTAACTTGTATTAATTTCTAACGTAATCATTATGGTTCACATACAAGGTATGGGATGCCAAACAAAAGGCCGTTGCAGCTATATACGGAGATTTTAAGGAGTCGTATGCAGAGTTGCCGCGTTTTTTGGCAGGACTTACGGATGCAAGTCCGGGTACACAATATAAGTTACTACTGGATGATAATTATGAACGGGGAACCTGTACATTCAAGTCTGTATTTTGGGCGTTTCGTCCATGTATTGTTGGGTTCAAGAAGTGTAGGCCTGTGATTAGCATTGATGCAACCCACCTCTATGGAAAATATAAAGGGAAATTGATGATTGCAATGGCGACAGATGCTAATAATAAGATTTATCCACTAGCCTTCGCCGTTGTCGAGAGCGAGAGCACAGAGACTTGGGGTTGGTTCTTGGCTTGTATAAGAACGTATGTTACCGATCGGAGAGACCTGTGTATCATATCTGACAGACACCCTGGGATACAAGCTATCTTCAGAGACACTAATCGAGACGTCTCCCTGCGACCTCCCATGACAGAACATCGTTACTGCCTTCGTCATCTATGCAGTAATGTTAACACTAGATGGAAAAATGAAACTTTAAAGAATCTAGTATGGAGGGCAGCAAGCGCTACCCAAGAGCGAAAGTTCAATGCCACTTTCGATTTAATTGAGAATGTCAACCGAGATGCGCACCAATATCTGAAGGATGTGCCCAAAGAGAAATGGGCTCTAACTTTTGACAACGGTTACCGTTATGGGGCGATGACTACAAACGTGTCTGAGTGCTTCAATGGTGTTCTAAAGGGTGCTCGTAGCCTGCCTATTACGGCAATGGTGAAATACACATGGTTCAAACTAAATGCCTACTTTGATGATCGTCGTAATAAGAGCGTAGCGCAGTTGAAATCGGGTAAAAGATGGACTAAATATGCCTTCGATATCTTCATGAGGAATAAGGCGAAGGCGGAGAATCACAGGGTGACGAGATTGAGCGCGCAACAACAATCATATCAAGTAGATACATCGCATAATGCAGGGACTGCTGGACATGGAGATCACACACATGGAGTTAATCTGTTGCAAAGAACTTGCACATGTCAGAAATGGAAACTGTACAAGATACCATGTTCACATGTCATTGCAGTTTGTATTAGGTATCGACATGATGCAGAGCAGTACATTGACCCATGCTATAGCGTGGATGCACTGTTCCGGAGCTATGCTCCCGTTTTCCCTGTGTTGAAAGATAGATTATCATGGCCGGATCCTGAAGAAACTCGAAAAGTCCTCCCTAACCCCCGATTGATCCGAGAAAAAGGTCGACCTGTCTCAACACGAATCAGGAATGAGATGGACGAGGGTGGGAGACGGCCGAGAACCACACCATGGAAGGAGGGGGGGAGGAAGGTGCAATGTGGGTTGTGTGACCGAGAGGGGCATAACCGAAGAACATGCCCTAACCGGAACGAGGTACGGACGAGTGGTGGTCTCGCGGACTAGGTACGCTAAGTTTGAACCATGGCATCCTTGTAAATGTAAATTTTAGATATTTTTTTAATGCTGATCGTAGAAGTTCTAACTTCTGACTTGTTCTTAAATATTGCTACCAATCAAAGGAATTGCCTACACTATCACGATTGAACACTTTAGTTCCTCCTAAATGTCTTTGATTGCACTAGTTCAAAACTTCAAATTATTATGCTTATGGTGATGATGACTTCCTCTTTATGCATGTGCATATATGTTATATATATGGGAGTTATAATAAGTCAAACCTTGATGTGATGGTTTATTCAAATTTCTCTTTTCATATATATATATATATATATATCGGGCGAGAGAGAGAGAGGGGGAGCATGCACACACAAAATTCATATGGATATATAAGAGGCAAGACAGTACAACAAAGGGTGCCCACATTCAGGTAAGTATGACAAATCATTTATGTCATTTTGAGAACTTTGTCTATTTAGGTCTCTTACAATTTTTTTTGTTTTTCGATGAGTGGTCTTTTACAGTTTTCAAACTCATTGTTGCATTGTTAGCTTTTGTGATTATCTACTGAAGAGATTGGACTATGGTTTAGATCTAATTTATGTGGCAAGTTTATCATGTTGGGATCCTTGGTTTTGCATGTTTATCAAGTTCATATACATAATCTTTGATTAATGTCGATTTGATTTTTCCAGTTCCATCTTTAACAAGCCAAAGTTTGGTGAAATTGAAAGCAAAACTTCTAAGCAGACTATTGACTTAACTATAATCCAAAACCTTTTCGTAGTTAGCTGGATTTGGCTATTGAACTAATGCATTTGGCGATACTATTAGGTTGATCCAACCACTAGTGAGGCAGAGGATGATGGTGTTGAAGATGAATACCAGCTAGAGGACCTGGAGGTTGTAGCAGCTGATTACATGTTGAAAGTAGGGGTCTCAAATTTCAGAAATGCATGGGAAAGCATGGGTCCTGAGTCTTCCTCTTAATATTTTTCATGTGTATGTGCCATGTGCGTCTTGTACATGAACACAATCTAAAATGCAATGTAATGTATGAAGCAAATGTGACTTAGTTCCTATGCCTAAGCACAATATAAAATGCAATGTAATGTATTAAGCAAATGTGACTTAGTTCCTATGCCTGAGCAAAAAAGACAGTTCCTATGTGACATGTTTTGTAGTATGATTCTGTTTTAAGCAAATGTGAGATCTTGCTACTCATTGGCCTTTTTTCCAAGGAATATATAATAGCATATACGGTGACTTTTGTTTCTTTTTTTTTTACTGAGAGACAGAGCATGAGCTTCTAGCCAATTTGACTTACTTAGATGGGCAGCCACAACCCCAGAACTAGATGGGCGTAAAAATTTGTGCATTATCCAGAAATTGGCATACAGGGAATTTTTTGGCTCAGGGTTTTTTTGTTTGGCCCAGGGAAATTTTCAAAACAATTGGTAAGGCAGATTGGTACCCGAGCTTCACAAGCTCGAGTACCAATCTGCCTTATCACATTTGGTTCAAGCTTTTTTTGGCCCAGGAATTTTCGCTTAAAAATTTTTAGTAAGGCAGATTGGTACTCGAGTTTGTGAAACTCGAGTACCAATCTGCCTAATCATTTTTTTGGCCCAGGAATTTTCGCTTAAAAATTTTAGTAAGGCAGATTGGTACTCGAGTTTGTGAAACTCGAGTACCAATCTGCCTAATTACACTTGGCTAACGGTTTTGTTGACTTAAAAATATTTATTAAGGGAAATTGGTACTCGAGTTTGAGAAACTCGGGTACCAATCTGCCTTCTTGCCCTTTCCTCAACGTTTTTGGCTCAAGGAATTTTTGAAATAACTGTCCATTCATTATTGTTTTCAAACTTACTATATAAAGATTTTAAGGAATTGAAATAACTTATATAAAAGTTGATTTCATAAAGTTTGTGCAATTTCACTATCCAATAGCGCTAACAGACAAAATAGGAATGTAAAAATTGTACATAGGTGCAGAATTCAAAAAGGTTCCTCCCAAAGTGTTACTTCCATCCAAGCTCTGTTTAATTCTTTTTTAAAATCCCACAAATAAGAAATTAATAAATACATGGAAGCTTAAGAAGCTAAGCAGCTAATTGATCTGCAGCACGTATCTTGAACTATCGAACAATTTTTATCATTCCATTGAATGCACTTGTTCTACTGCAAGCGTAGGTAAAATGGCCATAGCCTCTCCATCAAGAGCAAGACTCTCATCATTCCTAAAGCAACTTGTCTTGAATTTTACTCTGTATCACATAATCAAACATCCAAGTAATTTGATGGTTAAAATCTCTCTTTAGTTTCAAAAAAATTGAAGAATTGCTTTAGTGATGTAGCTTACATGTATCTTTTCTTGTTTTCTTTCAAACTAATCGCTTGTACCACACCTACCACCTTGTCTCCAATATAGACTGGCAACTTGAAATTCAAGCTTTGGGAAACATATACAGCTCCAGGCTACATATTAAGCATAAAATTGAAAACACATTAGACTATCTTGAAAAGGACAAGTCTTGCAACTGGGCTTTACATACCAAAAGGGCTGAAATGTTCTCTGAAACTGAGTCTACAACTAAAATTCCGAGTGATGTTTTGATTAAAATGCCCACAAATGGTGCACCCATGTCACATTATACCTAAAATCTACAATAACAAACCAAAATCATTTGGCCCAATATTTACCTATTCATCATGTTTATTTACAAAAACACAACCATTGACTACAGCTTAGAATTATAATTCTAAGCTGTTGGTACCAAAATACATTTCCTGTAATGGAAGATGTGAGTGAGCTATTCATTATGTTGGGATCCATATGACTATATGAGACCTAAGCTAGTTCACACCACACGTATGAATAGTCTAGATCTTAGTGTTATACAATTGTAGAGAGAAAATATGTAATAGTATATTCCTTCTTTTTTTTTTCTTTGTTTTCGCTCTAAATGAAATGCTCAGCTACTTCTTGAAGTTGCTCTTCCTTCCAACAATTACTATAACAGGACAAAGACAAGAAGGCTGTATCAGAAGGAGCAGAGTGGGGAGCGCTAGCCCATTCTCACACTTTTGATATAATTTTTTTTTTTTTTTTATGGACCCTTTTGATAATTTACTACAATAATCTGAATAAGAAAATTAAAAAGTAAAGAAGTGGTAACAAATTCCAAAAGGTGTGACTTACAAAATGGGAAGAAATTATCCAAGGAAATAGGGCAGCAACAAGCATCCCTTGAACAAGTCTATCTTCAAATCCAGCATTTCGAGCAAGCTCAGAATCAAAATGCATAGGATTTGAATCATGACTCACCTTCGAATATTCAAGGACATCTTCATTTGTAAAAATTCTTGCTTGCCTTAAAATATCTCCAGTTTTTAGAACATTAATTGCCGACGAGGAAAAACATCTCAAAGGGAGGATATTGGCTGAAAGTAAATTCCGGATGAACATAGTTGTAGAAGTCTTGAAGAGATTTTTAAATATTTTCTCTCAGATTAAATTGAAGCAAAATTCATCTTAATATTCTCAGCCAAGCACGGCCAAATTAGAGGGATTGTATACATATTAAATGACTTCACCAGTAATAGATTGCACCTCCACAATAGTACAAAATACTAAGACATCTTTTTAAGTATTTGCACCTGTGACAAAGTAAGAAGCATAACCATCAACTACATCAACAACTGTGACATGAATATGATATTTGGACAGAATTAGATTCAAGAATAAACATCGAAAGCAAAATTAAGAAAATACCATCTGCAATGACAACAAACTTTGTGAATGGTGTATTTTTTCATGCATACTGATTGACTCAATATATATATATATATATATATGTCAATATCTTTTTCATGTTTAAATATAGGCACCCCATTATCTAAAGTCATATCTACATCCTAAATCCATAAAAATCTTAAGCCTCTCTCATTTGAAATGACTTGTTACAACTTAAGAGTTACACTATTTGCTTGAGTTCTAGTTCTAGACTTTGCTCAACTCTATAACTTTCATATGTACACAAATACTTCTTAATCATTCAGCTCCATCAAAACCCAATTCCTCCATATTCAATTGTCTGTTTTGACCAACTTAACCCACATTCATTTGAATATCACGAATCAGATTATAATAGTGGGTCAAATAAAATTACATGGAACTCTTAGTTGAGCAACAAATCCACCATAACCTTCTAACCAAAACTTGTACCACATAACTAATTGCATAATAAAGAGAACACTAAATCTTTACCCCTGGAAACCATTGTTTTGGCCAAAAGGGGAGAACCTTAGTATTGTTAAAGGAAACACCCTTAGTCCATGCATAAAACAAGACCCTAAAAGAGTTTACATTTAAAAAACACAGAAGTAATGGGAATAGCATTTCAAATATAGTTTTTTAACATTCAATCTCCAATCCTCAGTATCTCCATCTATGATGGCTTATTTCTTGCCACAATGCAAACCATAAAATGCCTAAAACAAAAACGAACACAACCAGAAAAACATAAAAATAATTTTTGGGAAAAGTGCAACTCCTAATCAAAATATAGCAAACCATCCCCTTCTCATTTCAAAGTTTCACACACACAATTTTAAATCTGCTACTACGTATACTTTATATTGTATTATATATATATATATATATATCTAACAATAATCATAAAGAACCCAATAGTCATTGATAGTTAGGGTTGGGGGGATTTGAACCCTAAATGTCTCCCTTTGAAACAACAAGAAGTGCTGATTGAATTACAAGGCTCTTGGTAAGACTGATATACATTAAGAAAGAGAAACAGGAAATCACCCAAAAAAATTTTCTAAACTTTAAAAGTGAAAAATATGCACCATACTTTGAAGTAAGATCTACCATTATAAATGAGTGTGACCAATATAAATTCCCAAAATAAAAATAATTTTTACTAATTAGTGATTAAACTAGACCATGAAATTAAAGAGCATCACAAATACAAGATATACATCAATAAATTTATAGGAATACTCAAAATACGATTCAAAAGGTGAATTTGTACCTTATTCAACAATAAATATGGAGAGAGAAAAATTCTAGTGGGTAGGCATATATGGTGGAAAGCAATAAATATTTAATGGTGTTTTATAAACTCTCAAAGTGTACAATTTTTAACCCTTACCTAACCCAGCTTAGGCTGAATCTAGCTGCCTCATTGCAGCTGAATTAGCTCAAGGGGGAGGTAGTTTCAGTCTTGTCTCTACGGTAGGGATAATTGGAACCAAACACCCGGCGCATCTAGGACATATATGCTAGGTTGATGTACAATCTGCAGCACAGCAATCAACATTTAGGCATATATAGATGTTGAAAAAAAAGCATTTTGCAGTAGGACAATAGAAAGAAAAAGTGACACAGCCAGTGAGAAGCCAGTTTTATTTGTTTTAAATGTCCTACGTCAATTTGGTATTAGAGCAAGATTTTGCACTATGTTTTATAGTAGTGATACATGCCTTTGATTATGCATTGGGAAGAGTTACAGATGCGTCTTAAAGAAAAGGTTCTTCAAATTTTCAAAATAGACTTAAACAAAGGCTTTATGATGAGATGGTTAGTTTTCACCAAGGTAATCAAAATCGTAAGGACCGTAGGCTTAGGGTTTTGAAGATTTGGATTTTGTGGTTTAATAAGTGACAAATTTGAAAGGGTTTAAGTTGTCGGAATGTGAGAACGTGAAAGAAAAGATAAACTTCTAGGCATCACACCTACATTTTCCTTGGCATCACACCTCGAAGAAGGTTGCATCACACAAACCTTTGACAAGTTTCATTGCTTCTCTAAACATCTGGAAATTTATTATTATCCTTCTCAATAGAAAGGATTACAAATCTTAAAATAGAAGACTAATACCTATTCGTAGTAGAACTTGGATTTCTTAAAACCTTGGACTCCTTGGGCTTTTACTAGTAAACCCAAATAAATAACCAAACTTAAATAAAAGCCAAAATAAGACCTAAATGAACAGTCCATATCATTACATATTTCCCTTGACATTTAAAAATAAATAAAACTGACTTCTGACTGCCAGCATCAGACAGGAAACAATAGAAAGAACAAAAAACCCAAGAATAAAAAAGAAAAGGACCAACCAAAAGATTGATGATTTGGCCTAATGTCCAAGACGAGCCTTTAATGAGGCTTATGCAACTGATAATTAAACATGAGACCTAATCCTAAGAGTTTATTCTCCTATTTATATAAATCTTCAGATGTTTACCAGCTTAAAAAGAGAATGGAAGGTGTAAAAAGATAAAGAAGTTTGTAAGAAAGCAATTAAAAGAAGGGGGGGGGGGGGTGGGTGTTTTGATAATCAATTAAGCAAACAGGGAAAATTCATAGTTTACAGAAAATGTCCTTTTGTTGCCTACAAATAAAAGCATGACATCTAACAAGGTGTGTTACAAAAATCAAAATCAAGCCAAGTACCAACAATTTAGAGGTAAAACCAATATATCCAATCTTGTAAGGCTAGACATGTATAATGTAGCACAACATAATAAGAGCAACATTTAATACTCAAATTGCACATATGATACTACAAAATACTTGTCAATATGAACTTCACAAGGATTGTGCTTATCTAGAAACTTTTACAAACTACTCTTTTTTTTTTCTTTTTTTAAGTTTTTACAAACTACTCTTTTACAAAGACTAATCTTTGTATTTAAATCACACATTTACCCATCAAGCAAAACCAAGCTCTCAATTCCAAGATTGTTGTCTAGACTATCAATGTCAAATGAGGCAACATAGCTTGTTTTAGGTTTTTTAATCATAACTTCATGACAGTAACTGCAGCCCAAGAACCTCAGGACAGAATCAAATGGTACAGTTATTTTAGTCCAAGACTCAACCACACCATATTCCATCATCGCCCATATTTGGCATATATCATATCCGCTGAATAAAGAAGACGCAAGTTTTGCTGAGAAAATAAAGGACAGTGTAATATAGTTGTGCAACTGAAAAATAACTTACATAAGTTATTCTTGTCCATCGAAAATCATTCCCGTTTTCTTCTCCTCACTGGTTGCTTGACTGGTCTCACCTTGCCTGAAAATAACACAAGCAAATAACACAAGCAAATATTAATATGCAAATCATTTATCTATTATACGTAATCGGTATTGAATCGAAGTATCGTACCATGTCCAGTCCCACAATCAGGAGGATGTGTCCGTGTCCGTTGCGGCCTTCGCGGCCGATCCTGAATGTGTGAAGCCTCTGGTGGGGCGGCGGGTATCTGTGGCTGGATGAACTCGGTATGCACAAACTCAGGGGGGACAGCACCAGGGGTGGGTCGCCTAGGAGTGGGCATGAATCTCATCTCATCTCTACCATGTACATCTGCGGGGGCAGTGCCGGTAGTCACTGGGGGAGACATACGGGCGGTGGGCAATGGAGATGTAGTAGGGGATGTGGGTGGGCAGGTATCATCGCTCCTCATGGATGGGGACCGAAATGTGTCCCCATGGGCAAATGTATGGGATGGACCCGCATCATCGTGCGCCATGAAGCCCATGTCATAACCAATGTCCAAACACATCTCATCTGCTGTCTGACTTGCTTCCTCCATGGTGTGGTCATGCACGGGTGTGTGACGGCGACCAGATGTGGGCACGGGTGTCTGACGCCGACCAGATGTGGGCACGGGTGTCTGACGCCGACTAGAGGTGGGACGCTGACTAGATTGACGGCCTCCTTGCCGTTGACGTCTACCTGCTTGCCGACCACGCCCTACAGCCGGTTCACTTGTGTTGCCCGTAGTGCGTGCATCGTCCAATGTCAACCGACCGAGCTCTTCAACAGCTCGCAAGGCATTAATACAATCATTGTAGATCTCAGACCCTGGTTCGCACTTCTCCATAATCCTCAACTGTGATTCAACCTGTCACAAGTATACAAGAATAGTGTTAGTAGGTTGAACTAAACTATGCGAAGCGAGGTACGTTTATAACAGAACAGTGTTTGTAAGCTTACCAAAGTGTCCCAGTATGAGGTCTCTCTCGTAATATGGCGAACAGTGCGAGGACGAAACCACAACATATAATCGTCATTGTAGCTCATCTCCCCATGAAAGGGCGGTGCATCAGCAATTGTGGCATGCGCCGCCCATTTAGCAATATGTGTTCTATGTTCAACAACCCAGTCTTTTTCATGCTTGCCCTGAAGTGTTATCTTGTGAAGTTCAGTTGAAGTATCGACATTGATCGGTATGTCTTGCTTCATCCCAAACTGTCGGAGAACACGTTCTGGGTGATGGCCTTCGACCACCCAAAAATGCATCAGCGGCACGATAGACCTCCATATGCGTTGGCCTGCCGTACAATATGCAGGCAGGGAACCAAAATAATTTCTGTACGGCTCCCAGACAATCTGCAATGATCCAACAGATGCAAACAACCATATTAACAATATAATTAGAAAAAATGTGTAACGGATGTGAACAATACATAGCAACAATGTTTAACTCTGATATAAAAAATGTTTATTCATTGCCACTTGTAAGTACGACAACTACATGCCAAAGCGATTCCTACTTGTAACGCACGATACCTGATTTGGCCGTAGCAAAGTGAGCGACATACGATAGGCGCGTAGGACGTGCATTGGATGTTCAGTTGTTATCTTAGCCCCTTTCCATCTACCAAACAACACAAACATAACCTGCATATTAGGTACTTACATAATTCCCATGCGACAAAAGATAATACAAAAATTTAAAATGGTAACTATCTAAGATCCTATATACCTGATAGCAAGTGGACCTGGGGGCAGTGCCTGGTGTGGATGCCTCATCACAGGAGATATGTGTGGAAACCTCTCCCATGCCCACAACTGCACCAATAGCATGGCACCGCCAATCTGCTTGGCTCCCTTCTCTGATGCATTACAGAGGTGTCTATATAACCAACTTAGTGCTGCACTACCCCAACTATATCTCTTTCCATTGCTAATTGGATTGAAAAATTGCAAATACTTAATTGAGTGCCGTTCGCCAGACTTGTCCATAAACAATATACCACCCAACATCTCCAGTATGTAAAACCGAGCATACTGCTGCACAAGCTCCTCACTGGCATCAGCCGGGAGAGGGTCCCTAAACCGATCCTCAAGCCATTTGGCTTTTATCCTTGGCCCTTCCATCACTCCACCGTTCTTAACGACTGTAACTCCACGAACACCTTTCGGCGGCCTATGCCCTAGCATGTTGGCACATAGGTCACCCCAGTCATCCATATGGGTAAATCCCACCACCGGCAACCCATCTACAGGAACCCCCATTATAACCTCTATGTCTTGCAGCGTGATAGTCATCTCACCGAGGGGCAAGTGGAATGAGTGTGTCTCCGGCCGCCATCTTTCCACCAAAGCCGTGATCAAGCTATGGTCAATGTCTATATTTGGGACCCGAAGTAGTCCATCTAATCCTGCATCCGTGATATGAGCGGCGATACGTGGGTCTAACCCACCTTCAAGCAGACCTTCAAGCAAACCTTTTTCTCGATGACGGCTAGTCAATAAACCTGACACTTCCTGCAAACAGAGCAACTTAGTATTAATAATAGCATTCACTAAGCACAGAACAATTACGCTTCAAACTTAAATGCCAAAAATCTTTCTACTACGTATATTGACAACAATTTTGGACAAGTGCATACCTCGCCTGCCAAACGAGCATCCCAAAGCAAACTTGAACGATGCATATCCTGCCTCGTCAAGACATCATCTATAGAGGGTCCCGCTCTATGTGGGTCCATATCTGGCATAAATTAAAGGTGATTAATGATTAATGGCCCATTAGGTCAAATACAAAGACTAGCTCCACTAATTTTATATAAAGTAGCAATTACCAACCACATGGGTTGCCCAACAAAATTACTCTCAATTTTTTTTTTAAAGGCTAAGAATGAAATTGGCTTTGTCAACAACTGCTTATTATTAGGATACAAGCTAAATACACATCCACTGAACTCAAATTATCTTCTTTATCATTTCAAGTATTAATGTGTAGCAAAGAACCTTATGCTCATGATATCTTTCAAAAAGGTCCACATCCACCACAATTTACAAAAGTTGTTGGATGCATTGAAAAACTTCACACAGTCAATTCAACAAACAGATAGCAATCAATCAAAATTGCTTGAGGATGAAACATAAAAACAATACCTTGTTGGAGCTGGTTGATTGATAAATTAAACCTAAGAACACGTTTGGAATAGCTATTCCTAATCAAACTTATATATATATATATATATCATATTTTTTTCAAGAAAGTTAATGTATCATATATTAGAATTTAATATTTACAGGGGATCTAGTCAGGTTTATTTGTTTATTATTTTTTTTTAAACAATTATGAAATAGTAATTTTAAGCAAAGGACAATGATATATATTAATTGTAAAATTATTTAATTTATAGATAATAAGTGAAAACTACAATGAGTATAATTATAATTATATAAGGGCATTTTAGAAAATTTGATTGGAATATAACTCAGTTGTATGAATCATGCTAAACCAAATTGTGAATTACAAATTAATAGTTTATGTTCATATGTTATCACTAAATAGATGAATAAAGAATGCTTCTATTCATATCCAACCGAAATTGTTGTGACAGTGGAAGTTTTGACAATATCTTGTTGGGTTAAAATACTATCTGTGTAACTAAATTAAAAAACAAAATTTTAAATACAAATAATAAAAATTCATCCAAGTACACACAAAAATAAAAATAAAAATAAAAAACTATGCAAAATTTTTAAAGTAAAAATAAAAGTGACATTATGGACTTTAAAGTTAAAATATACATGTTTATATTATAGCAGATACATGCAGAAATAAGAAGAAGAAGTGCAACACACAAGTCCTGCAGATTGGAAAGCTGTGAAACTGTGCAAGAGAACAGCTAGCAATTGAGGACTACCCAGGTCAGTTTTTATTGCCCTCATCAATAAAAACTATCAAACTAGTTCTTTCCATTCTTCCATCATCAAGTTTAGCATACTGTTTTACATTCATATATAGTTTTTTTTTTTTTTTTTTTTTTTTTTTTTTGCTTGAGATAGACATTCATATATAGTTTATTTCTTTCATCAAGTTCAATTTGAGTTTTGTTTTTTTGTTTTTTTTGTTTTTGTTTTGATAACGAGGATCAGAGGAGTTGGTATTTCCTGTTCATGAAGAGGCCGGTTGTGTTTATTTACTGTGTGTTGGTTTGACTTCACTGTTTTACATTTTTTTTTTTGGCTTAACTTGGGTCCTACACCAATAGTTACAGTATCACTTTTCAATTATGTTATATATCTCATGCTTTATAGTTTTGATGTTATAGTTGGCTGGTTTTGAGAGATTCAATCCGGTATGGCAACTGGGTGCTTATGATTTTTGACTTTATGAGGTCGAATTGCTCATTTCTTGCTATGACTTTCACAGTAACATATTCATGATGGATGCCTTATAAAAGTTAGATTTTGATCCTTGAAATTTGGGATAAGTTCGATTTTGGTCCTTTAATTTAAAAAACTCGGATTTGATCCTTGACATTTCAAAAAGGAAAAAATTCCATCTCTCTGTGTCTATGAAACTGGTTCGATTTTGGTCCCTTAAATATGAGGTTGGTTCGAATTTGGTCCCTTACAAATATGGTAATTCAATTAATTCTCTTAAAAATGGGATGCCTTTGCATACCATTAGTTACTGAAACAAAAAAAATAGATGAAGGGAGATGAAGGGAGCAAATTGTTCTATTTCTAAAATTTCAGATAGCAAATCTGAAGTTTTTAAGTTTAAAGGACCAAAATCAAACCTACACCAAATTTTGGGAGGAAAAGTATAATTTATTTCCCCCCTCTTAAAAGCAAGTACCAGTAGTTTCTTAAATACCAAGGGCCAGTGGTCTAGATTGGGCCTTCTCAGAAAAAACAAAAGATGCTTGAAAGGTTGAAGTTTCTGATATCTATGTCTTTAGATGTGTCATGTTGCCATCCAAGTTGTGAATCCACATGGTTTGTTGCGTAGTGATAAAAACATGACTCACCATAAATGTCTTTTAGGTTTTTATTAATTGCGTAGTGAAAAATAAATTATGCTAACACAGAGAACTAAAAGAAGAGGAAAAACAAATTAGAGGAAATTACAGAAATGGCTTAAGAGTATAAACAAATGAACAAATCAGTGAAAATACAATGAAACAAAACGCACAAACAAACGAACAAAACCCCAACAAAACCCACAATACATCAAATGAAACCCAAGCATACCCACAGAAAAAAAAAAAAAAAAAAAATCAAATGAGAGGTCAACGAAGAAGAGAAAAGTTAGAGTGATGTACCTTGTGGTGAGAAATAGTGAAAGAGACCTTGTGGTGCCGAAGACGACGGCGAGACCGAGACCGAGACCGAGAGCGAGACTGAGAGGCGAGATTGGGAGGGAGATTTCAGAGAGGCGAGATTGAGAGGGAGCCGAGATTGAGAGGGAGATTTCAGGGAGGCGAGATTGAGAGGGAGCCGAGATTGAGAGGGAGATTGAGAGGGAGGCGAGATTGAGAGGGAGATTTCAGAGGGAGGCGAGGTTGGGAGGGAGATTTCAGATTTAGGAAGTGTGATAGTGTTAGTCTGATAGTGGGTAAGTGTTAAAGTGTGTGTGTGTATGGGCAGAACAGTGTTTAAGTGTGTGTGTGTGGGCAGAACAGTACTCGAGCTTCAGGAGCTCGAGTACTATGCGAAATTTTCAAACCCAAGTGCCATGTCAGCGTGCCACGGTGGAAGGAAAAAAACACAGTACTCGAGTTCCCCAAACTCGAGTACTCAAAAAGATGGTATATCCCCAATTATTTCCGAAACAGTGATTTTGGCCCAAATATTTCAAAATTTCATGGTAATGGGCCATTTTGGCCCAACAACTTCGGTTTTCTTTTAAGTTAAATCACAAGGCCCAGTGTTTCTTTGTTTAGCCCCAAAAAACATTTCCATTACATGTGCAAAATATGAAATTGCTAAGATTATGTTGACAACTTTTGAGTGAGTTAAACCAATTTGATTCAAGCTGATTTTCTTTTTCTTTTTCTTTTTTATAGTTAGATTTTTGGGATGGAGGATTTAAATCTGGATAAATTTATTGGAAATAAGGTGTTAATCATGCTTTTTCTTTCTTTCTTTTTGTTTTTTATAGTTCGATTTTTGGGACGAAGGATTTAAACTCTAGATATCTTTATTGGAAATAACAAAGGTGTTAATCAAGCAAAAATACATTTGGCAAGAATATATTGCTTCATTGAGACAATTTTGAATATTGACATCTTTTTCTTTTTTCTTTTTTTGCTAAATGAAATGGGTGAGCGGAGGCGACCATTGTGGTGGACCTCCATGAGCATGACCATTGAAGCGCTCACCGTCTCACCCTCTATAGAATGTTGGATTGAGCTATAGCTATTGCTGTCTGGGGTTCAAATATGTGACCTCAAGCAGCGCTGCACTCTTGCATTTGCGTCAAGACCACTAGACCACCCTTCTCGCTGATTGAATATTGATATCTTAAATCTTAATCACTATTGTTTCGAATCTCGATAGAGGTGGATATTAAGGATACATGTGGCAGCTCCCTTTTGTCAAATTGATTGTCCTTATAAAATGTCTTCTACATATTTCTATGTGATTTTATAAAATTTTATTATTTTCTCTCTTTTGACCCAAATATTGAATGGCAGGGAGAACGGGAGATTCGAAGTCAATGGGAAAAAAAAAATGAACAGAAACACCGAATCCAATGTTAAATTTTGTGGAAAATGTGTAATTGACTAGCATCGATGGTTGATTCAGTAACCTACGTTTGATTTGAGTTTGGTGATAAACTTATATAATATAGGCCCAAGCCCAGTCCATTGTTGTTGCCTTGTTGGGAATGAACTATCTTGGGCGGTTACCCATTCCCAGTCAACAAAGATAGTCAAAAGACAAAACCTCAAAGCATAGCAAAACAATGTATGATAATGAGTGATAATAGGGGTGCAGAGTAGCAATAATTATCTCATCTTTCTTCTCAAAATGTGTAGGATCCACAACTGCATAGGACACATACATTGTGACTTGTTAGAAGGAAGGTGCATGCATGAGATAACCTCTCGTAGGCAGCTAGGCTAACTGGATATAACAATTGGACAAATCTCATGTGTTCCACTGTTACTTCATTTGATTGCATTTTTTCTTCACTACGGATCTACTACGGATCCACTAGGATCCACTACGGATTCCTTGTCGTAAAATTTAACTACAATGGAAGGGCTATGAAGTTGACAAAAGTTTACCATCTCACTTAAGCTCCATCCCTAACCTTGACTCCACCCAACCTACTCTGATAAACACACCAAGGAAAAATAATGTTGTACACAGCTTATTAGACACTACCGTACTGACACAGGAATAAAGTGGCAGAATGAATTTTCTAACGCTTTCAAAAATATTTGAAGATTAATAGGTATTTTGTCTCGGAAGTCAATAGCATATAATTGAGGTTTTTTTAGGGGATATTTAACTTTAATGTTTTAGTTCTTCTATGCAGGCAAGTTATTTATTTTGTTTACAGTTCTAATGAGTTAAAATCTTAAAAATGTAATATTTTTAATTGCTAATTTTGTTCTCCCATACTTAGGATTTGTTTGAGATTTACTTATTTTGCTGAAACTAAAAACATTTTGTTGAAAGTATTGTAGATAAAGATAAAAGTTAACTGAAATAATACAGTAGGACTTATGAATAGTACTAAAAAGTGTAATGAAGCTCATAAATAGTAGCAAAAATAAGCTGAATTGTAAAATAAGCTTGCAACTTTCATTAATGCCAAACACACACTTAGAGGGCTATTCGAAGCATTATATAAGTCATTTGGCTGAATTGAATAAAAGCATATTATAGAGTGTATTTATTAAAAGGCTTTGCACTTCAAAAAATGAATTTCTTCTTTTAAACTCTTATTCCATTGGTGAATTCCTTGGATGAGGAGTTCCGGTTCTATATCTCTTTGGGTGGTGTTTCTATATCACATAGAGAGGTGAGTTTTTTTTTTTTTTTAAGAACATAGAGAGGTGAGTATTTATCCCTTTTATTTATAAAGTGTTTTGTTCAAACCATTATACCATATTACATTCCAGCCATCCTTCACTCTCTTATTGGATCAATTTGGTTTTTCCCTTACAAATCTCGTATCACATACATACTCTCTTGAAATTGTATTTTCAAAACACAAATTCACTCCACGCGACATAATATGTACTAGAAGTATGCAATAACAAATATGTGATAATCATTATCCCATACATAATACAAATTAATGCCTAAATTTCTATGCTTCACTCTCAAAAGATTGTTCTACTGTTGTCCTAATCAAGAAATTGCAAATTGCAATGCACATAATTGGATTACTAGTGAAATTGAATTCTAAATACCATTCTTGGGTAGGGTGATGGTGAACAGTGAACACAATCAACTTGGGCTAAGTTTAAGGTTTAACCAAACTTGGTAAATGCCACTCCTAGTCCTAGCCCCTCTAGGATACTAGCAAATGAGTGTGAAGCCGCCAACCTTGTGCACGTTCGCACGTGATTAACTAATCACTAAAAACAAAATGCTGAGAACTCAACTTCTCATCTCAAGATTAGAGATCCCATTAACCCACAAAGTTTAAAAAAATAATAATTAGGATTGGAACACATAACTATATTATTGTCTCTGCGGAACTAGACAAAAAAGTAGCTTTTCCAATGAATAAAAATGATGAACTCCACAAACCATAGAAAGGCCCCAAAATATAGACGAGGAATCTTAAACAAGTCGGCTGAAGTAGATATTATATATACTACTTCATTAAGAGTCGGCGTGATGCTACTCGAGGATTTGGTCAATTCTGCAATATTTATTCTTTCCTTTCTTTGCTTTTGCTTTGTTTTAACGATACCCAATGTAAAGGCACTATATGCTCAGCTTACCCCTCTTAGCCTCAGAAATATTCTTAATTTTTATTTTTTGGAACTCAGTTCTATCATAGAAGATTCGAACCGATGCTTTGTTCTATAAGAGAGTCAGACAGTAATTGAATCGTAAAGCAATTTAACGAATGTCCTTCATTTAATTAAGACGTGTCACTTTTAAGGCATGAAAGTAAAGGAGAAACGCAAGAGAGTTCGTCCATGAATATGAAATCTCAATTTGTTGGGTGTACACGTGTGATGAAATCCCACGTTAAGTAACTGAGATTATATACATTGAGTTTATGCCTTTTAGGTTAAAATGTCTCTATATTTTATACCAAGTTGTTGTAAAAAAGTTTGGCCTAAGAACTTTATATATATATATATATATATTCTAAACTTCTTCGAGTATCTGATTATTCATTCAAGCTGCTTAGGGTAAAATGTATAGACATTAAATATAATAAATATTCTAACAAGAAGAAATTATTCGACCTCATGAAAATTTTCAAAATGTCAATTTTTTATTTTCAAATGAAAGAAAGGGGATAAAAAATTCTAGTTGAATTACAATTTTCTTGAATTAGTTTTGAGCTACAGAATAATTGATACCCTTGGCAATAATGTGCCTATTTAGTCCTAAAGAAGCAGTGAGCAGTGGAAGACTTGTTTTAGTTAACGGGCATCAGCCTAATCATCTTCTGAATTCTAATGTTTATTCCTTTACATATCTTTCAGTTGTAATAGCATTGGCTTCACGGGAAGTTTTAGTTGTCTAGTTGGCTAGCTTGAACGGTTGAACCAACGAACCAGAAACGACCGACCTCTTTAATCATTGAGCATTTTAATCCTCTAGTTGATTTTCAAATAAAACCTCAAAAAGGACATGAACTTCGTGTTGCCTTACAATTGCTTGAAGCATGATTACCGCAACTTTTTTTTTCCTTGGATTTATTTCCTTCGGTAGCATTATGCTGAAGTACAAATAGTGAAGCAGAAAAATTAGGGGGAAAAAAAAAAGTGAAATGAATCAATGACCCTAGAAATCAGAAGCAAAAAGTGATTCCTTCCTCAAAATTTAGCTTGGAGACTGCATAAGGCTCATTTTTAAGTCACGTCCAAACTCACAACATTGCATCTTTCAACAAATATCCTTCAAGTTTTGTGGCACAATTGATATTTTGTTTAGTATCTTTTTATAAGGGAAAAAAAAAAGTGGATTCAAATCCCTCCCACGGACCCACTTATTATAAAAGAAAAAATTCAATGAATTGAAGTGACTTTTAAATATACTCTTTGTTTTTCCAAATAAAAGGAGAACAATTTTTAAGGAAATTTAAAAAAAAAAATTAACCCTAAAGTTTAGGATAATATTAGGTATTTCCAAGATTTTTTTAAAAACATTTAGTTTTCTTCCTAAACACAAACAACACTGCACACTATTTAAAAGGCGCCTCTTAGTGATCGCATTATAACAATTATATACATGAATGAGTGACTAGATAGTTGATGGAAGATAAATAGCGACTAGAGATAGAGAAAAATGTCAGAGGAGAAGGTTAATATTTAAACGGCATTAAATGACGTTTGTGCTTAAAGAATAAATTGAATCTTAAAAAAAATGGGAGTAGGTGATATATATTTAGTATTTACCCAAGTCTCATAGGTAATGTTTATATTTTTATCCAATTTTGATCAATTCTCTTGGTGTATTCTTTATTTGCTTATATTTTAAGAGAAATGTTAACCAATGCCTTAAGGGCATCGGTTTAAGAACTATTTTTAAAAACATTTTCTTAAGAAAATAATAAACAATAAATGTTGTTAACAGGTTTTTATATTTTCTATAAAAGTGGTGTCAAAAAAGTTTGTAACTTTTTTATTTTTCCATAAATTTTTTTAAAATAGTTTACTAATGTATGCCCTAAGGGCACAAATTAATAAATTTCTATTGACGTATGCCCTTAAAGCATATGTTAATAAACCATTTTAGAAAAAAAATTTATCAGGAATTGAAAAAATTGTCAAACTTTGATAGTTTTTTCAATTTCCAAAATTTTTTTTCTTAAAATGAATTATTAATGTATTAACCGGACCTATTAACAAGAACACGGCTTGTGTTCAGTGAAAATTTTCACTGAACACATTCAGATTTGGACATGTATCCACAATTCAACATGTCTAGTGGAAATTGAAAACTTCCATCCAACACAAGCGACTCCCTATTATCAATGACAACAAAGGCATCCCTCAATGTTACCTTTATTTTAATCATTCAATCATTTTCCAAGCTTGTGCTTTATGTGTGTAAGTCTCTGTATCTATATAATGTATGGTGGAAAGTTGGCTAGCCCAAAAAAAAAAAAAAAAATGTATGGTGGGAAGTTGAGGAAATTCCATAGGTTTGGTACAGTGATGTAACCTCCCCTAGAGAGCTACCTATATATATCAATCATGGACTAGACTAATAGCCCAAAACCAAACGTGACAAGCCACAGCCTATTCTACAACTAATTTCTCAAAACTCAGCAAACAATGCAACTTTATTACTACAAGTTTCAACAATTATTCAGAATATTTAAGATTCATTTTTCTTGTACTCAATTAATTTCTCTATCCAACTTTTTCGATATGGGCCACACAATTAGCACTTAGCAGGCACTATAATAAGGAGTCCACCCACCATCTGAAAATAATAAATTTAAGCGGAACATTTTAGACACATGTAGGCCAAAAAAAATTTAAGAAAGTGAAAATGGCCGCAAAAGCTAAAACGGTGTCTCTTCAAAAAAAAAAAAAAAAAAAAGCTAAAACGGTGTATGTCATTTAATGTCGTTGTGCACGGACATGGTCCTCCAACCTGTTGAGTTGAGCTTTCGGTCTCCTAAATTTAGTTCGTATATACCAATGATTTGAACCAAATTCTTAGGTTCCAACTTATACGTACTTTTTTCTTTCGGTGTTTCAGCTCTTTGGTACTTAAATTTGTTTTTGTATTATAGTTGGCCCATGGTACTTTACAATAAAAGATACACTTGACTTTTTCGGATGTGCTTGATTTTTTATTTATTTTTTTATTTATTAATTTTAAACTTTGTTATTTTACAAGAAAAAAGAGAAAAAAAAATTGAATATAGTTATGACTGAAGAAACATAAAGTAAAATACAAATACTCAAAAATCAAAATATAACATAAAGATTTTTATTCTTTAGTGTTAATTCAAATCAAATTTCATGAACGGCCACTGTTCCTAGTTCTTTTTAATTTTTATTGAATAAAGAAAGTTAATTACCCCATTTGAGAAACACTGGTTTAGACCCCCCCCCCCCCCCACCCCCCAAAAAAAAATACTGCTACTTACAAGTTTTAAGCAAATTTCACAATTATCATGCATTGACAACATAACAACAATAGCAAATCCCCCCCCCCCCCCCCCCCCCCCCCAAAAAAAATACTTACACCCTCAAACATCACGAAGCGTTTACGAAGAGAAAAACCCAAATCAGATAAAAAAAAATTTGGAGCTTATAGCACCAAATCAATTCACTAGTAAGAATAGGTGTGATACATTACACTTACAACCCCCTCGAGCTAAGTAAATGTAGATGTATTTGAGCTACCCACTCTTGCTAGCAACCAATTACACCAATCCTCTTTTCTTTCCTTAGTAGCAACTAGTTCTGCAAGTTGAGCCACCAACCACTGGTCCAAGCTTCTTTGGACACTTCAAGGTCTTTTGAAGATTTTGTGGGGATTGCTCTTGTGATTCCCAAGTCCCAACACTAAGCTAAAACAAAGATCACACAAAGTATCTATGGTGTAAGGCTTGGATCTTCTCTCTAATGATATGGCAATTTGAGAGGGTGAAGGTGTGAAACTACAATGGATATTTTGTTCTGAGGAAGTGGGTAGCTCTCTTACTCTTCAATCTAAGAATTAAAGTGTATGTTCGTGGGTATAAAGAGAATATAAGAGGGGTAATTTGATAGGAACAACAAAGAACAAAAGTAACTAATTTCTTTGAAGTTCGGAATTTTGCTTGACCTAAATTAGACTAATGTCAGGCGAAACTATCTTCCTAAGATATTATAAAACTATCCAACTAGCTTGAAAGTTGCTTAATATGACATTTTCACTTGAGCTGAATTCTTGCTTTAGCTAAAACTCTTCTTTCAGCATATGCACCCCTCATCTCAATTACAATTACTATTAAGTTGTGAATTTTCATAGTGTGTTTTGTTGACTTTATTTTGTGTCAAATTTGTTGTAATTCCATGCATTTATTTTTATGTATTTTGTGAGATTTAATGTACTTGGGTTGGGGTTAAACTTGATGAAGAATTGCTACTTTGTTGGATTAGTGGAACTTAGGATTAACTCGCAAGTGGTTCAAGAGAATGAGTACACGCAAGTTGGCACGTGAGGAGCACGTGATGATTTTAAATTTTAGTTAGAGCGGGGTAACTCATAAGTGCCTCTGCATTGTAGAGAAATCAGTTGCTTAGTTCACCTACTGTGCCTCCTTTTCTCCTACGATATATGCCCTATTTTCCCACGAATTTAAATGTCGAGATTCAGAGAGAAAACTCTAGAGAAACTTCTTGAGAGTTAGGAGATTTGAGCCTATCAATTTCTAGCCAAACACCTTAGTTTTCTCTACTCTCTTTTCTCTCACCATTGTCATATCTTGAGATGAGATTTATTATCCTTTACATTATTGTTTTGTACAATTATGGTTATCTATGCTATTGTTGAGTGGTTTGGTTAATTATTTGGCTAATTACCTTAATGCTTTAATTGTGTTCAGTCTAAAATTGATTGAGAAATATTATACCCACAACATTTTCACAATAATTTCATAACAAATTCTAAGTGGCAGGTAGTTATAAGCTATTACTAATAAAGAAAAAAGTAATTTTAGTGGTGAGTACAAATTATAATTAATAACAACTAACCACATCAAGTTTGTTGTAAAAGTATTTTAAAATATTATGAACATAACACTTCTAAAACAGCACCTAGTACATAGGATAGTGCACTTCCAATTACAACTCAAAAGTGTACAAATTACATAAAATCAATTGAAATACAATACTATAAAATTGACACAAAATTTTGTCAACACAATAAGAAAAAACCTTTTTTTTTGATAGATAACGAAAATTTTATTAGAAAAATAGCTAACCCAAGTACATTGGGGATGTACTGTGGGGGCAAAAATCAAGAATCAAAATTACAATAATCAAATAAAACAGGAATGGAAGAACAAGTAAAATGCGATAAAGCCACACTCCAAGCAAGGAGAGTGTGACAGAAAAAAGATTTAATCTCTAGCAAGGATCTTTCACATCCCTCAAAACATTTAGCATTCCTTTCACTCCAAATGCACCACATCAAACAATGCGACACTAGTCTCCAAAGGCCTATATTGCGATGACGCCCAAACTTACCTTGCCAAGATTCAAACACCTCAATTGCCTTATTTGGCATAACCCAGTGAATTCCAAACAAACAAAACACCAAAGACCACAACTCAAAAGCTATGGGGCAATGAAGAAGAAGATGATCCACCGACTCCCCACACCTCTTACACATATAGTACCAATCAAGAACAATAACACGCCTTTTGTGAAGGTTATCTGTTGTAAGAATTCTACCTAAGGAAGCTGACCATGAGAAAAAAGCTACCCTTGGAGGAATATTCGATTGCCACACCATTCTCCAAGGGAAAGAAGTAAGATTAGGAGAGTAGAAAGAAAGATAGAATCCTCTAACCTCAAAACCTCTACTCCTAGCTGGTTTCCAACAAACGTTGTCAGGGCCAACCCCCCTCACAGTCGTAGAGTAGACAATGCCCATAAACCGATCAAAAGATTCTTGCTCCCAATCCTGAGGTGGACGACGAAATCTAACATCCCAATGAATCCTCCTACCAGACCAACCCATCACCTCTGCCACCGAAGCATCTCTTGCCCTACTAAGATAGTAAAGTTCTGGAAAAGCCTCTTTGAAGGTACAATCTCCACACCACACATGTTTCCAAAACTTCACTCTAGTATCGTCCCCCACCTCAAACCATAAGAGTTTAGAAAAAATCAACTAGCCACTTCTAATATACCTCCGAAGGCTAACACCATACGCACTTGTCACCTTTTTCGTGCACCAACCACCCCAAACATTCCCATATTTCGCCTCTATAACCTTCCTCCATAAAGCATCTGTCTCTATACCATACCTCCATAACCACTTGCCTAACAAGGCAGTGTTAAAACTTCTCAAATGTCTTATACCTAGCCCCCCAACCTGCACAGGCCTACAAACCTTAGCCCATTTCACCAGGTGTAATTTAGAATCACCACTAATACCACTCCAAAGAAAATCTCTTTGTAGTTTCTCTATGCGATTGGCCACCTTCTTAGAAATAGGAAGAATGGAAAGAAAATAAGTAGGTAAAGAGGATAGAGTACTTTTAATAGGAATTACCCTTCCCCTTTTAGATAAATAAAGCCTCTTCCAACCTGCTAGTCTTCGCTCCATCTTCTCTAAAATAGGGTTCCATACTTAGAGCTCTTTGAATTTTGCACCTAAAGGAACGCCCAGATATTTCAAAGGAAGGGAAGAATGCCGACACCCTAATAATCCCACTAGATCATCCAGATTGTGCACGTTTCCAACTAGAACCAGCTTTGATTTTCCCAAATTAATTCTTAAACCTGAAACCTCCTCAAATCTAGTCAAAATCTCCCTTAAAGTAATTAACCGATTAGGGTCAGCATCACAGAAAATAAGGGTGTCATCTACGAATAAAAGGTGAGTCACCATCATTGAAATACCAGCCGTATTGCCTACATAAAATCTCGACAACTATCCAGTGTTTGCAGCCACATCCAACATACGGCTCAAAACCTCCATGACAACATCAAATTGCAACGGGGATAAAGGATCCCCTTGCCGAATCCCCCTAGAGCTGCCAAAGAAATCCGAAGGACTACCATTAAGCAAAATGGAAAATTTCATTGTAGAAATGCAACACATTATCCATTTTCTCCACTACTCTAAAAACCCACAACGTTGGAGCATATACATTAGAAAACCCCAATTCACATGGTCATACGCCTTCTCCACATCCAACTTGCACAACACCCCTGGAATCCCAGTCTTCAGTCTACTATCAATACATTCAGCAGCAATAAGGACGGAATCCAAAATTTGTCGACCTTTCACGAAAGCATTTTGTGAATCTGAAATAAGCCCATGTGCAACCCTTCGAAACCGATTAGCCAACACCTTTGAAATAATCTTGTAAATCCCACCAACTAAACTAATTGGCAGAAAATCCTTAACCTCCATAGCATCAACTTTTTTAGGAATAAGGGCAAGAAATGAAGCATTAAGACTCTTTTCAAACACAACTTGATTATGGAAATTCTGAAACACATCCATAATCTCTTTCTTCAAAACACTCCAGCAAGATTGGAAGAAAGCCATGGAAAAACCATCCGGACCAGTAGCCTTATCACCATTGAACCCATTAATCACTCCAAACACCTCATCCTCATCAAAAGGCCTATCTAACCAAAGAGCATCTTCCTCTGAGATTTTAGAGAATTCCACATCATCTAGGATAGGTCTATGGGTCACATTTTCAGAATAAAGCTGCCTATAAAAACGAGAAATACACTCTACTATGGCCTCCGGATCTGAAGACAATTCTCCATCTACCATAAGCCTATCAATGGAGTTAAATCTCCTATGAGAATTGGCTATACGATGAAAGAACTTAGTATTTCTGTCTCTTTCTCTAATACAAAGAACTCTAGATTTCTGTCTCCAACAAATTTCTTCCAAAAGAGAAGCTTTTTCTAACTCTCCTCGGATTCTTTCCAACTCCAGCTTTTCCTCTTTTGTTAGACCACGACTATCCTTAATAGTCTCTAGAACACTAAGATCCTTCCACAATTGTTTCCCCCGTTCTTCTACATTACCAAAAACCTCTACATTCCATTTTTTCAAATCATTTTTTAGAAAATTTAATTTGTTTGCCAACACAAAACTCGGAGCCCCATGCACATGATAAGATTCCCACCAAGATCACACCCTTTCCACAAAACCCTCATCCTTAAGCCACATATTTTCAAAACGAAATGGCCTCCTACCCCTATGAAAGGATCCACCTTCCAAGACAATCGAAAAATGATCCAATAAGAGCCTCGACATTCTTCTCTGGCAAACAGTAGGGAACTTATCCTCCCAATCTGGAGAGAATAAGAATCTATCCAGCCTAGCCTTCGATGCAACTTCACGAGAATTAGACCAAGTAAAAGTTCCCCCTTCCAACGGGATATCAATCAAACCTTGCTCTGAAATAAACTCAGAAAACTCACGCATAGCAGCAGTATACGCAGTAGCACCAGCACGTTCGGAAGGGAATCTTACCACATTAAAATCACCTCCCACACACCATGGC
Source organism: Quercus gilva (assembly GCA_023621385.1). Classification (NCBI taxonomy): domain Eukaryota; kingdom Viridiplantae; phylum Streptophyta; class Magnoliopsida; order Fagales; family Fagaceae; genus Quercus; species Quercus gilva. The sequence goes on from CM042477.1 coordinate 60,799,197, forward strand.
ACATTCCACCAACTGCTTAACCCGGATAATTCCTCCCATAAAAACCTTCTGTCACCCGCTGAATTAGGACCATAAACTCCAGTAAAAACCCATACAAACTGATCTACCACACTTTTAAACTTACAAGAAACTAAAAAACGTCCCATTGCTTCCTCCGCTTTGTCCACAACCCGTGTGTCCCACATCAGTAACTCCCCTCTAGAAGCTCCACAAGAACCTAAATATGACCAATCAACATGTTGGCCACCCAACACACTAAGAAAAACCTAACACCATTTGTTTACGAAATTGATATAAACCGTCAATATAAGGCTCTCAAAGAATGTTTTAATAATATAACTTTAACTACGAAATCAATTGGATTACGCGGCCAAAAAGGGGAAATCAATTCGATAATGACTTGAGAGAAGGGTTTTATTTTTATAATTTTTATTTGACGAGGACTTTCATGGATTACACGCAGCAACATTCTTAGCATGGCCGAATCAGACACCGTAATTTTGTGGTCCACCTTGAGTTTATTAATTTATTCCATTGCCCATTGAGAATCCAAGATTTAACATCCGAGTCTAGTGGTCAAGTACCTTGTCCATCTCAAGTCTAGTAGTTAAGCATTTTGTCCGCCTCGAAAATTTCATTTTTTTTTATTCAACAAAAGAAAAAGGAAAAAAAAATCCAAGAAGATCTACGGATTAACATTTGGGTCTAATGGTCAAGCATCTCGTTTGTCTCAAGTCTAGTGATTAAGCATTTTGTCCGTATCGATGATTCCACCTTTTTTTTATTCAACAAAAGAAAAAGAAGGGAAAAAAAAATTCATGAAGATCCGCGAATTGACATTGGGTAAGATCTGCCTTTTATTAACCAAATTATAATACCATGCCTTTTCATAACCTTGTAGCACCTTGTTTGGGGCATAATGTCGCAGTGAGACAAGTAGTTATGAGAATGACCCGGCCAAAAAGTACAAATCTATTGGATTTCATGATATATAAGTGGGTCATGACTCATGATAACATAAAAAAAATTATACTACTATATGTGTGTTTGTTTCTTTAAAAAAAAAAAACAAAAATGGAAAATGATTACTTTGCTTTGCTACTTTGTGAAATAATTAATAACTATCTAATTAATATATATTATACAAGCATAATTTGGTTCAAGCTTAATAAAAGGGAAACCTCTACCAATATACATTTTAGAATTTCGTTACTTGAATATGAATTGTATAATTGTATTAGTGTAGTTAGATAAATAATTTATAGACTATGTAAATGAGAACCTTTATTTATTTACCAAAAAATAAAATAAAAATTGACGACTCATTTTGTAATGTGCTTTTATATTAGAATCTCATTCGCTCTCTTTTATTTGTGTTTGTTTATTTCTCAAAAAAAAAAAAAAAGAGTATTTTTTATCGACATGGGTCTCTGGGTCGGCTTGGCCGTGCCAAACACATGCAAGTAGTTTGGAATGTTTTCTTGTGCATGGATTTTCCTTTGCTTCTTAAGTATGACCCATGTAATAATTTTGGTAGGCCATATTCTATTAGATTTTCCTATCTTCTCTCTAATAAAATTGGTCCCAATTAAATCTGCCATACTTTCGTGATACGTACATTGCTTTACAAGCTTGGACCGGCAAAAATTGGATGGCAACACTGCCAAATTTCATCCCCAAAAAATGAATGGTTATAATATATGTTTCACTACGAAAACATTTTCCTCAATCACCGACTTTATAACCAAGTAGAATTTGTCCCTTTCAAAAGGGAATTCCTAAATAAATTTCATGTTACCTGTTTAATTTGGAGTTGATGATTGGACATCTGGAGTGTTTCTGACAAGAAAATAGTTTACCTATTCAGAGAAAGAATTGCGCCCTAGAATACAAGTTTCAAGATCTTATATAGGTTCATTCGCCATAAAGAATACATTAACCATAACCAATTTGTAATTAAGTTCCAAATTCTGAATGGCTGCAGTTTTCAATCGCTGCGAATTTACCCATATATGTCCCATTAAAGAGTTTTTGACTTTTTAGAGAGTGAAAGTTAGAACACTAAACAGGGATCGGGGTTTAATTGATAGGAGAGGCTTGTGTTTAGTGGCCAGTTCTACAAGACACATTAGGATATGAACACGTGTTTAAAATTAGATACGTGTCTGCATCTCAACGTGTTCAGTAGAACTGGCCACTAGACACAACCCCAACCCTTAATTGATAGTCTAAAAATAATTACATTTTTTATAATGTTCTAAATTTGTGAATTGAATCTAACTTTTTTCTCTCCAGCTATCTACCTAAAATTAAAAAGGGTAGAGTATCAATCCTTTTTATTATTATTATGAAGGCAGGACAATTTGGATAATATTTTTAAGATTAGGTAATGTTTTCTCTTGTTTGACGGTGATGCCTAAGGTCTTTAAGCCGATTTTAGTTGTTGGAGTTTAGGATTTGTCCTGTTTTATCTTTCTTTTCCCTTATCTTATTTCCTAACACTATCATGCATAAAATTTGGTATTAAATCAAACTTCGACCTCAAGAGAAAAAACTACTATTGCCCCTCTTGAAGCTCATCCCTCTCTTTGTGCCAAACAGGGACGGAGCTGTTCATGGACTGGGGGGCAATGCCCCCCAATTATTTTTATTTTTATTTTAATTCACAGTAATATATATTTTTTGAATTTTTTAATATTTAGGTCCAAGATAATTACTCTTCGCCCCCCCCCCCCCTCCCCCAAAAATTTACAAATTGGTCCTTAGAACCCAACCAAAAAAATAAAAATGAAAAAAAATTTCATATCTAAGTTTTGTCTTCAATATATATTTAGAGTGAGCTACAAATTTTAGTAGATAAATATGATAAATTTTTTTTTTTTTTTTGAGAAACACACACACACACACATATATATAGGGGAAGGGGGATGAGATAAAGGAATATACTCACACGCCAACACCAAAATTGCATGCGGCAGTTAGTGTCGCGGAGCAAGTGATAAACCCCTTCTCAATATCACACCTTACCGATATGGGACAACTCAACAACATTGAGTATCTTTTTTTTTTTTTAAGAAACACACACATACACACACACACATATATAGGGAAAGGGGGATGGATAAATATGATAAATTGATGTGTCATCATTCACAAAAAAAGTAATTAACATTTGTTTATTATATGTTTTTTTTTTTTTTTGAAACGTTGTTTATTATATGTTGAAGTGGACCTACTCATATGTTTTAATACATGAGTTTGTAAGTTTTTTTTAGTAGCTTAAGAATTTTTCTTTAAATATATATATATATATATATATAATTCTCTCTCTCTCTCTCTCTCTCTCTCTCTCTCTCTCTCTCTCTATATATATATATATATTTATATATATTAGAGCATCCACAGCCGGATTCTAAATCCTATCTTATTTTTACCATCTCAAAAAGTCACTTTTTCAATTATACAATACAATTTTACAATTCTCCAACATCCCAACTTTTATATCCCAATCTTACTCATTAAAATAATATTTTTACACAATAAAATAATATTTCTCACAATTACTATTATACATTACAACACATTATTTATACATTATTTATTCTTTCTCTCTCTTTCCTTCTGGTCAGAACCACAATCACCACCACCGTTGCACACCACCACCGCTGCCACCACCACCATCGGCAACCCAGAAACTACCATCAACACCAAAAAAAAAAAAAAAAAAAAAAAAAAAAACCTAGAGAAAATCACAACAACAAATCACCGTGAACAAACCCAGCCACCCCAGCAAATCACAACAACAATCCCAAAACAAAAATTTGAAGAAAAACCCACCATCAACAATCCATGCCCATCTGAACCCACCCAAAATCAAAACCCACCATTCTCCATATCAATTGAACGAGAACAACTGCTTTCCGATCTGAACATTCCATATCTTGGCCGTTTGATCAGCACTCCCAGTAATCAACATCATCGAATCCCCTATTGAAACCAAATCAAAATAATTCAAAATTAATTTTGTCACAAAAATCAAAGATAAAAGAGTGAGTTAGTTTGTGGATTGAGAGGAGAGGACTTGCTTGAGACATCGCAGCACCAAACAGCGCCGTTGTGGCCACGGTAGGTGCCGAGACGCTCGCCATTGTCGGCGAACCATACGGTAGGGTTGTGATCTTTGGCGCAGGAAAACAAGAGGTCGCCGTCGCGGTTGTATTTCAAGAATGTGAGCGGCCTTTCATGGCCTTTCATCAGAATCGGTCTCATGGCTTTCTGATTTGGCTTTTTTCGCTTCTCTTCTCTTCTCTTCTCTTTCTTTATCTCTGAAAAAACCTGTGGGTTTATTATGCATTTTATGGCGGAAAGAGACGGTGCTGGAACTTATGCAAGATTTAGGGTTCTTTAGAGTTCGAGGTCGACCAGGATTGCAACACTGTGCAAATCACCGGCCAAGATTTGGTGATTCGGCGAGAGAGAGAGGGGATGAGAAAGAGAGAAGGAAGAGAGAGAAAAGAAAGAGATAAAATGAGAGAGGATCAGAGGAGTGAGAAATTTGCCAGTAAAAGCATTAAAAAATATTTTTTTTTATACCATTTTGCTACAGTACCATCTTACATTTGAGATGGTACTGTAGCAAAATCTCAAATTTTTTTTTGCATATAAGATATAGCCTTCCAGTTGCTAACCTTTTTTGGGGCTTGTATGCCAAATATGCTCTGCATTTGGCATATAGCCATCCAAATGCGGATGCTCTTATGGGCTTTCTTATCTTCTTTTCGTATACATTTTTTTTTTTTTTTTGAGAAACATATTCTTTTTAATTTTCAATCAGTAGATATATAAGGTTTGAAATTGAACAAACATCTGAAAATTAATTAAATAAATAACAAACGTAACCATTAGAAACATTAATTTTTACAAGATAATCTCATTTAGTAACAAGTCAAGAAATTTTTTTAGCATATGTTTTGCCCTCTTGGGTCTAAAGTTTGGCACCGTCCTTGGGAAGCATTCACTCTGTTTTGGGTGTATATTTCCTCACACTTAAAGTTAGTGGGACCCACCAACTGTGAGACCCACTTAACTATGAGTGGGAGGAAGTATACACCCAAAACGGGATATACTTCCTCATGTCCTTGGTGCCAAACTATTAGCCAACAAAATAAATACCTCATGGGGTACTGGAAATAATATGTTTAGGAAAAAAAAGAAAGAGCTCGTCAGGTTGTATTTTCCTTTTTGGAGATTAAAGGAATTTTTTGTCTGATTGTATCATTTTTTTTTCTAACGTATATTTTTTAATTTTTCTTAATTTGTGTTTATTTACTTGCAACTAAATTGCTGATTTATTTCCCATCATTTTATTTTTTAGATAGTAGATAGTGAGGGAGGAAGAGGGGGGTTCCAATCACTTCTAAACACAATATATGGAACACCAATGGATATCATTATCACTAGATTATCAGCCCCTCTTCGTCTTGTTACTTGTAGTCTACATTTTTTTCCCTCTTTTGCTCGTGTAGTCCGCATTTTTCATTCCTTGTTATTGCTTGAGGTATCGTCAAATATAGGGTGATTGTATTATATCATCAAATAAAAGGTGATTGCAATAAGAAAATATCACATTTAGGGCAACTGTAGGATGATAACAACTAAAAACAACATAATTAAAACTCAGAAATTTTTCATGCTCTTCAATATACAATCATCTATGAAAACTACTCCATAATTCAAGAGTTCTAAATCAAGAGTGTTATAACTTAATTGACATTTTTTTGTGTTTTTAATGAAAACGCTTAGAGTTCAAATTCCTTCTCCTTCAAATATCGAATTATTAAATAATAATAATAATAATAATAATAATAATAGTTGACTTTCTCAGTCCATGTGTTTGTTTGGGAAGATCTCTTTAAGTATAATTATAAAAAATAAAATTTAAAAAAATATATTTAAGGCAACTAAACTGAATAAGTTGAAATATATAGAGTTGAGTCCTAGTCAAGTATTGTGCAAATTAAGAAAATCAATTAACAATTTTAATCAATTTCCAAAAAAATAAAAATAAAATTTTTTATTATTATCAAAATTACTAAGCTAGGAAATCTATCACACATATATAAGATCACAAATATTTATGTGAAAAACCCTTTTTCCTTGAAAGTAAATACCATAGGACAAATTTCGAATAAATCTACTATTATAAAATCAATCACATTATCTCTTCTCAAGTTTATACAAAACTTGAGATCTACTCTAAATACAATAATATATTATCTCTAGGAATTTCATCTGAGATTGTCACTAACTTTGAATACAATAACTCTTCGTGATTGTAGTACCCAAAAACATCTTCCTAGAGAAAAACCTCAAATTTATTTTCTCATGTATGTCTTGCAGTTAAAGAAGATCTCTTTGCTTTCTTTATTCTCACACACAAAGATTCCACCATGTTTCTTCGCATCAAGTTCACATTGCAATTTTTAGAACTATCTTTTCCTTTTTATTCACACATGACACTTTTTTTTTTCTCGCTTCACAACATTAATACAAGCTTCACAAATTCTTCTTGATTTGTGCACTTTACAAAAATGGTTATACAAAAAACCCAAAATTTGTTGTCCCTTTCCTTGTGATATCTTCTAAGGGAAAATATATTATTTCATTATTATCATATTTTTATATTGGTTTTAAGGGTGTCAGTGTTTGACCCAAGCTGCGAACACGACATGAACCCGACACGGGTTTTTACGGGTTAGGGTTGGGCCTTGATGAGTTTGGGTCATAAACGGGTCAACCTGAAAATGACACGATAAGAAACACGTCATAGACGAGTTAACCCACGTACCCGTAATAGACACATTTGACACGTCAATTTATTTGTGTCAGCCCAAAATGACCTACTTAACACACCCCGTTTAACTCGTATAACAAATAAATATTTATTTTATTTTAAATTTATCAAATACCTTTTATATCCAACATATATTTTAAATTTAAAAAGAAAAGTGAGTAATTACAAAAACTTATAAGGGATATAATTGGAAATTGAAACTTTACAAACCCTAGATCTCTAACCCCTTCAAACCCTAAATCTCTAAACCATCTTATAAATATCTAATTTTATTTATTTTTTTATTTCAACCGTACTACTCACTTTACTATCTTATAGTCTCATGCCCAATTCTCAAACTGGTTATTGCTCTCTCTCTCTCTCTCTCTCTCTCTCTCTCTCTCTCTCTCTCTCTCTCTCTCTCTCTCTCTCTCATGTGATTAGTGAGTTTTAGAATTAAAGAAAACCATTTTCATGGTATTTCAAAATTCTGCAAAAATGTTTTCTACATAATGTTTTTGTTTTATAAACTTTAGTATACTGTTTGCTCCAATTCTTTCAATATTGACACTTAGTATTTGGTGAGTTCCAATGATATTATATTTTTGTTGAATTATGTTATTTTATTTTTGTTAAACTATGTTATTTTGAATTTAGGTTGAAGTGTATGCACTTCTTTTGGGATTTAAAGAACTTATTTTTAGATGAATATTATATTTTTGTTGAACTATATTATTTGAATGTGAGTTGAAGATTTGAAGTGTATGCATTGCTTTTGGGATGTAAAAAAAATTATTTCAAGATGGATATTAGATTTAATATTATTCAGGTTATAATGGGTTGTGTTACATTTGTGTCAACTCAACACAACTCGTTTATTAAGCGTATCAAATGGGTTGGGTCAGGTCAACCAGCCTTATTAACAAGTCGGGTTAGGGTTGATGGATCATGATACGATTATTAAATGAGTTGGATTAGGATTGAGTCATTTAATCGAATACCCCTATCTCGACACAACATGACTCGTTTATTAAGCGTATCAAATGAGTTGAATCAGGTTAACCAGCCTTATTAACAAGTCGGGTTAGGGTTGATGGATCATGATACGATTATTAAATGAGTTGGATTAGGGTTGAGCTATTTAATCGAATACTCCTATCTCGATACAACACAAACACGACACACTAACCCGAATTGACACCCCTAATTGGTTTCACGCTTATTTTTATGATTTATTCTTTCTCCCTGTAAAGAAGGCCTTCAGGTAAAAAACATTGAATTTTTTGTAACACGGTATATTTATACACCCAATTCTTATTCCTTGGTGGATAAGAAGTACGTTACTTCTTTAATAAGAAATATAATTTCCATCCACTCCAATGAATAACCCATTCTTTGAACACCATGAATATTCAAAAAATAACTAAATTAATTTTTCTTTCTTAAAAAAAAAAACCCCAATTTTTCAATCCAAGTCACAATTTGAATTTAAGGTAATTTTCTAACCCGTAGCATATAAATCCTAAGCACTAGCCATTGTGTCATTGTTTTCTTCCCCAAAAAAAGAAAAAAAGAAAAAGAAAATTGTGACAATATTGTACAAGCATGATGACAATCAAGAAGTCTAATCAATCGAAAGTATCATACTATAGCCTAATTGGGTCTTCCTTTAATCCAATTTCTTAAGCTGAGATGAGAACGGAGTACAAATTCTTCCTATTTCCCGCAGAGTGTGAGTATCCTATATCTACATTATCATGGTTTTGAAACCCGGACCGGACCGTACGGTCCGACCGGGAAAACCGTGAACCTCTTGGATTTCCGGTTTTTTTAGCTTCAAGAACCGCTTAATGTGAAAAAAGCAGGAACCGTGCAAACCGTGGTCGGACCGTACGGTTCTGAAAACCGTAGCCGGTTTTTAAGGTTCGGACGGTTTCTTTTTGTTTCAGCTTTTCCGGTGAATTTTGGTCAATACACCGGTATAAAGTAATGATCAGATCTAGAATAAATGAAACAACACGAAGAAGAACAAAAATCGGAAGGAGATCAGATAATTTTAGATCTTGAGCAAAGGGATTTGTAAGAAAAAAAAAAAAAAAAAAGAACCAAAGAAAAAGAAGAAGAAGAAGAAGAAGAAGACAAGTTCCTAAAAAAAAAATAAAACAAACTCCACACTTGCTCAACAAATAAATAGTAAACACAAACTACATCAGATCAAAAAAACAAAAACACAAATTACAGTAACATGGATCTTCGTCTTCTGCCGCTGCTTCTTCTTCTTCTTTCTTTTCTTTTTTTTTTTTCTTCTTCTCTTTCTTTTTTCCGTTGATGGAGCTCTGTGGAATGTGTTTCTCTTTCTTTCTTTAGACTTTAGTTACTCCTTTTGAATTCCTAAGTCTCTGTCCCTCACGTGTGGCTAACTTGGGAATGATGAAAGGTTTAAATTTTATAATAAAAGCAAACAATTTTCAGCCATTAGATTTAGATATTTTTTTCAGCTACCCAACGTGATGTAACCTGCATTGATAGCCGGTAGGTGGATTAAGTATTTTAAGTATTTTTGGGAGCAAGAAAGTTGCTAGTTCACAATAATTTTACAACAAATTATAAGTAGTTAATTATTATTGATTCAAATTTGAATTTAATACTAAGATTATTTTTTTGCCCAAATAATAACATCAATAACAACCTGCCATTTAAAATTTGTTGTACAAATATTGTGAAAATATTGTAGACATATCATTTCTACGAGAGTAATGTAGTATCACAATATTTTACAAAAAAATTTTCTATAATGTGACACATGGCAAAGTGTGAGTGATGAAAAAAAAATTATGAGTTTACATCTCTACTACTTACGTCTTATCGCGTGGCAAATTGTAACAAAATTTGTATAAAATGTTATGGTACTATTATTGCTCTAATTTTAATTAATATTTACAGTTAATAATATAATACTTATTAAACAATTAATTTCAATTTAAAATTATTAAATAATTTATTTTACTTTATTTGAGTGTCTTTCTAATTCTTATATAATAATAATAATAATTAATTATTATTATTATTATTATTACAAATTTAACTAATCAATATATAAATAAATAAATAGATATTATATTTAAATTTGCTTAGGATTTGATATTTTTTATTTGTCTTGTAAAAGTTATGATATGAAAATATATATTTGAAATATAGATATTTATATTTAATTGGATTATTTTAGTTAATTTAATATTTTTTTATTAATTTAATATTTTTATATATAAAAAATAATTATTAAATTAATTATGACGTCATCACGGTTCAACCCCGGTTCGACCTCGGTTCGACCTCAAAAACCTTGAACCTCTCCCTTTTACGGTTCAATGAACGGTCCGGGTTTCAAAACCTTGTACATTATACGAAGAACCTCATGTATATCAATATGGAAATATAATGAAAACTCTTTCTGTACACTTTAAGCATTAGACAATCACTGCACATTTTTGCTAACATTAAGCATCAAAATAATAATAAAAAGAAGAAAGAAAGAAGGAGAAGAAGATAAAGTTTATAGACAAAAAAAAAAAAGAAAAAAGGTAATTATTAATGTGATAAATTATTAGTAATAAATAAATAAAAAATACAAAAAGTGAGTCAAATAAAAATCAATAAAACTTACTAATTTATTGTGAAAAACTGAAAATAGTTATGAAATTTTCTTTATATGTATATATATAAGGTGTGCCCTTACATAATGCTCATCATCGGAATTATGAAGAAATAATATAATAATGATGAGAATTAGAAACATCTATCCTTAAACACATCAGCCATCATTCAACATGACGTGACTGTGACTGTGACTGTGACATTTGATAGTTATTGTTTTGTTTACGGAGGCACCGCATGGTTCCTCAGAGAATACCCCCCGTTTTATAGTGGAAAGTCATCAGTGCTGTGCTGGGATTACCCGTTGGGGACCACGGCTATGTCACAGTACAGTGGACTGAATTTAATTGGAACATGGCTACTATAGGCCACGAACAAAACAAAATTTCCTTTCTTGATGATGGGTCAAACTGTAATTTTCTCAGACAGGGAAAAGCATATTTTTAAAATAGCTTAATTTTCTCAGTGGTCCTTTATACTATAAATTTCGTTTCTATTTAATCATTTTAAAAAAAAATCATTTTGTATTTTTCCTTATATTTTCTGTTAAGAAAAAAAAGAGAACTGAAAATGAGAAAAATGTGAATGAAAGAGATTATGAATGGTGTGATTGATAAATAACCTTCTTTTGCTGAATAAAATAACCAACTAGTGAATAAGAAATGAAGTATCAAAGATTCAAAGATTTGTGTGATATATTTCCCGCTCATCAAATTTTGTAATAAATATATTTCCAATTTTGATAATTCTCTCTCTTTGAAAATCAATGTTTTAAATTCAACTCATGTTTGATGTAAACATTTTTGGTACTAAAAAGCTATTCTATTTTATGTATTAATTATGAGACTACAATTTCTTTTGCAAGTTGTACAGATCTCTTAATTACCACCCAAAGTTTGTCAAGAACCAGCCTTTTTAATTAATTAATCAAACATAAAGTTCTATTGATCAATGCCATTAGTTGAAGAGTTCAAATGATGGTCACTTTATGTTCGAGCAATTTGTTAGAGATAACTATTCCATAGTCACATATTGTGACTATGTGCTCTTTTTTGTCCCAGCTGGATTTATGTATGTTGGAATATGGAAAAACTATATGCTGATTTGGGGATTTGAATCTTATTTTATGCTTTGTAGTCTCATCTTGTGTTGGAATCCAAGAACCCTGTAACTTAATTGGCATATCTCCATATATAAAGTGCTTGAGGGTTTAGGAGGAAAGTGATGTTCGAACTGTGAAATTAGTAGTACATTATAATTATCTTCTTTTTATTGTTTTGTTGAAAAGAAAGACAATATTGCTTATTAATCAAAAGTTGGTAAATCAGAAATTACAAGGGAGATAAAATCTGGAGGAACAAACTCCATCTAGACTGTGAGAGAAAAATAAATTCCTGTTCTCTGGGCTAAGTTATGTGCAACTGCATTACCTTGCCGAATAATATGAAAGAAATAATAACTCTGTAAAGAGCTAACATAAGACAATGTGTCTTTTAAAATCTTGTGTTGGAATGACATTGTTGATTAACTGATTTAATGGTGTATATCACAAATGATCAATGCAATTTACAGGTTACAAGTGATGAATTTTGAACGCCTTAAGCCAAATTAATTCATCATATGGCAAAAAATACTCAAATGATAAACTATTTATTTGCTATGAATAGATCACATAAAATATTTGTACGAGGCAGATACAAATATTCATTTCATGCAAAGGAAGGCGCCAAAATGCTCACATTAATCACCCTAGCTACACATAGTAATTACCAAAATCAGTAGGAACAAATATATTTGTCTTTCCTACATATACATTCAAATTTCAAAAGCAGCAATTAAATTTTGAACACTTGAAAATGAATATGCAATTGAATTAAGCACCCTCTCATGTAATATCTCTTTAATTCACAAACACATCTCAACAACATAGCTAGTTACAGATGATATATACGGTTGAACTAAATATAAGAGAAGTTGATATTTAATATTTCAATGTAGTAAGTAGAAAGAAGTGTCAACTTGTGTGTAAAATTATTTACTGCACCAAACAGATGCACTATGTCATAAATAGATATAATGCATGCTTATTTCCGATTCCTGAGTTGGATGATCGTTGACAACCATCTCATAAGCTAGTATATTTTTTGAGAAGGATATCATAAGCTAGTAGAGAAAGATACCACCTGCAACAAATAAATATATATAAATTCCAAATCAAATAGTAGAAGAAGACATTAAATACAACAAGGCCACACGCCACAAAAATTTTATAAGCTCAATCGGTTTTGTAAGTCAAAACAATATTTTTTTGGTCACTAGTCACATCGCTTAAATAGTAGTAATAGACAAATGTTTATCAACAGTGCACTGGTGCTTGTTAAGGTTGTACTAAGGTGTGCCTTATTTAATAAAAAAAAATAGATATAAATAAAAGAAAAAGATATAAAACTGATCCTACATGTTATTTTAATATTTTTTTTCTCTATAAAATTGGCCCCATGCTAAAAAAAACGACATTAAACTACAGAAAAAAAAAAAGAAAAAACTGTACAAAAAAAAGTCAAAAAGTTGTTATTAATGGGCACCATAAAATTTGGTCCCCTAAAAAAAAGAAAAAGGAGAAGAAGTCATTTATGAGGTTTGGTTTTGTATAGAAAACATTTGAAACATGAGGAACTATCTTATGAGGGTTAATAGTCATGACAAATACAAACAAAATGTAATGTAATAGCTTTGGAGATATTCGGAAATCAGTTTTATTATGTCGGTAAAGTAAAATCAAAGATCAAATAAATGATGGATTTTTGCTTCTTTTTCTTTCACTATACACTTGGGAGTTTCTTTTCTTTTTTTTTTTCTTTGCCAGGTCTACTTGGGTCTTTTCTTTTGGCACATTTTTGACCACCAGTTCAGCATATCTTCCTAATTCAATGTCAATTCCGGCTTTTACAAGCCATTTCCCCAAAAAAAAAAAAAAAAAAACCTATTTTGATTCTAATATCTCTTTTCTATACAAGCACTGATCACATTCTAAATAAAATTTCTTTCAAAACTAATATAGAGAGAAACCTTACAAAGTTTTCATATATCTTTATATTGAGTGTAAATTTTGAAAATCTAATCATTGGATTGTATGTTCTTATTATATCTTTCATGCTTATAAAATTTCAAAAAGATTAAAGATCAATTGCTATGTTATCAAGCAAATGTTAAAATTTCAAGTTTTTGTGATCTAAAATTGTGTATAAAAAATAAATTTATTGATCGAATGGTAAAAAATATCTAATTTAAACAAAATTTGATATGCATGTTAAGAACATAAGAGACATGAAATTTAAACATTGAACAAGTAAAGAATTAAAACAAAGTTACCAATTTATTTGCTTAAAAAAAAAAAAAAAATTTGCTAATCCAATTCACTTGCTCTTTGTTCTAAAAGAAAAATAGTACTACTACAGTCACAAACTATTTTACAATATTTTTACAAAGAGGAATGATATGTCTATAACATTTTTACAACAAATCCTAAGTGACAGGTTGTTATTGGTTGTTATTGTTGGGGCAAAAAAGTAATTTTAGTGTTAGTTTCAAATTTGAATTAATAACAACTAACCACTTGTAATTTGTTGTAAAAATGTTGTAGATGTAGTATCTCTCTTTTACAAAATGTTGATATGACTAACTTTTTATTAATTTTTGTCTAGGCCCACCATAAATATCACTTTTTTATTTACTAATAATCATTTATCACATTAGTAGTTTGTAAAAAAATTTGTATTTTTATTATTACTCAAAGAAAAATATTGTTACATGACCACTTCCCTAAATTGAGTAAAGAAGAAGAAGAAGAAGAAGAAGAAGGTACAATTCACACCTAAAAGCAGAAACTGTAATTTGCTCAAAAAGAGAAAAAGAAAAAGCAGAAACTGTTAAAAACTATACATAAATTGACCATAAAAAAAAAAAAAAAAAAGTAAACTATAAAATTTAAACTCATCCAAATTCCAAACACAGGATCAAATTATTTTTTTATTTTGTTTTAATGTCACATTTGGTTAAACAAAAGTAAAAAATCTAAAAAGCCACCGAAATTTCTTTATCTTCTCTTAATAAATGTTTTGATATTGTTTTGGGGAGAAGTGAAAAAGAAAGTCTAAATTCTTTGCTTATATATAGGCTACCAAAAAAGTCCACCCTAGACTAACAAGAACCCGGCAAATTCAACGGAACGGACCTAATTGGTCCCCCCAAAATTCAAAATCTTTTAAATAACATTTCCATTTCTAAAATTTAAAATCAAATTATTTCCCAAAATTCAAAAATTTTAAGATTGAAAAAAAAAAAATAGAAAAAATAGTACCATAAGACAGTACATGCAATGGGCTAAAATCCAAAACCCAAAAATAGTGTTAGGACTTAAGAATTGCATGCTCAAACAAACGGACACACTGCTTTAGTTGCATACATGTGTTGTGTTATGTCTCTCTCTCTCTCTCTGTGTCTGTCTCCAACGGATCTCACCCATTCTCTCTCTGTCTCTCTCTTACGGCATACATATCATATACAAACTCTCTGAGATTCTCTCTCTCTCGCTCACTCACTTGCTTCTTTCACTTGTTCTTTCTCTTTCATACAAGCTTACAAAACTCTTTTTTTCTTTTTCTTTTTTTAATATTCAAGTATTAGTCTATTTCTCTCTCTCTCTCTCTCTTGACTATCGTTTTCTTTGAAAGAAGCCCTCGTGAAGTGCATGTGAAGCTTGCTGGGAGATCCAGGACTTAATGATCCAAATGGGTTCGCTTGCCTTTTTCTGATTCAGGTGATAGGGGTGTTTCCCTTCTAGCTTTTTTTGAGTGTTCTTCTTCTTCTACTTCTACTTCCTTCTTTTTCTTTTTCTTTTTTCTTATTGTGTTGTTACATTAAGTTCCTTTTTGTTTTCTAGTGGCCTTATCTGATTCTCTCTGGTTTGTCGAAATCCATAATCTTTTTCAAGGTTTTTGAAGTAAAGCGGCTTGAGATTTTGATTGCTGCTGGGATTTCAAAAGATGGGTTACTTTTAGTTTGTTCTGGTTCTGGGGTTTTTGCATGTTGAAGTTCAGAGGGTGGTGGTTTTTGTTGAGGTTGGGGTTTTTTGGTTGTAATCTCATGCATTGGAGTTCAGGTGGTTGCTAATGCTGCTTCTTTTGGAGTGGCATTTGAGTTTCGCGCTTTAAAGCTCGAATCTTTTTGAGCTTTGATTTCATGGGTTAAAAGGGATTTCCCTGCTTACTTTATATTATTGGTGGGTTTTTTGCCTTTGAGTAGCTTTTTTGTACTTGACGGTGTTATTATTGGAAATGGGGTTTTGCTAATGGGTGGTTTTGTTATTGATGGAGGATCTTGAATTGCTTGAATTTTGGCATTGTTTTGGGCTTTGCTATGCCTTCATTGAGATATCATTGGTGGGTGTTAAGGAAGTAATGCCATAATTGCCAAGAGTTTGTGACAGTTATACAATAAGAAATGCTATATACATTAATTTCTTTCCTAAATTTTAAAGAGATTCTGCTATTGGAGGCTTTAGTGTTCTGATCATGACCAGAGCTGTCCGCGATAGGATTCTTAAGGATGCGAATGGTGATATCGGTGATCATCTACGCAACCACATACATTTGACGAATTGTATTCACTTGAAGAATCATATGCACAAGAATAGCCCCATATTAGCAGATAGGTTTCTTATGAGGGACCTTGTGGTCCTACAGAGGTCAAGATCTCTCAGGGACCCTTCTGCAAGTCCTCCCTCATGGCACTCACCTTCCATTGTTGATCTACTTCCAAAGAAGGGTGAAAATGATGCGAGGATTCGGGAGGGGAGAAGATCTATTGGCATTGAGCGTCGGAGGGAAGCTAGGAGGATGTCAGGAAGCTCACCAACATTACCAAATTTATCCTCATCAAAAGTTGCTCCTGGTGAGGTCATTGGGGGTAATGATGGGGTAGCGGCAATAAGCGAACGTAGTAGCAAGAGTGGAGTTGGGAATGGTAGAAGAGTTAGGAGAGAGGAGTCTAGTCGGAAGAGTAATAGGACTGATGTTTTGGGTGGCAATGAGGAGCCCCCACTCAATCAAGATGGAAATGTCTTGGCTCATGATGTTGTTTCTAGAAACTCTGAATCTAAAGATAGAAAGAGTAAACAAAAGGGGAAGCAAATTGGAGATGTTCAATTTAAGACCCTGTCTGAGCAGTTGAATGATGGTCCAACTGATGATGTAGCATCTTCTAACATCCACCTTCGTGGAAGTCATTCTCGATGGGAGAAAACTGTTGATGAACCAGAAGCCAGCATTCATGGGTACTCCAGTGGGTTACATAGAGTTAAAAGGCGCAAGTTTCGAGGCACAAGAAGAACTCGAGCTGCTACAGCTTCAAGAGATGTTGGAGCTCAGAATGAATTGTCTGTGGCATCTAACACATTAGCTCAGGGTTCAGCCCGTGCCAAGTATTTGATGGAGGAGGGGGAAGAAGAGTATGGCAACGCAAATGTCACTAGGGCTCCAAGAAATGGGTGTGGGATTCCTTGGAATTGGTCAAGAATTCATCACAGAGGTAAAACTATTCTTGACATGGCTGGAAGAAGTTTGGCTTGTGGTTTATCAGACTCAAGGTTAAAGAAAGGTGGTTCAACTGCCCATGGGAGAGAAATGTCTGACATGCCAATGGCATCTGATTACACAAGCTCATCTACAAGATCTAATTCAGAGGTACTGCCTCTGCTGGTTGAGGCATCTGGATCTCAGGAAACAACGGACAATGCTGGTTGGGTCCATAACTATTCCGGTGAACTTGGAATTTTTGCTGATAATTTATACAAGCATGATGTTGATTTAGACCTTGCTTCTGAAGCTAGATCTGGTGATCATCGCAAGTTGAGAGGCTACCGCAAAAATAGACACCAGAGCCTCACACAAAAGTACATGCCAAGAACCTTCAGGGATCTGGTGGGACAGAATTTGGTTGCACAAGCTCTCTTAAATGCTGTCATGAAAAGGAAGGTTGGATTGCTGTATGTGTTTTATGGACCTCATGGCACAGGTAAAACTTCCTGTGCCCGCATATTTGCCCGAGCTTTAAATTGTCAATCTTCGGAACATCCTAAACCTTGTGGGTTTTGCAATTCTTGCATTGCACATGATATGGGTAAGAGTAGAAACATACGGGAAGTTGGTCCAGTCAGTAATTTTGACTTTGAGAGCATTATGGATTTACTTGACAATATGATTGTTTCCCAGCTGCCATCACATCATAGAGTGTTTATCTTTGATGACTGTGATACTTTGTCCTCTGATTGCTGGAGTGCCATATCAAAGGTCATTGATCGAGCTCCCAGACGTGTGGTTTTTGTCCTTGTCAGTTCGAGTCTTGATGTTTTGCCTCACATAATCATATCCAGGTGCCAGAAGTTCTTTTTTCCAAAGCTGAAGGATGCAGATATTATCTATACTTTGCAGTGGATTGCGACCAAAGAAGATTTAGAAATTGATAAGGAAGCACTAAAACTTATTGCATCAAGATCAGATGGATCATTGAGAGATGCTGAGATGACTCTTGAGCAACTGAGTTTGCTTGGCCAGAGGATCTCTGTCCCTCTTGTTCAGGAACTGGTAAGTTTATCTTCGCTTTTGCTATCAGAATTAGAATTTTATATTTTTCATATCCTCTTATGTTTGCTTTATGCCTATCATCTTGAAAATATATGTTTTAATCTTGAACCACATAATGTAAATATGCTTGAGATTTTGCAACTAGATATGCATGGTGACATACCTGCAAAATATTAATTCTGGAGCTGCTTCATATGCCAATTGTCCTTTAGGAGAATTAATTATAAAAGTTTCACTGTCAAGGTCTCTTTGAGTTAATGTTTTTGATGTATTATTCGATGAAATATGATGATTTTTCCAATATGTTGGAATAAGATTTTGGATGAAGTTTTTGCGTATGAAAGATGAATATTAATGGGCTGACACTTTTCTCTAAGCCTTAAAAAATGATGAGAATTCTCATCTTTTCTCTTGGGAGATTGCAAGGCTAAATGATAATAATCGCTATCAGTGTGTAATAATATCTGGAATTTCAGATTATTTTAGCTTTACAAGTGTTTGGTAGGATAAGTAATTGAGTACATTTATGATGTATTTATTAGTCTAATATTAATTTGATTAGGTTTTATTTCTATAATAGTCGATGTTTGGGTTTCTATTTTATACTATGTTGCTTTTGAAATTACTATATTTCAGTTGCATATTTTTAAACTTTATATTTCCATGTTTATTGCATTTCTAAGTTGAACATGAGAAGACTAATGACATGAACAAATTATTTTACTTATCAGCCTATGGAAATGTATGGTGCATGTTAGGTTTATGATTTTACTTATTTAGTGTTTCTGCTGTATCTGACAGTTATTTGCATCCTCTATGAATGTTTTCCCGTAGATGTGAAGAAGTTGTTGTCATTATTTCAAATTTCAATTACTGTTAGCTCCTTTGGTTGTGTATTATTGTCTTATCATCTGCAAGTGTGGCCTCATTTTCTTGCCTTCTGATGTACCCTAATTCAAATTTTTTTTTTATTAAATCTTTTTGTTTTATTTATGATGCACGTCCGTAAAAAAATTTTCTCTGCATTTTTTGTCTAGAGAAAATTCCCTTCTATGTACTTTCTTTCCAACACTTGTTATTAGTAACAGATGTCATTGATAATTATTATATCCATAGTATACAGGAATGCTTTTCTACCTTTACAACAACTGAAAGTTATAAAAACTTTTTTTAGGTTGGGCTTATCTCAGATGAAAAATTGGTAGATCTTCTTGATTTAGCACTATCTGCAGACACAGTTAACACTGTGAAGAACTTGAGAATAATAATGGAAACTGGTGTAGAGCCATTGGCTTTGATGTCACAGCTTGCTACAGTCATTACCGATATACTTGCTGGTAGTTATGACTTTACAAAAGACAGGCATAGAAGGAAGTTCTTTCGACGACAACCATGTGAGTAACTGTTACCAGCTATATTAGAAAAAAAATACTAATTCATTTATTTATTCACTAGTTTTGGTGATGTTGATCATATTCTTTCTCTGAAGATATGTGTATCTGAATATCTGTAATTGCATCATTCCTTGTTCTTTTCTTCATCTCATTTTATACCAATTTCATGTTATGCAACTCTCTTTCAGCCTTCCTCTTTAAATAATAAATTGAGCTTAGTTTGTGCCAACTTTTCCTTTGTGGCTTTTCTGATTACAGCTCAATCTTTGTTCTTATTGGTTGCAGTACCCAAAGAAGATATGGAAAAACTGCGTCAGGCTCTGAAAACTTTATCAGAGGCTGAAAAACAATTAAGGATGTCAAATGACAAATTAACATGGCTAACAGCTGCGTTGCTTCAACTAGCTCCTGATCAGCAGTACATGCTGCCCACTTCTGCAGACACTAGTTTTAGTCACAGTCCCTTAGCCCTAAATAATGCGGGTGGAAGAGATTTAGCCAGGAGAGTAAGTGAGCATTCTGAGATGTCCAATAAGGAGAGACGCTTGTCAACAAATGTCAGAATAGAAAATCTCCGTGCTGGAAGTTCTGCTGATTTCCGAGAAAAAGGCACGCTTAAGGGTATTAATTTAGAGAAAAAAAGACATGCTGGGACTAGTATGGTTCATCAACAGACATCCACACATTCTACTGACAATAACAGGGTAAGTGGCAGGCATATTTCTGGTAAAAGCCATAGAGGAATTGCAGATATCTGGTTGGAGGTGCTTGAGAAAATTCAAATTAATGGTGTGAAGGAGTTTTTGTATCAAGAAGGGAAGCTGATCTCAGTCAGTTTTGGTGCAGGTACACCCCAATATGCATTCATCATTTGCAAGTGCCATGATTAATGCCCCAATATCTCTCTGTTAGAAAGTTTTTTCATTATTGTCCTGTTTTATGTTAATTTCATATGTGAAAACTCTTTGTGCATGGGAATTTGAAAAGTTTTGGGGATCAATTGGTTTGTGGAGGCATAAAATCTGGGGCCAAAATTGGAAACTCAAAAATTGAAGCAACTCACATTGCTTTTTCCGTATGTGTGCCAGCAACACTAAATTTAATTGAAGTGCCCTAACTTCTCAGTGTTCAAGATACTAAAGTTTCAATTTGTTGCCAAAACATCCATCTGATCTTACCAATGTATTTACATCATTCTTCCTCTGTTGTTTACGGAATCTGGTTCTTTTGGGGTTATAGTTGATGGTTCTTTTTCAATTCCATCTCCCTTTTCAAGATGTTAAGAAGCAGACTAGCCTTGAAATACTTATGACCAATAGTGTTTTTTTTTTAGGCTACAAGTTAGGTAGAAACTTCATAATCATATAAGGGATTCCTTGCTCTGGATGTACTCAGAAAACGAATTAGATTGTGTATTAATGTGACTCTTCATTTAATTTACCCTTTAAATGTTCTATTCATTGGAAATCAAAGAACTAAAATCTTTTTAGGGGTTTCTATATTTGTCCCCCTTGGGCTTTCCCCTTTTGTCTATTATGCCCTAACCTTTCCTTTGTCGCGATACCTGTGTCGCTTTTGCAACCTGTGTCCTGTCAATTGATTTTTGTCACATAATCATGAAGGGGATAGGGTGTTGTGCATGAGAGATTGGCTTTGCTGGTCATCATACAAAAATATACATCAATCATCTTATTCTCAATTGCTTGGTTTGTTATTTTGGGTAACACTATCAATAACTATCTTGGAGTGATGATTGAAAACTCAATTATCATATAATTGAATAGTCACATATGGGTCAAATGGCCACTTTGTAAGTTTCTTGAGATTCCCTATTCATAGATGACATAAAACTGTCGACTGAAGGAGCTAATTGGCACAGGCAAATTCCAGGGAGGGCATTGCTTCTAAGGAAAATTTGACGAACAGGAGAAAATTTCCAGGGTTTAACTATACAGACGGCTTTCTTTTATGCAGTGAAATGACAATTACCTCACCCCAGCTCATATAGCCAAGGAGTATCCCTCCCTTAAATAAAGCGGAGGTCTTGGGTTTAGCACATGGGAGATGAGATTTAGGACTGCTATTTCATGTGTAGACTACTACTGTCGTCTGCTTGTGGGGGGGGGGGAAGGGTGGGGGGCGGTGGGGGAGAGAAAAAATGACCATTATTGCCTTCTTGTCTGTCTGTGTAGTCCATTGGTATTTATCCAATCCACAGGATAGGAGCAATTTGCAAGGTTTGAGGATATTACCCATTGTGTGACCTATGAATACCACCTGATTTGGCTCATTGTTTCTGTCTAACCTTGAATCTCTTGGTGTTTGTAAAGTATACTTACCCAAAAATACCTTCACCTCTTTTAGCCAGTTTCACCCAGATTCCCTT
Source organism: Quercus gilva (assembly GCA_023621385.1). Taxonomy (NCBI): domain Eukaryota; kingdom Viridiplantae; phylum Streptophyta; class Magnoliopsida; order Fagales; family Fagaceae; genus Quercus; species Quercus gilva. The sequence goes on from CM042477.1 coordinate 60,821,106, forward strand.
AAATATCAAAAGATGTAAAGAACTTACCTCTTTTTGCCACTCAGGAAATATGAATACATGTTCTCATTATCATAGCAAAGATTTATTTGGAAATTTTTATGATTAGGTGAGGCTGATTCCAAATTTCTGTTTTAGTTTTAAAGGCAAACTGGCAAATTCCAAAATTCAAATTTCATTTTTGAATTTAGAATTAGATTTTATTTTATTTTATTTTATAATTTTGAATTTGGGCTTTGATGTTGTGGAGGGTTTTATGAGATGTAATCATGTCTTAATGTAATCCCTAAAGCCTAATTAAAAGCGGCTCCTGGAATAGTTTGAAGTGGAGTGAAATTTGAATAAATATTCTGATTAGAGATGTTTCTCTAGGCTTGGCAGTGAAGGTGAAGACTAGGATATGTCCTATTTATTCATTCTCTTCTATTTTTCATCCATTCCAATCTGCATCAGTCCAGCTGCCAGCATGCCTCTTCACTTTAAGTAATGCTTATCTACATTTATTTCTTGACTTCCTGTGCAGTAACTAATGGTTTGTCCAATTAAATTGCTTTTTCTTGCAGCCCCTACTGTGCAGTTGATCTTCACTTCGCAACAGACTAAATCAACAGCTGAGAAGCTGAGGGAGCACATTTTAGAAGCATTTGAGGCTGTTCTGTGTTCCCCAGTGATAATTGAAATTAGATGTGAACCAAAGAAAGATTCAGGGTCAGGTGTACATGTGCCTCTTATCTTATCAGCTTCTAGGGACAGTTCATCTCAAATTAGAGATATAAATGGAGTCGGCACTCAAGCCCAGCTCTTGCAAACTGAAAATCTTGAAATGGGAAGAAGTGAAATTGTAGAAGTAGCAGCTTCTCCGAGGGAACCCAAGGGTAATGAGCACGGTGATAATCATGCAGCAGCTGATAAAAGAGACTTAGGAGGATCTGGTGTGGGAGAAGGAACAGCTTCTTATAAGAAAGCAACCATGGCTTCACTCCCAGAAAGACGAAAATTTGGTGAACAAAGTCAGAGCCTTGTTAAAAGCAAGGTGTCCCTTGCCCACGTAATTCAGCAAGCTGAAGGATGTACACAGCGAAATGCATGGTCAAAACGCAGAGCAGTTTCTATTGCTGAAAAGCTTGAACAGGAGAATTTGTATGTAATGCAATCCCGTTGTTCTTTTTCAAAATTAATCTTCTTTCTAATTACACTTTACCTTAAAATTGAATAGCATTTGATGGTTGACAAGGAGCAACCAAACCCCTTATCACAATTACATTAAACTTTAAAACTTTAATACCTTCAAATGACTGGAAAATTTGCTGTTAGCACCTCCTCCCCCCATAAGAATGGAGTGGAGTGTAAGGTTGTGGGTTCAAAACTTTCAGGGTGCATTTGTTACTTAACAAGAAAAAAAAGGTTGTTTGTGATATGAAATTATTTGGTCAGGTGTAATAGACATGGATTTTGAGTGTGTGGAATTTCTTGTCAAAGTTCAATTCCATCTTCTCAATTCAGTAGTTGCATCATCATATGACCATAATTGTCCTCTGGTCAAATTATGGGATTGGGTGATTAAGAAGAAAGGACATATTCAAAGTTAAAAAATCATAATATTGATGGAAAAATTGCCAAAAGCTAAGAAATTATAAGAAAATTAGATAAAAGTATTGTATGCAAAGAAGCAAGAGAAGTAATGACTTGAAATTTGATCCAGTTTACGAGTAGAAAAATCGAAAAAGGTTTGCATAGAAGAGGTCTTCTTAACTTCATTGAAGTTTTTTGAGAATGCATTATGGTGAAAAGATTTCTTTTCCAGATGTAAAATATTTAAATAAAACGAATTGGTGACCTTTACTTGGTCTAAATTGCTCATTTCTGGGAAGATAACAAAGAGAAGCAACTTTGGACACATTCCTTTTATAAATAAAAGCTTAGACATATAAGTTTGAACAAATTTAACTTCTTTAATTATGTGACAGCTTGATTTTCAGGAATGTGTCCTCCCTAAGGAGAGAAAACACAGGAACTTTTCTTCTGTATTTCATGTTTAATTTAGTATGAGTACACTTATACTGTGAACAGAATAATGTTTGGATAAGTTTCCTAGAATAACAACTAGGATCCATTTTTGCCCAATTCGAAATTGAACTCTTTGGTATTTAAGACAGTGATGAGAATATTTTGTACGCTTAAACATAATCTTGTCTCATTTTAAATCGGTTCTAAAAATTCTTAAATTTACAGGAGACTGGAACCTAGATCAAGAAGCCTACTTTGCTGGAAAGCAACTAGAGTAACTCGTCGGAAGGTATTTCATAGTGATTTCATAACAGTCTTATGATAAATTCTTTAAATTCCACTCTTTTGAGTTGTGGACTTTTATTCAAAAAAAGAAAAGAAAAAAAGAGTTGATGTTCTCCTCTCATGCACAATACCATGTTGTGCATTCTTGCAATTAGTTAAGTCCAGTATTAGAGGAGGCATTTTTTTTTTTTGGTAATTGAGTAAAGGTAATATAACTTTAATGTTTGTCCTGGTTATGTTTATGACTTAATGGAGAGGCATGCCAAGGATCAGTCTGTTAGGGGCCAGAAATGGGAGAAACCTCTGTGTGTTTGTTTTCAATTCTGTTGTTCATGGTTGAGGGCTGATTGATGTGGGATGAGGCTATATAAGGGCATCATTAATATTTCTTACATAGTTAACCTCATAACCTAGTACCTAATACTAATTTTTCTTGGAAAATTTACCTCTGCATGAACATATATGGTGCTAAATGTTTCAATTGAAAACAATAGAATAGCAAAAATGGGATAGATCAAAGAAGCAAAGCAATAGATGTGGATTGATCAAGGGGATATTGGGAATAAATTACATGATGGATATGCTTAAGTTCATATGTGTTCATGCTCAGATTTATTTATAAATTAAAATCAGGCGGGCTTGAGGAATAGCAAAAAGCCAACCCACAATAGATCACTAGTTTGCAACCCATCCCTCTTATCCATGTGAGACAGTCATTAAAATAAGCTTGAGTGGGGGCAAACTATTGGTTAACCCACCTCATTTTCTTACTAGAGCCTCATCAGCCTATCATAGTACTTCAACCAATTTTTTATTTTTTTATTTTTTTATAGGTAATAGCAGCTTTATTAATTAGAAAAGTACAATTTGTTGAAGATAGTAAACCCACTGCACTTGAAACGAATACAAACAAATCAAAAAGAAGAGCTAATAGAAATTAAGAAATCAGATATGGAAATACAATGCATAAAACCCCAAAGACGAGACCTCTCAAACAAAGTCCCAGCTAGCAAAGACCTCAAAAGATCCACAGGTCTCTCAATATCTTCAAACATATGTGAATTGTGTTCCCGCCAGATTAACCACATAAGAAAAAGAAAATTAATTGTACTTCAACCAATTCAACTGCTTTCTTCTCTAAATAATTATTTCTATGCTCATCATTTCTTCTTTTCATCTTCATTCAAAAGTTATTTAACTCTTTAGGTGTCATGTTCTTTCCAGAGTTAGTTCATGTTTTTCAAGGCCATATTACATTATGTTTTTCCTTAAGTGTAAGCTTAGTCAAATTAAATAAATAAAGAAAAGAAAAAAAAGAAATGATATTAGTGTAAAAGAAAGTTCTAGCATGCATAGTTTTTTCTATACTTGATTGGACCTACTGCCAGTCATTGCCAAGACCATCTTGTTAAAACTTCCCAACTTGTCTTTATCAGATTTCCCAACATTTAAATTTTAAGTTGCTAAATTATTCAGTAAGATCCATTTGGTTTTTTACCCCTTTTTTATTTCTAATCTCATTTTAATTAATAGCTAAGTAATGATTATTTTATTGTGATCTGTTTGAGGATGTTGCTTATGAGTGTGGCCATCTGCAGCTTTCACGGTTGAAAATTAGGACGCGAAAACCACATTCATTGCTGAAGCTTGTTTCCTGTGGAAAGTGTCTCTCAGCTAAATCTCCAAGGTAATGCAAGAAAGGGATTTAGGATGGCTTAGAAGGGTAGATTGTGCAACATCATTTGTATTATTTGTATTTAGCGATTTTCCTGCCATTTCTAGGTTAATTTATCTTTCAAATATTTTTTCATTGAATAAAGGTATGATTTATATCTGATTAGAAAATGTAGGAAAGAAATTAGATAGTGCAGCCTCTATTAATGATATTAATTTTTTATGAGCAACTGTTCTGTTTTTAGGCCTTCTTGTATTCAGTCAAATGCAGGCTTTAATTAGTTGTGGTATTAATTTTGGGTGATGCTAGGGATACTACAAATGTGACATAAGGCTTATAAACTGATGTATCAAATTTTTAAATGCAAAACAAAAAATATTTAAGAAATTTATTTCTTATGTTGTTGATGTGCCAATCATCTCATTCATTCTCATGTCAGTTTGTAAGCCATTTGTTGTAAAATTGGTGGTAGCTTCCACATTTTCCATTAATCTTTTATACTTCGTGCCGATCAATAATTAGCCTGTGCAAGGTATTGGCACAGGACGTGCATTACAAGAAATGCCTAGTGTAACTGTTTGTAGCTAGAGCTCTTCCCACTTGTCTACCTTGCTTTACTTCTAAAAATGGGTAGGGAAATGTGTATCTAATCAGTGTTAAGGAATTGTAAGTTGAGAAATTGTAGAATCAGAATGTCTCCCACAGAAAGTTGGTGTGCTTCTCAATAGGTGTCCATATAACTTTTTGTAGTTAGAACTCTTCTAAGTTCCAACTTGTGTACCTTGCTTTACTTCTAGAGATGGATGGAGAAATGTGTATCTAATCAGTGTTGAGGAATTGTAAGACAAGAAATTATGGAATGAGAATGTCTCCTTCAGAAAGTGGATGGGCTTCTCTCTAAAAATGTCATTACCTAAAGTAGAAGTAGAAGACTGCCTCACTGTTACATAATTCTCTCAACACTGTAATGTTCCCTCGTGCCTGACTTGTTACAAAGATTTGAAAAACGATCCTTGCTTAATCCTTGGCAAAAACATCTCCCTGCTTATCACATGACTTAATAGAAGATGTTATTGTTGTTGACTTATGTAAAGCAAGCAACGTAGCAAACTAAAATTGTCTTGGGACTTCAGCTTAATCCAAATCTATAGTTAAACCTTTGTAGGGGTGATTTCGTGTAAATAAAAATATATTACTATCCTTATTATCAGAGGGGAGTCATGTTTGCTTGTATATCAGGTCAAACCTCTTGAGTGGAAAAACTGACTAATGTTACTTGAACAGATAACAGAGTTTTCAAGCTCTCAATATCTAGAAATCGCTTATTTTTCTTCATTTTCATTGACAATATTGAATTGTGTTGCCTCTTTTCCTTATGTGAAGAATTTGAGGCATGTATACGCGACCTTTTGCTGATATTCCACTTCCATCCCGGATCACTGATCTTTCTGCCAGCTGTGTTTCATCAGTAAATTTGAACTCCTTTACCAAAATGGCAAAGAAAAAATAAAAAGCTTTTGACATGTAGTCATGAAAAAATTTATAACCTTTCTTGACCAACTTTTAGTTTTGAGTGGTTTTTTTTTTTTTTTTTTTTAATTAAATTAAATTTAATTTTACCCCATAGTCTGGGCTACATGATGGGATCCCCTTACCCATAATTGCCCTTATCTTGGGTGAAGGCCAGATCAATCCCAAGTCTCACGTATGAGTCCAAGAGACTTTACCAGTTGAAATAGATATTATTCGGTTATTCCCGTAGCCATTGGTTCCGTGGTGCAAGACTGTCTTTGCGTTCTTAAAAATTCTACATGTTGTAGTACAATTTTGTCTAACCTAAAAGTTGTTATTTCAGCTTGGCTTGGATTAGTTCGTCAATTACCTGCATTGTGGATTGGGTTGTAAAATAGCTAATCCTTTCTCATTCTCTGTTTAGTGTTGTAAGTAGCGGTGAAGTAAGAACTATCAATAGCCATTAAACTCTGCAAAAGATTTCCGTCCTTATTCTCGTAAAATAACTATTGATAGTCATTAGATTTTTGGTCTGTCTCCACTAAATTCCCAATTCAGAACACATTGTTGTGGAGTTAAAGTGCTCAGATTGGACTGCAAAGAGAATTTACTTTAGCTAGTCATATGTTTACTGAACTTTTTACTATAGCTAGTCAATAAAAATGATTATATATGAGCACATATTATTCAAACCACATTGGTCTTTTTTTATCATAATTTTATGGTTTATGGTGAAACAGTATCCCATGTGTGAGAGTTGTGTTTCTAGCAAGACTATACTTGTTAAACAGGGTCTTTAATGCCACCTCTTTGCACCTAAATGGACCGTCTGAATTTCAGCTTTAAGAGCCAAATCATCTAAAGTATGACTATAAAAATATGAATTTCTAATGCTTTTCGAGTATTCTATTCAACAGTGATGCATACGCAAATTGTTTAATAAGCTGGTCTCACACTCCATGATTGACCCATAACTTGTGGTTGGCACAAGATGCTTCTTTTTGCTATTATACCCCACACGGACAGTCTTATTATACGGGTGTTTCTGAATAAATTTCTTGCAGATTGTGTTAGAGAGCATCTGGGATTTGATTATCAAACTTAGCAATGCTATTCATCTCTTCCCCACTTCCCTTAAAAAACTCAAGCTCGGTCATAAATAGTCATTGACTCCCTCTATGAACTAAGTTCACCACTAAATAAAGGGACTAACATTGTTACCTATGTGTTATAATTCCAAACTCGATGGAACTTCAAAACTACCAGTCTAGAAGCAAACTCAAATCATCTGTTTGGTTTTGAAGTTAAAACCAACTAACAAGGCAGTAGAACGATATTGCGGTTTTAAATTGAATGATTATGATGGAAATTCTTGTTTAGGGGAAACTGTGTAACAATATTCCCATCATCATTGATTTTAGGCATCCCTGAATTCTAAGCTAACTTTGTGAAATCTGCACTCTAATTTTTTTTTTTTTTGGCTAATATCTGCACTCTTATTTTGTACACGTTTATATATTGTGTTTCATGTTTATTTATTTTAGAGTCAATTTACAGCCCGGCTCACATAAAAAATAAAAAATAAAAATAAAAATATTGCCCCGGCCATTATTTAGAGAAGTAAAAAATTCGGTGCTTAACATGTTAAAAATACTATTTAGAAGCATGGTTTTAACTATTTAGTTCAAGCTACAGCTACAAGCCCATGTATTCTTAATTCTTTACTATTGTGTCAGTGTCTTTGTCAAAAGGATATAAGTCTGTTTGGATACTGTTTATTGTTGCTGAAAGTTGCTGAAAACTGATTGTTGCTGAAAATACTGTAGCAAAATAATTTTTAAATATATAAAGACCTATTTTTTTATTTTTTTTAATACATGAACAGTGCTGCTAGTGCGTGAACAGTGCACTACAGTACATAAACAGTAATAATTGTCTCTACATAGTAATTTTACTGTTTATGCATTGAAAAAAAAAAAAAAAAAAAAGTTTCGAAACGTGAACTTGGAAACGCACCACAACTTGTTGTGTCATCCAAACACATGCATAGTAAGTTGTTTTGAAATGTTATCCAAGACAAATAAAACATGTGATCTTCCTTGTTGGTACTTGTGTAATATCACCATCAATAATAGTAATAAATAAATTAAATAAATAACGTTCCTTGATTGAACCTGGACTAAACACACTCGTATGGTATTATAGCATTCAAAACTATTGTCAAAATGCGGTGGGAAGTAATATCTGAACACCCAGAAATGTGAACTCGCTGTCATTTTCAGTGACGCAGGTTTTGAATAAACTAATACTAAAACTTTGACTTGTTCATCATGAAGAAAGAAAGTGCAAACTAAAAGATTAGTCTCGATTTGAAGCTGTGTGAATCCGTGGTCGGCCCGTTTGAACTCGGAAAGCGACCAGAAGAGCTGAATGTTTCGATTACTTTGCTGAAAGGCAAAGCCCTTTTTTGCAACAACAAGTGTGAAAGTGTTGTACTGGAAACTGTGTTCTTACTTACTTGTAAAACATGTTTGCACACTCACAGGTGAGGAGGGAGGCAGTTTCTTAGCAATGTGCATGGTACCATTTTTTATAAAGATAGTTGAAAGAGTAAACGCTAAACAAAAGTAAAGGTTGTGAATGTTTTATATGCTGATTGCTGACCCTACCAATCTACAACCTTGAGTGATTATGTAATCATGTTGTATAATTCAGAGGTCCCCCCTTGAACATTCCATAAACCTGTGGAGCAAATAGGGGCTTTCTTCCTTTTTTTGAGGGCATACTTTTTTCTTTCTTTTTTTTTAAAGAAAATTTTATTTAACTTATAACTAATGAAGATGGGGAGATTTGAATCCCAGATTCTCTTCACAGGAAGGATCGAGTCTTAACAGGAGAGCCGATGTGATAAAATTATTTGTAATTCACTTTTGGAAGTAATAATTCACATGATACGTGGATTACATGGTAATCCACCTTGGAGTTTGGTAGAAATTTTTTTTATGAGAATCATTGCAAATACAAGAAATTTGGGTATTAAAGTAGGTTTTCTCTAAGTGGTTAACGAGTGAAGTGATTTTTGTGAACAAAATGAAACCCAATATATATGAATATCTCGTGTGTAATATATATATTTTTTGAACGAAACGTGTGAGAGAGGCCATTTAATTGTGGCTATAATAACTCTTTTATCTAATTTCAAGTATGTGAAAGCATCAAAGATACAGACTCCTTTAAGTAAGTTAAGTTAGTCGTAAAAAGCCTTGTAACTTAATTAATAATTTTTTATATTTTCAATTGAGAAAATCCGGAGGTTAAATTTTCCTCTCCAACTATCACATTATAAAAAAAATAATTAAAAAAAAAAAAAAGTAATTTAGGCTAGTCTCATCTCAATCCCACTTAATGCATTTGTGATTGGAGATGATAAAAGTAATAGTCCTTATCACTCCTTATGTCAAACTAACATCATGTTTTTGTTGCCTAAGGTTTGAGCTGAGGACATGCCACAATATCCTAACCACTAGATCATTGTTTTGAGTGCTTGTCATGTGTATGTAGTCTTTAACTAAGGTCCGACAGTACATTTGCAATATTAAAAAGTGGTCAAATCTTAATCTTCTTAAAATCATAGTGGTATATTAATTTATTTTCATGGTTCCATAATCTGTTTCGTAGATTATGCAATTTTCAAAGACAATGACACAAACACAATGGCTCATGCTCCGTGATGCAAACTAAAAACCAGAATCATACATGCAATCCACATGGATTGATTCTATAAAATACTCCATGCTCACATTGTTAGAATTTGTCAGCATAAGCCAGTTTAATATAATTTCAATATGACAAAACGTTGTTTCTGATCAAAAACAAATTAATTATATGATTTTGATGGAACTAAAAAAAACCTTCAAATCATATAATTCTTTTTTTTAATCAGAAAAAACGTTTTGAATTTGGATTTGAATATTTTGATTATTTTCAAATCCAAATTCAAGTTATTCAACCATATTTATTGATTCTCCAAAAAAAAAAAAAAAAAAAAAACTATATTTATTAGAGTTATGTAATTATTACCCACCAAAGATGTCCACATTGCACGGATCTTGACTTTAATATTTTGGCTTGTGAGAAAATCTTGCAGAGAATGGGAAAATATGTCGATCGCCGTATGAATTTATTTAACTGTACGTCATAATGTTGGTTGTTCAAATTTCAATAGCCTTTTTTCTTTTCTTTTTTTCGTTAAAAATTCAAATGGTTTGTGCTCCACACGGTTTAAGGGTCACCCTTTTGACCATCTGTTTGTTTTGCCTAAAAATGTTTTTTTTAATTTTTTTAAAAATACGTATTATATTGTTTAAAAACTAAAAATACGTAATTATTATTATTATTATTTTACAATCTTAAAAATTACTATAAAAAAAAAACATTTTCTATCGTTTGATTCAATGATTCATACAGAAATCATTGATATTTATTATAATTACAAATAAATATATGAAAAAAATATATATTCACATACAGATTACTTTAATAAACTTATTTATTTTTCAAAACAGGATATAATTACAAATAAATCATTGATATTTATTATTCAAATTTTGTTTTTTAGTTAATTGTTTGATTTAAAAAATACAAGTTACTTTTAATAAAATTATTCTCCCAAAAACATGGCTTATTGGATGAATATCAATCTTCAGTCCTTAAATACCGTTGCCAGAGTTGTTATTTGAATATTTGCACATGCAAATGTTTAAAATTTTAAATGACTTAATTTTATTTAACTTTAAAAAGCAACAAATGAAAAATAAATTACACATCCCGTTTAGAAACAGGATTTTAAACCTATCTCAAATAAAAATAAAAAAATTTTGTTATGATGCTTAATATATAGGATTTTAAGTCGATAAACAAATGTAGCTAAAAAAAAAAGTTGATAAAAAAAATCATAATAGATTTCTATATAATACTAATTATATGATAGCTACAATTTACCGTAAAAAATGAAGAAGAGAAGATCTATGTCAAACCGTGGAGTGATTTTGGTAAAAAACTGAAAATTGGATAACCATTTATAAAAGTGTAGTTTTAACTTTTAAGGTGAAATTTTGATTTAAAGTCACAATTTTAAGTTTAAGTTAGCAAGTGCTATTTCACAAGGAGAGCTTAAAACCACAGGTTGAACTCACGATTTTACTCAAGGTAGAGATTAAAAATAATTGACGGTCCAAAACTTCCCTTTCTCCTCTATATGTGTCGCTCACAAAACTCCTTCAACCCCACTCTTCCTCTGTCCTTCGGCATTCTTTCTAGCCAAAACACGTTTACCCCACCCTCTTTCTTTCTCATGAGTCATGAGTCGTGGGAGTCACATACTTCTCACCCAAAACAATGCGAAACCTAATCTTTGTAATGGGTTCACCTTTCACAATAGCTAGAGAACCAAAAATAATGTTTGAACCTATGTTACTAAACTCAAATAGTTAAGAGTCAAACTGCCTAAGTATTAGCAAAAGAATATTAATTTCGTCCAATTAATTTTGATATATATATATATATATCATAACATATCATTTCTTAGCTTTTTTATTAATAAGTCAATGGATTCAAAAGGAGGTCACTTGTAATGATTTGTGGAATATGTTGATGAGTGAGATGTACCTGTAGCAAGGAGTTTGACAAGCATGTAGCTGAACCCCTGATGATTCATTAGGTATGTCTACAAAAAGGCAAGGAATTACATATTAGGCTAGATACCAACAAGAGGATTGGTCAGTACCACACCAATATGATGGGTAAGAATACTTAAAATGTGTGCTCAAATAATATTTTCAGAATGTGGAGAAGATGAAGAGTTTTGCCTCTCTCTCTCTCTCTCTCTCTTTCTGAGTATAGGAAAATATTAACGAATGTCTTTAGAGTATTGGTTAATAATCTATTTAAAGAAAATTTTTATGAAAAAAAAATTAATATTTTGACAATTTTTTTTATTTTTCATAAAAGTAGTATTAAAAAATTTTTAAAATAAATTATTAATCAGTGTCCTGAAAACACTCATTAGTATAACTCAATATATTTATAGGATTCTTGTGGGGGAGGTTGATAAGTACTTTTCAATATGCATGATAAGGAATGGATCTCAACAACGTGCCATCCCCGCATGATGCATGAGGGGACCTTGCTAGCGCCTCCCCATGGTTGTAGGGAGAAGGCCTTGTCAATAAATGTTGATTGGGGTTAGCGAGCCTTAATTGATTTTGGATGTCAAGGGGATATCCTTCCGTAGACTCTCCTTTTTAGGCAAATGCAGGTAGCAGCTAATCTTTATGTAGGCCTGCCTACTCAAACTTGGCTCGACTTATTCGATCACATCAAATTGGAGGCTTGTCGATTATGTGGTGCAAAATCCATCCACCCCAACCATCTTTGTGATGACTTTCTCAAGGCTAAAAATATCATTAATTGTCAACCGTGTGAACCACGTTAAGGTTGACAACAATTCTCTAATAGTGCAACTTCTTGGCGTAGCTGATGGAGCTACCGAACTTGTCTACGATAGATATGGTTTGGAAATAGAAATATGAGAAAGATGAGGGTAAGAGCATTCCTATCAAAGCTTATATAAGGATTTATTTAGATACAGTTTATTTTGTTGAAAATTAAAAATTAAAAATATTATTGTAAAATAATTTTTAAATGTATAAATAGTACCGTGAGACCTATTTTTAATATTTTTTTTAATAAAGTGGGTGTGGGTCTCGTGAATAATATATGAACAGTGCACAAACTGTGCATGAACAGTGCACAATGTCAGTGCACAGTGTAATCCATGTGATTAAAAAAAAAAAAAAAAAAGGAGAAAACGCAGACTTTAGAAACGCGTGAAATGCAGTATCCAAACGCCGCTTAAGTGCTAAAATGCTATTTTTAGCATCTGAAACCACAAAATGTTGCTACATTAAACATGCTATATCCTAAAAATTTACAATCTTGCTACAGTGTGCTCTCATTTTTTAGAGTACACTGTAGCAAGTTGCTATCATTTTTTAAAATATTTTTCTTTCTCTTTCTTCAGATTATCACTCTCACTCTCTCATTCTCGTTCTCTCTCATCTCTCTTTCTCAGATTTTCCCTCTAGTGGGTCTAATGGGTCTTTCAATGATTGCAAGTGGGCTTGGGTCCGATGGTGGTTGCGGTTTGTGCAATGGGTTTTTATTATTATTATTATTATTATTTATTTTGGTTGTTGAGGGTTGAGGTTGTGGTTGGTGGTGGTGGCTGTGGCTGTGGCTGTGGCCGTGGTTAGAGGTGATGAGATTGAAAAGCTCAAGCCATGGAGGTTTTGAGAGCAAATATCAAAGAGAGAGAAGCTTCTAGACCGGGTTGAGAAAGATGGAGAGACAATGGGAGAGAGAGACAGAGAGAGAGTGAGAAATAATAAAAAAATGAATAAAAAATAATAAAGAAAAAATATTTAAATAAAAGTGTTAAAAAAAATTTTTTTGATGTAAGAGATATTTTAAAGTGGTGTGTTATATGTTATAAAGTTAGTTTTTAAGATGGTAAATGTTAAATTTTTTAGAAGTTTTGATGATAATACTCTAATAGGACAAATCAAGAGAAAATAAATTTTAAAATACATTTCATCTTTTTTTTTTTTTTTTTTTTTTTGAGAATGAAGATAATTAATCAATAGAAAACTAAACCCGAAGGTCGGACCGTACAAAAGTAGAGATGTCTGGAGGAACAGACTCCATCCAGACCTCTAAAGGGAAAGAAACTCTGGCTCTCTGGGCTAAGGCATGCGCAACTGCATTTCCTTGCCTACCTATATGAGAGAAAGAGCAACTCTGAAAAGAGTTTAAATGAGACAAAATGTCTTTTAAAATATGCCCACCCTGAGAGTGAGACACGTTCCTATCCTGAAGAAGCTTGACTACAGTAGAAGAATCCCCTTCAAAAACAGAATTGAAGAAGCCCGTTTCTCTGGAGAATAGCACAGCACGCCGGGCAGCAAGAATTTCTGCTATTTCCGCTGCTTGTGGTTTCACTATTTTTTCAGCAAGGGATGCCATGACCTCTCCATCTGAATTCCGAATCACCACCCCAATGCCTGCGCTATCCGACTCACCAAACATAGCTCCGTCAAAGTTGATTTTTACCATGTTTACACTCGGTGGACTCCAACGGACAGCTGGGGTTGCATTTCGCACGGGAGAGACCTGATGACCGAACCTGTCTGCATAATTCTGCAGAAAGTTTCCTGCAAATTCAGCCAGCCTGTTCAAAGGAAGCGTGGCTGCTTGGAGACGTGACTTGTTTCGGTGATGCCAAACTGTCCAAGCCGTGACTGCAAACAGAGGGAATAGCTTGGGATTTTTCTGGACTGATTGAACCAGGTCCGAGAAGGAGTCTTCCATCCCTTGAGAAATTATCAACCAACCAAACCTCCTTTGCCACACCTGACAAACCTTAGAGCAACCCCACAGAGCATGTTTCACATCTTCAGGGTGTTCAGAGCAGAGATGACACACGTTCTCTGGAATAATTGTTCTTTTCATCAGATTTACCTTAGTGGGCAAAGAGTTAGTGCAGGACTTCCAAAGGAAGTGTTTAATCTTTCCCGGTACTTTGAGCTTCCAGATAGCCTTCCACATATTCTTCTGAGTTTCAGCCAAGTCAGAAACAGTCCCATTTGGATAAAAGTCCTCGCAGAGAATTTTGTAACCCGACTTCACTGAATAAGAGCCATTCTTTTCAGCAGGCCAAACAAAAGAATCGGCCTGGGGGGTGATACACAGGGGTAATGAAATAATTTTCTGGGCATCAGGGGGGTAAAAACATTGATCAATCAAGCCTATGTTCCACCACCCCGAGTTGGGGTCAATGAGCCCATTAGCACTCTCATTTGTAAAAATTTAGTAACCACATTATATATTTTTAACGAATCATATAACTTATTTAAATAATAATAATTTTATAAATTGCAACATAATAAATTAAAGAAAATAAAATTTTTTATATAATATTTTTGGTGATAAAGATTTAATTAAGTCTGCCGTGTCAAAGGGGTTCCATATATATCCCACCCCACGTGCCGGTTGAGAGATATATGTAGACAAAATCACCGGCATGACCGCCATGAATCACAGCCAGATTCTTAAAATAGAGTCATGAATACTTTCAAATAGAATAAAGGCACGTCGACTCAAACATGTCAATAATAATATTACCGAGAGGATAAAAGAAAAAAGAAAAGTCCACGCTGACATCTTTGTTTAATTTCATAATTCATACTATACCAATACCATATAGTTGCTACCATATAGTTTAATACTGAGCTGAAAAACAGCACGAATCACGTTGAGCCATCGGCATGGCCGTCGCATTCTGTGACTTTTCCTTCATTTGCGAAAATTTTAAGATCATATTAAATGCTACTATTTGTGTCACAGCTGTTTACGTGACAGATCGTAAATAGTAGAAAAAAAATAGTTAATTTAAAAGCGACAAACAACAAGTCACAATCTAATATTTAAAATAATCATAACAAAAATTATAGTATTTTATACGTACATAAACTATTACTTATTTTATTAGGAGATGGTAAAGGTTAATGCGTTGACCGTATGCTACGTGGCGTGATTGTGACGGACCAGGATTACCTACGACGTGTTACTAAAGGCACGGTGGTGATGAATGCAAAGCAAACCCACAGGTGGAGGCGTTTTATTCAAGTGTTCCTTGTTCTGCTCGGCTTACCTTTGCTCTACACGTGGCTTTTTTGCCTTAAATTCTGCATTTTCAAAGTAGTAGTTGTTAGGGCAGTGTAGCTAAATAACTATATAACTATTTTATTTTCACTAAAAATGCAAAAAAGAGGACTATAGCAATGGAGTTAAAGGTAAATTTTTTACCTTCATTGCTACAGTGCACATCTATATATGGCTATGCACGGTAGCTGAAAGCTAAAAAAAAAAAAAAAAAAATTATTCTCAACTGAATTAAAATAATATATGTTTATTTATTTTTTTATATTCTTTTATTCTCACCGTACCTCTCTCAGTGTCACTCTCTCAAGCTCTCACCTCTGTCTCACATTCTCTCAAAACTCTCTCAAGCTCACTCTCTCAAACTCTCTCCCTTATAGCCGCCTCACTCTAGCCCGCTGTCGCCGCCGATCGAGCTCGCAATCGCCCCAGCTCGCCTCCCTTCACTGACTGTTCGCCTCCCTTCGCACCCAATTGGCGACCCTTCGTGTAATGGGTTTTTTTTTTTTTTTTTAGTTAATTTTTTTGTTAATTTTTGTTTAATAATTCTAGTTTCTTTGGGTATTTTTGTTTAATAATTCTAAATGCTTGATGTTAATTTTTTTGTTTAATGATTCTAGTTCCTTTGGGTAGTTTTTTGTTTGATATAGTAATGGGTACATGTATTTTTGTTTAGTTTGGGTATTTGATATTTTACTGTGTAATGGTTGTGAAGAAAGTTTCATTAATGTTACAAAGATTTCATTTTTATTATTGTTAATTATTATTAGTGTTGGTCTTGTTGATTACATTGAGCAATTTGCAAGGAAATGAAATGATTAGAAAAGAAAAAAGAAATTAGTTGGTGTTGTTTCTCTAAAGAGTTTATCAATTAAATGGTTGATTTTTGAATATGTGGCGGCGGTGGTGGAAGAGTCGGTGGCAGCAGTGTTGGCAATGGAAGAGTCGGTGGCGGTGATGATGGCGTTGGTGGTGGAAGAGTCGGTGGCGGCGGTAGTAATGGCCGCGGTTGGGGGTGGTTGTGATTGTTGTTTAATGTAGTTGATATATTATTTTATTGTAATAGATATATTATTTTATCGTGATGTTTATATTATTTTATTGTGTTGAAAACTAAAATAGATCCACTGCTACAACATGTGAGTAGGTAAAATAGATAAAGTAACTTTTTGTAGTACCAAATAGCTAAATTTTTAGCTTCATTGCTGTGGATGCTCTACCTTGATTAGCTCATGTTAACAGATACCTTTAGAGCAATTGTTAATAAACTATAACATGAAAGTTTTGATACCACTTTCATAGGAAAAATAAAAAACTGTTAATAACATTTATTATTTTATCGTTCTCCCAATAAAAAATATTTCTAAAAATAGCTTCTAATTGGTTAACATTTCCCTTAAAACAAATAAAAAAAAATTACCATTACCATACACAAACAAGAAATTATAAATAATACATATTTAAACACACATAAATTTGTAAAAACAAAATGTGAAACTGATTCAGTTATAAATTGGTTTAATCATAATGGTTTAAAATACTCTTTATGTTGCATCTTATTTGTCCCAATATTACAATTTTTTTTTTGGTACCAAATTAAAAAAAAAAAAAAAACACCTCCACTTTTGCAAGATTTAAGAGAGGTTTATTGGTAGGCAATATTAACTTCATTTTTTTTAGAGAGGTTGATTCTTATACTCAAATTGCAATATATCAATTAAGTGGCATGCACTTACCATCAATCAAGATCTAACTTCTCTACGTGTGCAATTTTTTTTTTATTATAAAAAAAGACCTAACTTCTCTAGTATTTTATTTTTTAATGTCCTAAGATGCATGTCAACTTTAACTCCTCATATATCCTTGTTCCTTATTGTTATTCAAATTAGAGTCTTAAAAGTTCATAGGGTTAATTGTCAAATCTTATATTATATTTTTTCCTTTGAGTGATAAAGCATTAAATAATCTGTTCTAAAAAAAGCTAAATCTTTTAAAACTAGACCACCAAAATAAGAGACGAAGGATTGTTAATTAGAAAAGGAAAATAAGAGAGAAAGCAAAAGGTAGAAAACAACATAAATGACCAAAAAAGAGTATAAGCTGAATTTTATTATTAGAAATTGGAAAAGATAAAATCGTTGGCTCCAAAAATGATTCAAATTTACTTGTACAAAATAGTATTTAGGACCAAATGTGCCTACAAATCCCAAAAATCTCCCATATTAAACTATCAATCAATTAGCCAAAATGCCATTTAGCTATAGTGCTTTTCATCTTAGATCACTCTATGAAATGTTGAAGAAATCAGCTAGATTCTTTGTTGGATCTTGAGTGTTGTTTGGATCTCACCACTAGAATGGTGATTTGGGCATGAAAGGGTTAAATGAAAATTGGGGATATAAAAATTGAGAAAAATGTTGTCAGTTGAGGAAGGTGAAATTGGTTATGGGGAAGAGAGAGGAGAGAAATTTGAGTAATTAAAAAACATAGTAGAAAATACTAGTTTAACAGAATAAAGAAAAAAAAAAGTAAATAGTAGGATGTGAGGTGTTTCTAAAATTAATTAGGTAAAATAAGAAAAGTAGTTACTTCTTATACTAATTTTGTCAAAAATTTTGCTTAGATGTGAATGCTCTAATTGCATATCATTGACCCATTTCTTGAAGTCCTCAGTAAATATGTGTATTGTGAATAAGAGAATTTCGTTGCATTTTTATTAGTGTTGTTTTATTACATTGCTGACAAAATTCAGTGAATAATAAATATAGTCACCCAGCTCAATAATATGTCTTTGAGTTAGAATTTTATTTTCTCTTCATTGTGTGTGTGAGACTTATTAGTTATTACCATCAGATTTTCATTTTATTAATGGGTGTCATTTTGTTTATATGTTTCAAGAAATAAAATGAAACTATATACAAACACACATACACAATTATTTGGAATTTGTGCATTTGAAGTACGCGCAGTCTGTGAATTATTGCTAAGTATTCATGTACCCTTTTTTTTTTTAGAATAAGTATTCATTTACCTCATATACCTTTTAACAAGAAAATAAAGTTCTTTGAGAACAAGAACAACATTGGTTTCTAGTTAATTTTGTTATATTTCTGAAAGGGTATTTGAAATTTCCAATCGCAATCTTGGCTTTGCTGTTGGGACATGCAATTTCTTAAAAAAAAAATAAAAAAATAAGTCTCATGGCCGTATCCAATATATTATATTAATTGATTTTTTTTTTTTTTAAAGAAACAAGATACCTTTTAACAAAAGGTATATTGTATATGGAGAATAAGACCCCCCACCCCCCCCCCCCCCCCAAAAAAAAAAAAAAAAAAAAACTTACTTATATGAAGAACAACATTGGTTTCTAGTTCCTTCTAGTTTCTTCTCAAAAAAAAATTTGGTTTCTAGTTTTGTTCAATTACTGCTTGGGTATTTAAAATTTTCGATAGCAATCTTGGCCTTCGGTTTTGTTTTGTTTTCTCTTAGAATTTCTTGGCCTTCAGTTAGGACATGCAATTAATATAACTTCTTTATAAAAAAAATGGCTTATGGCCCTTTTCAATTGATATTATTAATGAGTGCTCGAAATATACAGGTTAATGTGTATTTGATAGTCTTTTTATTCTTTATTTATTTAATTTTTAAATATTTTTACTATAAAATATCAAAAAAAAAATTACACAAATAGTTTAGGTTTGTTCTCACAGTTCACGGGCAATTGGTCAATCATGGACATGGACTTGATTATTATTATTTTTAAATAAAATGTATTAATATTTAATATTCTTTAATATGTAGTATATTGTTAACAGACCTTTTGACAAAATTTGTTCTATTGTTTTTTGGGTTTTTGAATTTTCAATTGCAACGACATCTTGTCTTTTTGGCTGGGTAAGTAACTTCAGAGTAAGGTAATAACACGATTATTCTAACCTTTTGTAATATTTTTATTAAAAAAAAAGTAGAGAAAAATTAGAATAACATTTTATTCAAAATTGAAATATAATTAGAATTTAATATAATTTCTTGAGCTTTCACTTTAATATATTATTATATAAGATTGGTGATTTCTAGTAAAGAAATTGGATTTGAACTCGAATTTCATTTATACAAGTTTCCTTTATGGTTACTGAAGTGTTCTTATCAATGGCTAAAAGAAAATATTGACAACAAAATTATGCATGTAAATGTGAACCATTGTTATTAAATTGCTTTTGGTTTGAATTACATAAGTAATATGCATTGCATCTAAATTATCGAAAAACACAAAACCCGTGACAATGAAAATTAGTCAATTATTTAGGATTTGTTTGAGATCCGCTTATTTTGCTGAAATTAAAAACTTTTTGTTGAAAGTACGGTAGATAAAGGTAAATGTTAGTTGAAATAGTACAGTGGAACCTATGAATAATATCAAAAAATGCAATGGGACCCTTGAATAGTAGCAAAAATAAGCTGAATAGTAAAATAAGTTGGCAAAAATAAGCTAGCCAAACAGAAACTTAAATTTTTTTTATTTTATTTTTAATTTGATAGTTATGACAATGGATTGGGGGTGGGATTCAAACCAAGTTTAACAATATTACTGAAATACAAGGCTCTTGGCTAAAATGACTATATATATATATATATATGAATTTCTCTACCACTTATAAAGTCTCAAGGTTAATTAACTATCAAAAATATTAATTTATTAAATTCCTTAACAACTTATACAAATTATTCATGACTTCCAACATACAACAAGGCTATCATTATTATATATAAAAAATAAGGCTATCTTTAATTGGAAGAATTTAAATAATAATTTATTTTAATGCATTTTTTTTTAAATAAAGAAAATGAAAAAAAAAAAATCTATAGCTAACTTTGAAGTGTAGCACAAAATAGAAACACAGAAAAAAAATGTGAGGAAAAGAAAAACAGTTACGATATTGTTATAATTTTAAAAAATAAAATAAAGAAGAAGAAGGAAAACTAGCCTGATATTTTAATATTGTGAACAAAATTTGTTAAGTATAATAGGCTTAAAGAGTGTTTGGCATTAAAAAAAAAATCTTATTGATCTAAGCTTCAAAGATAAAGGTAATTAAATTATTAATAATTAGAGTAATATTTTTAAAAAAATTCTTTTAAATACTATTAAGGGAGCTTTTGAAGCACTTTTAACTATAAAATATTACTACCGTGCACCCTTGGTGTGATGATCACTCTACAAGTATAAGTAATTGTAGGGTGTGGGAAGTAATGGCTGAGGTTCAAATATTCAAAAAGAAGTTTCACATACATATACATTTAGATTAGGCCAAAATAGAATTTCTATCGTGTATAAAAAAAATTATAAAATATTAGAATAATTAATAATTACTTAAACAATGTGGAAAAAGTTTCTATATTAAAAAAATATTAATTTTAATAATTAATGATGAAATTATTAATTGTAAGAATTAAGGATAAAATTATTAATCATAAGAATTAAGGATAAAAGAGGTTAAAAAAAAAAAAAGACATTAAGTCAAAGAGGGTCGATTATAAATGTTGTAAAAATGCAATAGTTAAATTCTGCTATAGATTTAATCTTTTGAATTTTTTTTCCCTAAAATACTGGAAAAGAAATAAGGTTAAATATGAAGAGTTGAAGTCAGTACGTCATGACCAGATTTGCTTAGATTTGATTTGGTTGTAGTTAGGGATGGCATCATTTGGGTTTGGAATGTTTAAATTAGGTTTGTGGTGGGTTTGGGTTCACATGTTTACACCCAAGGGTATGGGATTTACACAACAGGTACTAAAGAATGTTTTATGTTGTATTAGATTTAAAAAAAAAAAAAAATTGGGTGGTTTGAACATAATGAATAATTATCATAATTGAATAGCTATATTGTTTAATTATGCTTGGATCATTCTATAAGTATTACTAAATTTCATGTAAAAATATTTATTAATGATTAAATTTAGTCAAATAATATTTTATATGTTCAAATGTAATAAATTCAACTCAACTTATTGTAAGATAAATAGATGGGTTTAAATTGCCTTGATATAAATGGGATGATAAGTATTAGATAAAATTCCAAAATTTTAATTGGGTTTAGGTATGTAAAAGTATTCAGAGAGTTTGGGTTTGGAATCTTTTTTTTTTCCCCAAACCTAACCGGTTGCCATTCATAATTTTAGTCTAAATTCTATTTTTTTCCCCTATGATGCATACGTTAACAAAAAGGTGAAAAAAAAAAAAATCTTCATAGTTTGGTTGAAAATATATATTAAAAAAGACAAAAGTCTCATGATTTAGTAGTACCATCTCTCCCATATCTGGTTGGTTGAACTTGAGTTGGGGCCAAACCGTCACTTGACTCAATCCCTTCATGTGAGTAACTCTTTCAATTGTTATCGATTGAGGAATCCCATAAAAGCATTCGTACACCACTTTTCAAGTGAATGATCGAACCTGATTTAAGTCATTGGGTATAATAATTTAAACAAGAGGACAAAATAACAAAATTTCAAAGAAAAAAGATGTTAATTTCTTTTATTTTTTAGAAATTAAACACACAAATAAATCTCAATGAGGAACACAAAGAACAATTAAAATTAAATTCCAAAACTTCACTTGAAATTCTCCACATCTACACAAGAATTATAATAAAATAATGCTCATGACAAAAATTTCCTTAATGTTCCTAGCTAGGTTTTTTAAGTGTCTTTATGTTAAAACCTCATTCTCTCCCCTTGTGTGTGTGTTTATAAATAAAAGGGTTTTTCAATAGATCAACCTCACTTAAAATTCTATAAAAATGAAAATAAAATAATTGCTCATGGTAGTCCAGAAAACTTTAGGTAACAAAAAAAATGTACCTCAATTCAACATAGTTTTGCTTTCTATCATGAGCCTTGTGGCTTAACTAGTTGGCATCTTTTGGTATTTAAAAAAAAATATATCTAGGGTTCAAATGTTACATCCCCCTTCATCTAATAATAATAATAATAAAAAAAGGTGATAGTTTTGACAAGAGATTAATAATATGAGAGAGAGAGAGAGAGAGAGGCTCATAGCAATGGAAAAAGAAGAAGAGAGAATCATGTGGAAATAAAGATGAAGAATTGGGTTCAATTTACATTAGGTGTAACTTTAAATAATGTTATATCACTTTTTTTATTAAATTCATAATTTGAAAATCTCATCATCAAATAACATGTTCTTTATTTTTTTAACACTTATGTCGAATTTCATGTTAATCAGGTGTTATTTATTATTTAATTCATAAACCTATGTTTTATGCGTAGTTTTAAAATACAAAAACCTATTCGATTGACATAAAATTTGGAATACGTATTAAAAACATAGAGAATACTTGATCTAATGGTGGGATTTTCATAATATTAATCTAATAATTTATTTTGAAGTGTACTATTACTTAATGTTACACTTAATGTAACTTGAACTAAACAAAAAAAATGAAAGGAAAAAAAATTAGGTTTGCAACTAATCAAACACAACCACATTATCAATAAAATACCATGTGTATTAAGTCTTCAATTTGGTAAGATTAATCAAGTAAAAATTTCATAAACCCAACACCGACTTGAATCTCGATTTTTCAAGGAAATATAAGACCAATTGTTGTTTGCATTTATGATCGAAACCGTCCAAATCTCTTTAGGTTGTATCGGGCTATTTAGCACTTACATCCATATGTATCGGAAGGAACTTAGATTCAATTTTTTTTTTTTTTTTTTTCACTCCTTGTAAGAATAAATAAATTAAAATTCAAGCTAGACCTAGTAAAAACAAAATCACAAAAAGGAAATAGATGAAAAAGTAAGGAAAAAAAAAAAACACTCTTGAGCATTTAACCTCGGGGGCAAGATTCCTCTACTTACGAAAAAAAAAACAAAAAAACTAAGGACATGTTTGGTGAGTTAGTTTAAGTAATATTGTTTGGATATTTTTGATATACGTATGAGTGAAAAAGTATGTAAAAAAATGTGTAATTTTTTTTTAAAATGTATTATTTTTTGTTTAAACTTACTTGGCAAAAAAATCATCCAAAGAAAAGAAAAAAGAGAAAGAGTTGATAATGTATAAACCGTTTAATTTGTGGTTTATAGTGGGGCTTCCAGAACTTTCTTCTCAGTTCTCGGAAAACTTTCACCAAAAACATTTCTTCATTTTCTGAATTCCGTATTAGCTTTACGTAGAATAGTACTTCTCCCTTCGCGTCATCTCGTCATTTTTACTTTTCAGTTTTCACCAAAAAAAAAAAAAAGGTGTGGTGGGTTTTAATTTGCAGGTCGGTCAACTTGTGTTTTGGCCGTATTTAACGTTTTAGTCAAAGTGGGAAATTTTTTGCAGAAAGGACAATTTACTCTCTCAAAACCCAGCTAATACGTCCCCGATAATAGCCACGCGGCTAATAAAAAGTTAGAGTGGGTCCCTCCATTTCCTTTGGTTTTTGGTCAACCCTTGAAAACAAAATAACCCTAGGCCTACTTTATTTATTATTTATTATAGGGTTAAAAGGGAAAAGTAATCATGTTCCTCTAAGCCTAAGATCAGACATAAACAGAGAGCCCCATTCAGAACAGGGTACAAATTAAATAGACCTCACCTATGTTGGAATCTAGAAGTTTATGGATTTCTTCAGATTGTTCTTTTAATACGTAAAGTATGGCCCAATAAAAGGAAAAAAAAAAAAAAAAAAATCTAAAACCATATTCTTTGTGGGTATAATACAACAATTTATCACTTTAAAAGAAAGGAACAAAAATAGATAGCCATATATGAATTAGGGGCAAAGGGATATTTTGGGAAAATTATTATATTTATTTAATCTCAACAAATAATTTATTTACTTAATATTTGATAATAATACTTATTTTTCTCACATGAATGATAACATTGCATCCATAGTATTGAATAACTACTCCCTACTTTGAAATATTATTGTACCTTTTTTAATATTTTCTTGGTTCACAAAAATTTGACCTTTTATATAAACACTAAAAAAAAGTTAAAAAATAAAAAGTTCAAGCTCATCACATCTATAATAAGATGATGATAAATTATTATACGTTTAGAACCGAAAATATTATAAATTATTTTTGTGTTGACTCAAATTATTTATTTAATTTGGATTATACATCAATTTATAAAATTTACTCTATAAATATTATTGTAGGGGCTAAATTTGTAGTGAACCCTTAACAATAAAATTTGTAAAGATTTGGGCGTAAGAGCTAGGCATTAGCAATACAAATAACGGATGATGTGAAATCAATAGGCGTAATAACAAAATAATTTTACTGAGTATTTTTTATGAGGATAGGGACCATGAATCTGGTTAGGTGTTGATAAGGATCTTGATAATGACTTCAGAAAAGTGTTTGTGAGGATCCTGATGATTTTGGTTAAGTGTTTGTGAAGCGTATTTATCCTCGGATTGGTCCGAGGATCTATTTTTCTTGGAATTGATTTATATTCTGTCCTTTTTTCTTAGGACCGATTCATATCCCCTCCTCTTTTATGTTGAGAATCCTCTTAGTTATATAGTATTATTTTAGTTAATCTCAGTCATCTATCTGTCAGTTATCCGGTCACTGTGAATAAGGGTGTGTCCCATCATCTGCTTTTGCAAGCTTTATGTTAGTTCTCAGCCGCCTTTGTAGGCTTCCTATTAGTTGGAGTGACCAAGGCACCTGGGTTCGCTGGTCACTTCACCATTAAAGCGGTCAGAATGTTGGTGGAGTACATTTAATGGGTGGGAGATATTTTCCCTTCATCAACGTCGGTTCGCCGAGGAGGTGGGCATCCTCGGCGAGGCCCCTTGAGAGCTTTGAGATTTTTCCTTTTTACTCTCGATCTATAAATTCTCCTCGGCGCAGGCCTTGGGCCGGCTATAGAGTGGGCCGGGATTGTTTAAATATTTGGGGCCCCACAATTATAAATTGATGTATAATCAATTATAAAAAAATAATTTCTTATTTATATACCGACTCGTTGAAGTAACATCAATTACAATTATTGACACGTCAATTAGTAAGCCTTATAAATTTATAACATCTTTAATATTTTATAATTTTTTTGTGAATTCAAATCCTCAATACGTGGCACGACGATCATTGCTCTAAATAATATTTGATATATCAATACATTACCCTTCTCAAGTTCTTATCAATTCAATCAAAGCATTAATGGTGGAGAGAATAGATTTTGACATATCTATACATTACCATACTCAGTTTGTTATCAATTATCAATTCAATCAAAGCATTAGAGGAAATGTATTTAGATGAGCTTATTTTCATTGATTTATTTTATTTTAAAATTATATAAATAGTAATAAAAATAAAGAAAAAGTTACAAATCTTCGAAGAGAATTGGCTTAAGAAATATTTTTTAAAAAAAATTTATGCAAAAAATAATAACTAATTTTTTTAATAGCTTTTTATACATTTTCGGTGTAAAAATATTTCTAAAAATAATTTATTAAGGAATACTATAAATGTGCTTGGATCCTATAAAAAAGAAAAAGAAAAAAAAACTGAATTTTAGAACAAATTCAAAAATCAAAGATGCTACCGGATCCAAAGAAGGATATAAAACTAACAGAGTTGTTTGTTGAGTAACGTACATGCTCTAAATAGTAGAAAAAAAATCAGTGGGCTTATTAAAGTCAAAGTACGGCAAAACTCAATTCCTCATCCATCCATCCATCCTCAAAACCAAAGCAGAGAGAGAGAGAGAGAAAAAAAAGTTTATGGTCTGACTGACACTCTGACAAGCTGACCTACACCATGTCTCTTACCAAAATCACAAAAAACTTTGTATCAAAAAAAAAAAAAAAAAATCACACAAAAAATCCCATTTTTGTAATTTAAACCCACAAAGCCTACCCTTTTTGGACACCCAAAAAAAAAAAAAAAAAGAGTGTAGAAGAAATGAATGGACAGGAATCTGGATAATTATCCGTCAAACCCAACATTGATGAAAGTCGTTTTCATCCAAGGCTGCCATTTTGCATTGAAAATAAAATTCCTACACACAAACGAGAACCCCCCAAAAAAGAAAAAAAAAAAAAGAAAAAAAAAAGAAAAGTAAAGTCTTGGAAATTCAGTCCCTTTTTCCTCTCAAAAACGCGGATTCCCCAAAATTAAAAAGACCCGGAATTCCTTTTCCTTTTCCAAACCTTTGAAGTTTGAAGATTCAGCTTCAACCAAAATAACAAAAACAGCAACAGCAACAACAACAACAACAACAACAAAAGACTGTTTCATATATTGTTGTTGTCTTTTCGGTTTTCCATTACTAAATTTACAATATTTGGTACAACAAACAATCTGGTGGATCCTTTTTATTTTTTAATTTTTTTTATTATACAATTTCTCTTCTTCTTCTTCTTAGAAATGGCAACGGCGGCGATATTTTCGTCGCTACGGAGGCGGAGATCGCCGTCGTTGGAAGCGTTCCTAGCTCCGGTTGATTTAACGGACGTTGCTTTGGTACAAACCCTAGCGGCGATCTCCAACGACCTCGTCTCGAAATTCTCCGACAAGCGTTTCCATTTCCAGCGCAAGAACTCGCGCTCTCTCATCAGAAAAATCGAGGTGTTTCTCGTCCTCTTAGATTATCTCAAGGATTCGACCTCCACGGCAAAATCAACCTCAGCTACATCGACTTTGCCTTCAACGGCTTTGCTCTGTTTCAAAGAGCTTTACTTGCTTCTCTACCGCTCGAAGATACTCCTCCATTACTGCGCCAAATCGAGTAAGTTATGGCTTTTGCTTCAAAACCATTCGATTTCAGGCCATTACCATGATCTGAGTCAAGAAATTTCAACCCTTTTGGATGTTTTTCCATTGAAAGATGTTGTCGAATTGAGCGACGATGTTAGGGAACAGGTTGAGTTGTTGCAGAGACAGGCGAGGAGGTCTAGGCTGTTCATTGATAAGAACGATGAGTCCCTTAGGATTCGGTTTTTTAATTTCCTCGACGTGTTTGAGAAAGGGGAGGTTCCGAATTCGGAGGAGTTAAGGTCTTTTTTTGTGGGGAGTTTGGGGATCAAAGATGCTAAGAGTTGTAGAGTTGAGACTGAGTTCTTGGAAGAGCAGATTGTGAATCACGAAGGAGATGTGGAGCCTACCGTGTCTGTGCTTAATGGGTTTGTTGCCCTTAGCAGGTATTGTAGGTTTTTGTTATTTGGGTTTGAGGAAGATGAGGTGGGATTGGGGTTTGGGTGTTTAAGGAGGCCTAGGAAAGGTTTGATCACTCAGGAGATTGCTGAGACGTTTATAACGGTACCGAAGGACTTTTGTTGTCCGATTTCGTTGGATTTGATGCGAGACCCTGTGATTATTTCAACAGGACAGACGTATGAGAGGAGTTCTATAGCTAGGTGGATGGAAGAAGGGCATTGTAATTGCCCGAAAACGGGGCAAATGCTTGTACATAATCGGCTTGTTCCTAATCGGGCTTTGAGGAGTTTGATCATGCAGTGGTGTATTGCTCATGGAGTTCCTCTTGATCCGCCGGAGACTATGGATGTGTCCACTGAAGGCTTTGCTGCGGCTTCTCCTACCCGGGCTGCACTTGAAGCCAATAGAGCTACTGCGGCGATTCTCATTCAACAGCTAGCAAATGGGTCGGAGGGCGGGATGACTGTTGCTGCTCGTGAGATTCGTTTGTTGGCGAAGACAGGGAAGGAGAACAGGGCTTTTATTGCAGAAGCTGGGGCGATTCC
Source organism: Quercus gilva (assembly GCA_023621385.1). NCBI lineage: Eukaryota > Viridiplantae > Streptophyta > Magnoliopsida > Fagales > Fagaceae > Quercus > Quercus gilva. Next base: position 60,849,105 of record CM042477.1, read on the forward strand.
CCATCTTCGGAAGCTACTTTTGTCTGTGAACCCTGTTGCACAGGAGAATTCTGTGACTGCAATGCTTAATTTATCGATATATGATAAGAATAAAAGTCGAATTATGGATGAGGAAGGGTGTTTGGGATCTATTGTTGAAGTTTTGAGATTTGGGCACACAACAGAGGCAAGGGAAAATGCTGCAGCAACATTGTTCAGCCTCTCTGCGGTTCACGACTATAAGAAGAGAATAGCAGATGAGGGAGGGGCAGTTGAAGCCCTGGCACGGCTGTTGAGAGATGGGACTCCAAGAGGAAAGAAGGATGCTGTGACGGCTATATTTAATCTGTCAACACACACAGATAATTGTGTGAGAATGATAGAGGCAGGGGCTGTAACGGCATTGGTAGGGGCATTGGGAAATGAAGGGGTTGCTGAGGAAGCAGCCGGTGCGTTGGCCTTGATTGTTCGGCAGCCAGTTGGGGCAGAAGCAGTTGGGAAAGAGGAAATGGCAGTGGCGGGGTTGATAGCAATGATGCGTTGCGGAACGCCAAGGGGAAAAGAAAATGCAGTGGCAGCATTACTTGAATTATGCCGTAGTGGTGGAACAGCTGCCACTGAGAGGGTGGTTAAGTCCCCAATGTTGGCTGGGTTGCTTCAGACTCTGTTATTTACAGGTACAAAGCGGGCAAGAAGAAAGGCAGCTTCACTTGCTAGAGTGTTTCAGAGATGTGAGAATGCAGCCATACACCTTGGTGGATTGGGTGTAGGATATGCATTTGCAGGCAACTCAGCAGCTGCAAACAGGGATTCGAGTTTTGCTGGTGATGTATCAGTGCCAATGTCCATTTCAGTGCCTGTCTTGTAGTGGTAACATCCACGTCATGTTGTTGTCTTTCCTTCTTATATATGTTCCCATTTTTTTTTGGAAACATTTACAAATTCTTTCATTGAAATTTACAGACAAAAAAATTTATAGTAATACCATATCTTATGTGTTTTGAAAGGATGATGAATGGTGGTGAGAAGTTAGCTTAAGTTTGATATATGTATTTCCCTATGATTTAGAAAAACAGATTAGAGAATGTTCACAAAAATAATACAATTTGCTCTGCAAAAACCAATAAGCACTTATAGGGCGTTTTTCACATGGTTGAATTTTTTATGTATACACTAAACATGCAACGACATTCCGATTGATTCTCAGTGAAGAAGGGTTTGAACTGTACTTGTTTTTGGTGCCCTATATGATCCTCCAATGTTTAGAAGTATCATATACCTTTTTCTTTTTTCCAATGAATTTGTTATTGCATTTGGTATGAAAATAAAAGCAATTTGTTGGATTTATCTTGAATGTTACCATCTGAATCTCTCGCAATGAGGGTGAAATCCGCAAATTGCACCATGCAAAACTCATAATTTGCTATATAATTGGAGACATCTCAGATATAAAGATGTGGATTTTGATTGAGATGATAAATGGTTAGTGGCAATGACAGATAACAGTAAATTCCATGCGGTTCTTGGGTTAATGTTGCTTCTGGTTAAAGAATATGGATTTATGCTTGTCCTAAATGCACCATCTTCGAGACTTGCTCTGATTCTAGTTGTTCTTGTTTTAAGCTTAGATCTTCTAAGAAGAATGTAGGACAACAGAGATGATATTACCTGTGGATGTGGTAAAGTGAGAACGCAGATTCTCAATTTTTTAACTTACATGTGAAAAAGTATATTCTATTCAGTGGGGAAAAAAATGCTAAAGAAGGGAGCATCTAGAGAGTCAAAATGTGTCATTTCCTGATCAGTGTCATAAAGATAACGCATCCTACTGTGAAGAATTAGCTTTAAAATATTCTGAGGATTGGCTAGAATATACTTGAAACAATGGGAATTTTTTCGAGTTCAGAATAATGGCTGTGCCTGTCTCTGCATGTGATGGAGGGTTGGACTAAATTATCTTCTTTCACATGATAGCTTATTTCACCAACTGGCAAGTTCAATATGTAAACCCAATAAGTATGTGCAAACAGATTCTTATCAGTCAAGCAGGATTGGCTATAATATAATTGAAACAATGGGAATTTTTTCGAGTTCAGAATAATGGCCGTGCCTGTCTCTGTATGTGATGGAGGGTTGGACTAAAATTTTCTTTCTTTCACACGATAGCTTATTTCACCAACTAGCAAGTTCAATATGCAAACCCAACAAGTATGTGCAAACAGATTCTTATCAGTCAAGCATGTCGGCCCACATCACCCTAGTGATGTTGCATCTGTGTTTTTTAAGTTAAAGCAAAGGAAAAATGGTTTTGCTGCTTCTATCATTTTCTGTGATTTGATTGGAGCAGCCAGAAGTGCACCAGTTAGCAAGAACTTGTTGCGTCCTTTTAACATTACGTAAAGAAGAATTTGTGGTGTCTATATTTGTTAGGGGAATTCCACTATAAGCATAAACTTCCCTGTAGCTGAGTGTTTTGGCAATTGGAAGTGTGGTTGGTGGGGCATGCCTTCATTGGCCATGTACTTATGAATCAGATTGAAGGGATAAACGAAGTGGATGCACCAAGTAGGCCATTTACTAGAAATATAATTGGAGACTGCTCCCTGGAAACCTAAAGATTTGAAGCATGGTGGTAGTTGAGCTTATCTATAATGGAAATCTAGCACTGGGAGATATCATTGTCGCTAATGATGATAATAGGACATCTATAATTCTTATATCAGATATTAGCTACTTTGTCTGTTCTACTTGATACCTTCCTTGATTTTCACTTGAGTGCCTCGGCCAACCCACAAAAGTAGTGGGGGAGAAGATAAATTTATGGTAAAAAAAAAAAAATCTGTATGACCAAATAAAGGAGAATTTCTCTTGGGTCTAATGTTCAGCTAAAACAAACTGCTTATTAAATGTTGGGATTTTGTTTTGGGAGACTAATAACTGGCTGATAATTTCATTCCATCTTTAATTTCGTTCTTCATGGCATAGGTAGCTTGTGTGTGTGTGACATAACATGGTGAGGAGGCTCTTCAACACATGAAAGGTGTACCGATTCCGGTCATTAGAATTTAGTGGTCGGCAATGAAGCATTTGCAACAACATTCAATGTCTTAATTTTGTTCCTCTTTTTTCTTGAATTCATTGCGGTCATTGGTTGGTCAAGACTGTCCAGTCACCATCTAATTCTGATGCTTAGTAATCTAAGTTGCTGCACTAGCTTAGTACCCCTTTGTGCTCAACTTGGAATTTTCCTATTAGGATGGTCACGTTTGTCATTGATCCATGCCTCTTGGAGTGTAGTCTATGGATGTCATGCACCAAAGGACCACCTCTGCCATCCTGCTAAGAACAAGTCAAACAAGAGATAACCAAGAAGTTCCTAAAACCCTTGCATCCTTCTCTTTACTTATTCATGAATTAGGTTAGATAATTTTACTTGAAAATTCCGCAATTCAAATGAGGTTGGGTATTTTTATGTTGCATCATAGGCCTGCTTGTATCATTTCAGCCAATGACATAATTCTAGAATGGCAACACTTTCTGATGAATGAGCAGTAACACAAACTTTAGCATTATTAGATTCTTATTCGATTTTACTATGTGATTTACAATTGAAGAAGCATACGGACATAGAATTATTTTTATATAATGAAATCAAAGTGATTAGTACCACGTAAAAGGCTATTTGAGAATTTTTAGCTCCTCCCTTTCGCCACTAGAGTTCCAATATTCTTCCAAATTCCGATGGCTTAAAATAAATTTTAAACTTTGCTTAGTTGGAAGGATGAAAAAAAATGAGAAGATGAAAAATGTTAGGATGATTGAAAAGATAGTTTTTCAACATATGTGTTTGGCACAAAAGATGAAAAAGTGAAAAGAATATTGAAAGGGAATATATTATAATTTGTTTAAATTACTATTTTGCACATATTATATGATAATTTTATTACTTTTGTAATACTCATAAAATATTCTATTAACAAATTAATATTAGTTACTAAAATTATATATATATATATATGAGACAAAATTTAGCTATAAAATTGGTAGTAGCCTTAGGCTACAATCTTACTTAATAAAATAAACATTACTATATATTTTGAAAATCTAACTGCTGAATTGCATGTTCTTTATACTCTTAATACATATTTTAAATTTTGTGTCAATATGATATTATTTACTATATAATCTATAAGCTTATATTTTATGTATAATTTTAAACTGCGAAAACTTGCAATTTAAATAACTTATTTATGACATAGTTATTGATTTTTAATTTTTTAGAAATTTTGCAAGTGTGAAGGACATAAGAAGAAGATGTAATCTAATGATGGATTTGTCAAAATTCATCTTCAATAAAAAGATATTGAGTAATGATGTAGCTATGAGCTGTAATCAATTTTGTAGCTAAACTTTGTTCATATATATATAAATTAATATTATTTCAAAATTTTTTTTTTTAAAGTACCAAATTAATACTTTCCCATAAACATTACTCATAACATACACCAAAGGCAAATTAGGTTAATGGCTCAGACGTTCGGTAGCATAGTTAGTAAAATATGTTATGAGTATAATATGATAAGTATACGGATGGATATAATTCAGCATCTTTTTAATAAGTACGTTTTAAAAATTCAGCAGAAAAATACGTAAACAGAAAAGTAACAGTATATGTATCTTATGTGCATAATACGTTTATATTTTGAAACTTCGCAAAAAAAAAAAGGGTAATATTTGTCATTGTTTTTTTAGATAACTAAAATAAGCCAACAAATTACAATCATATAGAAATAATCTACTTAACAAAGAAAATTATTTCAATAACCGTATAGAAATTTCTTAACAATCTAACACATTACAGGACAAATACAAATATATTGTATAAATAAAAACAATAAATTCAATAAACTAATACTAAATGATATATAGGTACATGAGAATGGATGCATATATAATATTAGATGAAAGAGATTTAGCAAATAATAATAATAATAATAATAGAATTTAGAAACAATAAAATATGATAATAAAGAAATAGCAGGATATAGGATTTATTTATGGTCTGTTTAGATGACATAGATTTAAATTTGGATTTGGATTTAAAGAGGCCCAAATCCAAATCCTTTGTTTGGATAACTTAAAAAAAATGGATTTGGATTTGGCCAAATCCATCTTGGATTTTAGGGGTCCAAATCCTTGGATTTGAAATTCCATCACAAACCCAAGAATTTAGAAATCCCTCGCCCAGCCCTCACGCTTGTGCTCTCCTCTCAATTCTTCATCGGCTACTCTGTCACGCTTTCTCTGCCAAGCTTTTCTTTTTTCTCTTTCTCACAGCAAGGTTTGTCTCTCTCTACTCTTTTCTTCTTCTTTATCCTCTCTATTTCTCTCTTTCTACTAAATCTGATTCATAAAGGTTTGGGGTTTTCTGTGGGTTTCATTTTTTTGTGTGGGTTTGTTTGGGTTTCCTCTGATTTATGTGTGGGTTTTGTTTGGGATTCGTTTGATTTGTTTGTGGGCTTTGTTTCATGGTATTTTCAATGATTTGTTTTGAGTTTGTCTTTATTTTCTATTTCAATTTTCGTTCATAGGTTTGTAATGCAAATTATGTGTTTGATGAAATGCTTATATGAACTGATATACATAAATAGAGCATGAGAATTGTTATAAGCTTTTGGCTCATTTTTTTCAGGACTTATTGTGTGTGTGTAAACAGTTCTTGTAGCTATTTGTTGAATTTTTTCAGTGAGGCTGTACAACTGAGATGGTGCTTTGGTAAAAGCATCATGCAGTGGTAGGTGAGGAGGCAAGGTACATTAGATTAGATGACACCAATCCCATAATCATACACTTGAACTTTCAGTAGAGAAGAGAAGGAAACTGAAATGGTAGCAATTTACTGCTTCAATTGGTTTTAGAGTAGTTAAATTGATAAAGTTCAAATTTTTATACTTGAATGTTATGGAAAGTTGCAATTTTGAATTGGGTTCGTTGTAATTTTCGTGATCTTGGAGATATGTTTTTGTACAACGGTTGGTTGGCACTTCGTATGTACTTTTAATTGCTTTTAGGAGCAATGTTTGGTTTTTCTTTTTACAAAGAAAAATTGCTTTCAGTGTGCTAATTGAACAGTACCTATATTCTATCTGAGTTCCGTTGTAGTTTGAAACTTAAATTTCTTATTAGTTTTATCGTAGTTTGAGGTTAAGTTGAAACACATTGATGATTTGGTTTTTATGTGATCATGGTAATGTGAAGTAAAACAATGTAGTGCTTGGACTATGAGATAATTAGGCCAAATTATGACCTTTAAGTTCAATTTAAGTTGTAAGAAAATGAATGATGACCTAGCAGGTTCAAGAGAAGTAGGTTCTTAGTTTATGGAATAGCATAGGTTGGGCTGGTTATTTTGGTTTGAGGCAGTGAAAAGGTGAAGAAAATTAATTGAATGTGGCTATTTTAAACTCGAAAAATAATTGAATTTGGCTATTTGAAGGTTTAGATTTAGATGTGCAGTGATTCCTAGCAAACTTTGGTGAGTAGATGTACCTATAACCGATTTAGTGCCATATATGATACGTCTCCTGAAGCTTCTTTGGAGAATTATTCAACTGTGCTTCATTTCTATTCTCCTATGTCTAGGTCCTTTGGTCCATAATGCGGTCATCATGGTTGGTTTGTAGGTATATCTTATATGAGGAAAATGTTTGGCTGTAAGGAAGAATTTATATTGTTCGATCTAGACTCAACATATATTTTGTAGGATGGTATCAATCTAATGTATGCTCAGCGATGCTCTTGCAGTGGAAATTGAAATGTTGTTTACTATTCATATTTGTAGTTGCAATTTGCAATTGTTTTGTTTGGTGTGATTTCATGGATTTTATTTGATAACCTTTTTGTTTTAGTTATAGATTCTTATTATTTGTATTTTGAAAAATGAATAGAGACAAAAATGACCAATGATGGAAGAGATATATCCATTCAACGAAAACGTAAAAGAGAGGAGATGGAAGTATACGAGGAAGAGGCGATGAGATTTTTGCTTTTGCTAGTGGAGTTTTTTGTTATGCTTGTTGGAATATGCTCGCGTAGGAAGTACTTTGTGAGAGAACCATTAAGAAGTGAAATTGAAGAGGGGATTTATCAGAGGAGACTTTGGATGGGATTTCTAGCTCAGGAATCTAAATGTATATCAGAATTACGTATAAACACACATGGGTTTAACAAGTTATGTAACATTTTGTGCGATGAGGGTGGATTAGTTATCACAAGAAATGTTACGGTTAGGGAAGTTGTAGCATTGTTTTTACATATTCTTGCTCACGACCTCAAGAATAGAACAATTAAAAATGTTTTTGCTCGTTTCGGGGAAACTATAAGTAGATAATTTCATTATGTGTTGAAAGCTATTCTTAAGATAGGCAAGAAGTATATCAAACAAGATCGTGCAGTTCTTCACAAAGGATATGATAGATGGAAGTGGTTCAAGGGAGCACTTGGAGCTCTTGATGGTACTCATGTCCCATTAATTGTTCCCATAGAAGATCAAGGTAGATATCGAAATAGGAAAGGTGGACTCAGTACAAATGTTTTAGGAGCTTGTGATGCTAATCTGAAGTTCATATATGTATTACCTGGTTGGGAGGGATCTGCATCGGATTCTCGAGTGTTGCGTGATGCTTTGAGTCGATGCTATTGCCTAGAAATACCATCAAATACGTATTATCTTGTGGATTCTAGATACACAAATTGTCCTGAGTTTTTAGCTCCTTATAGAGGAACTCGATATCATCTAAATTTGTGGAGAGGAAATACACCAACAGATTATAAGGAGCTATTTAATCTTTGACACTCATCTGCAAGAAATACAATTGAACGGGCTTTTGGGTTATTGAAGAAAAGGTGGGCAATATTACGCACAGCTAGTTTTTATGAAATGAAGACTCAAATTAGGATTATTAATGCGTGTTGCACTCTTCATAACTTTATACGAGATGAAATGAATGAGGATAAGTTGTTGAGAGCTATGGATCTTGAATTAGAAGATGTTTCACTAAATGAAAATGAGATATCAGAAGAAAACATCACATTTGTTAGAGTTACTGATGAGTGGACAGCCTTTCGAGATGCTTTGGCAAAAGAAATGTTTGAGGAATATCAATTTCGGCATTGTCGTGTTATTTGAGACTTTATGTTTATATTTATATATTGTAATTTTCTTATTTTGAATTTTGTATTATTTGAAAAACATAATAGAAATGTGAAGAAAATACACATATTTTAGGTATTTAATTTGTCTCTCTTGATATATAATTATTTAGTTGTTATGAACTTTAGAATAATTTTCTAGTTTGAAATTTTGAGTTTTATGAAAAAATCCATGCATTTGGGTTTTCTCTCTAGTTGATATAAAAATTTAGTTGTCAATAATTGGCAAAATATTTTTTTAGTTGTTTATTACTAAAGATATTTAGTTATTATCTTGTCAATTAAATGATTAATATTACCTCATGTATTTATCAAAAATGTTACTAAAATTAAAATGTAGAAGGATTAAGACAAATAATAATTAAAAAATAAATTTTATTGATCTTAAATCCAAATCTAAATTTAGATATCCAAATAATAAAATTTGAAATGATGAATTTCAAATCCTTCTTTGTTTAAAAATACCCAAACAAGGAATTTTAAAATCAAAGGATTTCAAATCAAGGCATTTTAAATCAATGGAATTCAAATCCAAATCTAAATCCAAATGCTGCCATCAAAACACAACCTTAGGCTATTAGAATAGGGATTTATATCAGGTGCAATGCACCTGGTGCAATACCAATATTCTTCTCACAGTTTTTTTTAACTTTAACTTTTTAATTCTTTTTTAATATAATTTATTTAATGGCAGCAACCTTCAATCTCAACATGGAAGAAATAGAATGTAATCATTTTATGACAATATTACTATTAGGCCCTTATTTTAAAATAAAGGGTTGAATATATAGGGGTATTTTGAGAGTTTTAGTAAAAAAATTATTAAATCTAATTCTATTTCCTCCCATTCCTCCAAATTTTGGAAGGAATGAAAATTTGAGGTTTTAAAGGAATAGAGAAGAATGAGTGTTCTCTTTTACCTATTCCATTTTCTCCCACTTAAACTCCCAAACAAGGGAATGGACTTCCATTCCCTCCATTGAAACTCTCAATCAAGAGAAGAGAAGAATATTCTAAAATTATTCTTTTTATTCATTTTCATTTTATTCCCTCCTATCAAGCAGAGCTAAGGAAATGGCAAAAAAAAAGGCAAGCTACAAATGTTGACTAATAAGTAAAATACTAAAATCCATGAGAGGAGTCTCTCAGTTCATCATCATAATCATATGTTATAATCAGAATACAACGGTGAAAAGACATAAATTGAAATTGTAAACTATTATTAGATCCCGAAACCACAACCCAAAAAAAAAAGAAAAAGAAAAGACAAGAGTTGGGATGATTAATCGACGGCTTTTTGTACCGTATTATCAGGAGAATTTGGAGTTGGAGGCAATTGCTGCTCTTTCTGTAGGACTGCCTTTCGCTCCAGCTCTCGCCACTTGTTGATTGCAGCCGTGCATATGACTGAAAGTAAAATCAATTTCATCAAAAAAAAAAAAAAAATGCAAACAACAGCAATTTCATTGCTCCTAAAATATGTATTATATATTTATATGTATAAAAGGGGAAATGAGAAATTGGTTACATCCAGCGCCAACGAAATACAGCAGACGTAGGGCCTTTGGGCCTGGGGGCCCCGCCGCCTCTTCTCCGCTCATGCTTTCTCCTTACCCTCCTTATCCTATCACAGTATCACTTTTTTTTTTTTTTGTTGTCATAACGAACCAAAGGGTGATCACTGAATATCATCAAAATTTGGAGGTGGAAACTTATCACAAAAATCAACGTTAATTTCACTTCATAGATTTTTTTAATATACTAATGAATTTAGTTTTTTTAGTTTTTTTTTTTTATATAGTTTTTTTTTGTTTTTGTTTTTGTTTTTGTAGTGGGCTAGAAAATACTCACGTGTATAATTTATTTCAGTTTTTAGTTTTTAATAATATTGGGCCTTAGAATCGAAAAAAAATAAGGAGAATGTTAACCAGCACCGCTTGGTGCTGATTAAGGTCAGAAAAGACAAAACAAATTTGTCAGAAAAAGTTAAAAAAATGTGAAATTGTAATTATAGAACTGAAAAAGTAACAAAATTTAGAAAAAAAGACAAAAATTGTGTTAGAAAAAGTTGGGCTTAACGGGCACCGTGCGGTGCCCGTTAACGCAACCCAAAAAATAATATTGGGCCTTCAAGTTGGACCCAACTATCAGCAGCAGATCAATCACTTGGATCAACCACTTAAAAAGTTAAAACGAGAAAAGGCCCAAACGCTTAACATAATGAAAATACGTGTGATCCAAGTCCAAAATTTTTTTGAATTTCAAAAAAATGTTACCGTTGAGAAATTCGGCTATATTAAAAATCCCGTTGAGCACAAAGCCTCTGTTTTAGCTTTGGAAAACAGAGAGAGAGAGAGAGGAGGTTATCAGGAATGGAGGCGTTCGAGAAACTACCACTGGTCCACTCCCCAATAGCCAGACCCGCCCTCCTCCGGTGAGTTCATTGGTGATACTGAAAAATGGTATTGATGAAGATACTGAAACTACCTTACGAATTAATGGCTGTGATCTCATCCAAGAAAGTGGCATTGTTTAATAAAACTTAATGGCAACCACTAACCACTCAAACTGTATCCTGTTTTTTTTTTATTTCTTTATATGTTGGGTTTATGAAATTGTTTACTTTTCTTAATTTTGTTGGTTCAGTATGTTACCTTAATCTTTGTACTTATAGACCTGAAGCTGTGGCGACGGGGCAGGTTCTATTCCATCGTTTCTATTGCAAGAAATCGTTTGACCGCTTCAATGTTAAGGTTAAGTTTTGTCTCTTATCATTCTCTCTTTATATTGAGAATAAATGTAGGAAAGAAAAAAGTGTTCTTTGAAATGTATGCATGATGTATTTGGAACAATTAGTAATTTATCAGGGTATCAATGCTGGTGGTCATGAGTTCAAACCCTACGTTCACTCCAACTTTCTTTAAAAATGTTAAAAATCACATATGTTGGGCCTCACTTCTTAGGGGAGAGTTTGAGATTATACATGAGGGAGTGTTAGAATTATTGTTAGATGATTAAATACACTGTTTTCTATTAGTTATGCGGTGCCTTTGGGATAATTCATAATTTACCACTAGTTTTGTATCCGTAATTCACCTCTACCAAGTCCGACAGTTGCCTTGAGCTTCATTGAATTAAGGTCCTTGTTTTCCAGAATGTATTTTTATTCTTTTATTTTCTTAGCAACAAATGAATAGTAGTTGTGTTACTACTTACTAACTTGGAAAAGCATAAAACTTCTATGCCCATGTAACTCATCTTTTGATTTTCTGGGATAATTTTTTGCAGAAAGTTGCTGCAAGCTGCTTGTGGCTTGCATCAAAGCTGCAGAAAAGCCCAAGGAAAGCAAGACAAGTCCTTATTGTTTTCCACATAATCGAGTCTAGGATGGAGAACTTACCGATAGAGCATTTAGAGATTGGTTCACAGGTTAAGCACCCACCTTCTTTTCTATGGAATTACCTGTTTATCGTTTTCTTCTTTGGCACAAGAATTTAATTTTTCTTCTTTTTTTCTTTTTGGCAACCACCGAGTATAATGGCTTTGTCTGAATAGGCGGTTAATTTTAGCACTTCAGGTGTCTCTGCACTTATATAGTCCTCCTATATTTTTCTAACAGAAATATCATGACCTCAAGACTGACTTGAACAGAACAGAAAGAAATATATTGAAAGAGATGGGATTTGTTTGAAATGTTGAACATCCTCATAAATTCATATCTAACTACCTTGCCGTTCTCGAAACACTTCCAGAACTGAGGCAGGAAGCTTGGAATCTAGCAAATGATAGGTTCTTTTTGCAAATTAACTACTCATGGGCAAAAGTTATGCACTTTCTTTTCTTATTATTTGGTTATACATGTAACAAGGGAACTTTGCATCTAAAATTTGTACCCTTCAGTTAAGTCTTACTTATAAAAAAAATGTCATTTAGTTTACATATCTATAGAAAAGAAAAAAGAAAAAAGACCGTATTCATAGATGTCTTTAGTATCATATAGAATCTACGTTGTATAATATTAGATTTTTGTAGGAAGTGTTCATAATTCGACTAGTATGTTTGAGTGTACACTAAATACTCTTTGGACAATGTATAGTGCTTTTATTTTTGGTAGGCTACATAAATCCTTCTTCTCCAATCAGCCCTCTCTTTAATGCCTTTAGCTCCTTCAATCTATAAATTGCCTTTTTTTTTATGTTGCACTGGCCATGCATATAATTTGATGCAGAAGACATCTTGACAGTTATTTGTTTAGTTGGTAGTCACACTGTAGTATGTAAGACAATTGCATTCTTCTATGCTTCAGAATAACAAGTCGAACTCCAAAGCCCTCAAAATTTTTTTTTTTTTGGTGGTGATTTATGTCTGCTGATTATTGTGGTGTGCTTCTGTTTGTAATGCCTTGTCTCATTTCAATAAAATTATTCATACTTACATAATTATTCATGCTTACATAATTATTTACACTTATATATGTGCTTCAGTTTGTAATGCCTTTAAATATGTGAAACTATGGTAGCTGTGTTTGAGTCAATTATTTCACCTGGTTTAATGCTCAATTTTCTCTTCAACCTTTTTTCCCCCTTTAAACAGTCAACTGGCATTTGAAGATACATTTTATAGCTGTGTTTAGTACTAGGTATTGTTTTTTCCAGTTGCAACAATATCTATCTCTTTTCAATTTTGAAATTGGGAAAACAAAACTTTTTCTCAACATTAGAAAGAGAAGCATTTGCTTGCCCGAAGAGCTGATAAGTTTGATTATTATGTGAATGTAAAAAGAAAGTTTTGCCCAGTAAGAAAAAAGAATAAACTATTGACCGTCAGAATCCATTATTAGTCAGAATGATTAAGCTTTGCTGTGACATGACATTCAGAGATGTGCAGGAATGTCTAAGCTAAAACTGTCTTCTTTGAGTTCTATACCACTATTTTAACAGGAAAGTTTCTTTAGAATTGATCAAGTGGAGATTTTGTGGAAGACTGCTAGAAATGTTAATTCAATAGCAGCCCCTGGTGGTTGATGCTTAATCACTTTTAAGCTGGCAAGTTGTTTCTCTAAGCTCACTTTTAAGTTCTATACCCAGACCCCACTTTTCTGTTAACTGTCACTGTCAGACAACATGATTTGGTCTCTCCCTTCTCTCTCTCTCTCTCTCTCTCTCTCTCTTCCGTAAAGATAAGTTTAACTTTATCTTCAATCCTTGTAATTTACAACCTGCCATACGAGATGAAGGGCTGTATAAGCCTGACATGGTAAGATGGAAAACAGAGTTTATATATGTTGATTTGTTGATAATATGATATCAATGGACAAATTGATTTTGGGAAAAGTGGTTGACTTAGATAAGGGTATTAAAGAAAAACTATAGAAAGGTGCCAAATTAAGGAAAGGGGAGCAATTAGAAGAATATCATCAACAAATTAACATATATAAACTCTGTTTTTATATAATTATAGTAGATGGCAGTATTGTTTTTATTGGTCAGTAAGATTTCCACCTATGACCTGTCCTGTCCCACCATTTTTACGACCTAAATCAGGCGCCTTAAAAATGGTTAGTAGCGTTGTGGTTTATTGTCTTAAGTAGTCTTAAAATCTAAGGCATGAGTTGATGATACTGTGCTTGAAAGCTGGTCAGAATATGTGTTAGTCTTTCATAAAATGATATTGTAATGTAAATAATATGATATGGCTGGTAATACCCAAGTTTCCCAATATATCACATTTTGTTTATGTTTCATTGAGGTGTTTTGGATATTCATTTCTTTTTCATCTTCATTCAGGCATAGGGAATGAGGCAGGGTGTAATTCCTTACAAAGATACGCTTTCTGCATTGACAAGGATAGCACATGAGGAAGGCATTCGAGGATTGTACATGTAAGTTCTTCCTTAGTTTGATGTGTATTATGCGAGTTTGCAAATAAACTACTTATATTATAAAATAAAAATAAAAAATTGTTAGAATGATCGAGACCCATTCTGCTCAAAGCGATTACTAAAAACATGCTTTCCACATCATTTTATTCAACAAAGAAAATCTTCATGCTGTGTTCTTTTTGTCATGATATTTTGTTGGTTTGAAACAGTGGCATTGTTTGGTTTGTTCCTTCATTGGCCGGGATAAGTCATGTTGCCATTCAATTTCCTACCTATGAAAAGAACAAGTCTTATATGGCTAGAAGGGGAGGTACATAAAGTTTGATGAGGGCCCCTAGCCAACCTTAATAAATATGGGACTAAGGCTTGGTTGTTGTTGTCGATGACATATATGGTGGTGTTGGTTGTTAATGGTTGCAATGACCGATGATGGTGGAGGTGATGTAGTTGATGCTTATGTGGTCACTTCCTATCATAAAATTTCATAGTGGTGGCAGTCTCATCAGATTCATGGAGTAGGTGGTGGAGATGTCATTGTGGTTGTTGATGAAACTGGCAGTGTCAAGCATCAACAAAAAATACTTGTTCTGAGTGAAAGAAAATTTTTCCTCTTTAGGTTGTGAGAAAGTCCTTTATCATTCATGCTATAATATCCTTCCAAAAATTTAATGCTTTGAAATGCTATCTAAAGATTTAAAAGGCTAGCTTAGTTAATATTAATTTAAATTTAAACCTAGTAATCACAAATTACAATAGCAAGTAAGCAAACCCAAACATTTTATTGAAATTTGAAATTATGTAAACATAATAAGCAAGTTCATCCAAGTCCTTTAGAAACAAAATTAGAGTGGCTGAGATGAGCCTTTTGCTATTAATGAAAATTCCAGTATTATTGATTAAAGCCATTTATTACTGATAATAGTCTCAGACTGATTCAGAGAAGAAGACAAAAAACTGACCTTGATGCAAATAAGTATTGACTATTGGTCTTGAATCCTTTTTATCATTTTTCATATGTCATATTATGTTCTGCCATTGACATTTTCAGGAAAAGGAGGCTGGACGAGATAAGATTTCAGCAATACAGCCGAACCTTTATTCAATCATGGATCCTACAAGATAAGTGACATTTTTTACTATTATAACATAATGTGATGCACTTCAGTGAATGAATATGATGACACATAGGATTATAGATATCTTATGGATTTTTTAATAATGTATGTCAATATCTGTGACATTTGTATATAGGCAATTTCTTTGTTTATGGACCTCAGTGGTGGAAAAAATAAATAGCAAATGTTATGGTGGGAAAGTGGTTAAAGTGATACCCTAACAAGTTGCTAACTAATTAACTGTAACTATGCATGTTTATCTTCAAATTAAAACAAGGCCATGCAGGGCATTAGGCCTGCTAGTAGTCTTGTGGACTGTCTTCAACTATCAGTAATATGCCTGTTGGATTGACAACTGCACCAAATAAACTGTCAGGGTCTTCTCGCTTGAGATTCAACAAGGAAGGGAATCTTCTCGCTGTTACAACAGCAGACAACGGATTCAAGATACTTGCAAATGCTGTTGGTCTCAGATCTTTAAGACCCATTGAACCCCCCATCTTTTGATGCATTGAGATCGCCCATTGAATCGGCTGCAGCCAAGGTTTAAATAATTTCTTTTAGTTTTCTTTGCATGCTTTTAAAAATATTAAATAAAGACCTATTGGGTCTATTCATTAGGAAGCTGGCTCCCTTGCCATCACAAATGACAATCCAGTCAATTGCAAAGTGGAAAGGAGCGCTCTCCTGTCAGGCCTTCTCCAATTATTGTATGCAACTTGATCTTTCTAACTTGGAATGTGAAATTCTTGTTGAAGTTTATATTTTGGCTGTAGCAGCAATTATGCATGTTGGTTAGCTTGCATTCAACATTTCATAAAGAGGCACATGCACTATTTAAATCCTCTGATTTCCCTAGTTCTGGGTTTAAGCTAAAACATGTCAAGGAAATAAATAAAGCAGTCAACTTCCCATCATGTATTAGTTTCTTGACACAGTTCCCTTTTATGGGCCTGCCTTTTTAAACTTTTACTTTTCGTGTGTGTGGTATGAAACATGCCTAGTGACTGGTTCAACGATGTGGCACTAGCTGTTTCAAAGTTTTCCCCTGCTTAAGATATTACCTCTTCTTCTTGGGAAAACCATATTTTCTATTATTTTTCTTTCCACACCCTTCCCCCCAAACTTTCTTTGTAAATGAGCCACTGCATTTTGGCAAATACATTCTGGCATAGTGTTGATTTTATTTTTTAACTTTTATATCTTTGAAGAATGGAGTTGATCCAAATGGTAGAAGCATGGAAAAGCCAAGAACCATGGAGGATGTAACTGATAGAACCAAACCTTGGCAGTTGTCTGAAATTGTGGATGCTGTCCAGTTCTGATTAGTTACCATGCCTGAAGGCACAGATTCTTCCAGCAAGGTTTGTGAAGTATCTTGCATTTAATACCTAATTATCAATAAGTATTATAAATTTTACTAAAAGTTCAAAAGAATTAATACACAGGTTGGTTATAATGTGACCTCTCAACTCTCTGCAAGTTTACTATATTTGACTATTTATTATAAAGTTTATATACTTGATGATGCATTTTGTCCTGTGTTTATACTTAGGTTGTTCGACTTCTATATGCAAATTCTGGCATTGGGGTTTTGGCACTTGGGTCAGATGGTGTTCAGAAGCTGTGGAAATGGGCACGGAACGAACAAAATCCAAATGGAAAGGTACTTGCTAGCTTAAAGCATGTTTACTTAGTTTTTTTTCCTTAATAACTTGTGTATGTCTGCTTGAGATTTTTCTTTCTTGGGGGAGATTTCTGAAGTCTGTGTGTGTTTAAAGGCCACCGCCAATATTGTTCCTCAATACTGGCAACCAAACAGTGGTCTTCTTATGGCTAATGATGTCTCAGGTGTCATCCTTGAAGAATCTGTACCATGTATAGCACTATCAAAAAATGACTCATATGTGATGTCAGCCTGTGGTGGAAAGGTTTCATTATTTAATATGATGACATTCAAGGTAAGTCATTCCATACATGTCTTGCAAACTTCATCAGAATTGGGATTATTAATGGATTGCCATCAGTTGCTCTAATTTGGAGGTAATGACAACATTTATGCCTCTGCTTCTACCTTACTAGCATTTCATCCTCAAGACAATAACATATAGCTATTGGAATGGAGGATTCAACTATACACATATAATGTTAGAGTTGATAAGGTAATTACTTATTACATAGGTTAATCACACTACCCCCACCCCCCCAAAAAAAGTGATTTCTTTTGCTCTCTTAATATAAGCGAATGCTGTTTTTCCACGAATCTTAATATCCTGGTTTCGTTGGGGGTTGATGCTCAAGTAAGTGGCATATGTGGTTCTTTTGCTATTTAATACTAATACAATACAATAATAATTGTCAAAAAATTGTAAAGAAGTAACATCCTTTTGGAAAGATAAGGATGTTACTTCTTTAAAATCTACTTAAAATTAGTAGGATTTTTTAAGGTGTTGAATGTCCTCAGCATGTTATTAAACAGTCTTTTGTGGGATCTATGTATGACTGAATTACTATTATATGTGGTATAGCTTCCTCATCTTGTTTTAGACCTTTTGAATTTCAGGTTGTCATTCTTTAGGAGTGTTTTGTATATTGGAACTATCTTCTCTTTTGAATAAAGATTCTTTTACTTATGTTAGGAAAAAAATCATCAAAGACTTTTTACATGAATTGATATTTTATTATAAATTTTAGAGCTTGACTTTCAGTGCTTGTTGGGTCTTAGAATGTAACACTAAATATATATATATATATATATTATGTCAAAATATTTCTATAATATGAACTTCTATTATGTTTTCTTTAACTTTGATTCTGTTAAAAATTGAGTGGGATAAGGCTTAGATGTTAAGCCAATGAGCTCTAGTTCAGTTGGCACCTTCTCCCTTATAAGTGCTTGGTGAAATGCTAAGACTAGATTTTAAATAGGATTGATCCTTACATTATGTTTCTGCAAGGCATGTTGAAAGCAGAGGAGCCCTGCACTGACAAATTGATATGGAATTTTGAGCTTATTTAGGCTAAAAGTAACTTGTTTTCTTCTCTTGTGAATTTCAAGTAACAAAAGGTTAAACAAACACAAAATCATGAGTGTTCTTTGGAATTTTCAAAGCTACAAGCTGATAGATAACGGTTTTAATGGGTAAACTATAAATTCTTGAATTTGAATTGCAGTGAGGACAGAGTTATATAGATGATCAGTTTCGACTGCAAGTGTGTTTTCTTGAATTTGTTTATTACACAACTAGTGGTATGCTCTTTTATCGCATTCAATTTGTTTATTAGAACTAATGGTTGTGTTTGTAGTGGACTGATTTAGATATGACATCTAGCTGTTAGATATAGCTGACAATTTGCCTTCCCTTTCTGATTGACAGCCTTGTTCAATGGGATTTGCTACTGGTGGAAAAACATTCTTAATGTGTGGTGGGTTTTGCCTTTTGCCGTGGTCATGGAATCTTGTATAGGTAATTTTCCTTTGAAACTACTTGTCTTTTATCTATTTCTTATGATGATTGATATGCCCTAGTTATCTAGGGCAAAGTCAGCAATTAAAAGAGGATATATAGGAACCATGAAAATAAAGAAGGAATTATCCTACATATTCTGCTTCAACTGCATTGGATGATTAAGTTTTTTTTTTTTTTGTTTTTTGTTTAACTGGTAATAATTGTTAAAATATTTTGTGTAGATTGTTTACGTGAGAAGGGGTGTGATTGTGTTTTAAGACTGGTTTCATCTTGAAAGTTTACAAAGTCTTTTGAAAATATAGAGTAATACAAACATTGACAAATAAAATAATTCTGAAAATTTATGGACATATGTTTTCTAGAACACTTTTTATCTTAGAAAATTTATGTACATTCCAGAACATGTTAGCGTGTGTGGTGTACTTGACATGATTGTGTGATTTAAAAAAAAAATTTATTTGGATACCAAACTCCTTTGACTAGCTATGACAATTATCAATTTAGAGAAATGGTTTTTAACATGTCTCAAAGTTACATTCTTTTTTAGATAGTTATCAATTTCCTTAACAATACGTGGTACCTTAAAATCTCACTAAATCCCATGATGTGCATGGCATTGACTAGACTTTACGGAGTCCATGATAATTTAGGGTATGATGAAGGAGCGAGGAATATTTTGGCAACTGTCATGTTCAATAGCTCTCTTTCTTCTCTTCTTTTTTTACCTCCTAGTAGAATTTCATATATTCTAGCTCTTGGTTTCCCTTGAAACAGCGTTATCATAATTGAATAAATGAAACTTCCTTATCTTTTTCCAAGTCCCAAACTTGATATGAGCCGAACTTGAAGATGAATTTATTAAATACTATAGGTTCATTAAAAAGACACCAATTTGATTCATTGTAAGCAGGATTCGATTTAAGTCTCTTATTTAAAAATACAATTTGTCCTCTTAACACGTTAAATTAAATAGCTTAGTGAAAAAGTTCAACACACTAATTTAAATTAAATATCTCAATGGGATATCAATGAAAACTACAATGGTCATACTACGTAAGAAAAGTTCATCAATTGGGAAACTCGTAACTCAAATTAATGCATGGATTGATTGCTTGTCACTTGAGAGATAGAGAGGAATTTTTCCCCTAGTACGTTTTTTTTTTTGAGAAACTGCCCCCTGGAAAATATATAATTAAAACCAAGCAGGGACAAAATATCTTCAACAAGCAGGGACAAAACCAAGTGGGAGCCCAAGGGGGCCCGGGGCACCCCTGAGTCCAAAAAAAAATATTTTTTTTTAGTGATAATATTTTCCATTTTTTTAGTTAGGCTCCATCCCAAAACCTTAGGCCTCCTTTCTCCACAATAAGTTTAACTAACCTCACCCAAATAGCAACTATCCGACCAAAAAACTTAACAAAATAATAAAAATATTCACAATGGTGATTGTATTTTAGTTTTGAAAAAACTATTTTACCACCAAAAAATCAAAAAAATCATGTGTTGGAGAAGCTAAAGCTAATTTTTTTGTAACTACAATAAACTGGTATAAATAACAGTTGACTGTAGCAAGTTGTTAAAAATAAAATACAATATTTTATTAAGATTATATCTCTTTATTTAATTAAAAAAATCAAATTCTCTCACTTTCTTTATTATTTTAAGGAATTTTTTATATTATTTTAAATGGAGTTATAAAAAAAAATAACATTTGATATTTTGTGTATTGTAAAGTAAGGTGGTAAAATAGAAAAAATAACTTTTTGAGGTGCTAAAAGCTAAAATTTTTAGCAACACCAATGTGAATGCTCTAATTTCAAAAAAAAAAAATCTTAGCCAACCTAGTATTAAAAAAAGAAATTATTAAAAAGTAACTTAATATATTTAGAAATAATGATTTTCAATTTTTATAAATGGACGCCTATTTGAAGTTTTTTTTTTTCTTTATACTCTGGCTCCCCCGCTCACTTAAAATCCTGGATCCGTGGGTCTACAAGAATTAAAAAAAAAAAAAAAAAGTTTTTCCACTGAAAGAAGATGAAGCACAATTTTGTGGAACAATATCAACATCAATATCACAACAACAATATTTGGCGTTAGAACATCAGTCATCATGATAATAATGACAATTATTAATTTTTTTTTTAGTTAAATTAATCACACTCTAGCACGCTTGTTATAAATTACTCCAAATTTGATTGGTGATAAATTTTAGGTTTCGGAGGGTATTTATGTCATTTTCTAGGTTTAAGGGGGTATTTTGATAAGTTTCTAGGTTTATAGAAATGATACTTGGTCATAATTGAGTCTAATTAGATACCTTGTTAAAACCCTAAAAATATTAATATTAATTGAGTTAATATCCCTTTGACCTAATTAATAATTGGGTAGGTATGAGTTTTTTTTAAGTAGCTGAATTTGGTAGGCAAATGAGTTTGGACCCCTAGACAAGTTAAGCCTTGAAATTAGACCAGGAGACCATCATTGACTTGACTTTTCTTCAACATCAGAGTGAATAACACGTCTAAATTTACTTGGATTTTAACAATTGCTATTTAAAGTGGTCAAGCTCTGAGATTCCATGTTTCTGGTAAGTCCACAATTACTTGGCCATTATTCATTGTAATAAACATAAAGAAGTCTCGTGTGATAGCCTTCTGATACTCCAAACTCCAAAGAGCCTTCTATGTCTCCCTTCACACTCATGATGCTAATTAAAAGGCGATCCATTCTCCTGCTCTTGGCTTTTCTGTTAGTGCAGCCATGCATACTTCACTTGTCCCACTCTTCCAACAACTTTACAGATCAATCAGCTCTCATGGCCTTCAAATCTGAAATCAGTTTTCATCCAAATGATAGTATCTTCTCTGCTGGTAACTGGTCCACAACACCAAACTTCTGTGAGTGGTTTGGGGTCTCTTGCAGCCGACGCAGACAAAGAGTCACAGCCTTGAACCTTTCCTATGTGGATCTACACGGCACCATTTCTCCTCATATTGGCAACCTCTCCTTCCTAGTCTCACTTGATCTTCAAAACAACAGCTTCTCTGGTTTTCTACCACATGAGATTGGGAATCTACACCGCTTGAGGGAACTTCGGCTATCAAACAACCTATTGGAAGGTAGTATTCCTCCGACTCTACATAATTGCCAGAAGCTTGAAGTTTTAAATCTTTATGGAAACAACTTAAATGGTAGCATACCTAAAGATTTAGGCATGTTACCAAGCGTTGACGTAATAGACCTTAGTTCAAACAAACTTATGGGTACAATTCCATCGTCCCTCGGCAATATGTCGTCATTAGAGTTCTTGTATTTGTATGACAATAGCCTCACCGGTGCATTTCCTCTTGTCATCTTTAACTTGTCTTCTCTAAAGAGTATTGATATTACAGGAAATAACCTCTCAGGAACCCTTCCAATGGATCTTTGTGGCCATTGTCCTAATCTTCAAGGGCTGTATATTTCCGACAACAAATTCAGCGGTAAGCTTCCCTCACAGTTTAATAACTGCAGAGAGCTTTTAGAATTATCTCTATCAGCCAATATGTTTGATGGAAGTATTTCACAAGGTTTTGGGAGTTTAAAAAAGCTTGAACTCCTCTATCTTGGAGGTAACAACTTAATTGGAAACATTCCTCCTATCATAAGCAATTTATCGATGTTACAAGGGTTTACTGCTGAAGAAAACAACATTAAAGGAAGCATGCCAAGTGATTTATGGCGTCTCCAAAATCTGAAGAAATTGTATATTGATTATAATGATCTCACTGGGACAATACCCCAAAATATTTTCAACATTACCCCTCTACAAATACTCGGCTTGTCAGGTAATTTCTTTTCTGGAAATCTTTCATTCGATACTAGGATCCCTTGCCCTAATCTTGGAGGCTTGTATCTTGGTGGCAACTACATTAGCGGTCGTATCCCATCATATCTTTCAAATTGTTCCAACCTCGTTGTAGTAGATTTAACTGGAAATTTACTCTCTGGGCCTATACCTAGAAGTCTTGGAAACTTAAAATATCTCAAAAACTTTGTTCTAGCTGATAATCAACTAACAGAGGAATTTGGGAATCAAGAGCATAGTTTTCTTACATCTTTAACCAGTTGCACATCTTTAGAGGAGCTAGATATTTCCCTCAATCCCTTGAATATTACAATTCCGGAAACCATTGGAAATTTTTCGACTTCACTTAAAATCATTGATGCAAGTCAAAGCCAAATAAAGGGTCAAATTCCAATGGGAATCGGTTCCTTGAAAAATTTGACCTGGCTTGATTTGAACTATAACAATTTGTCTGGAAATTTACCGTCAACATTAGGGGGACTAGAGGAATTGCAAAGGTTGCATCTTAGAGACAATAATATTGGAGGAAACATTCCAGAAGAGCTTTGTCAGCTAATCAAGCTGGGAGAACTATTTCTCTCAAATAACAAAATTTCTGGATCCATCCCAAATTGCATTGGAAACCTCAATCTTTTGCAGAGATTAAACTTGAGTTATAACAAACTGACATCATCAATCCCATTGAATGTGTGGAATCTTGAAAATTTGTTGTTCTTGGATTTATCATCAAATTCCCTCTACGGATCTTTGTCTCCAAACATGAAAAAACTCAGAGCTATTGAGTATTTGAATTTATCTCATAACCAAATTATTGGAAAAGTTCCAAGTATCATTGGTGCTTTTGAAAGTCTAGGTAATCTTGATTTGTCAAAGAATTCATTTCAAGGAGACATTCCAGATTCTTTTGGGCAATTGAAAGGAATGGATCTGCTGGACCTCTCTAACAATAATCTCTCAGGTGCAATTCCTAAGTCTCTGGAGGCATTTCGGTTTCTCAAGTGTTTGAATTTGTCGTTCAATAAGTTATCAGGAGAGATACCATCTGGTGGACCTTTTGCAAACTTCAAGGCAAAATCATTTTTAGGTAATGAAGCACTTTGTGGGAATTCAATTTTTGGAGTTCCACCTTGCACGAGTCCCAGTTCTAAAGGAGCAAGGATGAAACAACTTTTGCTCAAATATATTATTCCCAGCATTGCATCAATTATAATCTTTGCAATGCTTGTCATTATGCTAAGAAGACATCCACAATATAACATGCAAATTCCAAGTTCACTTTTCACATTACCTACAGTGGATTGGAGAATAATATCATATCAAGAACTTT
Source organism: Quercus gilva (assembly GCA_023621385.1). Lineage (NCBI taxonomy): Eukaryota > Viridiplantae > Streptophyta > Magnoliopsida > Fagales > Fagaceae > Quercus > Quercus gilva. The sequence continues at coordinate 60,872,938 of CM042477.1, forward strand.
GTCGTGGGACAAACAACTTTTGTGAAAGCAACTTGCTTGGAATTGGAGGATTTGGTACTGTGTACAAAGGGATATTGTCTGATGGGACTACTGTTGCTGTAAAAGTTCTAAACCTGCATTTGGAGGATGCTTTTAATAGTTTTGATGCTGAATGCAAGGTGTTAAGGGCATTACGACATAGGAATCTGGTTAAAGTCATTAGTGTATGTTCCAGTCCCAAGTTTAAAGCTTTGGTGTCACAGTACATGTCAAATTATAGCCTTGAAAAGTGGATATACTCTCACAACTACTGCTTGAATCTTGTTCAAAGAGTAGGAATTATGGTTGATGTTGCATCGGCATTAGATTATCTCCATAATGGTCAATTAGAATCCGTGGTGCATTGTGATTTGAAGCCTAGCAATATTCTTTTGGATGAGGACATGGTTGCACATGTTGGAGACTTTGGCATTGCAAAGATTTTAGCTGAAAACAAGGACGTAACCCAAACTAGAACCATTGGTACAATTGGCTACATCGCACCAGGTATACATGAAATCACCTCAATTCATTTAATTTCTTTGCTAATTTCGTGAATAACATTAGTAGTGGCTAATTTTAGTAATAAGAATGTTGCATGGTAGTTCAAACCAGCTCGTAATCTAGTTGCATTAGATTAATAATTTGTTTTATCTAGTCAAATACAATTTAATTCAACAAATACAATTTAATCCAATAGTACTTCAATACTAGTCTCGTAAATGCATCCATGGTATTGATATGGCTTATTGCTTAGTCTATGTAAAATAGAAAAAAGCCTCACATTTTACCTAATAAATCTCAAAAACCTCCTACATCAACCAATGTAAAATTGTGCAAAATTCTACTTTTGCTATAGTGTAAATATACACAGTTCTGTAGCTTTGCAAATGCATATTTTAATAATTCTTTACTTCACCCCATGAGGAAGACAGAGATATGAATTAAACTAATAATAAAAAAATTAGTAAAGAAATAGTATTTTAATGAAAAGTAGTGTAAAATAGATAATTTAATGTTGGGTGTTTTGAAAAGTGAGTATGTAATATAGAAAAAATATAATAAGTTCATATACAATAATATAAAACTTTTGAACGAGCTAATGCAAATGTTCTCCCTGTTTATAGCCATCAACAATATACAAAGGTATTACTCAAAAAAAAAAAAAAAAAAAAAAAACAATATACAAAGGTAAAGATCTCAGTAGATTAGTTTTCCTAAATTGACTATAAAAGTTTAGTTATGGTGATCAATCTCCAAGGCTCATTTTGAAGTCTAACTTAAATGAAGACAAAAATGAATATGTAGATATGAAGGAGTGTTCCTATTCGGCTCGGGAGCTAAACATAATTCCAAAAGTATATAACCAATATTAAGGACACACAAATTTCTTCATAAATTGTCAATAAAAGTTTTACATAGTCCTACCACTAATACCACTTTTATTATTTACAAATCACAACCTAGCACATTAATGATTGTGAAAAAAGTACACTATATTATGCGTTAAGCCAGACAATCATTCCTAATAACAAAGTTAAACCATAAGGACATAATAGCAAATGGACACATAAAGAATTGGCTAAGGCACAATTGAACCAAAAATAAATAAATAGAAAAATCTAGCATACACATATATATCAATTGATGGATTATGAATGGATACAGTTAAAATATATATATATTTTTTTTTAAATTTTAAATCCTTGTATGAATGGGGTGTGGGTGTGTGTACCCACTAAAAGTTTTTATTTGTAGAGTTTTTACTTTGTTTGGACAAACATGTGGATCATTAATTTAAAATTTTGTTGACATATATGAGTATGATAGAGTATGGTTCTGAAGGGAGAGTATCCACCAAATGTGACATTTATAGCTATGGGATAATATTGTTGGAGATGATCACAAGAAAGAAACCTACCGATGAAATGTTTGTTGGAGAACTAGGGATGAGGCAATGGATTGCTTCACTTTCTGACAGAATGGAAGTTGTGGACGATGGTTTGCTTAGTATAGAAGATGGAAGAGATTTAACTATCATACAAACTATCCTTTCATCTATCTTGGAATTAGGCTTGAGGTGTTCTGAAGAATTATCAGATGAAAGACCTGAAATCAAGGACGTGGTGGCCAAGGTTAACAAAATCAAATCGGCACTACTTGGAAACAGAAATAGGGGTGTCTGATATTTACGCTATTGCTCAAGTTTTTTTTCAAGGTGTAATTCTGTTACCCTAGTTTGGTATGTCATCTAATTTTATAAGCTTTACAAGTAGTATGTTACTCGGGACCAAAATTAGTCAAAATTATCTCAAGTTATTAGTATTTGTAGTTAATATGCCAAGCTTTTAAAGTATTGAATAAAGATATTCGGTTTGACATTCTAAAATCTTTTTGAATAAGAAAATCTATACTCCTAGTTTCAATAGGAAAAGAATGACAAACGAAAAATTTCATACTCCACGCCCACAATGCGTGTGGTTGTATGTGCTTGTAGCAGCTATATGAAGGGCATTAGTACCAACTGTATGAAGGACCGACAAAAACAATTACACAAATGCTTGCTGGCAATAAGTTGAGCACAGTTTAGCTGAACTTGATCTTCTAGAATTTAGCAAAAAGAAGCCCTTTAGTGAAAATATGGGCTAACTCGTGGGGTACATAGCATCATAATGCCACCATAAAAATACCCTTTCCTTAACAAAATAAAAATCAATCTTAACGTGCTTCATCCTAGCTGAAAACACAAAATTTTATAGACAAATATAGGTCATACCAATATTATCACAATAAAAATGATTAGACTTGGAAAGTAACATGTACAACATGTAATATTAGGTGAAACTAAATTGTATCTCAGATATCAAACTAAATGCTAAAGAATAATATTCTCTGCTTTCATGTTCAATTTCTCATGTGTTTTGTTTTGTTGTTTGTTAGTATTCATCTTATATGACTTATTCTCATCGATTTATTTTTCTCTGAAAATAAGTTTTGGAAAAAATAATAATATGTAGAAAAAAAAAATGAGCCTTTAAAAAATTATACATTTTTTGTTTCTTTTTTCTTCTTTTTAAAAATATTAAACCAATCTTTTTTTTTTTGAGATGGATTAAACCAATCATTAACATAGCAAACCATGACAAAAGATTTTTCCACCTAAAAAGGTGCAATATACGAATACAGAGCATTTATGTAACATAAACAACCATTCCTATTAGCATTTGAATAAACTTTGCATTGGGGCTTTGTAAAATTGTGAAACTTGGTCAATAGTATCCTTTTCCAAGGACCAAAGCAGAATTTTAGCTTTGGGGTTCAAAGTGTGAATCGAAATTCTTTACCATTATTAAAATTCAAAATTAAATTACAAAATGAAAAATAAATCTAATATCCATTCAATACAAATAAAAGAAAATACACAAAATAATCGTTTACCAATACATTTCATATCATTTATCAATGACGCTCATTTTTCATTCAAGTTTAAAATCTTCTACAGTTGTTTTTTTCTTAAAAAAGAAAGTTGCAGTGTAATTTACTATAATGCCCAAGCAAATATTTTTTATTACATTGGGTTAGGAGTTGAATTAGCGGTTAATTGGAATCGATGAGTAAATTTTAAACTTGTGGACTCCACTGAAATGAAGTTTCTGAATGAAATTTTAGAGAAAAGCCATGTCAGTAGCAACAAGCTAATTGAAATGAAGTTTTTGTTTCTTAGGCTTTGAAATCATGAAAAGTCTGAAATTAAAGCATTGATTCTTCTTCTTTTTTAATTCTTTTTTCCCTCATGCAATATAAAAATATATAAAAATAAATAAATAACCGATAACCCAAAAAATTATTAAGAAAACAGAGGAAACAGGAACAAGAAATCATGTCAAGATGAAACTAGTTAGATAACTCTTGTAAGGTTCTAGTACTGTGGATCTGAAAATTTTGAATTAAGGATTTTGAACTATAAACTTAATCCCAACAAACTCAAGCACATAAGCATATATGATTCATGTTTGACTGCAATCCTATTCTTAAGCCATGCTCATAAATAGTTTAATAGCAGGTGTGAAGGCTATATTGGGATATTCTACAATGAAAGCACATCAAGACTTTATTGTACATTGATTTTCCATTATAACGCATATCATTCAGATCTATTGGGATAATGGGATGTTTTTCTTACAATAGTGAAGTTGTTTCTGCATAATACCAACTACCTCAAGTAAAACAAGCTATAATAAGACCCACCTTTACAAAACCAAATAAATGGTGCCTAAAAATATATAGTAATTAAATACCACCCTAAAAATAAACTGGCAAAGTCGCAAATTAAGAAGCCAGTTTGGCAAAACCTTTGGAGCACCACACTAACATGAACTCATAGCCCCTAATCATCAGAACACAAAGTCACGACAAGTTTGGAAAAACTGAATCTCTATGAAGCATTTCAACAAGCACTTTTTGTGTTAATAATAAAAGAACAAATTTGGTACTGACATTATTCTTGCATTCGAAGTCCTATCCTTAAATAATTAAACCAAAAGCCTAATTTGTGACCAAGTGATAACTCTCTTTAAGGTCGTTTGGGATCCATTTATTTTGCTGAAAGTACTGTAGATAAAGAAAAAAGTAAACTGAAATAATATAATGGAACCCATAAATATTACTAAAAATACAGTAAGACCTATGAATAGTAGTAAAAATAAGCTAAATAGTAAAATAAGTTAGCAAATTTTTTTTTTGTCAAACAGACAGTTAATATATATATATATATATATATTTTAATCTGAATTTAATCCAAGGTGGAGAGAGATTTTGTAAGGTGTAGATATACCTGACTAAATTGATCCAACTGAACAAACCGGACACAGATAAAAGTAAAATAAAATAAATCAACCCAACCAAACAATCCGTATCCTAATCAAACTATACACGTGATATGGCTCTACATTAATTAATGATTGCTGATAATTTTTGATCTCCTTATCAGTCTCTTTTATATATCTTCTCTCGCAGGTCCAGAGATAACACTAATCTTGTTTAGCAAAAAAAAAAAAAAACACTAATCTTTTCAAAACGGCCTCAACTCGGCTCAATTTCTTTAAAAAGCCACCTAGCCCGGTTTATTTCTCTAACAAGTAACAAACCCAAGGCCAGCCTCACGACAAATCTGAGTCCAATTATCTACACAGCTAAACCCATCAAAATTCTTAAAGCCTAACCCAATTTCAATAACCTAAACCCAAGCCCAAATCCCAACTCCCAACTTTACATATTTACACTGACAACCCCCAAATCCCAACAACTACACGAGAAACACCCTTCTCACCCAGGAAGTTTACCGGATGACATTGAAGTTTGCATTGGGGGTATTGATTCCATTGCATCAGAAAATGTGTCAGCAGTAGAGATTAGCTTGTCAAGGGAAATGATAATTACAATTGGATGCTGGCTTGGTAACAAAGAACAAACAAAGACACTTCTATCTTCAACAAGATTTTCCGATGGGACTTTTGGTGATCAGTTATTTGAGCAATTGGTTCGACATGGTATGTATGTGCTGATTTATATTCTTTATTTTACTGTTGAATGGGAAGCCTTTAAAAGCTTCTGGCTTGTCATTTCCACAAAGCTAATGATACTGCATTACTTTTAATTATCAGTATCATCTCCACCACTACAACTACTTCCAGATTTCATATATTTTTCTTTCCAAACCTTTGATTCTTTTGTTTCAATGCAAATTATGCTTTGATCCTTTTAGTTCTGTCTTTGAATCTTTTCCTGATATGTTAAACTCTTGACGTTTGCATTTTGCATGTGTTTTGATTTTCAAAATATTATTTGTTGTTGGTAGTCGATACTTGTTTAGCACACCACAATTTAACTTGATCCACTTTCACACTATCTGTTGGTTCTTCTATCTTTTAAGCTTAATTCCTCTCCCCTTCCAACCCCTCTCCCCTTTCCCTCCCCCTAGCGTAGGGTATCCCCGGGTGAATGCTAAAAACTAGATGTAGCAAAACGGGTTAGAATTTTCTAACCTGACCTGAACTCCATTTTTTTAACCCAATCTAAAAATAGATTGACCTGTGACCTGACCAGTATTTTTTGTGAGTCAACCCAACCCGAACTCGAACCATTTTTTTAAAACTATATATTTTTTTTTGGTAAAAAAAAAAAAAAAAAAAGGTAAAATTAAGACAATATTGGTTTAATTGTTTGTTGTCAGCTTTAAGGAAACAATTGATATATTCACATAACTGCATGCAAATTAATTGAAAAATGAATGATTGAACATTTTGTAATGAGTAAAGATTTTTAAATATCAAATAGCAAAGTACATGACAAGATAATCTAATTACAGTAAAGTTAAAAACATAAATTTAAAATTGTAGACATATATGAGAAACATTCACAAGGCTTAAAGTAATGGAAAATGGTAATCTATTATGGTATTAAAGAGAATAGTCTTGAGTTTGAACTATATCCCACTCTAAACCTCCCATTATATTAAATATTTTGGCCCTATGCATTAAGGGGGAGTTTAAACCCACACTTGAAGGGGGGGGGGGGGGGGGGGGTGTTAGAACAAGGGTTAAATTATTAAACTCATCATTTGTTATCAACTTAAACTTTTGGAATATGTAGGTATTTGTCACTTGTCTTTAGCACTACAGTTATTTATGAAAAACAACCCTAACATGGGAGGTTAATATCAATTTCTGATAATGCAAACATCTCTGTACAATATTACTTTGGAGGATGGTGAGTGCAACCCTCTCTTTGCTTAAGTTAAAATAAATAGGTAAAAGAAGAAGGAGAAGATAAAAGGAATAAATTATGTTATGAATATAATTTCATATATGTTAGGTTCTCTAAAGTTGATGGTCAATGTAATCATTTTCTGACTCCTTTTTTGTCTATCTTGCTATTTTCTACTTATTAATTGAGTTTGTGTAGGTGGCATACCCTTGCCAATATTTTCTGAGTGATGGCTAGCCAAAGAAAAGTTCTCTTTGGTTGATTTATTTATTCTCTCTTCATTTCCTGGTGCAACAATCCAAGGATGCAATGGATTGAGTGTCAAGTATCAGGTAAAACTAATATTGGCTTTGGGATACTAGCTGCAATTCGAATACGTCTTATGTTTCTTGTTAGAAATGATAAGCATACCCGGTCACTTATCCATATAGGCGATCTTTCCCACGTTCACTGCTTGCTCATCAAGCTGACCAGTGTTTTTTGTAGTCTCTTCATGAGGTATAGTCATCTTCTTGAACCATTTCACAAACAATTCGTGAGGAAGGTTCAACTGATGCATGCATCTCGTGTTCTTGATCAAAAGATTGCGGCCCATAATCATATAGGTATATAGTATAAACCCTCCAAAAATTCTTTCACCAGAAAAATAGAATGATTGCTCGCTCATGACCTGTGGGCCTTTTCCCAAAATTTAAAAAGAAAAAGTAAATAAATAAAAAAGGTCTTCTTAACATGAAACATTTAAGGGATTGGGCAATGAATATATCTCTCATTGTCCAGGCACTTATTTTTATGACATCATGTGGAAGTCTGTTTAGGGGAATACTTGCCTACTAAAAAATAAAAATAAGGATCAAAAGCATATGAAAAAACATGGGCCCAATAAAATCACCTTACACTAGAGGGTTGGGCTTTGATTCCCTCTAAAACTCATGTAATCTTTTCTTCCCCCTACTAAAAGTCATGTTGTTAAAAATCCATCATAACATATTTAGCCCAAAAGCCCATTGATTCAATTTCCTTACTAGAATACATGATGTGGGCCAAAAAAACCCAGTAAATCTCCTCACCAACCGGGTGCAAAAAGCCCAAGGAATCGGCTTCACACAAATCTAAATGAAATGCTACCTAGGCCACCCATCTATTACACAAGATTCAGTTCACACTAAAATGATAGGCCATGAAAAAGAATGGCATAGCCTAGTCAAAGACGGGAAAATTATATAGCAAATAGAGAAACTAAATGGTAGCTATACTGTTTAACTCCTTGTTTAGATATAACCAAGTGCGCAGCAAGACAATCTACACTAAAAAACAATATATTAGGTTAAAGTATAAGAAGATGGACACAAGGCGAACATGATTGTCTTCTCTATTTATAGGGGAAGGGATGGCTTAGCTTTAAAGCTAAGTTTTTAACTTTCTTTTGAAACTGAGGGTGGAGATAAGTTAGAACGGATTTGGTGTTGATTCCCATTTAAAATTTGAAAGGAAGTTGAAGATGACGCTGTACTTGAGTTACCTTTTACACTTGTTTGGTGTTTTGGCTATAACTTTCTGCTCAAAATTGAAGTTAATTTGGCATTAGTGTCTTTTGATAGAAAATTTAATTCTCTACAACTTTTCCAGAAATAAAGAAAACCAAATTTCAATTTTATCCAGGCCAAAAATGCGATTCAAGTTGTTACTAAAAATAGTAATGCTTTTGAGCGTTTTTAGTTATTTTCGAATTTTTTCATGGATCATATCTTTTTCTCTATCCAACTTGTTTTTCAAAAGAGCAAATAAGATGCCATAAAGGAAAACCCCTTTTATTATTTCTTAAAAAATAATAAAATAAAATGAAATCCAACCAAAATTCACACTTAATTAATTTTAAATTAATTCTTGTTGGAACCAATCAAAATTAGGTATTTAAAATAAGATGTGATCAGGGCCCATTGTGTAGGTGAGCCACGATGATTGAAAATTGTTTGTATGATAACTTTTTATCAGGTGGTTTGATCAAGGCCCATGACATGCCATTGTGATTGTTAGAGCATCAAAATTTGTTTTGTATCGCAAATCTAAAGATCAAACTGTTGAAAGAAAGACACCAAATTCCAATGTGTGACAAAAATTTGTGAAAGTATGTGATTTTCATTGCAATTTGAGGATTTCAAAAAAATTTTGAATCTGAAAATTGCTTGAAAAAACTTTTGTGAAAGACTTGATAAATTTTCTAAGAACTTGTTGGTTTATAAAATTTCTAAACTAGAATGTGTTGGCAATTTTTTTTTTAAAGGAAAAAACAAAAACTTGTTAGTTTTTTATTTTTTATTTTTTATTTTGAACCTGAAAATTATTAAAAACCTTCTCAAGTTTTTTGAGGAAAACTTTTTTATTTATTTTTAGATATTTGAAAACTTTGTCGGGTTTTCTTGTGAAGATCTTGGCAAATTTTCTAAAAACTTGTCTTTTTTTTTTTTTTTGAAAATTTTTGAACTTAAATTTGTTGAAATTCTTGTTGTATTCTCTTTAAAAAAAACCTTGTAGTATTTTATGAAAGTTTTGATAATCTTGTTGTTGATGCCCACTTTTAACAAAATGTCCAATGGTAGAAGAAGCCCAACAATATGAAGAAGATGGGGAGAAAATAGCAAAGTAAAGACCAACAGGTCAAGATGGCAGGAATAATAGTTAACAGGCCCACACAATGAGGAAGCCCAAGGAATGAAGGTAGTAAACTCATAGGAATAGTAAGAGGTAGAGAAGAAGTAAATGGGCAGGGAAAGCCCAAGAAATGAATTAGTAAATTCGTAGAGTTGGTATAAAGGGCAATAAGCCCAAAAGGTAATAAGAGATAAGGATGTGGTAATTGGGTTGGGAAAGCCCAAAGAATTTAGCAAAAGCTCATGGGATTGAAAGAGGTAAGAAAGAAGAAAATAGGGCAAGGAAGCCTAAGGAATAAAATGGGCCGAGGATGCCCAATGAATGAAATTGGCTGAGGAAACCCAAGGAATAAAATGGGTCGAGAAAGCCCAAGGGATGGAATGGGCTGGCCCAGCAGGAATGCTAGCTAGTAAAGCCTAAAAGAAGAAAGAATGTAGAAAATGGACTAGTAGGAGCTTTATCCCATAAGCCTAGAGGTAACAACAAGGTAAAAGAGAAGTAATGTCATAGCAGAAGCAGTGCAACGACATGGCAAGATCATCAGCTAGCCCACGGACATGAGAAGGAAGCGGACATAGGCCAAGTAGGAGGGAGAGGGCCTACACCCAAGCAATACCCAGTCCAAAGAGGAGATGGAATGTAGAGAACGAAAGCCCAAAGACCCATGTATCTTTCACGTCGCAAGAGCTAAACAAATGCTAGAACGTACAACAAAATCGAACAAACGTGGAGGCAATGACAAACGCGTGAAGGCTAGAAAAGTAATGGATTCAAAGCGGAAGTGGAGCATGCACATAGGGCCCAAGCACCACCTACCTATACCTAGCTAATACAGGGGAGGTGGGCCATGGGTCAGGGGTATGAGAGGGTGTGGTCTAGTGGTGGGGAGAAGGGGGATCCTATTTTAGGGTTCCCATTTAAACTCTTTTGGGAAGAAATGTCCTCCTGGGATGACACCTGACTCAAGAGAAGTAAGCATGAACTGGAATCACTAGGTGCATGCCATAGAAGTATGTGAGGGAGCGGTTTAACCTTTATCTAGATGAAAGTTTTGAAAACAAAGGGAGGTAAAAGACAAAGCAAAAATCATTTTTGTCTGGGAATGAGGCGTGGTGTAGCCAACACAGTGTAATGGTAGTGGCTAGACAGTAGGCAAACTAGTGGGCAGTCTTAGAAGGACGCCCACAATGAACCAAAAGCGGTTAAGGGGTAAAAATGGTAAATCCTGTCACGGCAAGCAATATAAAAAGACCATAGGCGTGAATAGTGAAAGAGGAGGAACAATGGCAAACAAAATAGAGAAGTAGAAAGAAAAAAAAGAAAGCAGAGTAAACCAAAAAAAAAAAAAAAAAAAAAAGGAAAGGAAAGGAAAGATACAAAAATCCCAAAGAAAGGAAGAAACATGAGTGTTAGGCATGCATCAATAGGCTACCCATTTTTCTCCCTTACAATAGACCCACTCACTGATAAGCTAAGAATTCAAGTTTCAACCATCTAGGTCCATTTTCCAAAGTGTGTAATCTCTATGGCAGGAGTTCTCTCTGAGATTACCCACATTGGAGATCGGCTCCCTTTTTGGGCTTGCATCCGTTGAACAGCTAAACCAATTCCTTTGGTAGATGAATCCTTTTTTTTTTTTTCTGGTTGATAAATGACTAACTCGTTATCCTACTGCTAAACTTTTCTTGTTGTAATTTTGTTATTTGTTACTTTATTGCTCTATTCTCCCTTGTCATGTTATTTATGTATCATTTTTTATTAGTAGAAATGTTTTAGTTATCTTGCCGTATCGTGCTTCTTGCTATAATTTCTGCAACAGTTGTTCCTGCCGTGAGCACATGGTACATCTAAGGCTCTTGCTAGGGTGTGTCTATGTGGGGATGGCCCAACTTGCGTGCAAGCTGGCTTAAGGTATGTTTCAGTTAGGCCGGTCCCAACTCTCCTACCTCAGAATCACGGGTCATGGTACAGTAGGAGAAATGAAGCTCAAAACACAAAAAAGGCCCACCACACTTGTCAAAATCTAGAATTTGTGAAAACATGTTGGGAATTCTTGGAATGACCTTATCGTGTGGTTTGGAAAATGGATGAAAACCGTGTTAGGTTTTTGTGAAAGCTGTAAAAACCTTGTGATTGTTCTAAAAACATTGTGGAGCTTTATTTGTTTGAGAGATATTTAAAAATTTTGTAGGATTTTCCTCGATTTATGAAAAGGATGCCAAAATTTTCTAAAAATCGTATTTGATTTTTCTAGAAAGTCATGAAACCTTTTTTGAAAAACCTTGTTTTTTTTTCTTTTTTGAAAATTTTGTTTAAAAACCTTGTCGAGTTTTGAGAATTTTATTAGGAAACCTTGCCTGGCTTTTTGAGAATTTTTTGAAAAACCTTGTTAATTTATATTTGGATTTGTTGCATGAATTGTGAAAACCTTGTTGAGTTTTATTGAAAAATTGTTGAATTTCTAGAGTTTTGTGAAAATGTAAAAGTCTTTTAGAATATATTTTGAATTTGTACAAAAATCTTATTGCATGTTATGATTTTCTAAAAATGTTTTAATTCAAAAATCATGTTGAATATTCTGGAATTTTGTGAAAACATTGTTGAGAAATCTTGTTTGGGGTTTTGAAAATTTTGTTTTTAAAAAAAAAAAAAAAAACCTTTTTTGTTTTTTTGAAAATTTTTTACATGAATTATGAAAACCATGATGGTTTTTGTTAAAAATTTGGGAGAATTTTGAAAACCTTTTCAGTTTTCCTTGAGAAAAGTTATGAATTTTTTAAAAATCTTGTTGGATTTTTTGAAAACCTTTTTTTGTGATTTTCAGGAAGGTGTCAAGCCTTAGAGTTAGAGATGCTAGACAATACTCTGTTAGAGTCCAAGGATTGAAAATAAGAGAGACTTCAAGTCAATCAATGTGAGACTTCTTAGTCAATCAAGGTGATGTAGAATGTAAGGGACTTACAGTCAACTTCAATGAATGCAAGAGACTCCTTAGTCGAGCCTTATGTGATGTAGGAGACTTCTTAGTCGATACATGTGAGATGTGAGACTTCTTAGTTGATTTAGTGATCTAGACTTGAAGTTTCTATTGAATGTTGAAATCAATGAGAAATCCTTGCTTAATTACTGCAAAGATGAAAATTTTCCCTTCTCAAGTTTGTTAGAAACCAGTTAATTTGGACCAATGCCCCTAGTATAACACATGCTTGCATAGAAAAATATATGAAAAGCTTGCATATGAAAACTAATCGGCCAATACTCATAATTTAGGCATGCTTAATGCAAATAAAAAAGCAAATGGGCCATGCCCCTAGTTTAAAGCTATTTGCAAACAACTTTGGTCATTTTTTTGATTTGATGCCTTATTGAGCTTTTTAACAGGTTTCCTACACACCTCTCTTCAAGAAGACCAGGTCAGACATAGTTCAAGTCTGTAGGGAAGACACTTAGTCCACCTAAAAGATGGTCATGGCTTTTAGCCAAACCTTGCATGTTATTTTCAAAATGGACCATGATTTTTTTTTTTTTTTTGAAAGAAATTGATTTTCTTTTTATTTTGAAAAACCATTTGGTGCACAATGGTATCTTTTGAGAAAATTCTTTTTTCTTTTCCAAATGATCACGAGATAATCCTTTCAACAACTATTTTAGCATATCATACTATTTAAGAGTCAAGTCAATCTTTTTGACTAAAAAGGATCAAAGCCATTGAATACATGTAATCAAATTTGCATCTTCTTTTGAACATTGTTGGATTATGTCTTCAAAGACAACCAAAGAAATGAAATGTAGAGATGTTTGAGAGTCATGTATTTTTTTTAGAATGCTACAAGTTTGGGAAGGACATTTTTTTGGGAAAGAAACAAAGAGGAGTGCCCCAAATTTGGGAATCACATTTGTTGGAAACCAACAAGAGGGAGTGCCCTCAGTTAAAGAATTCTTTCATGTCATTTGAGAATTTAAGAAACTGTGTCATAGAGATTTCTTGCCAGTGGGGCTTGATGACCTCAAGCATTTTCCTTTTTAATCCAAGAGAAAATTTTGCTAGAGTTAAGGGTGTGCCTATGACTAACAGAACTTCAAGGAGGTTTTTATGCTTGGGTTGTAATGTAGGCTAGGTTCAGGTTTTGAAAGAAAATATATAAAAAGGCTCAAAATCTCGTGTATGATATTCCCCTCAAGTATGCATTACTCAAAAGTTAGGCATTAGAAGAATTTTCTTGTTTCTCCCTTTCTTGACATTGTGCTGAAATTCTCATCATTCTTGTCATTTGCTCACTGGTTATCATGGATCATTTGTATCAATGTTGATGGAGGATATAGGATTTATTTTAGTATTTTTGAACTGATACCTCTCATCTGTCTTTGGTTAGAAGACTTCTCTTGGAGGCTTTGGGTCCACTCTTACTCGTACAAGACCCTTTAGAAGCACAATTTAATAATCACATTTGGAATTGGAAGTAGCATATTTCATTCCTCCACACCTTTTGGTGCAACAAGTTAGTCTACATCTGGTGCAAGCAGCACCCCTGCCTTTAGTGTTACAACCATGCTTTCATTTAGTGCTACAAGCACACGTGCAATAGGTGCCATGCCCACCCCTACCTTTGAGGTTAGCATCCCTGCCTCAGTCTCATTTGTATCATTCGACAATAAAAGAATAGTAGGATATAGGATTTATTTAGGCTTAGTGCAGATGCCAATTAAATATTAGAATAGTAGCCTATAAGTGTGCAAGTATGTTTTGACATATAGATTCATGGTAGGGTGCAGTAGAACAATATAAGTTTAGTACGTTTTTTATGTAATAAATTGGAGAAAAAAAAATTAAAAATTTTAGGAGGTCTTACTGTTACAATATCAAATTTTATGTAATAAATTAATGAAACATGAAGTTAAGGGTATCTATTTATTACAATACTAAAGTGTAAGATAAGGGGTGTGCGCAGTTAGGTTAAATTGGTTTTTTTCCAAATTTGTAATCGAATTGATAAGTATCAATTTCTCCATAACCGGAACCGATACACACCATCAAGGGTTAGTTTTTCGACCTATAGTGGTGCGGTTTTAAGAGGTCGGTTTAATCAGTTTGAAGATTCAAAAAAAAAAAAAAAAATATATATATATATATATATATTTTAAAATGACTTGTTCTTTCAAGCCCAATATCCATACCTCAACCTGATCAAAACTTCAAGCAAATAAAAACTTCTATTTATTTAGCAAGCAATCCAATTACATGGATAAACTTAAACTCTAATTATTTAGCTAGCAACTTGTTAAATGTCCTATTGTCCATCTATCAAGTATTCATAAAAGAAAAGGTCAAATTATCCATACAACAACCATACATCATACATAAAAAAAAATCATGTTCATACATGGTGAATGAAATAAGTTCAACATATTTTATAAACTTGTTTATGTCATAAACTTATTCATACATAAACTTATAAAACCTGTTCAAGTATTTATACACAAAACAATTCAAATCTATTCATACTTAATAAATTTCATCATTTCATTCACCATGTAAAAAAAGTTTTGGAATTGCCTTAGCAAGAATTAAACTCCAAAACATCATGTAGCATATAATATCATTAAGTAACCATTCCATTTGTCATTGTTCACAAATGCCAAAATAAAGAAATATAAATTAAATTAGCATTTAAAATATAATAACTTAGCTCAATGAAATCAAAATAAATGGGTAGAGAATCTAAACTCTAAACTCCATACATAATGTAAAAGCTACTCAAATAGCATATATATCAAAGTATATAAAAACACATTATTTATGCCCACAATAGTCTAAGCTAACTCTTTCTTTAGGTTTCTCAAAAAAAAAAAAAAAAAAACCTCTCTTTAGCTAAATATATCCAAAAAAAGAAAAAAAAAAAATTATGTCCACAATATCCTACTCTCCCTACACTCACTTTTTTATTTATTTATTTATTTTTTATCATGATGGACAAATGATGATCACTAAATATCATCAAAAATCAACTTTTTTATTTTTTATGGGAAACAAAAATCAACTTTTATTTTACTTCAAACACAAGTGATTTTATACATATATATATATATATATATACACACACACACACTCTAATAAATTTAGTTTATTTTTGGTAGGCTAGAAAATAATATAGTTTATATCGGTTTCAAAATTTTAATAATAATGGCCCAATTAAATGAGCATAGGCCCATATAGTTGAGCAATGATCCAAGTCCAACTACAAAATTCCTTTGAATTTCAAAACATGTTACCATTGAGTTAAGCAACATTCAAAAACCCCAAGCCAAGCAATCCCCATATAGTTCTAAATAAGAATCCCCCACATAAGCCGGACTCTGTTTTAGATTTTGAAATCAAAGAGAGAGAGAGAGAGAGGTATCGGCAGTGGAGGGTTATTTTGATCCGAAGAGTGATGGGGCAAAAGAAGAGTAATGGAGCAAAAGGGACAAAATTTCAACCGATTCACAGCGAAGGCTCTAGGCGGCGAAGGTTTTCCTCTATTTCCTTCATTTTATTCTCTTGGTCTTTGATGTTTCCGTTGGGGTTTGATGATGTTTCTCTTTGGGTTTTGGTTTGCTGATGTTTGAGGGAAATCGAGTCTTTAAAACTCGAATTAAACATGAAACTCTACTAGTCTAAAAAACTCGAGAAGTTAGTTTGCTAAATAGTTTAGAAACTTTGTTAACTAATGAAATTGTTTGGAGATTGATGTTAGTTTGCAATTTTAGCCAATATTGTAGCTTATTAGGTACAATATATGAAAGACTAGTACTGTCTACTATCACTTCGGGGTGTACGAAAAACCGAATGGATCTACTAAAATTTTGAATTTCAATCAGTTTTCTCTGATTTCAGTTTTTAAATTTCAAAATTTTTTGTTCTTGGTTTGGTGGCCGTGTTGGATTTTTTTACCCTAAACCAACCGAACCAAACCTATATATATATATATATATTTTGTTTTTGGTTTGGTGGCCGTGCTGGATTTTTTTACCCTAAACCAGCCGAACCAAATATATATATATATATATATATACTCTTTTTGCTATTCACATTTTTAAAACCCTGGGAGCATGATATAATTACCACAATTCAGCCGCCCCTTTCCCAATTTTTTTATGCTCTCACACCATAAGATAACTGATCAGTAGCTTAGTTCCAATAAACTGCCCTCAAAATCGATTCTCTCTATCTCTCTCTCTCTCTCTCTCTCTCTTTCTCAATTCTCAAACTCTATCGTTTCGTTCTGACTTCCGCTGCACCGAAATCCGACCCGAATTGTTTGCTGGATCTTCAGGAAAATGGGTACGCTGCTTCGTACTTCCCACACATGTTTTCGTTCTTATTGTTATTCAACTCTTACTGCTGCTGCTGCTACTGCTACTACTAGTATTGCTAGTGCTAAGAAAAACCCAAATCACAATCAGAATCAAGATCAATTCTTGAAATCTGTTAGAGATCAGTGCAAATCTAGAAGCTTTAGGAATGTTGATCATGCCTTAGACCTGTTTGATAAAATGCTTCGTATCCGCCCTTTGCCTTCCATTGACGATTTTAATCACATGTTGGGTGCCATTGCAAGATTGAAGCACTACCCAGTAGTCATTTCTCTAATTAAACAAATTGAATCATTCGGTATCTCTCTTGATGTTTATACTCTCAATATTTTGATTAACTGCTTCTGCCATTTAAATCGTCTAGATTTTGGGTTTTCTGTCTTGGCAACAATTTTGAAACTTGGTTATCACCCAAATTCTATTACTCTAAACACCCTTGTCAAGGGGCTTTGTATTCAAGGTAACATTGCTGGAGCTGAAAGGCTGGTAGAAGAAATGGAGAAGAATGGGTGTAAGCCTGATGCATTCACTTGTGGAACAATACTAAATGGTCTGTGTAAGATTGGACAGATTAGTATGGCTATTAGGTTGCTTAGGAAGATGGAAGAAGGGAATTTTGAGCATGATCTGACAGCGTATAGCACAATCATTGATAGTTTATGTAAGGATAGATCGGTAACTGAGGCTTTGAACCTTTTATTTGGAATGATGAGAAAAGGCATTCAGCCGAACCTTATTACTTACAATTCCTTGATTCAAGGCCTATGCAATTTCGCCCGGTGGAGAGAGGCTACTACTCTGTTGAATGAGATGGCGCGAAGGAAGATCATGCCAGATGTGTATACCTTCAATATATTGGTGGACACACTTTGCAAAGAAGGAAAGCTAATAGAGGCAAAAGAAATTTTTGATGTGATGATTGAAAGATCAATCATGCCTGACACAATCACTTACAATTCTCTAATTGATGGTTACTGTTTGCAAAGCAAAATGGATTATGCAGTTAAAACATTTAATATGATGGATGAGAGGGGTTGTTCACCTGATGTTTTTAGCTATAACATATTAATCAATGTATTTTGCAAAAATAAAAGAATTGATGAAGCAAGGAGTCTCTTTGATGAAATGTCCAACAAGGGAGTGGCTCTTGACGTTGTGACTTATAGCACTCTTATAGGTGGGTTTTGTCAATTGGAGAGACCTGAGGCTGCATTAGTCCTATTTCATAAGATGCAGGCATGTGGCCAACTTCCAAGTCCCTAAACCTATGCTATCTTATTGGATGGCCTTTGTAAGAACAGAAAAATTGGGGAGGCATTGGCATTGTTTCAAGAGATAGAAGACAAAAAGTTGGACGACAATATTGTGTTTTACAACATCTTGATTGACACTATGTGCAATGCAGGGGAACTTACAACTGCAAGAGAAATCTTTAATAGTCTTCTTGCAAAAGGATTGCAGCCCAATGTTCGGACTTACAATATAATGATCAAAGGGTTTTGCAAAGAGGGGCTAATTGATGAAGCAAGTGAGTTGCTAGAGAAAATGGATGGGAACCATTTCTCTCCTAATGATCGAACATATAACACAATCATTCAAGGGTTGCTACAACAGAATGAGATAGCAAAGGCTATGGAACTTATTAAGATAATGGTTGACAAGGGGTTTTCAGCAAATGCAACCACTGCATCCAGTTGGTTGACTTGCTATCTACAAATCTAGCAGATAGAGCACTTTAAGAATTACTTATTTAGACTTTGCTAGTCAATCTATAAGGTGTATGTATATTTGTTGGAAGTGGTTATTTACTTTTTATGAAATGATGTTTCTTTTCATATCATTGATGTTTTTTCCCTTTCAATTTTTTTTTTTTTTTTAAAATCTGTAATTAAACAAGTTTTATTTGAAGTGAAGATTTGGTTGACCCTCATAAGGAGTTATTGGATGGGAGGAGAACTTTACTCTAATTGAGTTGTGATAGATACAAAATAGGTCTTGGGAACCATATCACACATGAAAAATGCAACCAGCTCTCCTATAATGAGAAATGCTATGTCAACAATATTTTTACAATAAATCATAAGTGGTAAGTTATTATTGGTTTTAATTTGAATTTGCCATTTAAATTACTTATTTGCTTACTGGTAATAACTAAAAACAACTTGCCACTTTAGATTTGTTGTAAAGTGTTGTGGACATAGCATTTCTCCTTCTAGTTTTATTGATTCCTTAATAATTATGAATTGGATGAGTATAAATCCATTTGGTATAGTCGCTAAAGATGGTTTTGAGAGGTTCATTCTTTTTCTGTTTGATACAATGCTTCACATGCACTCTTTCCCTTCCCTTGTAGATTTTAATCAATTTTTGGGTGCTATTGCAAGAATGAAGCATTACTCTGTGGTCATTAATTTAGATAGAGATATGGAATCACTAGGAATTGCTCCCAATATCTTTGGCTAGAACAGTAGCAGATGGCAGTGGTACCTTGGTTTCTAGCTAGGCTTGATTCTGATGCAGTTGATCTGTTCTTTCATCCATTGTAGATACATTCAAATGCTTTTCAATGTTAGTTAACACTCAGGTATTTTGTGTACAACTGACTCTCTCTCAATGGAATCATGCTTGTGCTTTGAAGCCCATTGGGAATTTGGTGAATGCTGAGGTTTTTAGCATGCCAGTCTTAATAAAGTAGTTGGTTACATCTCTATGGTTAGGGATGTTTATGAAATTTTACATAAATAGAAGTATGTCCCAAATGTGAGGAGAGCGTGTATTATACCGCACCAACAACAATTTTGTAATACTAGCACTTGCTTTTGGTACTTGAGAGCCCATTGGTGGTTCTCAAGTTCGTCCAGCATTCATATTTGTAAATTGAAGGTTGGCCTTTTTCGTAGTGTGTATTGTTATGCAAAGTTTTTGTTTTTGGTAGACAGGTAGACCTTTTTGCCATTTTGAAATACGGACAGAACTTAGATACATTTCCTTAGATGTTTTACCTTATATTCCCCAATTAAATTCATTCACGTGGCTAGCTAATGGGCCACGTAGTTAAATTTATTTGTCTGCTGGAGAAGATACCAGCTTTTGTGTTGCTTGGTCAATGTAATTACATGATTGACTTTAATTGGTGAATGGTGAACCTAAGGTATCTATGGAACAAAAGAAATTGTATGTTAAGTTTTGCTCTTAAAACATTATGCAGCTATATGGGAAGCTTAAGTAAATGCTGCCAAAGGTGATCACCCAGATAGAGCTAAGATGGGATAAAACTGCATCAGTTTGGTCTCTTAAGGGCTTGAAGACGTGAACACTTGATATTGATGGCCCACATTGTCGAAAATGTGACACTAACAACCACTAATGGCTCACATTGTTTATCGGAGACGGCAATTATTATATACTTTGTAAGATTCTCAATGTTTAATAAAGTATCTATAAATGGTTGGATTGGAGCATAATATAGCCCTGAGTCCTGACAATGGTGCAATTTTACTTGGTTTGTGCACTAATTAGAGATATAATGCCAATAACATATATACCCCTTGTACATCTTACTGCCAATAGCTCATTTTACTTACCATCTCTGAGTTTTGTTTAAAATTTTCTTGTGCATAATAATATTGCTGGTTGAATGCCTAGGATGAATTGAGGGAGGCTGTGCTGCTTGTATTTGCAAACAAGCAGGATCTTCCAAACGCCATGAATGCTGCTAAAATAACTGATAAGCTTGGTCTTCATTCCCTCCATCAATGCCATTGGTACACACACACACACTCCCTCCCTCTCTCTCTCTCTCTCATGTTTTACCCTATGCATAGGAGATTCCTATGCATAGGAAATTTGGTATCCACTGATTGGGGCCATTACTTTGGGTTCTATTTCAGGAATATCCAGAGCACATGTGCCACTTCAGGGGAAGGGCGGAAGGGCTGTATGAGGGACTAGACTGGCTTTCCAACAATATTGCTAACAAGGTTAGGGTCTAGTGTTGCATGCAACATAAGTGATAATCTTCGATATGGTTATGGGCTGGTTTATTAATATTTTCTATTTGGTTCTTGCAGGCTTAGGAGATCCATAAATCTTCATTTACATTTTTGGGCTGTAATCTCTGTCAAAGGGGATTTTGTTGTTATGTGGTGTTTATGCATTTTACATTTGATATTGTCTTGAGAATGTATCTGTTTGTTTAGATCATTGTTACAATATGATAGAAATTGACATTTGCCTTGTAGATTCTAAATAATTCATGATTCACAGTTCATATATATGATTAAACCTTGCTTATTTTAGGATACCCTTGCTTTTGGTTCTCCTTCAATGGATATGGTTGTAATCTGGACAGCTTTGACATCGCTTCGTAATCTGGGCATAACTCTCTCATCCAAACTCCGATTGAGATGATTCAAGATGATATGGAACGCCAAGACAAAGCTCTACAACTTTCATATTTTGAGTTTTGAGAGATACAGGCCGCATCAAGGTTGAAATCGGGCTTGAAGTTGCTGTACCTGCACTGTTGACGTTCTGGAATGTTTCTTTGCTTGAAATTCTAATACGTGGATCTGAAGTGGTTTATTTTTGGAAGGTTCCAGATGTGATGCACGAAATTTCCAGTTGAAAAACACCACTTTCCTAGTTATGTTAGGACTTTGTTTTATTTTTAATATTTTTCCTTAATTAGTCAGATTTGGATGTTATTATTTAGAATATTTTTAGGAGATTTTGTAGGTTTGGAAAAGGGGGAATTAACGTGTAAAAGGGGAGGAGAAATCAGAATTACAGAGACACACACACGCCTCTCTCTCCCCTCTTCTCTAATTTTCTCCTTTGAGTTTTCTGTCATGGCTCTGCGTGGCTAAAACTTTTATACTTGGTTAAAGGAAATTGAAGCCTCGGAATCAATAAAACTGTAAGATCTAATTTGTTTTTATTGTTCAATTTATGCTTTGAATATCGGATGTTCTTCTGTGCCTATTTTCATGATTGTCTCGTTTAATTACTAGGAGGCCTACTAGTTTATTATTCGTTTCAATCTACTGCTAGGTTAGATATCAAATCCGTAATTGTTTGATCTCTCTAACTTGTGAAGCAACCAAGATTTAATGATTTGCTGCGTCAGAAATTATTAGATCTTAGGAAAAACGCTCGACTAAATTAAATGCAACTGCTTGTGTTTGTGTTGTTTAGCTTCATTGATCTCTCTAGTTCTTAAGGCTGCTACTAAATTAAATCTTTAGCGCTTGTCTTGGGTTGTTTAGTAGTTAGGGTTTATTAGATTGCTTGTTTTCTAATTAACTATGACTAAAGAGAGATAGGAAAATAGTTCCAACGGTGAATATTCAAGGTGTGAATTGATATATACTTGCATCGATGATCAGTTGTAAAATTCCGATGGTGGATGTTGACTTGGACCAAGGTTTGTTCTCTTGATTGATTTCGATATTTTAATTTGAATTGTTCCTTAGTTGTTTTACTTACAATTGTTTTCATTATACTTAAACCCCCCCTCCTTGTTTTCGTAGCATAAAACTAGGCTAGACACTCTCCGTGGGAACGATCCTTACTCGCACTACTACATATATTTTTAGGGGTATTAGTTTTATTTTTGGTTGCCTGCGACAGCACACCAAAGATCCATTGACGATTTTGTTTAAATGCCCAAAGATTTTGTTGTAAAGCCTTAATAGATTAACAAGTGATTGGTTACATCTCAATAGCTAGGGGTCTTTATTAAATTTCAGATAAAAAGAATTGTATTCCAACTGTGGGGAGACCCCTTGTATTCAGCAACCACAACAATTTGTTAATATTTGCACTTGCTTTTAGTACTAGAGGCCAAGTAAATTTTGAATGCATCACATCTGATCTTGAGTTAGAGCTCTGATATTTGCATCACTTTGCTCAACATTGCATTGTTGAGCAAAGTTGCAATGTTGAGCAAAGTTGTTGAATTGGTGAACCAATATGCCATACTGAAACATTGAGAAGGCCAGAAGGGTCACCCATTTAGAGTTCAGATATTTGCATCACTTGGTGTTGAAAGAGATTCATCTCTCATCATTGTAGCTTATGGTATATGAATTTGACCAATATCCAAGTTGAAGGCCATGAAGGGTTTTTTTTTTTTTTTGGGCTGAAGGCCACGAAGTTTTGACCATCTGGTGTTGATATTTCATATTGTTGAACTTTTTATATACTTATTCTTTGTTCAGTGTGACATATTACTGTGAGACACTACAACTTATAATGACACCTATCCCATCTTAAGTTTCTAACAATTCCGCTAAACTATAATCAAGTATAACAACTCCACTAAATAAAACACAACTAATTTACATTTAAAACCTTGATGGCTTTTATTTAAATTTTTTATGGAAAAAATGTTTTATTTAAATCTTAAAATCTCAAAATACATTTTATTTAGCTAAGAGTATTATAGCTCAACTAGTTAGCACTGCCTTCTTTTTTTCATGACAATTAGGAAAAACGTGATAAAAAGTTTAAATAAGATGTTTTAAAAAACTTTGATATTTAAATGAAATATTTTGGAAGTTATAAGATTTAAATGAAACACGCTCAAATTAACTAAGTTGAAATTATATTAGGATCTTAGTATATTATATTTTCTATAAATGGTAGAATAAAGGATTTCCGAATTGTATAATGCTACATACACAAACTATTCTACAAATATTTTACAAACTGTTGATGTGGCATCCACCACCTCAGCTTTTTAAAAACTAAAATACCACGTCAGAAATTAACAAAGTAAATTAAAAAAAAAAAAAACCCAAATAACGTTTGCAACAAAACCCTCTCCCTCTCCCTCTCTGCGCCTCCCTCTCTGCGTCTCCCTCTCTGCCTCAACAGTACCGTACGGTGCCTCCATCTCAGACCAAGCACTCTTTGCGCCTCCCTCTTTTCCTCATCGGTGCTAACAAACTCCTAAACACAAAACGTGACGGCGAAAAACCCTGGCCTCAAATCCTCTGCCTCCCGTCCTCTCTCCTTGCCATAAAATTCTCACACTTTGACAAATGCTGCCGCCAACTCGCTGGAATCATTGCAGAACCCGCCGGAACAATGGCTGAGAACGGTGTTGCAATCCCATCTGATGAGAATGATGCTCCCACTTCGGTATCTGATGCTTCTAATTCTTCTACTTTTGGTAATTCCTCAACCCTTAGATAACAAAGACATGCAACGAATAAGTTTGTTGTTTTCCGTAATGTGATTCAAGCTCTAGATTAATAGGAAATTGCTGTTTTTTCCTGATTCAACCAAAGACAAAACTTTGTGGGATTATTTTATGCTTGAATGTGGTGTTGCAATCCCATATGACAGAACTTTATATGATAGAATTTTTAAAGTTTATATGACAGAATTTTTAAATTTTATGGCATTATTTTAAGCTTGACTAAGGTGTTGCAATCCAATATGACATAATTTTATATGATAAAATTTTTAAAGTTCTGCCCATAGAACTTGTCTAAAGTTGTCGTTGAAAGTGAGATTGGGTCATCAACAAATTGGAAGAGTTGAAAGTGAATAAAGTGGATTCTGGTTGGTTTAAAGTGACCAAGTTTTATATTATCAAAAAAGATATTGAGATTAATCTTGCCTATGTCAGTACCAAGATTTAAGAGAAAAGACAAAAGTTAGGTACAATATCTTCCTTAGGTTTTCCTCTTAAAATTTTGCTATGTTGGTTTTTTCTCGTGAAATTGAAATGTATTTTTAGTTAGGTAGCCGTATAACTAAATTTTAAGAGAGAAACTTACAGAACAACACCTAAAATTATGCTTTGTGACTTTTTTCTCGTGAGATGGAAGTGTATTTTTAGTTAATAAGTAGCCGTATGACTAAATTTTTAGTTAATAAGTGTATTTAAATTTTATGGCATTATTTTAAATTTTATTGGATTATTTTATGCTTGACTATGGTGTTGCAATCCCATATGACAATTTTGTTTTTAAAGTTTTGTATACTCGGCTTTTGAATGGTTTAAACTTTTGTATTTTTTACTAAATAATTGAATAGTATTTCTAATAGAAACAATCATGTCTTTGTCAGACAATGAAGACTACATGTCTTCAGATAAAGAAATTATCATTGATGAGCAAGAAAATGAGCAAAAGTTAGAGATTGAAAAGATTGAAGAAAAGAAGCACGAGATCAACAAGATTTTAGATGAAAATGAAATTGTTTTAGAACCAAAGGTTGGGATGATGTTTAATTCAGAGGAAGAAGTTAGAGCATATTATACGCAATATGCTAAACAAGCGGGTTTTGGTGTGTCGAAGAGAACCTCTAAACTTGGACATGATGGGAATTTAAAATATTTCACTATTTCATGTGTTAATCAAGGTAAGGCAAAAAGTAAGGCAACTAATGCTCTTAAACCGAGACCAAAAAAAAATCTCGGGTGCAAGGCCAAGATTAATGCTACCTGTTGTCCTGATGGAAAGTTTACATTGACTACTGTTGTGCTTGACCATGTCCATACTTTGAGTCCTGGAAAAGCTAGATATTTTAGATGTCATAAACAAATGGACTCTTATGTGAAAAGAAGGCTTGAGTTAAATGATAAAGCTGGAATTCGTATTAGTAAAAACTATAAATCTATTGTTATTGAAGCAGGAGGATTTGAGAAACTTTCATTTGGAGAGAAAGACTGTAGAAATCATGTTGACAAAGCAAGGCGGCTTCGACTTGGGGTGGGAGGTGCTAGAGCACTTCGTGACTATTTTGTTAGAATGCAAGAGAAGGATGACCGGTTTTGTTATGTAATGGATGTGGATGATAGGTCTCGATTGAGGAATGTGTTTTGGGCGGATGCAAGAAGTAGAGCCACATGTGAATATTTTGGAGATGTTATAACATTTGACACAACATATTTAACAAATCCATATAAAATGCCATTTGCTCCATTTGTAGGAGTGAATCATCATGGTCAATCAATACTTCTTGGGTGTGGTCTAATATCAAACGAGAATGTTGATACTTTTGTTTGGTTGTTTGAATCATGGATGAAGTGTATGTCAGGCCGAGCTCCAAAAGCAATTATAACTGATCAAGACCAAGCTATGAAGAGAGCAATTGAAATAGTATTCCCTGAAACTAAACATAGGTTTTGTTTATGGCATATAATGAAGAAAATTCCTGAGAAATTTAAAGGATATTCTCAATATGAGGCGATTAAGAGGGATATAGACCGATGTGTATATGACTCCTTGAGTCGTGATGAATTTGAAGATGGTTGGCAAAGATTACTTGAGGTGCATAATCTTCAAGATAATGAATGGTTGCAATGGTTGTATTCTGAGCGACATCATTGGATACCAACATATGTGAAAAATACATTTTGGGCAGGAATGTCTACTACACAACGTAGTGAAAGTATGAATGCCTTTTTTGATGGTTATGTGGGGCCGAAGACTACATTGAAGCAATTTGTTGATCAATATGATGAGGCCTTGAAGAGTAAGGTTGAAAAGGAGAATACAGAAGATTTTATTTCTCTAACTTCAAGAGTTCCATGCATAACTCATTATGCTATTGAGAAGCAATTTCAGGATAGTTATACCAATTTAAAGTTCAAGGAGGTTCAAGATGAGATTAGGAGGAAAATGTATTGTCATCCTTCTCTTCTTAAACAAGAAGGTGCAATTTCTACATATCAAGTTGTTGACGAGATAGAAATTGATGATGATACAAAGGAAGTAACCTTCCATGTTTACTTTAATGAAGATGAATTGGAGGTACAATGCAATTGTTGCTTATTTGAATTTAGAGGAATCCTCTGTAGGCATGCCTTTTCTGTGCTCATGATGATAAAGAAAATTAAAATATTGCCATCAAAATATATTCTTCCACGGTGGAGTAAGGACTCGAAACGAAGATATACATTTATTAAATGTATTTATGATGACTTGAATGGAAATCCTGAAGCACAACGCTATGATAAATTGCACACTTCTTTTTATGAAGTTGCATCAATGGCATCAAAAACTGAAGAAAGTTGTATGACTGTGATGACAGTTTTAGATAAGCTGAAGGAGAAGTTAAGTTTGAATGTGTCAAGTAGTGAAAGTGATCAAACATCTCATCACACACCGGGTGCAGTGACAATATCTAATGAAGTTATTAATGGGACATCAAAGGAATGTATTAAGGTGCTTAGTCCTTTAGTAACTCGAAGTAAAGGGCGACCAATGTCAAAACGAAAGGAATCTAAAACAGACCAAGTGATTAGGAAATTGAAAACAAGAAAGAGACAGGAAGGGAACAAAACTAGCAAAAAAAAAGTAAAAGGAAAACAGGTACTTGCTTATTTAATTTTAGCTAATAATTTATTTTATTAGTTTCTTTGTTGTATTATGTATATTTGTTTATCTAAATAACTTGTCTAATTCATCTATTTCTTTCTAATGAAAGAATTCTCAAGTGGCACAAGAAATTGAAGTCGATGCAGGTGAAATTGGTTTGCCTACTTTAAGTACTCCACAAGAAGATCATGAAATGGGAACACAAGAGAGAAGGAATGTTCAGGTATTAAGAATAAGAAAAAACTATGAGATTAATTGTTTGAGATTTTAATCTACTATGTAAATAATTTACACGATTGCATTTTATTAATCTAATTATCTATCAAAAAAAAAAAATTACTCTACTTATTTTGGTTAGAGTACAATTTTACTTTTGGTTTCACATCCATCTGTTATGGTCAAGCTAATTGGGTTAGCAAAACTGTTTCTTGAAAGGTCGTGTTCTGTAGATTTCCTTTATCTCCCCTTTGAGTAAAATGTTATTTAATATTCAGTTTCTTTACCCTTCTTGGTTTTTGCATAATTTTTTCTCTTGTATATTTAATTTTTTAGATTTATTTTCAATTGCACAGTGTCATCTGAGTCAAGGTTCTAGTGATGGATATATGATGCCACATTTTGGCTCTCCTTTATTTCCTGGAAACCAGATGCAGGTATAGTTTACCAAATGTAGATTTCCTTTATCTCCCTTTTGACTAAAATGTTTTTTAATATTTGGTTTCTTTACCCTCCTAGTCCCTTGGTTTATGAATACTTTTTTTCTCTTTTGCTTGAAATGTAATTTTTTAGATTTATTTTCAATTGGACAGTGTCATTTGAGTCAAGGTTCGAGTGGTGGATATATGATGCCATATTTTGGCACTCCTTTATTTGCTAGAAATCAAATGAAAGTATAATTTATCATTTATAATTTATTTTATAATAATCAAATTGCAGTAACTAGTATTAACCCAACATATTTTGGTACTCCAGGAAGCAATATACACTGACTATCAATTATTCCTTAACTGATATTCAATGTTATACTTGTTAATAGTTTGAAATTTAACCCTTTTTTTTTTAATGAAATTTGTATTTGTAGGGTCATCCAAATCAATTTTGGGGAAGTGGATGTCAAGTGCCAAATACTGACCAGCTTAGTGTTTATGGAACACAACAACATCATATAATCAACTTGAATCACTTGGATTTGCTACAAGTATTGTTACTACATTGTATATTTAACTATGTCAATTATAAGCATGTTGATTTTTAAATAATTTCATACATTTTCTTTTGATCTTTTTGTAGGCTCAATAGCATGGGCATCAGTTTAAGGATCAAGATGCTGGCAAGTTCAGTTAAAATTAAGTTCAACTTGATCAAGATGACAAACTTTTTGTTTTTCCTTTTTGTGTTGAACACAACATAGTTCTTCATTTGTAATGGATATTATGGTATTATTTGTCTAGGGAAAAGCTTATATTTT
Source organism: Quercus gilva (assembly GCA_023621385.1). Taxonomy (NCBI): domain Eukaryota; kingdom Viridiplantae; phylum Streptophyta; class Magnoliopsida; order Fagales; family Fagaceae; genus Quercus; species Quercus gilva. Next base: position 60,901,531 of record CM042477.1, read on the forward strand.
TTTAAGCACATATGGTGACTTACAACAAAGCTTTTTTTTTTATTCAACATTATTTGAGCTTTACGTCTATGGATATCTTTGCTCTTTATTTATGTTATTAAGAGATGGACCGGTTTGATCCTCATTATGTTCAAGTTCATTACATAACCTACTTCAACATGAACTAGATACAAATACAACAATAGAATACAAAGAGGCATACATTGTAATACAACAAAGCCTCTACTTGAATAGAGGATAACTCATTATCAGATTCAAAAAACAACTAAACCATAAAGCTAAAAATAAGTAGACCAGGAAAAACATTGATAACAAACAATTGTGCAATTGGGCAATAGCAAATTTTATCAAGGTACTCCATTCCTCTTCTTTTTCTACATGTATATCTTTACAATATAAACTGGCATACCCCTTGCCAAGTTAAACTAATGCAATCCTTAGAAAGCATCCACTAATCCATATACATCTTCTATAATTCTGCTATCCAAAAGACTAACAGTTATCCAAAAAAAAAAAAAACAATAGCTTGACATCTTACAATAGAAAATTAATCATCTAGTGTACAAAATTTTTTTGGAGTACTCTTGATTAGAGAGCTGATGAGGTAGCACCAAAGTATATGAAAGTTAAATGTTAAGCCCAACATAGCTCCTTTCCAATTCCATATCCATATGATGAATATGTTGAAGTTCAAAACCATTAAACTGTTTTGCCTCCCTTGTCATTGTTTTAGTTGCTGCTGAAATTGTAGAGTAGAAGTTGATTGAACAGGTTCAAAGAATAACACAAACACAGCCTTTATTGTCATCACTGTCATTATCAGTATCTTCTACTTCACTGTCAGGGTGGAAAAAAAGAATGAAAAATCACAAACACAACTACATAATGGGCATAAAATGAACATGTTTGCCTCAATTAGCAATAGCTAGTGTGCAATGTGCTATTGAAAGTCCATCTGATTGCATTAATTTAAAATATATGCATAATCTTTTAAACTAAACACAGACACATATAAGTAAGCACACGTTGATTGGTTGAAGACAATGGTGATTGAAGACAAATTTTAAAATCCATATACATCTTGTATGTCTATGATCACTAACTTGACTATCAAAATAGCTGTTTCTTAATGTTGCATCAGCATGCTTATAAACAATACAAACGAAGCAAGAGCTAGTAATTTTATTAAAAACAGTAAAAAGCAAGGAAATAAAGAATTGTACAGTAAAGTCTTTAGTCATTGTCCAAATAACAACTACAATTCATGTACAAGCAACTGTTGATCATAGAACAAATAAGAGGCTCTCAAAAATAAGAGCCATCAACATCAGTAAGTCCCTAGTTCAAAAAATGGGACAACAAATAATGCCTTCTCCAGATTTTCCAACAGCATCTTTGAGGTTAGAAAACCAGCAATAGTCCAAGTTTGAAATTCTTTTTGAAAACCAGCAATAGACAAGCTCAAAATACATAAAAATTCTTTTTGGTTATTAGTTATTTCGACCCATTCCATCCACATAATTATATAATTCATTGGATTGCCTCAAGGCCATAAATATTGCAGTACTCTACACCAAATTTGCATATGAATTACTTGAATTAAAAAAAAAAAAAAAACGAATTTCAATACTGAAACAGAGTGTAACCGTTGTCGTTACCGGGAGGGAGGCAGATGACATGGAGACACCATGCTCACGGCGGCACTAGCAAAGATGGGATTGCAACACCGTTCTCAGCCATTGTTCTGGAGGGTTCTGCAATGATTCCAGCGAGTTGGTGGCAGCGTTGGTCAAAGTGTGAGAATTTTATGGCAAGGAGAAAGGACGGGAGGCAGAGGATTTGAGGCCAGGGTTTTTCGCCGTCACGTTTTGTGTTTAGGAGTTTGTTAGCACCGATGAGGCAAAGAGGGAGGCGTAGAGAGGGCTTGGTCTGAGATGGAGGCGCCGTACGGTACTGCTGAGGCAGAGAGGGAGACGTAGAGAGGGAGAGGGAGAGGGAAAGGGTTTTGTTGCAAACGTTATTTTGGGTTTTTTTTTTTTTTTTTTTTTTTTTTTTTTAAATTTACTTTGTTAATTTCTGACGTGGTATTTTAGTTTTTAAAAAGCTGAGGTAGTGGATGCCACATTAGCAGTTTGTAAAATATTTGTAGAATAGTTTGTGTCTGTAGCATTATTCTTCCGAATTTCATATACAAATATAGTAATAATAAATGTCTATAAATAACTACAATTATTATCAAATTTCTATTTAGACAAGAAAAAACAAAAGAGATAACAAATTCTATTATGTTAAATTCACTCACGTGGTTGCATTGACTGATAAATTACGCATTTTAATTTATTTATTTTTGAAAGAAGATAACACATTTTGTATTGTATTGGCCAATGCAATTACATAGATGAATTTAATTCAAGAACCTAAGGTATAGAATCCTAATAAATGTAAGGAATTATGCGTAATTTTGCTCCTAAAATATTATGCATTTGTTGGGGAAGTTTTGTTGTACAATGATTGATTTAAAGAAAATTTGTTAGAAATTATTAGAACTTTGAAACAAATAAATAGTTGGCGAAAACTCTATTTTAGTCTTTACATTTTGAGGTCACATTCAATTTTGTACTGACATTTTGGCAACAGTCAATTTAGTTCATGTTATTTTCAACTTATAGTTAATTTGGTCCCTACTGTTAACTCACTAACGGAAAATGTTTACATGGCAAACGGTGTGCATTGTTGACACATTTGAAGCCTATGTGGCAACTAAAATAAAATTTAAAATTTTTTTATTGTCGTTAAAATGTGCCATATCATCATTTAAATTCAATTAATTCAAAAAATAAAATAAAATTCTTAATGACTGAAGATATCAAAACATCACTAGCTTTCCAATCGGATCAATTGATCAAATACCCAACAAATCCAAAGAATATCAAGAAGAAAAAAAAAAAAAAAAATAGAAGTCTCTTAATTCGTTAAGATTTGTGAATGGCAAGTTTCATTTAATTTTTCTTGGATTCTTAACCTGTTACAGCCAAACTGTGTTGTAGATGTATTTTTCTATTAGGAAATTGGTAGAATTCACTTACAATCCGCTAGACCCACTTAGCAAATCAAGGCGAATATTCAAAAATAGAAACTTTTGCACTCTCTAAATGCTCTAAGATTTGGGTTTAGTTCAAAGAGATCGAACCAAGTTGAGGAGAGAGTAAGTGAGAGGGGAAAGAAGAAGAGAAGCCACTGCTAGTGGTGGTGGTGGCATGCAATGGCAAGAGAATCATTGGCCATGGAGGTTTGGACTAGTTGCTAAGTTGTTGAGTTTCTTTAGATCTGGAACTTAGTTGTTGAGTTTTTTTGTGTTCGTGTTCTTCTTTTGGGTTCTTACTCTTCTATGTTTATTTTTCTGGGATCTTGTTCTTCTATTGGGTTCAAGTTTCTTGTGAGTTTATTTTTCTAGGTTAATTGGGGGGGGGGGGGGTTTGGGTAGATTTTCTTTCTCCTTTAAATTAAGATTTTCATTTATTTCAATTTAAATGCTGATATGGCACATTTTAATAACAATATATATATTTTTTGATATTATTTTAATTGCCACATAAACTTCAAGTGTGTCAACAGTGCACACCGTTTGTCACATAAACATTTTCCGTTAGTGAGTTAGCGGTAGGGATCAAATTAATTGCAAATTAAAAATAACAGGGATCAAATTGATCATGACCCCAAAATGTAAGGATCAAAATAGTGTTTTTTCCTAAATAGTTTAAAGCTGATTGAGTTTGTTTGAATGCAGTGTGATTAAAAGTGCTCAACTTTAGGAAAAAGTAAATAGTATTAAATAATATCATATCAATCATATTAAATTTTGATAAATGAGAGTGATAGAATGATGATATGGTTATTTGCACATATGTCTATCATCAATTAGATTTTGATACTGTTTGACGGTTGATGCGGTATCTTCTCTAGCTTCAGGGTGAGGCCAAGTGGATGTTGGTATAAGGTGTATTAAAAATTTTCCTAAATACTTATATTTTAGGGAAATGACTTTTATTTTATTCCATTCTAAATAATTTTATATAACTTCTAAAAAAATAATTATACAAAGTATTGCTATATCCACAACATTTTCACACCTAATCTTAAGATATGTTGTTTTTGGTTTTAATTTCAACTCACATTGCTGATCATAGTATTTTTCTTCTAGATATATATTTTTTGAGAAGATTTTAGATACTTAATTTGATTATATTATTTCAAAAATTCTTAAACTGTTTTAAAATTAGAAACTCAAAGAAAAAGGAAAAGAAATAAGAGAAAAGAAGCCATTCTCTCTCTCTGGCGACTATGGCAAAACTTGCTAGATAACATGTTATTAGAAAATTTTAGGAAAGTAGCACACGGATTTAGCATCTTTTTCTAAAACAATACTATTCAGCCAATTTTGCCGTGGTACGCTAACACTGGTACTGCCTACTCTCTCTCTCTCTCTCTCTCTCTCTCTCTCTCTCAATTTTCAAACTCATCGCCTCTATCTCTGATTGCACCAAAATCCGACCCGAATTGTTAGCTGGAACCCGAATAATCTTCAAGTAAAGGAAATGGGTAGGCTTCGTGCTTCCAATCCAATCCTTCCATTTCCATTTCATGCTCTTTCTTCTTCTTCTTCTTCTTCTTCTTATTATTATTATTCTACTCTTTCTACTAGTAGAAAAAACCCAAATCTGAATTAGAATTAGTTGTTGAAATCACTGAGAGATGAGTGTAAATGTGGAAGCTTTAGGAATGTTGATGATGCCTTTGACATTTGTTGGTGCAAACACAATAATAATGGAAATAACACAAAGAGAAACTGAATAATACGCTGAATATTATTAATTTGAAGAGATAAATACAACACTATTTATATTGAGGCGCGACACTCACTCTCTTTAAGGAGATTCAAGCCCTTGGTTGGCTAATCTTTGTAACCGGTGCAGACCTTCTCTGACTTGTCTCCCCCAGGATACAACAGCCCAACAAATGTTGTATGGCTAGAACAGCTTTTGCACAAAGTGTTCAAGCCCAAATCTCCACCAGAAGAACACCTTTCTTTGGCCCGAAATCTCTCAATTATTTAGGAATATTTTTGAATTCACTCTCTCACACAATACTCTTTGCTTTTAACTATTTCTCTTCATTCACTCTTGATATGAACTTAGTCCATAGCATAGCCGTACATATAGTCTTCCAATCCTTCACATAACATACATGTTATTTATTAATTTAGAAAACTTCTCCTAATTTATTTAATCTAACTTACGTACAAGTAACTCTTTCTTTAACAAACTATAACTCATCTCTTGATTAATCTTCAGTTATTTTGAGTTTCAACATATTTAATTTAAAATGTACTAACATTCCCCCACTCATTTTAATATTAAATTTGGAAAATGAGAGATTACCGGGCAAAGAGGGATTATTATGCATCATGAAGGCGTGCTCTGCATTGAACCTTCACTTAGTGAAACAACAATCTCTACTCCAGAGTCAATAGTGGTCTCTGACTTGAACTATGACTACTTAAGGGAAATAAAGTATTACTATTCACACATAATGATCCAAGTGTTGACATGAGCTTTTATAGCTAGCACTTTACGGCCGTGTGCTGATCCTAGTTTCATGAGTGTATTTGAGATTAAGTCCAAATCTCATAGGGGGCGGCCCCACCCCTAGACTCACATAGGTGAAATTTTGTCAAGGGTGCTCCTATAATTCTGACACCCCACTCAAACGAGCTACAAATTTCATTAAGAGTTTTTTTACTCAACCTCTCCACATTATAGGATAAATGCACTTACATCATAGGGATGAACAATAAAAAAAATTATTTACAAAATAAATAATTTAAAAAAAATAAAGAGTGCATTTCTTACGACTATCGTATGATTCGTTTTTCCCATTGAACCCAATTCTCAAGATCTCTGGTCCTTGGGTTGGGTATCCTCATACATAGCTCATGATTCTATGGACTTTAGTCCCATCCCCCTCGATGTATTCCAGACCTTATCTTTTGCCAAGGCCTTAGTAAATGGATTTGCAAGATTATCATTAGATTTAATATAATCCACAGTTATGATGCCACTACTCAAATAAGATCGCACGGTACTGTGCTTTCTTCTAAAAAGTTTGGATTTACCGTTGTAATAACGATTTTTAACTCTACCAATTGCGGCAATGCTATCACAATGAATTAATATAGGTGAAATTGGCTTTTCCCAAAGTGGAATTTCATATAACAAATCTCTAAACCAATTAGCCTCTTCACTAGTTGAAGCTAATGCTATTAATTCAGCTTCCATTGTTGAATTAGCAATTATTGTTTGCTTTTTAGATTTCCAACAAATAGTACTACTACCTAAGGTAAAAATATAACTAGTGGTAGAGAGAGAGAATCACTTGACAAAGTATTCCAATCGATATCACTAAAAGCTTCAATCACAACAGGGTACTTTTTATAAAATAAGCCATAGTTTTTGGTACCAATTAAATATCTCATGACTCGCTCAATAGCTAGCCAATGATCTTTACTAGGCTTGCTAGTAAATCTACTAAGCACTCCTACTGCATATGCAATGTCAGGTCTAGTACAATCAGTAGCATAACGCAAACTACCAATGATGCTAGCATAATCCTTTTGATTAAAAATCTCTTCATCATTATGCACAGGAAATAAATGAATACTAAAATCAAAAGGAGTAGCTACACTTTTGTGATCATGAAAATTATATTTTCTCAATATAATATAATGTGATTGATGAAGAAATATCCCATCACATATTTTTGTAATTTTCATGCCCAAAATAAAATTAGCCTCACCAAGATCCTTCATATCAAAATGGCTTTTAAGCATATTTTTTGTTTCATTTATAACATGCATATTTGAGCCAAAAATCAATATATCATTCACATAGAGGCTAATAATAACATGTAAATTATTCCATGATTTAGAATAAATACATTTATCACATTCATTTGATTTATAACCATTCTCAATTATGCAAGAATCAAATTTTTCATGCCACTGTTTAGGTGCTTGTTTTAAGCCATATAGGGATTTAGTTAGCTTATATACCTTGCTTTTTTGTCCAGACTCTACAAAGCCTTCGGGTTGATCCATATAAATTTCTTCCTCTAGGTCTCCATTTAAAAAAGCAGTTTTTACATCCATTTGATGAATTTTCAAATCAAAAATTGTAGCAATAGCAATTAACAATCTAATAGATGTAATTTTTGTTACCGGAGAAAATGTATTAAAGAAATCAAGATCAGCTTTTTGTTTAAAACCTTTTGCAACAAGTCTAGCTTTAAACTTATCTATTGATCCATCCGGTTTCAACTTTTTTCTAAGGACCCATTTACAACCTATGGTCTTACAACCCGGTGGAAGATTTACTAATTTTCAAGTTCTATTAGAAATTAGAGATTTCATCTCATCATTTACAACCTCTTTCCAAAATATATAGCATCAGGTGATATTAAAGTCTCTTTTAAATTTTGGGGATTTTCCTCAATGTTAAAAACATAATAATCAGGACCAAAATCCTTTTCAACTCTAGCTCTTTTACTTCTTCTAGGTTCCATTTCAAAATTTTCTTGATTTTGTAAATGTGAAGTAGAAGAACTAGGTTGTGACAAAATATTTTCTTTACCCCTACTATTTTTTAATTTAAAAGGAAATTTTTCTTCATGAAAAATTGCATCACTAGATTCAAAAATGATTTTGTTTTCAAGATCAAAAAATCTATAGGCTGCACTATTATGCACTATTAATCGCATAACCAAGAAAAACATAGGTAGTAGCTCTTATACTTAATTTAGGTATTTTAGGGTTAGTAAGTCTCACATAAGCAAGACAATCTCATACTCTCAAATATCCCAAATTTGGCCTATGTCCTTTCCACATCTCAAAAAGTGTGGTGTGTGGCTTTTTATGTGGCACCCTATTCAAAACATGACATGCAGTTAAAATAGCTTCACCCCAAAAATGTAAAGGTGCACCAGATTCAATTAATATGGCATTTGTTAACTCAATTAAAGTTCTATTTTTTCTTTTAGCCACACCATTAGAAGCAAGTGAATATGGTGCAGTAGTTTCATGGATAATTCCCAAAGACTAAACAAATGAGTTGAATGCACTTGATTCATACTCACGGCCTCTATCACTTCTTATTCTTTTTATTTTTCTACCAAATTGATTTTCAACTTCTTTTAAAAAATCTTGAAATTTTTCAAAAGCATCACTTTTATTTTTCAACAGATAAACAGTTGTATATTTTGAGAAATCATCAATAAAAGTGATAATATGTCTATTTCCTCAACGAGTTAAAATTCTCTCAAATTCACATAAATTGGAGTGAATTAACTCAAGCAATTCAGTATTTCTTACAACACTTTTATGAGGCATTTTTGTAATCTTAGCTTGACTACAAGTTTCACATTTTTCAAAATCTTTTGACAGTTTTGGGATTAATCCTAAACTACTCATAATTCCCACATATCTACTATTTATATGACACAAACGAGCATGCCAAAAATTAATAGAAGAAAGCATATAAACTGAACTAGTAGATGCTTTATTATTCTCAACGTTCAATTTAAACATCCCATCACAAGCATAACTCTTGCCCACAAATAATCCATTTTTAGTGATTACATAATTATCATATTCCATAGTTTGCTTGAAACTAGCCTTGTTAAGCAAAAAACTTGACATCAAATTCTTCCTTATGGACGGAGTGTAAAGTACATCTTTCAATGTTAGCACACGTCCAGAAGTGAATTTCAATTCAACCTCACCACCACTCCCAAGAACCTTGGTTTTGCTAGAGTCACCAAGCATAACAGTTTTTTCTTATTTAAAAGGAGTGTACAACTTGAACCAATTTTTGTCATAGCAGACGTGCTTATTAGCACCAGAATCTGCCCACCACCCTTCAACATATTGCACCATATTGATGTCTGTAATCATAGCCACTAAAGGCTCTTCGATTACGTTAGCCTGCGGGACAGATTCACGTTTTCGAAATTTGAAAAATTGAGCAATATGCCCACTTTTGCCACAGACAAAACAGGATCTATTAAATTGATCTTGTGAAAGGGGGTCCTTGGTTTTTATTGTAATTTTTATTCAGGTTTTCTCTTCCTTGAGGTCTATTATTATTTTTAAAGACTCTCTTTTTAGGCTTCAATTGACCATTTCTAGGAAATGATTTTTGGGCATATTATTATTGGCTGAAATAAGATTTACCTTTGTGGTGGAATTACATTGCTCTCTTGTGTTATGAGTGCATCTTGTCCTCTAGCCTCCTCCTTCATACGGATGTGTGTAATCAAAGTCTCCAAGGATGTCTCCTTTTGTTTGTGCTGCAAAGTCTTTTGGAATTCCCTCAAAGATTGTGGTAGTTTATCAATTATGCCAGCTACCACCAAATTGTCTCCAATCTTTATGCCTTCGGATCTTAATTCTGCTACAATCATTTGGAAGTCTTGTGCTTGATCCACCACCAATTTTCCATCTACCATTTGGTAAATCTACTAGCATCATATTTCTTTGCACCAGCCTCCTTGGTATCATACTTGCTTTGTAAAGCTTTTTAAATTTTCTTAATAGAATTATAAGTTGTATCATAATAATCATAGAAATGATCGGCAAGACAATTCAAAAGATAAGAGCGACAATTATATTCATCTTTGGTATACTTATCTATTTTTTCTTGATGGAGAATATATTCTTCCTCACTTATCTCATCGGTAGGAATTTTTTATGGATTTTTTTCAGTGAGGATGTAGACGACTTTGAGAAGACTCATGTAGAAGAGGACCTTTCCTTTCCACCTCTTGAAATGGGTTCCCTTAAAGCGAAAGGGCTTGTTGAGATCTCCAACAGACTCATTTGGTTTCTCTTATGTAGGCTCCATCTGATTGAATCTCCTTAAAATTGTTGGTGCAAACACAATAACAATGGAAATAACACAAAGAGAAACTGAATAATACGCTGAATATTATTAATTTGAAGAGATAAACACAACACTATTTGGACTGAGGCACGGCACTCGCTCTCTTTAAGGAGATTCAAGCCCTTGGTTGGCTAATCTTTGTAACCGGTGCAGACCTTCTCTGACTTGTCTCCCCCAAGATACAACAGCCCAACAAATGTTGTATGGCTAGAACAGCTTTTGCACAAAGTGTTCAAGCCCAAAGCTCCACCAGAAGAACACTTTTCTTTGGCTTGAAATCTCTCAATTATTTAGGAATATTTTTGAATTCACTCTCTCACACAATACTCTTTGCTTTTAACTATTTCTCTTCATTCACTCTTGATATGATCTTAGTCCATAGCATAGCCGTATATATAGTCTTCCAATCCTTCACATAACATACATGTTATTTATTAATTTAGAAAACTTCTCCTAATTTATTTAATCTAACTTACATACGAGTAACTCTTTCTTTAACAAATTGTAACTCATCTCTTGATTAATCTTCAGTTATTTTGAGTTTCAACATATTTAATTTAAAATGTACTAATAACATGTTTGATAAAATGCTTCACATGCGCCCTTTGCCTTCCATTGTTGACTTTAATCGCATTTTGGGTGCCATTACAAGAATGAAGCATTACCCATTAGTCATTACTCTATTTAAACAAATGGGCTCATTAGGAATTGCTCCCAGTCTTCCTACTCTCAATACTTTGATCAATTGCTTCTACCATTTGAACCGAGTAGATTTTGGGTTCTCTGTCTTAGCAACAATTTTGAAACTTGGTTATCGCCCAGACTCCATTACTCTAAACACCCTTGTCAAGGGTCTCTGTCTTCAAGGTAACATTTCTGGAGCTGTGAAGTTGGTAGAAGATATGGAGAAGAGAGGGTATCAACCTGATGCATTTACTTGTGGAACGATACTAAATGCTCTGTGTAAGATTGGTAAGACTGATATGGCTATTGGGTTGCTCAGGAAATTGGAAGAAGGAGATTTTGAGCTTAAATTAGCGGTGTTTAACACAATCATTGACAGTTTATGTAAGGATAGGTTCATAACTGAAGCCTTGAACTTTTTGACTGAAAGATGAGTAAAGGCATTCAGCTAGACCTTATCACTTACGATTCCTTAATTCGAGGCCTATGCAATTTCGGCAGGTGGAGAGAGGCTACTACTTTGTTGAACGAGATGGCACGGAGGAAGATCGTGCCAAGTGTGAGGACCTTCAACATATTGGTGGACGCACTTTGCAAAGAGGGGATGTTGATAGAGGCGAAAAAAGTTTTTGATATGATAATTCAACGAGATATTGAGCCTGACATAGTCTCTTATAATTCTTTAATTGATGGATACTGTTTGCAAAATAAATTGAACGATGCCATCGAAGCATTGAACGTGATGGTTGAGAGGGGTTGTTCACTTGATGTTGTTAGCTATAACACATTGATTAATGGGTTTTGTAAAAATAAAAAAATTGATGAGGCACTGAATCTCTTTAATGAAATGTCCAACAAGGGAGTAACTCCTAATGTTGTGACTTACAGCACTCTTATAGGTGGGTTTTGTCGAGTGGAGAGACACAAGACTGCTCTAGAGTTGTTCTATAAAACGCAAGCTTGTGGCCAACCTCCAAATCCCCAAACTTATGCTGTCTTGTTGGACGACTTGTGTAAGAATGGACAAGTCGTTGAGGCAATAAAAGTGTTTCATGAGATGGAAGACAAAACGTTGGGCAACAATATTGTGATTTACAACATTTTGATTGACGGTTTGTGTAATGTCGGGAATCTTACAATTGCAAGAGAACTCTTTTATAGTCTACCTGTGAAAGGATTGCAACCCAATGTTTGAACTTACACCATAATGCTCAAAGGGCTTTGCAAAGAGGGACTGATAGAAGAAGCAAGTGAGATATTTGAGAAAATGGATGGGAGCGGTTGTTCACCTAACGATCGCACATATAACACAATAATCCAAGGCTTATTGCAACACAATGAGACATCAAAGGCAATGAAATATCTTGAAATAATGGTTGACAAGGGTTTTTCAACAAATGCGACAGTTGCAAGCATGTTGGTTGACTTGCTGTCATCTAATCTAGTAGATAAGAACATTCAAGAATTGGTCCAAAAGCTTGTGTGAAGGTTTTTTAGTTTCTCAACATCAAGGACAAGTTTCATATTCACATGTCAATCTTTAAGCGATGTGTATTCATTAAAGGTAAATTTTATAGTTTCTAAAGATAATTTTTCTATTTCACTTATGTATGCATGATTGTTTGTACCTTTAACTATTCTATCTTTTGTTGCTATTTCATTGTGTACTCATGTTGTTGCTTGGAAGTTGGAACCTATTTTCCTAGATAGTTGTTTCAAAAAAATTTCTGATTTAAAGTTAATGCTAAATATTGTTGCTCTAAAATCTAGCATTTTTTGTGGTTATACGCCCCTTAGCCAGTGAAATTAATGATAATAAATGTTCCCTCCAATGAAATTAACTTTTGGAGTTGCATGTATGCAAACTGAGTCCTCACCCCCCCCGCCCCCTCCTCCCCCTCTCCCTTCCTTTTTCCCCTCTTATAAGCCTTGCGATGCTATTGTGTAGTGGACTGGAGTCAAATTTTGTTAGTCTAGCTTGGTTGGTTTATCAACTCAATGAGTTAGCTGTTAATTTTGTATGTGCTTCTCCTTGAATTGTCTAAGAGAGAAGCAACTTAGGTCGTAGTGCAATACAAAATTAACTTCATGGCATAATCATTTTGACATTTACGATTTAAAGTAAATGAATTGAATTGAGTTGTAAACTCCCAATTTGCGATCATAGGGCTGAAGAATAGTTCATTTGTTAGTGATTGATTACATTTCATGGACACAAGGAGCTGATTCTTTTGGAGCTTTTGTAATTTCATTTTATGGTACATAGATTGTGAATTCCTAGGCTAACTTGGGATAGGTTTCTTAGTTTTAGTTAGTAATGTTATGCTTAAAGAAAACCAATCTTTTTGAAATACACAAGGTTAACCTAGTGATGTCATGTTTGGTCAAGTATAAGATAGATAATCCCATAGGTCTTGTGAAATATACAACAAGGTTTATAAGAGTCGTGTTGTAGGTTACTGCAAAATCATTATAATGAGATAATTATAGTATCTCCACCTTCTGGTCCGATTCCAATATTCATGATTTTGAATATTATGTGTACTATTAGGAACTAGGTGATGTGCATGTATGTATGAGTGTTTTCTTGTTAGGTTGATTTGGTCTTTGACTTGTGATTTTGGGAATTCAGCTTGAGATAAATGATTGGGTTTCATTTCACCAAGCTTTTCAACTGGCCTTTTGCCAAGGAGATGCGTATTCTAATGGTGGGTCTTCATGCAGCGGGCAAGACTACCATTTTGTACAAGCTGAAGTTGGGAGAGATTGTGTCGTACAAAATTTTTAATAGAGAAAACCTAAATCCTCACATTGGGCCAAAGCCTATAATTGACAAATTTGTTGTTGTTATGGTATCACAAGTCACCCTCACTTTCCTATGTTATTTATGAAGGCTAATTAAGTTTAAATGGACCATAGAAATGTTTTAAACTACTTTGTTTTAGACAGAAACTAAAATGTGTGTATTGTTGTTTTCCATTGTTGTTACTAACACGTATATTTTGTAGATTACTGTTGCATTTAGATGTCATTTCAATATCTCAAGTTGCTTGAGAATTACCACTTCCAAGTCCTAATGGCCAAAGAGTATCTTCTTCCCCAAACCCCCCCCCCCCTCCCCTTGATTTTTTTCTTTTCTTTTTTTCCTTCCTCTTCAGACACTGAGTGCAGATCTGACAAGTAGCAAGCGAGACTTTCCAAAAAGCTTTTCTTTTTGGAAAATATTCAACCCCCCGCGGTAGTTTCCCTAAGAAAACCAAACCTCATGAGTTTTGAGTGTAACACTTAACCCCATGTGGTATTGTTTTATGTGTTAACTAGTTAATTGTGTGACACTTACCCACTAGGCTTTTGAATATTTTACAAAACCTCCATGTGGTATTTTTTTGTGAAAATAATATGGAAACTTATAGTTGCTTTCCCTCAAAGTCGGTCTTCTTATTCTATTCTTTACATAATGAAAGTTTTTGGTGACTTTCTTTTATGCAGAATTTTTGGTTATGGAATCTTGCACAGGTAATTTCCTCTGAAACCTTTTGTTGTCATATAGGTAAATTCCTCTCATTTGCTCTCACAGTGTTTCTTACTAGTTAGTTCTATACAACTTATAACCGTTTTATCTTCCTCTGTTTGTTTTTGTCTTCTCTATTTTCTTCTTGTGTTTCTTAATATGCTGTGTGATTCCATGGTAGTTGGCATGGTCATCTGTGGGTCCTTGTGAACGTTTTTTAGTTTTAATTGACCATACCTGACAAGTATCCTTTAGTATATATATAAAAAGATTACAATATGAAAATAATAGTTGAACTAAATGGGTGATCTAGTCATCTTTGGTTCCCTGTGAACATTGTTTAGCTAGTTAGATGATTTCTTAAGCATTAGCTGATAGGATTTAGACGCTTGCCAACCATCTAGAGGCTACCAATGCCAAACAACTAGTATAAGTAGTAGAATGTAAGCTCTTTGTAAATCAGTTTTGGTAATTGAATGAATTGTTAGCCTTTGTGTGCTATTTGGAACTAAGTGTTCTTGCAGAAGTACTTATCCATCTATCAATGTGTTCTAAGTAACTCAGCCCTTTCATTGCTTCTAAACCATACACAAACAGCCCATCACATTCCTTACATCAAGAACTAACAAAAACACTTGGGACTTTTGGTGATTTGTTATCTGAGCAGTTTGTTCGACATGGTAGGTGCTGCATATGCTGATTTATGTTCTTTATTTTGCTGTTGATAATTTTTTTTTCTTTTTATATTTTTTGTTTCCTTGGGAGTATGAATTGGAAGCCTTTAAAAGCTTCTAGCTTGTCATTTTCACAAAGCTAATGATATAACATTACTTTTAATTATCAATGTAATCACCACTACTACTACTAATTTCAGATTTCATATATTTTTCTTTCCAAACCTTCTATTCTTTTGTTTCAATGCAAACTATGCTTTGATGCTTTTAGTTCTGTTTTTGAATGCTTTCCTGATATGTTAAACTCTTGACATTTGCATTTTGCACGTGTTTTATTTTCAAAAGATTAGTTGTTGTTGGTAGTCAATACTGGTTTAGCATACCACAGCCTAACTTGATCCACTTTCACACAGTATTTGTATGGTTCTTCTATATTTTATGGCAACATGCTGAAACTAAAATACTTACTGGGTTCCCATAAGACCAATTCCTATCCCCTTCCAACCCCCTCCCCCTGCCACGGGGCTCCCCTGGGTTAGGTGAGATGCTAAAAACCCTCTACATCAGAATGAAGACATGTCCAAATTATTAGTAGCAGTTCACTATAATTCATATCTTCTTACTCATTATCTAATTCTCATTTGTATCAAAAAATAATTTTAAATTTGAATAGATATCAATATTATGAAGACCATTGCCATCACCATTTCTAGTACCTGCTACAGAATTTGCAACACCAAAACCATTACTTAAACCAACTGTCAATTTGAAATCCCAGTTGTCCTCAAAGTTTAAACTAGTGGAAAAGGGTAATCTATTATGGTATTAAAGTGAGTAGTCTTGAGTTTGAACCATGTCCCACTCCAAACCTCCCATTATACTAAATATTTTGGCCCTACGTATTAAGGGAAAGTTTAAACCCACACTTGAGGGGTAGTGTTAGAATAAGGGTTAAATTATTAAACTCAATCATTTGTTATCAACTTAAACTTTTTTAATATGTAGGCATTTGTCACTTATCTTCAGCACTATAGTTATTTATGAAAAAAAACTCTAACATGGGAGGTTAGTATCAATTTCTGATAATGCAAAGATCTCTATACAATATTACTTTGGAGAATGGTGAGTGCAGCCCTCTCTTTTCTTCAATTAAAAAATAAATAAATAAAAGAAGAAGAAGATAAAAAGAATAAATTATTTTATGAATATAATTTCATTTATGTTAGGTTCTCTAAGTTGATGGTCAATGTAATCATTTTCTGACTCCTATTTTGTCTATTTTGCTATTTTCTACTTACTATTTTAGTTTGTGTAGGTGGCATACCCTTGCCAATATTTTCTGAGTGGTGGCTAGCCAAAGAAAAGTTCTCTTTCATTGATTCATTTATTCTCTCTTCATTTCCTGGTGCAACATTCCAAGGATGCAATGGATTGAGTGTCAAATATCAGGTAAATCTATAATAGCTTTGGGATACTAGTTGCAATTTGAAAAAGGCAGGACATTTAAACATGCACTCTTATGTAGCCAGAGGAAACTAGCCACATTTGCACTATGTTGAGGTTGTAAGTGTTTGACATGCATTCTTAGTTTTCTTGACATTAAAACATGGCAAAAATAGAAGTTCCCCTATATCATTTTTGTTACTAAGGTTGTAATGATTTAAGGGATCGCTAGTCACATTTGTGCTATACCCCAAAAATACTAGTAAAGTTACGATTGGGGCCCATCTTAATCACTTATGTAGCCAAGTTCAACCAAGTAAAGACCCGATGTGGGGGCTTAACACATGCTTGCACAACACACACTTATCTAGTACAATCCACCAAGGTAAAATGTCCCCCACTTAAAATCCGGATGTCCTCATTAGGTCCCACGTTATGCTGCAGTGCCCCCAGTCTTATGACGTTTTCGGGTCGATTCTAATACCCTTTGGAATGACCCAATGAAGCACTAGCTGTGTTTTGTGTGTGACTCCTAATGGTGATATGTTTGCAGGGCTGGAATATTTGAACTTTTGGAGGTGGGGAGATATTTGTGGTTGATCTTAGGGCCTATTTCTTCAGTTTTCTTTTTGAATGTTGTACCATGAAGGGGGTCTCTTGTATATCATTAGTTGATTTTATGAATCATTTAAGTCTTCCATTGTAATTGTTGGGAAGCTCTTCATTTATACGTTTCCTTTTTTTGGTAAAATTCCTTTTTTTCAAATCTTGCTGGAGCCACATGAGCCCTTCCTATATGCCATAAATGACCTACAAGAAGGAAGAATCCTAGAACAAAATCAGAGGTAGCTAACCAACATTTAGGTTATGTATACAACGAAAGCATCAAAAAAAAAATCTTTATATATATAACCTAGATGTTGGTTAGCTACCTCTCATTTTGTTCTAGGGTTCTTCCTATATGTAGGTCATTTATGGCATACAGGAAGGGCTCATACAGCTCCAGCAGGATTTGAAAAAGGAATTAATTGTGATTTTGAACCAGTTTTTTCCATTACTCCTCTTAACTAAGACAGTTGATTTAATGCTTGAAGTCGGAATCTGTGTGCTTTCATCGTCATAATTTATGTGTGTGTACGAATAAGCAGTTAGAGAAATGTCATCTTGAGTCCTTCCATAAGATGAAGCCCTCAAACTTACTGTGTCCTAGTTGTTTATCACATTTATTGTTATTATATACTGTTTATCGGACAAGATTTACTTTAAAATGACATCATGTAAAACCTGTCCATCAAATGAGGGGAAGAAAGCTCTTAAAAGGAGAATTTGATTAAAAGCTACATTTTGTCTACTGGATGTCATTTTTGAAGAATGAACTCACTGATGACTGAAAATTTGCTTAATTTCTTTTTAAATTGACTTACATGCTGTCAATTCTGTCAGACGTGTTACCATCCGCAATGCTATATTCCATCAGAAAAGCATATGATTGCTTCCAGAATTGTGTGCAGTTTCTAACCAGTTTTTCTATGAGGGTATTGCTGTAAAATCTTTCCAATACTGCCAAGACCACTGAATCTAATATTATATTTCACTTGATAAAATTTTACTTATATGTTGTAAGTTGTAACTAAATATCTGTGCCTGTATATATAGCTGGCCTTCACTCTAATAATAACTGTCTTATTCCTTACTTTTGTAATGTATCTTTCCAGAATTTCTTCATATTATTTCCAGGGTTTTGCTTTTGCTTACGGGCTTGCTTTGCTAGCTCTGCTACGGCAAGGGATGAAAGATAAATCAAGTGATGGGGTTTTTTATTGGAATGTTACTGGTGCCTCCATTTGTTATCTTGATCTTGAGGTACGTTTTTTATCCCAGTCCTGCATGAAAGCTTTCCTACAATATGCTCTATTCTTTTCTGCTCTATGCTTGTCTACAATTTTATATCTTGATTAGCCTTTTGATCACATGCATTGCACATGAAAAAATGAGTGTGTTGTATAGTAGGACAAAATTTATATTAGTTTGAAGATCCTTATGCAATATATTAGACAACATTTTATTTTACGTTATTGAAAGACATCAAATACGAGAAAGAAGAAAATAAGTGTTGAAAAATGAAAATAAAATAATTTAGATAAATGGAAGCAAGAAAGAAAGAAAAAAAAAAAGAAAAAGGTTTGGCCTTACAGCCTACATCCACGGATAAAATCATAGGAGCTACATCTTTATTGTATTCTCAATTTTTTATTACAATGAACCCTAGTGGGGTATATATAAGAGCTAGGGTTAGCCTAGATGAGCTCACAATATTTTGGGCCTCTTGGGCCATTATATTAACATAAACCCAATATCTTTAACAATAAATATATATAGCAATTAGCAAATCAAGGTGGTTTTTCTCTTTCATTTAACAATAGCCTACAAGGCTATAACTGATTATTAGTCAAAGAAAGCCAAAGAACCTTTGCTTTATAAGGCCAAATGAATATATCCTTGTTTAAGTAGAGTTATTTATTTATTTATTTTTGAATTTAACTTCCTAGTTTGTGTAGGAATGTCCCACGTTTTTTTATTTTACTTATAAATCTTTTAACTGGTGGCCAAACTAAAGAACC
The DNA here is from genome assembly GCA_023621385.1 of Quercus gilva. NCBI lineage: Eukaryota > Viridiplantae > Streptophyta > Magnoliopsida > Fagales > Fagaceae > Quercus > Quercus gilva. The sequence continues at coordinate 60,920,456 of CM042477.1, forward strand.
TTAATCAGAGAAAGAGGACGCCATTAGGGGAAAAAACTAATAATTAAAGTGAAAAAGGATAGCAACTCAGATTAGGTAATTTTGGTAATTTCAACTATTTTCTTGATAATTTGTCCAACGAATGTTCATCACCATCCATGCTTTTGTACCAACTAGTAAGTCACCTATGCGATGCATGGATAATGTACCAATTATATATGAAGCTGAGGAGCAACATCCACTTTCCTATTGATTGTTTAATAACAAACTAGCTCCTCTAACTTTTTATGTCAGAGCTGGAAACATCAATTGAAATTCATATAAATTGGCCACATGGTATGCAGGATATGCAGGACAATACATGTTGATATGTAAGCAAAATTTCTTCTGTTTTAAGCACACAAAAAATGTTTGTAAGATCACAAAAGTGAATATCCTCTCTAAATTGGATTTCTTATCCCGGAGCTTAACCTGAGTCTATTGGTCTGGTTTTTTTTTTTTTTTTTTTAATTTTTTTTTAATTTTTTTTAATTTTATAATTTATTTTATTTTATGGCTAATTGGTAAGGATTAGAAGGTTTCTCATCTTCCCAATTTTCTCATGCCACAAAGGCATAATGTAGACATTCCGTTTTCAGATTGCCCAATAACTGTGATCTTCAAGTTTGATATTGATGCAGCTTGAAATAATGTTTTCTTAACTGAAATTCAATTAAATGAGTGGATTTTTCAACGATACAATGCCATTTCTGCTAATCTATTTTATTATTATGTGTTGGTTCAAGTAATAAAGTCGCAAAACAACTTCTAGCTTGGAGTGTTTTAGATATCTAGAAACTAGATTTTCACATTGATAAATGTTTATTTGATGTACTGCATTGAGACAAAATTAAGTATTTTTTTGGTTTAATATTTTAATAAAACTCTTTCGTGGCTACTCTGGCTCAAATGACACTTCTCCATTAAGAAAGGGTGGTGCCATGGAGGGTAAGGTGTTGTGGGTTCAATAACCATTGTGTGCATGTGTAACTCACCAATAAAAAAATGTCATATTTCTGGGATTTGCGTGGACTTCCATTAGTTTGTAGATGCCACTTTGTAGCAAATTCAATCTGCCCACATATTGCTGTAGCAGTGAAAAATTCAAGGCATGAGTGTAGAAATCTTATTGTTTTTGTGTTCTTTTTAAATACAACCAAAACAACAAAGCCTTAATCCCAAAATTTGGGGTCGGCTATAGATCCTCAACAAATTAGATTTGGTCGGCCACATGTATTCTTTTTAAATATGCTTTCGAAATTGAACTAGAAAATTAATTTTAAAAATGGACTTCGTTTGATTCCATTCAATTTTCTTACCTGTGGCAGAGCATTGGTTACTTCCTCTTAACACTTGGCCTTGAACTGTTGCCTTCTCGCAAATTGACTTCTGTCACAATCAAAGAGTGGTGGAGAAGTATTCAAATTCTAAAGCGTGGTACTTATAGTTATTTGGAACCTCTCTTGAAACCCTCCCCAAAAACTGTTGCTCTTATCCTGATGAAGACATAGATGTGAAACAGAATTAAATAGGGTACTTTCAGGCTCAATTGATAATGTCATCATCTATTTGCGTAATCTTCAGAAGGCACAACAAATTACCTCTTCTTAATGTGTAATTTTGTAATGCCAATACTACAACCTTTCATGCTTCTATTATACCACTTTTTGGTGTATCCTGGAGGAATGCATCGCTGCACTAAGGTCGCAGTACAATTACTGACTTTCTCAGTTCAAGTAGGAGAATGTTTTGGATTATTAGGAACAAATGGAGCTGGGAAAACCACAACACTTTCAATGCTGTCTGGTATGTACAAATTCTGTAATGATACATGAGCAATTTATCTGTGGAACATCTAAGTATATCTTAGGCTGCCATGAACAGTTTCTAATTCAATTAAGTTTTTGGAGGAGTCAATTTCATTAGAAATTACTACATTTCTGTAATAACTGAGAACTCTATTATATAGTGTCTGTTCTCCTTCTTAGCCTGTTTTGTATATTTGTCTTTTATTTATATTTACATTCCTGAGGTTTTATGTGGTCCCCAACTTGATGAGCTTCATAAGAAATTGATAATGTTAGAAACTTTTACCAGTGTCAAGAGATCTGATTTTTCTATAATTAATAATTATCTGTAACTCTCTCTGTTTTCAAGTACATTAGCATGTTTCTAAATTTTGAAATATTTTAGTGAGGTTACTGTTTTTGATCATATATTTGCCATGCAGGAGAAGAATCCCCAACTGATGGAACTGCTTTTATTTTTGGCAAAAATATACATTCCAATCCTAGGGCTGCTCATCGGCATGTATATATTGATTTATTTCATTCATTTTCTGTTCTTTTTTTTCCTTGAATTTAGACTCACTATTTGTAATATACTAGTGGAACTTAGCTAACTTGTTTTTTTTATTAGTTAATTTCAGATTGGGTATTGTCCACAATTTGATGCTCTATCATAATTTTTGGCTGTTCGAGAGCATCAATAGCTTTTTGCAAGAATAAAAGGACTTGATGATGTATGTATTTTAGTTCAAACCTTATAGTTCATTTTACTCATTAAGCTGGTGTTTAAATCAGAATCTGGTCTGCTTTTTGTAGCCACAACCAACTTAGAATTTCTTCGTGTTTGATTCGCTGGGATTTGATTGTGCATCAATGCAATGTTTTTCTTCTGGGTTCCTTTCCTCAGTTTGGGATTGAGTGTATTAGTTAGACAATCTGGTTAGTTGTGTGAGAGAGAGAGAGAGAGAGAAGAAGAAGAAGAAGAAGAAGAAGATGATGATGAAATGATCTTGATCTGGTTTATTGTTCTCAAATATTTTTTTAGATTGGTAGAAAGAATTTGTATAAATATTTAAAATAAAGTACAACAGTTCCTTGATATGGAGAGGACACTGGATGTTACCCACCTGATACCCACTGAATTCTAAAAAATTCAGTCTCTATGACATCTGCAATATTCTTTGGTTTACCAGCATCTACTGAAAGCCAATGAAGGTAAGGAGCTGACGAACATCGATTTATCCCTCAAAATTGACAATCCATGCCCCTCGAAAGTTCCACGGGCACGATGGTACTAAATTCCAAGCCCTATGTCTGTGGGAGCTTGGTTTTCTTCTTGGATCTTTAAGCATCATATATGCATAATTAGGCATCACACACCAAACACTAAAGATCACCACTCTTCTTATACATACAACAACAGTCAACCATGATCATCCCTCACATTTGAGATTTTGAGTTCAGGATTTTGTATGAATCAAGTTTCTTGCTCAATCAAATATTGAATGTTTTACATAGAAGAAATTGTCTTTAACTTTAATTGCGTGATTTGGTATATAGTGACAATCATGTTTTGGATCTTTAATGCCTCAGGCTATCTGAACAGGTTGTAATGGAAAAAGTAGTGGAGTTCAATTTGCTGAAGCATGCGGACAAACCATCGTTTTCCCTTAGTGACAGAAACAAGTGCAAATTATATGTTGCAATTGCTATGGTAGGAAACCCTCATATGGTCATTCTAGATGAGCCATCCACAGGTATACATGCTGCTACCTTTTATTCTACATCTTATTAGATAAGTTTTACTAATAGTAAGTATCATAACTTTTGTTATCAATTCTAGTTAAAAGTATGGTTTTTCAATATTAAACTTCAAAACTATCAATATGAAACTTGTAATCAATTACAAACACAAACTAAATCTCAAACCTCACACATTCTCACAATCCTAAAGCCCCAATACACCTCTCTCGCTCAAAAATAGACAAACACTCAAACTACTCTTCAAAGAAACCCACTCCATTCTCTTCTAAGAGTCTTCTCCTCTCCCCCTGTGAAAATGTTCAAACTCCTCCATGAAAAAACCCCTTTTTACTACATCTAGGTTTATTTTGTAGTTAACGCATTGTTTTCTTATCCTTAATTTGAATTGTTTATGCATGAATCAATTGCAATGACATCCTCCCCACCCAAGCCTTTAGGAAAATGTTTCATGTTCGAATAACATCTTCTATTCGTTGTCAGTGTTATTTCCAATCAACTACTTTGTTGTTGTTACTAATAATTCATTATTGTAGGTAGGGATCCCCTTGCCAAATGATTCATGTGGGAAGTGATATCTCGTTTATCTACCAGGAGTGGAAAGACAGCAGTAATTCTTACAAGTCACTGCATGAATGAAGCTCAAGCTCTGTGCACAAGGATTGGGATAATGATATAGATTATGTGCACCTTACTAGACTGAAGAACTTGTTAATGTCACTTAATAAATATTTTGATTCTTTTGTGTTTGATTTGAAGGTTGGAGGTTGACTAAGATGCATTGGGAGTCCACAGCATCTGAAAACACGATTTGGAAATTACCTTGAGCCAGAGGTATGTATGATGATTTACAAACATTTGGAGCTTTTTCAGGAAATTAAATTTTTGTTCCCTGTCCTGAGGTAGTACCTACTGAGGTCAGTTCTGTGGACTTGGAAAACCTTTGCTGGATCATTCCATAAAGGCTTTTGACATTCCTTCTCACCCAGGAAGTTTACCTGATGACATTGAAGTTTGCATTGGGGGTATTGATTCCATTGCATCAGAAAATGCGTCAGCAGTAGTTATTAGCTTGTCGAGGGAAATGATAATTAAAATTGGATGCTGGCTTGGTAACGAAGAACAAACAAAGACACTTCTATCTTCAACAAGATTTTCCGATGGGACTTTTGGTGATCAGTTGTTTGAGCAGTTGTTTCGACATGGTATGTATATGCTGATTTATATTCTTTATTTTACTGTCGATAATTTTTTTCTATCAATATATATTTTTTCCTTGGGAGTTTGAATGGGAAGCCTTTAAAAGCTTCTGGCTTGTCATTTCCACAAAGCTAATGATGCTGCATTACTTTTAATTATCAGTATCATCACCACCACTACTACTACTTCCAAATTTCATATATTTTTCTTTCCAAACCTTTGATTCTTTTGTTTCAATGCAAACTATGCTTTGATCCTTTTAGTTCTGTTTTTGAATCTTTTCCTGATATGTTAAACTCTTGACGTTTGCATTTTGCATGTGTTTTCATTTTCAAAAGATTATTTGTTGTTGGTAGTCTATACTTGTTTAGCACACCACAATTTAACTTGATCCACTTTCACGCTGTATCTGAATGGTTCTTCTATCTTTTAAGACCAATTCCTCTCCCCTTCCAACCCCTCCCCTTTCCCTCCCCCCAGCGTAGGGTATCCCCGAGTGAAATGCTAAAAACTAGACATGGCAAAATGGGTTATAATTTTCTGACCCGACTTGAACCCGATTTTTTGACCCGAAGCAAAAATGGGTTGACCCGTGACCTAACCAGTGTTTTTTGCGGGTCAATCCGGCCCGACCCGAACCGAACCCAATTTTTTTATTTGAAGCAAAAACAGGTTGACCCATGACTCAACCAGTGTTTTTTGCGGGTCAACCCAACCCAACCCAACCCGAACCATTTTTTTAAAACTTTTTTATTTTTGGGTAAAAAAAAAAAATAGTAAAATTAAGAAAAAATTGGTTTAATTGTTTGTTGTAAGTTCTAAGGAAACAATTGATACATTTATATAATTGCATGTAAATTAATTGAAAGATGAATGGTTGAACATTCTGTATTGAGTAAAGATTTTTAGATATCAAATAACAAAATACATGCCAAAATAAGCTAATTTTAGTAGAGTTAAAAATATAAATTTAAAATTATAGATATATGTGAGAAACATTTACAAGTGTGAAGAAAGAAAAAAGGAGTCAGAAAATGATTACATTGACCATCAACTTAGAGAACCTAACATATATGAAATTATATTCATAACATAATTTATTCCTTTTATCTTCTTCTTTCTTTTACCTATTTATTTTAACTTAAGAAAAGAGAGGGTTGCACTCACTATCCTCCAAAGTAATATTGTACAGAGATCTTTTTCTGTCTTGCTATTTTCTACTTACTATTTGAGTTTGTGTAGGTGGCATACCCTTGCCAATATTTTCTGAGTGATGGCTAGCCAAAGAAAAGTTCTCTTTGGTTGATTTATTTATTCTCTCTTCATTTCCTGGTGCAACATTCCAAGGATGCAATGGATTGAGTGTCAAGTATCAGGTAAAATTAATAATGGCTTTAGGATACTAGCTGCAATTCAAATACGTCTTATGTTTCTTGGTAGAAATGATAAGCATACCTGGTCACTTATCCATATAGGCGATCTTTTCCACGTTCACCGCTTGCTCATCAAGCTGACTAGTGTTTTTTGTGATCTCTTCATGAGGTATAGTCATCTTCTTGAACCATTTCACAAACAATTCGTGAGGAAGGTTCAATTGATGCATGCATCTAGTGTTCTTGTTCTAGTTCGGTTGACAAGGTTTTTAGGCCCGTTGTAATTATCAAAGAATTGTATAAATCAAACCTTTTGCAGTTGTAATTTGTAAATATAAGCTTTTACCTTGACCAAAAGATTGCGGCCTAAAATCATATAGGTATAAACCCTCCAAAAACTCTTTCAACAGAAAAATGGAATGGTTGCTCGCTCATGACCTGTGGGCCTTCTCCCAAAATTTTAAAAGAAAAAGTAAATAAATAAATAAAAGGTCTTCTTAACATGAAACATTTATAACATCATGTGGAAATCTGTTAGGGGAATACTTGCCTACTAAAAAAAAAAAAAAAAAAAAAGATCAAAAGCATATGAAAAAACATGGGCCCAAGAAAATCACCTTACACTAGAGGGTTGGGCTTTGATTCCCTCTAAAAATCATCTAGTCTTTTCTTCCCCTTACTAAAAATCATGTTGTTAAAAATCCATCATAACATACTTAGCCCAAAAGCCCATTGATTCAATTTCCTTACTGGAATACATGATGTGGGCCAAAAAAGTGCAATAAATATCCTCACCAACCGGGCGCAAAAAGTTCCAGGAACCGGCTTCACGCAAATCCAAATGAAAGGCTACGTAGGCCACCCATCTATTAATCAAGATTCAGTTTACACTAAAATGATAGGCCTTGAAAAAGAATGGCATAGCCTAGTCGAAGGTGGGAAAATTATATAGCAAATAGAGAAACCGAACGGTAGTTATACTGTTTAACTCCTTGTTTAGATAGAACCAAGTGCGCAGCAAGACAATCTACAATAAAGAACAATATATTAGGCTAAAGTATACGAAGATGGACACAAGGCAAACATGATTGTCTTCTTTATTTACAGGGGAAGGGGTGGCTTAGCTTTAAAGTTAAGTTTTTAACTTTCTTCTGAAGCCAGGGGTGGAGATAAGCCTATTAGATAAGCTGGAACGGATTTGGTATTGATTCCAATTTGAAATTTGAAAGGAAGTTGAAGACGTTGAACTTATGTTACCTTTTGCACCTGTTTGGTGTTTTGGCTACAACTTTCTACTCAAAATTCCAATTGATTCGAAATTGGTGTTTTTTGAAAGGAAATTTAATTTTCTACAACTTTTCCAGAAATAAAGAAAACCAAATTTCAATTTTATCTAGGCCAAAAATGCGATTCAAGTTGTTGAATGTAGTAAAATTTTTTAGCGTTTTTTGTTATTTCTAAATTTTTACATGGATCGTATCTTTTTCTCTATCCAACTTGTTTTTCAAAAGAGCAGATAAGATGCCATAAAGGAAAAACCTTTTTATTATTTCTTAAAAAATAATAAAATAAAATGAAATTCAATCAAAATTCACACTTAATTAATTCTTGTTAGAACCCATCAAAATTAAGTATTTAAATAAGATGTGATTAGGGCCCATTGTGTAGGTGAGCCACGATCATTGAAAATTGTTTGTATGATAACTTTTGATCAGGTGGTCCGATTAACTCCCATGACATACCATTGTGATCGTTAGAACATCAATTTTTGTTTTGTATCACAGATCTGAAGATCTAACTGTTGAAATTATGATCATGCCCTTAGTGCAAAATTACTATTTTGCCATGAATATCGATTAAATGTAAGTTGTAAAATTGGGTGCCTACAGAATGCCTCTCATTGATAGAGCTTGAAAAGCGAACGTTAATGTAAAAGAAAGACACCAAATTCCAATGTTTGATGAAAATTTGTGAAAGTATGGGATTTTCATTGCAATTTGTGGATTTCAGAAAAATTTTGAATCAGAAAAATTGCTTGAAAAAACTTTTGTGAAAGACTTGGTAAATTTTCTAAGAACTTGTTGGTTTATAAAATTTCTGAACCAGAATGTGTTGGCAATTTTTTTTTTTTTTTAACAAAAAAAAACTTGTTAATTTTTTTTTGAACCTGAAAATTATTAAAAACCTTGTTGGGTCTTTTGAGGAAAACTTTATTTATTTATTTATTTTTAGATATTTGAAAACTTTGCCGGGTTTTCTTGTGAAGATCTTGGCAAATTTTCTAGAAACTTGTCTTTTTTTTTTTTCTTTTTTTTTGTTGTTGAAAATTTTGAACTTGAAATTTGTTGAAAATCTTGTTGTATTTTCTTAAAAAAAACCTTGTGGTATTTTATGAAAGTTTTGATAATCTTGTCAAAATCTAGAATTTGTGAAAACATGTTGGGAATTCTTGGAATGACCTTGTCTTGTGTTTTGGAAAATGGATGAAAACCTTGTTGGGTTTTTGTGAAAGCTATAAAAACCTTGTGATTGTTTTGAAAACATTGTGGAACGTTATTTGTTTGAGAGATGTTTAAAAATCTTGTAGGATTTTCCTCGATTTCTGAAAAAGATGTCGAAATTTTTCTGAAAATCTTATTTGATTTTTCTAGAAAGCCATGAAACCTTTTTTTGCAAAATTGTTGAAAAACCTTTTTTTTTTTTTTTTTGTTGAAAATCTTGTTTAAGAATTTTATTAGGAAACCTTGCCTGGCTTTTTGATAATTTTTTGAAAAACCTTGTCAATTTATATTTGGATTTGTTGCATGAATTTTGAAAACCTTGTTCAGTTTTATTAAAATATTGTTGAACTTCCAAAGTTTTGTGAAAATGTAGAATATCTTTTGAATTTGTATGAAAATTTTATTGCATTTTATGATTTTCTAAAAATGTTTTAATTCAAAAATCATGTTGAATATTCTAGAATTTTGTGAAAACATTTTTGAGAATTTTTTTTTTTTGGAAATTTTTTTGAAAAATCTTGTTTAGGGTTTTGAAATTAAAAAAAAAAAAAAACTATTTTTTTTTTTGAAAATTTGTTACACAAATTATGAAAACCATGATGGTTTTTGTTAAAAATTGTGAGAATTTTGCAAACCTTTTTAGTTTTCCTTGAGAAAAGCTATGAATGTTCTAAAAATCTAGTTGGATTTTTTGGAAACCTTTATGTGATTTTTATAAAGGTGTCAAGCCTTAGAGTCTGAGATGCTGGACAACACTCTGTTAGAGTCCAAGGATTGGAAATGAGAGAGACTTCTAGTCGATCAATGTGAGACTTCTTAGTCAATCGAGGTGATGTAGAATGTGAGGGACTTACAGTCAACTTCAATGAATGCAAGAGACTCCTTAGTCGAGCCTTGTGTGATGTAGGAGACTTCTTAGTCGATACATGTGAGATGTGAGACTTCTTAGTTGATTTAGTGATCTGGACTTGAAGTTTCTATTGAATGTTGAAATGAATGAGAAATCCTTGCTTAATTACTACAGAGATGAAAATTTTCCCTTCTCAAGCTTGTTAGAAACCAGTTAATTTGGACCAATGACACTGGTATAAACATGCTTGCATAGAAAAATAGATGAAAAGCTTGCATATGAAAATTAATGGGCCAATACTCATAATTTAGGCATACTTAAAGCAGATAAAAGAGCAAATGGGCCATGCCCCTAGTTAAAAGCTATTTGCAAACAACTTTGGTCATTTTTTTGATTTGATGCCTATTGTTTACCGAGCTTTTTAACAGGTTTCCTACGCACCTTTCTTCAAGAAGACCAGGTCAGACATAGTTCAAGTCTGTAGGGAAGACATCTAGTCCACCTAAAAGATGATCATGACTTCTAGCCAAACCTTGCATGGTATTTTCAAAATGGACATGTCCATGATTTTTTTTTTTGAAAGAAATTGATTTTCTTTTTGTTTTGAAAAACCATTTGGTGCACAGTGGTGTCTTTTGAGAAAATTCTTTTTTCTTTTCCAAATGATCACGAGATAATCCTTTCAACAACTATTTTAGCATATCATACTATTTAAGAGTCAAGTCAATCTTTTTGACAAAAAAGGACCAAAGCCATTAAATACATGTAATCAAATTTGCATCTTCTTTTGAACATTTTTGGATTAAGTTTTCAAAGACAACCAAAGAAATGAAATGTAGAGATGTTTGAGAGTCATGTATTTTTTTTTTTAGAGTGCTACAAGTTTGGGAAGGACTTTTTTTTTTTTTTTGGAGGAAAGAAACAAAGAGGAGTGCCCCAAATTTGGGAATCACATTTGTTGGAAACAATCAAAAGGGAGTGCCCTTAGTTAGAGAATTCTTTCATGTCATTTGACAATTTAAGAAACTCTGTCATAGAGATTACTTGCCAGTGGGGCTTGATAACCCCAAGCATTTTCCTTTTTAATCCAAGAGAAAATATTATAATATAGGCTAGATTCAGGTTATGAAAGAAGTATATAAAAAGGCTCAAAATCCCGTGTATGATATTCCCTCAAGTGTGAATTACACAAAAGTTAGGCATTAGAAGAATTTTCTTGTTTCTTCCTTTCTTGACATTGTGCTAAAATTCTCGTCATTCTTGTCATCTGCTCATTGGTCATCATGGATCTTTTGTATCAATGTTGATGGAGGATAGAGGATTTATTTTAGTATTTTTGAACTGATACCTCTCATCTGTCTTTGGTTAGAAGACTTCTCTTGGACGCTTTGGGTCCACTCTTACTCAAACAAGACCCTTTAGAAGCACAATTTAATAATCACATCTGGAATTGGAAGTAGCATATTTCGTTACTCCACAACTTTTGGTGCAACAAGTCAGTCTGCATTTGGTGCAAGCAGCACCCCTGCCTTTAGTGTTACAACCATGCTTTCATTTAGGGCTACGAGCACACCTGCAATAGGTGCGATGCCCACCCCTACCTTTGAGGTTAGCATCCCTGCCTCAATCTCATTTGTATCATTTGACAATAAAAGAATAGTAGGATATAGGATTTATTTAGGCTTAGTGCAGATGCCAATTAAATATTAGAATAGTAGCCTATAGGTGTGCAGGTGTGTTTTGACGTATAGACTATAGATTCATAGTAGGGTGTAGTGGAACAATATAAGTTTAGTACGTTTTTTATGTAATAAATTGGAGAAAAAAAATTAAAAAGTTAAGGAGGTCTTACTCTTACAATATAAAATTTTACGTAATAAATTAATGAAACATGAAGTTAAAGGTATCTATTTATTACAATACTAAAGTCTATGACAAGAGGTGTGTGTGGTTCGGTTAAGTTGGTTTTTTTTCCAAATCTGTAACTGAATCAATAAGTATCAGTTTTTTCATAACCGGAACCGATACACACCACCAAGGGTCAGTTTTTCGACCTACTGTGGTGCAGTTTTATGAGGTCGGTTTAATTGGTTTGAAGATTTAAAAAACATATTTTTAAAAAATGACTTGTTCTTTCAAGCCCAATATCCATACCTCAACTTGATCAAAACTTCAAGCAAATAAAAACTTCTATTTATTTAGCAAGCTATCCAATTACATGGACAAGCTTAAACTCTAATTATTTAGCTAGCAACTTGTTAAATGTCCAATTGTCCATCTATCAAGTATTCATGAAAGAAAAAGTCCAATTATCCATACAACAACCATACATCATGTTGTATATATAGGTATATACAAGGATAGGTTGTAATAATGATAGTTGAGTTTGGAGAATATGGTTTCATAAAGTGAAAATTCAAGTTCTGGAATTTTCTAAGTGAAAATTTGAAATCTGAATTTTCTGGAATTTTCTAGAATTTTCTAGTAACTATTCAGAAAGGTTAAAGAGGTTTCAATTTTTGATAACCGTATTATGAAAAAATAACTAACTCTCTATACGTGCTTTTGCATGAAACAGGCTTATATTCACTTAAAAAATAACTAACTCTCCATATGTGCCTTTTCATGAAATAGGCTTATGTTCACTTAAATAAATAACTAACTCTCCATATGTGTCTTTTCATGAAACATAACCATATGGGTATAAATAGAGGCTTATGTTCTCTTGAAAAACTAATTTAAAAAAAAAAAAATCAAAAGTTGGAGAGAAACACAAGAAACACAAGAAATCCTGTGGTCATTCTCCAAAATTGCTATCTGTAGAACCCAACATCTTAGTTGTATCCTAGAGACAAATTTGTGATAACCCTTTAGCAACAAAAGTGTGAGGGGCAAATATTGTCTAAGGAAAACGATATAGTGCCTCCAAGTTATCTATTTTCTTTTTATCTTTTCTGTTAATCTTGTTCTTTCATTATTACTTTGTATAATATTCCCAAGACGTCATACATAAAAAAAATCATGTTCATACATGGTGAATGAAATAAGTTCCACATATTTTATAAACTTGTTTATGTCATAAACTTGTTCATACATAAATGTATAAAACCCGCTCAAGTATTTATACACAAAACAATTCAAATCTCTTCGTATTTAATAAATTTCATCATTTCATTCACCATGTAAAAAAAGTTTTGTAATTATCTTTGCAAGAATTAAACTCCAAAACATCATGTAGCGTATAATATCATTAAGTAACCATTCCATTTGTCGTTGTTCACAAATGCCAAAATAAAGATGTAAGGGCTCGTTTCGTAATGGACCCTTCACAATAAAAATTTGTAGAGACGTGGGTGTAAGACCTTGCTCCGGTCAGTAGAAAAAGACGTAGCTCTGGCGCAGCAGATGGAACACTTCTCCTTTTCTTCAAGCTCTCCCCAAAAAATCTCCTCCCTTTCGTGTATTCAGATTTTTTATTATATATTAGCTTCTCCCTCTTGCTTTTACCGTACACGTGTACGCTATTTTCCGAAGATTTTCCTCTTGTCCCATCCGACCTCCCCGGATCCTCCGCATAGTGGATATAAAGCTGTTTAATTACGGTTCAGGTATCACCTCCACATTAATGCGGCCAGAGAGTTAGGTGGGAAGCATTTAATGCGGGGGGCAGCAGCTTTTAGGGGATATTTTTTCGGTTCATCATTTGACTAATATTCATTAGTTTGGTTTGCATGTAACTCTATAAAGATCGTTGACAATTAAAATAGTTACATTGACATCATAGGCTGATTTGAAGAACGAATTTTATCCTCGGACAAGGGAGCATCCTCGGACGAATGAGTGTTCTCGGACTGGTAAGTGTCCTCGGTCCGGTAAGTGTTCTCGGTCTGGGACGTTGGGCCGCGAGCCCACCTTTGGTAGACTCCATCAACTTTTCGGGTTACTGACCCCACAAAAGATATATAAATTAAATTAGCATTTAAAATATAATAATTTAGCTCAATGAAATCAAAATAAATGGGTAGAGAATCTAAACTCTAAACTCTAAACGCCATACATAATGTAAAAGCTACTTAAATAGCATATATATCAAAGTAAATAAAAACACTTTATTTATGCCCACAATAGTCTAAGCTAACTCTTTCTCTTTCTTTAGGTTTCTCAAAAAAAAAAAAAAAAAAAATTATGTCCACAATATCCTACTCTCTCTACATTCACTCTTTTTTGTCATGATGGACAAATGATTATCACTAAATATCATTAACAATTTGGAAGTGAAAATCAATAACAAAAATCAACTTTTTTATTTATTTATGGGAAACAAAATCAACTTTTATTTTACTTCAAACACAAGTGATTTTTTTAAATATATTTATACTAATAAATATAGTTTGTTTTAGTGGGCTAAAAAATACTATAGTTTATATCAATTTTAAAATTTTAATAATAATGGCCCAATTAAATGAGCATAGGCCCATATAGTTGAGCAGTGATCCAAGGATTGGCTAGAGTATACTTTAAACAATGGGAATTTTTTCGAGTTCGGAATAATGGCTGTGCCTGTCTCTGTATGTGATGGAGGGTTGGACTAAAATTATCTTCTTTCACATGATAGCTTATTTCACCAACTAGCAAGTTCAACATGCAAACCCAATAGGTATGTGCAAACAGATTCTTATCAGTCAAGCATATCGACCCACATCACCCTAGTGATGTTGCATCTGTGTTTTTTCAGTTAGAAGCAAAGGAAAAATGGTTTTGCTGCTTCTATCATTTCTGTGATTTGATTGGAGCAACCAGAAGTGCACCAGTTAGCAAGAACTTGTTGCGTCCTTTTTAACATTACGTAAAGAAGAATTTGTGGTGTCTATATTTGTTAGGGGAATTCCACTATAAGCATAAACTTCCTGTAGCTGAGTGTTTTGGCAATTGAAAGTGTGGTTGGTGGGGCATGCCTTCATTGGCCATGTACTTATGAATCAGATTGAATGGATAAACGAAGTGGATGCACCAAGTAGGCCATTTACTAGAAATATAATTGGAGACTACTCCCTGGAAACCTAAAGATTTGAAGCATGGTGGTAGTTGAGCTTATCTATAATGGAAATCTGGCACTGGGAGATATCATTTTCGCTAATGATGATAATAGGACATCTATAATTCTTATATCAGATATTAGCTACTTTGTCTGTTCTACTTGATACCTTCCTTGTTTTTCTCTTGAGTGCCTCGGCGAACCCACAAAAGTAGTGGGGGAGAAGATAAATTTATAGTAAAAAAAAAAAAAAACTGTATGACCAAATGAAGGAGAATTTCTCTTGGGTCTAAAGTTCAGCTAATACAAACTGCTTATTCAATGTTGGGATTTTGTTTTGGGAGACTAATAATTGGTTGATAGTTTCCTTCCATCTTTAATTTCTTTCTTCATGACATAGGTAGCTTGTGTATGTAACATAACACCGAGCAGGGGCTCTTCAACATCGAAATGTAACTTTCATGAAACATGTACCCGATTCTGGTCATTAGAATTTCGAACTCCTTGGTCGGCAATGAAGCATTTGCAACAACATTCAATGTCTTGATTTTGTTCCTTTTTTCTTTTTCTTGATTTTATTGCGATCATTGGTTGGTCAAGACTGTCCAGTCACCATCTAAATCTGATGCTTAGCCTTCTAGGCTGCTGCACTTGCTTAGTTTCGCTTTGTGCTCAACTTGGATATTTCCTATTGAAATGTTCACTTTTGCCATTGGTCCATGCTTCTTGGAGCGTAGTCTATGGATGTCATGTACCAAAGGACCACTTCTGCCGTCCTACTAGGAACAAGTCAAACGAGATAAACAAGAAGTTTCTAAAACCTTTGCATCCTTCTCTTTACTTGTTCATGAATTAGGTTTAATAATTTTACTTGGAAATTCCGCAATTCAAATGAGGTTGGGTATTTTTGCGTTGGACTGACTGTATCATTTCCACCAATGGCAATTATACTAGTAGAATAATTAGTAGTAGCACAAGCTGTAGCATTATTAGATTCTTATTCGACTTTACTGTGTGATTTACTATTGAAGAAACATACAGACTTGGATCCATTTTTATTAATGAAGATCAAAGCGACTGTTACTATGAAGACGCCAATTTGAGAGTTTTTAGCTAGGTCCCTTTTGCCACTAGAGTTCCAAATTAATATTCTTCCAAATTCTGGGAGCCTAAAATGAACTTTAAGCTTTGTTTAGTTGGAAGGATGAAAATGAGAAAATAGAAAATGTTGAGATGATTGAAAAGATTAGTTTTTTCATCATATGTGTTTGGACTTTGGTATAGAAGATGGAATGTGAAAAGAATAATGAAAGGGAATACATTATAATTTGTTTAAACTACTATTTTGCACATATTATATGATAAATTTTATTACTTTCCTAATACTCATAAAATATTCTATTAAAAATTTACAATTAGTTCTTGTAAAATGTACTCCCTACTAGATCGAGGGTTTTACATGGAATCGCCACTTATTTAATTTAAATGGAAAAATAAGAAAACCTTCAATATAAAAAATACTTTTGTTGTATTAATGTATATGACAATTTACATCAATTTTGTAACAAAAAATTACAATGCTTTTTTGTCCTAGATACAATCTAAGAGAAGTAAATTACATTGCTTTATTTCCTAGTTACATTCTAAAAAATGTAAAATATCATATACAAGAGCATCGTCTAGAACCCTTGATCTTGGTTCGGAGGCTAATTTATGAGATGGGAAGGGATTAAGCACCCATTTCGCCTAGTAAAACTGGTCTCCTAGGTTATGGTGGCCAATATCATGTCATGTCAAACAAATACAAACAATGTGTCATATAAACATGTTAATTTGCAAGAATTGAAACAAATATGTGTTAGGGGAATTTGACATAAAGAGACACAAAAAGTGAAACTTGTTAGATAACAATTTTAATGTAAAGAAAGCATGAAGGTAATAGCACGTTCATCTAAGAAATCAATGTAGACAAAGAATTCCTAGCCTAGACATGTTCATCTAAGCATGTGAAGAAAAAACAAAGATGTCATGTTATTTGTCATCAACATAATTGCAGAGAGAGCAAAATAAAATAAAACAAAACATTTAAGCATATTTAATTATCCAAGCAATTATGAAAAAATAAATAAAGGAAAAATCCCTTAGACATGTTTATTTAGAGAAAATTAAAATACTTAGACATGTTCGTTCAAGCATTTGAAAAAAGTAGAACAACTACCTAGACATGTTCATTTAAGCATTCAAGGGAAAGTTGTGCTTTAGCCTAGAAGTGTTTATCTAAGCATGTAAAGGAATATCAATGAGACATATAGGCATGTTCATCCAAGCATATCATGAAAGAAACAAATAATAACTTGTTAAACATTTATTCAAGCATATGTAGAAAGTTAAGAACATAATTAACTACTTACCAGCATAGAACATAAATTAAAAGGGGAAAGTGATCACTTAAAGGGTTAGGGAGAAAGCAAGGAAGTACTAAACTACAACCAAAGTAAGAACAATGGTTGCACAATAGCTTTTCTTTTCTGCTTTCTCACTAGCTCTCCAGAGGGATTCGGGATTTAGAAAATAAAAGAGGTCTTCTTTATTTATAGGGGAAGGGATGGCTTAGCTTCAAAGCTAAGTTATTAGCTTTCTTTCGAAGCTAAGGGAGGAGATAACCTGTTTAAATGAGTTGGAACGGATTTGGTGTTGATCCCCATTTGAATTTTGAAAGGAAGTTGAAGATGATGCTGCACCTGCTTCGTATTTTGGCTCTAACTTTTTGCTCAAAATTCCAATTGATTCAATATTGGTTTTTTCTGAAAGGAAATTCAGTTATCTACAACTTTTTCGGAAATAGAGAAAACCAAATTTCAACGTTTTCCAAGCCAAAAATGTGTTTCAAAATGCTGCTGAAAATAGTAACGTTTTTTGAGCAGTTTTGAAAATTTTCACAGGATGTATCTGTTTCTCTATCCAATTTATATTTCAAAAAACTTTCTTCTGAAGGTAAGGGAAGGGATAAGCCTATTAGATAAGCTTGAACAGATTTGATGATGATCCTCATTTGAAATTTTGAAAGATAATTGAAGATGATGTTGAATTTGTGTTATCTTCTGCACCTGTTTCGTATTTTGGCCATAACTTTCTTCTCAAAAACCCAATTGATTTGGGATTGGCATTTTTTGAAAGGAAATTCAATTCTCTACAACTTTTCTAGAAATAGAGAAAACCAAATTTAAACTTTTTCCGGGCCAAAAATGCAATTCAAGTTGTCACTGAAGATAATGACATTTTTTGAGCATTTTTCTGTTTTTTTGAATTTTTGCATGGATCATATCCTATTCTATCTCCAAATATTTTTTTCAAAAGAGCATATAAGATGCAATAAAGGAAAACATTTTTTATTATTTCTTAACAAATAATGAAATAAAATGAAATCCAATCAAAAATCACACTTAATTAATTTTAAATTAATTCTCGTGAGAACCAATCAAAATTAAGTGTTTAAAATAGGGCGTGTTGGGCTCATCGTGTATGTGAGCTATGGTCATTGAAAATTGTTTGTATGATAACTTTTGATCAATTGTTCCTATCAAAACCCATGACATACCATTATGATCGTTAGAGCATCAAGATTTGTTTTGTATCACAAATATAAAGATCTACCAGTTGGTTAAATGTAAGTTGTAAAATGAGGTGTCTATCGTTCCTAAACTTTTATTATATATATATAAACAAATTAATATTAGTTCAACTTATTGTTTAAAAAAATAAATAAAAAGAAGATGCCAAATTAATACTTTCCCATAAACGTTACTCATAACAAAACTAAAGGCCAAATAAAACAGAAAAGAAAAATAAAATTTCGAGCTACAAGTTCCCACATGGTGATTGATAGCTCAAACCAAAGGCAAAGTAGGTTGATGGCTTGTTGTCAACAACTATGCGTGATTAGCATCTATGGAGGTGACGGCCAAGGAAATGTACGAATGACCTTATGGTAACTCGATTTGACCAAATCATCATGAACATTGGCTTTTTGTGAAGTCACCGGATTGCAAGTGTGGACTATGAGTCTATGACACGGATGGATGAAGAACTCGGCTCGCCTTGATAGTAACTCAAATGGCTACAAAGGGCTCCACTTTCCTCCCGATTTGGAGAACTTGAGATTTGTGGGCCTAGGTGGAACCCACTCTTTTTTTTTCTCCTCCATTTTCTCTTTAAAAAAATTAATTTAAAAACACCCATTTTACTTACCCACCACCCTTCCTTTTTTCCATACACTCACTTTCATCCCAACCAAACATAATGTCAATAATTCATTATATGCAGGTTGAACTAAGGCGCAACAATTAACCTTGATTCAAACCTAATCAAAAGGCTCCTAAGTTGGTAACTATAGAATATTCTAGGAATACAATAATATCTTTTTTTGGAGTTATCACCAACCTCAATGAATTTTTCATTATTTAAAATAGAAGTTTATAATTGAAATAAACTCTTACTTCTAAAACTACTTCAAGTAAAACTTACAATGGCTCTGGACTCTTCTATCATGAAGGTGATAACTCCAAAAATAAATTGAGATTAGTATATGTATTGTTTCTTAATATTGTATTAATATTTTCATTTATAAATATTTGCTAATTGAGGAAGTAGTGGATGGACTACTTCGGTTATTTGTAGGCCACATGGGAGTAGCCTGTGGAAGGGAATTAAAAGGGGTTGGAGGAAGTTGTCCTTTTTCATCTATTGCAAAATAGAAATGTTGGGGGATCAGATTCTCTCATAATGTGTGATATGGTGACTGAGCCCTAAAGGAGATGTATTTGGATTTATTTTCGATTGTCGTGCATAAGGATGCATCAATGATTTCCTATTTCTCTGTACGGGAGGATGGTCTTCTTGGATTGAGGTTTTTCTTATGTCTGGAGTTCAGTGGGTTTCTTCTTCTTTTTGTAAAACTCTACAAATAAAGAAAATTTTTTTTTAGAAATTTCCAAAAAAATATAAAAATTCAAAATAAAAAATCTTCTTGAGATACCCTTATACTCTAGAAATTCAAGTTTTTTTTTATTATTATCAAATTTTAATGTCTTAGTAGCCAACACTGACTTTGCTTTATCAACTTCAAATTAATATTTGGTTCAACCTTCTCTCCCATTTTGACAGTCCTCCTTTGTTCTTCCTTTTAGGAGCTAGCATTCTTTCTTGAGTCCTTTCAGCAACTAGCATTTTGTCTTGAGTCCTTTTAGGAACTAGCATTCTCTCTTGTGTCCTTTCAGTAACTAGCATTCTTTCTGGAGGAAGCTCTTCATGTGCTACAAAAGTTCAAAAATATAAAAGACTACCAAAATAAAGGAAGCTCTTCATGTGCTAAATAAACCAAATATATGTTAAAATGAAAAGCTACCAGTAGACCCCTAGTGGCTTTAGATATTAGCAATACCTTTAGTTCATCTTTTTAATCTAGGAATGAAGACTTCAAAAAGCATGTGAATCTAGATTGAATCCACTAACCTTTGTTGAGATTTTGCATCTTATCAAATTTGTGTTGAAGATTGTTTAAGTCTTGCTCTAGCACATTCCTTTGATAAAGTAATTAATTCTATTGACAGTTTTTTATATTTCTCAAAAAAGTAATGTCAAAACTCTTCTAATATGGTTTATTAACAATTGTCCTAAGGCCACCTGTTAACATGACCTATAAACCAAATGTATATATTAAAATGAAAAGCTAAAGTAAACCCCTAGTGGCTTTAGATATTGAGTCATGTTAACAGATGCTCTTTGGGTAATTGTTAATAAATCATATTAAAAAACTATTGACATCACGTTTATGAGAAATATATAAAGTTGTCAACAAAATTAATTATTTTATAATTTTTCTATAAAATATTTCTAAAAATAGTTTCTAAACTAATGCCTTTAGATATTAACAATACCTTCTGTCCATCTTTTTAATTCAGGAATGAAGACTTCAAAAAGCATGTAAATCAAGATTGAATCTACTAACCTTTGTTGAGACTTCTCAACTTATCAAATTTGTGTTCAAGGTTAATCGAGTCTTTCTCTAGCACATTCCTATGAGTGTAAAGCTTTCCCACCAAATCTACAAGTTTGAACCTTTGGGAAACAGGAAACCTATTGAAAAAAAAATGTCAGCAAACCAAAACAAGAAAATATAAAATTAAATATTTTAGCATCTTATTTTTTGGTTTCATCCAAATAAAAGAACTTATTTTCTGCCTAGAAAGTACAAACATCCAATATCATCAGTTTTTTAAAACTACACTTTTTCCCACCTTGCAAAAAGCTAGAAAAGTTATTTCCAAGCAAACCCTAAAATTATTAAAGGATTTCCAACACTCTTATTATTATTTTTAATTCGATAATTGAGGCTGAAGAATTTGTTATACTCGGGTCTTTCTCTTAAAAAACACCTTAAATTTCAAAACAAAACATTTTGAGACCCAGCACAAAAACAAAGAATAACAAGTTTTACCCTTTTTTGTGAAATTCATAATGATAATAATAATAAATTTTGATAAAATAAAACAATATAAGAATACAACCTCTCACAAGAACCTTCAATATTGTGTAGCACAAAACCAGTTGCAATTAAGCTGATGATCACGGTCGCACCAGTCACATCCCTCATCAACGAATTCATGAATGATTTTTCCTTCGTCCGAATCAACTCCTCGAAGTGTCCGTACCAGTGAAGACTTGTCGAGACCGCTGCAGACAATAATACCACTATTACACCATTCCGTAAATCACACACAACTTTGCCCCAATTGACGTTGTAAAGCCCAATGGCCCCAATCAACACAAAAAAGACGATGAATAAATAGCTCAGGATTTTGGTTTTTGTCGCCATGAGAGAGGCCGGAGAACAACTCTCAGTTTCAGGTTTTTAATTCCAAGTTTTGCGTTGAACCAATTTATATTTATATACATGCATAAAGGTTAGACCTAGGCGAGAGCAATAGCAAAATTAAAACCCTACCTTTTATAGCCGACTTTTTTTTTTAAAGAAGTCCCATTAGAACCTTTATACCCGACCATTCTATATTCAGTTTATGTTGCTAATTGCTTTTAATTGTAGTATTATTGGTTTTTAAAGTTAATTTATAATACAAGAGTTTGATCCGTAGATTTTGTACCTAAGAATTTGTAGTTTGGCCTTATTTTTTAGTATGACTAGTATGTAATGGCAACAATTCTACATGCACTAATATTTGTAGATTATCCTATACTTTGAAAAAAAAAAAAAAAAAAAAAGAGTTTGTACATCATATGTTTAACTATATTATTTTAGTATTTATATAATATATTTTTAATTTTAAATCTCTTTCTACCATAACTTATATTTAACTTAAACCATAATAATTTCATGTAATTTTTTGTTAGCAGTTATTTTAATATTCTATCATATAATTTCTTCTGAATTTGAGAGAGTTTCAACCTATAGCATGCACACTTGATAATATCTATCATAGAGTTTCAATGAGGCGTTTTTTTATCCTAATTAATCTGTATATACTTACAATTTGGTCAATAATAAATATTTATCATTTTTTGAGTATTAAAAAGAAACTTATCAGTTACAACAAAAACAACGCTTCTAGCATAAGGCAATTTACTCCTAACAAGGCAAGCCACTAAGGTCTAAATTATATGATCGAGAACTTGTCTAACCTTAGGAAAGAGGATTTAACTATGTTCGTGGGTTAAAGTTGGTAGTAAAAAAAATTAAATAATTTATTTTGCAAAGCTAATTCTTTTTGCAAAGAGGGCCTAATTATTTTTTTATTTTATTTTTGGGTTAAAGTTCAAGGGACTGTCTGGTATAAAAGTTTGAATGGGACTTTTTTTTTTTTTTTTTTTTTTTTTTAAGTCGGCAATAAAAGGTTGTCCCTTAATTTGCGGTCCATAATAGGTGGATATTTACCTATAAATTTAGGTTAGGCCCTCTTTCCTCCTCTTTTTTTTTTTTTTGAGATGGTTTTAACTTATAGCGTCCGCTCCTGATAATAGCTTTTTTATTATCAAACCAAGATATCAATTAGTTTTTGGTATAAGCAGAGATTGAACCCCAGATCTCTTGTACAACTATCATAGATTTTAACAGTTGAGTTAACTGGAACTCACGAATGTTGTTAAATCCTCTTTCCTAAGGTTAGACAAGTTCTCGATCATATAATTTAGACCTTGGTGGCTTGCCTAGTTAGGAGTAAATTGCCTTATGCTAAAAGCGTTATTTTTAATAGTGAACATTTTCGGATCGACGTGAATATATTTGGGATTTTAAAAAATTGTGTGAATATCAATGGAATGTAGCTGGGAGCTTCCTTTAAAAAAAAAAAAAAAAAGTCACTTGAACTTTCTCAATTAGTGGTTTATTTTAAGCTATTTAAGGCTCTCCAATTAATGTACTCTTTTTTTTTCTTTTTCTTTTTTTGAGCAAATGTACGTATTTATTAGTGTACTAACTCATCCTCTTCTTTTTGAAAATATTTTTAATTATTAGGAAATGTATGCCAAAGGAAATTTTTTTTTTTTTTAATATGATTACCGTGTGACATTATTAAGGTTATTAAATTTTCCTTTTTCAGAAAATGTCTTTTAGATTACTAAGCATTAAATTTGTGGGCAACAGAAATGGAAAATTTTATGGAGTAATTAAAGGAACTTATAGTGGATATTTATTAAAATGATGGAATTTAGAGTGCACATTTAAGTTTATTATTTATTGATGACAATATAGAAAGAAGATTGACATGTACCAATAATTGTCTACCACGCGCCTTTGAGAAGATTGGTATGTACCAATAGTTGTCTACCATGTGGCACTTGAGATGTATCATTCTTTTATCCATTGTTAAAGTGACACATGTCACCATTTTGTGCATCCACCAATTATAGGGATCCAACTTTTATGCCGAGACAGACTCATTACTCTTGAGAATGGGAAACAAATTTGGATAAGCTTTAAGTATGAGCGACCACCAAATTTATGCTATTGGTGTGGTCGCCTAACCCATGACGACAAGGACTGTGAAACATGGATTAACAGTAAGGGAACTCTAAAGCTAGAGGATAGACAATTCGGTCCCGGATTACGAGCTCCAGCTTTTGTCCCAGCAAGAAAGATGGGAATGATAGTGCCGAGCTATTACACTTCGAGGAAAAAATCTGAATCTACCATTCCACCCTCACCTATGGATGCCGAGGTGAATGTCAACTTGGATCAGCCGCCGACGACACTCAAGGAAAAGGAACAGGACGTTGGTCGCAGCGAAACCAATAGTCATGGAGCCAGCCAACTGTTCACTATTGATTTGGATTGTAACGTACAAAACAGCAGTATCTGTGAGTTTCAATTGCAAATGTAACCGGTGCGAGACATTAATTGTGGAGATGATTCTACCTTTAAGACAGACATGAATTTCAAGCCGTTTACTGATACACCTTAGCAATACTTTGAACTGCATTCAACACTATCAATAACCAATCCGTTGCACCACCGAATATTCATGGATTCAATACGCAATTAAAGGGGAATAATTTGGAGTTGGAAAAATGCGACAACTATAAGGCCACGGATCTTATTCCTGGAAAACAAAAATCATGTGTCGCTAAAACAGATGCTTGCCGTGACAAAATAAGTGAAGCACGTGGCTCTCACACAATTGCTAGGGTTTCCAATCCATCACCAGACACACTGCGAGTCCTCCCAATGTGGTCACAAAGAACACGTGCAACAATAAACACTCCAACTCCGGTTTCAAAGTGTTAACAATGTAAAGTGAGAAAAAAAGATTGAATAGTTTGTATATTAATGTGTATCAAATAATGTACAATAGAAAGCCTTATATAGGCTAGGTATGTGTGCAGTACAAGTAATAGAAGTAAACTACAAGTACAGTATACTGGGCTAAGCCCAATGGGCTAAACTAGTCTAAGCTATACACTAACATCCCCCCTTAAACTCGAGGTGGCAAGGAGAAAGCCAACTGGAGTTTGGATATAAGATCTCGAAGACGACTAGGCCGGTGAGTCTTGGTGAAGATATCAGCAGGTTGGTTAGCAAAGGAGATGGAGAACAACTTGAGATTTCCTTTCTTGAGATGCTGGCAAGTGATGTGGCAGTCAATCTCAATGTGCTTGGTGCATTCATGGAAGACGTTATTATGAGCAATGTAGATAGCACTACGATTGTCACAATAAAGAGGAGTGGCAGTGGGCTGTGGAACATCCATGTCAGCTAAGAGCCAGCGAAGCCAGACAAGCTCGCAAGTGGTGTCGGCAAGGGCACGATACTCAACCTTAGTACTAGAACGGGAAACCACATCTTGCTTCTTGTTGCGCCACGAGACAAGAGAAGTACCTAACAGGAAACAGAAACCTGTGATAGAGCATCGATCAATTGGATCACCTGCCTAGTCCGCATCTGAATAAGCATGAAGCTCGAGAGAAGATCGAGAGAAGTAATGGAGACCATGATAAAGTGTGCCCTTGACATATCGGAGAATCCGAAGAACAGCAGCATAGTGGACAGAACGAGGGCATCCATGAACTTACTAACCATACCCACAGCATGTGAAATATCCGGATGAGTAACAGTGAGATAGATCAGACTACCAACCAACTAATGATAGCGAGTAACATCAGATATAGGTTCACCATCCAAGGGTGTGAGCCTTGCATTGTATTATAAGGGAGTAGAAACAGTTTTGTTGTCGGTGATACCGGCTCTAGAGAGAAGATCAAAAGCATATTTAGCTTGGGAAAGATAGTATCCATTAGAGGATGAGGTAACCTCAAGCCCAAGAAAATAGCTGAGAGTGCCCAGATCTTTCATCTCAAAATGCTGACTAAAGAAGTGTTGAAGAGAGCGGATACCTGCAGAATCATCTCCAGTAATAATTATATCATCAACATAAAGAAGAATAAGAGTGATACCAACAGAAGATCTTCGGACAAAGAGAACAGTGTCATGAGGACTCGAAGTGAAACCCTGTTGAGCAACAACTGAGCTAAACTTTTCAAACCAAGCTCGAGGAGCTTGCTTGAGGCCATAAAGAGCACAGCGAAGGCGGCAAACTTGACTACCTGAGTATGGATAGCCAGGGGGTGGTTGCATGTACACTTCTTCGTGGAGGTCTCCATTGAGGAAAACATTCTTCACATCCATTTGATAAAGAGGCCAACAGCGAATAGCAACCACAACAATGAGACATCGGACAGATGTAAGGCGAGCAATATGAGCAAATGTTTCTTCATAGTCAATGCTATACTCCAAAGTAAAGCCCTTGGCAACTAGGCGAGCCTTGTATCATTCAACAGATCCATCAGCCTTGGTCTTGATCATGTAAACCCACCTACAACCCACTACAGACTGACCAGGAGGCAAATCAATCATATCATAAGTGTGATTCTTATGAAGGGCATCTAGTTCTTCATTTATAGTTTGCTGCCAAAGAGAGTCAGTATGGGCCTCACGATAGGTGTGAGGTTCATAGAGGGTGGCAAGAGTAAAAGAGTAGTGATAATCAGTGAGATAAGGGGGAGGAATGCTTACTCGAGTGGAATGACGAAATTCAGGACCAACAGGAGACTCAGGAAAGGGTGGTGCCACAGGATCCAAGACAGGCGGGTCATATGCCAGGGACAAAACCGGAGATGAGTCGTCTAGAGAGGCAGCCGATGTTGAAGAATCCTCCACAAGTTTAGGATAGAGAGAGAGGAAAAGATCAGTAAAAATGGGAAACTCTGAGGAAGAGGATGCAGGAAACTGCTGAAGACTCGTGAAAGGACGATGTTCCCAAAACTTAACATGACGAGAGACACGAAGGCGATGAGAAATGGGATCATAGCAGTGAAACCCCTTTTGAGATACACCATAACCAAGGAAACAATAGAGACGAGTACGAGGCTGGAGCTTGGTTCGTTCATGAGGAGGAAGAGAGACAAAGCAAGCACAACCAAAAACCCGAAGCGAGGAGTAGTCAAGAGTTTGACCATAGAGAAGCTCAAATGGTAATTTGTTTTGTGTAGTTGGTGAATGAATATGATTAATGGTGTACACAGAAGTGAGTGCGGCCTCACCCCAAAAGCACTCAGGAAGTGAGGCAGAAATGAGAAGGGTGCGAACAACATCAAGAATGTGATGATGTTTTTGCTCTGCACGACCATTCTGTTGAGAGGTGTAAGGACAAGACTACTGAGGAAGGGTACCATGACTGTCTAAAAAGGATAGGAAAGATTTATCATTATATTCTTAAGCATTATCTGATCAAAAGACTTTGACAATGCGATTAAACTATGTTTCAATCATTTTATGAAATGTTTGGTAAATAGACACAAGTTCAGATCTATGGTGAAGCAGATAAATCCAAGTATATCGAGAAAAATCATCCACAAATTTGACAAAATATTTAGATCTCCCCTCAGTGGGAATAGGTGCAAGACCCCAAATATCAGAATGTATAAGATCAAAAAAGGGCAGAAGAGAAGGAGTCACTATCATTAAAGGGCAAATTTTTTTTTTGTTTGCCAAAATGACACGAAGTACAATCAAATTTTTGAAACTAAACTGAACCTAAATGACCTTGAGAAGCTGACAACTGAAGACGAGATAAGGATAGATGACCAAGACGAGCATGCCATAGATTAGGTGAGAAGGTGGCAGTGGTAGTAGCTGCAGAAACAACTTGTGAAGGAATCTTCAAGTCATGAACCTCAAACATGCGACCAACCTTACGGCCTGTCCCAAGCACTTGACCCGTCCGGGGATCTTGCACATCCACACCATGATTAGTAAATAGAAAATCTACACCTAATTCATAAAATTGACCAACAGAAAGCAAATTGAGAGATAACTTTAGGATATGAAAAGTGTCATTAAGGGATAAACAAGAAGAAGAGATTGTTCCTTTATGACTAACAGGCATAGAAGTTCCATCAGTAGTGTAAATGGTGATTGGATGTTCTAAGGGTGTCTTATCAGAAAATTGGTTTCATCAGGAGTCATATGGTTACAACATGCAGTATCAAAAAACCAAGGTTGTTTACTTGAAGTGACAGAAAAGGCAGTGGAAGTGCGGGATAAAACCTATTGAACAACTGCCTTAATATCATCCGTAGTAAGTGAGGGAGCCAAAGATGGACCTGTAGGAACCGATGGATCTGAAGGACATACAGCAGCTGTCCGAGGAAGAGAAGTTTTATTCTGCTCTTGCACAAATTTCTGCAATTTGCGACAAACTGAGATGTCATGGCCTTTGGCACGGCAAAACTCGCAGCGAGTACCTTTGGAAGACTAAGAGGTGGGACACCTAGAGTTTATTCGTGGAGGAGCAGTGAATGCAGCAATAGTAGGTTATGGAGAGGGTGTAGCCAATACATGATCAAATGATGACATGTGATGAGTAGGCCAACGGTTCTCCTCAGAAATGAGCTTCTTGACTGTAGCATTAAGAGAAGGAGTAGGAGACCGACTAAGCAGAGAAGCCTTAGTAGGCTCAAAATCCTCACGTAAACCCATCGCGAAGTGCATAAATTGACGGCGATCCTGATATTTGACAAAGAGCTCAATGTCCTTAGAACACACTAGTGGAGGATCTACAGCAAAGAGTTGTTCCCACATAGTAGAAGTCTAAGAATAAAAATAAAAAATAGACTGACCTGTCTCTTGGCGCATTTGATAAAGCTTTGATTCAATGTGGAACTCCAGGCTTGAATCATTAGTACAATTATAGCGATCGGCCAAAAATTTCCAAGCAGCCTCAGCAGTCTTAAGATGAGGAAGAAGATTATGAATGGAGGGAATAGAGGTATTGATAAACCAAGACAAGATCTTAATCTGAATACTCTCCCATTCCTCTAGGCGTTCTTCATAATCATCCGTTGTAACAGTAGTCTTGGAAGACTCTTCAGCAGCTGTAGCTTTGGACTTAAGGTTTGGTACTGGCTTAGGAATTGAACCAGTCACATATCTCCACAGTTTATGACCCTTGAGAAAGACAGTCATATTCTGAGACCATGCATGACAACTAGTAGGACCATCCAATATAATGGTGATAGGACGTATGATATCTCGTTCACTTTGTTGAGCCATAATTAAGAAAATGATCAAAAAGTGAGATTTAGAGACCTCAAATGCAAAAATGGAGCCCAAGATCGGAATCTACTCAAAAAACTAAGCAAGACAGGTCCTGTTAAAAATTTTTGACTTTGGTCAAAGTCAACGATCTGGTCAAAGTCAATGGCCCAGTCAACGGCTCGGGTTGCTAACATGGCAGTGTGATGTCACCTTAGGGCTGACGTGGCAGTACGTGAAATGGATCAATCGCGTGGAGCGCGTGACGGCCTTGTTCCTGGCGCGTGAGGTGTGTGAGAGATACTGACGGTGTGTGGCGGCGCGTGGAGGTGTGTGGAGCGTGTGCTAGTGAGGCAGAAACTTCAGCTGACGCATGGAGGCTCGTGTGAGGTGGTTTCTGGCAGCTCTTTGTTGGGTTTTTCTCGGGATCAGAAGATCTGTCAATCTGTGCCTTGACTTTGGCTTTTTGATCAACAAAATTGACGAAATTCGAGTGTTCTAGGGGCTGTGGGTGTGACGACAGTGACTCGCTTCTAACAGTGACTACTGGATAAAGGCGAGGGTAGCAGAAGAACGTCGGAGATGTCCACAGGAACCAGGAAATCAGAGGAATGGTTCTGATACCATGTTAACAATGTAAAGTGAGAGAAAAAACTGAATAGTCTGTATATTAATGTGTATTAAATAATGTACAATAGAGAGCCTTATATAGACTAGGTATGTGTGCAGTACAAGTAATAGGAGTAAACTACAAGTACAGTATACTGGGCTAAGCCCAATGGGCTAAACTAGTCTAAGCTATACACTAACACAGAGCATCTCTTGGGCAGAAAACATAGAGTCCTAGAATCAAGTTTCGCACTAGATTTCCCTAGCAAACGTCAACAAACTACCCAAGGCGGCAATGATGAACAACTCGAAGTGGCGGAGGTTGTCCAACAGCCTCGCCAATGCCAATGAATTGCCTCAGCTGGAACTGCCGTGGGCCCATGGCTTGGGGCAACTACAAGCAGTTCTTGAACTCACTGACTTGGTGAAAAAACATTCTCCCTCCATTCTCTCTCTCATGGAAACAAGAGCAAAGGATCACAAACTTAAAACACTTTGCTCGAAGTTTCACCTAGAGAATGTTTTCATAGAGTTACGGGTAAACACAGGGGGAGGATTGGCCCTTTACTGGAAGGATGGAATCAATCTTAAAGTTCTGGATTCAACACCAACCTTCATAGATGCAGTAGTTAACCTAGGAATGGATGACGCTTGGCGGTTGACGGGTTTCTATGGAAATCCAACAATAGCCAACCAGGAACATTCTTGGGCACTACTAAAACACCTCAGTCTAAAATTGGATTTACCATGGCTATGCGTAGGGGATTTTAATGAAATTACAAAAGCTGAAGAGAAAAAGGGGGGCCCCGATAGACCTGAACGACAGATGAGGGAATTCAGAAAAGTATTAGACTTTTGTGGATTTTGGAATTTGGGATTTGTTGGTGCACCTTTCACTTGGTGTAACAACCAATTCAATGGGGAAGTGACATGGATTTGATTGGATAGAGGGGTGGCAACTCCAGCATGGACACAATTGTTTCCAACGGTCCACATTCACCACATTCAAGGTACTTTATCTGACCATTGTCTATTGTGGTTATGTTCTGAAGATGAGAATGTTAGATTCTATAAAAAATCTAGGCCTTTTTGTTTCGAGGAGGTTTGGCTAAAAGATGAAGCATGTGAGGGGATTGTCAAAAGAGCATGGAATGGCAAAATTTTGGGGAACCGGTTGGGAGATTAATTGGCAAGGTAGAGGCATGCAAGTCAAGTTTGCAAAAATGGAGTAGATTGAGTTTTGGCAATATAAGGCACATGATAATCCAA
This sequence comes from Quercus gilva, assembly GCA_023621385.1. NCBI lineage: Eukaryota > Viridiplantae > Streptophyta > Magnoliopsida > Fagales > Fagaceae > Quercus > Quercus gilva. The sequence continues at coordinate 60,950,960 of CM042477.1, forward strand.
AAAAAAAAGAAAAAGAAACAGCTAGCTTAAGCCGAGACCAAGTCAATGGCTGGAGCTAACCATGAAGAGATTTGGGTCTTAAGAAGTGAGGTGTATGAACTTATGGTGAAAGAAGAATGCTTGTGGCACCAAAGATCCAGGGTGGATTGGTTGAAGAGGGGGGACATGAACACAAGCTACTTCCATAGTCGAGCAACACAACGAAACAAAAGGAATTTTATTTCTAAGTTGCTCTTGGAAGACAGATCAATGGTGACAAACGACAAACAAATTGGGGAAAGATTGGTGGAGTACTTCAAGCAAATTTTCAAATCCACCTTGCCTACAAATTTTGACCAGATTCTTCAAGGTATTGACACAAAGGTTACCCCAGCCATGAACTCAGATTTGACAAGAGAATACACAACAGATGAGGTTGAATTTGCTCTAAAACAGATTAAGCCTCTAACAACCTCGGCCCAGATGGTATGTCTCCCATTTTTTTCAAATCTTGCCGGAAATTTATTGGTCAAGATGTCATTGATGTTTCTTTGGCTATTCTAAATTTGGGCAACATGCCAACTAGTCTAAATCACACTTACATAGCACTTATACCAAAAACAAAATCACCAAAAAAAGCAAATGATTTTCGACTTATAAGCCTTTGCAATGTCTTGTACAAAATTATGTCTAAAACCATAGCCAACCGTCTAAAGAAAATTCTCCCAAAACTGGTGTCAGATTCACAAAGTGCATTCATGTCAGATAGACTAATCTTAGACAACATCCTTGTAGCCTTTGAAACCCTCCACCACCTCAAAAAAAAAAAAAGGGGGGGGGGGGGGGCGAAGATGGGGTACATGGCCATTAAGCTTGATATGAGTAAATCATATGATAGAGTGGAGTGAGATTTCCTTGAAAAAGTAATGGAAAAAATGGGATTTGACAATAGATGGATCTCTCTTATTTGTTCTTGCATTCAAACTGTCTCATTCTCTGTATTGGTTAATGGTGAATCTCGTGGCAACTTTAGCCCCAAAAAGGGTCTCCGCCAAGGGGATCTGTTATCACCTTATTTGTTTTTCTTATGTGTAGAGGGGTTACATTCACTTATACAACAAGATGAAACTTTGGGTGCAATCAACGGAGTCTCTCTTTGCATTGCAGGCCCAAAAGTTTCACATTTGTTCTTCACCGATGACAGCTTACTATTTTGTCGGACAACTTCACAAAAGTGTACCCACATCTTGGAGATTTTGAAGCAATATGAAGAAGCATTAGGGCAGCAAATAAACCGAGGCAAAACACAACTCTTCTTCAGTCCCAATACCGAGACATACATGCAAGAGGAAATAAAAAATTTGCTATGAGTGGCAGCCACTACCAACTATGAAAAATATCTTGGTTTACCCTCTTTTGTGGGGAAGGGAAAGAAACAAAGTTTCGGTTATATTAGAGAATGCATTTGGCACAAAATGCAAGGATGGAAAGAGAGATTATTGTCACAAGGTGGAAGAGAAGTCTTGATAAAAGCGGTCCTCCAATCCATGCCCACTTATACCATGGGATGTTTCAAACTCCCAAAAAGTCTATGTAAGGATTTTGAGTCCTTAATTTGGAAATTTTGGTGGGTTACAAGGGGGAAGCATGAAAGATTCACTGGGTGGGATGGAAAAATTATGCAAGCCAAAGTGCCAACGAGGTTTGGGTTTCAAGGATATTGAAAACTTTAATCTAGCCATGTTGGGAAAACAGGTATGGCGGTTGCTCCACAATAAAGATTCACTTTTTTACAAGGTCTTTAAAGCAAGATATTTTCCCAATTGCACTATATTGGAGGAGGGTGTGAAGGAGAAGGGATCATTCGCTTGGTAAAGTATTCTACAAGCACGAAAGGTGGTTCGATTGGGATCAAAATGGAGGATTGGGGATGGGAAATCAATCCAGATTCGTGGTGATAAATGGCTGCCTGATTTGCATTCTAGCCGTGTAATGTCCCCCTAGAAAAATTTTCCCAACAACAGTCGGGTTTGCTCCCTCATTGATGAGGAGAATAGGTGCTGGCTTGAAGAACTGATACGTGATGAGTTTCTTCCACATGAAGCAGAGGCAATCATGAGTCTCCCCTTGAGTTTAAATGCCATGGAGGATAGACTGATATGGGCCGAAACGTAATATGGTCACTACACTACCAAGTCGGCATACTGAATCCTGACAAGAGAGGCAGAAGTTTCAATTCCTGGTACCTCCAATCCAGCGGCTCACAAGTAGTTCTGGAAAAAGCTCTGGTCCATGAACATGCCAAATAAAATATGCCACTTCATTTGGAGGGCTGCAACTAATTCACTTCCAACAAAAAAGAACTTGGAAATGCGGAAAATAATTCAGGATCCAACCTGTGATCGATGTGGTGATGACGTCGAAGACAGCATTCACGCATTATGGGGGCGCCAAATGGTTAAAAATGTCTGGTGGGAAATGGAATGTTGCAGGAAATTCCTATAAAAAAAGTTTGCAAGTTTCCAAGATTTATTCCAAGGAATTCTTGCACAAAAAAACCAGCAGATGGCAGAACTATTTGCCGACATGGGATGGAGCATTTGGTATAATCGGAATGCAAAAAGAGTAGGGTCATCTTCCCTGCCAATGGAGAAAATATACAATGACGCCATTGAAATGTTGCAAGAGTATCACTCGGTGCAAGAAGAACCACTACAACAAGACATGGTATCCCACCTAACTCAATGGTTGCCACATTCACCATCAGTCTACAAAATAAATTTTGATGGAGCAACTTTCATAGACACGGATTCGGCGGGCCTGGGAGTGGTAGCTTGTGACTCAGATGGCATGGTTATCACCTCCCTTCCAGAACGAATCAGACTACCACCAACGATTGCAGACCTGGAAGCACTAGCATGCATAAGGGGCCATCTTATTCGCACTAGAAATTGGGCTCCAAGATGTGGTGTTCGAAGGTAACTCAGAGGTTATTATCAAACACCTCAAAGCAGACCAGCCTTGTATGACTACATTTGGCCACATAATAGAGGAAGCCTGAGCATTATCAGCAAAGCTGAGAAAGCATCTTTCTCACACACAAGGCGTAAAGGAAACAACATAGTAGTTAAAGCTAGCAAAAAATTTGTATGAACCACAAGTGTGGATGAAGGATTTTCACAGCAATGCAATGAAATTTGTAATCCTTGACAGAGGCTTTATGCCTGATTAATGAAAAGTTCTTCATAGTTTTCTAAAAAAAAAAACCTTTTATAATATACTAGTCGCAAACATGTGCATTGCGCGTGATAATTTTTTAAATAGAGACAGCATCATTCATTAGATTTTCAAAAAGTAATAGTAAATGTAATGGTTTATTTTAAAGTTTTTAATGTTTTTTGTATGATCATCTTTATTTTTTACTTCTCCTTACAACCTCTCTGATGATGATGATGATTCTATGGCATTAAATATGCATTATTAGTTTCTTTATGTTATTTTTAGTTTGATTTCCTCATTAATTCTTTTTTTTTTTTTTTTTTTGGTTTCTAAATTGACATTTGTTTTGTATTCCAATTTTCCTTTAACGTATTGGGTGTGAGAATGAGTGTTTCCTTAGCATTACTCCACTTTATGAGGACAATTTTATTATTGAATTTAAGTAAAATATTATATATTTATTTTTTAAAAAAAGGAGAGGAAATATAAATAATTTAATGATATGGAGGATGTGGCTAAATTTAAATGTTGAGTAAAATAATATGAGAAGAAAAAAAAAAGTAAAAGTAAAAGATATAACAATAAATACCAAATTGTCCAAATCATACTATGTAATATAATAATATTATTTTTTATATACTATCTTTAATTCTTTATAATTTAATATGATAACATTTAACAATCAAAGTGAAAAAAAAAAAACAAAACAAAAAAAAAAAAACTCAAAATGCAAAACTAAATCACATCAACCTAAAATAAAGTTCTAAACAACACAAAAATTTATCAACCTAAAACTAATAAGCAAGAAAAATAAAAAAATCTACCAAAAAATTGAGAGAGAAGCATCCTTTTTTGTGAGGGAAAATTATGCATAGAATGAAAGAGTGAATGACAAATTTATGCTAAGCAGATGATAGTAAGAAGAAACAAAATAAAGGAAGAAAAATGAAAAAGGAAGAGTGATATTAAGGTAGAGGGTTTGGAGAGATGAAAAGGTAAAGGGAATGAGAAAGATTGGAGAAAGTGTAAAATATTTGAATTTCAGTAAAACATTATATTTTTCATTTAAAAAAAAAATAGGTGAGAAAATATAAATAATTTAATGATAAGGAGGATGTGGCCGAATTTCAATGTTGGGTAAAATAAGATGAGAAGAAGAAAAAAAATGTAAAACTAAAAGATATAATAATAAACACTAAATTATCCAAATTATGCTATGTGATAGAATAATTTTATTTTGTATATACTATCTTTAATTCTTTATAATGCAATTGGATAACATTTAACAATAAAAATAAAAAATAAAAAATAAAACCTTAAAATACAAGACTAAATCGCATCAACCCAAATTAGAGTTCTAGAAAACACAAAAATTTATTGACTTAAAGCAAAGATGCAAGAAAAATAAAAATAAAATCCACCAAAAAATCGAGAGAGAGAGAGAGAGAGAGAGAGCTATGCAAAGAATGGAAGAGAGAATGATATATTTATAGTAAGATATTTAAAATAAAAGAAGATGAAAGGAAAGATAAATAGTAATATTAAGATAGAGGATAGTTGGGAGATGAAAATGTAAGAGATGGATAAAAGTTGGAAAAAGCGTAAATATTTAAAAAAAAAAAGTGAATGTTAAAAAAATTATAGAAAAATTGAAAAGAAAAAAGAATAATGAAGTGTACGCTGATATGACTTTATAGATTATATAAATTTGTAAGGCTTATATATAGTAAAATTTGTACTAACTACAACATGGTGAGACTAACAAAACATGTCACTTTGTAAATTTTTGAGTTAGTAAACTGTATCATTTACAGATTGTATTTTGCATTTTTAGTTTGTAAATTATATCATTTGAATGTTCTTTTTACTGATTATATTATGTATTTTTAGTTAGAAAACTATATCATTTTAGCTTTTAGATATTATATAGATATAGATTGAACATTGGTTTCATACTTAGATGTGTTTGGCATACCATTTATTCCAAATTTTTTTCTTTATCACTTTTAAAGAGTGTAACCATTAGTTTCTTTTTACTATGGTTATTTTGTAATTGGAATAAATTCCTATGTAGTTTTAGTTGTTATTTGTTTTTAAATATTATTTTCTTCTTGATTTTAGAAGTGATCAATATTGAGCAAAATAATGACTATTTTCTTTTCATTAAAACAAATGTGTAATTTGAATAAGTTTTTGCCTAATTTTGTTTGTATACCAAGTTTTCATATATTATATATATTTTTTTCTGATTCAGTGATGAAATATTAATTTTCAATGACTTTGCATACGTTTGAGATTGCTTTTATTTATTATATATTTTTAAAAAGCTATATAAGAGTAAAGTTGTACACCCCATAAAGAAATAATTTGAGAAGTATTCATATATAAGTTGGATTTTAATCTTATCCAAACCCAAGTTTAAATGATTGAACAATTTTTTTTGGGGAGAGTTTTTCAACCTATGATGTTTGTTTCTGATGATAGCTCTGTATCATCTGACCAAGACACCAATCAGTACCCCAGATCTTTTATTTAAATATCAGAGACTTTACCAGCAAGGTTTTCAGACCCGGACTTTTCAATGAACCGTAAAAGGGAGAGGTTCAAGGTTTTTGAGGTCGAACCGGGGTCGAACCGTAATGACGTTATAATTAATTTAATTATTAATTAAAGCCTAAATATAGATATTAAATTTATAAAACTAACAAAATTGACTAATATATCTATATATGTAAGGGAAATTTAATGATTTTCAAGCATATATTTAATAATTAAATAAGAAAGTTAATAAAATAAAATAATAACCATGAAAACATTAAAATTTATAATTAATTTTTGAAGTAAAGTTGAATATCTTTGAAGGATTTTAATTATAATTTTTTTTAATTCCTTGTAAGAGATGGATAATTTAATTAAGTAGAATAAAATTGTGTTACGATGTTTTTATAAAAATTAAAAAAAAAAAAAAAATTGCTAAGGGGTTGGACCGCATGGTTCTCACCTGTTCGTGTGGTCCAACCCTGGTTTTAGGGGGTTCATAGAATTAACAAAAAAATCCTGTTCTTTGGGCTTAAAAAACCGGTTTTCATCCCGGTTCTCGATTTTTACGGTCCGACCTCCCAGTCCAGCTCGATTCTGAGAACCATGTTTACCAGTGGAGCTAATTGGAACCCACAATGATTGAACAATTATTATTTGTAGTAATCGCTATGCTATGCAATGCGTTGAAAATATTTTGCGAAAATGTGTAACATATAAACGCTCAATCATTGATGAAACAATTTCTACATTGTTAAAATGAAAACTAAAATAATAAGAAGACTTCATATATACCATGTAAAGATCATTAGCACCTATTGTCATGAAAAGATGTCATGACCCAACTTGAATTCTAAATTTGCAGCCATGACCCTAAACTATACATCATATTACACTTTACACCATAAACTATCACATTTTGCACCCCGGAGTTATTTTTACTGTTTAGTTAGACATAAATTAATAGCACATGACTTGCACATGATTTTTGTTTAGGTGACACATTGTATAAAGACAAAACACCATTTGCTTGTTAAAGCTCTATTTGCCTCTATAGGAAAATATCCATAAAAGTTTTCAATGAAAAACTGGGTTTAATAAGACTGTTTAAGGACAAAAATAGTAATTCATGGAAAGGAAAAGAAAGTTCTTTTAGAATAAGCTCAAGAAAATCAGTCTTGAATTCTTTGGTATTTAGAGAAAGTGGATGTTTGCAACAAATTAAATGGAGGAGCTATGGTTTTTTGTACAGTGAAGAAAGTAGTATTAAATGACTTTCCCCTTGTGGTGTTCATTCATTTTTTTGGAAAAAAATTGCAAACTAACATCTTAAGTCTAAAACACTTGAGTTTGATGTGCTAAATCGAGCCTTTGAGGCTCGAGTTTTGTAAAGTGAAACAATAGCAAAAGAGACTAGAAACACAAACCCTACAAAGAGATCAAAAACACAAGTCCACATCGAAGTAAAGAGATAAAACAAACCCAGTAAAAGAGATAAACAGAAACATAAACCCAACAAAGATGGAAAATGGAAACCACGAAAAAGGCTCTAGGCAGCGGCTCGAACTAAACCCAAGTGGCAGGTCGGACTAAACACAAGTGGTGAAGGCTCGAACTGAATGAAGAATGAAGGGATTTGTTCTTTGGGTTTGATTTGGGTCTGTTGATCTAGAGAATGAAGAATGAATGAAGAAAAGTGGGTCTGTTGATATGGAGAATGAAGAACGAAGGAAGAAAAGGAAGAATGGTGGGTCAACAAGAAAGGAAATCTAGTGTTTAAAACTTGAGTTGCTATAGTGAACTCGAGTCTAAGAGACTCAAGATGTTAGTTTCTAAAATAGTTTAGAAACGTTGCTAACTAACAAAATTGTTTGGGGATTGGTGTTAATTTGCAATTTTCCCCCTTTTTTTAGTTGTAAATATTCTTACCTTTTTTGGTTGATGAGCAGATGCGTAATAGTGAGGGACCATATTAGTTTATAAGATAGTTAAAAAGGGGCAATTTGGTCTTTTGATTATTGCAGTTGTTCCATGACTTGCACATGAGTGTAAATTTTGTTTAAATTAACAGTTAATTAAACGATGGGATGCAAAGTGTGCATTCAAATAGTTTAGGGTGCAAAGTATAATCTGGTGTATAGTTTAGGGTGATAAAGTATAATTTCCCCTAAAATAAGATGAGAAGAAGAAAAAAAAAAAGTAAAAATAAAAGATATAACAATAAGTACTAAATTATCAAAATCATGCTATGTAACCCTATAGCATCTTATTCTACTATCTTTAACTAGTTTGTAATCCAATGCATATGCATTAATATACTTAAAAGATATGCATTAAGATGCATAATATAATTTTTACATATTTAATTTAAATATTATTGATAGTCATTTTTTTTTTAACTCTTTAAAAAGTCTTGTAAGAATATTGTTCGGTAGAAAATGTAGATTATCCATTTATAAAGAAAAAAGTTATGTTCATTAATTATAGACTCCTTGGTTTTTTTATGTGATAACTGACTTAGATGGATATTTGTGTTGTAGTCCCACATTTGAATCCAAAATTAAGAAATAAAACTCTCTAAAACTAAGTAATTTAAAACACATGGTACAAAATTGGGCTTTAATTGTAGAATCTAATTGGATTTTCTCTAAGTTTTGCCTATATATATATATATATATATATTCCTTATAATGCAATAGGATAATATTTAAAAATTATAGAGAACAAAAAAAAAAAAAAAAAAAAAATTTTAAAACACAACTATATCGAATCAACCCAAATTGAGTTAGTTTTTTTTTTTTTTTTTTTTTTTTAAACAAAAAGTTATCAAACTAAAGCAGATATGTAAGAAAAATAAAAATAAAAATCCATCAAAAAATTGAGAGAGAGAGAGAGAGAGAGAGAGAGATGGTCTTTTGTGAGGGAAAACTACGTAAAGAATAGAAGAGAGAATGACAAATTTATAATAAGAGGATGTGAATAAGAACAGACAAAATAAAGGAGGATGAAGGGAAAAATGAATAAGTGTGTGTTTGTTGTTTCAATCGTTGTGAGGGTGCAAGACCAACCCAAATCAAGTAGACAAAAATTGTGCAATTCAATTTCAATGGCCAAGCCCAACACAAAATTAAGTAGACAAAACTAAGCTTATAGCCCTATAAACTAACTTATAGTCTCCCCCCCCCCCCCCCCCCCCCACCCCCCCCACCCAAAAAAAAAAAACTCAAACCAGCCCATGAATATCAAAACCCTAGCCTCTGTCCACACCCCTCTCTCATATTCCATTCTTATCTTACCGCTCAAGTCTAAGTTACAAAATTCTATATCTCTCATTCTTTCTAACTTTTTTGTCCCGTACATATATATATATATATATATATAACATTTATTTTTAGTTGGCTGGTCTTGATTTTTTTTTTTTTTTTAATCTTATTTAAAAAACTGGCATCTCAATAATTGTGAAAATATAAGAACAATTTATAGTGTAAATATAAGATAATGTTAGCACATTGAAAATTTTAATATTAAAAAAATAAATATAAAAGCCAGTTCAAGCAAAAAAAAAAAAAAAATTGCCTCACCAAATTAACCAAACCAAATGAGTATGGTAGAAGGAGATGTTGGCTCTTTTTAATAATAATAATAATAATAATAAATTTTAAGACTAGAATAGAATTTCTAGGAGGAAACTTCACACCCATTTACATTTAAATTAGGCTAGAATAGAATTTCTATATTGTATCAAATATATATATATATATATATATGGTGTAAGTTCAATTTTGGTCCCTTAAATATCTAGAAGGTTATAATTTAATCCAACCATTAATTTTCTATCCATCTTTTTCCCTTTTTATAAGACTAATGGCATATTAAATGTACTAGTGACATTATTACTATATTATATTTTTGGCACCTACAATAAGAGGTAAGTTCGATTTAAATATTCAAAAGGTAATAATTTTCCATCTATTTTTTTATATTACATTACTAGCTAACAACGTGCTAATATGGCTTTTTTCAGTCATTTTCCTTTTCTCATCTCTTCTTAACCTTTTTTCTTTGCCTTTTCTTCTCTAGTCCATCAGCTACATCTCTTATAAGCATCACAACCTACATCTACTTGCTTCAAAATGGTGGGGCTCAAAACTCATGTAGGGATGGACCCTACAAGCATAGGACTTAACCTCATGTGAGCTGCGTAGTTACATATATACTTAATTATCTCTATTATATTATACCTTAATTATCATTTTATAATTTTTTTTTTCATTTCCTTGAAATATCCAACTTCATAAATAAGAGATCTAACTTTTTTTTTGGAAACCTCATAATTTTTGGGTGATCAAAATTCCCAAAAAAAAAAAAAAAAAAAATCAAGAAGTAATTTTAGTATTATTTATATAAGGCCTTAATAAATTTTTCAAAATTTAGGGGGGCTCCCTCAGCACCTAGCTAGTTCCATCCATGAGTAGCAACATACTACTCAAATATCAGACATAACATATTGTATCGTACGTGGATCATGTAGTACAGTACTAATTCAAATTATGTTGTATGAATGTTCAATTCGGAATAGCCGTGCAAACTCAAAGATGAAACAGTAATAGGAAAAGGCAAATAAAGCCAACATAAAAGTAAGCTCAATGGAATTATGATTCTTCCTAGTATTTTTAGCAAATAATATATCACTTAAAGAATTTCATCGAGTCAAATATGGAAATATTTATGAAGATGATCACACCCATGGGCTCTTTCTAATGCAGGTTGTATTATCAAAATCATCAATTCCATTCCATGCCATGTTAATTAGAGAAATTCAGTGACCATTACCTATGGCTTAATTTGCTTGTGTAAAGGACAAAGTTTAGCTACAAAATTGGTTATAGCTTAAGGTTACAAACTTACTCAATAAAATAAATACTACAACATATTTTGAAAATCTAACCGTTGAATTACATGTTTTTTATGCCCTTAATACACATGTTAAATTTTGTGTCAATCAGATATCATTTACTATATGATCTATAAACTTATATTTTGTGCATAATTTTAAATTATAAAAATTTGCAATTTAAAAAATTTATTGATGACATAACTATTGATCTTTAATTTTCTTGAAATTTTGCAAGTATGGAGGATATAAGAAGAAGATGTAATTTAACAGTTGATTTGTCAAAATTCACCTCCAATAAAAAGATATTAACTAATTTTGTAGTCTAAGACTACAACTAATTTTGTAACTAAACTTTATTCTTGTGTAAATTGGTGTTTATTAATTAATAGGTTGAATGAAAAAAGTTTCTATCCTTAAGACCTACATCTATTCCATAATGAGATGGGTTCAAGTTACACCTGGTGTAACTTTAAAAGAGTTACATATTTTTGTAACCATTGATTTTTATAAAATCTAATGGTGAGAAAGAGAGTAATTTCTACTATCATTAATATTCTAGAAATTAATAACTTAGCTGTCTCCACAATAAATGTATATTATTTATTCTTTATTTTCTCAAATTCCCTTCTCTTTTTGGCGTCACCTCTACCACAGCTCCATCCTCTTCACCATAAAACCAGTTGGGTTTCAGATGGAGACCCACCCTCACAAATACTAGTTATACGTATTGATTGTCTCTTTAGACTTCATGGTTAAAGATTGAAAAAGGAAGTATTGATTTTGTTTGCCCTTTAGAGGCAGATGGTACACACAGAGAAAACTGGATCAATAATTTTACAGTGTCTCCTTTATTAAGCTCTCACCAATATCTTTATGTATATGAACACAAACCAAGCCTGAAATAGTGAAATCATCAAGTTTTATCTCTAACAATTACTTCTTTGTTGTAAACTTTGGACACCAATTTTGCCACACGGTGACAGTCCCCGCACATTTTAAGGTTCTTTATGATTCTAATTGATAGCTGCATATGTATTACAAAGTGATAATGGGTTTAGACCAAAACCATCATTTTTAACCAAGGACCAAGCCTTTCCTGCCACCGTCAAGTTTTACTGAGACCCACCCTTTTCGAAAAACCCAACTCGTTTAAGAATTAAAAGCCACCTCCAAAAAAATTTTGTTTTTGAGAAAAACAACCTCCACAAACTTAGCATGTTTTGTACCTTTGCTGGTTTTGTGGCCAACGTAATAAGGTGGAGCCATGGGAGAGATGAATTGGACAGAGAAAGTGCATAGTTTTTGTAAAAAAAATGAATAATAAAGAGATGTACATTAATTTCAGAGGCAGTTATGTAATTAAATTTTAATATATTAATGATGTGAAAATTAGTGTCTTTCTCACCATTAGATCTTACAAGAATCAAAGGTTATAAAAAGGTGTAACTCTTTTCAAGTTACACTAAGTGTAATTTAAACTCATCTATATATATATATATATATTATTATATAATAGGTGAAATTAAGAGAAAGTCAAATTAAAATTTCAAATTAGAGTTTTAATTTTATGCCTAGTGTCTAGATTTATACAAGGACTATGCCATAATTACCCTTTAGATTCAAAATTAGATTTTAATTGTAAGCTAATCTTTTGCCATGTGTCCCAATTTTTTTTATTTTTTTGGGCAAAAAAAAGTAACTAGCTTAACTCATTTAAAGTCGCATCTATAATGCTTGATCTTCTTTACCAATCAGGTAGAAGAGCTATTATAGCCATAGCTGAATGCCCCCTTTCACAAGATTCATTGAAAAAAAGATTACACGGGAGAGATTTTGAACTGTGTTTTGTGTTTAGTTATATCTTCGTTCTCCACGCCCAAGCCAATAAGGGAAAAAAGCCTTTTTAATACTTTCTTGTATTTGCAATGATTCCCATGAAAAGTTTCTGTACTTCAAGGGTGGATTGCGACGATTATCATTTAATTTCAAAACTGAAATAATAATTTTATCACGTCAGCTTTCTAGTCAAGAGTTTTGTAGTATAAGGTACTGTTCAATTTGACAATTTTTTCTATAAACAGAATCGAGATTCATATCTCCCCACTTTCATTTCTTCAAGAGAGAGCCTAATTTCTCTACGGGTTTATGAAATGCTCAAAAGGGACCTCTTAATTAGGCAACATGATTCCATAATCAGCTCTTCGGATAGCTTTCTGGATTCAAACGGGCGACCATGGACTCATACAGCTTCAAATTAAGACTAATCCTCGATGCACTCTCTCCGGTCAAAATTTTAGTATTAATTAAATCAAAACTTATGTCACCGAAAATGACAGCGATTTCAGATTTCTGGGTGTTCATATATCACTCACCACCGCATTTTGACAATAGCTTTAGAATGCCATACCAGTGTAGGAGAGTTCAATCAAGGAACCCCTTTTTTTTTTTTTTTTTGATAACGATCTTACATAGTACGAATAAGGAGGAGAAAATGTTTTATTTATATCTTGGATAACATTTCAAAAGAACTTAACATATCGTTTGACAAAGATTGTAACAAATTTATGGAATACTTGGCTTGCAGCTGTAGCTTCCTTCAAACTGGCCAGCTCCGAATTTTTTGACTTCTCTACATGTTAGCCAGGGCAGTAACTTACATTTTAAATTAAGTAAACATGAAACACAATATGTAAACCTGTACAAAATTAAAGTGCATATCTCACAAAGTTGTCTTGGAATTTAGGGATGCCTAAAATCAATGATGAAGTCTTGTTATTCAGTTTCACCCAACAAGAACTTCCATCATAATCATTCAATTAAAACTACTAAATCATTTGTGTGCCTCAGCAGTTGGTTTTAATTTCAAAATCAATTGTAGGATTCAAGTTTTCTTCTAGACCGGTAGTTTTTGAGTTCCATCAAGCTTGAAATTATGACACATAAATCCCCATATTAGTCCCTATTTAGTGGTGACTTTAGTTCATGGTGGGAGTAGTGACTATTTATGACCAAGCTGATTTTTTTGGGGGGTAGGGGATGAATAGCATTGCTTATTTTGATGATCAAATCCCAGATACTCAATAACACCATCTGCAAGAAATCAACTCAGAAACACCCATATACTTAGATTGTACGTATGTTATGCCAACCACAAGTGTTGAGTCAATAATGGAGTGTGAGACCAGTTTACTAAACAACAATGTTGAATAGAATACTGGGAAGGTATTATATTTTTATGGTCATACTTAAGATGAATGGGCTCCTAGGGCTGATATATAGGTGGCAAGGGGCACTAGAGGAGACCCTGTTGAACAAGGAAAGTCATCCCATTCAGAGACCATATTGATATTATACTTCTTGCTAGAAACACAACTCACACAAAATAAGCTTCTTACTCAATGCAAAAATACACAAAATTATAGATTTTTAGTGCCAGAGTGATGTGCTGCTAGAAACCACAAAAATTGTTACCCAAAAATACCAATGTGGCTTGAGTAATATATGCTCAAGCAGGATATCGAATCATTTTATGGACTAGCTATGGTGAAAATTTCAGCAAACAAATGAATAGCTATTGAAAGTTGCTACAACATCACTACTTAGAACCACAAAACTGAGAATTAGAATGTAATTGACCAACTAATCCAACCCAAGCTGAATTGCTGAAATAACAGCTTTCAGATTTGATTTGGCTTTAGCCTTGGGGCTTGGTCAGTTCCCTTATCAATGTTTAATATAAAAACCAACCCAACCATGTACTTAAAAAAAATAAAAATAAAAATCTTGATCATCTTTTAACAACCTCCATGTGTACTATCATTTTTCAGAATCTATCAAGTGTACCATGCACAAAACCAGCACAAGAATTTAAGAACTTAAACAATCTTGCACCAAGGAACTAATAATGGCTATGGGAATAACATCTACTTTAACTAGCAAAGTCTCTTGGACCCGTACCAAAGACTTGGGATTGATCTTGCCTTACCTTGAGTTAAGGAAGACTATCCGACTATGGGTGAGGGAAGAAACATTCCCACTCTGTAGCACTGCCTTTGGGGTAAAAATACATAAGTAAATAAATAATCACTCTCCCACAAAACTAGAATTTGGTCAAGAGAGGTTCTAAAGCATAACATGAGTACATGTAAAAATCTTTTTATTTTTTCTTTGCTATTTTGTAATCGATTCAAATTTACTGATGAAAAACAGCTGACAGTAAAATTGGTGGCCCAGGATGGAAGGGGAATCAGCAAAAAAAGTTGCATGTGTATGGTTGAAATCCTTCACATAAGGAAATGAGGCAACACATCAAAACTTAAAATTTAACTAGCAAAGAAAAACTTAACAAGCATCAAAACCATCAAAATTTAACAACCATCTGTAAATTTAACAAGCAAAGAAAAACTTGAAAGGAGAATATCTTAAAGTAGTCAGCACCAAAACCATTTCAGACATAGGCATAGCATAGTCTGATATCCTACTCACCAACCAAGTATTCATTATCGTGCGTTTCAGCTTCAGCTCTGCTCCCATTGTCACAACATATCAAAAGCTTGCTGGTAAGGCACTCTTTAGTTTATAAAAGAAAAATGCCCCTGTACTAGAGTAAAAACAAATAAAATCCAAGGGACGTCAGAATTCAGAGAGGCCAAGAGCTTCCTAGAGTTCAGCGATATTCCCAATCTCAAAACATGCTATCGGTTCTTGTAGGCATCCTATCGAAAAAGTTCTTCAGATATGAAATGGGCATCCTATCCAAAAAGTTCTTCAGATATGGAATGGAAATAATACGGTGTATTGGGCGCCTTACCACAAGAAGCACCATAAGAAAGACCATAAACCACCGGCAACCAATGGCATATGTTATGCAAAATGCAGCCACACATAAGAATACAAACACCACAAAAAACACGGATGTACCTAGACCATCCCGCCAGCTCAACAAAGACTCCACCCTTTCCCCTAGAGTTGCCAATTCACCAAGAGCTGTTTGCATCCTCCCAATGACCCTCAGTTGATCGTATCTACTGTTAATAACTATGCCAGTCAATTTGATATGCATATCAGGAGGAAGTCTTGGCCTCTTTCTGTATCGCCAAAGCCAAGCCCCGATAAGGACTAAAAATATGAAAGGTAATAGCATATTTGGAATGAGAATCGCAAGTAGCAGATTGGCATAAACAAAAATCATTGTTAATTTCCCATTGCGTATATTCTCAAACCAATCAAGAAAACCGATAACAACCATTCTGACCCTATCATAATTGGCTATGGCTCTTTGTAGGCTCCATGTTTCTTCACCAACATCTAGCATATAGCTAATGACCTCTTTTCTTAATGGTGGCTCATCACGGGCCAAGCTCAACACAATCAAAGAAGCTGCTTCATTCTTCAATTTATCTAGCTTGAATTCAGACAACGTACTAGAGCACTGCATCTTGGGAAGTAAGGGTTGTGAATATGTACGAAGCCTATTAATAAGAGATGTAGAAGAAGAAAGCCTCACTGCCAACTGGATTTCACCCATCTTCTTTACCTTAGAATATCGTGTGACTGCAAGCGGATAAGAAAATGTATAAACACGATTCACTTCCAAGGTAGATAGCCGAATCCTTATCTTCCCAATCTGTTGATGAAGTGCCTCAGGTCCTCCATGCAAGTGACAATTATCAAACACTGCAATGCAAAGGACAGTATATAGTTCATAGACAGGCCAACTAAATTGCTCATTCCACTGTGGAGCAACACTGTCAAGAATCGTCCTTGTACGCACCCACCTTGACCCATATTTAGCCACACAATAAGCATCTGTTCGATTCTCCATCGGCTTCATTACCCGCAAACCAGCCGCATTCAAGATTCCCAAATGTAAAACCCCAATACTAGGTATCCCTGAATTTGCAGTCGGCCTGAAATCACTGCTGTAATGGATTGGCTCATCAAAAACGTGATATCCACCATCTAAGGAGATTCCCATATGAAGCTTCCCTACCATTCCTTCAGGCCCCACAAGGTTATACCAATCGCTAACAACAGGTGCATCATCCTCCCTCTTCTGGACATTTTCCATGGGAACTGTGCAACTACCAATAATTACACTTCTCTCCCCATTAGCATTAGGTTGCACCTTCACTGTCAAAACCAATGATCCATCAAAGGGCTCAGCCACAACAAATAGAATAATCTCATCCCACTTAGGATTCACCTTATTTGACACCTTAGTTTTCTTCGCGACATCTCCAAGTGTGGCCTTCACATAAATTTTTGCGCCATTCCCATTGTTACCTCTAAGCACTGCTTCTTTCACACTAACTCTAAGATACCAAAGAATTGGTGAATGGTATTGTCTTGAACGGGTAAAAGGAATGCAACACGTATCAACAGCTGAATCCGACTGCCAAGAACTAGCAAATTCTGCATCGCCTTGAGTCCCCATCCAGTAGGTTAGATTAACCTCCATATTTGTATTCCTATTGTATCTATCCTTTAACGCATACCAACAAGGTGCATATGAAGTACCAACTGAATCCCGCCGAATAGCATCGGAGATTAGCAAAGAAACTTTCCCAATGGTGATGGCAGCCCCATCCTTCAGAAGTATCTCAACTTCTTCATCACTATTAATTTGTTCTTCCTTGAAAGCAAAAGTTTCAGCACAATGTAAGCTTGGCTTGAGATATTTGGTGGCAACCTTGTATCTCCCAACCTTCACTACCACATAGGGATTCACCACCACTTGAGGATTAGCTATGTATGGACCATCAAATGCTATAAAACCTCTAGCATTGAAAACCTTGACGAACAAAAAGTCCATTTGTTCAACTATATCCAATGCAGTTCCAGGCAGCATGGAACCATTCATGGCAGGAATGTTGGGGGTGGTCTCCTTTATAGCAAAATCCTCCATAGTTAGAACTGCAAAAAAAATGTCAAAACCAACACATTGAAACTATTAAATTGGATTTAGGTAAAAAAGGAAATGGCACATTATATCAAAGCCCTATACAACAAGTAATTATGATTGATGTAATGCAATGCATGATATTCAAGTTCTAAAGGTGACTGAATATGATTTTTCCAACAAACAATTTGTGTGCTATGTAAAAATGTTCCTATCCGTACAGATCAAGTGAAAGTTCATAACCAATCACAATAACCCCACTTATACCCTTTTGTTTTGCTATCTATTGGAATATTGTCCCCCTTTTCCTATTAATTGCCCATGGAGTATGAGACACGTCCTTACACTAGTTTTAATTTTAAAAGAAGTTAAACTAAAACAGATTCAGGATCATGCACCAAAATCTAATGCCAGTTATGTTTCAAGTGATGTATTAGCAAAAACAAAATGAGTTTTTTTACAAAGAAGCACACTGCATGTGAAGCAGAGACGCCTCAAAGAAATTATGACCACATGGACATTACCAGCAACATTCATCACTGCTAAATTTGGAATGGTAACAACATAACTAGAGATGAAGTTTGGGATATTCTCTGTTTCATAATCAGCATTTATTAAGATAACTGCATCAGGATATATATAGGGCACAAAATTGTGAAAAACAAGAGAGACACAGTTTTTTGAAAAGTCAAAATTAATTCAGCAGAAACTCTAGATAATAGCCAGGTTTAAAGACTTTGGTTCCCAACAAACAACAATAGAACTTTTACAGACATATTCTGGAAAGTACTCTAGTTAATATGGATGCTACCTAAGTGGAAGTGTTTAGGGCAAGCTAAGACATAAGTAATTCAGTAGTGAGGTGGAATACTTAGGTCATATCATCACAGGCCAAGGAGTAAAGGCTGATCCCAAATAACTACTGCTATTCAGCAATGGCCTGCCCCAAAATCTGTTGAAGCAATAAGGGGTTTTCTTGAATTAACAGGATATTGTAGAAAATTCATTAAGAATTATGGATTGATAGCACAACCTCTAACTGTCCTGTTAAAAAAAGATTCTTTCCATTGGGATGCCAAGACTCAAGAAGCCTTTAAACAACTCAAACAAGCAGTGGCTAGTCTATCAGTCCTAGCTTTTCCTGACTTCTCAAAACCTTTCATTAATCACATGACCATACTCAGGATTATACTAGAGAAATACTAACAAATATTAATGAAAATATGTATAAGGATTATACCTAGAGTGATTCGATTCCTTATAAAAACCCTAAAACCCGCATTATAAACTTAGTCATACACAACAGCTCACTACGAGTAAATATGAGATCATTGTGAGGATGTTTTGTAATGTGGAGCGAGTTGATATGGCAATAAGGGTTTGGGATCAGATTCTCTACATTGATCAACAGCTTGAGCTATGAGAAGAAGTTAGATGATGCTTGCAATTACTTTCAGGAGATGTTAGATAAGGGCATTCTGCCTCCAGCCCAGATGTTTAGTAAACTAAAACAAGCTCTTCTTGATGAGGGGAGGGAGGATACCACTCTAATTTTGGCTCAGAAGATTGATAAACTACGAAAAGCTCCACTGGTTCTTAGAGGTGAATGAATGATTCCAAGAGCTATTGATTATTTGTTTCATGATGAAATGGAGGTCAGCAGAGAACCCAGCTACAGAACTCATCATCAGCGCCCTTTTCAGGATATAAATCTGCTATTTGATAACAATCTTCATCTCCATAATCTAAATCTTCTATTTACTGATCAATATTCCTCTCCATGTGTACTGCTATGACCCTAAATTTTGAAGGTTGTATAACTTCTATTTGTTTCACTGGTATAGAATGTTAAATGCAACCAATATCTCTTTGTTGTGTCCTGGCTATTGAGAAAGTGAACCTTAGTCAAATTTATATCAGTCATAACTGCAGATACTATTTTTGTGTTTTGGTGGGAGGGAGATTCAATGGTACATCTGCAGTTCTAGAGCTCTCCGTCTCATTAATAGGAAGCCCTGCCCTCAATCCAGTGATATCACTTAACAGAAACAGTTAATTCTCAGGAAACAAGGGCTTAGAAGGGCCTGGAAATCTCATAAGGCATCACTGTGGTAGTCAGATTTCAGGTTACACTTGAAAATTTTGGTAGTGGTGCAGCAGTGGAACTTGGGGACCAAGTCGATGGTTAAAAAAAGGTAAACAAGCAGTGGGTGCAATGGCTTCCCTTGGCTGTATTCTGGGACAAACTGGCCACAAAGTAGAAGCTTTTGAGCAATAGAGAGCAAGGTTTGGCTCAACTAATGGCTAACAGACATAGGATAGGAGTGACAGGTCTTTTGTCATAGGGATTGGGTGATCTGAAGTTACAGCCTCATTAAAAAAAAAAAGTCTTTAGCTTTCAGGTTTTTCAAACTTACATTAGGCATTCAAATCAGTCATGTGTTTTCCTATGATACTTCACATAGATTTCATACTTTGAAACAACAAAAGTTAGACAAACATTGATATAAAATTGATCAGAACCATAAGCTGTAAGCAGTCAAATTTTATTCAACACAAAAGATTATGAGTAACGCCCATAAAGCCACAACCAGCAGATGACATAAATAAAATAAAATATAATCTTCAACCCAGAAACATTTTAGCAACGCAAGCAACAACTAAACGCACAAACTAAATCCCGATACCACAAATCAGCTACTAATCTTGTAATGAAACTCCAAACTTCATTCATTTGTTTTCATTTTATGCGATTTTGATACTGATATTGAGTGGTCTGTTGTAATTCATTTGATTTAGTATTGTTAGAAGTTGTTTAATGAATAAGTTTATTAGTTCCATGGATTTTCAATTCATCTAATTTATAGTGTTTTACTCTGTACTTGGTATTATCGTCTATCATTTAAAAAAAAGTCCTTAAGAAAATGGCAAAACAAATTTGAGGACTTTAGTTAAATCCAAATTAACTAGACATTAATTTGAGAACTAGGAATTGGCTTGATCAATGCCAAGGATACATAGGCAACCTAAATCCATTATTTAGGCGCAGCCAAAAAAAAAAAAAAACATCCCCTCAAACACAAAAATAAATTTATGTACAAAGACATCATAGTTGGAAATCAAGGGCTTTCTCTTGAAGCAAGGAAGTTATCTTGAAAGGGAAATTGTGTTTGATAGATTTTATTCAATAACAAAATTTTTGCTAAACAACCCTCATGTCGGACCCGAGTTGGGACATGTTATCTACTTATCTTAAGGAGATTATCGTCATATAGTCCCCTGTTCAAAACCATTAAGAGGTGAGTGATATTGATTCTGCAAGTGCCAACTAGATCACGATTTAAAGTTGTAAAAATCCATGAATTCCACGTATGAAAGAAAATTGTAGGACATTGGATGTTGGTCCTAATGGGTTGGGCCTTGTATGTCCAACATTTAATCAATTTATATTTCAATGTTCGTTGGTGTATTCTGTACTTTTTTTTTTTTTTTTTTTTTAATATAAGATAAAAATTTTACTCTAATCTATATATTACTAAAAGCTGAAGCGTAGCGTTTAATACTACTGCTCTTATGTTGCGCCACATCAGTTGCCATGTGATTCTTTTTTTTTTTTTAATATAATTTGTCCTACAATTTTAAAATAATTTTTACAATTTTCAGTCCTATAAATGCAACCAACTACTTATTTATTTACTTCCACTATCCACTACTTATTTATTTACTTCTACTATCACTCTATAATAAATTTGTATAATTAATTCAGCCCATCTTTTATTTATTTAGTTCCACTATCAAGCCCAACCTAAAGCCTTTTCAGTTCAGCTTTAGAGTTTTGTGTGAGCCTTTTCAACTTAAAGGGAAAAAAAAAAATGTTGAAGCCTTTCAAGTTTTAGGGTTTTTTTTTTTTTTTTTCCTATAATTGTTTTTAACATTTATTTTTTTAATATTTACCCTTCTTCAACCTTTCTCTCTCCCTTACCATTTCATCTCCCCACTACTTCTTCAATCTTTCTCTCTCCCTTACCTTTTCATTTCTCCACTACCCTCTACATTAATATTATTCTTTCTCTTTCCCTTTATCTTCATTTATTTTTGTCTCTTCTTATTCACATCCTCTTACTATAAATTTGTCACTATCTCTTCTATTCTATGCATAGTTTTCCCTCACAAAAAAAATGGTTCTCTCTCTCTCTCTCTAAATTTTTTGGTGGATTTTTTTTTATTTTTCTTGCATCTCTACTTTAGGTTGATAATTTTTTATATTCTTTAAAACTCTATTTTGGGTTAATGTGATTTAGTTTTGTTTTTTAAATTGTTGTTGTTGTTTTTTTTTATTTTTTATTCTTTTTTATTGTTAAGTGTTATCCTATTGCGTTCTAAAGAATTAAATATAGTATATAAAAATATAATATTATTCTATTACATAACATAATTTGGATAATTTGGTATTTATTCTGTTACATAGCATGCTTTTTTATAGTACTCAATTTAGATGTTAAATTATAAGACTTTACTAATTTTTGTTTATTTTCTAATCCTTTATGGTGGACAAAGTACTCTTAATAGTTGTATTAGAAGTACTCTATAATGCCATTCATTTAAAGAAAAGCAAAGGTTAGCCAAACGAAAATAATCGGATAGGTGAAAAATTTTAACTTTTACAATTTTATTTTAATTATTATTATTTTATAACAATGCCTATATTACTAAAAGTTGAAGCGTAGTATTTAATGCAGCTGCTCTCACGTTGAGCCACATCAGCTCCCACGTCATTCTTTTTTTTTTTTTTTAAATATAATTTGTCCTACAATTTTAAAATGGTTTTTACAATTTTTAGCCCTATAAATACAAACCACTACTTATTTATTTACTTCCACTATCACCCTATAATAAATTTGTATAATTAATCTAGCCCACTTCTTATTTATTTAGTTCCACTATCAAGCCCAACCCAAAGCCTTTTCAGTTTAGCTTTAGGGTTTTGTGTGAGCCTTTTCAGCTTAAAGGAAAAGAAAAAAAAAAAAGTAGTGGGTTTTTTTTTTTTTTCCTATAATTGTTTTTAACATTTATTTTTTTAATATTTACCTTTCTCCAACCTTTCTCTCCCTTACCATTTCATCTCCCCACTACTTCTTCAATCTTTCTCCCTCCTTTACCTTTTCATCTCCCCACTACCCTCTACATTAATATCATTCTTCCTCTTTTTCTTCATCTTCCTTTATTTTTGTCTCTTCTTATTCACACCCTCTTATTATAAATTTGTCATTATTTCTTCTATTCTATGCATAGTTTTCCCTCACAAAAAAAAAAAAAAAAAAAAAAAATGGTTCTCTCTCTCTCTCTCTAAATTTTTTGGTGGATTTTTTTTATTTTTCTTGCATCTCTACTTTAGGTTGATAATTTTTATATTCTTTAAAACTCTATTTTGGGTTAATGCGATTTAGTTTTGTTTTTTAAATTGTTGTTGTTTTTTTTGTTTTTTATTCTTTTTTATTGTTAAATGTTATCCTATTGCGTTCTAAAGAATTAAATATAGCATATAAAAATATAATATTATTCTAATACATAGCATGATTTGGATAATTTGGTATTTATTCTGTTACATAGCATGATTTTTTATAGTGCTCAATTTAGATGTTAAACTATAAGACTTTACTAATTTTCTAATCCTTTCTGGTGGACAAAGTACTCTTAATAGTTGTATTAGAAGTGCTCTATAATGCCATTTGTAGGGTCCAAGTTTGATGGGCCAAGCACAAACTTTGCAGACTCAGCCCAATAAACCCCGAACAATGAATTTGTAGAAAATGGGTTAAACAGCTGGGCTAGATATGGATTTAGCAACGATTCAAATAGGCAAATAAGGATAAGATGATGTTCAGACTAGCATTCAGTAAGAATCCTCTTGAATCCGAAGAGGTTTAAGGTTTACAGACTTAAATGAATACCCTTTTTTTTTCTCCCCCCCCCCCCCTTCTGAGAGACCTATTCCCTTTATATATACTTCTTCCTCCTCATCTTTACCGTACACTTGTTCTTTATCTAAGCATCCACTTGAGTACTAGTCACATCAGATGTTTGATTTAGTCTGCCGTGAGTGGTAGTAGTTGAAGTTGCATTGTTCAGGTGTCTTCTCTACATAAATGAGGCCAAGAAAGTTGCTGCAGTGCATTAAATGCAGTGGTAGCAGCTTTTCCTTTAAGATATTTTATGTTCTTCTCATCCGTAGGCGTGCCCAGAGCTCACTCTTTGCCGTGGAATCTGTTGGGAGGATTGCTAGGGTCTTCAATATATTTGCTTGATCAAGTTCTCTAGCAATCCGATGAGGAGAACCTCTTCAGACCAACCGGATTGTCCTCGGACATACCCATCATTCCTTCTCGAGTGTATTTTCACCAAACGGACTCAGCCCTGATCCCTTTTACCTCTTCGGACAAACGATGATATTCAAATTGGGCCCCAAGTCCAATACGTAGCGTTGAGCTTTCTCACCCACACCATTCATTTAAAGAAAAGCAAAGGTTAGCCAAACGAAAATAATCAGATAGGTGACAAATTTTAACTTTTGCAATTTTATTTTAATTATTATTATTTTATAGCAATGCCTGTATAGAAATTTAATTCTTAGATTTTGCTAATAATTGTTTATTTGATAATATGTTTTTGGCGGCCGAAATTATAATTTCTCCAAAGAAAATAATCTTAATAGATTATCAAAAACAAAATTTTATCCTAATATTGGTTCAATTAATCATTGTTAAGTTTTATTAATTTTTTTTAGTTTACGTTTTTTTGGTGTTTTGGATTGTTCCTATATTACATTTATGATTGTTCCTATAATAAATAAAAATATAATTACAAAATGCATTACTCATTATTAGATTAGTTTAAATTGTAAAAAAAAAAAAAATTAATAAAACTACCATAAAAATAATTATCACGCGCAACGCGCGGGTTAGCGGCTAGTCTAATTTAAAAGTGGAGTTTGGCTTCCCTCAAGTATTTTTTTAAAAAGAATCTCATTTTATTTTAATGAGAGACTGTCACATCACCCACTAACAAAATAAAATGTGGATATTAAAACTCACTGCCACTTGTCATTGCATATTTAAAACAAAATGACATATCCAGTTAAAAAAGTACTAGAGGTAAGTCAAATCCAATTTTAAACGTATATATGTGTGAAACTTCCTCTTAGAGACTTAAATTCCAACCCTTGCCCCCCACACTTATACTTGTCGATGCACACTATACTTAATTCATGAACAATATGTTTATTCACTAGTGCACATTTTTTGAATTGGTGCAAATGTGTCTATAAATAGAAGTTACTGATTTCATTTTAGTTAGATTTTTTCATTTATTCTTAGAGATTCAAAGAGAGGGAGACACAATTCTGTTAAGTATACCAGTGTTGAGAAGGAAGCCAATGTCAAATTTCTTTTTCCTTTGTAGAACTCACAAATAATTTTAAAATGAGGCAGGAGGATTGGGAATATCATCCATCCGCCATCGAAATCGAGCAATCTTGATGAACCAGGCCTGGCACCCACAACTAGAACACCTTATTAAGGGTATTTTAGTGGCCCATATTGCTAGGATCTCTAATCCCTTTCTTTGGCCCCACAATAACGGTACTTGTTCGGTTAGCTCAGCATCCACCTTTCTATACCACCAAAAACAAGTACCTATGAATAAGCAGTTGTGGAACTGGATTTGGAAATTACAATGCCCTAAAAAGATTCAAATCTTCCTTTGGAAAGCTATGTGAAACCAGTTGCCCATGAGACAATATTTAAACTTCACACGCCAACATCTGAATGACCAGTGCCCCCGATGCAACATCTAGGAAACCACAATTCACATATTACGCGACTGTCCATGGGCTAAGGAGGTATGGGGTCAATCCCCGGGGCTCTTGCCCATATCCTTTTTCCACATGTCTTTACAAGATTGGCTACAGAGTAATGCAACTGCTGTGGGAGTTATTATGCACCAACAACTCCCTTGGCGCATTTACTTTCCTTTTCTCTATTGGAAACTATGGCTAGCTCGAAATGAAAGGATTTTCAAAAATCAATCTCAATCCCAACATAGCCTAGTACACACAACGGTGCAAGCCGCCAAAGAATTTTTCTTTCTAGCTAGCTCAGAGAGGCTGGTCCAGGTGAGGATCCTGCAAATTATTAGATGGGCTAGACCCCCTGACCCCTATATTAAACTCAACACCGATGGCAGTGCCATTGGCAACCCAAGGTTGGTTGGCGCAGGAGGTATATTACGGGACAGCTCCGATGGGTGGCTTTCTGGTTTCTCATTAAATCTAGGCATAGCAACCAATAATATGGCTGAACTGGCAGCACCGGTAGGGACTTTTACTAGCTTGGGATTTGGGCTTTTAAGTTTCTCTAGATTGAACTTGATTCTAGTACAGTATTATCATGGTCAACTAATAGACATGCACTTTATCCGCTTGATATGATGTCTTTAATATATGATTGCAGGAGCCTCATGGAGCTGGAATGGGAGGTGCAAGCGCGTCATATATACCGTGAAGCGAATGGATGTGCAGATGCACTACTTGCAAAGCAGGGAGCTCACCAACAGCATCTTTTGTCTGATTATAGTACCTGTCCCAGTTTTGTATACCCATGTTTTGTAAGGGATTTGGCCAGCCTTAGGACTAATAGACTATGTGCCCGACGGCTGGATAATGTTGGTGTTGTGTGAAACTTTATATTATCTAAATAAGAACTCCCGTTTCCACCAAAAAAAATTTTAAATGACATGCATTATTGGTGCCGTTTATGGTGATGATCCAAGCGAAACAATTTGCATGCACCGCTTTTGGTTGGTGGTTTTATTTTTGCAGTTAAGGATGTTGTTTTACGTTTTAGCGTGACAAAGTTCACAGCTTGTGCGTTCTTTATTGAAATCAAGTCACCTAATCAGTTCAAAAATGAATCGAAATTTCAGAGAAAAATTTGTGGTAACAAGTGAGTGTGCATTAATATTTAGCCTTATTTTAATAAAAGTGGGATAGTGTTTTCGGTTAAACACCGTTTGTATGCCATTTTGATTTATATGCTTTACATCTACTCATAAAAGTCTCCTGGCCTTGATGTCAATAACGAGTAATTGGCTTATAGATGTGCAATTGTGTATAGGTTTGATGAATACAGGACCGGGTCTCTTTCTCCAAAAAAAAAAAAAAAAAAAATGACCGGGTCAATGCGTTACCAAATCAATTAACAGAATAGAGCATTTGCTCATTTTCAAAAAGCGGGGGTGTGTGTATATATATATATATATTCTTCCTTTTTATGTACCTCATTCTGTTATAAAAAAAAAAATAGAAACAAGAGAAATAAAATCTTAAAGTAGATTTGTAAAAGTTGTAAATTTTTAGTTGCGAACACACTTCCTCTTCATATGAAAGTTCTTGAACCAATCAATTTAAATAAAATTTTTATTTTCACACAAATCCAAAAAAACATTCACAAACTACCCTTACACTTTTAGACACACGCATGAGCAGCGGCTGAGAGAGAGAGAGAGAAAATGAGTTTCTAACTCTAACGAAGTATATAAGTTTATGAATTTTTAAAATAAATAAAAGCATATATAATTTAATTTAATAGTATATAAAATTAAGGTTATTTCAAAACAGTATATTGGTTTTGACTAGTACTAAAGCATAATATTTTTTTTTTATCAAACTAAAATAGTTTCCAATACGAAATTGACTCCATTAATTGAGATTTTATATTAGATCTAATGAAAAAGTCCATACATGGTGGTGTGATGCTTTGAGTAGTAGTATTAGTTCATATTGTTTTAGGTACCAAAATGTGAGTAATGCATTAGAAGCTTATTGACTAATGATGGTGGAAGGTACAAATCCCTTAGTTATATTATGACAATGTACAGATTACTAATTTGCTTTCTATCTCGTATACATTTGAATTTACGAAGATAGTCTCTTTCTTGTCTCTCTTTCTTTCTCATTATTCAAAGAAATATATAAGTCCTTTGTGTCCATGAGATTCTCTTTAATAGTCATGCTCTTTATCAATTGTTCTTTTTTACTTCATGTGACAAAGTGTAATAGCGGAGGAAGGGTTGGAGCACCACTAAACTTGCAACTACTTGAATCAACAAGGTAAAGATTACATAAGAAAAAACAAAGAGTGATTTAAAAAAATATATTAAAATTCTTAGTCTCAATTTATAACTTACGAACTAATTTAATGAATAAGTCTGAATTTGATAAGGATGAGGTGTAAAACTCATGTTTTACACCATTCAATAAGAGATTGTCACATCAACTCTTTACTTAAAACTCAACACATTATACCACACATAATAACATCTCAATAAACTCACAATTAAGTTGGATTTTGAAATGGATATTAAAATTAATTAAGTGTGATTGTGCCTTGATGGGATAGCAAAAATTACCATCTCTAGTTCGTCCATAGGGATCGTCCATGACATCAGTTAGCCAAATGTTTACATAGACCGTCTGAGCAAAAAAAAAGTCATCCATGGGCAAAGCACATGGATGATCACAAAATACCATCTATGGGCAAAAGAGTCGTCCATGGGCAGAGCACATGGACAACCACACGACACTTGAAATCCTCAAGTATAAACTCACTCACATGTGTGGAGGATTCAAGCCACATAATCTTGGAGCGGTTACCCAACCCATGTTCATCGCCACAAATTCCTCATAAGTACTTAACTTCCACCAGCGGTTGTAACTTTTGTAGCTATTGAGGAAGTTATGTCTGGACTCATTGATTTCCACAAATTTTGGGGAAGTTACTAAGCCAATAACCGCTCCAAGATTCTCTATATAAGGACTGGTCTGAATCAAACCAAGGTAAGTGCATTATGATATTTTACTCCTAAAAAGTTGGAACTCCATTCTTGTGAGAAACTAACTTAGCCATCGGAGGATATTTGGTCGGTCCACCCTGGTCTCCTTTGATAGCGTGTTCATCCTTGTAGGCCTTCGCAATAACTATTAGCCCATCGAAGCTAGAGCATTCAACCTACTGATTCTGTGCAGTATCAATTGGTGTCGTCTGTGAGAAAGAGAAACTTCAAGTTTTGCAGTTTATCTTTCTCCGACAAAAGGCTGTATGGTTCGAACAAGATCAAGAGCCACTAACCCAGGCCACCAAGAGAGTAGGGATGCTTCTAGCCATCCTCACCGAGATCACCAATTAGCGCCTGTCACGCAACCGCCTTCCATCCAACACATGACTATTGAATATATCAAGTTATCGACCAAAAAATAGAAGTATTATCAT
Source organism: Quercus gilva (assembly GCA_023621385.1). Classification (NCBI taxonomy): domain Eukaryota; kingdom Viridiplantae; phylum Streptophyta; class Magnoliopsida; order Fagales; family Fagaceae; genus Quercus; species Quercus gilva. The sequence goes on from CM042477.1 coordinate 60,979,818, forward strand.
TTTCTCCTATGAGCTTTTATATTTCAAAATACTTACATGATGGTTCATTATAAGTTGTCCTTATCTATCGTCAACTATGGAGGTGTAACTATTTTATTTTACTAAATTTATATAACTTTTTTATTTTTATATAGTTGTCATTAATCATTATCTATTTGTTATTGTTCTTATTTTAAATTAAATGGCAAAACTTAATAAACGGATATTGTTAATTATTGACTCACATTGTCACACTCATCTATACATAATTTTTTTTTTTTTTTTTTTTAGAATGTTTTCTATTCATAAATAATACACTAAAAGTCTACTGGACTCAAATGGTTAAACAATTACTAAATTTACTATTCTTTATTTATTGAATCACTAACTTTACAACAAAAAACTATTATAGGATAATAATAATACACACATCTAATAAAACTATTGTATTTCATAAATATTAAAACCTTGATACATTTTGATTGCAATTTTGATTATTAAAAAGTAATTGTAATATGAAATTTTATTACTGACAAAGTACTTTTTTCTTAATGAAAAGATGCCGCTATTTTGCAGCTAGAAATTGACTAAAAATGTTTATAGCGAGTGGGCCCCAAAGTTTTAGCTGTAAACACGGAACAGTGCTTGAATTCGCGCATTTGCGTGTGGCCCACCCCAAAAACGGCTAGCAAAAAGTCTTAGAGCATTCACAGCAGTGGTTGTAAAATTTTAGCTATTTAGCTACACAAAAAGTCACTTTATCTATTTTACCTACACACCTGCTGCAGCAGTGGATCTATTTTAGCTTTCAACCCAATAAAATAATATAAACATCACAATAAAATAATATATCCTTTATAATAAAATAATATACTAAAAATACACCTGCAGCACCCACTACCACCAACTCTTCCATCAACCATAACCACAACCATAATCAGCACCACCACCGGCCATAACCACTACTCTACTTAGGCAACCACAACACAAAATAGAAAAAAAACAAACAAAGACAAAAACAAAACCACAGCCACCTAACCCATACGAAAATACATAAAATAAATAGAAAAAACTCAATCACAGCAAAGAGAGCTGGCCGGCGATGAGGGATGAGGGAGCTAGCTGGCGGAACAGATCGGCGAGCTAGAGAGAGGGAGCTGGCTGGCGAGCTGTTGAGTGAGTGAGGTGGAAGAGGTGTTGAGTGAGTGAGAATGGAAGGCGGAATAGGCCAGCGGAACAGATCGGCAGAACAGGCCAGCGATGAGGGAGCTTGCCGGCGGAACAGATCGGCGAGCTAGAGAGAGGGAGCTGGCCGGCGAGCTAGAGAGAGGGAGCTGGCCGGCGAGCTGTTGAGTGAGTGAGGTGTTGAATGGAAGGCGGAAAGGCCGGCGGAACAGATCGGTGAACAGGCCGGCGATGAAGGAGCTAGCCGGCGAGGGGAGGGATGAGGGAGATGAGGGATTGTCCGGTGAGCTAGAGAGAAAAAAAATTTGAGGAAGAAAGAAGAAGGAAGAGAAGCCGGAGAGAGAGAGAGAGAGGGAGAGAAAGAAAAGTTTATTTAATGGGATAAGTGCAATAAAAAAATTTTTTTTTTTTTACCTGTGAGCTACAGTGCACATGTATTTTTATATGTGCACTGTAGCGGAGCAGCAAAAAATATTGCTTATAGCTCCACTGCTGTGAGCTTCTTTTGTGTGCAGTGGTGCTAAAAAATAGCAATATAGCTATTTAGCACCACTGCTGTGAATGCTCAGACCTCGTACTCTATAGTCTCTACCACTTCCCATCTTGTAATTTGCTTGGTTGGTACACAAGACAAGAGTACAACTACAGAGTACAGACGCTAGCTTTGGTTCTAGACATGTGACCGTGAGGCGTGAACATTGGCTCATGGTTCCCACACTTCCGCTTGAAGTCCAAGCCTCACTGACCCAAATATATGACATTATTCGGCTAAGCCCACGGGTTACTACCACACGACTAAATGTCGAAACTGCCCTTCCTACCCAGTTGCTAATAGAGAGACGTAGATCTATTAAATTATCAACATAATGAGTCAAATTGTACAAATACAGAAATACTGATATAAAAAGCTAGTTCTATAAAATAAAATAAAAAACTAATATAAAGCTAGTCACAAAGTGCCATTATTTTTTTTTCTTTTTTCTTTTTTTTAAAAGAAGTCCCATTAGAACCTTTATACCCGACCATTCTATATTCAGTTAATCTTGCTAATTGCTTTTAATTGTAGTATTATTAGTTTTTAAAGTTAATATATAATACAAGAGTTTGATACGTAGATTTTGTACCTAATAATTTGTATTTTGGCCTTATTTTTTAGTATGACTAGTATGCAACAATTCTACATACACTAATATTTGTAGATCCTTTACTTTGAAAAAAAAAAGTTTGTACATCATATGTTTAACTATATTATTTTAGTATTTATATAATATATTTTTAATTTTAAATCTCTTTCTACTGTAACTTATATTTAACTTAAACCATAATAATTTCATGTAATTTTTTGTTAGTAGCTATTTTAATATTCTATCATACATTTTCTTCTAAATTTAAGAGAGTTTCAATCTATAGCATCCACTTTTGATGATATCTATCACAGAGTTTCAATGAGGCATTTTGATCCTAATTAATCTGTATATGCTTACAATTTGGTCAATAATAAATATTTATCATTTTCTGTGTATTAAAAAGAAACTTATCAGTTACAACAAAAATAACGCTTCTAGCACAAGACAATTTACCCCTAATGAGGCAAGCCACTAAGGTCTAAATTATATGATCAGGAACTTGTCTAACCTTCGGAAAGAGGGCCAAACCTAAATTTGTAGGTAAATATCCACCTATTATGGATCGGAAATTAAGGCACTACCCCCCCCCCCCCCCCCCCCCCTCCAAATAGGCCTCAACAACTTACGTGCACCTAGGTCTATTAATAAATAGGCCTACATTATTAAAAAAAATTAAAATTAAAATTAAAAAAAAATCCTTGGGACTTGAGTTAGTTGTAAAAATACTTCTTGAAATTCAAAGTTTTCCTCATAACCCCTTGGGGTTTTCATATTTGACAAATTGACCCCTTGGATGAGCTTCTATTAACTTTTTTGGACAAAAGAATCATGTGAACAATGACGCGAATCAAAGGTAGAAATATTTATATGGAATAAAAATTTTGTTTAGAGAATGTATTTGAAAATGTGGGTAATTTAAATATTGGCAAGAGTCTTATAGTTTAACTTATTGGCATCTCTGAGCATCTCTATAACATCCAAGATTCAAATTCCCCCCTCTCCATAATAACTACCAAATTATCCAAGATAAAAGCCTAAAATAGAAAATTAATTTGCTTTTGTTAATTTTGGTTAAACTTGTTTAGAAATGTTTTTATAAACAAGAAAATGTCCTCATAAGATTGATAATTAATTTTCCCTTATATCGATGAAAAGAGAGAATGTGGAGTGGAGATTGGGTCAATCGGGTCAGCTATAAACTAGCCGCTTCCCAAAAAAAAAAAAAATCACACTAGAATTGCTGAAGCAACACTACATGGTTTGGTTTATTAGAGATTTGGTAGTAGTTTTAACTAAATTTTATCTCTATTTTAGTGAACATACTTTTTTTTTTTAGGAATGATATGTCTACAACATTTTTACAACAAATTCTAAATGACAGGTTGTTACTGGTTGTTATTATTGGGGTAAAAAAGTAATTTTAGTGTTAGTTTTAAATTTGAACCAATAACAACTAACCACATGTGATTTGTTGTAAAATTGTTATAGACGTAGCATCTTTTTTTTTTTTTTTTTTCATCTACATTAGATTCCTTACTTTAAAGTCTAAACCATATTTTGTTTAAAAATTAGTTCTTCATTTATATTTTTATTATTTCTATCATTTTTCAAAACACGCGTTTTACTTTATAACAGTTATAAAGTCACAAAAATAATAAACAATGGATTTATAGAATGAATAGTATTCCCTAAAGATTGGGAGCCATTGTTCATAAAACTCATCTTAGGAGCCAAATAACTAATATGATGTAAGCTATTTTTTTGGGTTTCGTTACCTGCTTTGCTATCTTCTTCTTCTTCTTCTTCTCTTCTTATTTTTATTTTTTTTGGTGAAATGATCATAGGTAACCTGTCAATATTGATAGAGCTAAGTACCAATATTTATGTCTCAATCTCAAGGTGTGACCACGCTAATGTGATTGGAATAGAATCTGGACACCAGCAGTTGGTGTCCAGATTGCTCTGCTTACTTGATCAATTTTGTTCCATTCTGAACTGAAATGTCTAGCTTGTCTCATTCAACTCCAACTTCCCTATTTATTTTCTCCCATGTGCACATGGGAGTATTAACATCATTGTTATAGTCTCATAAATTACGGAACTTATGTGCATCTAGAATTCTTTGACGTTAGATACCACCATGTCATAATCCGAAGGTTGCTAACAATTTTCTTTTCCCTTAGATACAATACAACATTAAGAAAACAATAATTACAGAGACATACCAAAATTAATAAAATAAATTTACATTGTCTAAGGTGGCAAGTTATTAACAGTAGATAATAAAGTAATATGAGTGACAAATCTATATAAAAAGAATTAATAATAACTTGTTAACTCAAACTAATGTGAAATTTGTTGTGAAAACTTGTTTGATCAAAAACCAATTTTTGGATTAATCTTGGTTTCTTAATTATCTTTTTAGGTTACTCAAGATGATTTTAGGTTTGTTCCTATTGCCTCGAGATAGTTCTCAAAATATTATTGCCAGTTCGATGTGTTGTCCGACCTCAAAGAGTAGGGTCTGGAGTTTAAAAACACCTAACTTAATAGGATCTTTTGAATTATGCACAAGTAAACAATTAAAGAGAATGAGAAATCCTAAAAAACTAAGTTCTTAAAGTGAGCAAGTTAAACCATATGCCTACTTAAAATTGACCAAATCAAATTGCATCATCTCGAAATTAAAGAGCTCGAAATAAATTATCTTGATTGAAATTAAACTAAGAAAAAGCATCTCAATGAAAGTCAGTTCACAAGATCTTAAAATATTCAATCTTAATAACACTAAATTGCATCGAAATGAACATTCATATCGATCAAATTGTCACAAAAATGTAAAGATTACGTCAAACTTCATAATAATCACATATATAAATAGTTAAACACTATTACATAAGCTTACATGCATAAGATGATAATTAACTTACAAAGTTACAAGTCTAGTGACCTAAGAGACTAACTCCTAATAACCTAATCTAATGATCATTGAAAAGTGCTTTTTTTTTTTTTCTTAAAATAAATTCTCTAGTCTGTAATTGTTGTTCGTGGCTCCATTCTCATTGAATGGAGCCAAATCTAATTATACCTTGAGAGTATGACAGTTATTTTCTTTATTGATGCCACGCGTCCCTCTCTATTTCGCTCTTTTTGCCAAGTGTCCCACGAGTTAGCATTTAGTAAACTTTCATTAACTGTGACGGCAACCTCGTTCTAATGTGGTAAATCCAAGGGAAAATAATTATCACATGTTTCTCTCATGTCACCTTTTAATGAGTTGGTGCGAATCTGGGCTTCCTTTTCTATGGGCTTCAATCCTTTGCAGCGGTTATGAACCATATAGATCTTTGTGCTCTTATAGGCTTGGCCCATCTTGCCACATGTCACTAAAAACTAATATTTGGCCCAACAAAATTGTTGCATCTTGCTTTATATGTTTAAGGTCCAAACTATTATATCTAATTATTTTTATAAAAAAAAAATTCCTTAATAAAATTAAAAAAAAAAAAAAAACAAAAAAACAAAAAACAAAAAACAAAACACAGGACTATACTGTTACTAGAATAATATGTTTAAAACAAATTAGTACAATTAGAAAACGAAAAAGACTGGTCGACAAATCCCGTTGATTATATAACTAGGAGGAAACATTTCACATTAAAGGTGAAAGATTAGAGATGCCCTCTAATTAACAAGATGAGGCCAATCCCTCTTTTAATAGATTGAGCTATGAATATGATTGAAGAAGTGAATGTTGGGCTCTTTCTTTCACTGCTAACCCTAAGAAGTTTCTTAATGTTGATACTTTCTGTTTCTTTGAGTCATGGGCTTGCGGTCCTCCTTTGAGTGTGGGTTTAATTGGATGAATCTATCAAGTCAAGGTCAATGTACATAGTAGCAAGGATGGTGCATCAATGTACCAACTTGTAATAATTTTTTTTTTTTTAAAAATTCCCGTCTATTCTCTCTCTCCTCTACTATCCAACTCTCTAGCCTTCTCTCTCCCCCCTATGGTATTATTTTAATGACATGAACTGCAAAATAAAGAATTGGACGTAAAAGTGTTTTATTCTTAAAAAAAAGTGTAAATTGTGTTGTTAAAGTGGTTAGATAAAATAAATAATCATGAATTTAATAATGTATAAAAGGTTTGCAACCACTAAATCATTGGTAGTTTTTTAAACAATTGTAAATTATATCTGATAATTGAAATATTAATATTCCTTGATCTACAATTCTCTATCATTATCCTAAGACCTCGTATTAACAATTCTATTACTTTAGTCATCATGTTAAAATAATGACTTGCCCAAATTCTCAAGGGGTTGGAAATATATGGTAGAGCTATTTCTTGCAATTTGCTTGGTTGGCACTTGGCACACAGAGTACATACTACAAACGTTAGCTTTTGAATTTGAACTTTACCCTCTAAAGTTTGGAGGTTTTTAAATTTTACACTCCAAAATTCTAAAACTTTAGGATATTCAAATACTTACAAACTTTAGAGTGTAAAATTTAAATACCCCCAAACTTTAGGAGGGAAAATTCAAACTCAGAAATATTATGGTGTAAAATCCAAACACTCCCGAACTTCATGAGATAAAATCTAAATTTTAAAATTTTAAAGTGTAAAATCTAAACACCCCAAACTTTAAGGGGATAATTTGCAATTTATTCCTTTTTTTAATGAAAAGATACTAGTAGGAGTAGCAAAGTCTTTGAATATAGTATTTACTAGTTAAATAAAAGGACAATTAACCAACATCACGTTAAGGTAAAAGAATTAGTGAGAGACTGATTTGCCCACAAAGAAATAATAAGAAAAAAAGATTGATATTATAAAATTTAAGAAATTTAGAAATAGAAAATTGGGTTAATAATATGCAAATTATAGACATTTTGCTAGTTAGCGTTTAAAAAAAAATGGATTTGTCATAATTAAATAAAATACAATGGGAATAAATATTTAGCTTTTATGCTTTTCTATAGTTTAGAAGTGTTGTCTAACGTAGAATGTTATTGGGTTGTAAGAAAGATTTTTATAAAATGTTAATACCATATATAAATGCTTATATTGTCAATGTCTCACTGCAGGTGCATAGTTACTGAAACCTACAAAGTAATTTACAATTCTTAAATTAATAAAGCAAAATTTCCAAAAGTTATTTACATACACACACTCAAAACTGATATAAACTACAAAGATAAAACCAAATCTTATTTAGTCGTATTAATAACAATATAAACAATTCAAAACATGGAACATTATCAAATTTATAACACATAATTCTATTATCTTTTACGTTGAATCCAAACAAATAATTAATTGAAATTAATCCAAACAAATAATTAATCAACCAAAAATCAAAGTTTTAATTAAGAAAACAAAAAATCACATGAACCCAAAATAAAAATTCTCAATAAAGAAAAAACATATAAGATAAAGAATTAAGATCAACCTACTAAGATGCAAATACCAAAAACCTCAAAACTTAAACCTTCCAAATTTTATAGAATCCCCAAATTCTACTTCAAAACCAAACAAAACCCTTCAAATTCAAAAAATTCACATATAATATACCAAATAAAAATTTACCACACCTTGGGTTGGAAGACATAGGTTGCAACTTTGATTTTTCTCCAAAAAATAAAGATATTTCATCTGCCATATACAATATAAAATAATTATTAGAAATTTCAACCCAAAAACCAAACCCACAAAAACACTATCAAAATATAGAGATTAACCCAAACACTTAGAATAAAATAAATTCTAAACATAATAAAACAATAAGATATAATGAAAATTTCAGGTACATATGAAAGCAAATAAAAAAGACAAAACCTTCGTTTTTTTTTTTTTTTTTAGTTGAGTCTCTCTCCTTCTTATTTTTTTAATTTTAAAGTGAAGTTAAGTTTAGGGTTTTGAGATGGTAATTGCTAGGGTTTTAAGGAGAGAAGAGAGAGTCCTACCAGGAGTCTAAATAATATAAACAATTCAAAACATGGAACATTATCAAATTTATAACACCTAATTCCATTATCTTTTACGTTGAATCCAAACAAATAATTAATTGAAATTAATCCAAACAAATAATTAATCAACCAAAAATCAAAGCTTTAATAAAAAAACAAAAAATCACATGAACCCAAATAAAAATTCTCAATAAAGTAAGAACATATAAAAATTTACTACACTTTGGGCTGGAAGACATAGGTTGCAACTTTGATTTTTCTCCAAAAAATAGAGATGCTTCATCTGCCATATACAATATAAAATAATTATTAGAATTTCAACCCAAAAACCAAACCCATAAAAACACTATCAAAATATAGAGATTAACCCAAATACTTAGAAGAAAATCAATTCTAAACATAATAAAATAATAAGATAGAATGAAAATTTCAGGCACATATGAAAGCAAATAAAAAAGACAAACCTACGTTTTTTTTTTTTTTTTTTTTACGTGAGTCTCTCTCCTTCTTATTTTTTTAATCTTAAAGTGAAGTTGAGTTTAGGGTTTTGAAATGGTAATTGCTAGGGTTTTAAGGAGAGAAGAGAGAGTCCTACCAGGAGTCTCTTTTTTTTTTTCTTAATCCTAAATTTTTTTTTTTTTTTTTGGTGATAAGTTGATGTAGGATATTGTTATTTTGGTATTTTTATGCAAAAAACGTTATTTTAGGTCTAGGTAATTTATTTCCTTGTTTTTAGGTTCTTTTAATGTTTTTTTAGGTCAAATTTGGTTCCTATTATCGTTAGGTATTAATTAGGACTTATTTTAGAATATATTTTCTTATTCATCAAGTTTTATGGAGCCCTTAAATAGGCCTCTAAGTTTGTATACGTTTTTCAATATTATCTATATTAATAAAAATTCAAACTTTTGTCTATTGTTTTTCTGGTGGATTCTATATAAAATATAAAACCTAAAATAAAAAGAATCTAAAATAAAAATAAAAATAAAATAGTGATGATGTGTTTTAGAATATATTTTCTTGTCCATCAAGTTTTATGGAGCCCTTAAATAGGCCTCCAAGTTTGTATACGTTTTTCAATATTATCTATATTAATAAAAATTCAAACTTTTGTCTATTGTTTTTCTGGTGGATTCTATATAAGATATAAAACCTAAAATAAAAAGAATCTATAATAAAAAGAAAAAGAAAATAGTGATGATGTGGAAAATTGTGAGAGATTCAGAGGATTTGGTTTTATATATATATAATATATGTATAGATTAAACAAATATAAAGTTTTTACATATACCATTATTTTACAGCTAGAAATTTACCAAGAATGTTTACAACGGGTGGGCCCCAAAATTTAAACTGTAAACACAGAACAATGCCCCAACTTGCGCATTTGAGTGGGTTCCAAAATTTTAGCTGAAAATCGTTGTGGTGTTCTGCATTTTATTCTTTTAAATGATTTTTGGATAAGTTTTTGAATTTTATTTAAATTTTGAACAAAAAATTTAGACGTTTAGGATTAGTTAAGGATAATGAATATTTCGAAAATAATTTATTTTAATTAACCACTTATCTTTTAAGATATTTATCTACAATACAAAATTAAGATAAAATTATCCATTAAAATCAAAGAATCCCATGTGCAATTAATAGTACACCCTAGTCCTAAGCCTAAACTAATTAGATTATGGCACATCATTAATTATATAATTAATCATTTAAAGGACCAATTGGTAATTAGTTAATCGTAATTGCAACTTTTAATCAAGTGGTCCAGTTGAAGAACATTCATTGTTTTGATGGTTAAGACTTTTAGATTTGTCTTATGTAAAGGTTTTAGAAATCCAACGATCAAAATTATAATTTTTCCCTCAAATTGAGAAATGAAAATGTTGCTCTCAATAAGGTTAAACAAATGTTGCAAAATGGTGCACCTACAACTACAAGACTAGGTAGAATGATGCCTAATACCTTTCTATCTCCGTATCCTAACTTTTGAATTCAAACCTTGAGTTCATAGACTAACTCCACGTCATTCTTTTTTGTTTTTCTTAGATTATAACTAGGAGATAAAATACTTTTCCCAGATTTTAAATTACTTTTCTTTTTCCTAGATTGGAACTAGGACCATTTCTTATTATCCATGTGATGTATTATATAAATCATTCAATAAAGAGTATTTCATGAAAGTTTTCTTATTTTTCTATAATGAAATAAGTTGTGACTCCATATGCAATCACAATTGTTAGGATCTTTAGGTTATTGACAAATTTCTTTCTCAAAAAAAAAAAAAAAAAAGGGTTATTGATGAATCCCATGATAAGTTTGGGTGCAATTTTGAATGTTAATTTTACATTGTAATTAACGTAGTGTTGTGAGTTTAATTTGGTAATGGGTTTTAGAGGTTAGAAGCTAAAAATTGGAGTTGCAAGTTATAGGACCTCACACAAGTGAGAATCGGGGGGGGGGGGGGGGGGGGGGGGGGGTGGCGTGGGGGGGTGTGGGGGTGTTCACGTTTTTAAATCCAGCTAAGGTAACAATTCCTTTCATTTTTACAACTCTGGCTTGATTGAAAAATCTATAACTTCAGAGAATTTAATTACGAATTGCTATACAGTACTAGCTCAACCACTCTTTTAAACCCTCATTTCTCCAGACTTCAAAGCAAAAATAATTCTATATATTGAAGAGCTAGAATGAGACCTAATATCCTAGAGAAAATACCTTCACATTCTCTCTACCTTGTCCCTCTAAAATTTCCATATATCATGATAGGTGATTAAGACCATCACACACTTGAAATCTTAAAAGTTCTTTGATTGGAGCTTGGGAATCATTGGAGCATCCTAGAATTTCTGAGGAGACTTAGAGATAGTAGTTGGATCTCAACTACGAATTCGGTGACTAGAGAAGATAAAGGACTCGAGGAGTTGGATGTGAGCAGAAGTTTGGAAGGCTTAAGTACGTTGTTACTTCATAGCTTGGAGGGCTTTGTATGTAAGATGTATTACAACTCTTTAGTGGATCATTTGGTATTGTGATGCTGCTGAGAGTTTTTTTATGCCTAGTACTTTGGTGGTATTCTTCACTGCATTATTTATGTACACACAATTCACTTATTGATAGTGATGAAACTAAGGGAGTAATTTTGTACTTTATTAGCTAGTATGATTGGTATGTCTCATACATATTTATGGACCAATATAGAAACAAGGGTGAATTGTACTACCCCAAAACTAATATAAAGCTAGCTACAGAGTGCCATTATTATGTAATAGTTATAACGCATTTAAGATCCAAGCAACTTCCTTCTCAAAAAATTAAAAATTAAAAATTAATAATCCATGCAACTTGCCAAACAATGGCTGCTCCATAATATTTTTAGGGAGGTGGTCAAGAAAATAAAATTAAAAAATTTAATAAAAATATAACTTGAATATATCGAGTTATCGGCCTAAAAAAAATAAGTATTATCATTTTCTCCTATAAGCTTTCATATTTCAAAATACTTACATGATAGTTCATTATAAGTTGTCCATATCTATCGCCAATCTACGTAGGTGTAACGATTTTATTTTACTAAATTTATATAACATTTTTATTTTTATATAGTTGTCATTAATCATTATCTATTTGTTATTGTTCTTATTCATACATAATTTTTTTTTTTTTTTTTTTGAGAAGGTTTTCTATTCATAAATAATATTCTAAGATTCTATTGGACTAATCAAATAGTTAAACAATTACTAAATTTACTATTCTTTGTTTATTGAATCACTAACTTTACAACAAAAAATTATTATAGTATAATAATAACAATACACACATGTAATAAAACTATTGTATTTCATAAATATTAAAACAATTGACACATTATGATTGCGATTTTGATTACTAAGAAGTAATTGTAATTTGAAATTTTGTTACTGACAAAGTACTTTTTTCTTAATGAAAAGATGCCGCTATTTTACAGCTAGAAATTGACTAAAAATGTTTACAATGAGTGGGCCCCAAAGTTTCAGCTGTAAACACGGAACAGTGCTTGAATTCGCGCATTTGCATGTGCCCCACCCCAAAAACGGCTAGCAAAAAGTTCCTTACACTATCCTAAGACCTCGTACTCTATAGTCTCTACCATTTCCCTTCTTGTAATTTGTTTGGTTGGTACACAAGACAAGAGTACAACTACAGTTTACAGACCAAGGAAGTTGATACCGTACCAGTTGTATATCGGTATCGAAACATTAATGTTTCGTACCAGTTTAAATACCGGCCGTACCGGTCATGTACCGGCCATACCGGGCAATTTCGGGCAATACCGGCCGGTATCGGGCATACCGGCCAGTACAGAAAAAAGTTTTTTTTTTAATTTTTTTTTTAAGTTTTGTCATTTTTGAATTTTTGTTAGAGTAGAATGATAACTTATTTGCATTAACTTATTATTATTATTTGTTTTCTTAGTATGCAATAGTAACTTTTAAGCTTTCTATTTTTTATATTATGTGTTTTTTTTTTTTTCTTTTGATTGATACTAAAGTATAAAATTATGAATAATTAGTTTTGAATTAAGGAAATGTTTTATGGTAAACTTTTATATTTATTATAATATATATACATACACATACATATATATATATATATATATATTTATTTATTTATTTATTTATTTAAAAATATAAAAAATAGCGGTAAACCCGAAACGATACACCGGTATTGATCGGTATCCAAAATATACCGTACCGCTGGGCAAATCGGTACAGCCTCCGGTACGGTATTGACTCCCTTGGTACAGACGCTAGCTTTGGTTCAAGACATGTGACCGTGAGGCGTGAACATTGGCTCATGGTTCCCACACTTCCGCTTGAAGCCCATGCATCGCTAACCCAAATATATGACATTATTCGGCTAAACCTGCGGGTTACTACCACACGACTAAATGTCGAAACTGCCCTTCCTACGGCCAGTTGCTAATAGAGAGACGTAGATCTCTTAAATTATCAACATAATGAGTCAAATTGTACAAATACTGATATAAAGCTAGTTCTATAAAAGTTCCTTCAAAAAAAAAAAAAAAAAAAAGAAGCTAGTTCTATAAAATAAAATGATAAATTAATATAAAGCTAGTTAATAAGTGCCATTATTATGTAATATTAGTTATAATGCATTTAAAATCCAAGAAACTACTGCGAGATTGTTCCTTTGCACAAGTCGTTTGGCTTCATGCTCTTTATTGGAATTCTTTCAGACCGGTCATGCATGTTTAAGTTTTTTAGAAGTTAAATGAATTGATCTTAGAAGTCCATGCTCGTACTGCTACCTACACTATGGAGTTCACGGAGGTCAATGCAATCAAGATTAGAGTGTTTTCTTTGGAAGTGGTTGGTTAGATCTTGAAGGATATTAAGCCGATTTGCGAACAATTTGTTTGTTATATTTTTTTATTTTAGTTTCTTTTGTGTTGCTCTAGCTATTGCTAGTATTGCAACTTGCAAAAGAGAATGAGAAGACCATTGTTCAGACCCTCATTTCTCTTTCCCCATTGTATACCATGATATTGAATGAATAAAGTCTATTATCGTTTCCTCTCAAAAAAAAAAAAAAAAAAAATCCAAGAAACTACATTCTAATATATATATATATATATATGTTGCCAATCAGTGGCTGCTCCATAATATGGAGGTCATTTAAAAACTTAAATTAGAAAAAATTTAATAAATTTTTTTTGAATATATGACATTATTGATAAAAAAAAAAAAAAAAAATTACAATTTCTTCTATGAGTTTTCATATTTTAAAAATTGCTACATGATATTTCATTATTAGTTGTCAATCTGCGTAAATGTGACCAGTTTAACAAAGTTAAATTTATATAACATATTTATTTTTATGTAGATTGTTTTTATAAAAATATTTTAAATTAAATGACAAAACTTATCTCATTGGCATATATATATATATATATATATGAAGCCAAAACTTTGAAAAAATCCAATTAGATTTATATTGGATTCTCAATTTTGCACCACATGCCTTATCTAATTTTTTTATTTTTGTGCCAAGTAAATTATTGAGTGTAAAAATTGAAGAGATCTAATTCAATTAGATCCTAAATTTGATTTTAACGGGAGTCTAATTTTATGCCTCGTGTTAATCTTTTTTTTTTTTTAATTTTTGTGGCAAGTGAATTATTGGGTGCAAAAATCGATGAGTATAAATCAAATTATATATATATATATATATTTATATTTATCAAGAAACTTATATATTTTAGAAATGTATGGTTTAGAAAAGATGTAAGCTAATACTATATATAATTTGAACATCTTTTTAAAAAAAATGTATAATTTGAACTGTGTAATTGTGACGGTTTTTAATTAAACATGTGCATATGAACTAGATTACACACTAATTGTATTAATTATTGACTCACACTACTATACTCATCCATACATAAATAATACACTAAGAGTTGCTTAACCCATCAAATGGTTGAACAATTACTAAATCTACTATTTTTTATTTATTGAATCACTAACTTTATAACATAATAACAATATACACATATAATAAACCTTTAATATTACATAATTATTAGAACCTTGGTACATTTTGATTGCAATTTAATTACTAAAAAGTTATTTGTTATTGCAAATTTTATTGCTAACAAAAGTACGTTTTTTTTTAGGCTATAGCAAAGTATTTGAATATATTTATTAAACAATAAAGTTTCTACTTTCTACAAATACCCACTATTTTATAGCTAAAATTTTTCCAAAAATATTAAAATTTCAGGTGTAAGTGGTGGATGAAAATTTACCAAAAATGTTAAAACATCATCGGTAATGTAAACACTGAACAGTGCAAAAACAGTAAGCAAAAAGTTCCCTCCATTTCTTTGCTCTGTTTCTCTCGTTCTAAACGGAGAGAGCGAAGTCACTGTCTAATTTCTGTACGATTTCTCTCTCTCTCTCTCTCGGTTTTTGCTTTTGGTTCACCTCCATCGTTTTCCTCTGAGCTCTCTCTCAGTTTCTGCGTTCTCTCGTGGTTTCTCTCTCTTTGGCTGTTTGCACACTCTCGCAGGTACCGTCTACGTTTCCAACATTCGCTCTGGTTGTGTTTAGTAGCTGATTTGTGGTATCGGGATTTAGTTTGTGCGTTTAGTTGTTGCTTGCGTTGCTAAAATGTTTCTGGGTTGAAGATTATATTTTGTTTTATTTATGTCATCTGCTGGTTGTGGCTTTATATGCGTTACTCTTAATCTTTTGTGTTGAATAAAATTTGACTGCTTACAGCTTATGGTTCTGATCAATTTTATATCAATGTTTGTCTAACTTTTGTCGTTTCAAAGTTTGAAATCTATGTGAAGTATCATAGGAAAACACATGACTGATTTGAATGCCTAATGTAAGTTTGAAAAACCTGAAGGCTAAAAACTTTTTTTTTTAATGAGGCTGTAACTTCAGATCACCCAATCCCTATGACAAAAGACCTGTCACTCCTATCCTATGTCTGTTAGCCTTTAGTTGAGCCAAACCTTGCTCTCTATTGCTCAAAAGCTTCTACTTTGTGGCCAGTTTGTCCCAGAATACAGCCAAGGGAAGCCATTGCACCCACTGCTTGTTTACCTTTTTTTAACCATCGACTTGGTCCCCAAGTTCCACTGCTGCACCACTACCAAAATTTTCAAGTGTAACCTGAAATCTGACTACCACAGTGATGCCTTATGAGATTTCCAGGCCCTTCTAAGCCCTTGTTTCCTGAGAATTAACTGTTTCTGTTAAGTGATATCACTGGATTGAGGGCAGGGCTTCCTATTAATGAGACGGAGAGCTCTAGAACTGCAGATGTACCATTGAATCTCCCTCCCACCAAAACACAAAAATAGTATCTGCAGTTATGACTGATATAAATTTGACTAAGGTTCACTTTCTCAATAGCCAGGACACAACAAAGAGATATTGGTTGCATTTAACATTCTATACCAGTGAAACAAATAGAAGTTATACAACCTTCAAAATTTAGGGTCATAGCAGTACACATGGAGAGGAATATTGATCAGTAAATAGAAGATTTAGATTATGGAGATGAAGATTGTTATCAAATAGCAGATTTATATCCTGAAAAGGGGGCTGATGATGAGTTCTGTAGCTGGGTTCTCTGCTGACCTCCATTTCATCATGAAACAAATAATCAATAGCTCTTGGAATCATTCATTCACCTCTAAGAACCAGTGGAGCTTTTCGTAGTTTATCAATCTTCTGAGCCAAAATTAGAGTGGTATCCTCCCTCCCCTCATCAAGAAGAGCTTGTTTTAGTTTACTAAACATCTGGGCTGGAGGCAGAATGCCCTTATCTAACATCTCCTGAAAGTAATTGCAAGCATCATCTAACTTCTTCTCATAGCTCAAGCTGTTGATCAATGTAGAGAATCTGATCCCAAACCCTTATTGCCATATCAACTCGCTCCACATTACAAAACATCCTCACAATGATCTCATATTTACTCGTAGTGAGCTGTTGTGTATGACTAAGTTTATAATGCGGGTTTTAGGGTTTTTATAAGGAATCGAATCACTCTAGGTATAATCCTTGTACATATTTTCATTAATATTTGTTAGTATTTCTCTAGTATAATCCTGAGTGTGGTCATGTGATTAATGAAAGGTTTTGAGAAGTCAGGAAAAGCTAGGACTGATAGACTAGCCACTGCTTGTTTGAGTTGTTTAAAGGCTTCTTGAGTCTTGGCATCCCAATGGAAAGAATCTTTTTTTAACAGGACAGTTAGAGGTTGTGCTATCAATCCATAATTCTTAATGAATTTTCTACAATATCCTGTTAATTCAAGAAAACCCCTTATTGCTTCAACAGATTTTGGGGCAGGCCATTGCTGAATAGCAGTAGTTATTTGGGATCAGCCTTTACTCCTTGGCCTGTGATGATATGACCTAAGTATTCCACCTCACTACTGAATTACTTATGTCTTAGCTTGCCCTAAACACTTCCACTTAGGTAGCATCCATATTAACTAGAGTACTTTCCAGAATATGTCTGTAAAAGTTCTATTGTTGTTTGTTGGGAACCAAAGTCTTTAAACCTGGCTATTATCTAGAGTTTCTGCTGAATTAATTTTGACTTTTCAAAAAACGGTGTCTCTCTTGTTTTTCACAATTTTGTGCCCTATATATATCCTGATGCAGTTATCTTAATAAATGCTGATTATGAAACAGAGAATATCCCAAACTTCATCTCTAGTTATGTTGTTACCATTCCAAAGTTAGCGGTGATGAATGTTGCTGGTAATGTCCATGTGGTCATAATTTCTTTGAGGCGTCTCTGCTTCACATACAGTGTGCTTCTTTGTAAAAAAACTCATTTTGTTTTTGCTAATACATCACTTGAAACATAACTGGCATTAGATTTTGGTGCATGATCCTGAATCTGTTTTAGTTTAACTTCTTTTAAAATTAAAACTAGTGTAAGGACGTGTCTCATACTCCATGGGCAATTAATAGGAAAAGGGGGACAATATTCCAATAGATAGCAAAACAAAAGGGTATAAGTGGGGTTATTGTGATTGGTTATGAACTTTCACTTGATCTGTACGGATAGGAACATTTTTACATAGCACACAAATTGTTTGTTGGAAAAATCATATTCAGTCACCTTTAGAACTTGAATATCATGCATTGCATTACATCAATCATAATTACTTGTTGTATAGGGCTTTGATATAGTGTGCCATTTCCTTTTTTACCTAAATCCAATTTAATAGTTTCAATGTGTTGGTTTTGACATTTTTTTTGCAGTTCTAACTATGGAGGATTTTGCTATAAAGGAGACCACCCCCAACATTCCTGCCATGAATGGTTCCATGCTGCCTGGAACTGCATTGGATATAGTTGAACAAATGGACTTTTTGTTCGTCAAGGTTTTCAATGCTAGAGGTTTTATAGCATTTGATGGTCCATACATAGCTAATCCTCAAGTGGTGGTGAATCCCTATGTGGTAGTGAAGGTTGGGAGATACAAGGTTGCCACCAAATATCTCAAGCCAAGCTTACATTGTGCTGAAACTTTTGCTTTCAAGGAAGAACAAATTAATAGTGATGAAGAAGTTGAGATACTTCTGAAGGATGGGGCTGCCATCACCATTGGGAAAGTTTCTTTGCTAATCTCCGATGCTATTCAGCGGGATTCAGTTGGTACTTCATATGCACCTTGTTGGTATGCGTTAAAGGATAGATATAATAGGAATACAAATATGGAGGTTAATCTAACCTACTGGATGGGGACTCAAGGCGATGCAGAATTTGCTAGTTCTTGGCAGTCGGATTCAGCTGTTGATACGTGTTGCATTCCTTTTACCCGTTCAAGACAATACCATTCACCAATTCTTTGGTATCTTAGAGTTAGTGTGAATGAAGCAGTGCTTAGAAGTAACAATGGGAATGGCGCAAAAATTTATGTGAAGGCCACACTTGGAGATGTCGCGAAGAAAACTAAGGTGTCAAATAAGGTGAATCCTAAGTGGGATGAGATTATTCTATTTGTTGTGGCTGAGCCCTTTGATGGATCATTGGTTTTGACAGTGAAGGTGCAACCTAATGCTAATGGGGAGAGAAGTGTAATTATTGGTAGTTGCACAGTTCCCATGGAAAATGTCCAGAAGAGGGAGGATGATGCACCTGTTGTTAGCGATTGGTATAACCTTGTGGGGCCTGAAGGAATGGTAGGGAAGCTTCATATGGGAATCTCCTTAAATGGTGGATATCACGTTTTTGATGAGCCAATCCATTACAGCAGTGATTTCAGGCCGACTGCAAATTCAGGGATACCTAGTATTGGGGTTTTACATTTGGGAATCTTGAATGCGGCTGGTTTGCGGGTAATGAAGCCAATGGAGAATCGAACAGATGCTTATTGTGTGGCTAAATATGGGTCAAGGTGGGTGCGTACAAGGACGATTCTTGACAGTGTTGCTCCACAGTGGAATGAGCAATTTAGTTGGCCTGTCTATGAACTATATACTGTCCTTTGCATTGCAGTGTTTGATAATTGTCACTTGCATGGAGGACCTGAGGCACTTCATCAACAGATTGGGAAGATAAGGATTCGGCTATCTACCTTGGAAGTGAATCGTGTTTATACATTTTCTTATCCGCTTGCAGTCACACGATATTCTAAGGTAAAGAAGATGGGTGAAATCCAGTTGGCAGTGAGGCTTTCTTCTTCTACATCTCTTATTAATAGGCTTCGTACATATTCACAACCCTTACTTCCCAAGATGCAGTGCTCTAGTACGTTGTCTGAATTCAAGCTAGATAAATTGAAGAATGAAGCAGCTTCTTTGATTGTGTTGAGCTTGGCCCGTGATGAGCCACCATTAAGAAAAGAGGTCATTAGCTATATGCTAGATGTTGGTGAAGAAACATGGAGCCTACAAAGAGCCATAGCCAATTATGATAGGGTCAGAATGGTTGTTATCGGTTTTCTTGATTGGTTTGAGAATATACGCAATGGGAAATTAACAATGATTTTTGTTTATGCCAATCTGCTACTTGCGATTCTCATTCCAAATATGCTATTACCTTTCATATTTTTAGTCCTTATCGGGGCTTGGCTTTGGCAATACAGAAAGAGGCCAAGACTTCCTCCTGATATGCATATCAAATTGACTGGCATAGTTATTAACAGTAGATACGATCAACTGAGGGTCATTGGGAGGATGCAAACAGCTCTTGGTGAATTGGCAACTCTAGGGGAAAGGGTGGAGTCTTTGTTGAGCTGGCGGGATGGTCTAGGTACATCCGTGTTTTTTGTGGTGTTTGTATTCTTATGTGTGGCTGCATTTTGCATAACATATACCATTGGTTGCCGGTGGTTTATGGTCTTTCTTATGGTGCTTCTTGTGGTAAGGCGCCCAATACACCGTATTATTTCCATTCCATATCTGAAGAACTTTTTGGATAGGATGCCCATTTCATATCTGAAGAACTTTTTCGATAGGATGCCTACAAGAACCGATAGCATGTTTTGAGATTGGGAATATCGCTGAACTCTAGGAAGCTCTTGGCCTCTCTGAATTCTGACGTCCCTTGGATTTTATTTGTTTTTACTCTAGTACAGGGGCATTTTTCTTTTATAAACTAAAGAGTGCCTTACCAGCAAGCTTTTGATATGTTGTGACAATGGGAGCAGAGCTGAAGCTGAAACGCACGATAATGAATACTTGGTTGGTGAGTAGGATATCAGACTATGCTATGCCTATGTCTGAAATGGTTTTGGTGCTGACTACTTTAAGATATTCTCCTTTCAAGTTTTTCTTTGCTTGTTAAATTTACAGATGGTTGTTAAATTTTGGTGGTTTTGATGCTTGTTAAGTTTTTCTTTGCTAGTTAAATTTTAAGTTTTGATGTGTTGCCTCATTTCCTTATGTGAAGGATTTCAACCATACACATGCAACTTTTTTTGCTGATTCCCCTTCCATCCTGGGCCACCAATTTTACTGTCAGCTGTTTTTCATCAGTAAATTTGAATCGATTACAAAATAGCAAAGAAAAAATAAAAAGATTTTTACATGTACTCATGTTATGCTTTAGAACCTCTCTTGACCAAATTCTAGTTTTGTGGGAGAGTGATTATTTATTTACTTATGTATTTTTACCCCAAAGGCAGTGCTACAGAGTGGGAATATTTCTTCCCTCACCCATAGTCGGATAGTCTTCCTTAACTCAAGGTAAGGCAAGATCAATCCCAAGTCTTTGGTACGGGTCCAAGAGACTTTGCTAGTTAAAGTAGATGTTATTCCCATAGCCATTATTAGTTCCTTGGTGCAAGATTGTTTAAGTTCTTAAATTCTTGTGCTGGTTTTGTGCATGGTACACTTGATAGATTCTGAAAAATGATAGTACACATGGAGGTTGTTAAAAGATGATCAAGATTTTTATTTTTATTTTTTTTAAGTACATGGTTGGGTTGGTTTTTATATTAAACATTGATAAGGGAACTGACCAAGCCCCAAGGCTAAAGCCAAATCAAATCTGAAAGCTCTTATTTCAGCAATTCAGCTTGGGTTGGATTAGTTGGTCAATTACATTCTAATTCTCAGTTTTGTGGTTCTAAGTAGTGATGTTGTAGCAACTTTCAATAGCTATTCATTTGTTTGCTGAAATTTTCACCATAGCTAGTCCATAAAATGATTCGATATCCTGCTTGAGCATATATTACTCAAGCCACATTGGTATTTTTGGGTAACAATTTTTGTGGTTTCTAGCAGCACATCACTCTGGCACTAAAAATCTATAATTTTGTGTATTTTTGCATTGAGTAAGAAGCTTATTTTGTGTGAGTTGTGTTTCTAGCAAGAAGTATAATATCAATATGGTCTCTGAATGGGATGACTTTCCTTGTTCAACAGGGTCTCCTCTAGTGCCCCTTGCCACCTATATATCAGCCCTAGGAGCCCATTCATCTTAAGTATGACCATAAAAATATAATACCTTCCCAGTATTCTATTCAACATTGTTGTTTAGTAAACTGGTCTCACACTCCATTATTGACTCAACACTTGTGGTTGGCATAACATACGTACAATCTAAGTATATGTGTGTTTCTGAGTTGATTTCTTGCAGATGGTGTTATTGAGTATCTGGGATTTGATCATCAAAATAAGCAATGCTATTCATCCCCTACCCCCCAAAAAAATCAGCTTGGTCATAAATAGTCACTACTCCCACCATGAACTAAAGTCACCACTAAATAGGGACTAATATGGGGATTTATGTGTCATAATTTCAAGCTTGATGGAACTCAAAAACTACCGGTCTAGAAGAAAACTTGAATCCTACAATTGATTTTGAAATTAAAACCAACTGCTGAGGCACACAAATGATTTAGTAGTTTTAATTGAATGATTATGATGGAAGTTCTTGTTGGGCGAAACTGAATAACAAGACTTCATCATTGATTTTAGGCATCCCTAAATTCCAAGACAACTTTGTGAGATATGCACTTTAATTTTGTACAGGTTTACATATTGTGTTTCATGTTTACTTAATTTAAAATGTAAGTTACTGCCCTGGCTAACATGTAGAGAAGTCAAAAAATTCGGAGCTGGCCAGTTTGAAGGAAGCTACAGCTGCAAGCCAAGTATTCCATAAATTTGTTACAATCTTTGTCAAACGATATGTTAAGTTCTTTTGAAATGTTATCCAAGATATAAATAAAACATTTTCTCCTCCGTATTCGTACTATGTAAGATCGTTATCAAAAAAAAAAAAAAAAAAAGGGGTTCCTTGATTGAACTCTCCTACACTGGTATGGCATTCTAAAGCTATTGTCAAAATGCGGTGGTGAGTGATATATGAACACCCAGAAATCTGAAATCGCTGTCATTTTCGGTGACATAAGTTTTGATTTAATTAATACTAAAATTTTGACCGGAGAGAGTGCATCGAGGATTAGTCTTAATTTGAAGCTGTATGAGTCCATGGTCGCCCGTTTGAATCCAGAAAGCTATCCGAAGAGCTGATTATGGAATCATGTAGCCTAATTAAGAGGTCCCTTTTGAGCATTTCATAAACCCGTAGAGAAATTAGGCTCTCTCTTGAAGAAATGAAAGTGGGGAGATATGAATCTCGATTCTCTTTATAGAAAAAATTGTCAAATTGAACAGTACCTTATTCTACAAAACTCTTGACTAGAAAGCTGACGTGATAAAATTATTATTTCAGTTTTGAAATTAAATGATAATCGTCGCAATCCACCCTTGAAGTACAGAAACTTTTCATGGGAATCATTGCAAATACAAGAAAGTATTAGGCTGCGTTTGTTTTAGCTAAAAACAATTTCAGGAAATCTTTTTACACCAGCATATGTGTTTAGTAGGTATAGAAAATTGGGTCAAACGGAAATTTAATTACTTGTTGACTATAAAATAAAGCCTCTCACCCATAAAACCATTTCAAGTTTTATTTTACCTTCAAATGAATTACACCTCTCACACACACTCTCTCAAAGTTTCTCACACGCACTCCTCACTAGTACTCTCCAAACTTAGTTGTGACTGAGCTCCATCATCTTCCCTCACGCCAAACGTAGCTCATCCTCTCCCTCACACTAGTCCGAGCTCCACCGCCCAAATCACGCTGCCCCACCGCCAAGATCACGCGCCCACCCTTCCGTCATCACCGATCCACAAACACCCAAGACCCACCGCTCTGATCTCCAACGCACTGGCCTATCTGGCAGTCACCAACGATTGCCGATCTGGCCACCATCGACCACCAGCCCACTCCTCACAGACATATCACAGTTGAAGATCTCAGCCAACCCTCTGTCATCACCGATCCATAAACACCTAAGACCCATCACTCCAATCTCCAAGCACTGGCCAATTTGACTACCACCACTGATTGCTGATCTGGCCGCCGTCGCCTCCATCCACTCCGATCCTCTCTTTCCCTCAATCTCTCACTCTTTCTTCCTCAACTCTTCTTCTCACCGAGTTTGTGAATAAAAGATGTTTTTATTTTGATTTTTGGCTGTGTTAAGTATATATTTTGAATTTTTCTGATATAAAATTGGTTTGGGAGCTGAGAAAATAGCTGAGAAATGTGAAAATTTTGTAGAAAAATAGCATTTTTAAAACAAATACCAAAAATCGTTTTCTGGACTATTTTCCATTGCAAAACCAAACACTCGAATTTTATTTTCCTTACAGAAATTCACTTTCCCCTGCATTCATTTTACACTCGGAATTCAATTTACATTGAACCAAATGCAGCCTTAAAAAGGCTTTTTTTTTCCTTGGTGGTTTGTGGGTGCAAAACGAAGATATGACTAAACACAAAACACAGTTGAAAATCTCTCGTGTAACCTTTTTTTGAATGAATCTTGTGAAAGGGGGCATTCAGCTATGGCTATAATAGCTCTTTTACCTGATTGGTATAGAAGATAAAGCATTATAGATGCAACTTTAAATGAGTTAAGCTAGTTACATTTTTTTGCACCCAAAAAAAAAAAAAAAAAAAATGGGACACATGGAAAAAAATTAGCTTACAAATGAAATCTAATTTTGAATCTAAAGGATAATTATGGCATGGTCCCTGCATAAATCTAGACACTAGGCATAAAATTGGAACTCTAATTTGAAATTTTAATTTGACTTTCTCTCAATTTCACCTATTATAATATATATATATATATATATATATATTATGGAATAGATGTAGGTCTTGAGGATAGAAACTTTTTCATTCAACCTATTAATTAATAAACACCAATTTACACAAGCAAATTAAGCCATAGGTAATGGTCACTGAATTTCTCTAATTAACATGGCATGGAATGGAATTGATGATTTTGATAATACAACCTGCATTAGAAAGAGAGCCCATGGGTGTGATCATCTTCATAAATATTTCCATATTTGACTAGATGAAATTCTTTAAGTGATATATTATTTGCTAAAAATACTAGGAAGAATCATAATTCCAGTGAGCTTACTTTTATGTTGGCTTTATTTGCCTTTTCCTATTACTGTTTCATTTTTGAGTTTGCATGGCTATTCCGAATTGAACATTCATACAACATAATTTGAATTAGTACTGTACTACATGATCCACGTACGATACAATATGTTATGTCTGATATTTGAGTAGTATGTTGCTACTCATGGATGGAACTAGCTAGGTGCTGGGGGAGCCCCCCTAAATTTTGAAAAATTTATTAAGGCCTTATATAAATAATACCAAAATTACTTCTTGATTTTTTTTTTTTTTTTGGAATTTTGATCATCCAAAAATTATGAGGTTTCCAAAAACAAAGTTAGATCTCTTATTTATGAAGTTGGACATTTCAAGGAAATGAAAAAAAATATATATAAAATGATAATTAAGGTATAATATAATAGAGACAATTAAGTATATATGTAACTACGTAGCTCACATGAGGTTAAGTCCTATGCTTGTAGGGTCCATCCCTACATGAGTTTTGAGCCCCACCATTTTGAAGCAAGTGGGTGTAGGTTGTGATGCTTATAAGAGATGTAGCTGATGGACTACAGAAGAAAAGGCAAAGAAAAAAGGTTAAGAAGAGATGAGAAAGGGAAAATGACTGAAAAAAGCAATATTAGCATGTTGTTAGCTAGTAATGTAATATAAAAAAATAGATGGAAAATTATTACCTTTTGAATATTTAAATCTATTGGGAAATTTAGATCCCGGTTGATAGAATTAACAAGTTTTAAACCCAAGTTGTTAATTAGATTTATTATAAATAAAACTTGTTAAAACAAACAAAAATCAATATCATGTCAAAATCATGCACAGCGGAAAAATAAATAAGGCAAGATATGATGATCCAGGAAAACCAATGAAACAAACTAATTTTACAGTAAAAAACCTAGGGGTAAACCTTCCTGAAAAACAATCCACTATAATAAAGAGAAGTTTCAGATCTAGTACAAAACTTTTATCTCTAGACTCTACAATCCTTGTAGATGAACTTACAATAAAAACATTTTACTACTTCAGAACCTCTAAACTCTTCAACATATGAACGCCACACTTTTTGCACGGATCCCAGTACGTGACTAACACACCAACTTAAAAAAGATGTTGGCTACAAAGTTCTTCACTTCATCAACAATGAAGATCAAGAAGCAGTTGGTTACAAAACCCTAAGGCACAAAGACGCAGTAACTTCTTTAAAAGAGAATAAGGCACTCAGTCACTTTTTACATATGTTCTTCTTGTATTCTCTTATATGTGACGGCCTCTAAATAAGCCTTATATATGTCTAGGGTTGTGAGAAAAGAAACCCTACACAAATACATAAGCATGGGCCGAAAATCATATCTGGAAATCTGAATTTCGTAATTTTTGATAGATACCTCGATAGATAGTATCTACTGAGCCTCATTAAACCTTGATAGATAGCTATAAGTTGAGCAGTTGTCGAGTTTTAATGAATCAACACTTCTTCACTTGTTTCTTGGACAGATTTGCATGGCTTCAATACTAAACTTGAATTCTTATTCTTTGAAATATTAAACACATCCTAGATCTACCAAATTACCAGTAAAGTGCGTTTTGTCAAAAAATTAGTCAATTATATAAAGTAATGACATATGTTCCTAACATCAAATCACATATGTCCTAACAAAATCGAACTTACCTCTTATTGTAGGTGCCAAAAATATAATATAGTAATGCAATCACTAGTACATTTAGTATGCCATTAGTCTTATTTTTTTGATACAGTATGCCATTAGTCTTATAAAAAGGGAAAAAGATGGATAGAAAATTAATGGTTGGATTAAATTATAACCTTCTAGATATTTAAGGGACCAAAATTGAACTTACACCATATATATATTTGATACAATATAGAAATTCTATTCTAGCCTAATTTAAGTGTAAATGTGTGTGAAGCTCCCTCCTGAAAACTTGAACTCCGATCCTTGCCACCTACACTGCATAAACACTTATATTTATGGAATAAACTTACAACATAGATTGGATACCGATCTACAAAAAATTATATTTAATTAAAATTTCTAATGTTGAAAAGTCTTAAAAGTACAAATAGCTAAGGAGTGGACTAAGCAATTAGCAAATGTACAGTAGCAAGAGAAAGGGAACAAAAGTAAAAGGACTTTGTAGTTAACAACGTTATGTCTCCAATGATAGAAGAAATAGAGCACAATTGTTGAGTTTAAGATGGGGTCTATGACATTAACGAAGTTTAAAAAATAACAAGGTCTAAACCCTAGAAACTAGAAAGAGCACAATTAATGGTCAGGAGTCTTGCTTTAGCTTCGATCCAAAGAGGGTCAACCTTGAACACCAATATTAATCCAAGCATGTGTGATCTTACTTGAATGATCTCGATTAACAGCTGTAAGGGTAGACAATGTTTGACAAACTATTCATAAGCTAATTTCCTAGAAAGAACAAAATATCTTGGCTAAGTTCTATCATGTAAAAGAATGGTTGAATGTAAAACAATGATTTTTTTTTATTGGTTGAAATTTTTTATTAATTGCATGGATTACGACAAATAAAACTTTTTTTTTTTTTTTTTTAGAAAGGACGACAAATAAAACTTCAACTAACTACGTAAGAAGAGCCAATAGCTTTATTTACGATACTCATTGGGTTTGGTCAATTTGGTGAGACAAAACTCATTGTTTTTGCTTGAGATGACTTTAATTATTATTATTATTATTATTATTAAAAAGAGCCAACATCTCCTTCTACCATACTCATTTGGTTTGGTTAATTTGGTGAGGCAATTTTTTTTTTTTTGCTTGAACTGTCTTTTATATTTATTTTTTTAATATTAAAATTTTCTATGTGCTGACGTTATCTTATATTTACACTATTAAGTTGTCCTTAAATTTTCACAATTGTTGAGATGCCAGTTTTTTAAATAAGATAAAAAAAAAAAAAAAAAAAAAAATTGAAGACCAACCAACAAAAAATAAATGTTATATATATATGTATGTATGTACAGGACAAAAAGTTCGAAAGAATGAGAGATACTGAATTTTGTAACTTAGACTTGAGTGGTAAGATAAGAATGGAATATGAGAGAGGGGTGTGGACGGAGGCTAGGGTTTTGATATTCATGGGCTGGTTTGAGTTTTTTTTTTTTTTGGGGGGGGGGGGGGGGGGGGGGGGGACTATAAGTTAGTTTATAAGGCTATAAGCTTAGTTTTGTCTACTTAATTTTGTGTTGGGCTTGGCCATTGAAATCGAATTGCACAATTTTTACTACTTGATTTGGGTTGGTCTTGCGCCCTCACAACGATTGAAACAACAAACACACCACTATTCATTTTTCCCTTCATCCTCTTTTATTTTATCTCTTCTTATTCACACTCTCTTATTATAAATTTGTCATTCTCTCTTCCATTCTTTATGTAGTTTTCCCTCACAAAAGGCCATTTCTCTCTCTCTCTCTCTCTCTCTCAATTTTTTGATGGATTTTTTTTTAAAATTTTTCTTACATCTCTGCTTTAGATTGATAACTTTTTGTTTTTTTTTTTATTTTTTTATTTTTTAAACTCAATTTGGGTTGATTCGATATAGTTGTGTTTTAAATTTTTTTTTTTGTTCTCTTTAATTGTTAAATATTATCCTATTGCATTATAAGGGATATATATATATATATATAGGCAAAACTTAGAGAAAATCTAATTAGATTCTACAATTAAAGTCCAATTTTGTATCATGTTTCCTAAATTATTTATTTTTAGAGAGTTTTATTTTTTAATTTTGGAGTCAAATGTGGGACTACATCATAAATAGCCATCTAAGTGAGTTATTACATAAAAAAACCAAAGAGTTTATAATTAATGAACATAAATGTTTTCTTTAAAAATGGATAATTTACATTTTCTACCAAATAATATTCTTACAAGACCTTTTAAAAAGTTAAAAAAAAAAAAAAGAATGACTATCAATAATATTTAAATTAAATATGTAAGAATTATATTATGCATCTTAATTAATGTATATCTTTTAAGTATGTCCATGCATATGCATTGGGTTACAAACTAGTTAAAGACAGTAGAATAAGATGCTATGGGGTTACATAGCATGATTTTGATAATTTAGTACTTATTGTTATATCTTTTATTTTTACTTTTTTTTCTTCTCATCTTATTTTAGGAGAAATTACATTTTACTACCCTAAACTATACACCAGATTATACTTTGCACCCTAAACTATTTGAATGTACACTTTGCACCCCGTCGTTTAATTAACTGTTAATTTAAACAAAATTTACACTCATGTGCAAGTCACGTAACAACTGCAATAATCAAAAGACCAAATTGCCCCTTATTAACTATCTTACAAACTGATATGGTCCCTCAATATTAGCATCTGCTCATCAACCAAAAAAGGTAAGAATACTTACAACTAAAAAAAGGGGAAAAATTGCAACCTAACACCAATCCCTAAACAATTTTGTTAATTAGCAACGTTTCTAAACTATTTTGGAAACTAACATCTCGAGTCTCTTAGACTCGAGTTCACTATAGCAACTCGAGTTTTAAACACTCGATTTCCTTTCTTGTTGACCCACCATTCTTCCTTTTCTTACTTCGTTCTTCACTCTCCAGATCAACAGACCCATTTTTCTTCCTTTATTCTTCATTCTCCAGATCAATAGATCCAAATCAAACCCCAAGAACAAACCCCTTCGTTCTTCATTCAGTCCGAGCCTTCGCTGCTTGTGTTTAGTTCGAGCCGCTGCCTAGAGCCTTCTTCGTAGTTTCCATTTTCCATCTTTGCTGGGTTTGTGTTTCTGTTTATCTCTTTTGCTGGGTTTGTGTTTATCTCTTTACTTCGTTGTGGACTTGTGTTTTTGATCTCTTTGCTGGGTTTGTGTTTCTATTCTCTTTTGCTGTTGTTTCATGTTACAAAACTCGAGCCTAAGGCTCGATTTATCATATCAAACTCAAGCCTCAAAGGCTTGATTTAGCACATCAAACTCAAGTGTCTTAGACTTAAGATGTTAGTTTCCTAAATAGTTTGGAAACTTTGCTAACTAACGAAATTGTTTGAAGATTGGTGTTAGTTTGCAATTATTTTCCAAAAAAACGAATGAACACCACAAGGGTAAAGTCATTTAATACTACTTTCTTCACTGTACAATAACCATAGCTCCTCCATTTAATTTGTTGCAAACATTCACATTCTCTAAATTTTATCTCTCCTTTTGGAATTTTTTGTCTTCTATATCAAAAAAAAAAAAAAATGAAAAACCTGATTAATTTCCTAAAGAACAAGGAAAATACCAAAGAATTGAAGACTGATTTTCTTGAGCACATTCTAAAAGCACTTTCTATTCCTTTCCATGAATTACTATTTTCGTCCTTAAACAGTCTTATTAAACCGAGTTTTTCATTGAAAACTTTTATGGATATTTTCCCATAGAGGCAAATAGAGCTTTAACAAGCAAATGGTGTTTTGGTCTTTATACAATGTGTCACCTAAACAAAAATCATGTGCAAGTCATGTGCTATTAATTTAGGTCTAACTGAACAGTAAAAGTAACACCAAGGTGCAAAGTGTGATAGTTTATGATGTAAAGTGTAATTTGATGCATAGTTTAAGGTCATGGTTGCAAATTTAGAATTCGAGTTGGGTCATGACATCTTTTCGTGACAATAGGTGCTAGTGATCTTTACATGGTATATATGGAGTCTTCTTATTATTTTAGTTTTCATTTTAACAATGTAGAAATTGTTTCATCAATGATTGAGCATTTATATGTTACACATTTCTACAAATCTTTTCAACGCATTGCATAGAATAGTGATTACTACAAATAATAATTGTTCAATCACTGTGGGTTCCAATTAGCTCCACCGGTAAAGTCTCTAATACTTGAATAAGAGATTTGGGGTATCAATTGGTGTCTTGGTCAGATGATACAGAGCTATCATTAAGAACAAACGCCATAGGTTGAAAAACTCTCCCCAAAAGAAATTGTACAATCATTTTAAATTTGGGTTTGGATAAGATTAAAATCCAACTTATATATGAATACTTCTCAAATTATTTCTTTATGGGGTGTACAACTTTACTCTTATATAGCTTTTTTAAAATATATAATAAATAAATAAAAGCAATCTCAAACGAATGCAAAGTCATTGAAAATTAATATTTCATCACTGAATCAAAAAAAAAAAAAAATATATATATATATATATATACGAAAACTTGATTTTAAAATTCCAAAACTGCCCCTGCTATATATATATATATATATATATGTAGTTGTAACCCTAACTCCCTAATTTACTAACCCAGTAACCGTCTGCCTCTACCTCTCCGGCTCTCCCTAACCCTCAATCTCTCTCTGTGTCACTCACGCACGCCCTCAATCACTCTGTCACTCACGCAGCCACGCACGATGGCACGAGCACGCAGCACTCAGCCACGCACGAGCACACAACCACGCCTCAGCCTCACTCCGAGTCACCCTCGGCCTCACTCTGAGCCACGCCTCGGCCTCACAGTCACTCCTCGGCCTCACTCTGAACCACACCTCTGAAACTTAAGGCTGAAGACCTTCAGCTCTCTCCCTCTGATCTCCAACTCAAGGCCAAGACTCTCTTCTCTCTCCATTTCTTTTTTTATCTTCTTATTTATATTTATTTTTTGTTTGATCCGAAATATCCTCCGTTGGTTTGGTTATTTCTGGGTTTGAGGATTGAAAAATGGGATTTTTTTTTTTTTTTATTAAATTTTATTTGGGTGTGGCTGTGGAGATTTGAAAAGAAGGGATTTTTGGGATTTTGGATGTTTGGCCGGAGGTTTGATGTTGAGTTTGGGGCTTGTTTTGGTTGGGCTTAACGGGGCCAGTGGGGCCCGCGGGCCCGGTGGGGGCGGGTTTGGGCCCCGGAAAAAAATCCGTTTACTAAACGGGCCGGGTCCGGGTCGCGGGTCTTGGCCCGCGGGTCGGGTCCGGGTATGCAAAAACCCGGTTCGAACCCGACCCATTCCTAGACTCGCGCGGGTATAAAGGTTCTAGTGGGACTTCTTTAAAAAAAAAAAGTCGGCTATAAAAGGTAGGGTTTTAATTTTGCTATTGCTCTCGCCTAGGTCTAACCTTTATGCATGTATATAAATGTAAATTGGTTCAACGCAAAACTTGGAATTAAAAACCTAAAACTGAGAGTTGTGCTCTGGCCTCTCTCATGGCGACAAAAACCAAAATCCTTAGCCATTTATTCATCGTCTTTTTTGTGTTGATTGGGCTTTACAACGTCGATTGGGGCAAAGTTGTGTGTGATTTACGGAATGGTGTAATAGTGGTATTATTGGCTGCTGCGGTCTCGACAGGTCTTCACTGGTACTATCACTTCGAGGACTTGATTCAGACGAAGGAAAAATCATTCATGAATTCGTTGATGAGGGATGTGACTGGTGCGACCGTGATCATCAGCTTAATTGCAACTGGTTTTGTGCTACACAATATTGAAGGTTCTTGTGAGAGGTTGTATTCTTATATTGTTTTATTTTATCAAAATTTATTATTATTGTCATTATGAATTTCACAAAAAAGGGTAAAACTTGTTATTCTTTGTTTTTGTGCTGGGTCTCAAAATGTTTTGTTTTGAAATTTAAGGTGTTTTTTAAGAGAAAGACCTGAGTATAACAAATTCTTCAGCCTCAATTATCGAATTAAAAATAATAATAAGAGTGTTGGAAATCCTTTAATAATTTTAGGGTTTGCTTGGAAATAACTTTTCTAGCTTTTTGCAAGGTGGGAAAAAGTGTAGTTTTAAAAAACTGATGATATTGGATGTTTGTACTTTCTAGGCAGAAAATAAGTTCTTTTGTTTGGATGAAACTAAAAAATAAGATGCTAAAATATTTAATTTTATATTTTCTTGTTTTGGTTTGCTGACATTTTTTTTTCAATAGGTTTCCTGTTTCCCAAAGGTTCAAACTTGTAGATTTTGTGGGAAAGCTTTACACTCATAGGAATGTGCTAGAGAAAGACTCGATTAACCTTGAACACAAATTTGATAAGTTGAGAAGTCTCAACAAAGGTTAGTAGATTCAATCTTGATTTACATGCTTTTTGAAGTCTTCATTCCTGAATTAAAAAGATGGACAGAAGGTATTGTTAATATCAAAGGCATTAGTTTAGAAACTATTTTTAGAAATATTTTATAGAAAAATTATAAAATAATTAATTTTGTTGACAACTTTATATATTTCTCATAAACGTGATGTCAATAATTTTTTAATATAATTTATTAACAATTACCCAAAGAGCATCTGTTAAC
Organism: Quercus gilva; assembly: GCA_023621385.1. NCBI lineage: Eukaryota > Viridiplantae > Streptophyta > Magnoliopsida > Fagales > Fagaceae > Quercus > Quercus gilva. The sequence continues at coordinate 61,012,897 of CM042477.1, forward strand.
ATGACTCAATATTTAAAGCCACTAGGGGTCTACTTTAGCTTTTCATTTTAATATATACATTTGGTTTATAGGTCATGTTAACAGGTGGCCTTAGGACAATTGTTAATAAACTATATTAGAAGAGTTTTGACATTACTTTTTTTAGAAATATAAAAAACTGTCAATAGAATTAATTACTTTATCAAAGGAATGTGCTAGAGCAAGACTTAAACAATCTTCAACACAAATTTGATAAGATGCAAAATCTCAACAAAGGTTAGTGGATTCAATCTAGATTCACATGCTTTTTGAAGTCTTCATTCCTAGATTAAAAAGATGAACTAAAGGTATTGCTAATATCTAAAGCCACTAGGGGTCTACCGGTAGCTTTTCATTTTAACATATATTTGGTTTATTTAGCACATGAAGAGCTTCCTTTATTTTGGTAGTTTTTTATATTTTTGAACTTTTGTAGCACATGAAGAGCTTCCTCCAGAAAGAATGCTAGTTACTGAAAGGACTCAAGAGAGAATGCTAGTTCCTGAAAGGACTCAAGGAAGAATGCTAGTTCCTAAAAGGACTCAAGACAAAATGCTAGTTGCTGAAAGGACTCAAGAAAGAATGCTAGCTCCTAAAAGGAAGAACAAAGGAGGACTGTCAAAATGGGAGAGAAGGCTGAACCAAATATTAAAGTTGATAAAGCAAAGTCAGTGTTGGCTACGAAGATATTAAAATTTGATAATAATAAAAAAAAACTTGAATTTCTAGAGTATAAGGGTATCTCAAGAAGATTTTTTATTTTGAATTTTTATATTTTTTTGGAAATTTCTAATTTTTTTTTTTCTTTATTTGTAGAGTTTTACAAAAAGAAGAAGAAACCCACTAAACCCCAGACATAAGAAAAACCTCAATCCAAGAAGACCATCCTCCCTTATAGAGAAATAGGAAATCATTGATGCATCCTTATGCACGACAATCGAAAATAAATCCAAATACATCTCCTTTAGGGCTCAGTCACCATATCACACGTTATGAGAGAATCTGATCCCCCAACATTTCTGTTTTGCAATAGATGAAAAAGGACAACTTCCTCTAACCCCTTCTAATTCCCTTCCACGGGCTACTCCCATGTGGCCTACAAATAACCGAAGTAGTCCATCCACTACTTCCTCAATTGGCAAATATTTATAAATGAAAATATTAATACAATATTAAGAAACAATACACATACTAATCTCAATTTATTTTTGGAGTTATCACCTTCATGATAGAAGAGTCCAGAGCCATTGTAAGTTTTACTTGAAGTAGTTTTAGAAGTAAGAGTTTATTTCAATTATAAACTTCTATTTTAAATAATGAAAAATTCATTGGGGTTGGTGATAACTCCAAAAAAAGATATTATTGTATTCCTAGAATATTCTATAGTTACCAACTTAGGAGCCTTTTGATCAGGTTTGAATCAAGGTTAATTGTTGTGCCTTAGTTCAACCTGCATATAATGAATTATTGATATTATGTTTGGTTGGGATGAAAGTGAGTGTATGGAAAAAAGGAAGAGTGGTGGGTAAGGAAAATGAGCGTTTTTAAATTAATTTTTTTAAAGAGAAAATGGAGGAGAAAAAAAAAAGAGTGGGTTCCACCTAGGCCCACAAATCTCAAGTTTTCCAAATCGGGAGGAAAGTGGAGCCCTTTGTAGCCATTTGAGTTACTATCAAGGCGAGCCGAGTTCTTCATCCATCCGTGTCATAGACTCATAGTCCACACTTGCAATCCGGTGACTTCACAAAAAGCCAATGTTCATGATGATTTGGTCAAATCGAGTTACCATAAGGTCATTCGTACATTTCCTTGGCCGTCACCTCCATAGATGCTACTCACGCATAGTTGTTGACAACAAGCCATCAACCTACTTTGCCTTTGGTTTGAGCTATCAATCACCATGTGGGAACTTGTAGCTCGAAATTTTATTTTTCTTTTCTGTTTTATTTGGCCTTTAGTTTTGTTATGAGTAATGTTTATGGGAAAGTATTAATTTGGCATCTTCTTTTTATTTATTTTTTTAAACAATAAGTTGAACTAATATTAATTTGTTTATATATATATAATAAAAGTTTAGGAACGATAGACACCTCATTTTACAACTTGCATTTAACCAACCGGTAGATCTTTATATTTTTGATACAAAACAAATCTTGATGCTCTAACGATCATAATGGTATGTCATGGGTTTTGATAGAAACAATTGATAAAAAGTTATCATACAAACAATTTTCAATGACCATAGCTCACATACACGATGAGCCCAACACGCCCTATTTTAAACACTTAATTTTGATTGGTTCTCACGAAAGTTAATTTAAAATTAATTAAATGTGATTTTTGATTGGATTTCATTTTATTTCATTATTTGTTAAGAAATAATAAAAAATGTTTCCTTTATTGCATCTTATATGCTCTTTTGAAAAAAATATTTGGAGATAGAATAGGATATGATCCATGCAAAAATTCAAAAAAACAGAAAAATGCTCAAAAAATGTTATTATCTTCAGCGACAACTTGAATCGCATTTTTGGCCCAGAAAAAGTTTAAATTTGGTTTTCTCTATTTCTAGAAAAGTTGTAGAGAATTGAATTTTCTTTCAAAAAATGCCAATCTCGAATCAATTGGGTTTTTGAGAAGAAAGTTATGGCCAAAATACAAAACAGGTGCAGAAGATAACACAAATTCAACATCATCTTCAATTGTCTTTCAAAATTTCAAATGGAGATCATCATCAAATCTATTCAAGCTTATCTAATAGGCTTATCCCTTCCCTTACCTTCAGAAGAAAGTTTTTTGAAATATAAATTGGATAGAGAAACAGATACATCCTGTGAAAATTTTCAAAAATGCTCAAAAAACGTTACTATTTTCAGCAGCATTTTGAAACACATTTTTGGCTTGGAAAACGTTGAAATTTGGTTTTCTCTATTTCCAAAAAAGTTGTAGATAAGAAAAAACCAATATTGAATCAATTGGAATTTTGAGCAAAAAGTTAGAGCCAAAATACGAAACAGGTGTAGCATCATCTTCAACTTCCTTTCAAAATTCAAATGGGGATCAACACCAAATCCGTTTCAGCTCATTTAAACAGGTTATCTCCTACCTTAGCTTCAGAAGAAAGCTAATAACTTAGCTTTAAAGCTAAGCCATCCCTTCCCTTATAAATAAAGAAGACCTCTTCCATTTTCTAGACCCCGAATTCCCTTTGGAGAGCTAGTGAGAAAGCAGAAAAGAAAAGCTATTGTGCAACCATTGTTCTTACTTTGGTTGTAGTTTAGTACTTCCTTGCTTTCTCCCTAACCCTTTAAGTGATCACTTTCCCCTTTTAATTTATGTTTTATGCTGGTAAGTAGTTAATTATGTTCTTAACTTTCTACACATGCTTGAATAAATGTTTAACAAGTTATTATTTGTTTCTTTCATGATATGCTTGGATGAACATGCCTATATGTCTCATTGATATTCCTTTACATGCTTAGATGAACACTTCTAGGCTAAAGCACAACTTTCCCTTGAATGCTTAAATGAACATGTCTAGATAGTTGTTCTACTTTTTTCAAATGCTTGAACGAACATGTCTAAGTATTTTAATTTTCTCTAAATGAACATGTCTAAGAGATTTTTCCTTTATTTATTTTTTCATAATTGCTTGGATAATCAAATATGCTTAAATGTTTTATTTTGTTTTATTTTGTTCTCTCTGCAATTATGTTAGTGACAAATAACATGACATCTTTGTTTTTTCTTCACATGCTTAGATGAACATGTCTAGGCTAGGAATTCTTTGTCTACATTGATTTCTTAGATGAACGTGCTATAATCTTCATGCTTTCTTTACATTAAAATTGTTATCTAACAAGTTTCACTTTTTGTGTCTCTTTATGTCAAATTCCCCTAACACATATTTGTTTCAATTCCTGCAAATTAACATGTTTATATGACACATTGTTTGTATTTATTTGACATGACATGATATTGGCCACCATGACCTAGGAGACCAGTTTTACTAGGCGAGATGGGTGCTTAATCCCTTCCCATCTCATAAATTAGCCTCCGAACCAAGATCAAGGGTTCTAGACGATGCTCTTGTATATGATATTTTACATTTTTTAGAATGTAACTAGGAAATAAAGCAATGTAATTTACTTCTCTTAGATTGTATCTAGGACAAAAAAGCATTGTAATTTTTTGTTACAAAATTGATATAAATTGTCATATACATTAATACAACAAAAGTATTTTTTATATTGAAGGTTTTCTTATTTTTCCATTTAAATTAAATAAGTGGCGATTCCATGTAAAACCCTTGATCTAGTGGGGGGTACATTTTACAGGAACTAATTGTAAATTTTTAAAAGAATATTTTATGAGTATTAGGAAAGTAATAAAATTTATCATATAATATGTGCAAAATAGTAGTTTAAACAAATTATAATGTATTCCCTTTCATTATTCTTTTAACATTCCATCTTCTATACCAACGTCCAAACACATATGATGAAAAAACTAATCTTTTCAATCATCTCAACATTTTTTATTTTCTCATTTTCATCCTTCCAACTAAACAGAGCTTAAAGTTCATTTTAGGCTCTCAGAATTTGGAAGAATATTAATTTGGAACTCTAGTGGCAAAAGGGACCTAGCTAAAAACTCTCAAATTGGCGTCTTCATAGTAACAGTCGCTTTGATCTTCATTAAATAAAAATGGATCCAAGTCTGTATGTTTCTTCAATAGTAAATCACATAGTAAAGTCGACTAATAATCTAATAATGCTACAGCTTGTGCTACTACTAATTATTCTACTAGTATAATTGCCATCGGTGGAAAGGATACAGCCAGTCCAACGCAAAAATACCCAACCTCATTTGAATTGCGGAATTTCCAAGTAAAATTATTAAACCTAATTCATGAACAAGTAAAGAGAAGGATGCAAAGGTTTTAGAAACTTCTTGTTTATCTCGTTTGACTTGTTCCTAGTAGGACGGCAGAAGTGGTCCTTTGGTACATGACATCCATAGACTACGCTCCAAGAAGCATGGACCAATGGCAAAAGTGAACATTTCAATAGGAAATATCCAAGCTGAGCACAAAGCGAAACTAAGCAAGTGCAGCAGCCTAGAAAGCTAAGCATCAGATTTAAATGGTGACTGGACAGTCTTGACCAACCAATGATCGCGATAAAATCAAGAAAAAAAAAGGAACAAAATCAAGACATTGAATGTTGTTGCAAATGCTTCATTGCCGACTAAGGAGTTCGAAATTCTAATGACCAGAATCGGGTACATGTTTAATGAAAGTTACATTTCGATGTTGAAGAGCCCCTGCTCGGTGTTATGTTACATACACAAGCTACCTATGTCATGAAGAAAGAAATTAAAGATGGAAGGAAACTATCAACCAATTATTAGTCTCCCAAAACAAAATCCCAACATTGAATAAGCAGTTTGTATTAGCTGAACTTTAGACCCAAGAGAAATTCTCCTTCATTTGGTCATACAGATTTTTTTTTTTTTACTATAAATTTATCTCCTCCCCCACTACTTTTGTGGGTTCGCCGAGGCACTCAAGAGAAAAACAAGGAAGGTATCAAGTAGAACAGACAAAGTAGCTAATATCTGATATAAGAATTATAGATGTCCTATTATCATCATTAGCGAATATGATATCTCCCAGTGCCAGATTTCCATTATAGATAAGCTCAACTACCACCATGCTTCAAATCTTTAGGTTTCCAGGGAGTAGTCTCCAATTATATTTCTAGTAAATGGCCTACTTGGTGCATCCACTTCGTTTATCCATTCAATCTGATTCATAAGTACATGGCCAATGAAGGCATGCCCCACCAACCACACTTTCAATTGCCAAAACACTCAGCTACAGGAAGTTTATGCTTATAGTGGAATTCCCCTAACAAATATAGACACCACAAATTCTTCTTTACGTAATGTTAAAAAGGACGCAACAAGTTCTTGCTAACTGGTGCACTTCTGGTTGCTCCAATCAAATCACAGAAAATGATAGAAGCAGCAAAACCATTTTTCCTTGCTTCTAACTGAAAAAACACAGATGCAACATCACTAGGGTGATGTGGGTCGATATGCTTGACTGATAAGAATCTGTTTGCACATACCTATTGGGTTGCATGTTGAACTTGCTAGTTGGTGAAATAAGCTATCATGTGAAAGAAGATAATTTTAGTCCAACCCTCCATCACATACAGAGACAGGCACAGCCATTATTCCGAACTCGAAAAAATTCCCATTGTTTAAAGTATACTCTAGCCAATCCTTGGATCACTGCTCAACTATATGGGCCTATGCTCATTTAATTGGGCCATTGTTATTAAAATTTTAAAATTGATATAAACTATAGTATTTTTTAGCCCACTAAAACAAACTATATTTATTAGTATAAATATATTTAAAAAAATCACTTGTGTTTAAAGTAAAATAAAAGTTGATTTTGTTTCCCATAAATAAATAAAAAAGTTGATTTTTGTTATTGATTTTCACTTCCAAATTGTTAATGATATTTAGTGATAATCATTTGTCCATCATGACAAAAAAGAGTGAATGTAGAGAGAGTAGGATATTGTGGACATAATTTTTTTTTTTTTTTTGAGAAACCTAAAGAAAGAGAAAGAGTTAGCTTAGACTATTGTGGGCATAAATAAAGTGTTTTTATTTACTTTGATATATATGCTATTTAAGTAGCTTTTACATTATGTATGGCGTTTAGAGTTTAGAGTTTAGATTCTCTACCCATTTATTTTGATTTCATTGAGTTAAATTATTATATTTTAAATGCTAATTTAATTTATATATCTTTATTTTGGCATTTGTGAACAACGACAAATGGAATGGTTACTTAATGATATTATATGCTACATGATGTTTTGGAGTTTAATTCTTGCTAAGGCAATTACAAAACTTTTTTTTACATGGTGAATGAAATGATGAAATTTATTAAATACGAAGAGATTTGAATTGTTTTGTGTATAAATACTTGAACGGGTTTTATACATTTATGTATGAACAAGTTTATAAAATATGTGGAACTTATTTCATTCACGATGTATGAACATGATTTTTTTTATGTATGACGTATTGGGAATGTTACACAAAGTAATAATGAAAGAACAAGATTAACAGAAAAAACAAAAAGAAAATAGATAACTTGGAGGCACTATATCGTTTTCCTTAGACAATATTTGCCCCCCACACTTTTGTTGCTAAAGGGTTATCACAAATTTGTCTCTAGGATACAGCCAAGATGTTGGGTTCTACAGATAGCAATTTTGGAGAATGACCATAGGATTTCTTGTGTTTCTCTCTAACTTTTGATTTTTTTTTTTTAAATTAGTTTTTCAAGAGAACATAAACCTCTATTTATACCCATATGGTTATGTTTCATGAAAAGACGTATATGGAGAGTTAGTTATTTATTTAAGTGAACATAAGCCTGTTTCATGAAAAGGCACATATGGAGAGTTAGTTATTTTTTAAGTGAATATAAGCCTGTTTCATGAAAAAGCACGTATAGAGAGTTAGTTATTTTTCATAATACAGTTATCAAAGATTGAAACCTCTTTAACCTTTCTGAATAGTTACGAGAAAATTCTACAGAAAATTCTAGAAAATTCAGATTTCAAATTTTCACTTAGAAAATTCCAGAACTTGAATTTTCACTTTATGAAACCATATTCTCCAAACTCAACCATCATTATTACAACCTATCCTTGTATATACCTATATATACAACATGATGTATGGTTGTTGTATGGATAATTGGACTTTTTCTTTCATGAATACTTGATAGATGGACAATTGGACATTTAACAAGTTGCTAGCTAAATAATTAGAGTTTAAGCTTGTCCATGTAATTGGATAGCTTGCTAAATAAATAGAAGTTTTTATTTGCTTGAAGTTTTGATCAGGTTGAGGTATGGATATTGGGCTTGAAAGAACAAGTCATTTTTTTAAAAATATATTTTTTAAATCTTCAAACCAATTAAACCGACCTCATAAAACTGCACCACAGTAGGTCGAAAAACTGACCCTTGGTGGTGTGTATCGGTTCCGGTTATGAAAAAACTGATACTTATTGATTCAGTTACAAATTTGGAAAAAAAACCAACTTAACCGAACCACACACACCTCTTGTCATAGACTTTAGTATTGTAATAAATAGATACCTTTAACTTCATGTTTCATTAATTTATTACGTAAAATTTGATATTGTAACAGTAAGACCTCCTTAACTTTTTAATTTTTTTTCTCCAATTTATTACATAAAAAACGTACTAAACTTATATTGTTCCACTGCACCCTACTATGAATCTATACGTCAAAACACACCTGCAGACCTATAGGCTACTATTCTAATATTTAATTGGCATCTGCACTAAGCCTAAATAAATCCTATATCCTACTACTCTTTTATTGTCAAATGATACAAATGAGATTGAGGCAGGGATGCTAACCTCAAAGGTAGGGGTGGGCATGGCACCTATTGCAGGTGTGCTCGTAGCCCTAAATGAAAGCATGGTTGTAACACTAAAGGCAGGGGTGCTGCTTGCACCAAATGTAGACTGACTTGTTGCACCAAAAGTTGTGGAGTAACGAAATATGCTTCTTCCAATTCCAGATATGATTATTAAATTGTGCTTCTAAAGGGCCTTGTTTGAACAAGAGTGGACCCAAAGCGTCCAAGAGAAGTCTTCTAACCAAAGACAAATGAGAGGTATCAGTTCAATAATACTAAAATAAATCCTCTATCCTCCATCAACATTGATACAAATGATCCATGATGACCAATGAGCAGATGACAAGAATGATGAGAATTTTAGCACAATGTCAAGAAAGGAAGAAACAAGAAAATTCTTCTAATCCCTAATTTTTGTGTAATTCACACTTGAGGGAATATCATACACGGGATTTTGAGCTTTTTTATATACTTCTTTCATAACCTGAATCTAGCCTACATTACAATATTTTCTCTTGGATTAAAAAGGAAAATGCTTGGGGTTATCAAGCCCCACTGGCAAGTAATCTCTATGACACAGTTTCTTAAATTGTCAAATGACATGAAAGAATTCTCTAACTAAGGGCACTCCCTTTTGATTGTTTCCAACAAATGTGATTCCCAAATTTGGGGCACTCCTCTTTGTTTCTTTCCTCCAAAACAAAAAAAAAAAAAGTCCTTCCCAAACTTGTAGCACTCTAAAAAAAATACATGACTCTCAAACATCTCTACATTTCATTTCTTTGGTTGTCTTTGAAAACTTAATCCAAAAATGTTCAAAAGAAGATGCAAATTTGATTACATGTATTTAATGGCTTTGGTCCTTTTTTGTCAAAAAGATTGACTTGACTCTTAAATAGTATCATAAGCTAAAATAGTTGTTGAAAGGATTATCTCGTGATCATTTGGAAAAGAAAAAAGAATTAATTTGGTTCAACGCAAAACTTGGAATTAAAAACCTAAAACTGAGAGTTGTGCTCTAGCCTCTCTCATGGCGACAAAAACCAAAATCCTTAGCCATTTATTCATCATCTTTTTTGTGTTGATTGGGCTTTACAACGTCGATTGGGGCAAAGTTGTGTGTGATTTACGGAATGGTGTAATAGTGGTATTATTGTCTGCAACGGTCTCGACAAGTCTTCACTGGTACTATCACTTCGAGGACTTGATTTGGACGAAGGAAAAATCATTCATGAATTCGTTGATGAGGGATGTGACTGGTGCGACCGTGATCATCAGCTTAATTGCAACTGGTTTTGTGCTGCACAATATTGAAGGTTCTTGTGAGAGGTTGTATTCTTATATTGTTTTATTTTATCAAAATTTATTATTATTATCATTATTGTTGTTGTTTTTTTTTTTTTGGTTATTATTAATGAGAAACAATTAAACAAAAGGTTTTGACCTTATATCGAGAAGGAAAAAATAAAAAAATAAAAAAGAAGAAGAAGAAGAAGAAACAACTTGAAAGGAAACTTCTTAGTTCATGCAGTTTATGAATTTCACAAAAAAGGGCAAAACTTGTAATTCTTTGTTTTTGTGCTGGGTCTCAAAATGTTTTGTTTTAAAATTTAAGGTGTTTTTTAAGATAAACACCCGAGTATAAAAAATTCTTCAGCCTCAATTATCAAATTAAAAATAATAATAAGAGTGTTGGCAATCCTTTAATAATTTTAGGGTTTGCTTGGAAATAACTTTTCTAACTTTTTGCAAAGCGGGAAAAGATGAAGTTTTAAAAAACGTATGATATTGAGATGTTTGTACTTTCTAGGCAGAAAATAAGTTCTTTTGTTTGGATGAGACCAAAAAATAAGATGCTAAAATATTTAATTTTATATTTTCTTGTTTTGGTATGCTGACATTTTTTTTTTCAATAGGTTTCCTGTTTCCCAAAGGTTTAAACTTGTAGATTTGGTGGGAAAGCTTTACACTCATAGGAATGTGCTAGAGAAAGACTCGATTAACCTTGAACACAAATTTGATAAATTGAGAAGTCTCAACAAAGGTTAGTGGATTCAATCTTGATTCACACACTTTTTGAAGTCTTCATTCCTGTATTAAAAAGATGGACAAAAGGTATTGTTAATATCTAAGGGCATTAGTTTTTTTTTTTTTTGGGAAAACTAAGGGCATTAGTTTAGAAACTAGTTTTAGAAATATTTATTAGAAAATGATAAAATAATTAATTTTGTTAACAATTTTATATATTTTTCATAAACGTAACGTCAATAGTTTATGACTCAATATCTAAAGCCACTAGGGGTCTACTTTAGCTTTTCATTTTAACATATACATTTGGTTTATGGGTCATGTTAACAGAAAGCCTTAGGACAATTGTTAATAAATCATATTAGAAAAGTTTTGACATAACTTTTTTGAGAAATATAAAAAACTATCAATAGAATTAATTACTTTTACTTTATCAAAGGAATGTGATAGAGCAAGACTTGAACAACCTTCAACACAAATTTAATAAGATGCAAAATCTCAACAAAGGTTAGTGGATTCAATCTAGATTCACATGCTTTTTGAAGTCTTCATTCCTAGATTAAAAAGATGAACTAAAGGTATTGCTAATATCTAAAGCCACTAGGGGTCTACTGGTCATGGTTCTCAGAACCGGACCGGACCGGGAGGTCGGACCGTGAGAACCGAAAACCGTAATGAAAACCGGTTTTTTAAGCCTAAAGAACCGGATTTTTTGTTAATTCCGTGAACCGTTAAAACCGGGGTTGGACCGCACGAACCGGTGAGAACCGTGCGGTCCAACCCCTTAGCAATTTTTTTTTTCTTTTTTTTATAAAAACAATTTAATACAATTTTATTCTACTTAATTAAATTATCCATATCTTACAAGGAATAAAAAAAATATATAATTAAAATCCTTTAAAGATATTCAACTTTACTTCAAAAATTAATCATAAATTTTAATGTTTTCATGGTTATTATTTTATTTTGTTAACTTTCTTATTTAATTATTTAATATATGCTTGAAAATCATTAAATTTCCCTTACATATATAGATATATTAGTCAATTTTGCTAGTTTTATAAATTTAATATCTATATTTAGGCTTTAATTAATTATTAAATTAATTATGACGTCATCACGGTTCGACTCCGGTTCGACCTCGGTTCGACCTCAAAAACCTTGAACCTCTCCCTTTTACGGTTCAATGAACGGTCCGGGTCTGAAAACCTTGCTACTGGTAGCTTTTCATTTTAACATATATTTGGTTTATTTAGCACGTGAAGAGCTTCCTTTATTTTGGTAGTCTTTTATATTTTTGAACTTTTGTAGCACATGAAGAGCTTCCTCCAGAAAGAATGCTAGTTGATGAAAGGACTCAAGAGAGAATGCTAGTTCCTAAAAGGACTCAAGACAAAATGCTAGTTGCTGAAAGGACTCAAGAAAGAATGCTAGCTCCTAAAAGGAAGAAGAGAGGAGGACTGCCAAAATGGGAGAGAAGGCTGAACCAAATATTGAAGTTGATAAATCAAAGTCAGTGTTGGCTACTAAGACATTAAAATTTGATCCCAAAAAAAAAACTTGAATTTCTAGAGTATAAGGATATCTCAAGAAGATTTTTTATTTTGAATTTTTATATTTTTTTGGAACTTTCTAAAGAAAATTTCTTTATTTGTAGAGTTTTACAAAAAGAAGAAGAGACCCACTGAACCCCAGACATAAGAAAAACCTCACTCCAAGAAGACCATCCTCCCTTGCAGAGAAATAGGAAATCATTGATGCATCCATATGCACTACAATAAAAAAATAAGTCCAAATACATCTCCTTTAGGGCTTAGTCACCAACATTTCTGTTTTGCAATAGATGAAAGAGGAAAACTTCCTCCAACCCCTTCTAATTCCCTTCCACAGGCTACTCCCATGTGGCCTACAAATAACCGAAGTAGTCCATCCACTACTTCCTCAATTGGCAAATATTTATAAATGAAAATACTAATACAATATTAAGAAACAATACATATACTAATCTCAATTTATTTTTGGAGTTATCACCTTCATGATAGAAGAGTCCAAGGCGTTTAGAGCAATTTGTGGGGCCATTGTAAGTTTTACTTGAAGTAGTTTTAGAAGTAAGGGATTATTTCGATTGTAAACTTCTATTTTAAATAATGAAAAATTCATTGGGATTGGTGATAACTCCAAAAAAAGATAGGGATTTTTTGTTGTTGAAATATCGATGCTATTTTTAAATATAAATATTAAATGTTAACATAAATTTAGAAAATGAGATGTTTTGCTAAGTTTAGGCATGGGTTTAAGGTGCTGGGTTTTGGACATGGATGGGTCAAGCAGTTGGGCATGGGCTTGAGTCCAGGGTGCTACGTGGGTCTATGACTTGGTTGGGCTATTTGAGTTGGAGTTTCTGGGGTAGCGGGCTTATTGGGTTTGTAGTTTTGTTTGAGCTGTTTAAGTAGATTTGGGTTGGGTATGGATTTGGTATGAAGGATATGGTAATAATAGGATTCTGGGCAAGGCGGGTCGAGATTGTAAAATGAATTGTTCAATTCTTGTATTTCTAATTGGTTCTTGTTCAAGAGTCATGAGTACTTTAAAAGTTCAAAACTTAAGCAGCTTGGTCAGGGCAAAAAATAAATTACGCACCTCAAGAGTCAAGTCTATATTCTTTTCCACAAGAATGCTAAGCCGCACATTAAATCTGGTTTGGCAGCAATGATGGGGTTGAAAATTGCATATTCCAATATCCAATAGCTTGGTCTACCGTCTACCTTTGCAAGTCGGCAGACCAAAGAGAAAAAAAAAAAAAAAAAAACGCCTATAATGGAACTAATTGAGAAAGTAATGAAGAAGTCCTCAAATGAAAGAAAACCCCAATTATTACTCAATAAAATCTTTTTTTTTTTAATTCCAAATATTACTCAGTAAAATATTTAAAATAGTGGATGAAAATTTTGGGCTATTAATTTACCTTGTAGAAGTAGTAACTAAGCCATTTTTCTCACTAAAAAAAAACTAAGCTCCGAAATTTAGGCTGTAGATAAAAATCTCTATCATGTGCACTTTGTTTGACTCTCTTTCATACTTGTATGAGTTTTAAACTCTATTTCTGTCTCTATTTCTCTCACCAAAAAAAAATCCAAATTTGAAATTAATTACTTGAAATATTTTCTCCTTGAAAGTTGCAACCCTCACGGCAACTCATTGCACAAGTAAAGAATTTTTTTTTTTATTTTTATTTTTTATTTTTATTTTTTTTACAAATTTTCTCTATATTACCCTAAATGGTATCAGCTTGTGGAGTGATTTTAATTTTTCTATTCTTCATACTCAATTCCTACCTATGTAGTGTTAAGTATTTACTGTTTAATATTGGTTATGTTGCCTTTTTATTTTAACAAAGTAATGAAATTTGAGACAATTTTTCTATACCACAAACTTTGTAACAACTTACAAATGTGTTAACTTGTGATCCGATTACATTACTCACACATAAATTTACCATTAGTACTTGGTGAAAAGTAATTCAGTCATCATTTAACACGTGTGCAAGCAATAACAAGATATATGTTCCTAGATTTTCCATTTCCTAATATGAAAATCTCCCTTTGTAGCCTTGTAGAGTTCACTTACTGTACTAGATTAGTAGTGTAGTGTTCTAGTTCTAGATATAATATATATATATATATATATATATTTAACGTAAAAGAAGAGTCAAATGAAGGAGCAAATGCTATGTTTGTTTTAGGCCTTGTTCTATTATTTTTAAAAGTACTAATTCTATTTGATTTCTTTAGATAAATGTTATTTTATTTTAAAATAAAGTATGGATAAAATTAGAATGTGAGATAAGGTCCAAAAAAACCTGGAATTTTAGTATGTTACTAACATTCCCTTTAATATGTAATAATAAAATAAAATAAAACCTAACTCTACATATTACAAATTTAAAAAGAGATGTTATACAAAAAAAAAATTTTAATAGTAATTATGTATCATAAAGAATGAAAAATTTTTTTTTTTCTAACTTAAAAATATTATATTGAAAGTTAATAGCATCAATAGTTTAATCATATTAGGATTCAGGTTGTAATCTTTACTTTTTGCTTGAATAATATCTCACATTAGCCCAGTTAACTTGAGATATTGACTCCATCAATTTAGTTGTTATTTGGTACTTAGCTCGGTAATTGACATAGTGTAGTTGACGCAGTAACCATCGATACGAAGGAATCACCTTTCATAAAAGAAAAGGCCTCTTTGTTGACGAAAGATGGAGCCATAAGCTTTTAGAAAGAAAGTTAAATCATGAAATCAAAGGCTTAATTAACGTAGCCTATGATCAAATCAATGCCCAAAATTAAAATTAAGTACAAAGAAGGTCCATTGCTAAAGGCAAGAAAAAATTATTTCTACTGGATTAGCCAGAGCTCCTTCCAATTGAAAAAGAAGATATGGCTTGCCAGAAAAAATGACAATTCAAAGATTTTTGCAGAGTCTTCAATAAATTCTACCCTTCGGGTAAAGTCTATTCAAGTCTCTAATAATCTTCATTGTCTCATTGTTTTGCTTCAATACCTTTATCTCTTAGGTACAAGGATGTCGAAGTCACTAACAGTCCATTCAGCAACTTGATCTGGGTCTTTAAATATTTCAGTTCCCAAATCAACAGACATCCATTGCCTCCTAGCTGGAGGAGTACCAGGATCCTGCAAATGAAGTTTTTATAACTATGGTTAGCATTTAATCCTCAAGAATTATAACCATATGGAGAATGAATGACATTCTAATATTATTCTGTTATGTTCTTCACCTCTGTTTCCTCCTAAAGCAATTGGACCAATTAATATTTGATAACAATCTCTTCTATATATATATATATATATATATGATAACAATCTAGCTAGTACCGGAGCTTGATGCAACGGCAGCTATTTCCCTTGTTTCATGTAATAGCAGGACTAATGGACCTCTTTCTGGTCTTGTTGATGACTGCAGGGAGCTCTTGCTGCAACTGCCTCAGGTTAAGGTTTCTCACTGCTTCCGTGAGGCCAATTGTTGCGCTGACGCGCTAGCTAAATTGGGTGCTGATGCCGCTGATGGTGGTGATTGTTTTGTTGTCCCCCCCTCTGTTGTTAGCCCCCTTTTGTTGTCTGACTGTATGGGTTTATTTCGGAATAGGCGTTGTCCTATTGTTTGTAATTCTGCTCCCAGTTGAGCTTCAATGATAATCCGCATTTACCAAAAAAAAAAAAAAATCTAGCTAGTACCACTCAGAACATTAGGAAAACTTTTGGAGCCAATTCATTAATGTGCATTTCTATCTACCTAAATGAATTTGCATAGGAGGAAAAAAAAATACAAGTTATACAAATTTTTATTTTGTAATTGCTCTAAAGTAATTTCTTCAATCCCTTGTAAAAAAAAAGGGGGTAAAATACTATTTTAGCTTTTAAATTTTACTAAAAGTTTGTTTCACATTTCTAAAATTTAAAATTTTATTTTTTTATCCTTAAACTATTGAAAAGTTTGTCTTTGTCCTAAACTAATAAAATGTTTTATTTATATCATAAAACTTAAAAAAAAAAAAAAAAAATTTCATCCCTAAACTATTGAAAAGGTTCTTTTTTAACCCCTATTTTTGTCTCTAAACTATTGAAAAAACTACAAAGTTCATGAATGAAAAAAGAATTAAAAAAAAAGGGTGAACAAGGAGAAAATCAAACCTGGTAAAAGAAAAGTGATTGTGACAACCTCCCAACATGAAGTTCCCACGTCCTTGGATCCCCAATCCAACCCTCCCCTTGCTTAGTAGGGTACCCATACTCACCCCAAACTGGGTGTGGCAAAATCTGCAATATCTCTTGAGGTTGAGGATTGCTATATGAATCACACAAATTGTAAGGTGCCTTAAGATGCTCTGCATTTCCTGGTGAGCAATGCAAGTGGTAAGTTGCATAAGGAAAGTTGGTAGTATCATTTCGATGAATGCGTGTCTCATTAGGGAATGTGTGGTAAGGTGGGCATGCATTGAGGTTGTTTGCTTGGCACCATGCGCTTGCATTTGGATTTATGATCATTTCACTGTATCGAGTCACATCTGAAGTCACATCGCCATCACATGGCTTGCCATTGTTCTTCCAACAACTTCCAATGTCTAATAGGTAGAATTGGCTACTTGGACCACCACCTTTAATCACATTCAAGGTAAATCTCACCTTAAAATTTGTTGATTCTGGAATCTGCATAATTAATATATTAAGTATAGTATTAAGATGTTATCCATTTTAAATAAATATATTTTATGAACTTAAATTAAATATTATATATTTAAAAGTAAATCCAATTTCATGTTATTTAAATAACGTGACATTTTATATATTATCAAATCCAATAAATAACACCTTAACCATGTAATGGAATATCTCTATTTCAAATGAAATAGAAAGGGATAGTGTATGTAGAATTGTTGCCATTACATACTAGTCATACTAAAAAATAAGGCCAAAATACAAATTCTAACGTACAAAATCTACAGATCAAACTCTTGTATTATAAATCAACTTTAAAAACCAATAATACTACAATTAAAAGCAATTAGCAACATTAACTGAATATAGAACATGGTTTTCAAATCCGGACCGTTCATTGAACCGTAAAAGGGAGAGGTTCAAGATTTTTGAGGTCGAACTGAGGTTGAACCAGGGTCGAACCGTGATGACGTCATACTTAATTTAATAATTATTTAAAATATAAATTAATAAATTAAATTAATACAAAAAAAAAAAATAAAAACAGTCAAATTAAATATATTTTTCATAAAAATTTCATAATTTATTTAACATGCCATTTTATTAACAAACACAAAACAATAGATGGGTGATGCACTTAGATATTTTGAACAAAAATTGAAGTATATTAATAATAATAATAATAATATAAAAAGCTCTTTTTTTCATTCCAAGTTGACAAGTCTGGTTGTAGTACAAAATTTTGAATTAAAGTAGCATTGTCCAATCAAAGCACATGGGTGGTGGGTGGCTCTACAACTTCAGACTCTGCTTAGTTATATACTCTACCTCTACCTAACACGTGGCATTGTATGCTTAGTTCTACAACATCAGACTCTACTTAGTTCTAACCCGTGGCATTTTCATTTAATACCCCCACCTACCCCCACTTTCTTTTCATCTTATCCGTTTATCTCATTGTTCTCTACATTTCTGTCTTTCCTTTTCTCTTCATCACTTTTTAAGTCTACTCTCTCTTCTGCAGATACGGAAGTTTAACTCTACTCTCTCTTTTGCATCAATGGCGACGCAAGATGTAATCTACCAAAAAAAATATTGCCTTCTGTGTTGGGCCATAAGTAGGATTTCTTTCTAGTAATTTACTAAGAATGTTTTTCTCTTTTTTTTCTTAATTTTATTTTTATATATGGGTCGGTTTTGAAAATCAGCTCCGACTGTGTCACTGCACCGGCGTTGGAAAGGTCATCAAGTTCCGTTCGCCGGCATCGACTTGTTCAGTCGGCCCAAAGCTCGGTACGGTTTGGTCGGTGAGGATCGGTTTTTTTTTTTTTTTTTTAAATGTTCAGATTCAAAGGGAAGTTGGGAACGTGAGAAGCGGTCTGATCACGGTTCTCAAAACCGTGAGGTCCGACCGCGGTTCGCACGGGTCCCTGCTTTTCTCACATAGAACGGATCTTGAGGCTAAAAGAACCGCAAAAATGAGCGGTTCAAGGTTTTTTCGGTCGGATCGAACGGTCCGGTCCGGATTTCAAAACCATATTATAGAATGGTCGGAAAGGTTCTAATGGGACTTCTTTAAAAAAAAAAAAAAAAAAAAGGTCGGCTATAAAAGGTAGGGTTTTAATTTTGCTATTGCTCTCTCCTAGGTCTAACCTTTATGCATGTATATAAATGTAAATTGGTTCAACGCAAAACTTGGAATTAAAAGCCTAAAACTGAGAGTTGTGCTCTGGCCTCTCTCATGGCGACAAAAACCAAAATCCTTATTCATTTATTCATCGTCTTTTTTGTGTTGATTGGGCTTTACAACGTCAATTGGGGCAAAGTTGTGTGTGATTTACGGAATGGTGTAATAGTGGTATTATTGTCTGCAGCGGTCTCGACAAGTCTTCACTGGTACGGACACTTCGAGGAGTTGATTCGGACGAAGGAAAAATCATTCATGAATTCGTTGATGAGGGATGTGACTGGTGCGACCGTGATCATCAGCTTAATTGCAACTGGTTTTGTGCTACACAATATTGAAGGTTCTTGTGAGAGGTTGTATTCTTATATTGTTTTATTTTATCAAAATTTATTATTATTATCATTATTGTTGTTGTTTTTTTTTTTTTTTTTGGTTATTATTAATGAGAAACAATTAAACAAAAGGTTTTGACCTTATATCGAGAAGGAAAAAATAAAAAAAATAAAAAAGAAGAAGAAGAGGAAGAAACAACTTGAAAGGAAACTTCTTAGTTCATGCAGTTTATGAATTTCACAAAAAAGGGCAAAACTTGTTATTCTTTGTTTTTGTGCTGGGTCTCAAAATGTTTTGTTTTGAAATTGAAGGTGTTTTTTAAGATAAACACCCGACTATAAAAAATTCTTCAGCCTCAATTATCGAATTAAAAATAATAATAAGAGTGTTGGCAATCCTTTAATAATTTTAAGGTTTGCTTAGAAATAACTTTTCTAGCTTTTTGCAAAGCGGGAAAAGGTGAAGTTTTAAAAAACTGATGATATTGAGATGTTTGTACTTTTTAGGCAGAAAATAAATTCTTTTGTTTGGATGAGACCAAAAAATAAGATGCTAAAATATTTAATTTTATATTTTTTTGTTTTGGTATGCTGACATTTTTTTTTCAATAGGTTTCCTGTTTCCCAAAGGTTCAAACTTGTAGATTTGGTGGGAAAGCTTTACACTCATAGGAATGTGCTAGAGAAAGACTCGATTAACCTTGAACACAAATTTGAAAAGTTGAGAAGTCTCAACAAAGGTTAGTGGATTCAATCTTGATTCACACGCTTTTTGAAGTCTTCATTCCTGCATTAAAAAGATGGACAGAAGGTATTGTTAATATCTAAGGGCATTAGTTTAGAAACTATTTTTAGAAATATTTTATAGGAAAATGATAAAATAATTAATTTTGTTGACAACTTTATATATTTCCCATAAACGTGATGTCAATAGTTTCTTAACGAGAGATGCTACGTCTACAACAATTTTACAACGTATATTTTTACAACAAATCACAGATTGTTAGTTGTTATTGGTTCAAATTTGAAATTAACACTAAAATTACTTTTTTGCTCCAACAATAACAACCAGTAACAACCTGCCACTTAGGATTTGTTGTAAAAATGTTATAAAAATGTTGTATACATATCATTCATCTTTTTTAATCGGGTTTATCAACAATTATCCAAAGAGCACCTGTTAACATGACTTAATATCTAAAGCTACTACCACCGCACACCCTTGGCGCGATGGTCACTCTACAAGTATAAGTGCTTGTAGGGTGTAGGGGGCAAGGGCTGGAGTTTAAGTCTTCAGGAGGGAGTTTCACACACATATACACTAGATTAGGCTAAAATAGAATTCTATCTTGTATAATATATATATATATATATATATATCTAAAGCCACTAGGGGTCTACTTTAGCTTTTCATTTTAACATATACATTTGGTTTATGGGTCATGTTAACAAGTGGCTTTAGGACAATTGTTCATAAACTATATTAAAAAAGTTTTTACATCAATTTTTTGAGAAATATAAAAAACTGTCAATAAATTTAATTACTTTATCAAAGGAATGTGCTAGAGCAAGACTTGAACAACCCTCAACACAAATTTGATAAGATGCAAAATCTCAACAAAGGTTAGTGGATTCAATCTAGATTCACATGCTTTTCGAAGTCTTCATTCCTAGATTAAAAAGATGAACTAAAGGTATTGCTAATATCTAAAGCCACTAGGGGTCTACTGGTAGCTTTTCATTTTAACAGATATTTGGTTTATTTAGCACATGAAGAGCTTCCTTTATTTTGGTAGTCTTTTATATTTTTGAACTTTTGTAGCACATGAAGAGCTTCCTCCAGAAAGAATGCTAGTTACTGAAAGGACTCAAGAGAGAATGCTAGTTCCTAAAAGGACTCAAGACAAAATGCTAGTTGCTGAAAGGACTCAAGAAAGAATGCTAGCTCCTAAAAGGAAGAAAAGAGGAGGACTGTCAAAATGGGAGAGAAGGCTGAACCAAATATTGAAGTTGATAAAGCAAAGTCAGTGTTGGCTACTAAGACATTAAAATTTGATCCCAAAAAAAAAAACTTGAATTTCTAGAGTATAAGGATATCTCAAGAAGATTTTTTATTTTGAATTTTTATATTTTTTTGGAACTTTCTAAAGAAAATTTCTTTATTTGTAGAGTTTTACAAAAAGAAGAAGAGACCCACTGAACCCCAGACATAAGAAAAATCTCACTCCAAGAAGACCATCCTCCCTTGCAGAGAAATAGGAAATCATTGATGCATCCATATGCACTACAATAAAAAAATAAGTCCAAATACATCTCCTTTAGGGCTTAGTCACCAACATTTCTGTTTTGCAATAGATGAAAGAGGAAAACTTCCTCCAACCCCTTCTAATTCCCTTCCACAGGCTACTCCCATGTGGCCTACAAATAACCGAAGTAGTCCATCCACTACTTCCTCAATTGGCAAATATTTATAAATGAAAATACTAATACAATATTAAGAAACAATACGTATACTAATCTCAATTTATTTTTGGAGTCATCACCTTAATGATAGAAGAGTCCAAGGCGTTTGGAGCAATTTGTGGGGCCATTGTAAGTTTTACTTGAAGTAGTTTTAGAAGTAAGGGTTTATTTCAATTGTAAACTTCTATTTTAAATAATAAAAAATTCATTGGGGTTGGTGATAACTCCAAAAAAAGATAGGGATTTTTTGTTGTTGAAATATCTATGCTATTTTTAAATATAAATATTAAATGTTAACGTAAATTTAGAAAATGAGATGTTTTCTAAGTTTAGGCATGGGTTTTAGGTGCTGGGTTTTGGACATGGATGGGTCAAGCAGTTGGGCATGGGCTTGAGTCCAGGGTGCTACGTGGGTCTATGACTTGGTTGGGCTATTTGAGTTGGAGTTTCTGGGGTAGCGGGCTTATTGGGTTTGTAGTTTTGTTTGAGCTGTTTAAGTAGATTTGGGTTGGGTATGGATTTGGTATGAAGGATATGGTAATAATAGGGTTCTGGGCATGGCGGGTCGAGATTGTAAAAAGAATTGTTCAATTCTTGTATTTCTAATTGGTTCTTGTTCAAGAGTCATGAGTACTTTAAAAGTTCAAAACTTAAGCAGCTTGGTCAGGGCAAAAATAAATTACGCACCTCAAGAGTCAAGTCTATATTCTTTTCCACAAGAATGCTAAGCCACACATTAAATCTGGTTTGGCAGCAATGATGGGGTTGAAAATTGCATATTCCAATATCCAATAGCTTGGTCTACCGTCTACCTTTGCAAGTTGGCAGACCAAAGAGAAAAAAAAAACGCCTATAATGGAACTAATTGAGAAAGTAATGAAGAAGTCCTCAAATGAAAGAAAACCCCAATTATTACTCAATAAAATCTTTTTTTTTTTTTAATTCCAAATATTACTCAGTAAAATATTTAAAATAGTAGATGAAAATTTTGGGCTATTAATTTACCTTGTAGAAGTAGTAACTAAGCCATTTTTCTCACTTAAAAAAAAAAAAAAAAAAAACTAAGCCCCGAAATTTAGTCTGTAGATAAAAATCTCTATCGTGTGCACTTTGTCTGACTCTCTCTTTCATACTTGTATGAGTTTTAAACTCTAATCTATTAGTCCTGCGTACTAAAAAAAATCGAAGAAGCTCTATCTCTGTCTCTATTTCTCTCACCAAAAAAAAAAATCCAAATTTGAAATTAATTACTTGAAATATTTTCTCCTTGCAAGTTGCAACCCTCACGGCAACTCATTGCACAAGTAAAGAATTTTTTTTTTTTTTTTCTTTTACAAATTTTCTCTATATTACTGTAAATGGTATCAGCTTGTGGAGTGATTTTAATTTTTCTCTTCTTGATACTCAATTCCTACCTATGTAGTGTTAAGTATTTACTGTTTAATATGGGTTATGTTGCCTTTTTATTTTAACAAAGTAATGAAATTTGAGACAATTTTTCTATACCACAAACTTTGTAACAACTTACACATGTGTTAACTTGTGATCCGATTACATTACTCACACATGAATTTACTATTAGTACTTGGTGAAAAGTAATTCAGTCATCATTTAACACGTGTGCAAGCAATGACAAGATATATGTACCTAGATTTTCCATTTCCTAATATGAAAATCTCCCTTTGTAGCCTTGTAGAGTTCACTTACTGTACTAGATTAGTAGTGTAGTGTTCTAGTTCTAGATATAATATAATATATATATATATATATATTTAACGTAAAAGAAGAGTCAAATGAAGGAGCAAATGCTATGTTTGTTTTAGGCCTTGTTCTATTATTTTTAAAAGTACTAATTCTATTTGATTTCTTTAGATAAATGTTATTTTATTTTAAAATAAAGTATGGATAAAATTAGAATGTGAGATAAGGTCCAAAAAAACTTGGAATTTTAGTATGTTACTAACATTCCCTTTAATATGTAATAAAAAAATAAAATAAAACCTAACTCTACGCATTACAAATTTAAAAAGAGATGTTATACAAAAAAAATTTTAATAGTAATTATGCATCATAAAGAATGAAAATTTTTTTCTTCTAACTTAAAAATATTATGTTGAAAGTTAATAGCATCAATAGTTTAATCATATTAGGATTCAGGTTGTAATCTTTACTTTTTGCTTGAATAATAGCAGCGATAGTTATGTTTCCTTAGTATAGCCATTAGCCCAGTTAACTCGAGATATTAACTCCATCAATTTAGTTGTTATTTAGTACTTAGCTCGGTAATCGACATAGCGTAGTTGACGCAGTAATTATCGATACGAAGGAATCACCTTTCATAAAAGAAAAGGCCTCTTTGTTGACGCAAGATGGAGCCATAAGCTTTTAGAAAGAAAGTTAAATCATGAAATCAAAGGGTTAATTAACGTAGCCTATGATCAAATCAATGCCCAAAATTAAAATTAAGTACAAAGAAGGTCCATTGCTAAAGGCAAGAAAAAATTATTTCTACTGGATTAGCCAGAGCTCCTTCCAATTGAAAAAGAAGATATGGCTTGCCAGAAAAAATGACAATTCAAAGATTTTTGCAGAGTCTTCAATAAATTCTACCCTTCGGGTAAAGTCTATTCAAGTCTCTAATAATCTTCATTGTCTCATTGTTTTGCTTCAATACCTTTATCTCTTAGGTACAAGGATGTCGAAGTCACTAACAGTCCATTCAGCAACTTGATCTGGGTCTTTAAATATTTCAGTTCCCAAATCAACAGACATCCATTGCCTCCTAGCTGGAGGAGTACCAGGATCCTGCAAATGAAGTTTTTATAACTATGGTTAGCATTTAATCCTCAAGAATTATAACCATATGGAGAATGTATGACATTCTACTATTATTCTGTTCTGTTCTTCACCTCTGTTTCCTCCAAAAGCAATTGGACCAATTAATATTTGATAACAATCTCTTCCATATATATACGATAACAATCTAGCTAGTACCACTCAGAACATTAGGAAAACTTTTGGAGCCAATTCATTAATGTGCATTTCTATCTACCTAAATGAATTTGCATAGGAGAAAAAAAAAAAAAATACAAGTTATACAAATTTTTATTTTGTAATTGCTCTAAAGTAATTTCTTCAATCCCTTGTAAAAAAAAGGGGGTAAAATACTATTTTAGCTTTTAAATTTTACTAAAAGTTTGTTTCACGTTCCTAAAATTTAAAATTTTATTTTTTTATCCTTAAACTATTGAAAAGTTTGTCTTTGTCCTAAACTAATAAAATGTTTTATTTATATCATAAAACTTTAAAAAAAAAAAAAAATCATCCCTAAACTATTGAAAAAGTTCTTTTTTTAACCCCTATTTTTGTCTCTAAACTATTGGAAAAACTACAAAGTTCATGAATGAAAAAGGAATTAAAAAAAAAAGGGTGAACAAGGAGAAAATCAAACCTGGTAAAAGAAAAGTGATTGTGACAACCTCCCAACATCAAGTTCCCACGTCCTTGGATCCCCAATCCAACCCTCCCCTTGCTTAGTAGGGTACCCATACTCACCCCAAACTGGGTGTGGTAAAATCTGCAATATCTCTTGAGGTTGAGGATTACTATATGGATCACACAAACTGTAAGGTGCCTCAAGATGCTTTGCATTTCCTGGTGAGCAATGCAAGTGGTAAGCTGCATAAGGAAAGTTGGTAGTATCATTTGGATGACTGCGTGTCCCATTAGG
The DNA here is from genome assembly GCA_023621385.1 of Quercus gilva. Lineage (NCBI taxonomy): Eukaryota > Viridiplantae > Streptophyta > Magnoliopsida > Fagales > Fagaceae > Quercus > Quercus gilva. Next base: position 61,037,888 of record CM042477.1, read on the forward strand.
GAATGTGTGGTAAGATGGGCATGCATTGAGGTTGTTTGCGCGTGTCCCATTAGGGAATGTGTGGTAAGATGGGCATGCATTGAGGTTGTTTGCTTGGCACCATGCGCTTGCAGTTGGATTTATGATCATTTCACTGTATCGAGTCACATCGCCATCACATGGCTTGCCATTGTTCTTCCAACAACTTCCAATGTCTAATATGTAGAATTGGCTACTTGGACCACCACCTTTAATCACATTCAAGGTGAACCTCACCTTAAAATTAGGTGATTCTGGAATCTGCATAGTTAATATATTAAGTACAGTATTAAGATGTTATCCATTTTAAATAAATATATTTTATGAACTTAAATTAAATATTATATATTTAAAAGTAAATCCAATTTCATGTTATTTAAATAACGTGACATTTTATATATTATCAAATCCAATAAATAAAACCTTAACCATGTAATGGAATATCTCTATTTCAAATGAAATAGAAAGGGATAGTGTATGTAGAATTATTGCCATTACATACTAGTCATACTAAAAAATAAGGCCAAAATACAAATTCTTACGTACAAAATCTACGGATCAAACTCTTGTATTATAAATCAACTTTAAAAACCAATAATACTACAATTAAAAGCAACTAGCAACATTAACTGAATATAGAATGGTCGGGTATAAAGGTTCTAATGGGACTTCCTTTAAAAAAAAAAAAAAAAAAAGTCGGCTATAAAAGGTAGGGTTTTAATTTTGCTATTGCTCTCTCCTAGGTCTAACCTTTATGCATGTATATAAATATAAATTGGTTCAACGCAAAACTTGGAATTAAAAACCTAAAACTGAGAGTTGTGCTCTGGCCTCTCTCATGGCGACAAAAACCAAAATCCTTAGCCATTTATTCATCGTCTTTTTTGTGTTGATTGGGCTTTACAACGTCGATTGGGGCAAAGTTGTGTGTGATTTACGGAATGGTGTAATAGTGGTATTATTGTCTGCAGCGATCTCGACAAGTCTTCATTGGTACTATCACTTCGAGGAGTTGATTCGGACGAAGGAAAAATCATTCCTGAATTCGTTGATGAGGGATGTGACTGGTGTGACCGTGATCATCAGCTTAATTGCAACAGGTTTAGTGCTGCACAATATTGAAGATTCTTGTAAGAGGCTGTATTCTTATATTGTTTTATTTTATCAAAATTTATTATTATTATCATTATTGTTGTTGTTGTTGTTGTTTTTTTTTTTTTTTTTGTTATTATTAATGAGAAACAATTAAACAAAAGGTTTTGACCTTATATTCAGGGGAAAAAAAAGAAAAGAAAAAGAAAAAGAAGAAGAAGAAGAAGAAGAAACAACTTGAAAGGAAACTTCTAAGTTCATGCAGTTTATGAATTTCACAAAAATGAGCAAAACTTGTTATTCTTTGTTTTTGTGCTGGGTCTCAAAATGTTTTGTTTTGAAATTTAAGGTGTTTTTTAAGAGAAACACTCCAGTATAAAAAATTCTTCAGTCTCAATTGTCGAATTAAAAATAATAATAAGAGTGTTGGCAATCCTTTAATAATTTTAGGGTTTGGTTAGAAATAACTTTTCTAGCTTTTTGCAAGGCGGGAAAAAGTGAATTTTAGAAAACTGATGATATTGGGATGTTTGTATTTTCTAGGCAGAAAATAAGTTCTTTTGTTTGGATGAAACCAACAAATAAGATGCTAAAATATTTATTTTTATATTTTCTTGTTTTGGTATGCTGACATTTTTTTTTTCAATAGGTTTCCTGTTTCCCAAAGGTTCAAACTTGTAGATTTGGTGGGAAAGCTTTACACTCATAGGAATGTGCTAGAGAAAGACTCCATTAACCTTGAACACAAATTTGAAAAGTTGAGAAGTCTCAACAAACGTTAGTGCATTCAATCTTGATTCACACGCTTTTTGAAGTCTTCATTCCTGCATTAAAAAGATGGACAGAAGGTATTGTTAATATCTAAGGATATTAGTTTAGAAACTATTTTTAGAAATATTTTATAAGAAAATGATAAAATAATTAATTTTGTTGACAACTTTATATATTTCCCATAAACGTGATGTCGATAGTTTCTTAATATAATTTATTAACAATTATCCAAAGAGCACCTGTTAACATGACTCAATATCTAAAGCCACTACCACAGCACACCCTTGATGCGATGGTTATTCCATAAGTATAAGTACTTGTAGGGTGTAGGGGGCAAGGGTCGGGGTTCAAGTCTCCAGGAGGGAGCATCACACACATGTACACTTAGATTAGGTTAGAGTAGAATTCTATCTTGTATAATATATATATATATATATATATATCTAAAGCCACTAGGGGTCTACTTTAGCTTTTCATTTTAACATATGCATTTGGTTTATGGGTCATGTTAACAGGTGACCTTAGGACAATTGTTAATAAACCATATTAGAAAAATTTTTACATCACTTTTTTGAGAAATATAAAAAATTGTCAATAGAATTAATTACTTTATCAAAGGAATGTACTAGAGCAAGACTCGAACAACCTTCAACACAAATTTGATAAGATGCAAAATCTCAACAAAGGTTAGTGGATTCAATCTAGATTCACATGCTTTTTGAAGTCTTCATTCCTAGATTAAAAAGATGAACTAAAGGTATTGCTAATATCTAAAGCCACTAGGGGTCTACTGGTAGCTTTTCATTTTAACATATATTTGGTTTATTTAGCACATGAAGAGTTTCCTTTATTTTGGTAGTCTTTTATATTTTTAAACTTTTGTAGCACATGAAGAGCTTCCTCCAGAAAGAATGCTAGTTACTGAAAGGACTCAAGAGAGAATGCTAGTTCCTAAAAGGACTCAAGACAAAATGCTAGTTGCTGAAGGGACTCAAGAAAGAAAGCTAGCTCCTAAAAGGAAGAAGAAAGGAGGACTGTCAAAATGGGAGAGAAGGCTGAACCAAATATTGAAGTTGATAAAGCAAAGTCAGTGTTGGCTACTAAGACATTAAAATTTGATCCCAAAAAAAAAAAAAAAAACTTGAATTTCTAGAGTATAAGGATATCTCAAGAAGATTTTTATTTTGAATTTTTATATTTTTTTGGAACTTTCTAAAAAAAATTTCTTTATTTGTAGAGTTTTACGAAAAGAAGAAGAGACCCACTAAACCCAGACATAAGAAAAACCTCACTCCAAGAAGACCATCCTCCCTTGCAGAGAAATAGGAAATCATTTTTTGAGAAAGAGAAATAGGAAATCATTGATGCATCCATATGCACTACAATCGAAAATAAGTCCAAATACATCTCCTTTAGGGCTTAGTCACCATATCACACATTATGAGAGAATCTGATCCCCCAACATTTCTGTTTTGCAATAGATGAAAGAGGACAACTTCCTCCAACCCCTTCTTATTCCCTTCCACAGGCTACTCCCATGTGGCCTACAAATAACCGAAGTAGTCCATCCACTACTTCCTCAATTGGCAAATATTTATAAATGAAAATACTAATACAATATAAGAAACAATACATATACTAATCTCAATTTATTTTTGGAGTTATCACCTTCATGATAGAAGAGTCCAAGGCGTTTGGAGCAATTTGTGGGGCCATTGTAAGTTTTACTTGAAGTAGTTTTAGAAGTAAGGGTTTATTTCAATTATAAACTTCTATTTTAAATAATGAAAAATTCATTGGGGTTGGTGATAACTCCAAAAAAAGATAGGGATTTTTTGTTGTTGAAATATCGATGCTATTTTTAAATATAAATATTAAATGTTAACATAAATTTAGAAAATGAGATGTTTTGCTAAGCTTAGGCATGGGTTTAAGGTGCTGGGTTTTGGACATGGATGGGTCAAGCAGTTGGGCATGGGCTTGAGTCCAGGGTGCTACGTGGGTCTATGACTTGGTTGGGCTATTTGAGTTGAAGTTATTGGGTTTGTAGTTTTGTTTGAGCTGTTTAAGTAGATTTGGGTTGGGTATGGATTTGGTATGAAGGATATAGTAATAAAAGGATTCTGGGCATGGCGGGTCGAGATTGTAAAATGAATTGTTCAATTTTTGTATTTCTAAGGGGGGGGGGGGGGTGTTTGATAGAGTAGTTTGAGTAATGTTGTTTGTAATTTTTTGAAATATGTGTTAGTGAAAAAGTGTGTAGAAATGTGTGTAATGTTGTTTAAAATATAAAAATGTGTGTAATTGTTTGTTGTTCAAGAGTCATGAGTACTTTAAAAGTTCAAAACTTATGCAGCTTGGTCAGGGCAAAAAATAAATTACGTACGTCAAGTCTAATATTCTTTTCCACAAGAATGTTAGGCCACACGTTAAATCTGGTTTGGCAGCAATGATGGGGTTGAAAATTGCATATTCCAATATCCAATAGCTTGGTCTACCGTCTACCGTCTACCTTTGCAAGTCGGCAGACCAAAGAGAAAAAAAAAACGCCTATAATGGAACTAATTGAGAAAGTAATGAAGAAGTCCTCAAATGTAAGAAAACCCCAATTATTACTCAATAAAATCTTTTTTTTTTTTTTTAATTCCAAATATTACTCAGTAAAATATTTAAAATAGTAGATGAAAATTTTGGGCTATTAATTTACCTTGTAGAAGTAGTAACTAAGCCATTTTTCTCACTAAAAAAAAAACTAAGCCCCGAAATTTAGGCTGTAGATAAAAATCTCTATCGTGTGCACTTTGTCTGACTCTCTCTTTCATACTTGTATGAGTTTTAAACTCTAATCTATGAGTCCTACGTACTAGAAAAAAAAAAAAACGAAGAAGCTCTATCTCTGTCTCTATTTCTCTCACAAAAAAAAAAAATCCAAATTTGAAATTAATTACTTGAAATATTTTCTCCTTGCAAGTTGCAACCCTCACGGCAACTCATTGCACAAGTAAAGAATTTTTTTTTTTCTTTTACAAATTTTCTCTATATTACTGTAAATGGTATCAGCTTGTGGAGTGATTTTAATTTTTCTATTCTTCATACTCAATTCCTCCCTATGGAGTGTTAAGAATTTTACTGTTTAATATTGGTTATGTTGCCTTTTTATTTTAACAAAGTAATGAAATTTGAGACAATTTTTCTATACCACAAACTTTGTCACAATTTACACATGTGTTAACTTGTGATCCGATTATATTACTCATACATGAATTTACCATTAGTACTTGGTGAAAAGTAATCCGATCACCATTTAACACGTGTGCAAGCAATGACAAGATATATGTACCTAGATTTTCCATTTCGTAATATGAAAATCTCCCTTTGTAGCCTTGTAGAGTTCACTTACTGTACTAGACTAGTAGTGTAGTGTTCTAGTTCTAGATTTAATATATATATATATATATATATATATTTTAAAGTAAAAGAAGAGTCAAATGAAGGAAAAAATGCTATGTTTGTTTAGGCCTTGTTCTATTATTTTTAAAAGTACTAATTCTATTTGATTTCATTAGGTAAATGTTATTTTATTTTAAAATAAAGTATGGATAAAATTAGAATGTGAGATAAGGTCCAAAAAAACCTGGAATTTTAGTATTTTACTAACATTCCCTTTAATAGATAATAAAAAAATAAAATAAAACCTAACTCTACATATTGCAAATTTAAAAAGAGATGTTATACAAAAAAATTTTAATAGTAATTATGCATCATAAAGAATGAAAAAAAAAATTTCTAACTTAAAAATATTATATTTAAAGTTAATGGCATCAATAGTTTAATCCTATCAGGATTCAGGTTGTAATCTTTACTTTTTGCTTCAATAATATCTCACATAAGCCCAGTTAACTTGAGATATTAACTCCATCAATTTAGTTGTTATTTGGTAGTTAGCTCGTTAATCGACATAGTGCAGTTGACGCAGAATCACCTTTCATAAAAGAAAAGGCCTCTTTGTTGACGCGAGATGGAGTTATAAGCTTTTAGAAAGAAAGTTAAATCATGAAATCAAAGGCTTAATTAACGTAGCCTATGATCAAATCAATGCCCAAAATTAAAATTAAGTACAAAGAAGGTCCATTGCTAAAGGCAAGAAAAAATTATTTCTACTGGATTAGCCAGAGCTCCTTCCAATTGAAAAAGAAGATATGACTTGCCAGAAAAAATGACAATTCAAAGATTTTTGCAGAGTCTTCAATAAATTCAACCCTTCGGGTAAAGTCTATTCAAGTCTCTAATAATCTTCATTGTCTCGGTGTTTTGCTTCAATACCTTTATCTCTTAGGTACAACGATGTCGAAGTCACTAACAGTCCATTCAGCAACTTGATCTGGGTCTTTAAATATTTCAGTTCCCAAATCAACAGACATCCATTGCCTCCTAGCTGGGGGAGTACCAGGATCCTGCAAATGAAGTTTTTATAACTATGGTTAGCATTTAATCCTCAAGAATTATAACCATATGGAGAATGTATGACATTCTACTATTATTCTGTTCTGTTCTTCAACTCTGTTTCCTCCAAAAGCAATTGGACGAATTAATATTTGATAACAATCTCTTCCATATATAAATGATAACAATCTAGCTAGTACCACTCAGAACATTAGGAAAACTTTTGGAGCCAATTCATTAATGTGCATTTCTATCTATCTAAATGAATTTGCATAGGAGAAAAAAAAAAATACAAGTTATACAAATTTTTATTTTGTAATTGCTCTAAAGTAATTTCTTCATTCCCTTGTAAAAAAAAGGGGGTAAAATACTATTTTAGCTTTTAAATTTTACTAAAAGTTTGTTTCACATTCCTAAAATTTAAAAATTGATTTTTTTTATCCCTAAACTGTTGAAAAATTTGCCTTCATCCTAAACTAATAAAATGTTTTATTTATGTCATAAAACTTTTAAAAAATATATTTTTTTCATCCCTAAACTATTGAAAAAGTTCTTTTTTAACCGCTATTTTTGTCTCTAAACTATTGAAAAAACTACAATCTTCATGAATGAAAAAAGAATTAGAAAAAAAAAAAAAACAAACAAACAAATTGGTGAACAAGGAGAAAATCAAACCTGGTAAAAGAAAAGTGATTGTGACAACCTCCCAACATCAAGTACCCATGTCCTTGGATCCCCAATCCAACCCTCCCCTTGCTTAGTAGGGTACCCATACTCACCCCAAACTGGGTGTGGCAAAATCTGCAATATCTCTTGAGGCTGAGGATTGCTATATGGATCACACAAACTGTAAGGTGCCTCAAGATGCTCTGCATTTCCTGGTGAGCAATGCAAGTGATAAGCTGCATAAGGAAAGTTCGTAGTATCATTTCGATGAATGCGTGTCCCATTAGGAAATGTGTGGTAAGGTGGGCATGCTTTGAGGTTGTTTGCTTGGCACCATGCGCTTGCATTTGGATTTATGATCATTTCACTGTATCGAGTCACATCTGAAGTCACATTGCCATCACATGACTTGCCATTGTTCTTCCAACAACTTCCAATGTCTAATAGGTAGAATTGGCTACTTGGACCACCACCTTTAATCACATTCAAGGTGAATCTCACCTTAAAATTAGGTGATTCTGGAATCTGCATAGTTAATATATTAAGTACAATATTAAGATGTTATCTATTTTAAATAAATATATTTTATGAACTTAAATTAAATGTTATATATTTAAAAGTAAATCCAATTTCATGTTATTTAAATAACATGACATTTTATATATTATCAAATCCAATAAATAAAACCTTAACCATATAATGGATTATCTCTATTGCAAATGAAATAGAAAGGGTTAGTGTATGTATAGGCCCAACGGGCTTAGACTCCTACGTACTTTACTTGCCTTGCACGCATATTGTGCATCTATAAAGGCAGTCTCTTGTACTTGATCAACAAAGAAAATATAAATTATATAATACACATTCCGTCCCTCTCCTTTCTTTTACCTTATATTCAACAAAGAGGATTCTATTTCACATTAACCAAATACACATGCACATCCGCATTAATGTTTCACTTTCAAAGAAAGCTGACAGAGGGGCATGATATAGAGAGCTTTTGAAAAGACCTACACAAGACGTCTATAAGTCAAACTTAAATACGTACCAACTTTAGGTAAACCATATTAATTCTTGGGCATGCCATATTTTCAACTTTTCTGCTAATCACAAGACTTAGTAATTAACTAATCATCATTCAAGGAATGACCTAAGAGCTCGATGGAACATAGTAACAGAACTGAAATAATTATTAACCTACCTAGCAATGAGTAATTTAAAGGGGACACTCCAATTGATTAGATTGTCTAGAAGTTAAAGAAAGAGTTACTTACAATTTTAGACATTCCTCTGGTAGGATAATGGTACCCACCAGATAATCCATGAGTGGCATCTGATCTCAAGTAAAGCATCAACCAAGGATACTTTGTCGAAGTCCTCAAGACATTATGGAAAACCCAACTACTTCCCTTTCCAAGTTCCTTCTCCCAAGTTACTGAATGGTAAGATATATTCCCCACCAAACCTTTACTCAAATCTGCATCCAAGTCCCATGACCCATAAAACCTTCCCTTGAGAGTATTCATATTAAGCCCTTGCAATGTGGTATAGTCATGATAAATGGTCGGTTGGTTCATGCACCCTTTTCCAAAGCAAGGGAACCCTTTATCAGGGCCGAAAGGGCCAACTTTATGGCCATTCTTGGGGCATTTGGCAGCAAAAGTGTCCATGTTGCCACTCTTTAGCATGATCATCCAAAACTGCCATGGTTTTGGGGTGTCTTCAACCTCACATTTAGATCCCAAATAGAGTTCTTTCTCAGCAGCGTAAACGTCTACATTGGAAAGGGCATTTGGATCCACTCCAAGAAAAGTGTCTCCAACCCCTAGATTGTTGTCTTTATCCGTCACTCTGTGGACCAATATATAGGGTATCAAATTGCAGAGGGAGCAGTTTTGTTCTGCAGGGATAAACAAAAATTAACTAAAAATCTCAACTATATATAATTTATAAATAATTGCATCTTCTGGGTTTGGAAAAAAAAGGTGAATTTCAACTGAATATGGTTAGTCTAAAATTATCTCGAACACAAAAATCAGAAAGCCCAAGTGCAAAACTAGTACCAGCAATAATCAACCAGTATTTTATTGATGCTATCATACCAAAATCTTTACACAACATAACTTTTTACACTAAGAAGAATAATAAAAAAGAGCCATTGGCCAAGACATAAAGAAATGAATATGAAACTATACATTACCAATGTAAGTGTACACTATTACAGAAATAAAAATAAGATGAGAAAGACACTTTTTTTTCATAGACCAACAAAGAAAAAAGAAAAGAAAAGAAAAGAAAAGAGAGAAAAAAAAAACCATGAACTTTACTGTGTTGGAAAGAAAGAAAAATAGATTAGACAATTGTGTTTCATCCATAAGGAGATGAAGAGGGAAAAACAGAAACAGAACAAGGCCAAGCTTACCTTTTGCCGGTGGAGAAGCCGTGTATATGTCAAAGCAATCAGCAGCCCTTGGACTGCCCATGTGAGGAGCTTCCTCACCAACTTCATTGCATTGGTTCCATGACTCTATCGCCAACCTTAGGCCATCCCTTCTCATTCCAGGATCACCCACAGCCGATACATACTCACTTTCAGAACCATTCACAATCAAAACACACGTAAAGAAAACCACAACCAGAGTAAAAGCAAAAGTAAAAGCACATGGGTTTTTCGCGTGCTTATTAGCCATTGATGATAAAAGCTTGATAAATAATGCTTCCTTGCCTAAGTTTGCTATATAAGCATGAGTATTGGAATTATGAAAGATAAAGTTTTTTTTTTTAATATTTAATTTTTTATGTTACTCTGTTTTTTTTAAAAGAAATTGCTTTGTACATAATCATACTTTCCCAATATTGCATGGAACGTATTTTATTATTATATTAAAAACAAAAAGTATTTTAACTTTTGTGATGATATTAAGGGGTAAGGGGTGCATTGCAGCACAGCATTATGTCATTTAAATATCCAAAAATATTCTTATCTAACCGTATAATTGTTTGGTGTACATTCTGTTTCAGGTTGAGTCGGTGGGTACTTTTATAAATATCACTTTCGTTAAACTCACTTTCCTACCAGAAAAGAAAAGGACAAAACTGAAGTTTCCTCGCAATGATCTTGAAAGAAAAGTCCTTTAATTTTGTATGAACTTGTAGAGGATGAAAAAAAGTGCTATAATTAATTATTCAGACACATCACACAATGTTATGGTTATGCTGTGGAATGGAAAATAGCCGCTTAACGAGGAACTTCTTACTTAAGGGACCACAAGCACCCTCGTAATCACTAGATTACAAGGTTATATATAGGCAAATACCAACATTTTGAATTCAAGAAAAACCACGATTTGGTACATTAATACAACTGTGGCCAAAATCATATATACATGAATTTGGCTTACCTCTAATACTTTTTTTTATTGGACATCTCATTTTATTTTAAATAACAATATCAAGTGGTAGTAGGTCCCACCTTTTATTTAGTTAGTAGGTAATATGTCAATTTTTCATTGAAACAAAAGAAGATTCTAGTTAAAAAAATACTTGAGGTAAGTCAAACCCTATATATATATATATATAAGTAGTGTTACACCAGCCAATAGTTTTTAATTGGATGCAAATTTTGACAAATCTACCGTTAGATTACATTATTTTAGTATATTCTCTATGCTTGCAAAATTTCAAGGTGATCAAAGATCAATAGTCATGTCATTAATCAATTGTTTAAATTCAATTTTTTGTAATTTGAAATAATGCATAAAAGATTAGTTTATGGATTGAATGATAAATTACATCTAATTGGCATGAAATTTTGCATGCATGTTAAGAACATATAGAACATGTAATTCAAATCATGTCAATTAGAAGTTATTTACCATTCAATTCAAAACTCATCTTTTTATGCATTATTTTAAACAATATAAACTTGAATTTAAATAATTGATTGATAATATGACTATTGATCTTTGATCATCTTGAAATTTTGCAAGTATGAAGAATATAAGAATATAATGTAATCCAACGGTGGATTTATCAAAATTCGTATCCAATTAAAAAAATATTGAGTGGTGTAATATTATTTGAAGGTACACCTAGTGTAACACACCACTCAATATTTTTTAATTGGGTGTGAATTTTTACAAATCTACTGTTATATTACATTATCTTCATATATTCTTCATACTTGAAAATTTTAAAGTTGATAAAAAATTAAGAGCCATGTCACCAATCAATTGTTTAAATTCAAGTTTTTGTAGTTTAAAATAATGCATAAAAGATGAGTTTATGGATCGAATAGTAAATAATATCCAATTGACATGAAAATTGGCATGAATGTTAAGAACATATAGAACATGTAATTCAATTGTGGGATTTTCAAAATATGAATTTTATAAAAAGTTATTGTAGGGCTATCCACCGCCCATCCAAACCAACCAAACCACTCGATTCGATGACATCTGACCCGAAAACTACCCGACTCGAGCAGTGGGTTGGTCGATAGTGGGTCGCTGGACACAAAAACTGACAAGATCGATTCAATTTTTGGTTTAGCGGTCTAAGAAACTAAAGAACCCAACCCACCCAATGATCCCAGATTCCTCTGCTTTAATCTCCTTTTCGATCTCTTCTCCACCATCAACAATGACCCTAAATTTTTAAGATCTGAAGAGATCTTAGCCGATCCAACTGAGATCTCCTCTAGATCTAGTGTAGATCGTGAGATTCCATCAAAGAACCACCGGTTTTTTTAATCTTTGCCGAATCTCTTGGTTTTGACTGAATCTAACTCAACCTGTGGCCAATCCAGCTCAATCCGACCTGTTCATCCTCTCAGTCGGCGACGGGTCCTCTGATCTACCGCTTGACTTGGTCAGGTTGAGCCCAAAACCGGCGGATTGACCTGTGGACAACTCTAAGTTATTGGGTGATGTAACATTATTTAGAGTTATACCAAGTATAACTAAATTTTGTATCTAAGTTGAATACTACCTAGGCTTGTTCTTAAAAAAATATTTGTGATCGAGTATATTATTTGATAAAGTATACAAATTGTACATATTTTTATTTCTCTATTTTAGGGAAGAGGAAGGCAAGGTAGTTAGTTATTTCTTAATGCAATTTTTGTTATTGTGATGTATTGAATTTATTTAAAGTTTATATTTGTTAGGACATATGTATTTCGCTTGTTAAGAACATATGTCATTCTTTGATGTAATTGGCTAATCTTTTGACAAAACGCACTTTACTTGTAATTTGGTAAATCTAGAATGTGTTTAATACTTCAAGAAACATGTTGTTCAAGTCTAGTATTAAAGCCATGAAGATTGGACCAAGAAACAAGTGAAAAAAAAGTGTTCAATAAAGCTGGACAGATAGCTCGACACTTGCGGACAGATAGCTCGACACTTGCGAACAGATAGCTCGATAGTTGCTCGACACCTCTCAACGGCTAGGCTATCTATCGAGCTCTTAAAGTGTTTCTTATCGCAATCTCGACATCTTCTCGATAACTTGTGGATCGATCGAGAAAACTCCTGTCTCCTCGATAGCTCCTCAATAGCTTCTCGATAGCTGTATCTGTCGAAGTTTAAAGCTTGACACCTCCCAATCGATCGAGGTTATGAAAATCAGAATTTTCAGATCTGATTTTTAGGCTAAGCTTTTGTATTTGTGTAGGGTTTCTTTTCTTACAACCCTAGACCTATATAAGGCTTATTTTAGAGGCCGTCACATAAGAGAATACAAGAAGAACATATTCAAAAGGTGACCGATGCCTTATTCTCTCTGAAAGAAGCTACTGCGTCTTTTGCACCTTAGGGTTTTGTAACCAAGTGCTTCTTGATCTTTATTCTTGATGAAGTGAAGAACTTTGCAGCCAACATTTTTTTCTAGTAGGTGATTGAAGTCACGTACTAGGATCCACGCAATTGGTTAATCACGTACTCGGATTCGTGCATAAAAAGGTGGTGTTCATATATTGAAGAGTTCAGAGGTTCTAAAGCGGTAGAAGGTTTCTATTGTGAGTTCATCTGCAGGGATTGTAGAGTCTAGGGACAAAAATTTTGTACTAGATCTGAAACTTCTCTTTACTATAGTGGATTGCTTTTCGAGAAGATTTCCCCCCAGATTTTTTATTGTGAAACTAGTTAGTTTCATTGGTTTTCCTGGGTCATCATATTTTATCTTATTTATTTTTCCACTGCATGATTTTGATGTTTGTTTGTTTTAACAAGTTTTATTCATAATAAATCTAGTTAACTACTTTGGTTTAAAACTTGTTAATTCTATCAACCGAGGTCTAAATTTCCCAACAAATGATATCAGAGTGGGTTCACTCTGATTGGATTAATTTCTTGAGTGTGATCCTTGACCCCCGTTATCATGGAGTCTCTTGATTATTTTGATATGCATGATCTTGTTGAATGATGATGATGATATTCAAGATGCCTATTGGAAGCTTTATAATTTTTGTATGAAATCTCTTAAATATTCTACAAAATTAAAAGCTAAATTTAAAAAGGTAAAGCTTGAAAAAGATGATTTGATTGCAAAATTGGATGAAACCAATAATTTGAATGAGAATTTTAAAAATCAAATTTCATCTTAGGTGGACAAAATTAAAAGTTTGGAAGAGCAACTAGTTGAATCTAAAACTGAAGTTGAAAAATTAACTAGTGCCAAACTTATTGTTGAGCCTAACTCAAAAGAAAAAGATTTTTATATTTCTCCATTTAAAAGGAATTATCAAGAGTTGAAGGCTAATATTGCTAGGAAAGACAAAGGTAAACAATCTGATGTCAATGCTGAAATTTCTAAACCTATGTTTAAAACTCCTTCTAGGTTGAATGATAAATTTGAATTTGTCCTCATTTATCATCATTGTCATATTTTGGTCATATTATGCCAAATTGTCCTAAGTTGAGGTCTCTGTCAACCTCTAAGGTTAGACCTCCTTCTAGGAAGTCGAGTAGTTCTAAAACTGCTCATGTTTGTCACCATTGTGGTGTTTCTGGAAACACTCGACCTAATTGCTTTAAGTTGTATCCTCATAAGTAATTGTCCAAACGGTCACAGGTTTCCTCTCAAGGACTTACACCTTTATTTGGAGATTTATTAAAAGTCTTGAACTTTTTAACTCAATTTCAGAAGAATTCTAATTCTTCTATATCCTTTAGTAGACATACTAGGACACATGCCTTTTCATCTTCACGGCCAAAGACTCGTGCTGTGTGGGTGAGAAATGAGCCTAAGGCTAAATTGTCTTTTCTGTTTGTCCTCTGCTTTAATTCTTTCTATCTAAAGTAGGACTCTCTTTGCTTGATTTCTTATATGTTTTTGGAATCATGCTTTCATGCATCTACACCTTTCTATCATGTCTTCATGCATATGTATCTTTCTTTTATATTTTTATGTTGTTTGTCTGTTTTTGTCTGGTTGTTTAATATTTATTTTGTTTTGTTTTCAAAATAAAAATAAAAAGGAAAAATCAGAAAAATACAAAAATAGTGTGTTTTGTGTACATTGGTACTTGTGTACCTTGGATGATCATTGAAACAAAATTTTCTAAACTTTGTATCTCTTGTATCTTAGATGAGTATCTCTATGCACAACTAAGCAAGTGAGATTTGTGACTCGTGCTTGTGATGAGTAAGGTTAAGTGATCTCTTATACTTAACACTCATTTCATTCCTTTTGACAGGTAGGACTAGAAAATCTTAAGAGAAAGGCATAAATAACAATTTCACCACTGTTGCCCGCCAATCATGATAAGACATCTGTATGATTCGGTATAGCAAAAGTGTGATGTCAATGACATTTGTGTGCTTCGGCATAGCAAAATTGGAATGTTAAATATCATTGGGTATTTCTTTTCTATATCTTATATGCCCATGCATGATATGGTTAAAAAGAAAATATGCAAAGAAAAATAAAAAGTAAAAAGATAAAAAATGATTTAAATATGATTGCAAGCGTGTATTCTAGGAGATGTGGGAGTTATAGGATGTATCTCGAAGGTGATAGTCCCTATCAAACAGTTATGATTGTGTGTGAGTTAAAGTAATTCTCTCATATCTCAAATCATCATAACATGTATACACTTATGCAATCTTGCGATGTTTTTCACACACAACATGCAATATTCTTTGCTACTCTTGATACATGTGCAGGTACAATGTGATTTGGCCATCACAAGGTTTTACATGTGTTAATGTATGCTTACTAAACTATCTTAACTTGTTTTTGAAATATAAAATTGATTAGACTTATTTGATGTGTGTGTTTTGGGGTCTATGTGCTTAACATTTTTCTTGTTGAGAGATTTTTTTTTCCCATGTTTGGCATCTTTCTTTTATCTTGTCATCTATAGCAACTTGTTTCATTACATTCATGCATTTATATGGATTCCTTGTGCCCCCTTGATCATCCTTGATCATTTTTATGTTTCTCGGGTGAAGCTTTCTAGTTTCTTGTACCCTTTGTCAATCATGACAAAAAGGGAGAGAAATTGTGGAGACTTTGTGGTTTCTTTAAGATTCTACATGTTAGGGGGAAAAATACGTGCCTCTATAAGGGGGATATGTGTTTCATCTTGTTAGGGGGAGTGTTTACCTCCTTCTTCTTGTACCTTGGGTATTGTGACTATGTTTACATACATTGTGCTTATTTTTTATATTTATATGCCGATGTATGTTTTCTTTACCTACCTCTACATGTGTTGTTTCTTTTCTATCTTCATACATATGTTTCTTATTAATTGTATGCAATCTATTATTTTTGGTTCACACTAAGATGCCTTAATGAGTTTTGTTTAAAGTGTTTCAGAAATACAGGTTGTCAAAGTCTACTTGTCATAAACTCTCTTCTTGCAAAGTTTTTCGAGAGTTTGTGTTATAATAGATTTTATTGTATGTAACAAGTGAGTATGAGTTGAGTGATTTATGACTTCTCTCATATGTTTATTTGTTTGTTGTGGTTTTGTCACGGATTGACAAAGAGGGAGATTATTAGAACATATATGTTTCGCTTGTTAAGAACATATGTCATTCTTTAATGTAATTGGCTAATTCTTTGACAAAGCGCACTTTACTTGTAATTTGGTAGATCTAGAATGTGTTTAATACTTCAAGAAACATGTTGTTTAAATCTAGTATTAAAGCTATGAAGATTGGACCAAGAAGCAAGTGAAGAAAATGTGTTCAATAAAGTTGGACAGATAGCTTGACACCTGCGGACAGATAGCTCGATGGCTGCTCAACACCTCTCGATAGCTCGACAGCTAGGCTATCTATCGAGCTCTTAAGGTGTTTCTTATAGCAATCTCAACACCTTCTCGATAGCTGGTGGATCGATCGAGAAAACTCCTATCTCATCGATAGCTCCTTGATAGCTTCTCGATAGCTGTATCTGTCGAAATTTAAAGCTCGACACCTCCCGATCAATTGAGGTTACGGAAATCAGAATTTTCAGATCTGATTTTTGGGCCAAGTTTATGTATTTGTGTAGGGTTTCTTTTCTCATAATCCTATATTTATATAAAGCTTATTTTAGAGGCCGTCACATAAGAGAATACAAGAAGAACATATTCAAAAGGTGACCGATGCCTTATTCTTTCTGAAAGAAGCTACTGCGTCTTTTGCGCCTTAGGGTTTTGTAATCAAGTGATTCTTGATCTTCATTCTTGATGAAGTGAAGAACTTTGTAGCCAACATCCTCTTCTAGTTGGTGATTGAAGTCGCGTACTGGGATCCACGCAATTAGTTAGTCACGTATTGGGATTCATACATAAAAGGGTGGCGTTCATATATTGAAGAGTTCAGAGGTTCTAAAGTGGTAGAAGGTTTCTGCTGTGAGTTCATCTACAGGGATTGTAGAGCTTAGGGACAAAAGTTTTGTACTAGATCTGAAACTTCTCTTTACTATAGTGAATTGCTTTTCAGGAAGATTTCCTTCCAGGTTTTTTACTGTGAAACTGGTTGGTTTTATTAGTTTTCCTGGGTCATCATATCTTATCTTATTTATTTTTCCGCTACATGATTTTAACATGATATTGATATTTGTTTGTTTTAACAAGTTTTATTCATAATAAATCTAATTAACTACTTGGGTTTAAAACTTATTAATTCTATCAACCGGAGTCTAAATTTCCCAACAATATTTATCAAATAAGTTATAGAAAATTATTTATTATGAAAATGTTGAAAATAAACAATCAATTTTTAGAACATAGTATAAATTTTCATTCAAATTTCATGATAAGTTTTGATAAGAAAAATTGGGCTAATTAAGTTTCAAATTGAATGGAAGTAGTTCTAAATGGATTATAAGTAATTTTAAAGTGAATGGACACTTTTCACAAAATTAGAGTATATGAAATCTAATTAGAATGGCACGCAAAAATTAGAGTGCAATTAAAATATAATTTGAATAATTTATTCGAAGTTTTGATATCTATTTCATTCATTCTGGAATGGCCATTACACATCAATTGGTACAACCAATCTATTTATTTCATCTCAAAAAAAAAAAAAAAAAAAAAAAAATTCAGTGTGTACCGATCATTTTGACATTATTTCAGCTATTTTGGACTGTACTGGCAAAATTTTGGATTGTACCTTTATGTATAGATTTTTATAAACATTTGTATTTTTATTTAATATTATAAACATTTTATGAAATTAAGTTGGTTAATGTGGATTTCAGTTAAGTCAATTAGTAAAGTTTCTTATGGTTGATTAAGAGATCTGGAATTTAATCCTTATCTATACAAAAAACCGATTGATGTCTTAATTTGATAATAAAATGACAAGAGAGCAATTATTAGAAGTAGATAAAAAATAAAAATTTTGGTTAATGTGAAGACTTTTTTTTTTTTTTTTGGGGTAATCTATGAGATGGCTTTAACTTCTTATAAAGTTATTCTTTTTATCTTTTATATCCACACGTACATGGATGCAGTCATACAGATAGACTAGTGAAGAAGTCTTAATACTTAAAAAAGAAAAAAGAAAAAAGAAAAAGAAACACATGCGTCGGCATCGATCAGTCATGTATATCAAATTAGGTTGGTATCAAAATGCACATGCATGCAACAGTCTTACTGCTAATATGACTGATGTGGGTTAACTATGTTGCTGTTCATTTTGGTCAATAACTAATTATATTAGTTAACTTGTTGACCAAGGTTTAGTCAAGAAGGAGGAAGAGCAACATCCAGTTAGGAGGATCTGCTTCCTTTGTTTTACACCTTCAAGCAGGTCGATGATGAAACTGAAAATGGACCCCTCAGCCCATCGAGTCATGACTCAGCATGCATACTCATAGGTTGGGCTACACCTTGGGAAACTTACGGCTTGCCTACCAAGGGACCTCGAGTGCAATTTGCTGCCTGCTGCCCCTACCCACTAGCAAACTATGTGTGGGTAGTATAAGTAATGACCCTAGTTGATATCTCTAAATCAATAATAGTTTTTTTTTTTTTTTTTTTTTTTTTTTTTTTTAGGGATACATTTTCAAAATAAAGACTAAAGGTAAGAGAATAAGAAATGGATTTTAGCTAGTTCAATTGATACAAATTTTTGTCTTTTGAATAAAAGATTTAGAGTTTAAACAAATCAATTAGTGTTTTTAGCCTGATAATAAAGAAAAATTATCATAGAGTAGACACCATAAGTTAAATTTATATTTTAAAACAACAAAAAGGAAGGAGTATATATGGCATATGATTTAATAATAATTGGAATGTTCTTTTCTTAAAAAACCTGTTAAGAGATCTAGAGTTTTAAACCCCTCTTACACCAAAATTTGATTAGAGCATTTGACCTGATGATAAAGGTTAATTATCTAATTCTTCCCACCCCAACTATGAATTAACAAAAAAAAAAAAAAAAAAAATCAAATTTTGGAGCATTTGACCTGATGATAAAGATTAATCATCATAAAGGACATCATAAGTTGAATTTCTATATTATCTATCCAAAGAAAAAAAAAAAAAAGGAAGGAGTACATGGCATATGCCTTTTATAATAATTAAAATACTATTTTCTTAAAAAACCTTTTTTTTTTTGTTAATTCATAGTTTGGGGGGGGGAGAAGAATTTGATAATTAATATTTATCATCAGGGTAAATGCTCCAATCAAATTTTAGTGTAGAGAGGTTTGAACTCTAGATTTCTTAATAGATTTTTTAAGAAAAGAATATTTCAATTATTATAAAAGACATATACTTTATACTCATTCATTTTATTGTTTTAAGATATAAATTTAATTTATAACGTTTACTCCATCATAATTTATCTTTATTATCAGATCAAAAATACTAACTAATTTTTTGTGTAGATAAATTTGAACTCTACTTTTTTTAAGAGATAAAAATTTTTATTAATTAAGCTAGTTAAAATTCATTTCTTATTTTCTTTGTCCTTAGTTTTTATTTTAAAAATATATTAGTTATTTTGTATTTCCTTTGTTTCAAGAGAAAAGCATTAACAGACAGCACACGGATATGGAAAAGGGAATAAGAAGAGGATGGAGGGAAGGTATGCTTTCAATTAAAGTGATGCCCATCAATCATGTCAGAAGTATGTGATTCTGTCCTCAGAGTGCATTTCTTCCAGATGGTTGTTTACCAAAAGCATGTGGGCCTGATGGTTGTCTTTTTAGTACTTGGGGTTATCTGACTACGATTTGGGCTTGTGCCTATTTTATTGGATCCAGCGATGGACTTGTGCAGAGCTTTCTCCACAGTCCAGACACAAGTGACAAGACCATAAATCTTTGTCCTCTCATTTCTCATCATTCATCAATGTCACGGTTCCATGTTTTTTACTTTGTTTTCTTTTCTTGGGTCATTGCGACGTTTCAAAATTTAGTTGCAGCACGCAATGGCCAATATATTTCATAAAAGATAAAAAAATAATTGGGAAAATAGTTTTTTTTTTCACTTTTTATAGTGAAAGATTGAGAGCCCAGTGGGGATAAGAATAGCCATAGGACCACTATTTTTCACAAAAGTATTCACAGTTGCTGATAAGGTTAAGTGTGGTTTGTGCGCAATAAAATTGGCGCCGTGGTAGACTTTGATACATCACAACAAATCTTATTAAAGAAAAAGTTATAAAAGATTGTGTCTCTTAACATTACTAAAGGATTCTTGCATTAGACATTGATAAATTACTAATTGTTCCAAAAAATTAGACTGTAACGAATTTAATCATTTAATGATAATTTTAACATGCATTATGTTTTTCTTAGAATTTGAAAATAATAGAAAATAGGAACTCAAAAAACAAAAATAATGAAATAAAATAAATTAACAGTGGTGGATGTTTTATGTAGCAAGAGCTTTGGCCCAGAACTTAAGGAGTTTGAGTTCTTCTCTCTTTTCTTTTTCATATTTAAAGTGTAATATTCAAATCTCCTATTTCCTAACAATGGAATTTATCAAAAACTAGCGCCTCTATTTGCTCCATAAAGCCTTTCGGCTTGGCTGAATTAAGATCCAACTTAGCCCAATTGCCCAAATGCCCTATTCCATTCAACCAACTTGGTCACTGGCCCACTGCTAACCTTTGACTAAAAAAAGGGAAAAAAAAAAAAGTTATATAATCTATAACGAAAAATAAAGTCGAGAAAAAAAAAAAAAAAAAAAAAAAAAAAGCAAAAGAAGGAACCTACCCAATTTTATGCATAAAAGGAAGATGACCAAAGAGAAAAACTCTCCCAATACACTAGAACCCAGAAATTATTAGTTCTTCTCGTTCTCTTCAAAACTACCCAAAATGGAAATTTCAAATTTGTGTGCTTGTAGTAATAATTTTCCAAGGCTTCCTCTCATCTTAAAACCAATTTAACCAAGTAGCTGTTTGAGCAATCACATCACACAATGTGGGCTACTGTTTAATTACAGTGCTTAATTATATAAACATGTGGACCACTTCCTCTAATTAAGGCCCCCATGAATGAATTTGCTTTGTTACTGTTTCCTTCACATAGAACATCAAAGAGATTCCTTAACTTTTTCTCTTAAGTATTTTATTTGATTTGTACTATTAAGTTTTAAAAACTAAAAACAAAAATTGTGCAACTAGGTAAGAGGTCCCCTTGCTTTGCCAATCTTTTACAAGCATAGATTACAAACCATAAATCATAAAGTAGGAAAAGGTGGGTAAGTGGTCACAAGATGGGCGGGCCTTTCTTTTGAAAAAAACAGCAGAAATCCAATAAGAAACCCACGTTCCCATTTATAACAGCTTAACTGTCCCTCCTTCCTCTCTAACTGAACTCCATTACCATCCATTTTCACTTCTTGTGGGAATCTCCAAAAACTTTAACAAAATCAAAGAATTCTCATCCAAACACAAAGAAATTTTTTTTTTAAGGAAACAATGAAGTGGGGAAGAAAGAAAGTTCCTTCTTCACCTTCCTCCTTGTCTCAGCCTTCTTTCTTGTCTAATGTCTTTCCCATTTCATGGCTTTCCAAGTTCAAACACATGGGCATCAACTCCAAACCGAAACCCGGAAAAGTAAGGCGAAAAGGTAAGCTGAATACTCCTTCCATGAGTTCATCACAGTGTTGTGGTGGTGGTGAGAATGGTGGTAGGTTTCATGGTGGGAATGATGATGATGCTTTTTGGAGACTATCATTTAGAGAAGAGGCTGTCAATGGGAATCAGAATAGAGGGGTCTTGAAATCCGTTTGGTATGAATCTGATGATGAGGTTCATGTCCCATCTTCTAGGTGCAGGGGCTCCAGATCGAATTGTGGTGAAGTAAGGGAAAGAGAAGAGGCTAAGAAGCTCAATGAGATGCTTTCGGGTTTAAGGGAAGTGAGAGAATTGCACAAAGATGAGAAGATTTCACCAGAATTGGATGCCCGTTATGGAGATGGATCACCATGGAAAAGGATTGAGAAAGAATGGAAATTAAGTCAAATGAATCCGCAAGTTTTGGAAGAGAAGGTGTTGGAATTGGAAAGAGAATGGAAGTCTGCGAAATCTGTGGACAAAGAATCATTGGAATGGGAATCTCCAAGGACAATTTGGACGCCTAAGAGGGATAAGCACAAATTGATAGCTTCTGGCTCAAAGAAACATTGTTCTGCCTCTTCCTTGAATTCTAAGAATTCTAGCCTAAGAGATACTGCAGACGATGGTGTTTTTGATACTAAGAACTTGGAGGAAACTGCAGGACTCTCGGCAGAACAGTTTTGTTCAGAGTGGCAGAAGTTGAAAGGAACGAAAATTGAAGAGCTGAAGTCAAAGAGTGAGAAAGAGAGGAAATCTCTTCATGTAAGTAAGGACTCGCAGAGGAGAAGAACAAAGAAGAATTCCAAAGTTAGAGTTTATTCTCCAAGAACGGCTTCCAAGGTTGAAATCTGCAGAATAAAAGCGCTGGAAGACATGAGGAAATCAAAACTGAAGATGAAAAAGAAGGAAAAGGAGAAAATTGTGGAGGAAACAACATGCTTGGAGAGCTTCGCTGTTGCAAAATGCTCATTTGATCCACAGCAGGACTTCAGAGATTCAATGCTTGAGATGATCACCGAGAAAAGGATCAGCCGGCCGGAAGAGCTTGAAGAACTCTTGGCTTGTTATCTAACCTTGAATTCTGACGAATACCATGACCTCATCATCAAGGTATTCCGGCAGGTGTGGTTCGACTTGAACAAGGTCTGTTTTAGTAGTGAGTTACATAGTGAAGATTGTTGCTATAATTAACTATTGCTTAGCTAATGATAGAAAAACACCTATCATTTTGTAAATAGTTAACACTGTTACTGTTTTAACATTATGTTTCTAATTTGCACAAGGTTGCAGATCTTACTTCATATCAATTGCATACATTTATTAAAAGAAAAGGTAGCATCAGAAATTGTGGGTGGAAGCAACTCCAAGCAATAATTTCTATAATGCACTTTTGTTTGCATGCATACATATGTGATATGTGGATGAAATTTGAAAGGCTGTTTTGAGTTTTAGTTGTAGTCATATGCTTGTTAATAAATGTTCACTGTTGTCATTCTGGTAGACAACTGGATGAAATGTGGTGGAAATTTCTTAGGTGACAAGGGCCTAAACTTAGTACAGGATGGAACTAACAATTTATTGTAACCAATATTACACCCCTCTCCATTCCATTTGTACTATTGACGGACTGGTGCCATTTTCCATGGCATAGTAAGTCCATGGATTTTGCTGTAACTCACTTTCATGCATCCAGCTTCAACTTCCATTAGCATTTAGCAGGACTGATTCAAGTAATTTTATCTAACCGTAACCACAAAATATTCAGATTCCTTCTGCTTGTAATTTTAGTTCTAAGCTGTTGTGTCTACTACAACAGTCCATTTTTCTATCAACTAGGCAGTAATGCAACAGAAACTGGTACCCAATCTAAAATTCTTCATATCTTGGCTTTGCTATGAAGAGTTAAAAGCTGTAATTTATCGTATCCATTACTTCTTAATGTCCACTTTTTCTCAAGATGTCATTTCTTCACCAACTAAGCACTCATGAACCTTGCCAACCACTTGAATTGTGCCTTCATTTTCTCCTCACATTCATAACATCATGCTGTCTTACCATGGTTTTCACAAGTAGCTGAAATAGACTACCAAATCACAGTAGCTTCCCTTTGCAGCATTGCTCTCACAAGCTCCTTGGCCTTCAATAGTACAATGCAACTAAGTGAATCCACCATACAGCCATGGTCTCCATGGTTTGTTGATTGAGCTTCATAAACATGAGCCATGAGATGTAATATTTCATGACATTGGCAAGCTTACACGTTTGAAGGAAATTAACCATCGTTTATGATTCTATCTTTTAGCAATAAAAGCATGAAGCCACTCACCCATGTTCAAAGCTCCAATGTCAGCACTTGCAGTGATGCAGATAAGAAATCCATTGGGCATGCAATGTCTGGCTCGCCTTTGTATTTTTCATAATTATGGGCAAGCACCAATACCTCCTCAAAACGAGTTATATGTGCATACCAATGATCATGGTGTTCTGAGAAGATCAATGTTTGATGACCTCTTAAAAAATACATCTCTCTCTCTCTCTCTCTCTCTCTTCTCTGAGTAATCCAACCCCACAGACCCCAATACAATAAAGTCCCTCCACTTTCGTTACATCATTTTGAATAACAATGAACTTGGTAATTCCATTGACCCTCTTTCCACTTGCACGCTTAGAATTGACATCCTTATTCAGTATTCTATCAAGCAAGTCTGCTTTTTTGTTAGTGTACCCAAAACTTGCATGCGCCTGAATTAAAGGTTTTTAGTACTTTTTACCCATTTTGAACAATCCAAAACTTGTTTTGTGGGGGTTGGGGGGGGGGGGGGGGGGTGGGTCGCTATAAGTTTCTTCATCAGCACCAATATAGGAGGACATAGTATTTGGTGAAAGATTGCATAAGCTCTCGCTACTGCATTCCAATTATATTATCGGTTTGTCAATGTAAGCGAAAACAGACAACATGTGATAATTTGAGAATCAGAATTGATGGTGGTAAACATGGAAAATGTACTAATTTGGAGTAGAAATGATGGCATGGGCTTTCTTTTTCAATCATAGAATGGCATTTACCCGTATGTCATTAAGAAATAAGATTGCCTGCAGCTAACGCAAAATTGTTTTAACCCATTACCAACTTTACGAAACAATAGTCATATGTACAGCATCTTGACATGCATAATTGAAGAACACTAAATAGCACGCTAGCAATATTTATTCATGTTAACCTTAACAAAATCTTCAGGTGCTAAATATGCTTCCATCCTTCTGTGGCAATGAATGTGAATAATGTCTCAAATCTTATCAGCAGGGGTTTGAGATGACTAAACTGATTAAAATGAATTCTGCTCCTGCTACTCTGCCAGAAATGGAGATGGACTGAAAAAAAAAATACTTTCACAAATTCAGATCTAAGCAACTCATCCTGTAGCTAAATGCCACTAACACAAAATTACAAGTAACATCATAATATTGCCATAAATGCCTGTACATCTACACTATTTTCTTAATGCTCTTAAGATAGAGCAGGCAAGAGAAAAAAAAATGCCCTTACAAGCACTCAAAACTTATCTACAACTGGAGCCTTGAATCTTAACTGGTTCCCAAGTCTCAGCACATGAATAGGTTCCTGATTTTTGAAGCAGCCCACAAAGCCTTATCATAATCTTCAAACTCAACCAAAAACAGTTTACGTTCCTCCAAGATATCTCACACTCACAGGAAGTGTATTTCTTAAAATTACAGAAGATCAAGAATCTGTCCATTCAAACCATCCTGCACAACAGCAAAGAAGACCTCGGTTTTTTGAGGATTTGCATTTTGCACATAGGCCATGGAGACGTGCACTGTTGAAGTGTGTGCCCAGGAGCTTAAAAGAAGAAAAAGTCACAGAGGAGAGGAAGAGAGCTTAGCCGAACTGATATAATAGAACAGAAGAGACATCTGAAGCTCCTTGCTATTAAGACGAATGTGCAGAAATTAGAGGAGAGCATTGAGTTTGGGGTGCCCATAAGCCATTTGAAGCAGCAAGTATTTGAGGTTTTGATTTTGCTTCAGCCATGCTCTTTCTCGTTGAAATATAGGGGCAATGAGTTTGGTAACTTCGATTTTCTTTGAATGAGATTGCTGTCAGTGGGGGGCTAGAATTTGACAATGCATGTATATTATATGAGACGTAAAGAGTTCAAATGCATCCACGCTATGGTAGCTATCAAATTATCGACAGAAAAAAAAAATGATGATAAAAAAAGAAAAAAAAGAAAAGAAAACCCAAAAATGATGGGTGTAAAAAGGGTATTTGCTCTTAATTTACAATCTGTAGCAAAATACTCCTGTTACCTGATTTTAAAACTTGATTTTAACAAAATCAAGTTATGTGTAAAACTCAATATCCTTAGAATCAAGTTATATGTATATTTTAAGTGGAAGTTGACATTAGCAATTTTGAGTTTCAGTTAAATTTTAAAAAAAAATTAAGTAACAAAATATGCATAGAATCAAGTAACAACATTAACAAAAATTAATGTTGAGTTCCACCTGTAACTCGATTTTGTTAAAATCAAGTTTAAAAAACAGGAGTATTTTGTTAAATAGTTTCAAAATCTGCATAGTTTGTAAATTATGGATAAATACCTATTTTCTCCCAAAAATGAGATAGTTTATTTGTTGTATTTTTTATACATTAACAATGTTTTACACATGAAATTATGTTTTCCAAGTGTTGAAAATTCAAAATTCAATTTAGTATTTAGCCTTATGTGCTCAAAGAAAAATGCAAAGTCATTGCAAAAATTTCATGATAAATGATAATTTCTAGTGAAAGACAATGGTATTGCTCTGCAACACCATGGATTTAAAAGAATATATATATATATATATATATGTATGTATATGTATATGAAAATTGGATTTAAAAGAATATATATATATATGAAAAAAATTTAAAAGGGTCGACCCTTTTAATTATATTTGTGTCGTCACTAATATAATTAAAAATTGTGTTTCAAAAATCATTGATAGGATAAACTTTTAGGTAAAATACTATTTTGGTTCTTAAACTTTACCAAAAGTTTGTTTTTTTATCTCTAAACTTTAAGAAGTTTATTTTTCGTTTCTAAACTATTAAAAAGTTCATCTCTTGTTTTAAACTATTGAAAATGTTTTATTTATGTCCTTAAATTTTACTAAAAATTTATTTTTCATTCCTAAATTATTGAAAAAAAAATTCTTTTTTCATCCCTATTTAGAGATGAAACACAAATATTTAGTAAAATTTAAGGACCAAAATAGTATTTTATCCTAAATTTTTTTAATATATGTCAATCTACATCCAATAGGGTTTACAAGAAGCCCCCCATCATCCAATAGGATCAGCTAGAAGTCTCCTACATCCAATAGGATCAACTAGAAATCCCCACCATTCAATATAATTTGACTATAGATCACCTACATCCAATATGATTGACCAGAAGTCTCTATCATCCAATAGGACTAACTAGAACTCTCCTACATCCCATAGTATTGACTAAAGGTCTTAATCATCTAATAGGATCGACTAGAAATCTTCTACATCTATTTAGTTCGACTAGAAATCTCCTACATCAAATGGGATTGACAAGAATCTCCAAAACCTAGGATGGACAAAGGATTAGGACTAACTCAATTAGAAAAGGGAGTTTATTATAATCAAAAGCCTTTGAATTAAGATTAAATTTGTTAAGGACTAGAGGTGACTACTTTAATTTCAAGGACTAAAATCGTAGATAGGCTAAATTTTAAGGTATTTTGATCAAATATATATATATATATAATACTTGTGATTTAAAAAAATATATATATATATATATATACATGTGTGACATACCACATATACATTAATATATATGAGAGTGATAATGGATACACTATAACAAAACTTCTTGAATGAAAGAAAACTAATTAAACAAAGGGTAATTCTACCCATTAGTAGGTAATCTGCTATACCAGGTTACATTTTTCTCACATTTGACGGTTCCATCCTCATATTGTGCAGTTTCAATATCATATGTGACAGTTCTTTTGTCACATTTGGTGATTCCCTTACTTTTCTCTCACATTTGACGGTTTCATCCTCATATTGTGCAGTTCCAACATCACATGTGACAGTTCTTTTGTCACATTCGGTAGTTCTTTTACTTTTTTTCTCACATTTGACAATTTCATCCTCACATTGTGTAGTTCCAACATCACATGTGACAGTTTTTTTGTCACGTTTGGTGATTCCTTTTTTTTTTCCCTCACATTTGACGATTCTATTCTTACATTATATAGTTTCAACATCACATGTGACAGTTCTTTTGTCACATTCGGTGGCTCCCTTATTTTTTTTCTCACATTTGACGGTTCTATCCTCATATTATGTAGTTCCAACATCACATGTGACAGTTCTTTTATCACATTTGATGGTTCTCTTATTTTTATTTCTCACATTTGATGGTTCTATTGTCACATTAGGCAATACCAACATCACATCTGTTTGTACTTTTGTCATATTCAGTCGTACCATTTTTTTTTTCTCACATTCGACAGTTCCATTATTACACTGTGGAGTACCAACATCACTTCTAACCATACTTTTGTCACATTCGATAGTGCCCTAATATTTTTTTCTTATATTTGACAATTCCATCGTTACATTAAGCAGTACCAATTGTTGATACCCATTTTTGCGACACATTTCATACAAGTCTGATTCAACTAAGCTTGACTTCCTTATGGACTCAATTCATGTATTATATTTTATTTATTCTTTTAAGCATGGCCCAAGCCCATGCGACATATAGGGGAAATTGAGGAAGTGTGGTTTGGAGGGTATGGGTCAGTTCCTTTCAGACCTTTTGCATGAGCCCAGCCCATGTGTGCTACCAAGTGGACAAGGGACACTAGTAGCACCTCAGGCTTATGGAGGAGGTCTTGTATCCAAAATTTCCACTAAAAAGAGCTTTCATTCTCTGGGTGACTATGCCCCTAATTTTCAACCCATCTCCATTTTCCACACCAAAACATAGTTAACTCTAAGAAAAAGGCTGAACAGCCTAGCCCACTCAGCCACCCAAATTTAGTTTTCCAAGGCCTCCCAATGGTCTGAAATTTCTGACCAAAGGCAACCAATTCGAACCCACTTTATTTCCAAAATCATGCTAAAAGCATACCAAATTCTTCCCTAAACAAAAGCAATCCAAGCCAAAACACCAAAATAGTATCATAGGGGATAAAAACCTCTTCCACTACTCAAAAACCAGTCAAGAGTAACACCCCAAACTCTATATAAAACTCTCTCTTCAGCTCATAAAAAAAACCAGCCACATTCTACCTATGACTTGAAACTTCAGAGCAAAAACTCATTCAGCCAGTCAATAATCTCACAATTCTAAACCTTAGAGGTGGAAATATGGGTATAGGGGAACCTTCCTTCTCTTCCTCACGACCTCCCTCAATTTCCTCTTTTGTGTGACTGCGGGTTGAAGTTTCAGACCTGTTGAAACACGTTTTCCCCATAAAGCTGAAACTTGAGAGCTAAAACCCACTGAACCGGGAAACATTCTCACAATTTCAAAGCTTGGGGGTGGAAATATGAGTACAGGGGAACCTTCTCTCTCTTCCTCACAACCTCCCTCAATTTCCTCTTCTGTATGACTGTGAGTCAAAGTTTCAGACCTGTTATGTTTTTATGCTTTTTCTGAACTTTTGTCTTTAGCATTTTGATTCTCTCTTGTCAAAGCACCATTAGCCTTTGTTTTTTTTTTTATACATTGTGAATTTTGGGCTTGATTCTCCATAAACAAACACTTCTAAAGAACCCAAGGGGAGATTTGGGCCGTTTTCGCATTTTTGGCCCTTGTCGCAAAACGTCCCCGACACCAATATCACATATGACCGTACTTTTGTCACATTCAATGGTTCTCTTTTTGTTTACTCACATTTGACAATTTTATCATCACATTAAGCCGTACCAACATTACATATGGGCATAGCCAACCCAACCCAAGCCCACCGAATTACCTAATAATCGACAAGTATATATATATACAAGAAAAATACTCTTAAAGTCTCTAAAATTCCGAAATACCCTTAAATATACTAAAATTACCAAAACACATTCTAACAATTAAAACTTACCAAAATAATCTCGAAACTCTCAAAAATTATTGGAATATCCTTAAAACCTGAAAAATGACCGAAATGACCCCATAACCTAAAAAATTACTTAAATACGCTTAGAACTTAATAAAATGACCGTACTTTGTCACATTTGGTGGTACTCTAATTTTTTTCTCACATTTGATAGTTTCATCATCACATTAGGTAGTACTAACATCATATCTGATTATACTTTTGTCACATTTGGTGGTACCATTATTCTTTTCTCACATTTGATGGTTCTAACATCACATTGGGCAATACCAAATCACATATGATCATACTTTGTTATATTCAATAGTTCTATTATTTTCTTCTAAAAAAGAAAAACAATAGTTCTATTATTTTGTAGTCACATTAGGCAATACCAACATCACATATGACTGTACTTTTATCTAGTCATAACAATCTTGGTAATAATGAAAATGTTAACAATGAATTTTCCACAAGGAGAACTGGTCGTGACGTTTTCAATACAAGTTGGCATCAAATCTAGTGCTTGCAAAGGAAAATGAACAACGTTCCAAAATAATACAAAATGCTAGAAAAATTCCACCACAAGATTATGTTCGGTCACTCAATTGACAGTGATTTGTATAAATTGAAGACTGAGATATTGTTTATGATTTAGTGAATTGTTTTTGTAGGGATGAAGGGTCCAGGAATGTATATTGGGCCGTGGGCCTTGTTCGAGGACATTTAGTTGTCCGAGGACAATTAGACATTAATGAAGACGTACAAATCAGTACATTGTGGAAGGTTTCTAGTCATAAAGGTTTGGGAAAGTAGTCCGAAGAGAAATGCCTCCTCAGCTAAGTAGAGCAGAGATCAAAGACCCGGCCTTTCACCAAGAACAACGCACCAAACGACCATAATGGTAAGGATAAACATCAAAAGGGGATAAGACAAAGGAAAGCTAGGAAATTCTCAAGGGAAAGTTGCTACCACCGCATTGAATGCAGTGCAGCTAACTCTAAGGCCGCATTAATGTGGAGGTGATACTTGAACAGTAATCTTCAGCCTTACAGCTACCTACCAAGACTTCAAGAAAGTGCTGATGGGACAAGAATCAAAGCCAACAAATTGATCTAAACGTGGAAGGTTGAAATGAAGGGAAGCAGAAGAATATAAAGAGGAAAAATCCCATTACAAGGGGATCATCTGAAAATTAGGAGAGAAAACACTATAGCCTCAAGAACAACGATTGTATTTAAATTCAATAGAAATATAAGAACTACTCTTCTCGGACTTTGTCAAGGAAGATTTTCCTTGCATAAAACTTGTTTATTTTCACTTTCTAGCCATCGTTAACCTACTATGATTGTTGTCCAACTCATTGAAATCCAGTTTTTAGCCCACTCTTTACAAATTCATTACATTGGGCTCTTTTGGGCCTTTGTCCTTGTCATTTTTGGGCTTGGTTGCCTAGACGTGTCCTTACATTTTTTATTTTTAATGAATGGGAGATTGAATGTTTATGTTGAAATTTTTGCACTGCCCTTGGTTATGGGACATCTTGTGGAAATTTGGATTTAAAAGCCATATAAAATCTAATTATGCTTAACCCAGAGTTATGGGGTGCACCTAGAGTCATAACAATAAGACAATATCAGATTACGCTATAAGCAATCATAAAACTTGGCTTGGTTTAAACATTCAATCGCTATTTAACAAATCTTGTTGTTGGCTTATTTTGACAAAGTCGTGAACTAAATTAAGAAAAATGATATCTTAAGACTAATGTGAAAATTGAAATAGAAGTCAGGTGACTAAATTGAATTTTAGCCAAAAACTTATATCATATCCTCAGCCCTATTTATTTCTTGGGAGATATGTAGCATGCACTGTAAACTATTCCATCAGTATGCTAATGCTAACAAAGTAACACATACAGCTTTTGCACTTCTTGTCACATAAATGTTCTCCAAGTCCCTATTTATTTCTTTTAGAGAAAAACCAAGTTTAAGGACCTTGGTGGTATATCGGTAGCAAAACTAAGTATAATTGATTCCCTGTCAAAAGACAAAATCAACTGCTTGCAAATTGGATGTCAAAGGGTCCATACAAAAATATTGCAATAACATTCTAGAGGGTTGGCATTAGTTAAGTTGTATTACCTATTCAACTTGAGTTTTCAATTGCGACAAATGCAATTAGTAATTCCAATAAATTTTGGCATGAATGCACTAACAATACTTCATGTAATATAAGTAATTAAGCACTTTTCTTTAGATAAAATTGTACATAGAGAAAGTTTGATGCCAAATAAGCCATTTTGCAGGTTACAAACAGGTTCTAACTCCAAGAGTAAGGCAACAAACTAATATTTTATCTGACCCTCTTCACCAGATGTACAGACACAAAATGGGGTCTATCACCATTCCATGTAAGCCTGGGTTCAATGCCATCTTCAATTATTATACTCCTGGCTAGCCCGAAAGAGGAACGAAAAAAAGTTCGAAGATTTGTGAATCGGAGAACTATTGACCACCTGAAAAATGTGGTGTCATATCAAGTAATGGCCCTTCTAGTTTGTTAAAATATTACAAAATGCTAAAAAAGAACAACTTAATCTGCCAAGGAACCTGTATTTCCTTCAAGCTTCAGAATACAATTTTAAACTCCTATTATGCAAATGACATAACAACCTTTTCAAAGTAGCATATACAAGTCATGCTCTTCCTTATAATTGAAAGCATCAATCAAAACCAAACTTATTTTTCAATAGATCAACTTGATTCATCACAGAAAAAAGATGAGTTTTTCATGCTTAAAAATAGTTTTTTTTTTTTTTTTTTTTTTAACTTCTTTTGTGAATGGTAAATTCATCCCATTAGCCCACTCCACAATCACGGAGAGAATAGGACTACTTTTGAGTAGGGTTTGTAGGGAAGGAAGAATCCTTCCTATCCAAATTAATCAATGTGAAATTCGGATAAAGAGCAACTTGTAGATAAAGAAGGGCCAGTGAGTACTAAAAAGTATATATCCAAATAGAATATACCTTTTCTTTACTTCAAGCACTTCCAACTACGTAACAATCCAACAATTTTGCAAATTGTCCAACAAACTGGCCAACAGCACCGGATGCTGCTAAAACGAAGACATATTCTCCTTTCTAAGGAGAACAAGCTTCATGGAAACCAACATAGGTGGTCATACTAGGCATACCTTTTTTAAAATGAAAAGGCCAAATTTAGAAGATAAGTGTACATTTACAGGGAGAATTGAACTAGATGCCCACAAAATCAAAGGAGATCTTAAATTAATGAAACTACTCTTTGAGACATGCATATCAAAAGGATATGTAGCATAATCACCTTCGTCTAAATCTCAAGTTATTCCAATCTTTATAGAATAAGCAAACCACATACCAAAGTCCTGTATAGTAGGAAAGGGGTACATCACTGTGCGTGATCTTTCTAAAGCCTTCAGTTGCTGTGATTAGGCTATACTCTTCCCATCTAGCAAACCCCCATACTCGTTTATCAGCTGCAAGTTTTCACAAAGAAAAGTTCACAATTGCAAGCTCAAAATTGTGCACAACATCATTTTTAACAAGCAGTCACTCATGCATATATATATATATGTATGTATAATTAATCTCTTTTAGTCATACAAAGAATTAGTTAATCTTTTAGTAGTCTCTAAAATGTTTAACAAGGTTATTCTTCTCTACGCATTTTGCTTTCTTTCTTTTCTGTCATTTATCTCCACAAGTACCAAAAAACATTCTATGCATTTATCATCAACTATATCTTATCATTTTATTTACCAATAAAAGATTCTTTATTGTGATTCCAACTACACATATTACAACTTAGATGTACACCACATAGAAAAGAAATGAAATAGAAACAAAGAAATAGCAACTCTACACCGTGTCCTCCCTAGGACATAGAAGAAAAAATTTATTTCTTTATAAAAACCCTTCCACCTTAAATACATAGGTGTTGCCTTTTTCCTCTGCTAACCAAAAAATAAATAAATAAATAAAATAAAATAAAATTTCAACACCACACTAACAAGAACCCACACCCCCTGATGAGCAGAACACAAAGCCACAAGTTTTGGAAAAACAGAATCCCTAAGAAGCATTTCAACAAACACTTTCTGTGCCACTTATAAGAAAGAACAAAATTGGTAACTCACCAGCAGAGAAATGTGCCAACGTTACAGTGAAATGAAATTTAAGAGCGAAATTCCAAAAATTTCTCAAAAATCAAAAAAGAAAAAGTGGCACAAAACAATGATAGAGAAATTAGGGTTTTGTTTGATTCTTACCTAAAACAAAATCAAAACGATTTGATCCCTTAAAAAACCATCAGCGGTGAGTAAATCAGGATGCCGATGGGATGAAGTGAAATTGACGAACATGGGAGAAGAAGAAGCAATCTAAGTTTTTTTTTTAAAAGAAGGAGAAAGAGGGAGCACACGAGAGAGTAAATGAAGTTAAGAGAGACCCACCTGTTTTTCTTTTTTCTTTTTCTTTTTTTTTTGTGGCTTTTATATACTAACCTAATCTACCGATAACAGGTTTCACACTAAATTTAAATCAATGGT
Source organism: Quercus gilva (assembly GCA_023621385.1). Classification (NCBI taxonomy): domain Eukaryota; kingdom Viridiplantae; phylum Streptophyta; class Magnoliopsida; order Fagales; family Fagaceae; genus Quercus; species Quercus gilva. The sequence continues at coordinate 61,072,138 of CM042477.1, forward strand.
CACCATTAAAATAGTACCAATTAATGGTTTAGATTTGTTTAGCAAAAAAAATTAGTGGTTTAAATTTTGGTGGATACCGTACCCACTAAAAAAAATAAGGAGTACAATAGAATAACCCTTAAACAAAAGAAACAATTGGGAATAGAAATAAATATTACAAGGAATACATTAAGTTGAAATGTAATAAGTAGTACTATTTATTAGTTTGGTGACCATTTAAGAATAGAATCCTGAATCTGCATCCACAATTTAGTAGAGTATAAAAAGAATGTGTAATTAAATCAATTTTAAGTCAAATTTCCTAAAATACACTTATTTTAGGGTGTTCAAAATAGAACTAATAATTAACAAGAAGAAAAATTTATTTTCTTTCCTTTTGAAAATGTGACAACTAATGACTTTTTAGGAAATTTTTTTAAAAAGTTATTACATAAGGTGAAGGAATAGATATTCAGTACTTTTGATAAGGAATAGTTATTCCTCATTTTGAAGAATAGCTATTCATAAGGAATAACTATTCATTGTAATAAAAACATAACCAAACAATTAAATAGTTATGTCATAGGAATAACTATTACATTGTAGTGTCTATTATAGTCTACCAAACGTGCCCGATATGTTTGGACAATTATGATACTTCCTATAATTTTTTTTTTATAAGGTGATACTTTCTATAATTGACTTGTAACAATAGTAAAAAAAATTTAAAAGAAATTTATATAATAGTGTAGCTGTGTAGGTGAGATACATATAATTGGATAGTTTCAAGCTTTAACGCAAACTATTTTACAACGTTTTTACAAACTATTAATGTGACAAATTCTTACTAGTTCAAATCTAAGTCCACTACTAATATCACATTTTTATTTACAAATAATTATTTCAAAAATGCACATTACTTCATTTCAAAGTGTTACAAGGACACCCTAAAAAAAAAGTGTTACAAGGATACAATTGCTTCTACCATGGTTTCCTTTTTGGTAAAATTGTAGCTTGGTATTTTCATTTTGTTGTAAAAGTTAAGCCTCTTGCCAAATTTATTCATTGCCTTTTGTAGTAAAACTTTCCATATATATATATATATATAGCAGACATGTTCATCCAAATTGTTCACATTTAACTGTTCATATCCAGAATGCAAAAAGTATTATATATATATATATATATATATATTTTGGTGAAAAGGAAAATGCATTAAAACAAACTAAGAAGTATAAAGTCTAGGGTAGGAAACACCCCAAGAATTAGCATACAGCTAGTACAAAAGAAAGGGAGGAGGGCTAGAGTACAAAAAAAAATTATCATTACTAGAAGCTCCTTCCTTAGCCAAAAGATCCACACAATGGTTTCCTTCACAGAAGATGTGGTGAGTGTGTGCTTCCTCAAAAAGTTGGAGGAGGTGTCTGCGATCATAAATCAGAGAGCTACAAGGGTGAGAAGAGATAGATGTTGGATTATAGATTAGAGTAACCATGGCTTTAGCATCGGTTTCAACATAAAGTTTTTTAATGTTGAGTTGTTTTGCTAAGGTAAGACCATCGCGAAGACTCCAAAGTTTAGCTGCCGTAGAGTGGGTAATTCCAAATTTTCTTGTGAAGCCCCCAATCCATGTTCCTAAACTATATCTGATAAGTCCACTAGCACTTGCTTTTCCAAGGTTACTATGAAGGACAGATCCGTCAGTGTTGAATTCGTAGTAACCTGTGGGAGGGGTGAGCCAGCTAATGTTGATGCTAGTGGGGTGCGGTGAAGGTTTGGTGGTTGGCAAGGAGTAGTAAAGGTCGGTGGAGAGGGAGAGAGTTTTATCAAGGATCTCATTGAGGGAGAAGGGGATGTTTTCCATGACAAATTTATTTCTAGCTGACCAAATGGACCAGGCAGCGAAAGGGAAAACAAATTTCCAAGGGATGTAAGGATATTTGGAAGTGGTGTCGTTGACAGCAGCCATTTTCTTTATCCAATCAAAAGCCGAGGGGGAATGGAAGTCACGGAGAGTGTGAAGAGGACCGAGAGTGGACCATATAGGGCTGACTATAGGGCAATCTCAGAAGATGTGGAGGATGGATTCAGGTGAGTTCCTACAGAGGGGGCAGGAGGAATCAGTGAGAATTTTTCTTTGGAGGAAAAGATTTTTTATGGGGAGGCTACCATGGCAAGCTAGCCAAACGAAGGTTGTGATACGAAGGAGGGTGGTTAATTTCCAAAGCCATTTCCAACAAGGATGAGAGGTGGGAAGAAGGGGGGTCAAGGGCGAGGAGGTAGGCAGAGTTTGAGGTGAAGAGGCCATTAGAGGAAGAAAGCAAAAAGGGAGTATCAGGGTGTAAGGGGTAGGAGGATTTGGGGATAGCAATGATAGAATCTATGATATGCAGGGGGGGCGGAGGTTATGGATAAGGTACCAAGGATCTAATTACAGTTGGCATCCCAAACATCTCGAATTTTAAGGGAATCCTTGTTTCGGTAGAGAGGCCTTGAATCACTTGGCAAAGAGGACCTAAACCTAGCCAATTTTCCGTCCTAAAATTAATGGTGGAGCCATCTCTAATTGACCAACCAGTACCTTTGTCGTAAATGTGATTAACCTTAGTTAGGCTATACCAAGTTGAGGATAGTTTCTTGGTGGGAGGAAGATAGGAAGGGTATTCGCTTTTTAAAGTAATGGCCCAAGGATCAGAGGTGTTTGATTGAAGGGTCCAAGCTCTTTTGGCAAGGAGGGCTTTATTGCGAGGAAGGCTTCTTTTGATGCCAAGGCCTCCAACAGCTTTCAAGAGTGTAACAGTGCTCCAGTTCTTCGAGTACATTTTCTTATTTGAAGTTGTGTCACCCCAAATGAAGTTTCTGTGGAGTTCATCAGTTTCTTTGCAAAATTTGGTAGAGAGGAGAGTGCATTGCATGATGTGGGTGGGAAGAGCAGTGGTGATAGAGTTAATAAGGGTGAGACGACTAGAAAAAGAAAGAGTCTTTGCTTTCCAACTAGCCAGTCTAGCATGGAGCTTATCAATGATGAAGTTGTACACCCTTTTGTTGTGTCAGTCAGTAAGGATGGGTCGCCAAGGTATTTGCCAAAGTCTCTTATGGAGGAGAAGACAAGCTCATTCTCAACCATCATAATGTTGTGGGGGGTAGTGCAGGGAGAGAAGAAAATTCTAGATTTTGAGTGATTGATTTTTTGATCGGAGGCAAGGCAAAAGGTGTCAAGGACTTTCTTAATGGTATGACAGTTTTTTGAGGAGGCTGTTGCAAAGAGGATGAGATCGCTAGCAAAAAAAAGGTGAGTGAAGGTAAGACCATTTCTAAAGGCATTGATGCCTTTCCAATTACCGAATGAAACTTCTTCTTGAATGAGCCAGGCAAGGTATTCCATGCAGAGGATGAAGATGTAGGAGGAGAGGGGATCCCCTTGTCTAATGCCTCTGCAAGGGTGGAAGGGATCTAGATGGTCACCATTGAGAAGAATTGAGAGGTTAGAAGAGGAGATGCAAGACATGATGAGCGAGATCCAATCAAGTGGGAATTTAAAGTAGATAAGGGTTTACTTAATAAAATCTCATTCCAATTTGTCAAAAGCTTTCTCCAGGTCAATTTTTATGGCCATGGTACCCTTTTTGCTTTTTAAGGTGGTCATCAAATGCATGATTTCTTGAGTGAGGATGATATTGTTGCTGACTTTCCAATTTGGGATGAAGCTAGCTTGGAAAAGGTGGATAAGGTCATTAAGATAGGGCTTAAGATGACAGACAAGGATTTTTGTGATGGCTTTGTAGAGGGTGTTGCATAAGCTGATGGGGCGAGGTTAGTGGACAGTTTCTGGCTTAGAGGTTTTAGGGATGAGGTAGAAAAGAGTGGCATTTAGGTTTTCCAGAATCTTGTGATTTCTGAAGATTTGCTTTAAGAAGGAGGTAACAGATCTACTAACAATGTTCTAATATTTTTGGAAGAACACCGGGTGGAAGCCATTTAGGCCAGGAGCTTTTAAGTGTTTGAAGGAGAAAACAGCCTATCTAATTTCAGTGTTAGAGATGTCATGAAGGTCAAGAAGGCTTTCGGGGATAGAGGGGAAGTGGGGCAGAGAGGTGTGGTTCCAATGGGCAAACATTGCCTCTAAGGTGTATAGGGAGGTGAAGTGGGAGAGAATCTAATCATGAATATCGGTTAGGGAGTGTGTCCAATTTCCAGCAAAGTCTTTGAGGCACCAAATTTTATTGTGGTGTTGTTTGCAGATAGTGGAGAGGTGAAAACATTTTGTATTGCAGTCTCCCAGCAAGGTCCATTCAGTTCTGGATTTGACAGCCCATAATTCTTCCTCCAATTTTAGGATATGTTGGAATTCCAGGTTGAAATTTTTTTCCAAATTGGTGAGGAATGGAGAGTGGTTGGAGTAGAGAGCTGTCTGGATGCCATTGAGTCGAGTGAGAAGCCTTTTATTTTTTTGGAAGATATTCCCAAAGACATCCCTATTCCAAATTCTGATTTTATTAGTGAAGTCCTTAAGTGCAAGAGTAGCATCATCCGAGTGTGAGTGCTAAGAGTCTTGGATGATTTTTGGGAATGAATGATCGCTGAACCAGATGGTTTCTAGCCTAAAGGTTCAGTTTGTACCTAGGTGAATAGATAGGGAGGAACTGATAATGATACGGTGGTGGTCAAAAGAAGTTTTTGGGAGGTGAAACACATTTGTTTCTTCGAAGAGAAGGTGCCAACCAGGGTTGCACAGGGCTCTATCCAAACGTTTCATGACCAGACGATTGTTTCTTTTGTTTGTCTAGGTGAAACGGGGCCCATTAAAGCCTAAGTCCAACAGGTTGCATTTGTTGAGGATATTATTGAAGAGAGCAATGCGATTGCGATCAGGGGGAAAGCAGCTGAAGTTTTCATGATCGTTGAGAATGTCATTAAAATAATCTGCTAAGAGCTAAAGGATAGAGTGGCAGGAAGCAAAGGAAGCTAAATCTTCCCAAAAGTGGATACGGGTGCTAAGGTTAGGGTTAGCGTAAATTGCAGAAAATAACCAAATAGAGTTAGGGTTAGAGGCACACACCTGAACAAAAGCATTGATGGCTTGATCAATCACTGAGAGTATGTCCAAGGTTTTTTCATCAGAGTTCTAGAGAATCCAGATGCCTCCATTAAAACCATTTGCATCAGAACGACAGACACTGTCAAAACCAAGGTTTGAACTTATATCTTCAGCTCTAGCACCTGAAATTTGAGTCTCCATGATGACAGCAATGGAAGGTCTGTGTAATCGATTAAGGTCTGAGAAGTTTCTTTTGAAATTTGAATTTCCCGCCCCTCTACAATTCCAAACAAGAATCTTCATTGGGGATAGGTTAAAAGGGTTGGTCTAGTAAGCTAGACCTAATCTCCATACCCATGGGTTTTGGGTTAGGAATTCCCAAGGTTGTGGGTTCAGCGTCAAGCGATGGGAATGGCTCCTTTCTAGGGAGTTCTAGGTGAGGTCCAAGGATAGTCTAAATGCAAGTTCTTGGTGGTGGACCTTTATAATCATCAGTGACCATGCACTCCTTAAGAAAATGAGATGGATGATGGAATTCTCTAGTGAGATTAATGTTGTCGACGCTTCTTGGGCTTCTACAACGCTCTGCTTTGAAGGTCTCCTCTGGATGGTCAGTGGACTTTGTTGGGGAGGGGCATTCCTGGGAGGTAAATGGGGAATGGTGGTAGTGGGGTTGGTTATTGCTGGCGAGACAATTGCGAGATCGAGGGACAGAGGGATCACGACTTTGTCAAAATAAGTGTTTGGAGGGAGGGATGGAGCCTGGGATCTTAAAGTCATCTCCATCTCTTCCTCTATGAGTGACCATAACGGACTCGGGCAGCTTCTTATCCAGTTGAGAAGGTTGTTACTGATGGGCCTTAGGCAACCTTGTGAGAACAGAGCCCAGTTGTTTTGGGTTTAGGGGTCAAACAGCAGGGAGTGAAGGATCATCAGAGGGATTAAGTTTGGACTATGTGCTAGTGATGAGGACGACATCATGGGCAAAAGCTTGCTTGTTTTTGGTGTGTTTAGGACAGGAAGTTCTTTGGTTTAGGGTGTTTTGAAAGTCTAGCTGGGTAGAAGGTTGGACCATTGGAATTAGGGAGGAGCTTTCCATGGAGTTAGTTTCAAAGGGTGAGCTATCTATGATGATAGGATCAAGTAAGGGGGAGGTGGAAGAGAAAAGAGCATGGTGCTAGTGATGTAGGGGGGTGGGACGGAAAGGTTGGATGAAGAATTTCGGAAATTTGGCTTGGGTAGGGGTTTGATAGGAACGGTGGAGGGAGGCGTGCCTGAGGTTGACAAGGCCAAGGTTTCATTGAAATGTGGGAAGGCTGAAGTGTGAGCAGAGGGATCCGAGGCATCAGAGATTCTTTTAGAAGGGTTTGAAAATTGCTTAGTGCTATCTGAGTTGTCAACCACTAAGGGAGGGGATTGAGCAAGCTTAGGAGTAGATGGGCTTGCGGATTGGGCCTTAAAGGAAGGAATGAGGTGGGTTTATGCACCTTTAGGCTTAACACCACAGGTAGATGGTGGGATGGGGTTAGAGCGTGACCTTTTGGGGTGAGTTGGTTGCTGACGTGGAAGTAAGGAAGGCCCATGTGGCGATGGAACGCTGTTGGATGGGTGTGGAGAATTCTGTGTGTCGACGCTAAGGTTTTTTTACTTTAACAGTTTTTTGCTTTAGACTAACATCCATTTTCCGAACTCATCGGAGTTATTTAGTTCAGAAGGTTCGTTAACGATTAAGTGGGAAGTTTGAGGTTCAGGGACAATGTTGTTTGGTGAGGGGTGATTTGGACGAATTACAGAGGGACAATGGGAGGTCTTGTGGCCAACAAAACCACATTCGAAGCAAATGGAAGAGATGCCTTCGTATTGGATAGGTTGAAGGAGGTTACTAATAAGGATTTTGGGAATGAGAGGAGTTTCGAGATCTATTTGGATGCAGACTCGAGCATAACGTCCTCGGATGTTGTCCATGGTTCTGGCATCAATCTTGAGCAGCTGGCCCGCTGGTTACCAATCCTTCAGAGTATGGTGTTGTCGTAAAGCTCTATCGGAAGCTCAGGTAGGCGAGCGCAGACTACTGTGGTGGTGATCTTTGCCTCTGAGGGGTGAAATCTGGGGGACCAATTACAAATGTATAGGAACTGTTGGCCGATGAACCAAGGCCCTTCATTAATGACTCTTTAGTAATCTTCTTTAAGTTTGAAGCGAACAAGGAAGTAGTCGATGACTTACATGTCACCTTCACGTTTCCAGAGAGCTTAAACCTTGTAGTTTAGGTACTTGTATCCTCAGGATTTGCCAAAGGCCTTGACAATAAGGGCGGAGCACTAAGGTGCCTTGGTTCGCTTTTTTTCTTTGCTGGAGAGGAGGATGACGGGGTAAGGTTCGTTGTTGTCTTGGTCTATGTCGGAGTTAGCGTTGTCATCTTCCAGGCATGAGAAGGATTGGTGGGGCTCCCAGTCAAAGTTGGGGAGGATAACTGTGTCTTTGTAAGATCTAAGGGGACAATGTGGAGTGAAATCATGGGAGGACGCCTTATGTTTTTTTGTACTGCAAACTAAGTGGTCGGTTTCCTCTGAAGAGAGGTTTGTGGCGTTGCTGTCAAGGGCATGGGCTTGGGAGGTCACGTTCATGACAAAATGGCCATATATATATAGACCTCATGTAGGAGAATATGAAGTTCTACCATGTGGTGCTTTATATGAATAGTATTTTATTCAGTCTTTCACCTCACCTTATTTTCTTATCAATGACCAGTTTAAGTCATAAATGTAGAAAATTAAGAGATTTGGTTCCACCCCCTTTTCCAACTTCTTAAACTCTTCCACTTTTAATTTCATTAATTTCAAAAATAAAAGGTTTTCTCCACTCAATGTTAGTTTTTCATATTATAACACCTGTTATTTTATATATTCTAGTTTCACAAAATATTGAACAACTAAAAAAAAGTAGAGAGAGAGAGAGAGAGAGAGAGAGAGAGAGAGAAAGTGTGTGTGTGTGAAGAAGATTATGAAATTAGCTTTGATATAAACCTCTCAACAACACTGTCAAAGCTTGATCCATTGCTTCAGCAACATTTGAGGTTTCTAAAAGGTATGCTTAGGGAAGACATAGAGTCTTTATCTATGTTATTTGTGTTTATTTATATTTTTTGGGAAGTGCTTAATTTTTATAAGTGATTGAGGTACCCAAATATATGTAAAATTAAATTTAAGATATGAAATATAATAATTTATATTTCTCTGTTCAATTGTTATTATATTTTTAATCTCTTGACATGTATATTAAGTTTTGCAAATTAAAAATTAAACTTTAAATCTTAGATGTTCAGCCTTAAAAAGTTCATGTGTTTTCTTTAAAAAAGAAAGAAATACTCCTAAAAAAGGAAAAAGAAATAATAAGATTTTTTATATTGAAAATGTCAAATGTAAGAACCAAATATACATATACACTTGATAAAAAAAAAAAAATCAATAGGCATGTAGTGGCATTTTAGGGTCTAATTAATTATAGTTACTTATATATGAATATATTGTATTGCAATGTTTTTCTTCAATATTTTAGTAACATATAATATATAATCGAAATTAATTTTCTACACATTATAACACATATGAGTATTATAAAACAATTAATAATGAACACGCGTATCGCATATCTCTGCGCACCCTTGGTGCAATGGTCACTCCACAAGTATAAATGCTTGTGGAGTGTGGAGACAAGAGTTGGGGTTCGAAGGACAAGACTGGAGTTCAAGTTTCCAAGAATGAGCTTCACACATATATACACTTATGTGGCGTTTGGTAAGGGGTAATGTTTTAAGATTCCCAAAAATATTTAAAGATTCTCATGTTTAGTTGCAAATAACACTAGAGAATCAGATGCTAGGGGAATCTAGATTCCCCCTTTAAACTCCACTTAGTAGGATTGTGGATTCTTTTTAAAACATGTGAATATCCAGATTCTCAAGCTTAAAGGAAATTGTATTTTTTATAAATTGAAAATTTTAACAATTTTTTCCATATCATTTAAGCAATTAAGATAAAATATAAAACAAATCATCAACATCTTTTCCTCGGTCTTTATCTTTTCCCGCCAAAATAACATAAACAAGATAGACAACTCTGTTGATATATTCTCTAACAAAGTTCTATTTAGGTTTCACGTGTGGAAAAAAAAAAGTTTGAAAGGAACTCTCCATTATTGCCAGGTATTCACTTTTGTTGTTATGTGTGTGTTGCTCAACAAATTATTAATAGTTTATATTTTGTTTTTTATTATTTATTTAGAGGAAATTTTTTTTTTTTTTTTTAACTTGGTAGTTCATATTCAAATCTAAGGATAGAATGAGAAAAATAAATAATTTATTTAAGATTCTTGAGAATAAACCAAATATTATCATCTCACATTCTTAGGAATCTTAAGAGATTCCCAATGAAACCAAACATAGGAATAGCTACATTCCTAGGCATCCAGATTGCAAGGAATGACATTCCTAGGAATCTGGATGCCATAAGTAATGTGGATTCCCCCGTACCAAACGCCACATTATATAAGTTAGAGTAGAATTTCTATCTTATATATATATATATATATATATAAAAAAGAGAGAGGGGTTGGGGGGGAGAGACAGGTTTAATGAGAGAAATTTGAATTTAATAATTTGGGGATTGCATTAAAAGGAGAGGGAAAAAAAGATAAGGAAACAGATGACAACATAACCCATGCATGTAGGGAACTAAACTTATTTAGGATAGGTTTAAATTCTTAGAATATATTTAGATTGCTTGATTTTCTCATTAACTAATGAATTTAGGTTTGACTTGCACGTTGGCAATCTAGTTTAGCCAAATTCCTAATCTGTCATGGATGACCAAATTCAAAATAGAATTCAAATTTGAAATTATGGTTTAATGGAGGAAAACATGAAATGAAAGGAAAGTTTAATTTTAGTCGTGCTCACAGGTCGGAAAATTACACATCCCATTCGAAAAATTATTAGGTACTCTCGGAGTACCATAAATATGTACTCCCTCCTCTCACATGAATGGTGGGTCCCACTAATTAAATTCATGGTGGGACCCACCATTTATGTGAGAGAAGAGAGTATGCATTTATAGTACTCCGGAAGTACACAATAATTTTCTCATTCCTAGATGATCTTTGCCTAATAAATACACCAAATTCAACACTTTTGATTCTGGAATGTTTCTTGTTGTATTTCCACAAAAATTTCCCTTTGTTCCGGTGGGGACTACAAAATCTAAGGTTGCATGTACTACACAGTCTACACTCCTTTTTTTAATGAGAGATGATACATCTACAACAATTTTACAACAAATCACAAGTAGTTAGTTGTTATTTGTTCAAATTTAAAATTAACATTAAGATTTCTTTTTTGTTCCAATAATAACAACCTGCCACTTAGAATTTGTTGTAAAAATATTATAGACATATCATTCCTCTTTTTTAATATCCATATTATACCATTCTTTTGTTTCTACTTTCTAACATTTTTTGGGCAGGTTGGGTTGGACCCGATTTCAACCCGAGACCTGAAGTTCAGTTGAGATTTTGGCCCATACTGGACTTGAAAACCCATCTAATCCACCCAAGACTCTTCGGGTCGGGTTTATCAGGTTTATGCTTAGCCTTAATCGTTGTTGCCATCGCTCACACTCACTTACATAGTAGAATCAATGCCACTTCTTCCTACTCTCCAGTACTGGTACTAACTTTTCTTTCTACTTCCCCAAACAAATCTCAGCTCCATTCCACATCTTTATCTCTTACTTTTGGTAATAATTTTGGAAGTTTAGTGGCATTTTTGTTGTTGTTGCTGTCCTTAATCGTGTTTGGTTAGGTCACTCACATGTGTTCTCTACGCTTGAGTTATGTTAGTCCAGTCAAAGCCATGGGTCACACTGACATTGATATTGGTCTAATCCCTCTATTCATAGTGAAATTTTCAAATGCGCTCATTGCATACTGATATGTGGGCAATTGGGCGTAGGAGATACCTTCAATAATGGTTATTGTTTCAAACCTCTCTTTAATTTTATATATAAATAAATATAAATAACATTTTTTTTGGGGTAAAATAGAGAATTTCATATATATATATATATATATATAAGTGGTTAAAAAAACATGCTTGAGATGCCTTTTTTATATTTTACTATAATTAAGAAAAAGAAAACCTATATTATAGAACAACTAGCGACTGAAGATAAGAAACCCTAGACTAGAGTGAAAGGGGGAGTGCCTACCGTGTCCAATTTATAAAGGGAAATATTAGTCAATACCTATAAGGTAGGTAGCAAGTAAAGGAAAGCAAAATTTGATTACAAATTTACAATCAATTAGGGTGTAAAAGGAAAGGTTGAGAGGGTGAGAAATTAAATCACTGGATCAGCTAAGGAAACAAATCACTGGTTAATAGGAAAATAAATTTTCGGAGTCTTATACCAAAGGGAAGTAAGCATTGGATTGCTCATCAAGGATTTGAGAATCAAATTTATCTCAGTGGTATCTGAGGGTCAACTTTGCGTGGTCAAGCCAAGCAGAAGGGTTAATTTTGATCATGACATTGTATCCCAATGTGATGTGCTAGGCTACTTTTTTTGCATAAGACTATAAGAGTGCTGAAAGTCATGCACCCCAAGGAAGCAGACGAGCAAGCCACGACCCTGTATGAAAAAAAAAAAAAAAAAAAAAAAAAATTTCTCACACATGTAGGCCCAAAGCTTGATGGTCTAAATTTGAAAGAAAGGAACAACGTAAGCTGTATTGCCATTTAGGACAAACCTATCTTGCAAACAAATCAAAGCTCACTTATAAATAATTTTTTTTAAAAAAAATAAAAAATAAAAAATAAAAAAAGATGTTGGACTTCAATCCTCTCATAATCATACATGAAGCCAAATCTTGAAGTGGGGGCATTTATAGACATCAAAATTTTATGATGTATTCACAATCGTCTGATTGTTTATGATCAAATATTTGTAATCAAGTTAATCTCCAATTGATGATGTGGACGATCAGCAAATGAAATCAAGCCACGTGACAACATCAAATGAAGAAATCCATGTGGCAACATCAAAAGAAAAGACTCATATAGAAAGTTTTTATTAAATGAAATACCAAATTAAATTCATAATTAACTCTCAATAAATGTTGAGAGACAATTCTAAATCAAATGCTATTGAGTTGCATATAAATAGATGCTTGTTATATGAGAAAAGGGACGGAAATTTAGAGAGAAAAACCCTACTGACACTCTGCCAAAATAGAGAGTCATCTTTGAGTCCAAAAGAGCACCCTTACTCCCTCAAAATAAAGGCTCATTTTTACTTCTTCAAATTAAAATAGGGATTTTCCTTCAATTTAGTTCGAGATCAAGCCAACGGCCCTCAACTTCAAATCAAAACTCAAATACATCCAATCACACATCCAACTTGGAGACATCAAAGTACAATTCAATATCAAGCTTCATAACCCTTCAGAATGTAAAGTTTCTTGGAGATCGAATTAGAAGAGTTTTATTGTATTTTTTCATTGTAAAAAGTCATATAGAGGATTGTACTCAAATATATACAAATTAATATAAATTGATAATTTGTTACACTATTTCGTGACCGTGTGATTTATCATTTACGAATTTTAGTGTACACTTACTGTGAATGCTCTTACACAGGTAGTGTAGCTTTGTATCACATTATTTTTTTTAAATTAATTTTCATATTTTTTTAATATTATTTTCAGTTTTCATATTTTTTCTCCCTCACATCGATACTCTCTCTCCCCTTTTACTTCTCATTCTCTCTTGCTACTCATCCTTTCTTTGTCTCCTTCAGCTTCCTTTGCAGGTCAATCTTCTCCATTACAGTAGTTAGATTGTCCTCCAATTAGGAACTCAGTTTGATTTTTTCTTGGCAGTGCCAACTAGGCTAGATCTTTGATGAGCAGTTTGGTTTTTGCTTTTGGGTCTGTGTATCTACTGGGTGGCACCGATCTTCTTCTCAAGGTGTTGTCCTCCTCAACTTTGTGTCCCTACTAGGCAGCATTGATAGATTTGTACAACTCTGAGTCTAATTTTTAATTTCAGTAAACCCCACTTTTGATTGATTATTGTTGTGAAAATTTTGTTTTGTTAGCTAAACAAATGGGGTTGATATTGGAGATTGTAAAGAATTGGACATGGTTGGGCCTGATTATCAAATGCACATTGTTGATTTGGTTGTTTTAGTTGGATTTATTTGTTGGTGTTATTTAATTTGTTGATGTTGTTTGGTAGAAGGTAAGGGAGAATATGGGAGAGAGAGAGAGAAAAAAAAAAAAAGACATTAAAATATACTGTAATAAAAATATGATATTTTAATAAAATATAATTTAGAATACATAATCTGAGGTCAGTGCTTTGGAAAAGTGATTTGTGTAAGGAAAAATGCTTAAAAAAAAAAAATTAAGTTCTAATATTAAAATAGACAACAATTTTTACACACGTTAATTTGAATAAAAACAAAAAGTTAAACTTATAATTTCAACCCAATCAGGCACTTAATAGTCAAAATTATGACGAGTTCATTCAAAGCGACTAACATTAAAATTGAAGCAAAAATTATAGCATAAAAATTTTAGTTAAAGAATAACACGACAGAGAAATATTAAAAGAGAGCCAAAAAAGAGTATTTTAAAAAAAAAAAATCAGAGAAGAGGAATTGGAAATCACGTGAAGGGAGAAAGTATTAAATAGAATTATTTATTTATTTATTTAAAAAAATAATAATAGTTGATCAGCATCAATTTAGAAGCAAACAAGAGCAAACTTAATTTAATACTAGGAAAGAAAAGCTTAAAAAAGGCATGAAATGAAGAGTTAGTGGGATGTGATTACTTTTACTGACAACTGGTGTTTAATAATGGCATTAATTAAGTAATTAGTTTCTTTTTTTTTTGGTCAGAATAAGTAAGTAATTAGTTTCTCTTTTTGGGTAGATGATTAAAAAAATGTCATCGATTAAGTAATTAGTTTCTATTTTTTTGGGGTTAATATTATTAAAAATATCCTGGTTCGTTGCCACCTGGCTTTAATTAATGTATTTGTTTATATCCTTCAACATCGGGTCAAGCCACGGACCCACCGATCTTTCCATCTACTGCTCACCTTCTTCTTCAACTTCATCTTCTTCATCTTCTGCTTCTTTCTTTACATATTTTTTTTCCCACTATTTTCTCACTTCACTTCACTGCATCTCAATCCTATTCATTCATGGTTTCAATTTTTTTGTTGTCTCTACTCTATCAACCCACCCCCCCCCCCCCCCCCCCCCAAAAAAAACATGGACCTAGGTGGTTTTTATCCGGACCAAAATAACAAACGCTGTCGTGTAGACAATGTCTGTACTCTGTACTACTATACATACAGAACATCCGATTCAAAAACCCTAACTCTTTCTTACTACTATATAACTTTTTCGAAACTAAAACCCTATCAAAATCCAAACCCCGACCAAATCTAAACACTTACCCATTCAAAATACGAACACTTACAGACCATCCCAAACACTTACAGAATGAAGGAGCGGCTCACCATCATTTCTTTGATCGTTCTCTTCATCTTCTTTGAGATTTTCATAGATGTGAGGGGTCGATTTCTGGACGTAGCTATCCCCGTGCTTTTGATGAGTGGATTCGTGTTTGCTCTAAGCTTCCTCTTCCTCACCCCATTTCCAAAGTGGAAGTGGTTGCGGTGGATGATTGTCCTCGTTCTCTGCGCCGCCTTCTGCTTCTCTTTCGACAATCGCTGCTTGATTCACCCCTGGTGCGTAAAAATAAACAAAACCCTTTTAATCATACATGTTATTTGTTGTTTGTTGTTTTTGTTGAACAATTAATCCCTAATCTAATTAGGGTGTGTATTTAAATAAACCATGAGGATTATAACAGAATTTATCTCAGTTGGGAACTTGATTCTTCAGTGTGTAAAAGATATGTTTGTTAAGTTACTTGCTGTGCTTTGAGCTGTCTCTTTTGCTGAGCTGGGGTAGATAGGACACTGTTTGCCTTATCAGGCTTAGTGGTGAAGGCCTCTAGTTTAAAGATCCCATTTCTAGTTTGAGTGACCATAGGATGGGAGTTTGAGATTGGTGGAGGAGTGGATGAACGACTATTTGAACTAGAATTACCACAGCATTGGTACTTAGAGGTTGGGTAATAGTATTGGAATGTGATGGATTTGAAGTGGATGGTGAAGGGGATATTTGAACAGGAGGAGGAATAGGTAAGCAAGAGGATGATGAGGAGGTAGAGTGAGGTATAGGAACTGAATTGTAGATAGGGCCCCAATTAATAAAAGAAGCCTTGGGATTACACTTGCCTAGCCCATACCCATACCCATACCCATACCCATAATGCTATCGATGACTTCAACTGTAGTGTACACACTAGACCACATATCGACCTGTGATGAAGTTTTCATTTTGTACTTCTTCTAGGCCATGATTTTTGAGCGGCTTTCCACTATAACGAGCTCAATTATACTATGTTGCATTAATACCTATAAAAAAAAAAAGTAAAGGCCATTAATGCAACATAGTATAATTGAGCTCGTTATAGTGGAAAGCCGCTCAAAAATCATGGCCTAGAAGAAGTACAAAATGAAAATTTCATCACAAGTCGACATGTGGTCTAGTGTGTACACTACAGTTGAAGTCATCGATAGCAGTATGGGTATGGGTATGGGCTAGGCCCCTAATTGCAAGTGTAATCCCAAGACTTCTTTTATCAATTGGGGCCCTATCTACAATTCAGTTCCTATCCCTCACTCTACCTTCTCATCATCCTCTTACTTACCTATTCCTCCTCCTGTTCAAATATCCCCTTCACCATCCACTTCAAATCCATCTCATTCCAATACTATTACCCCACCTCAAGTACCAATGCTAGTAATTCTAGCTCAGATAGTCATTCATCCACTCTTCCACCTATCTCAAACTCCCATCCTATGGTCACTCGAACCAGAAATGGGATCTTTAAACCAAAGGCCTTCACCACTAAGCCCAATTATACCATTACAAAACAACCCACATTCCTTCGAGCGTGCGAAATTTATCTCTAATCATGATAAAGTACCAAGTCTCTTCCCACCTCTCAGTTTCAGTCTCTCCAACGCAGACTCCTTGTCCCCATGACCATAAGTTTGAGAGAGGGATGATAAGGCAAACAGTGTCCTATCTACACCAGCTCAGCAAAAGAGATAGCATGATGTCGTTTCTCTCAAAGCATAGCAAGTAACTTAACAAAACAATGTCTTTTACACACTGAAGAATCAAGTTCCCATCAAGTTCCCAACTGAGATAAATTCTGTTGTAATCCTTATGGTTTATTTAAATACACACCTAATTAGATTAGGGATTAATTGTTCAACAAAAACAAAGAACATGTATGATTAAAAGGGTTTTGTTTATTTTTACGTATCGGGGGTGAATCAAGCCACGATTGTCGAAAGAGAAGTAGAAGGCGGCACAGAGAACGAGGACAATCATCCACCGCAATCACTTCCACTTAGGAAATGGGGTGAGGAAGAGGAAGTGTAGGGTAAACACGAATCCACTCATCAAAAGCACGGGGATAGCTACGTCCAGAAATTGATCCCTCACATCTATGAAAATCTCAAAGAAGATGAAGAGAACGATCAAAGAGATGATGGTGAGCCACTCCTTCATTCTGTAAGTGTTTGGGATGGTTTGTAAGTGTTTGGATTTTGAATCGGTAAGTGTTTAGATTTGGTTGGGGTTTGGGTTTTGATAGGGTTTTAGTTTCGAAAAAGTTATATAGTAGTAAGACAGAGTTAGGGTTTTTGAATCGGATGGTCTGTACGTGTTTGGATTTTGAATCGGATGGTCTATATGGGTTTTGATAGGGTTTTAGCTTCGTAAAGAGAAAGGGGAGTAAGACAGAGTGCGTGTGTTTGACTAAAGTACAGAGAGTGTGTGGGATAGTAGTCCAATTTCAGTTCGGTGTTTTTTTTTTTTTTTTTTGGGGTGTTGGGGGGGGGGGGGGGGGGAGTGGGTTGATAGAGTAGAGACAAAAAAAAAATTGAAACCATGAATGAATAGGATTGAGATGCAGTGTTCACATGTCTGCATAACCATATGTTCACATGCTTGAATGCTTACGTGTGCTCCTATTCTTGGATATTCACATTTCTACATGCTTAGGGCCCGTTTGATAGCGATGTTCAAGTATTAGTATTCAAAATGATGTGAAAGCTATGGTTGAACGAAAAGAGATATTATGATGTTATGAAAAAGAGAGTGAAATATAGAGATATCAGTAATTATTTTGTTGTTTGGTTTTCTATTGGGTTTTTTCTTTGTTTTCTTCTTCTTGTGCTTTCTGGGTTTGCTCTATGTTCTTCATGTATAGAGTAGACTTTCGTATATATATCATTCTTACTTATCAAAAAAAAAAAACTTTAGGTCCAGGCGAGAAGACATATGCCGCTACAATTTGCAATGGAAAGAAAGTTATTTTAAATCTGAAGAGAGCTACCAAAAGCAATGGAAAGAAAAGATTGACTTGGAAACAAACCTCTCAATACTAAAGAATGGTGAGGTTTTAGACAATAAAAATTCTTTGTTATTAGTTGTTGTACAATTGATTAGAATTTGATTATTTTGCAGAAAAGGATATTCTTCAAAAACAATGTATTAAAGATATGGATATGCTGACTATAAATACCGAGACTTAAAAGAAGCTAGCTAGTGAAGCATTGGAGGTTGCAAAGCAGAGAATTCAAGATTTAGAGAGCTGGTGTTGAGGTATTTGTGAGAGCATGACATTTGTTTTCTTCTATTTTCATGTGTTCATGGGAAAAATTTGCTAAATAGTACTTTTTATGGAAAATTTTAGGGGAATAGAAAGGAAAAAGAAAGTTCAAAAAGAAATAGTGGGGTATAATTGCTAGATAAAGTTCAAAAAGAAATAGAAAGGAAAAAAAATAAATTCTTTATCTTAATTTAATAGGTTTAGTTTTCTGTTTGATAAAGTTTGTGTTGTTTATAATTGCTGGCCTCTCTAGAATGTAAATAGTGGGGTATTACACTTTTCTATTCCCCAAGTGTGAGACACAGTATTTTGGTATGGTTGATTTTGTCTGTGTTGACTGAAAAATGGTATGAAAAATTTGTACTGTTTTTCTTGGCTGTTTGTTTCTTAGCTATTTGTTTGTTTACTGGTGAGGGTGTTTGGGTTCATGTGCCAGAGTTTGGGTTCATGCAATTAATGTTGGTCATTTGGCCTTGTATAATGAGGTCACTGCAACCCATGCAGTTCGCTGGGGCTCAGATTTCAGTGACCAGTTGGAGGGAGCAATAGCGTGGTTTGTTTTTTAGGTGTTGGGTTGCACGTGATGGTGGGTTTGTAATTGGCACTGGTTTTTCTGGGGTTTTGGGTTAAACCCTGCAGGTTTAGCCAAGTCCTTTTACTTTAAATTTACTGTCTTCTAGTCTAAGTGTCAGTTACTTTTAAGCATTGAACCTAAAGTTGCTGAATTGTTTGTCCGAGTACTTTCGGTTTGTTTTGGCTTTTGATTTAATTATGTCTTGTTTGCAGTCTTTGGTCAAGATGATAAAATTCTTTAATATCAAACTCTATTTTATTCCCCATGAAGTTCATTTTGTGTTGGTAACCATAAAAAAGTATTGCTAATTTTTTGGTGCCAAATTTAACTGAATGAAACATAGCAAGTGGTCTTTTGTATGGATTATTTTGCCTGCAAGTGGCTGGAGAGCTGGGGTTTGGAGTTTACTAGGGAGTGAGAGACATCTGAGTTGTCATAATTTGCTATTTAGATTATTGGATACTCATAGGCTCTCTAAAGGGAAACACCAGACAAATTTCCATACATCACTTACTTATTATGATATGGGCCAGCCATGTGCTGTCAATGTGCAAGGACTTAGTCACTTGGGTTCTTGTTTTGCTATTTTATACTACCTAAATGCCAAGCCACTAGATTTTGCAGAAATGAGAGGAGGGTTTCCTCTAATTCTTTTTTTTTTTTTTTTTTTTTTTTTTTTTTGCATAAACTAGGAAATTTATTGAATAGAAACACAGGAACACGTGAACAGAGTTTTACAACACAACAGCGCATTTAGGTATTGTTTACACATGAACAGAATTTTATTGATATCTAATGTTGGGTCTCTATGATCAGATATGGGTTGGTCTAAAGATGGAAGGAGTTCCTCCTTTTTTGTGAAATTCTGCTGAAATTTGGATTCTACAGATGGAGAAGGCGAGAGGGTTTCAGTCATATCCAATTAGTTCCTCTAATTGGATATTTAGTCAGTCGTTCCTCTCTGTTAACCAAATTAAACATTCCTTTTCCACTAAGGCATTCAATGAATCAAGCAGGACTTGTTATTAGTAGATAGCAAGTTTCTGGAACATGCAATATACTATTAAAGTGTTTCATGGGAAACAAAAATGGGGTTTTACCAAGAAATGTTTTCCCTTAGTAGGGAACCAGAGTAATGGTAACTATGATTTATTTACAGTTGGCCAGACCGCATTTCATGCATCTGGTTTTATTAGTTATTCCAAATCTCAAACTAAATACTCTAGATCCACGTGTATATACCCCATCAAGATTCCAATATAGGCAGACTGGCAGGTAATTATAAAATAATAGGTGGGTGTGTGGTTTTTTATTGATATTTTTTACTTACAAGGGAGATTCAAATCCAAATTCAGTTCTAGTGGAGAATTGAATAGTATCACTGAAGAACAAAACTCTTAACATGTGTTTTATTGAGAATCAAATAGCACCGTTAAACTACAAAACTCTTAACCTATGTTTTAGTCTTAACATGTGTTTTACTATTGAAGAATGACGTACTTGTGTGAAAGCACATCTAATATAATATTTTGTTATATGCAGTAGGTAGTAGCCAAGAACTTAGACCCAAAAAGAAAATGCTAATTTACAAGTACAGAAAGACCATAGATGGATTTTATGAGAATTTTTTTAGAAAAATGTGAAATTTTCAATTGGTATTACAAGAAAAGATTGAATTCATGTTGTATTGTGGAAAACATTTTGCACACCAATGGACCATATGTTGGTTGCGTGGAATATTTTTGTCCTCATTTGTATTGATTTAGGAGTAGTCATTGATTATTAAAATATTGCTCAGACAATTGTGAATATTTGAATCATTTTTGGTCCCATATGTACTGATTACCACACAAGCAGGATATCTCAGAGTGCGTCTGATATAGTTCCAGCTGTATGGAAGTTGATTTGGAAAGTCAAATTACCTTTGAAAATTCTCACATTCATCTGGAAATTCCTGCATGATAGTTTACCCGTCTTTGTAAATCTAAATAGAAGAGGTATCCCTGCCTCTAACAGATGCTTGATTTGTGATGAAGAGGAAGAAACCACATCCCACCTTTTCCTAAACTGTCCTTTTGCCAGAGCTGTTTGGCATGGTTCAATCCTTGAGATTAGAACTTCTGAGCTAAACCTCAACACAGCAAAACAATGGTTATTACATTGCAAAACCACAAGCAGACATTTGGAGCAATACAGAATGAGTTATTTGCAGTCCCTTTTCACCATCCTGTGGTCAATTTGGAATCATAGAAATCTGGTTCTGCATCAAGGAAAGGTACCTAATCCAATAGAGGTAGTTCTCACTTCTCAGTCTCTCATTTGCAGGTACCAGGAAGCTTTCCAATAAAACCAAGAGCAGAAAATCAATACAAGCCAAAAGCAACTTCAAACTATATCTAATCAGAATTAGCGAGTTTTCATCAAGGTGGCAGCACACAGGAATAGGAAATCAAAGAGGTGCGGATTTGCTTTTGAAGTCATTAGGCTGGATGGAGGTACTTTATTCAAAGGAGGAGCTAACTGTGGGAGACATTCTCAATACAGATTTGTAGTCATATCAGTAATCCATCGTGGCAGGATCAAGCTCTCCTTTCAGACCTATACCAGTTGCAGCAACAGGGACTTCACACATGTACCTAAACTTGTAATCTCACGTGTTAAATCTTGCTGTTAGAGCTGCTAACTTTCCAGGTCAATTTTGCAGTCCGTATCCGAACCATATATAAGCCCTTGACTTTTGTAATACTCCTTATGTCTATTGTATGTTTTTATTTGGTATCAAAAAATATATATATATACAAGATTTTCGTTAGATGGTTTTCTCTTTTATTTTCTTTAATTGGTCCCATAATGCTTTTTTATCTGATATGAAATAAAATCTTTTTGCAGCTTGACAATAGTATTTCAAGTGAAAATGTGTTTTGCTAAGTTTAAAGGTTGCCTTAACTAACTGCTAAGGCAACCTTGAAACTTTGTGATTATCCCTCAGAAATAGTTAGTTATTAGGCTACAATCTTCGTGTTGACAAATGTGGAACAAAAGCTCCATTGTTGAGTTGCATACCACATAATTTGAAGTTCAAAACTTTATACACCATCAAAACCAGCATATTATTACTACATGTAATATTCAACCCTCCAAAAAAGAAAAGAAAAGAAAAAGTACGCCAGGTGACTATAACACAATTAATAATAAGAAATAATAATAAGATTTTATTCACGTAGCTCTTAATGCTTTGAGCAAAGCTTTACAAATGTGTAGCAATAATTTTTCAAACATTCACTCGAAACAAGTAAGTTTCTCATTGCAAAATGAGTTTCAATGGGACGGGATGAGTAAGGTCTTCATCTAACTTTAGGAATGCAAAGGAAGCAATTCTTAATATCTATATTCTATACTAAGCATCGTAATATACCATAGGCAAGGGTGGAGCTAGGGGGGTGAGAGGGGGCACTTGCCCCTCTGGCCCTATCTGAAAAAGCTGTTACTAACTTGCTTAGACACAAATGATCTAAAAATATAGAACTATTTTTAATGAAAAATTATAGACAACCATATACAATACAACCAACTATTTTCAAGGGAGTATTTCTCAAAAAAAAAAAAAAAAAAAAAAACTATTTTCATGATTGGATTGGGAGCATGCAATCTCAAAATAAAGTCCATCCTATATTAACATAGCCCAATATCTATTAAAAAATAATAATAAACAAACAAATACCGCAACACACATCTGACTTATAAGCTAATATTGTTTTATTTTTTTAAAACCAAAACCAAAACCAATATTCGCCTGATATAGGGAGGGCTTTTTACTATTACAAACTATTTTCATTGACCTATATTTTGTATAAAAAAAATAAAGGCAAAAACATCATTTTGGTCCCTATATTTTGGAGTCACAGTTAATTTGGTACCTACATTTTGATAGCAGTCAATTTGGTCCTTGTTATTTTCAACTTGCAGTCAATTTAGTCCCTACCATTAACTTAATAACGGAAAATCCATACATGGCTAACAGTGTGCACAGTTGGCACATTTGATACTGACATGGCAAATAAATTAATAAAAATAATGTTTAATAAATATTTAAAATTCCACGTTGGCATTTTTCCCCAATTTTAATAAAAATAATTTTAATTTTAATTTCACAGTTTCAAAGATGAAAAATAAAAATAGAAATCTCAGATTTTCTTTGCATATTTGTGTACTTTCTTGGCAACCAAACACAAAAATACAAATATTAGATTAGTACATCAACACAGACTCATTTCATTTAAGACCACCTTTAAACCCATAGTTTACCGCTCACAATCTCAATTACAAATGTAAACAACCAAGACTACAGCCAACAAACCCACTCTCTGATATCACCAAACCAATTTTGAGACCAGAAAACCCCACACGCCAACTAGAGCCAAGGTTACCAGATTAAAGAGAGATATAGCAAGAGCTTAGGGATGCGGGTTCAGGGTTTTAGGTTTGTGCTGAGCCACCACCAGCCACACCGTGACACCAACCGAAGCTCCACGTGTCATTCTTGCCTTGTGCCACTGCCGCCGTCCTGCCTTCTGCCGCTGCTGTTCTTGCCTTGCGCTGTCGCCAGCCACCAAACCCCATCGCTGAATGGAAATCTCATCGCAGCCACCCAATGATCAAGTTTGTTTCCTTTGCAATGGATTTTCTTTTGGTTTTTAGGTTTTGGAAAATGGGGTTTTGAGGTTGATTTTAGATTCCCTGGGTTTGGTGTTTTTATTTGGTTTTTTGAGGTTTCAAGGGGATATTTGGCCACCAGATTATCTGAATTTTTTGTAAACAAATTTAGCTAGACTTGTCCCCATCAAAGCCACAGGATTGGACTCAACACAAAGATACCAACCAGAAATGAGAGGGTTTCCATCTGGGTTTGTTCTTGTTCTTTTTCTTTTTCTTTTTTTTGGTTTTTGTTTGGTTACCGAGAAAGTTTGCTGGGAATAATTTGTTGAAATTTTTTGTATTCTAAATTCCAATTTCTTATTGGCTATTTCTAATCAGGATGTTTCTCAATTGTATAGAGGTGAGATGTTGTGGAATATATTCATGAATTCAAGGATTTAAGATAGAAAAATAAAGAAGGTGATTTTGTGTTTGGGAGCCACGAAAATCAAAGAAAATCTGAGATTCCTAATTTTGTTTTCTACAGCGAAATTAAAATTAAAATTATTTTTAGTAAAATTGGGGGAAAATGCCAACGTGGAATTTTATATATTTATTAAACATTATTTTTATTAATTTATTTGCCACGTCAATATCAAATATGCCAATTCTGCACACCATTAGCCACGTATATATTTTCCGTTACTAAGTTAATGGTAGGGACTAAATTATCGTAAGTTGAAAATAGCAAATACCGAATTGACTGCTACCAAAATGTAGGGACCAAATTGACTGTGACCGCAAAATGCAGAGATCAAAATGGTGTTTTCGCCAAAAATAAATTATGTAAGAGTATATGTGTATTTAGAAAAAGTCAGATTTAAAAAAAAAAATTATACATTTGTTAAAGATAGAAATTGTAGGGATAAGGGCCCAAAAATCATATGTTGGGCCTTGGGTTTGGTCCGAGGATGATGAATGGTTCGAGGAAAGACAAATCGTTATGAGGGGTTCCAGTTTAGAGTCTCATAAAGAGAAGAGTGAATGGAATGTGGTCCAAGGAGGAACTCCTCCTCAGACATGATGAATGCAACTCAAGTATGCGTTCCATTCCAGCAATTAAAGTGACCCCCCAAGAAGCTCTAGTGATAGGGACGTGCCTCATGAACACACGAGAAGGCAGGAAACCCAAAGATATCTAAGGGAAAGTTGCTACCGTCGCATTAAAGGCACTGCAGCTACTTTCCTAGCCACATTTATGTGAAGAAGGCTCCTGAACAGTGCTGCCTTGGCTACCATAACTCACAGAAAGCCAGAGAGGGTGTCTGATGGGACAAATACTCAAGTAGTGGCTCAAATGATCGACAAGTGTAGCGTCAAGATAGTCCAGAAGGGACTATATAATAGGGAAGATACTCCATGGATGGGGGGGGCGAAGAAAGTAGAATCTGAACATTGTAGCAACCCAAATTGCACTTGTAACCGGTTTTATTGATTTATATAAAGATTTAACTCCTCAGACATTGACTTGATTCAATTCTTTATTCCTTGTTCCTGCTTGATCATATTTTGAATCCATACTAGCCGTTGTCTAAATTCATTAGGACCTAGTTCTTCGATCCGCTCTCTACAAATTTATTGTATTGGGCTCACTAGGCCAAGATCCCATACATATTGGGCTTGGGCTGCAAAACGTGACCCTACAATTGGCGTCGTCTGTGGGAAGAACTTGTGTAATAGTGAGTGCAATGGCCAACTATGGTAGGTTCAGGTCCATACCAGGTAGAATCCATAGGATCTCAACATGAAAATCCTTTTGTCAACCTCGAGTGAAGAAGGGATCGAGAGGGGAGTGTGCATACCGTCCGGACCAGTGGAAGTCAGTCCCGGGGAAAGGGTTACCTCTCCCCCGAGGAGAATACCAGAGCCTTGCAATTGGAGGTTGACCAGCTGAAGAGAAGGCTGTGCCATGCACAGCGAAAGTGAGCCACATCCAACCCTGAAGCCTCCTCTGATGATAAAGAGGATGTTAGTTATCAATGAAGATCAAGAATCCCACCCAGCGAATCTTTCTCCCACGATGAGGAACATCATCATCAATGCAAGCATAAGAGCTCACCTCGCACAAGTCTAGGAAATGACGCCATGAGCAAAGCATTGAACCAGCTTTCCAAGTCGCCCTTCACATGTAAGATTGAAGCGGCGATACTTCCTCGGTGTTTCCACAAGCCGACGTTCACCATCTACGATGGTCGAACGGACCCTGTGGAGCATGTGAGCCACTTTAATCAAAGAATGACTGTCCATTCCAAAGACGAAGCCTTGATGTGCAAAGTTTTCCCATCCAATCTGGGACTCGTGGCGATGAGATGGTTTGACGGCCTGAGGGCAGATTCCATAAGTTCCTTTAAGACGCCCACTCGGGCATTTGGCTCCCGTTTTGTCACTTGCAGCAAGGCTCCTCAGCCCTTGGCTTCCCTCTTGTCTTTAAGCATGTGAGAGGGAGAGACCCTAAAAACATACTCGAATAACTACTAGGAGATGTTCAACGAGATTGATGGTGACTTTGATGACGTGGCCATTAGTACTTTTAAGGTCAGCCTCCAAGCCGAGCATGATTTAAGGAAATCCCTGACTGGCAATCCTGTCATCAGTGTGGACAGGATCGAGAAGTATAAAAGGGTTGAGGAAGACCAACAGTAAGAGAGAGGAAAGGATAAGGTCATCCCACAAGAGAGGAGGGATTCCGAGTCGGACTGGCACAATAACAACCGGCCGCGGAGAGATTTTGCTGGGCAGTCAAGATCTGCTAATACTTAGGCAGTTAATGCTGTATTCTGAGAACTGGTGCGTCAGATTCTAGAGAAGATTAAAAATGAATCATTCTTCAAATGGCCAAACAAGATGGCAGGAAACCCCGCAAGGCACAATCAAAACCTTTATTGCTAGTACCACCAAAACCATGGACACACTATGGAAGATTGTAGAAATCTGTGGGACCATCTAGACCAGCTCATCCGAGAAGGAAAGTTAAAGCAACTCTTGCATCACTCTAATGGCTAGGGGGGTCGGACAAATTCTGAACCTCGGAGCAATGATCCTTCAAGACCTCCCTTGGGAACGATAAATGTCATCTTTGCTGCTCTAGGGAAGACCGGTTTCTACCCTTCTAGAGTGATGTCTGTGGCTCAACTATTCGCTGAGGGCGCTAATTCGGAGCTAAAGAGGACTAGAATAGAAATCCAATCGGTTCTGGGCTTCTCAAACTAGGATAAGATCGGAACCATCCAACCCCATGGTGATGCTTTGGTGGTCACACTCCTGATTGGGGGCTACAACGTGAAGAGGATGTTGGTAGACCAGGGCAATAGTATTGAGATCATGTACCCTGACTTGTATAAGGGGCTGAATTTGAGGCCCAAGGACCTGACAGCCTACGATTCCCCTCTGGTAAGCTTCAATGGGAAAACAGTCATTCTGAGGGGTCAGATTAGGTTGCCCATACAAACCAGTTCAGAAGTGGTTGAGGTGGACTTCATCGTGGTGGACGTCTATTCACCCTATACAACTATTGTGGCCAAACCCTGGTTTCATGCTTTAGGAGTCATTTCTTCTACTCTCCACCAGGGCAGTGGTACTGAGATCATGTACCTTGACCTGTATAAGGGGTTGAATTTGAGGCTCGAGGACCTGACAGCCTACGATTCCCCTCTGGTAAGCTTCGATGGGAAAACGGTCATTCCGAGGGGTTAGATTAGGCTACCCATACAGACCGGTTCAGTAGTGGTGGAGGTGGACTTCATCGTGGTGGACGCCTATTCACCCTATACAGCTATTATGGCCAAACCCTGGTTTCATGCTTTAGGAGTCGTTTCTTCTATTCTCCACTAGAAGGTGAAGTATCCATCGGAGGGCCAAGTTAAAGAGATTGATGGGAGTCAATCCACGGCTAGGCAATGCCTGGTGGCTGCCATCTTACACCAGCCTTAAGCTGAGCTCTCGGCCTCTGTTGAAAGAGGTCTATAGCAATCAAAGACTCTGGTGTTGCCAGACAATAGACTAGCCGAGGAAGCGAAATGCGAAGAGCTGGAAAAGGTGGTTGTTGGCGATGATCCAGAGAAGTTCTTTCAGGTCAGGACTCAACTGCCTCCTCAAGAGAAGGAAGAGCTAATGAAATTCCTTAGGAGAAATATTGATGTGTTCGCATAGGGTGCTTATGAAACCCCAGGGGTGGACCCGAGCTTCATCTGCCATCATTTGAATCTCAATCCCTCTGTCATTCCCAAAAAATAACCACCTCGGCACTCATCCAATGATCATTTTGATGTTGTGAGGGACGAGGTAATGAAGCTTAAGCAAGCAGTGGCTATCAAGAAGGTTTTCTATCCTGAGTGGTTGGCCAATACTGTGGTGATAAAAAAGAAAAATGGGAAGTGGCGAGTATGTGTAGACTTCACGGACTTGAACAAAGCCTGTCCCAAAGATCCCTTCCCCCTGCCTCGGATAGACCAATTGGTAGATGCAACCGTAGGCCATCCTTGGATGAGTTTCTAAAATACTTTCCAGGGATACCACCAGATACCACTGGCCTTGGACGACCAAGAGAAGACAGCTTTTGTTACGCCCATTGAAAACTACCACTACAAGGTGATGCCTTTTGGCTTAAAGAATGCAGGGTCTACCAATCAAAGGATGATGACCAGGATGTTTGAATTGCAGTTAGGCAAGAGCACTGAGATCTACATAGACGACATGGTGGTGAAGAGTAAGGTAGTGTTCAAGCATGTAGCGAGCATGTAGGAGATCTCGGGAATATCTTTGAAATTCTGAGGAAACACAAATTGCGCCTTAATGCTTCCAAATGCTCTTTTGGTATAGGATTTGGCAAATTTCTGGCCTATATGCTAACTCATTGGGGAATTGAGGTTAACCCCGACCAAATTAAAGCAATTAATAGTTTACAACCACCTCGAAATCCTAAGAAAGTCCAGAAGCTGACCGGAATGATTGCTGCCTTGAACCGATTTATCTCTCGGTCAGCGGACAGATGCAGACCCTTCTTCCTGTTAATGAATAAGTGGGAGGGGTTTGAGTGGATGGAGGAATGTGCCTTAGCTTTCCAACAACTTAAGGATTATCTCTCTCAGCCACCTATCATGTCCAGTCTTGATGCGAATGAGGTCCTATTTACCTAGATTGCTGTAGCTCCTCATGCTGTAAGCTTAGTCTTGATACGAGATGACGGCGGTATACAAAGACCAGTCTACTATGTGAGCAAGTCACTACATGAGACTGAGATCTGTTACCTGCCCTTAGAGAAGGCCATTTTGGTGGTAGTACATGCGACACATAAGCTCCCCCATTACTTCCAAGTACACATCGTTGTTGTCCTAACTCAACTTCCGTTCAAAGCTCTGCTCTGAAGTGCTAATTACACGAGGATGATTGCTAAATGGGGTACGATCCTAGGGGCTTTTGACATAAAGTATATGCCTCGTACCTCTATTAAGGGCCAGGTCCTCGCAGATTTGGTGGCCGAGTTCGTTGAATCCCTGCTTGAGAAAGAGATAGAAACACAACACATAGATGAAAAATCGGTTGGTACAATCGCCTTACAAGAACCTTTAACCTGGAAGGTATATATTGATGGCGCGGCGAATCAAAAGGGGTCCGAAGTGGGGCTAATTCTAGTCTCACTTGAGAAAATCACCATTGAGAAATCATTAAGATTGGGATTCCCAGCCACTAATAACGAATCCGAATATGAGGCCTTGTTGATGGGAATGGCCATGGTTCAGAAAATGGGTGGGAAGGCTATAGAAATTTTCTCAGACTCAAGATTAGTCGTTAGCCAAGTGAAAGGAGAATTTAAAGCCAAAGACGAAAGGATGCAAGGGTACTTGAGTCAGGTTAGACATTTGCAATCAGATTTTGAATCTTTCAACCTATTGCATATCCCTAGAAGTGGAAATACACACGCTGATTCCCTAGCCACGCTTGCAACCTCCTCGGCACAAAGCTTACCCCGGGTCATCTTTGTAGAAGACTTATGCAGGCCCACAGAGGTGAGCAAAGAGGTTGTTCATGTTCACTAAGTTAGAGTGGGGCCTAGCTGGATGGACCCCATAGTACTATTCTTGAAGGAAGATATCCTGCTCGAGGAGAAGTCATAAGCGGACAAAGTACAAAGAAAGGCCCCTTGGTTCTGGCTGTCCGAGGATCAGAAACTATACAAATGCTCCTTTTTCGGGCCATACCTGCTATGCATACACCCTGAGGCGACAAATTACTCCTTGAGGAGTTACATGAGAGAATTTGTGGAAGTCACACTGGAGGAAGATCCTTGTCACATAGAGCTATCACTCAAGGCTATTGGTGGCCTAACATGCAAAAGGAAGCACAAGAATATGTGAAGAAGTGTGATCAATGCCAAAGATTCGCACCAAACATACAACAACTAGGGGGAGTCCTTAACCCTCTATCCAGTCCTTAGCTTTTTGCTCAATGGGGCTTAGTTACCGTTGGCCCTTTCCTTAAAGCACCAGGGAATAAGAGGTATTTGTCGGTCGGCACAGACTACTTTACTAAATGGGTTGAAGCTGAGCCCTTGGCAAATATCAAAGATGTAGATGCCAAGAAGTTTGTCTGGAGGAACATCGTCACTCGGTTTGGGGTCCCTCGTACCCTCATCTTGGACAACGGCCTTCAGTTTGATAGCAAGGCCTTTAAGTGATACTGTGGTGACTTTGGAATCACGAATAGGTACTCTACCCCAGCTTATCCTCAAGGGAATGGACAAGCCGAGGCAGTTAACAAGATCATAATAAATGGACTCAAGAAGAGGTTGGATGATGCGAAGGGAAGATGGGTGGAAGAACTGCCACATGTCCTATGGACGTACTGAACCACGCCTCGCAAGTCAATGGGGGAAACCCCCTTTTCAATGACTTACGGAACCGAGGCTGTTATTCCTTTAGAAACTAGTTTCCCAACGCTAAGGACCAGCTCATTCAACCCAAGCAGTAACAACGAATTGCTGGAAAAAAGCTTAAACTTTATTGAAGAAAAAAGAGAAAATGCAATGGTTCAATTGGCATACTACCAACACAAGCTCAAGCAAGGCTATGACACCAATGTGAAGCTGAGACCGTTGGCACCTGGAGACTTGGTGTTGAGAAAGGTTCTAGGTACTGCAAAGAATCCAGCATGGGAAAAACTAGGGCCTAATTGGGAGGTGTCATACCGCATCACCTCGATGGCCGGTATAGGAGCTTATTTCTTTGAAGATCTAGATGAATGTGTAATACCACGACCCTGGAATGTAAATAACCTAAAAAGATATTATTATTGATGAAAGTTTCCTCTATCATATGTTCATTTATTGTATAAAAACGTCACACTTCCCATAATGGCATCTTTATAAGTGTTAAACAGATCCCAAGTTATGTCAGGTCTCTCGGACCACATACTTGGGTGAAATTAACACTCAATGACATCTTTATAAGTGTTAAATGGATCCCAAGTTATGTCAGGTCTCTTAGACCAAATACTTGGGTGAAATTAACACTCAATGGCATCTTTATAAGTGTTAAACAGATCCCAAGTTATGTTAGGTCTCTCGGACCAAACCTTTTTATTGTTGATATCTAGTCAAATTATTTAAGCTGATGGCAAGTTGCTGTTATTCGATGTCATTAAAGAAAGAGTCATAATAGTTCAAGTTTATTGGCAATAGTCATAATCTTAAAGGCATACAAAATAAGAACACATGGAATAAGAAGAAAAATCTTTTCATTGATTAAAAGTAAGAAATATGTTACAAATGTTGGCAAAGGCCATACAAAAAAAAAAAAAAAAAAAAAAAAAAAAAAAAAAACAGAAATAAGGACAAATCCTACATCTAAGCCTTGGATGGGTGAGAGTCCCCATTGGAGCTAGTTGCTTAAAGGTTAGCTTCTTCAGCATCCTTAGCTTTGGTGACCATATCCTTAATCGTGAGGTGGTCTTCTAACTGGCTGGCTTAAGCTGGTGGTTGCACCTCCTTGCCCTCCGCTGTCTGAATTACAACCTCAGCATCAAAAGACGAGTCTTGAGTGATGAGAGGCTGCTCAGGAGGTGGCAAAGAGAGGGCAATAGGTGGAGGAAGTTCAGCCAGAATCTCTCGGATATCCTCCGGAAAGAAGATACTTTTGGCCCTCCTCAGCTCAAAGTCCGTAGGGACTCCCGCCCGATCCATCACTACTCCCCAAGACTTGGTACAGTAATCCCTGCACACTATGGCCACCTCCTCAATCAGCCGGGTCTCAGTATCCATTACCCCACGCTCATAGGATACTTTCACCGCGACCTCCGCGGCTTCCCTAGCCATCTGAGCTGCATCTTTGACTCTCTGTAGCTCTGCCTTGAGGTCCAAAACTGTTTGTTTTTTGGTGGGCAGGTTCAATTTTGTTGTGTAAAGCAATTTGCACTGGCCCTCAGCTTGGGCCTCAGCAGTTTTTAGGCCAACCAAGGCACTCAGACACTCTTTGTTTACCCCCTTCAGCTTGTTGGTCGGCTCTTTATGCTCCTCCTTAAGGGCTCCCAGCATCTTCTCGACATTAGCTCGAGAGTGGGCCTCAGCATTAACTTTATTGCGAGCATTCCTAACCCACTCCTCGACTACAAAAACTTGTTGAGTGACCTGCATAATAATAGTGAATTGGTCAAATGTATACACACATGAATAAATGTGCTCCTAAGTATTTGGCGAAGAAAAATGCTGACTGACTTACCATTGCGAGGTCCCTCTTCAATGACATGAAGAGGTCAGGTTGTCTGGTGCGCCTGAGGCCGTCCATGTCTCAAGGGAGGAGGAGAGGCTGCTCTAGGACCTCGACGAGAACGGTGGCTTACCCCCTTTGGGATTCCCAGAGCGTGGCATCCCAAGGAATGGGGGCGCCCTCCACCTCTAGCCGAGGGGCCTATGTGCGCTGTCCTCGGCGTGCGTCAGCCTCATCCTGGCTCTCCACCGATTTGGCCCTCTTGTCCTTGGGCTCCTTGGTCTTCTTCTGCTGCTTGGCGCCCTTTTGAGGTCCCAGCTCACCTTTTTCCAAGTCCTCCACTGGCCTCTTCTTTTTTAGGTCCGGAATGGTCTTCAGTTTAAGGTTAGCAAGGAGTTAAGGGGGAGAGGGAGGAAGATTGGAATGAACTTGGGTCTTGGGAACTTCTTTTGAAGTTGCCCCCTTGTTCCTATTTAACATCAAAACTTTTAAGCCTGGCCTCTGCTTTAGGTCCATGTCTTCTTCTTCCTTGGAATTAGTATCTAGCCAAGCGATTATTAACTTTGGATGATAGATTGCAGAAAGTCTATCAGACTCAGTCTTGGAGTCCGAGAGCTCTACAGGCCTTTTCAGTGCCCCTTCCTCTTCTTCGAAATGGAACTGATTGATCTCGGCGTCCAGAGAATGGCGAGACGAGGTTGACTCCTCTCTCGGGGCAGCTACTTGTTGAGGAACACATCGAGGTGGCAGCTCAATAGGGGGAGGTCTCTCTGAGCCAAAAACCCAGGCTTGGAGACGTCTATCCGAGCCAATTTAGGGATTCCAGCCCTTATTCCCTGGCCCGCGTCCTGAAATATGCAGGACAGGGGAACATAGCCCAGAATCAAGTAAGCAGCTCATAGCTATTCGTCTTCACTCACAAATATCTCTGACCTCAGAAGGTAGTTGAGAGCCGAAACGTTGGTCAGGCTGATCCTCGAAGCAACGTGGCTTTTATTTGCAAAAACATCCGAGAAGGAAACCGTGGTCAGACCAGTGAATATTATCGTCAGAAAAAGATAAAGTGTTAAAAACAAGAAATAATAAAGCTAAAGGATTCAATCCCTTGCTCAAAGGAACTAATCCTAGGGTGCCCAACTTGGCTCTCCTGCCCGAAATGGGCAGTGAAAACCGTCGTGCCACTCCCCGGAGACGACCAGATAGTCATCCTTCAAGCCTTTGTTAGACTTAGGAATGTAGGATATCAACCTAATGACGTCGGACTGGGACTTGAGGTAATATCCCGCACTAGCAAGGGAATGACACTCATACATATGAACGACATCGTGCCATGTGAGCCTTAAATTCATCTGGTCGTTTAGAATATCTACGCTCCCTAGGACTCTAAACAGATTGGGAGCGCACTGATGGGGGCACAACCGATGGTTAAGCAAGTAGTCTTTGGTTATTCTACCCATAAGAAGTGTCATTCCTCCCTCTATAAAGGCGATCATTGGAATGACAACTTCTCCCTCCTCCCTATTGGTGAATACTTGGTTCAAGGCACAATATTGTAGGCCCACTCCCCGTGGGATATGGTATTTGGCCCTAAAACCCTCCATACCGGCCGGAGAGTCTACTAAGTGCTTGAATCTACCCATTTAAGCAAAACGTCGACGACGCAAAGGAAGTTTTCTAAAGAAGAAAGCAAGTCGAGGAGGCTGGCCGAGGAGAATAAGAAAAGTTTGAAGAAACAAATACTTACGAAAACAAGTGAGTGTGTCAAATCTTGAATCTTTAGAGAAATCTTTTGGGAATTTCTTAAGGAAAAGAATTAAGGAAACTTAGGGATGTACGGAGCTTAGTGAGTTGGAGTGCTTTAGATCTCTGGAAGACTTGAGAATTCGTAAAGTAAAGGGAAATGATTTCCCTCAAATCTTTATATAGAGGGTAAGATTGAGTAGGAGTTATCCCGCTCAAAACCCCAGGGAAAATATCAGCCGTGGGATTGGCACCTCACCATTGGATATGGGGAACATAACGCCGCTTGGAGCAATTAATGACGCCTTGCGGGCTACGAAGCATCAGTAGCAATCTAAGACGCACAAAACGATAATTTTACTCATGTGAACCAGAGAAATAAATGGTCTTGTCTCTTAAAAATCAAAACCCCAATTTTTCTCCTTGGATTGAGGGAAAAACTGGAGTTTTTAGGGGCTATTGTAGGGATAAGGGCCCAAAAATCATATGTTGGGCCTTGGGCTTGGTCTGAGGACAATGAATGGTCTGAGGAAGGACAAATCATTATGAAGGGTTCCAGTTTAGAGTCTCATAAAGAGAAGAGTGAATGGAAGGTGGTCCGAGGAGGAACTCCTCATTGGACATGATGAATGCAACTCAAGTATGCATTCCAGCAATTAGAGTGACCCTCCAAGAAGCTCCAATGATAGGAACGTGCCTCATGAACATACGAAAAGACAGGAAACCCAAAGATATCTAAGGGAAAGCTGCTACTGTCACATTAAAGGCATTGCAGCTACTTTCCTGGCCACATTTATGTGGAGAAGACCCCTGAACAGTACTGCCTTGGCTATCGCAACTCACAGAAAGTCAGAGAGAGTGTCTAATGGGATAAGTACTCAAGAAGTTGCTCAAATGATCGGCAAGTGTAGGGTCAAGATAGTCCAAGAGCGACTATATAATAGGGAAGATACTCCATGGATAGAGGGGCGAAGAAAGTAGAAACTGAACACTGTAGCAATCCAAATTGCACTTGTAACTGGTTTTATTGATTTATATAAAGATTTACCTTCTCGGACATTGAATTGATTCAGTTCTTTATTCCTTGTTCCTGCTTGATCATCTTTTGAATCAATACTAGCATTTGTCCAAATTCATTAGTACTTAGTTCTTCGATCCGCTCTCTACAAATTTATTGTATTGGGCTCACTGGGCCAAGATCCTATACATATTGGGCTTGGATTACAAAACGTGACCCTACAAAAATAAATTGGCATATTAAGCTAAAATAAGATAGTCCTATAACATATAGCTTTACAAAAATAATAAAAATTTATGTAAGTTGTACCCTATGCACGTCCATCTAACAATTGAAAACCTTTTCTATTCGTAAGTAGAATTATAACTCTTTTTTTTATATAATTAAAATTTCAAAAGGATTATTCATAATCTATAAGAATATAATTCTGACGTTTCCAGTTATGAATTGTGTGATCAATCTTGTGCCTTCGGTCCTGGCAGCATTAAATATTATTTTTTAGAATTAAAAGAAATAAACATATATTTAAAGAAATCCATACCAGGATCCAAGTAAAGCAAGATCTTGTGGAAACATATTTTAATCACACTTTATTAAAATTTAAAAGTAGACAACAAACAGGGAAATGGAAAAAAAAAGAAAATCACAACTTGATTAATCAAAAAGCACAATTCGAAGGGAAATGAAGTGAAAACCTAATGAGTGAGTGAGTTGGAGAAGCAGAGTTCTAAGGTCTGACTTGAGCCAGAGAGAAAAAAGAGAACGGTGATTAGAGAGTGAGACAGGAGGGAAAAATTTTGGTTAAAGAAAGTGAAGGAAATTTTTAGCACTAAGAGCACTAGCAATGTTGAAAAAAAAATGTCATTTTGATACATTCAAAAGCTACTTTTTCTATTTTAACACACCATTTTACAATACACTCTACATCAAATGTTCTTTTTTACAATTCAATACATTAAAGTAATATATACTACACATTAAAATAATATTAACTCAACCAACCATTGTAGTCACAACCAACGGCCACCATCTAGTGGGCAACGGTCGCCAACTAGCCACTACTACCACAACCACTCAAAACTACCATGATAAAACCCCAAAATCAACCCCCAGCCACCACACACAGCCTACAACAACTACCATTAGACACTACCTACAACCACCACCACCACAAACCCCCCACCACCCATAGCCCACCAGCCACCACCACCACCCATAACTTCCAAAATAAAACCCCAAAATCAATCCCCCACCACCACACACAGCCAGCAACCACCACTATCACACACAACTTGTAGCCACCACCACCACCACAAACCCTCCACCACCCATAGCCCACCAGCCACCACCACCACCACCACCACCACCACCACCAAAAACTTCCAAAATAAAACCCCAAACTCAACCCAAAACCAAAACAAAAACAAAAACAAGTTGAGGTGAACCCATGGGGGCCAGATCTACCTGTGGCTAGGTGAGATTGACGACAGTGGAGGTTAGGCAAGATCAGCCTCGGGCTGAAAACCCCGGCGGCTGGAAAGGTTGAGACAATGAGAGTGAGAGAGCAACAGAGCTGAGAGAGAGAGAGAGAGAGAGTAGTGTAGGAGGAGAATAAAAAAAAGAAAAAAAAATTATAATATTTCAATCCGTACACTTCCAAATTTGAGATTATACTGTTCATCTATGCCAAATATTTTGGCATTTAGAACACCTAATGCGAGATGCTTTTTGGCGTTTGGTTGGCATTTGGCACACCTAATGCTAGTTCTATATTTGAATGTGGATTTTAGGGAATATAGGAAAAAGATGGGAGAAAGTAGGTGGGAGTAGTGTTTGGTTGGAAAGAGAAAGGAAGAGGAAAAATGGTAAAGCCTTGCTATTGCCACCAAAAATTGATCTCTCTAAAATAGAGAGAAAAGGAGAACAAAAGACACGGTACTTTTAGACAAAAATGTTCTCCTCCAATGTTCATGGGGTGTTTTGGTTTTTGCCATTTTCTTCATTTAATTTTGCCTTTTTCTCCTCACTGTTACTTCTTCAATGCTTCAGATATTTTTCCTCCCCCAAAAGACAAAAGCACCAGTTCATTAGTTTTTTTTTTTTTTTTTTTTTTTTTTTTTTTTTTTTTTGTGTTCATTTTTTTTTCCTCATTTGTAACATTTTCTTCATTTAATTTTTGTCATTTTCTCCTCACCGTTACTTCTTCAATGCTTCAGATATTTTTCCTCAACCAAAAGCACCAGTTCGTTAGTTTTTTTTTTTTTTTTTGGTGGTCATCCTTTTTATTTTTTTTTTGTGTTCATTTTTTTTTTCTCATTTGTAACTTCTCTTCTCCTTCTTCTTTTTTCTTTTTTTTTTTTCCCTCATTTTTTTTGGGTTCTTGTACTTATATTTTTATTTATTTTTTATAAATGAAGTGTCCATCTATATACAATTTTCAAATAAAAATATAATGTGCAATTTTTTTATCTAATAAGGGCAAGAGAGTAAATTTATACAAACTTTATTTTTTATCCTCCCACTTTTTCTTTAACCAAATAAAAGAGTTTTTCATGCCTCTACTTTTCCACTCCTTCAACGAAATATACATGAGGGAAAACTAAATCTTTTCTAACTTTCTACTTTTCTATTATTTCACCATTTTTTATTATCTCACTTTTTCACAAGCTGGTTTGGAATTTGGAATCTTTGAATAGAAGAATGCAAACAGTACTTTCTAAGGTTGAAAATTTATATTGTTTGGACTTAGTTTTAGAGTGAACCCTAAATTACAAATATAATTATAAAATAATAATTTTAAAAGGTAAAATACACTTACACCCCTCATATTTTGATAATTTGATCTCGTCAATTTAGTACATGAGCTTTAGCATTGTACCAAAACCAAATAATAGCCCATTGTATTGGTCTGTCTAATTGTCTCATTCATCCAAAATCTAAAATGTTTGTCCAAATAATAAAATAAAGAATTTGGTTGTGGGTTAGTTGGAAATAATTCCCTTAATTGGTTTCCCATGATCCCATCACCCCCAACAAGTTGAGAAATCCAGTACTTAACACACACACACACACACACACACACACACTCAACAAGCCTAAAACACCTTTACCCACAACCAAAAGCCCCAACCAGTGTAGCCTTGATCCACCATTCAAACCATCACATGTTACTATTGTCAGCCATGCAACTTTAAACACCATTCTAAACGCGAGTAAATCTATTACCACAACCATTTTTAATTATAACTTTGCCACAATTTGTTTATATAGTGACTTGTAAGTGGTGGAATTGTAAACTCACATAGACTAATCATTTTGTTTCACCACTGCGATATAGGCAAGTTATGGTTAAAAATGTGAAAATAGTTATGGTAGTAGACTTACTCTTTTGAACACTATCTTGTCTTGAGCCACCTCTAACCCAAATAATTACTTCATATAATCCAAAGCTATCACAACCCAGTGTTTGAAGATCTCATGACCCATTGCCTTTAGAATTGAGATCCTAGCCATACTCTGAAAAACTTGAAATAAGAAACATTATTCTAGCTATACTTTTTTCTTGCCGGTGGGGATTAAAAAACGAACAATTATTATTATTATTATTTTTTAATTATATTAAAAGGTCCATGTTTCGTTTTTTTTTTAGTGGGCATTTCGACAACTATTTTTTGGTTTTTTTTGGGTGGGGGGGGGGGGGCGCTCTTACTTTTTGGTTGATCAACTCTTAATTTTAATGTCTAATATTTAAAAAAATTTGTAATATATATATATATATATATATCATATACTATATAATAAAAGTTGGGCTTAGAAATTGTGGTTACACCAAGTGGTTTTACTAAATTGTAGAATTTTTTTTAGATTTTTTTTAAAAATAGATATAATTTTTCTTCTCCTATAATTTCTAAGTTGATAAAAATCATAATTTCTTTAAAAACCAGCAACATAGTACACGTTCATATGATTTTAATTTCTACTATAATTTCTAAGTTGATAAAAATCATAATTTGATTAAAATCTAAATTCTATTTTATAAAAAAATCTTAATTAAAAAAAAAAAAAAAAACCAACAACATAGTACATGTTTCTATGATATAAAAAAAGAAGAAGAAGATATAACTACACTAAAAAAGAAAATAGCAAATAAAAAAAAACATATAATAATAATACTACACGTAAAAAGAACCATAATTTTTATAAAAATAAAAACCAGCAACATAGCACACATTTATATGATTTTAACTTCTCCTACAAATTAAGTTATTTTTGGTTAGAAATTCTACAGTAGTTTTCTCTATCGCTAGTGAAAGTTGGGTGCTCCAACTTCTCCTAGGTTGAGGAAGAGTTTGTCCCTTCTTTATAAAGGCTTGTCTGTCCTTGTTAGTAGGGGTGTCCACAGAACCCGTTCACCCGCTTAACCAGCCGGATTCGCCCGAAACCGAACCGCCACCAATTGAACCAATCAATTCGATCGTCGTCGGCAGGTCGCCACCCACAAAACTCGATCCCTTTGGGTCGACCGGCGGGTTTCCTCCCGAAAAACCCGAGCCACCCGACCCGACCATAAAATCAAAAAAATCCGGCGAGATTGAAAGGTTTTCCAACAAAGAGCTACATGAAATCCATTGCAATCCACCAGATCCGACGATATTTTTGATTTTCTGACGAAAATCTACTTGAAATCCACCAGATTCGGCGAGATCCAGCAATATCTTGTCAAGATCTACCCTAAATTCGACTAATCCGACCAAATATCAGCCAGATCTAGACCGATCCAGCCAAATATCGGCACCAGCAGCGAAATATCGACATCGGCAGCAAAACCCAAAACCAAACCGACACCAACCCAAAACTCAACGGACCCGAACCGGATGATCCTACCATTAAACCGGCCGGTTTCGGTTTTGATTTTTACCCACCCAAAAAATTCGAGTCGGGTCCGAGTCAGGCACAAACCCGACCTGGCCCAACCCGTGGACACCCCTACTTGTTAGCTACCATTTGGTTGCTACAGGCTAGTGGGTTCTCTTCTTTCTAGGGTTTTCGGGAAACACTTTTCTTTTCTTTTGTTTTCATGGAGGAAATAAATGCGGGTTGGAACAAGATGTCTTTGAAGGGACCAGAGGATAAGGAGTTTGATCTTCGATTAGATATGGGGTCAAAAGAGTTTATCTTAGCTGCGAAGTTTCTCACATAACAGGTCCTTAACGTAGACGCCATTGCTTGAAATTTCTCTCAATTATGGCATACTCGAAGTGGTTTCAAGATTAAGGATCTGAGGAATCACATCATTCTTTTTATTTTCTAGAATAAGTTCGATTATGACAGAATCTTTTCAAACCAACCCTGGAGTTTCGATAAATTCTTAGTGGCTTTTCAGAAGTATGATAATAACATTCACATCTGTGACCTGGACTTTGAGAAAGTTCCTTTTTGGGTGCAAGTTTATGATATCCCAATTAGCTTTATGAATAAGAAGGTGGATGAAGGACTATGCTCGAGCATTGGTGATGTTTGTCCCTCTGAATTCTCGGTTATGGAGGGTGGTGATCATTTGTGAGTCCGTGTTATCCTTAATATCACAGAGCTTTTATGTCATGGACATAAAATCACTCTTAAAGGAGGGAATACGGGTTGGGTATCCTTTAAGTATGAACGGTTGCCAAGCATTTGCTACTGGTGTGGATGTTTAATTCACAGGGATAAAGACTGTGACCTGCAGATTAATAGTGAAGGCACGCTCACGGTGGAGGATCAGAAATATGGAGCATGGCTACGAGCTCCTTTATTCAATCAAATCCGAAAATCCACTATTGTAGGCCCAGGCTTTTATCAACAAAGAAAGTACTCGAAGGGTCCTAAGGACTATGAAAATGTAAATCATACAAACAATCAACAGGCAGCCATGACTGAGAACGGAGCTTCGGTGAACCCGATGCAAAAGGTAATTTCGGATTCTTCGCTTCTTATTAATGCTAATTCTGTTTCACATCCTATTTTCCAGGGATTTGAATGATTTTCCTCCAGGATTTGGGGGTCAACTAGAGGAAAAAAGAAATTTTGCACAAACCTTGCATGAAATCGATGAAGAGCTGTCAAAATTTGATGCGATGGAGGGTGTAGATGGAAACTTGGAAGATTTACCAAATAAGGAGTCCATTAACCCAGAGAATCCTAGTGCTGAGGATATTCATGCATTAAGTGATTCCCCACTCTTAGTTATGTGTAATATTTCATCACTTACTCATGATGCCAGGTCAGCTAGACTTTCTTTGGTGGATATCTCAAACTCGCAGGGCTCTCTTACGCGCACTCCATTACCACCTAAGCCTTCATGGACACGTATTAATCGTGTTCCTTCAGAGATTGAGGTAAACTTGGAAGTTCACTCAGGAAAAAAGAGGGCCCAATCGTCCAAAAGAGGTTAACAAGGGTTACCTAAAAAGACAAAATTAGTTTCCCAGGTTGGTAAGGAAAATAAAGTCACATTGGCATAGGCTGGTTCCAAGCCCCACCAGGACCAATTAATCTCCTTTGTTGGAACTGTTGTGGGCTTGGGAACCGGCAGACAGTTTAAAAGCTTGGAGAAATAGTTCGGGCAGTTATGTTTTTAGCCAAAACATGGCTAGAAGAAGCAAGGCTAAGTATTATTCGTGACTCTCTTCAATCTCTTCAATTCGGTCATTACCACGGAGTTTCAAGGATTACTTGTGGGGGTGGCTTAGCTCTCTTTTGGAAAAAAGACTTTAATTTGGTTATTGAATCCTCATCTCAGAATCATATAGATGTGGTGATAAACAAAGGGAAGGACAATGCATGGCGGTTTACAGGGATTTATGGGGCTCCAAAAACGCAATTGAGATTTGAAACTTGGGAGCTGATTCATAATCTTCATAGACGTGGTTCTTTGCCATGGCTGTGTGGAGGTGATTTTAATGAACTTCTTAAATCTCATGAGAAGAGTGGAGGTAGACTTAGGCCCTATGGTCAAATGGAGAAATTCAGAGAAGTGTTGGATGAATGTAATTTGTTCGACCTAGGATATGTAGGAAATAAATTCACTTGGTCAAAAACTTATCCGAATGGAGGTATGGTTTGGGAAATATTGGATAGGGCGATGTGTACGGCAGAGTGGTATGATTTATTTCCATCTACTAGTGTGCAAACCTTGACTTATGTGTCTTCGGATCATAAACCGATTTGCATTCGACTTGATGGTATTGAAATTAAGGCTAAAAAATCGTGGCGCTTTGAGCAAATGTGGCTTGAGGATTCGGGTTGCAAGGATATTGTGGTGGGAACTTAGGTTAGGGTTGCTTCTCCCATGGAAAAAGTTGTGGCAAAAATAGAGGCATGTCAGAGGAGCCTCTATCAATGGAGAAAACACTCCTTTTGCCACGTGAGAAGGGAAATAGCCGAAAAAAAGAAGTTATTAAAAATTGCTGAATTGGAGGCAGCCTAGAGAACAAATGTTCCTTAGCTCATTAAGCTCAAATCTGAAATTGTTGACCTCCTTCGATTAGATGAAAAAATGTGGTAGCAGCGGAGTAAGGAGCATTGGATGGTTTTAGGGGACCATAACTCTAAGTATTTCCACACAAGAGCTTCACAACGCTTTTGTCGTAACAAAATTGTGAAGTTTCAAAATACGGATGGTGCTCTAGTTTCGGGTGATGCCAATGTTTCGGCCATGGTTTTGGCTTATTACAAAAATCTGTTTTCATCCTCAAGGCCAAATGAAATTGATGAAGTAGTTCAGTCCATAAAATCTGTTGTCACTGAGGACATGAATAGAAGTTTGGTAAGTGCCTTTTCTCGGGTGGAAATAGAGACTGTATTGAACCAAATGGCTCCCCTTAAAGCACCCGGACCCGACGGAATGCCTCCCTTTTTTTCCAGAAATTTTGGAGTGACATTGGAGATGATGTAGTTTAAGCAGTTCTGTCATGCCTTAATTCTAGTAACATTATCCCAAGTCTGAATCATACCTTTATCTCTCTTATTCCTAAAGTTAAAAATCCTGAGCATGTTACTGAATTTCGCCCCATTGCACTTTGTAATATTTTATATAAGCTTGTATCAAAAGTGTTGGCTAACAGGTTGAAAAAAGTATTACCTCGTATCATTTCAAAATCTCAAAGTGCCTTTCAATCCGATAAGGCAATTTTTGATAATATTCTGGTGGCCTTTGAGACACTTCACCATGTGAAGCGTAAGAAAGGGGGTAGAATAGGACATATGGCATTGAAGTTGGACATGAGCAAAACATACAATAGATTGGAATGGGTGTTTCTCCAAAGGGTGATGGAAAAAATGGGCTTTCATGCTAGATGGGTAGGTTGGATCATGGAGTGTGCGCAGTTAGTGACTTACTTGGTTTTGATAAATGGTGAGCCTACGGAATCCATTACTCCTACTAGAGGCATTCGACAAGGGGACCCCCTCTCCCCATATCTCTTCTTTGCTCAGAAGGTTTGAATGGTCTCATTGAGAAAGTGATGGCGGATAAGCATCTTGAAGGATTCTCTCTATGTAAGAATGGACCTAAAATACCCCATCTTTTGTTTGCCAATGACAGCCTCCTCTTTTGCCATGCAAGAGTGGAAGACGTGTCAAAAATTCAAGAGATTCTTGGAAAGTATGAGAGAGCTTTTGGGCAGAAAATTAATCCCAATAAAACCACAATCTTCTTTAGTGGTAATGTCTCTGATTCGGCAAAATTGCAAGTGCAAAAATTATTGGGGGTTCCGGAAATAAAGGAGTATCAGAAATACTTGGGTCTGCTGACAGTTGTAGGGCGAAATAAGAAAGCAAGTTTGAATTATATTAAAGACCATGTTTGGGGGAAATTACAAAGGTGGAAGGAAAAACTTCTATCTCAAGCCGGCAAGGAGATTTTGCTCAAAGCAGTGGTCTAAGCCATTCTGACCTTTGCTATGAGTTGCTTTCAACTACCGGTTGGTCTTTGCCAAGATATTGAGATGCTTATTTGCAAATTTT
This sequence comes from Quercus gilva, assembly GCA_023621385.1. Taxonomy (NCBI): domain Eukaryota; kingdom Viridiplantae; phylum Streptophyta; class Magnoliopsida; order Fagales; family Fagaceae; genus Quercus; species Quercus gilva. The sequence goes on from CM042477.1 coordinate 61,115,709, forward strand.
GGTGGGGCCAAAAAGGAGATCGACGGAAAATCTATTAGAAGAAATGGGATGTGCTATGTAAACCTAAGGTGGAGGGCGGCATGGGCTTTAAAGATTTATGTAAGTTCAATGAAGCCATGTTAGCCAAGCAAGTTTGGCAGTTGGTCCATGATAAAAGCTCGTTGTTTTATAAGGTTTTCAAAGCCAAATATTTCCCTCGTGGATCTATCTTTGAAGCTACTTCCTCATCCGGGTCATATGCTTGGCAAAGTATCTTGAGATCTAGACACTTGATTGAAGAAGAAGCAAAGTGGAGATTAGGATATGGTCGGAGGATTAGAATCTTCATTAACAAGTGGCTGCCGTGGAGACGGAAATATTTCTTCTTCTTCGGGAGAGCTTCACCCAGAGGCTACAGTTTCAAAACTTATCAATACGAGCTCGGGTTGGTGGAATATGCAGCTGATTAATCGCTGCTTCCATCCTCCAGATGCAGCTCAGATTAAGTCACTCCCAATTTGCTCGACCCTCCAACCTGACGTTTTGATTTGGCTCCTTGAAAAGTCAAGCAAATATTTAGTTAAGTCTAGGTATAGGTTGTTGTGTGAAGCCCAAAATTTAGAAGATAACCTTCCCGAGATTAGTGCGGAAGAAAAGAGTTTCTGGAAAAGTCTATGGAAAGTTCAAATTCCGGGAAAAATTAAACACTTTCTTTGGAAAGCTTGCTCTAACTCCCTAGCTACCAAAGAAAATTCAGTGAAGCGAAAAATTCTAAACCATGCAATCTGTCAACGTTGCTTGAGTGACTCAGAAGATACTCTTTATTCATTATGGAGTTGAAATGGTCTGAAGGAGGTTTGGGAAAAAGATTTTGGTTGGGTATTCAGGATAGGGGTGGAATTCAAGGCTTTCTCGGAGTTGGTCGAGCTGGTGCTTGAGAAACCATAGTCAGTGGCTTTATTTGCCATAACAGCTTGGTCAGTGTGGCACCATCGGAATAAGACTCGTCTGAATAAGAACACCATGCCACTGGGACAGATTGCGGGCTTCACTCGTGATTATATTCGGGACTTCAAATTTCTGAAGTGCAGCATACCCAGTGTTCGTCATGCAGGCCCTAGAAAATGGAGTCCCCCTGAACAAGATTGGTGGAAGGTCAATTTCGATGGCACAATATTTGGTGAATCAGAAGAAACAGGAGTTGGGGTGATTGTTCGCAATTTCAGAGGTGAAGTCAAGACTGCTCTGGCTGAGAAGATTAGCAAACCACCTTCAGTCGATGTACTGGAGTTGCTGGCTGCCAAATGAGCTGTACTTTTCTCTCAAGAACTTGGTCTTGAAAGAGTGAATTTTGAAGGGGACATGGAACAAGTTGTGAAAGCTCTTTAGTGGGGCGGATGGGATTATGCACCGGGTGGTCACCTTATTCGAGACGTTTCAAGCACTGTAAACTCTTTTAAGAGTACTTCCTTCTCTCATGTTTGTAGGTAGGATAATGCTGTCATACATGCCCTAGCCCAAAGAGCTAGACATTGTTTTCAGGGGTGGCGCTATTCTATATTAGGGGGTTCATTAACCCCCTGACTTCAAAAAAAAAAAAAATTATATATATAAAATATATTTTTTTTTGTTAGTTTAATACTTCAATTTATTTTTAAAAATATTTTTACACACCCTGACTTAAATTTTGCACACCCTTATTATAAGTATTTCTAACTCTAAGAGTAAAGAGTCACTGTTTGTGAATTGTAAATCACTTTTTTTTATAAATATATATTATGTGTGAGAGCGTGTCTAATATTGATTGTGTGCATTATTTTTTGTTATAATGCTATTTGTGTGAATTATGATGTGTGTGGACATTTATGTGTACAATATAAATATAATATAAATTTATATAATTTAATAATTAGGAAATAGAAATAGTTTGTTACATGTATCTATATTGTTATCATGTTATAATAACTTTTTGTTATAAAGTTAGTAAAATTTAAGAAAAAAATTGTAAAGCTAGTGATTGTTCAAGCATTTGATTGGTTAAGTACACGCAAAGTGTATAAGTTTATATATGAATGAGTGTGGTTGTGTGCGTCAATAATTAATACGAAGCTAATGAGTTTAGTTTAGTCATTTAGTTTAAAATATTTTATAAAAATAATAACAAATAGATAATAACAACTGCATAAAAATAAAAATATTAGATAAACTTAACAAAATAAAATAATCATAGCCTCATAGCTACCCACATTAACAATTTAAAATTTGAAAACTTGTAGAAAAAAATTGTAAAACTTCATGTATTAATTTTTTTTTTTTTTGTCAATAATTCGATATATTCAAGTTCTTTTTTTATTAAAATTTTTTAATGACCCCCCTAAATAAAATTCCTGGAGCCGCCACTGATTGTTTTCCAGTTTCAGTTTGGTTGGAGACCATTCCAACGGATATTGAATCTTTCGTATTGTCTGATATTCAGAATTTGAATTAATAAACGTTATCAGTTTCCTTCTCAAAAAAAAAAAAAAAGAAGTTACAAATTTAAGTGATTAATGGTTGTTGAGTTATCAATCAACATATTTCACATTGAACTATTACTATAAATGTGATCTGCGAAACATGCAAGAGGTGGATAGTACTGAAATATACTTGTCATCTATCACAAATAAGCACTCTTCTAAATTCAAAATAATAATAATAATCATTCTTCTTTACTCCCCCTCCATTTTTAACATAAAAAGCCATTCAACAAATTTTTACTAGTTTGCAACCCTGAATTAAACAACCAAAAATCACTTTTTTTCAGCTTAACCACTCAGTACTCCTGACAGTTTCACCTCCTTCCATACTCCACCCTCATTTCTTTTTAAATTTTTACCCCAAAGAGCCAAAAAGAATGTTACATATATACTTCAAATAGTTGCTTTTACAATTGTATTCTTAAAATTTGAAATGGCTTGAAATGTTTTTAAAACTTTTTTTTAATTAAGGTTGTGTAATTATAATGATTTACAGTGATTTAAAATTTTATGGTGTTAAAAAACAAATTAAATAAAACACCTTACTTGTTGCTGCCACCAACTAATCATTTTCAATTTTGGGCTGTTATTGCATAGTTTGGAACTATGCTCCAACTCTCTCACAAAGGGGTGGATCCTCAAATAATTAGAACATAATTAGCCACGTATGAAAATTACATGTAAAGCCATTCCAAAGTACAAAACCAACCCTATATCTCTTAAACCAATCTAGCTTCGGTTCCGAACCAACCACACTCATGACCGTTGCAACCGAACCAAAATTTAAAACCCTTCACCCCCCTTTACTTCATTTTGCACAAAGCACCAACCCCTCTCTCTCGCTCTCTCTCTCTCTCTCTCTTTCTCTCTGTTTCTGTCTCTGAAAGCAAAGAATAATGGTGTCCAAGATCTACAAGAGGACCCCACCAACAAAGTGCATCAAAGACTGCCGGATCCTTCCCCGGCGCCACAGCCGGAAAACCCCTGAGAATAAGAACGTAGCGGCGGCGTCTGCCACGGTTTTAGCATCCATCAACAAGTCCATATTCACGTGTCAGCGCCGCCTCATCAGGCTCTTCTCCAAGTTAGCCCGCATCGGCACACCGAATCGCCACAAGGGCTTCAAGATCCTCAAGAAAATCCCACAAGACGAATCCGAATTCGAACCCGAAACCGAAAACACAGTCCAAAGAACCCTCATTTTCGACAGCAGCAACAACAGGAAAAACAGCATTCTCCCACCGATGATCTTGCCTAAGAGAACGGTGTTTCTTGATTTAGACGAGACATTGATCCATTCCAAGGCGGACCCACCACCGGAACGTTTCGATTTCGTAGTGAGGCCGAGTATTGAGGGAGAATTCATGAATTTCTACGTGCTGAAACGCCCTGGTGTGGACCGATTATTGGCTGCATTGTCTGAGAAGTTCGAGGTCGTGGTGTTCACCGCCGGTCTTAAGGAGTATGCCTCTCTAGTCCTCGATCACCTCGACCCGGATTGCGTGATCTCTCACAGGCTCTACAGGGATTCCTGCAAGGAGGTTGATGGGAAGTTTGTGAAGGACTTGTCTGAGTTGGGGAGGGATTTGAAGAGGGTGGTGATTGTGGATGATAACCCCAATGCCACCGCCCTTCAGCCCCAGAATGCAATTCCGATTAGACCCTTTACAGATGATCTTGGTGATCGGGAGTTGGGGAGGTTGATTGAGTTCTTTGAGAGTTCTGATTGCTATGAGGATATGAGGGATGCAGTGAAGCAGTTTATGGCTAATGGAGATGAAATACTTTGATGGTTTGCAAGTCTTTTTAAGTAATGTTTTTCTTTTTTTCTCTGTTAATTATTTCATTTTTGAGTTTCTTTTTTTCTTGTAATGATGATATACTACTATGTGTACTATTGAACAAAGAGTTGTTCAATTTGATATGAGAAAAGAAGCTCTAGTCATTTATTTTATGATTCATTTACCCACTTGTATGTCTCTCACTCTTATTTGAATGTCAATTAAGGAGAGAATAATTAGATCTTTCAAAAATGTAATTTGGATTAGCACTATTGACCCAATGATAAATGACTAAGAAAGTATTTGCCTGTTTGGTTAAAGCTTTGTGCTAAGTGCTAACTTACATGTCCCTCTATTTGACATAAATGTGTTTCCAAAACATTTCCCAGCTTTTTGTTTCTCTTATTTTATTTTCTTGGGTCTCAGGTTGCTGAAAAAATTGATACTTTGATTGAATCCAAGATTCCCAAACACTAGAAGGTTGTGTCGACAAATAATCCAGCTCCTCACAAAGCCTCCGTTCCTTCTCTATAGTGAACTAGGGAGCCCATGAAAAAGAAAACTTGTTATAAGTGCAACCTGCGGAGGTACCAAAGCAAGCAAATAGTTAGTTACACTCACTCTAATTTTCAAATCTGCAACATTTCAAATAGTGGGAGAGCTCAATGTTGTATTTTCAGTGTCACTCTGCAAGGAGTGCCATATGATTAGGTTTATGTCTAATTGTCCATGGATTCACCAGCCAGTAGCCACATTCATTTTTCCTTGTAAGTATATCCAATACTAGTGATCATCAGTTTATTTAGCCTCTCTCTCTCTCTCTCTTAAGGATTTGGCTAGTTAACCGTCAGATGGCTTATAAGGATGGATACGAGTGAGGGCTGCATTGTGCTCTTAGTGTGGCAGATTTCAATAAAATAAACTGATGATTACATGTATTGGATATACTTACAAGGAAAAATGAATGTGGCTACTGGCTGGTGAATCTGTGGACAATTAGACATAGACCTAGTCATATTAGTCCTGTGGTGCTCCTCGGAGGGTGAAACTGAAAATACAACATTGAGCTCTCACTATTTGCAATGTTGCAGATTGGAAAATTAGAGTGATAGTGTAGCTGACTATTTGCTTACTTTGGTACTTCTGCAGGTTGCACTTGTAACAAGTTTTCTTTTTCATGGGCTCCCTAGTTCACTAGAGAAGGAGCAGAGGCTTCGTGAGGCGCTGGATTGCCATGTCTCTAAGTTCCTCATGGAGACTTTTGCAACTAAAAGTTTACGAAATCAGATGCCTTTATATAACGCTCAACATGAGTATGCAAGAAATTTGTCCAGTAAAGGCAACGCTCTCTCAGGTGAATGCCTCCCCACCAAATTCCTGTTTCCATACTGTCTAATAAAACCAAAGTGCTTAGTTTTCTTTCACTTTGCAGAACTGCTGCATTTCCTTTTATCACCACCCCATTAGCTTCTTGTCCAGATAAAAAACGTAAAAGCTCTATACCTTCTTTCCACAACCCCCCCCCTTCCTTTTCAAATTTCTAAAAGGAATGTGCGCTTAAGCCTCATAATGGAGAAGCTTTTCTGCTTCTCTCCACCACTTTGGAGAACCTTTCCTGAGGAACTGTTCTTACCCTATATACAGATTCAAATGAAATAAATCCTCTATGATGCAAGCCTCATCTAAAGCATAGCACAAAGTGTGCTTCTGCTTTATTATTGCTGTATACAGATAATGACCAATCAGAACATTGCAGAATTGAGTATGGAAAGACTTTGGTAATGTCTCATTAAAGCCTAAAATCTTGACAATCACTGACCCACATATATATGTGATTTTTTGATGATTTAACATCAAATTTATATACTTCCTAACAATATGGAACTGTTTGCATAGCATCATTTTAATATCACTTTGTGAGCTGTGAAGCCACAACCTCACCCTCTACTTTGCTCTTACAAGGTGAGTAAGTGTGCTATATGAGCTACACCTTAGCCTGAAGAGGCTAAATATCAAGATCCAAACCCAATATAAGACTGATTTGTAGCATTAAACAATATAAGAAAAGCCAGAATGTGGAATTAGAAAGCATATGCCAAGAATTGTCTACAATTAGCCCCGTGGCATAGAACTAGGGGCATGTAACAGAAGTCAGATTAAGTTCGTCATTACTTAAGGAATTGGACGAATTCCACATGGAGAATTATTTTTCCTAAGTTGTGGCCCCAAAGGAATGGGGAAGGGGAGATCTTAACGAGTGACCTACACTTCATGATGTGTGATTCCAAGCCAATTGTGCTGCCCCTTTTAGTTTGAATGCCAAATAAAGACTTTAAGTCTCTAACTTGTAGGAAGATATTAAATTAAGTATAAAAAATTAACTTAGTTGGAATTAAGCAGCTTCACCAGTGACTTGACAAAGAACAAGGTAGCAGACTGCTAGAATGGCTCAGCCATGAGAAACACCTGAGGAAAGTCTGGGGTAAATTTATGCCAGAAAAGTGAGGCTGATGCTCTGGATAGGATCTTAATTTCTAAAGGGCCTGTTTGGTTGCTTGTAATACCATACTCTAGTCACAAAATAGAAGTATCCTGGACTAGTACAAATGTGGAGTGGAGTAAGGCTTTAATGCACGAAAGCGATTCTTCTTACCAGTATGATTAATAGGGTGGCTGTAAACTCAAAGTTAGATAGTCAACCACATAGAGAGGGACAGATGAGAAGTACCCATTGGAGAAACCACATCATAGAAAAATGCATTATGACTTCATGTGTTCCATCCTAGTTCACTCACCATCACTTGTGGTACCACCGGTACAACCCTTGTCTTGGGCATCGGCTAGCAAACACCTGCATATAACTGCTGCCTATGGAAAAAGAACCAGATTGCTGTATTGTTGTGACTGTTAAATCGGTATCATCCTACACCTCAAATAACTTTATTATTTAGTAGTCATGAACCAAATCCAGTAGGTTAGAAATCGAAGTGATACCATGATCAACGGGAAAGCAACAACTGTCTGCTGTCAGGCCAATCAGAACGGATGCTGATCACGAACACAAGATAATATAATAGTGTTCACAAATTTATGAGAGTACAGGGCATATACAACTTCAGCCTAAGACTCATCAACGTTTAAATTTTGCTTCTTTCTGATAAAAGATGAATATGACATGACCTTAGCAAATGCAATGGCAAGTTTCAACCGGTGAGGAAAAAGCTCGGAGCCAACAGACACTACTACGTCTAACAGTATTGGTCTACATCTTCACCTTATTAAACAAATTCTTCACAAGCGACAAAAATATGGAGTATCATGCGGCTTTTCTCACTCAACAGACAGAAGTGTTGGTTCCATAAAACACAATTTACATAAAACACATCAACAACAACAACTCTGGACTATATGCAATATGAAGTTCTCAAAATGCAAAATTTAAGTAATTTGATTAATAGACTCAATTAATAATAATAAAGGATTACAGAAAAATCAGAGATTCCATTCCAAACCCCAAATGAATTTCTTTTGTGATAGTTCAGTGACATTCTCTCACAAACCAAACAGAATTAGTATAAGAAATGATCAAATTTTTTTCATTTCCAACCCAATCTTAACATAAAAAGAAAAAGAAAAAAGAAAAGCTTTTTCCTTTTAAAAAAATCCGTTGAATTGGGATTTTGAAAAATCATTGGTCACAAGAGAAGACCTGAAGGGGCAAGCGCCAAGCCTCGGATCTAGTGAAACAGGTGTCGTCGAGAGACTGGCTTTTGCACCATCGGCACTGCGGGTTGTGCGAGCACTGAGACTCCGACACTAAGTGGGTGCAGTTGGGTAGGATCTGACGGTTCTTGTTCCGAGCTAGTGGCTTTCGACCGCTTGATGAAGATATGGCGTTGAGAGTTTGGAGGAGAAGGAAGACAACTAGGATTGGGACCAAGATCCGGAGACCAAAACCCATCTTCAGTCGCTGACAATTCTCACGGCTGAAAGTGAAACCTGCTCTTTCTTTCTTTATTTTTTGTTACTGTGAAAAAGGCAAAAAGAAGAGGGCAATTACCGCACTTGGTATCCATGTGTAATAGTAGTAAGTTTTTTTTTTTTTTTTTTTTTTTTTGGTGTGTGTGTGTGTAATAGTGTAATAGTAGTAAGTAGTAAAAGGAATCATTCTTATTTTCATTCTCCTATCCAATACCTTTTTATCAGCTTCTAGATTTCTATGGAAATGGAATTGATATGGAGCTATGTGAGGTTGTAACTCTTAGGTATACATGTTTACTCTCCCAGCGTAGGAGCTTTTCTCTCATCTAGCACGAGTCCCCTCTCCCTTCGTTGATACGGGCTCTCCCTGGCTTTGCTATAGCCCTTCATTTATGCTCTTCTCTACACTAACATGGATCAAGTAGTCATTAAAGGTTTACAACATCTCCAACTCACTAAAGAAGAAGAAGAAGACATTTCTATCTCAACCACTAGTAAAACAGAGCTTCTAGAGGAGTGCGCACTGAGTCTCTTTGGCAAACTTCTAGCAGACCGAAATCAGAACTTCAGAGCGTTGAAAAGTACTCTCAGATCTGCTTGGAAGCTAGGTTTCGATCTGAGGATTGTGGATGTTGGAAAGAATATTTTCCAATTCAAATTTAACTCCAAGTATCAGATGGAATGGGTTGAAAGGAATGGATCGTGGAATTTCGACAACAATCTCTTGCTAATGTGCAAATGGAAAAAAGGATTATCAGTTACAAACATCTCCTTCACCCATTCTCCATTTTAGGTTCAAGTTTGGGGCCTTCCTTTTGAGAATATGTTTGAAGAAGTTGGAAAGGATCTAGGCAACAGATTGGGTAAACACATAGAAACAGATAAACGGTCTTGGCTGTCGGAGCAAGCCAAATTCATGAGGGTACGCGTGGATTTACCCATTGACAAACCGCTGCGGAGGGGCAGTAACATTGTTAATCCGGAAGGTGAGAAGTTTTGGGTTACCTTCAAGTATAAAAGGCTCCCTACTTTTTGCTTTCTCTATGGAATCCTTGGACATGATGAGAAGCACTGCTCAGGAAAATCAAGCACCTCTGAAGCACACAGGTAGTATGGTGATTGGTTACGGGCTAACAAGAGTTCAAAAATTAGCGGTGACAAGCTCAAAACATCAAATAGCAGTGGCTTCAGGGATTTTAGGGAAGGCGGTTCAGCTGACCGGCAAGCACCATTGGCCTCTAATTCAATGGACACAGAGGCGGAGCTGATGGGTTTTCCAATGACCGTTCAAAATGCCACTCTTCCCAAGAATACACAGCTGGGTCATGAAGGGGTTTCAGACACGCCATCAGTCAAGATGTCAACAAGCAACCTGGCTAAAGGTGATCAGGTTAGTCCATTAAGCCCAACGCCTCTTTCTGACAAAAATTCAAATAACTCCCAAAAAATCTCTGTAATGGGAAAGGAGATATGTGATGAATCATCCAACGTGGGCCTTCCTAAACAATACCCCTCTGAGGCCTATAAGGTTACCAGCCCACTGAAACAAAACAAAGAGGCCTTCATTAACAATGACACCGTTACTAACCCCCAAAGCCCAAGAAAAGGAAACTGGAAAAGAATATCTAGAGCCCAAAGGAAGCAAAGCCAATCTATTAAGTTAGACACACAAAATTTAGTGGGACTCTCGGGCTTAAAAAGAATGAATAGGCTTGACTTCTCTGAAGAAAATGAAAAGGAAGGTAAGCCTTTGAAGAAACACTGTGACTCACACCACTCCACCACACATGATATTTCTGAGAGATCAGCGGTGGCTGCCAGGCAGCACCGCCGGGAGCCATGAATTCCTTATGTTGGAACTACCGGGAAATTGGGAACCCCCGGATAGTTTATACGCTCTGCGATTATGTGCGGCGTTGGAATCCCAATTTAGTTTTCCTCTCGGAAACTAAATTAAAGAGCAGACGTATGGAAAAAATAAAATTCAAACTTGGTTTTTCAAATGGATTATGTGTTTCGAGTAGGGGTCGAAGTGGTGGATTTGCACTATTATGGTCCAGTGACACAAAGTTGGAGATTAAGAGCTATTCCAACCATCATATTGATGCGATAATCACGGAGGCTGACAATGGTCTTGTTTGGAGATTTACCAAGTTCTATGGTTACCCGGAGACCCATCTCAGGGAAGAATCTTGGAAACTCCTCTCCTACCTCGATAATCAATTTAATTTACCTTGGTTTTGCTATGGTGATTTTAATGAGATTCTTTCAATGACTGAAAAAGCAGGTGGTGCTCAACGCTCCCAATATCAGATGGATGGTTTTCATCAAATTGTAAATCATTGTGGCTTCAAGGACCTGGGATACTGTGGCCCAGATTATACTTGGTGTAATATGAAGGAAGGGAGTAATAGGATCTCGCTTCGCCTCGACAGAGCTTTTGCTACTAATGAATGGCTCGGACACTTCAAGGACCCAACAGTTCACCACTTAGCTGAATCCACATCGGACCACTGCATTCTTGCAATCACGGACTCACCCCCTCCATCTCGTAAGGGTAAACGCTGTTTCCACTTTGAAGCCATGTGGGCCAAAAGGGAGGATTGCCACGAAGTGATTGAGACTGCATGACACTCTGGTTCTTTCTCTGTCACTCCTGAGGGGGTTGCTTCTAATCTCCAATGATGTGCCACTGCGCTGGCAAGCTGGAATCAAAACATAATTGGCAATATTCCAAAGAAAATAGCGGAGAAAAGAAGAGTTCTAAACTCCATTACCACTATAGACCAGCAAGGCAATAGGGGGACAGAAATAAATCAGCTTAGAAAGGAATTAAATGACCTCCTGGACAGCGAGGAGATCATGTGGCGACAACGTAGCAAAGTCCATTGGTACAGGGATGGTGACAGAAATACGAAATTTTTTCATGCCCGTGCTTCGGAAAGGCGGAAAAAGAATTCCATTTTGGGGCTTTGGAATGAAGATGTTATTTGGTGCGATAGTAAGGAAAGTATCACAGCCACTGCTTTATCCTATTTTGAGAAAATCTACACTACTTCTTCTCCCACCGGAATCAATGAAGTCACCTACGCAATCCCTAGGCGTGTCACGGATGAAATGAACTCTGAGCTCACCAAAACTTTCACAAGTGAGGAAGTCTTAAAGGCACTGAAGCAACTCCACCCCATAAAAGCACCCGAGCCTGACGGTATGTCTGCGATCTTTTTTCATAATTATTGGGACATTGTTGGACCTAGCATCATAAACATGGTTTTAAATGTGCTGAATTCAAATCTGCCCATGACTGAAATAAATAAAACCAACATCTCCCTCATCCCAAAAACCAACCAGCCAGCTAGAATGACAGAATTCCGCCCCATTAGCCTCTGTAACACCACATATAAAATCATTTCCAAGGTTCTTGCCAATAGGTTTAAAACCATTCTACCTAACATCATTTTCGAAAACCAAAGTGCATTTACCCCTAACCGCCTAATCACGGATAATGTCCTTGTTGCCTTCGAGTTCATGCATTACCTAAACCATAAAAGTGAAGGAAAAGAAAATTACATGTCTATTAAATTGGACATGAGCAAGGCTTTTGATAGGGTAGAATGGAGTTTTATTAAAAGTGTGATGGAGAAATTGGGTTTTGCAGAAAAATGGATTCATCTTATTATGAATTGTGTCTCTTCTGTTTCTTATTCAGTGCTTATAAATGGGGATGTTTGTGGGAACATTTCTCCTTCAAAGGGCATTAGACAAGGAGATCCGCTCTCCCCTTGCCTCTTCCTCCTTTGTGCTGAGGGTCTTTCAGCTCTTATTCATGAAGTTGCCAGGAATCAACAAATTAATGGTATCTCTATCTGTAGAGGCTGCCCTTTAATTACCCACATTTTCTTCGCCGACGACAGCCTTTTGTTCAGCAAAGCTAAGGAGCAAGAATGTCATGCACTTGTCAATATCCTCAACAGATATGAAGAGGCTTCGAGGCAGAAAATAAATCCTGACAAATCTTCAGTATTTTTTAGTCCAAACACCCCTCAAGAATTAAGGGAAAGCATTTTTTACATTCTTGGTCCAATGCAAGATTCTAGGCATAGCAAGTATTTGGGGCTGCCCTCCATCATTGGGAAATCAAAAACACAAGTGTTTGCTGAAGTTAAGGACAAAGTGGCTAAAAAGCTTGCCTGCTGGAAGGGAAAACTCCTTTCAATTGGTGGGAGAGAGATCCTTATCAAAGCGGTGGCGCAAGCCGTGCCTACATACACTATAAGTTGCTTTCAACTCCCCAAGACGCTTTGCCAAGACTTAGAAAGTTTGATGAGGAGTTTTTGGTGGGGGCAAAAGGACAAAGAGAACAAGATTGCGTGTGTTAGTTGGAGGAAGATGTGTCGATCTAAACTCCATGGTGGCATGGGCTTCAGAAATTTACAAGCCTTTAACCTTGCCATGCTAGCTAAGCAAGGTAGGAGAATTCTCACAAATCCTGACTCCCTAATGGCTCGAGTTTTCAAAGCAAAATACTTTCCTTTTGATGATGTCCTCAATTCCAAAAAAGGAAGTAACCCCTCATATGCTTGGCGAAGCATCCATAATAGTCTTGAGGTTATTAGAAAGGGCACAAGATGGAAGGTGGGCAATGGTCGACGAATCCATATTTGGGACGATAGATGGCTGCCAACACCATCTACCCACAAGGTGATTTCCACCCAAGCGGACTATGGAGACTTTCCCATGATGTCTTCCCTCATAGACTTTGACACTAGATGATGGAAAGTTGATGTAATTAATGCCACTTTTCTTCCTCATGAAGCTAGCACCATCCTTAAAATTCCTCTTAGTTACAATCTTCTCGAGGATTGCCTTATCTGGATAGGCAACAAAAGGGGCGAGTTCACGGTTAAAAGTGCATACTACATTGCGTTGGGTTTGGTGGATTTTGTTGAGGAAGGTGAAAGCACCTCAGGCAGCTCATGGTCTTTATTGTGGAAGCAGATATGGCAGCAGAAAGTCCCTCCGAAAATCAAAATTTTTGCTTGGAGGATTTGTGTCAATGGTCTTCCAACTATGCAAAATTTAAGCCACAGGGGTGTCCATTGTTCTTGCTTCTGCCCATTATGCGACAAAGCCATTGAAACCACTGCCCATGCTCTTCTTCACTGTGAACACGCAAAAATGACTTGGGCATTTTGGAGCAACTGTCTTGTGGACCTTTCCACTTCCTGTGATATGGTAGATATTGCATTAGATTTTGTTGCTAAAGGCTCCCCAAACGATCTTGAACTCTTCTTTGCTATTGCTTGGTCTATTTGGTGGAATCGCAATCAAGCAATTCATGAGGACTTGGGCTCCCCTCCTATTCAGGCTTAGGAATTGGCTGGTGGAATTTTGGTTGAGTTTAAGGCTGCTTGCTTCTGTCCGGTTTTACCTCAGGCCCTTCCTCTGTCTAGGTGGAAAGCTCCACCTTCAGGCTATTTCAAAATCAATACTGATGCAGCAGCTTTTGATGATGGAAGGCGCTCGTGTATTGGAGTTGTCATCCGAGATAGCAGGGGTGACGTTCTGGCAGCTTCAAGCAAGATTTTGTCTGCGTCATTCTTAGCTGAAATTTCAGAAGCCTTGGCCTTGCAAGATGGCGTGCTTCTTGTGGCAAAAATGGAAGTCTCCCATGCTATCTTTGAGTCCGATTCTTTGTCCATCATTCAAGCAATTATTGAAGGGTTCCATGGTGGTGAGCTCGGGCACATAATCAAGAACATTTGGGAAGTGGCTGCTTCGTTCTCCTCGTGTTCTTTTAAACATCTGAAAAGGGAAGGCAACAGAGTTGCTCATGAGCTTGCAAGGGTAGCTAGTAATTCTGGTGTTTCTCAGGTTTGGAAAAGGTCTTTCCCAAGCTTGGTTGAGCATCTTCTTATTGAGGACCTCTGTTTGTAATATTTGTCTCTCTGTTTGTATTGCTTTTTGAGGTCCTCTGTTTGTGCTCTGTCTCTCTGTTGTATTTCAATTTCAGTTGAATGAAATTCTCATATTTCCCATCAAAAAAAAAAATTGATACGGAGCTTTTTGTCCAACACGTTAAACGATAACGTACGGTTTGTGCTTTCAGCCTTTTACCTAACACCTAAAATAGTAATATGCATGATTTTAATTTTATTTTTTTAGGATATATATTTTATTTTATTTTAATTATAGTTGACTGAATGGATATTTAAATTTATGTACAGTACTTTAGGTAATATTTCTTAAATTTTTCTCTTAAGATTTAGTCATATGACTACTTAATTAAATAATACACTTCCATCTCATAAGAAAAAATCAACATAGTAAAATCTTAAGAAGAGAATCTAAAGAACAGCACCTAAATACTGTACCTAAGTATTACCCTATATATATTATATGAATTAGATGTCGAGGTCTTTCATACCTAAAAACTTGTAAAGTTTTTTTTTTTTTTTTTAATACAAGATAGAAATTCTACTATAATCTAATCAAAGTGTATGTGTGTGTGAAACTCCCTTTGATAGACTTAACTAAATAATATACTTCCATCTCATGAGAAAAAATCAACATGGTAGAATTTTAAGAAGAGAACCTAAAAAACAGCACCTAAGTACTGTACCTAAATCTTGCCCTATATATATATTATATGAATTAGGTGTCGAGGTCTTTCATACCTAAAAACTTGTAAAGTTATTTTTTATTTTTTTTAATACAAGATAGAAATTCTACTATAATCTAATCAAAGTGTATGTGTGTGTGAAGTTCCCTTTGGTAGACTTGAACCCAGGCCTTTACCCTTTACACCCTATAAGTACTTATATTTTTAGAGTGACTATGACACTAAAGGTGTGCAGTGGTGTAAAGTTACTATTAATTAGCCCAAAATAAAGGAAAACCAACTTAAGGCCAAGCTAAATTATTCCAAAATTTTTAAAAATGCTCCAGCCTAAAACCGACCATAAATCCAAGTCTTTCTTTCTTTTGTTTTTTTTTTTTAAATGAAAAGAGAATTCCAAGTCTTTTATTAAACAACAAAATCCTTGACTGATTTTAATTCAAAATCGGTGGAGAAAGCACAACGGACGGCCCCACTTTGTTGTTGTTAAAAGTAAAAAAGAGAATCATCCATTTGGGCATTCGGCCCATAATGAAAACAGTTGCCTTGCCATTCCTTCATTGGGCCTTCTCTTTCGGCCCCTATAAACCATCCAAATCCCAACCGATTCAATTTGATTGATTAAAAAAAACAAAAACAAAAAGAACACGTGAGCTAAACGTAAAATCGTTCCTGAGAGAGCTTGGCCTAAGTGCCAACTCTTTATTGTTGTTCCTAATCAAACGTTTTCTTGTGTTTTTGGGTTTTGGAGTGCCAAACATGTAAGTTAAATCCACCATGGAACACAACAACCAAAACCCTGATTCTTCTACGATTCAATTCCAAACCCACCAGAAACAATCCCACAATTTGTACCCTAGGGCTTCCAGTTCATCCTCTGCCCAAGATTTCAATTGCAGTGAATCCGATTCTCCGCCGGTACTATTACTTTTCTTTGTTTAATTTTGTCAATTTTTGGTTTTTTTTTTTTTTTTTTTTTTTTTTGGGGGGGAAGATTATAGATACAGATTATTTGCTTGAATTTTGAGTGTTTATTGTAATTTGTTGCTAAATTTATTACTGTCGATTTAGATTATAATCCATATGATTCATGTTTGCTTATATTTTCTGATTGTTGGGTTTTTTTTATATAATCTTTCTGTTTTGATATGTCCAAACCTAGCTAGCTTTCTCTCCTAAAATGGAGGCCAAGAATCTAAATTTTAAGACTCAAACTGAGTTTGGTTTCTGGGTTTTTAATGTTTTATGATTTCCCCTCATTGGTGTTTATACTCTCTTAGTGGCCCTTATTAAGACTGTTTCTGTTTCATGAAATAGTTTTGATTTGTTTGTATTTTCCGATTATGGTTTTCGGTAATTTAGAATCGGGGCCTTGTAGGTGATATTGGGTTGGTGGTCCAATGAGTATAAGGTTTTCATTGAATGAAATTAGTTTTTTTTTTTTTTTTTTTTTTTTGTTCACTTAATTATTGTTAGGCTGACTGCTGCTTTATGAGTCCCATACGATACAGTAGATTGTGAAAGCTGAATTTTTATTTTTTATTTTTTTAAATTGCATCTCTGCGTTGTTGAGTGATATTTGAATTGCTTTTTGTTCATACTGATGATAGAATGATGGGGAGTTCAACAATCACAAAGAGCACAATGATTTGGTGTCCACTGCTGTTATTGAGAGCCAAAGATTGAATGAATCTGGAGAATGTGAAACTGACTCACCTCTAGGCTCTAGAGAAGAGAATGATCGGAAAAGAGACTCTAAAGCTGACCATCAGAAGCAAGGAAAATACTTCTTTTACGACTCACCGCTATCTGAAGATACTGGGGTTTGGATACCTGTTTCTGTTCCACCAATGTTGGAAAGTGATCATGAAGAGTGGGCCAAAGGTTTTCACTCGAATGGGGGTTACTTCCCTGAAGGTGATATGGGGTGGGGCCAGTGCCTTGGGGAAGAAAAGCAGTTGACCATGTGGGATGTGATCGAGGAGATGTTACTCGTGGCACGTGGGAAAGTAAGTGCTCTAGCGTCGGGTGATATACACAGGGTTACATTTTCTTTGGTATCAAACCATATACTTGAGCAAGCTTGGAATGAGATCGCCCAGACTCTTACAGAGGCTAATTTTGGTAATGTAAGGGAAATACTTGAAGCAGAGCCGCCAAAATGGTTGCCTGACAGTGCTGCTTCTGCTTGTATGCTATGTGGTGTGCGGTTTCATCCAATCATCTGCTCCAGGCATCACTGCCGGTTTTGTGGAGGAATATTTTGTGGTGAATGCACTAAAGGAAGGAGCTTACTGCCTACAAAATTCCGGGTTGGAGACCCCCAACGGGTCTGTGATGTATGCTGTGTTCGGATTGAGTCTGTCCAGCCATACTTGATGGACCAAGTAAGTCGTGCTGCTCAGTTGCCAACCCATGACCTGACAGACCTCAGTACTTTGAGATCCTGGGTTAATTTTCCTTGGGGACAGTCCATGGAATATGAGATCTATAAGGCAGCAAACACAATTCGCAAGTATAATAAGGTAAAGAGTTTGAGTTTAAATTTTTTTATAAGTAGAAATAATTTTATTTAAAACCTATAACAGAGACAATACAAAGGAAATAACTTATGTAGATAGGCTATATGCTAAAGTATCCCCCAAATAATAATCAAGTATGCAATTTGTCCAAAAAATAAAGTTCATAAACTACTACTATCTAACAACAGCCAAAGGTAGAGATTGGACGAGATTGCTTTATTCTATCAATAACAAGCTCTTGTCCCATCCACTTATTTCTTTCCCTTCAAATAGTCCACAAGAAACATGACGGCACCACATTTGGAGCTCTGTTCCTGAAACAGGTAGGTCTCCTTTGCCATGATTGAAACGAAGCAAGCACTGACTTATTAGGCATGACCCCATCTCACACCAAATAGTACTTGGAAAAAAATCGATAATTCCATTGCCACTAAGCAGCGAATTAGCATGTGGTCAACATGCAACAACTCCATTTTATTTACACATACAACACTAATCCATAATAATCCTCTTCTGCTTTACAAGATTATCAACTGTAAAAGTTTTCTCCAATGTTGCTGTCCAAACAAACAATGCTACATTTGGAGTCAATTTGCCAATGAACTCTAACTCAACTGATACTTATCCAAAAAAAAAAAAACTCTTAACTCAACTGACACCTTCTTCTGTTGTAAGTGCTAGGTGGACAGTGAGATTGTGGGTTCAAGACCCATTGGATGCATGCATGAGTTATCAGTTAAAAATTAATTGCCGATGCCTAAACCTTCAATAAAAGTCTTGAAAAAAAAATTTCTGATGGGTTTGGGTTTGGGTTTAGCTTATAGAATTAGATATATTCCTTAGTGTTTTATTCAAAGAAGGCATTTTAGTAAAGCAACTGTCTTACTTGCTTTAAGGCTTTTCTCTCTTTCAATTACTGCAGATGAAACTTATGTCTAGTTTCACACATTACTGAGAATGGAGAGAAGAATTTGTATATGTGTTTCTTCATTAATTTCTTGTGTTATCCAAGAATTTTGTAGATTAGCTAACACCTCTTCGTGTTTCTAATGGAAACATCTTGAGTTCAAATCCCCCTCCCCCAAAGTAACTATTGAATATATAAAAAAAAAACTTAATTTCTTGTGTTAATTTTATATGTTGAATGTGCTTCTCGTGCAATTATCTGGCTAACTTTCTTGGGTTCTTATTTAGTGCCTTAATTTCTTATGTTAATTTTATACATTGAATGTGCTTCTAGTGCAATTATCTGGCTAAATTTCTTGGGTTCTTATTTAGTGCTTTAATTGGTGGAACATAAAATTATATAAATGCTCAGGTACCTGAAAAGAAAATTCCAGATGCCATTCTACGACAAGCAAAAGGCCTTGCAATAATTACTGTTGTGAAAGTTGGAATGATGGTTACCTACAACATAGGAACTGGACTTGTGGTTGCTCGTAGAGAAGATGGTTCGTGGTCTCCTCCATCTGCCATTTCTACATTTGGTATGGGTTGGGGGGCTCAGGTGAGCTAATTTATCTATAATAACTTTGACATAAATTCTTTTTATCTATTCCAAGTTATATGAAATGGAAGCAAACTGTATCAACATGTTACAAGCAATAGTCATTGTATGTTCTTCACTTATAAAAAAAATTGTCATTATATGTTCTTTTACCAGATTCTTCAAGGCAAACAATATTAAAAAATTTGAACAGCCTCAATTTTTGTTCTGTGCATATGTCAATTGGCTATTTATCCAAAATAGATATTTATCTCATGTTTAAAATTCAAGCCTGCATTTGCCTATGCATTCACCTATATGTATCTGCAGGAAACTTTCTTATGCCTTGATCTCATTATGTATGAGTTCTCTTTTCTTCTGTAAAATTTGAAAACCTCATTTTCTTTTTCTTATAGGCCGGAGGGGAGTTGACAGACTTCATAATTGTGTTGAGAACAACTGATGCCGTCAAGACATTTAGTGGTAATGTCCATCTTTCAATTGGAGCTGGTTTGAGTGCAGCAGTGGGAAATGTAGGAAGGGCAGCTGAAGCTGATCTACGAGCTGGTGATGGTGGTTATGCTGCTTGTTATACATACAGCTGCAGTAAAGGTGCATTTCATTCTAAATTGTGCATATATCTGTTGAAAGCTAATTACAGTTCCTCTTTGTTTCCACTTTTCATATTTTTAGGTAGTTCCTTCTTTTTACTTGCAGAATTTGATTGTCTTTGAACATGCAGGTGCATTTGTTGGTTGTTCCTTTGAGGGGAGTCTTGTCACCACACGAACAAAGGAGAATTCTCGTTTCTATGGCAGCCAGTCATTGAACGCGTTAGATATACTTCTTGGCTCCCTGCCAAGGCCTCCTGCAGCTGCCATCCTCTATAATGCTCTTGCAGATATATATCAGAAATTTGAGTGGTGATTGGATGAAGTTGGCTATATACTTCTTTACCAACTTTCAGCAGTGATCGATATCAATCTGAAGCATTTTAGTTTGTACAGGTTCTTTGCTGCCATTCTTTACACATGTAAAGCAATAAGCAGGTGACGTATAGAACGTTTATGGAGAATTTGTGAAAATTACAAAAAAGAGGGGAAAAAACTAGTTGCATGCATCAATGCAATGTATGGTTAATGACAAGTACTCGGTGGAACAACTTATGTCTGCCTAAAATTGTATATAGTTACTTGAATTGTTGAACAGATTGTGATTTATTACAAGAACATAAAAATCAGTTAAGTTCTAGTGTGTCTCATGGCTCCAACTCTCGCCCTATAATTAGGGTAAATTTGAGGCCTTCTGCGGGAATGCACTCCCCTTGCTCTTCCTCCTTTTTAATTTTTATTTTTTTAAAGTGAATTGAAAATAGGAGATCAAATAAGCACAGAGATAGGGCCATAAGGGTATCTTGCAATTGGTATCGATTCAATTATGTTAAAAAAAAAAAAAAAAAATTAGGATTGATTTGGTGGAATGGAGGGGGATCTGGGAGAAAGAAAGGAGAGGAGAGGAGAGTAGAAGAAAACTAAAATATAACTATTACATTTTGGTCACGTTGCTTTCTCTTCCTCTCTTCTTTTCCCATCTCTATCTATCTATCCAAACATAGTTTCTTTCTCCTTCCTCGCTTCTCTTCCCATTTCGCTCTATCCAAACATGGGTACATTTTTCAATTCTCTTCCCATTTCGCTTTATCCAAACATGGGTACATTTTTCAAAAAACATATCTAGCGTATATTTTATTTTTGATATGACTGTAATAATGTTCAATAAAATTACAGCTTTCCAAGTATTACTAAACAATACTTGGGTAAGCATTTCCATGAAGCAAACAAAACATGCATCTATGCACTATACTAGTTCATTTTATGAAGGCAGCACGCGAAATCGGGGAAAGAATGTCCATTGAACCGAGCTATGTTGCCATACTGTGGGTTTTCTGCATTTGAACCTGTGGACGGTATTGTGCATATATCGGAAGATCTCGTACAACCGAATGGAACAAGGGAACAGACAATATTGAATTTTCACTGCAATAAATAGAATAATAAGGAAATAAAAAGATGCCAAAGCCTAAGAAGATGCCAAAGCCTGCCCCCACTTCTTCTTTCTTTCTTTCTTTCTTCTTTTCATTTTTTTTTTAATTATATTTTTTTCAGCAAAGCCTACCCCACTTGTTGTAAGATAAATAAAATACATTACGCAAAGAAAAGCCTACAAGCCTTCCTGATGACATCATTTTTAATATATTCTTGATGATCCAATTCAAGATTATTTTGTTCCATAAATAAAATTTTAAAAAATATATTCGAGATTGTCTTGAAACTGTGTAAGGGCAGCTAAACCATATTGACTTTTAAGGGCAGTAAACCAACTGATATTTGCCAACAAATATAAAATGTTTGAGTTTGGCTTGAACTTGAACTAAGTCTAGAAACTATGTTTGAGCTTAAGTTTAAGCTTGTCAAATAGTTCAATAGTTTGAACTCAGTTTGGCTTAACTTGATTCATTAGTTACAAAGCTCAAGCTCAATATCAAGCTTTTGAGCTTGAGATACAATACAAGTATATTATCAAACTTATATTAAGCATATTATTAAGCCTTTTTTTTAGAATGATTATTAAGTCTATTTAATTTAGACATATGGTCCTAACTCCCAATTAATTAAAAGTTTAGTAAGATATTAGTTTATTTTTCACGCTCATATAAATCTTATTACCAAGCCCATAAACCAGCCTAAGTTCGGCTTATTTTTTATCAAGCCCTATTGTTCACAAGCATGTTCTTGAACATTTTTTTTTTTTTTTTTTTTTTTTGCTTAGGCTCGATTTATTTATTAAATAAACCTAAAATTAAGGCTCAAGCTTAACTTGTTTATAAACAGACAAATAAACATGAATGAGTTTTTTATCAAGCCAAGCTTGAGCTATTTATAAACAGCTTGGTTCATTTACAACCCTAACTTTCATATTCTTAATCTCTTTCACTAGGACAGTAAATGGACCAAGTTATTAATCAACAATTTGGGTTTGGTTCAAAACTAAACTTATATATGTTAGTTTATTTAAGAAATGAGTAAACTCAATTCTAAATTAGGCTTAACAATTAAATAAACCAAACTCAAAAATAATAATGTACTCGTGAACAAACTTGAATATGAGGATTGATTAAATTATATATAGTGCTATATATTTATATGTATAAATTTTTAAAATATACTTATATATAGTTTATATATATATAGGATACTTATAAATAGTTGAGATTGGATTGTGCAAGTTTGTTAATAAGTTCAAAATATAACAAATTATTGATAATATAAATAGGTCATTTTATAGTAAAAATTATATATAATTTATAATAATAAAAAGTTGGTGAATGTAATCTATACAAGTTTATAAACAAAAATCTTTCTATCTAATTAATTTGAATAATATAATTTTAATTACAATTTAATTAATAATTATTAGCATATGTTTGTGAATGGGTAAAAAAATTAAATCATAATATTTACTATATACGAGAAAAGAATAAATTAATCAAATAATTCGTAAACAAGTTCGAGTTTATTTGACAAAAAAACAAACCTAACTTGAATATGTAATTTTGAGCTAAAGCTCAGCTCATGTACGTAATAAAACTAAAGGATCAATCTTAAACTTTTACTGATTTGATTCGGCTTGGCTTCTCTACACTGCCTTTTACTCGTGTTTTTAAACCCCCACCTTTTACTTGTGTGTGTTACTGGACCAAGATGTGTCACCTCCACAGACAAAGAGAACCAAGGGAGGGCTTTTTGTATAGCCCATTAACAAAATAATATGGAAGTGAACCAACCTTTTCTTCTACGCCTGAAAATTATTACCATTAGTATGATGAACCTGTTCTTTATGGTGGTGCAGTCATTACACTAGGTTCTTTTACTTTTTGATCGTGGAGGAGAACTGGAACCTCGTCTTTGGGCTGGGAAGCTTTAGAGCTTGTTATGGAATGCGTCTGGCATAGATTTCAAGGGTAATGTTCTTGACATGGATTTAGAGCTTTAAATGCTGCAATTGCATGGCTGTGTTATAGAAAAACCGTTTGTGTTGGTTACATTAAAAGGACACAAAATACTAGAAGCATGCCACAATGTAGTATTTCTAAGGAGACGTCTAAGAAGTTTATTGTGTTAAATTGTTCCTAAATTTTGTTATTTTACTTCTATTGTGTTATCGTTAGCTTAAAGGAATTTTATTTATATTCCTAATTAAGGAGAGATTGCCTTATCCATGTCGTCATTTTATTTGGGATATACACACGTTTCAGAGTAGGTAGTCACCTTAATGTATTCATGGAGATTGACTAACTTATTTCATTAGGAAATCTCTCCATCACCCAAGCGTTCTACACAAGAATGCCCCACTTTCTTCAAATCAATACCCAAGTCTAAGTACTAGAAAGAGATTCCCCTCATGAAAGTTTTTCCTCCAGTCAATGAAAAGACCTGAAATGCAGACCCACCGGTTCCCTTCACAAGTTTCTACCGTTGTGCGAAGACAATTTTAGTCATCATCTCCCATATGTCAAAAAGGGAATCCATGCACTTAATTCCATTATTATAAATCTAGTGAAAAAGTTTCAAAAAAAAAAAAAAAATCTAGTGAAAACTACAGTCAAACTAATCTTTCTTTTCTTTTCTTTTTTTTCTTTTTTTTTTGGCTCAATACAGTCAAAATAATCCTGGAACACCTATCTTCCCTCAAGATTCCTTTTCCACTAAAACAGATTTGACAATTTTCCATTCATTGCAAGATGTATCATGTCATGTTTGATTATAATTCACGAGTCCTATTCAGTTTTCAAAGCCTGTCATACAGACAGGAAATATCAAAGCAACTTACAAAAATTACAAAGCATTCTCTCACATTGCTGTGATAGTGAACGCAGTGAGAGAGAGAGAGAGAGAGAGAGAGAGGACACGCCATTAATTGCACTAGTGTAGTTAGTAACTCCATAATCATTCAGTTAATCTTGACATCCAAAATCCCTTGCAATCACAAACATGAAATCACTCCAGCAACCAACAACAAATCCATAAACGAAACTTCCTCTCTAAGAAAAAATGAAAAAAGAAAATTAGAAGAAAGAATTGAACTGAAGGGGCAAAGCACCACCATGAACTATTTATAATTTAATTTTTTGTTCTCTATTTTTATGGATGAAGGGGGAACAGAAAATGGATGGAAAAACTAGAAAAGAAGCTGCTCCTACTCACTGTACTTCTAACTGGCATGCCTTGCGAATGGAAACACCCAGGGACATGGGACTTGAATTTTGCACAAGAAGGAAGACCCAAACCAAGAGACCAATGGATAATTTGCACTACCAACTTCTGTTGAGCCTCTCTACCTGCACCACCAAAACAATCATTAATATAAAAAAGAGGAGGTAAACAAGGGATCATTCCACAGCTGTATCCATTTAGCCACAAATCTATTCCAAGTTACCTAGTTCTAGAGCTCCCAAGTGTAAGTTCAAGATCATCAGATACACATTCCTCATGAATCCTTTCTCCTTCCCAGGGCTTCACCAATCCGGTTGTATTACTTCCAAATGCAAATTCAGCGGCAATCCCATCTGACATTGGAACATCTGAGGTGTGATCAATGCCTGCAGGTATTGCAGGAGAGCATGTGCCACTCTGCCCAGGAGTCCACATCCGAGACCCTCCACCTGAGAAAGCCTCCTCCATAAATCCAAATGGGTTTGGTGATACAAGACTAAATGTGGGAGATGATGGCCCGCTTTGGGGAATTTGGATACCAGCAAGCCACCGTGAATCAGGCAGGCCCTGACGGCCAGGACTTGGAGGGGTAGACGAGGGCAGAAAAGAATAGTGCTGCCCAGCCCATGATGGGGCAACAGTTGGATCATCCCAGTCATTTTTGGTTCTGGGAGTTCGGGCTGTTGGGGAGCTCAATGGAGGGGTGACTGGAGCACTTATGGAACCTCCATGGACATTAAGATGGTAGGGGAGCTTGGATGAGGCTGACGATGAGCTTGATGAAAGATTTTTCAGCCATGGGATGAGCGAATCAGCATCAGCATTACCCTTGGCATTGGCAGCATAACGTGAAGAGACTGGGCTTGGGAAGGAAGATGAGCCAGGACTTGGATTGTAAGATGCACATGGGCTCGGTTGGTAGGATGAGCATGGACTTGCAGAAGTAGATCCACCCATAATGTCCATTCGATCAACAGGTTTGCATCCCTGCACAAAAGCAAAAAATCTTATTGTTGCTGATGACTGTCAAAGCAAATAATTCAAAATTGTTTAAAGGTCTGCTAAAGAGAATTAAGATACACAACATATAGTAATACCCAAAACTACAAAACATGAAAAATGACTTGGTCAAGAAGACAAAAGTATGAATGAGAGAATTTGTACACTCAAGATGGCTCTAGAGAAAGCCTTTACTGTCTTTCCACAACGGTAAAGAAGAGTTGCTCCAAAAATCCAAATCCACAGAGGAAGAGGGGTGTGGTAGAAGATCCTACCAAGGTTTCTTTTGATACTACCACATGATCCTTCTGTATAAGATTGCCTATGCTCTCAGGCTATGAGAGCCAAAATCTTGGAGATAGATTACCTAGATTCTCTTGTGTCTCGTGGTGTACTTGTCCTAAATGCATGTCATGTTCTTTTTCTTACCCTCTCAGATTGTGAGGTTAGCTGTATTGTTGCCTCTTATCAAAAATAAAAAGGTGTATTGGGTGCATTAGGAATAGGGCTCCTAATGCTTGTTTTCAACTTAGTTGTAAATCTTCTCCCTTATTTTGGTAATATAACTTACACCCCCCCCCCCCCCCCCCCCAAAAACACACACACACACACACACACCAAAAAAAAAAAAATGAAAATGAAGTTCCAGAGATCCAAGCATGACTTCTAAATTGCAAATTAAAAACAAAAATATTTTCAATGCACCACAATTTTTTATTTTTCTTTTCCTTTTTTTCTTTTAGCTGAGAGTTACTTGAACATGGTTCATGACAGCTTTGATTGTGCCACTCATGAGTGTAAGAATTTTCTAATAATGCCCCTCTCCCTTCCTTTTCTAATGCTTGTGTAACAGATGTTGATGGATTGAAAGTTCTGATCCTCAACAAAACAAATTACAAATGAAATGATCATGTAATGGCAAAAACACTATCAAATTATCACTCAGCCTTTGTCTGGGTCAAAATTAAACCATCATGAAGGCTAAAAGCATTTGAACATCCCATAGAATTTCGATTAACCCTTTGCTTTATATATTTCTATGATTAAACTTATCTTTCTAATTGAAGCTATTTACTCCAAGCAGAAGGGCCAAGGACTATTATAATGAATGGTAACAACACAATTGGAACTAAAAGTATAATGCAGATTTTTCTATATATAAGAAATTATATTAATTAAGTATAGAACTGAAAGTATAATGCATCTTACAATGAACTCCTACTTTCAGTAATATGGTGAGACCAACTACCCAAAATTTCCTTTTTCAAACTGGACTTGCACCTTAAAATGCAAAATAAACCAAAATGGGATTATTCAATAAAATGCGCCTAAAGGATTCAAAAGGGCAGGATCCCCAAGTGCTTGAACAAAGTATAATAATAAGAGAAACATTTAAAGATCACATTGTGATCACCTACTGTCTCATTTTGGTACCAAGACCCTCGTATCATCATTTCATCACTCTCAAAACAGTAAAAGCATAATTCTGCTCACCCTATGCTTCCAATCAAAAATTAATTTCTGGGGTTTTCTCCAAACACTTAAACCACCCTTTAACACACCCTGATTCCTCTCAGTACATTGCACCAAGCTATGTTTAGTCCAAGTTCAAAAGGGTCAAAACAACCCAAGATTAGAACAGAGAGCATTAACTGCAGCAATAGTATTTAAAGGCATAATGGCAATAATGTAGATTGCAACCAAAACCAAATATCTTTCCTCAATGTCAACAATTGTGTGCTTACAACAGACAAGCTATCCAACACCATGTTCCTTAATCAAAAACTCCCACCGCCAGCCACTGCACGACACGCTTTTACTACCTAAAAAAAGTAAAGGCACGATGGCAATTATGTAATTGCAACCAGACCAAATCCTTTTCTTAATGTCAAACAATTCACAATTGTGTGTTTATATCAGACACGCTAGCTAGCTAGCTTGTAGTAACTTGTTGCTCAATCTTAAAAAAAAAAAAAAAAAAAAAAAAAAAAAAAAACACACCCTCCAATTCATTAATTAAAAAAAAAGGAATCCAAGGAAAATTTCGGTTTAATTAACAATAATTAATGAGAGTAAACAAACTTTTTTTAATTAATAATCTATCATTAACAACACTATCTGGGTCCCACCCACACCATCAAATGCTATGCTCACAATCAAGTGTTACTCGTACAAATTACCCCGGGAATCTAGGATAATTAATTACCCACTAAACAAAAGCTAGATTAGATCCCTAATTTCCTCGTTCCTGATTGGTCACAGAGAAAACCCATTACCGCATTAAAATAACAGAAATACCCCTGCGCACGTGCCCAGTAGCAGTGGCAGATTCGGAAGGTTAACGGTAAATTAATGTAGCCGAGGGAAAAGTAATTTCACGAGAACTGCGCAAATTGCTCGGAAATGTTGGGTGTTTAGTTCATGTCTTTAATAACATGTATTTTGTTGCTTGAGAATAATTGTAAAAATACGTATGGGTGAAACAGACATGTGAAAATAGTTGTAATTTTATTTAAAAACTAAAAACATATTTTTAAACAAGTATACCAAACAGCCCCTAATCTCCGAAAAAGAAAAACCGGAGCAGACTGAAAAAAAAAAAAAAAAAAACACACACACACACACAAACATGACGAGACTACCCTTCCAACATAGTCACAGCCACAGGCACTGGAAAAAAAGGAAAGTTAAAAAAAAAAAAAAAAGAGGAAACATCCAGTTGCATTAAAGCAGAGATAGTTGTGGTCATAAAATGACGAAACTACCCTTGAAAAGTAGTAGTCGTTGAATATTCGGTCGTTTGACCGGGGGGCATCTTCGTCCTTCCGAGAAAGTTCCTGCCCGGTCTGTCTCAGATTCTCAGGGTATTCTTTGTTCATCGAATCTTAAAATTCGTGCGCTTAGCGATAAAGAAAGAGAAGAAAAACCAACAGACTCTCTCTCTCAGATCTGTATCGTACCGCCAGTACATACAAACAATCAATCACAGCCGTCGATCACGTTAGATCAGGTGGATTATCAGTAATCTGACACCACCGCCGCTGGCGCTCGTTTATCTGAGCTCTACAGTACTTTGCTAACGTGCGCGCATAAATATACCGAGAAAAAAAGTACAAGACAAAAAAAAAAAAAGTAGAAGAAGAAACTAAAACGAAGAAGGAAAAATTGAAAATTGTGGTGTGTGTACCTTTCGGTATGTGGTGCCGTCTTCTTCGACGGTCCAACCGGCCTCGTTGCAGAGAGCTTTGAGGACCTCGTTGTTGTCGCAGTGCTTCGGGAGCTTGTAGTTACCGTACATTCTCAGACCTGCGTAGATCTTCGCCGCGATCGCTCGCCTCCTCCTCTCTCTCCTCTTGTTGTTCTCTCTCTCCTTCCACGTCGGCATTCTCGTCCCCGACGTCATTTTCCAATCCTCCTCCACGACTTTAAACTGGCTGGAACTAGATGAAGATGAAGAAGAAAACTAACAAACCTGCTTCACATAACACTGATGAAAAATTTTCCCAGAGAAAATTCCTACGATTCTCGGGAACCAAACAGAAAATCAGCGTAAAACAAGGTTGGCGCTTTTTTTTTTTCTTTTTTTTTTTTTTTTTTTTTTCCTTAGTCCGGTCAGAGAGAGTTGTTAAATAAGGACTAAAGAGAAAATAGGGAGTTTTGAGGCAGGTGAGCTAAATAAGAGGGAATGATTGCAATTAGCCCATGGATATTCGCTAAATTTACGAGAGTGCCACTACAACACAACAGGCTTTTTGTTCCGGAATCACGGGACTAACACGTGTTTAGGCTTTTTATAAAGGGAGAGAGGGTGAGAGTGTGAGGGTAGCATGAGGTGGGACGAGGCGGCGTCGTTTGATGAGAGTAAAGGTGTGGTTAAAGGGGAGGGGAGGGTAATTTGGGGAGTTGAATGAAAAAATTAAAGGGATAAGGCTATGATTAGTCTTTTCATAATGGAAAATCAAGAGGAAGATTTCTTTGTACACCACTAAAATTCCAAACGGTCAATTTCACAACCCCCACAAGAAAAGTTTGAAAATACTACTAATTAAAATCAAATCAAACGGTCAAAATTTGTTTTTAGGGATGGTGGAATGGACACAAGTAATTAAAGCTACTTATATATAATAAGTTAAGTTTGGCTTGGGGTAGTTTGGACTATATAATCGGATACAAAGAGTTCCAATAAAATATTTTTTCTTGTGCTGAATCTCATTTGCACCAAATTGTAGCCTAATATATTAAACAACAAGCCTAAGAAAGTTTAATTTAAATTCTACACACAAAAAAAAAAAAAAAAAAAAAAAGGTAAAAATAATTATACTAATTTTCGCATTGGTAGCTGGATCAGACTAATCAGAGTCACCACTCACCAGACTGTCCCTTACATCCTTCCAAAGACAAAAGAATCATGTGTGCATGTAGTGTCCATTCCAAGTGATTGGAAAGGGTTATTTGGCAGTAGCAAATTAAATACTAAAATCATGTACTATACATTTTACGATACTTAACTACCTTCATGCAAAAGACTGAGGTTTTTTTTTTTTTTTTTTTTTAATTGTAATCGATGAGCTTATTTTGTAGAATTGCAAAACATTCAATTAAAGAAATTTACTATATCTTATATCCTATAAAAATAAATAAATAAATAAAACTTGGAAATGAAAGAACCAAAGTTAATCAAGTGCATCTCCCAATAAAGCAATATGTGACCTTATCCTTAAATACGGATGGTAGTTCTTCAGATAATTTAGGTAAAGGAGGGGAGGGTGTGCTTAGAAATTCTAATGGACAGTAGATTAGAAGTTTCTCTTTAAAATTTGGTATTACAGCCAACAATATAGCTAAAATATGGTTTGTAAGACACAGATTAGCATGGAATATATATGAGTTTTTTTTTTTAAAGTAAATGAGAGTTAAATATGATAATCTTCAAATTTATTCAAGTCTTGTTTTACATTAGCTAACAAAAGATGGTGTTTATGCACTAGATAATAGATATTGCTGCCTTGATATGTGATTGCAAGAACCACTAGGCTCGCGAATGGATTGTCTATCCTCATCATCTGTTTTGTGAGGCAAACAACAAAATAGATGGACTAGCTAAAAGGGAAAGCATCTAGCAAAGCAAAATTTTGGAATATAATACAGGCCCAACTTTTGCGTACGATAGCATCTAGCAAAGCATCTCTTAGAATGCCGGACTGCTACTTGTGTAAACTTATGAACTTTATCTAAATATTCCTCTTTTGCATTGAATATTTGTTTATTTATTTACTTTTGCTATTTTCCAATATAATATGATTCATTAGATTCTTCCTTAATGAATGCATTCGTGCACTTGTTAACAAAAAACTCTACAATAATCTAAACATTTAACCTGACTATTAATAATAATAGCAACAAGGTTAGTCGTCAGAAGAGCATCAACAGTAGGACTTGCAAATGTCATATGCCACTAGTATTTAGCATCTAAACCTTTAAAACCCCCAACAGCCGGACTTGCTAAATCATCCAATTGCAAAAAAAATTACAATACTGCTATAGCACCATCTTATATGTAAGATGGTACTGTAGCAATATTGCATAATAAAAATTAGTTTTTTATTTGTCTGATGCTTCTTCTCTCTCCTCTCTCTCTCATTTCATTTCACTTTCTCCCTCCAATTTGTCTCTACTTCGTTCTGCTCTCTCCTCTTCAAACTCGAAACCCATACAATCTCAGCACTTCCTTCCTCTCTATCTCAGATCAGTTTGCTATGGATTTCGATGGGTTTGTTATGGAATTCGACAAGGTTCCTATGGATTTATAGGTTTCTGTGTTGATCTAGGCGTGAGGGTTATGAGTTGATCTGGTGGTGGGCTAGGAGCGGTTGATGGTGGGTTTGGATCGGCATGAGGGCTGGGTTTGCTGGTGATTTTTTTGGATCGGAGTGAGGGTTAGGTTTGGATCGGAGTTAGGGTGGTGGCATTGTTTAATCGGCGGGCTGGATTTGGATCGATGTGAGGGCTAGGTTTGCTGGTTGTTGTTTTTTTTTTTTTTTTTTCCTTATCTGTTCTTGTGCTAGAGGTTGAAAGAGAGAGACGAAAAGGGAGAGAGAGAGAGAGAGAGAGAGAGAGAGAGAGAGAGAGAGAGAGAGATAGTAAAAAAAAGGATTAAAGAAGAATATTTAAATAAAATGGGTAAAATAATAGAGTTTTTGGATGTTTGGTGTATTATAAAATGGTATGGTATAATTGATAAAGTAGCTTATTGAAATAGTAAAATAAGATGAGATATAAGATTCGGATGTGGATGCTCTAATCATGCAGAAGTAATATTCTTATATATATATATATATATAAGACTAAAGTCATAATATATATATCACAATTATTGACATACAATTTGTTAATCATAGATAATAAAATAATATTAATAATGGATCTATATAAAGATTAATTGTGACTTTAGAGCAGTCACATTAACTTGTTAAAATCAAGAATTTTGTAATTTAATTAGCACATCCTTGTATACAAAGCACTTGAAGTTTAAGAGAAAAAAGTTCATAGAATTAATAATATATTATAACTAGAAAAAAAAAAAAAAATCAGGTTGCATAAAAATTCATGAAAAAAACAGATTTCTAGTGTAACATTTCCTATAAGATACGGTCATGAAATAAGTGTTGTCTTACTTTTGAATAATAACTCTACCAATTTGTTAATAGAATCACTTCTGACTGATTGCAGGAACCTGGTGAAAGAGATTCCTAATAAGCAGATAACTCACATCTATAGAGAGGCCAACCAATGCGCTGATGCGATGGCCAAGCTAGATGATAGTAACTTAGTTTCTTTTGTTTTTTTTTGTACCCACCGCCTATGGTGGAAAATATTTTAACTTCTAACAAAATTAATTTGCGTTGTAACAGACTGATAAATTCCTAGTTTAATGTTGTTTCCATGGCTGACCAAAAAAAAAATACGGTCATGAAATAAATGGTACAAAATATTGCAAGACTAACCTAGTAGGTTCGAAGTACCAAGATTATTCCAAGTTCCAACTACCATTTCGGTGCTAGCAAATTCCAATTAGGGAAATGTGGGTGTAGCCGTACATGTAGACTTGTAGTACAGGGCTTGGGTTAGGGTGGGTATCACACAAAGTCTAAAATTGCAATAATCAAGACAAGAGTGAGAAAGAGAAAGAGAAAGTAAAATAATTAAGCAACCAAGGATTGGGAGATTGGAATAGGAATAGGAATAGGAGTAGGGGGAGCCTGGTGATTGATGGGAAATAAAGGACACGTATGCGGCGGGGCCTCATTGCATGCCGGCGTGCGGTGATCACTAAACTGCGTGGGTGTGGGAACCTAGCTCTGTCACTTTTGTCTGCGACTGTGCGTGCGTTGGTTACCACGTTATCATGCATTTCATACATAAAAACAAATCAACAAAACACTTATTAGTTTTTTTTTAGCTTATTTACATAAAATAATACAAATATGGAAAAAATTAATGAATGTGGGAAGCCAATTGGTTTAAAAAATATTTTATAAATTTTATTGTAAAATAAATAAAAAGTAAATGATTTTTTAATAATTTTTTATTCTATTTATTAAAGTGATATTAAATTTTTTTAAAATAATCTATTAATAAATACTTTAAGAATATCTTTTAACAGGACTTTATAATAATATACGAGTTATGTTTTATGATTTTTATATTAAATATATATCAAAAAGTTAAAGATAACTTATTTATTAAAAAAACTAATTTTGTTAATTATTTTTTTTTTAAAATGAAACAATAATTAAAAGCCTTTAATCAAAAAAAAAAAAAATCCAATTTTATAATAGATTGAAGTGTCTAGTAATAAGTTCATGTATTCGATGATGGAAAGCTGTCAACAAATCAGACTATTTTAATATGTTGTGAAATTGAGACGCGAAAATGTGTCCCTAAATTTATTTTATATATATATATATATATATTCGTCCTCCCAGCTGGCTGGCTTGGTATTTGAAGCCCTCCACAGCCTCCTTTCACGTGACCATACCCCACCAATGACCAGTCTCATTTCTTTTTTTGAAGATATGACCAGTCTCATTTCATTTCCCATTTATTTGCGTGAGTAATATAACTATAATAAGAGAGTTGCATGATAAACAGCCTCACAGTTAGGGACTTTTTCTTTTTGAGGGTTGGTAGTGTGGAGGGTCCAACTGGTATATGTGCTCTCTGCCTTCTAAAATTAAAACTGTGCTCTTTTTATGGCTTCATCATCTTGACTTGAGACTTGAGTCTTCACTTTCAATCAACAACAATATGGCTGGGTGGAACGTGGGCCCAACTTGTTCGTGCCACCTATATGTTACCCATATTGATACCGCCAGTTAATTTCTATTCCTTGATCCCATTTTTTTCTACCAAGCTTTAAAATCCAAAATTGACATCTAATAGTGACAGGGTAGATAATTTTGGAAAACATTAATGATATCACATTTTTTCTCAGTGTGACAGAGTTATCTCTAAACTCTTCTGAGAAGAGAGTTTTACGGGAAAAGATGATTTTTTTTTTTAAGTTTAAAAATGAAAAATAAAATTCATGCAAAATTAAGAATGAAAACAATAATTCAAATTATATTATTATTAGTATAGATCTTTGGAGGAAAAAAAATGGTCATGGTTTTATTATATATGTGAGAGAGAGAGAGAGGTAAAAGAATAAATTAATCAAATAAGTAAATAACTCATAAATAAACTTGTGTTTATCTAACAAGAAAAGGAACAAAACTTAAAAGCGGAATATTGTTTAGTGATAAATTTAAACTCAACTCGTGTTTAAAATAAATTTTAATATTTATATTTAAACTTTTAATATTCAATTCAACTTATTTACAACTCTAATTAAGCACTTCATAACCATTATCGAAATATCAACTTTACCATCTCAATCAAATATTTGTCTAATCCAATACTAATATAATTATTTTTTATTCTCACTAATATATACTAAACAAGTATATCTTTTTTTTCCTTGTTGTCACTCAAATATATTTCGGGGAAGCAGAAAGAAGTTGATAGACTACGGAGCATAGAGTCAACACTGGAAACAAAAATGAAGAGCAGGCAAAGCTAGCTACCCCATCCCCATGGCCATGGGTTTGATCGATAAGAACGTAGCATAGAGGCCCCACAAAGTGACAAACACAGTTCATTGGGGGTGCAAAATTCAACGAACCACACACGTGCGCCGCGGACTCCACCGGGCTTATTAATTAACTCGATTGTGATCTGGCCATTGCCCATTGGGGAGGTTCCACTTTACTCTCTCTCTCTCAGCTTTTCTTTTTTGTGATTGGTGATTTTTTTTTGGCCCATTGTGCGTGGCACCAATTACGGGAGGAGTATGAAACCTTTTTTTAGTTTTTTTTTTTTAGCATTTGTGGTGGGGTGTGGGACCCACTTTCTGATTTTAATCATATCCATTAAACCGGTGGGGTCACGTGATGCCCGATATGCCCGCCACCCACGAGGCATTTTTTTTGCATTGCATAAAACATTGCTTTTTCCATACATCCTTGATGGTTGAGATTGATTGAATTCTACTAGTCTCTAGTTGCACTTTCGGACCTAAAAATATCTTTGTTTTTTCAACTTTATTCTTCACAAATAAATAAAAAGGAAAGAGAGAATTAAACGCATCAATTAAATTATGTCTTACTTGTACTTTCTTCTCCCTAATTTACTTAAGAGTAAAGTTTTTTTTTTTTTTTTTTTTTAGAGAAAGTTTTAACTTATGGTGTCTGCTCCTAATGATAACTCTTTATTATCAGACCAAGACACTAATCAATTTTTGGTGTAGACGGGAATTGAACCTCAGATCTCTTATACAACCATCAGAGACTTTACCAATTGAACTAACTGGAACCCACACTCAAGAGTAAAGTTGAATCACCCTACTACTAGTAGTATCTAATTGAATAATAGTTTTTTTTTTCACAAATACAACAAAATATCATAATATTTTTACAATAAATTTGAGGTGTCAGTCTACGGGAGTTTAAAAATAAAATAATAAAATATTATATTCAAACCCATTGCAACTAAAATAAAGGTATTGTGAAAATGTTGTGACATTTTGTTGTATTTTAGATTTTCTCGTTGAATAATTAACTTTCTAACCTCTTATTTGATTTAGTTTAAGTTTTCTCTTAAGGATGTAAATTCAATAAATTTTTCGCTATTGAATATAAATTTTTTTTTTCATTTTTTAATCTCTCTGCGCCAATGTTGTCATCCATCCACTTTGAGTTTTGCTCCTTATTTTATTTGTATGAAAATAAGTTTGATTTGCTTCAACTTTTGATATGAAGGGCATAATCAAAATTCTGAATTTTATATATATATATATATATATATATAAAATTCAATGGGCCCAAGCATTAATTTCAAGGAAAAAAAGACTTTTCACTACAGAATTTATCAACAATAATGAGCAATAGATACTTGACTAATTTTTTTTTTTGATAATTCTATAATTGAGAGTAAGGGGATTTGAACCATGTATGTTTTCATTAAAAACACTATAAGGTGTCAATCAGTTAATCAAAAAGTTGATTGTTCCATAGTTTCCAAAAGTGAAATCAAATTTTAAATAATTCCAATGCAAATTAACATTAAAAAAAAAAGTTCGAGTGCAAACTTTGCCAATGCAGTTGGAACTTGAAAAAAGGAAAAAAAGAAAAAAAGAGAGGAAGATGAACAATATACATGGTCTGAAAATCAAAACATAGTGACAAATATATGACAAGTGACAACATATATATATTATATTATATATATATATATATATTTTTTTTTTTGGTAAACTATATTATATTATATTACTAGCTTGTAAAAAATAGATAAAAACCTAAAATTTAGGTACAGTATGTTAGTATCTTAGATGGAGTACATTAGATAATAAAATTAATAATTTTCAATGGATTCTGCATGGTTGACAGTTTCTGAAGTTAAACAAGCCCAATCCAAGGAACTGATAGGCTGGACTCGTGAGTCGTGACAAGTTCATTCTCAAATGATTTAGGTACTTAGGCTCTCATACACACTCAGGTTCAAGTGGATCTTAAATTAAACAAGCCCAATCCAGTTTTTAATATAAACATCAACAAGAAGGAACAGAAAGCGACAACAGATAGCTTCTAAAACTGAGGTTCAAGTGGATCATAAATTAAATTAGCAAAGTTATTCAATGACCAACTAGGCTAAGGGGCCGAGTTTACCAAAATGTAGCTACTATGATTTATATCAAGGTTAATAAAAAATGGCTAATAATTGTCTTGATGCCCTTTCATTTTCCGTGGACAAATATATTGTATATCATCACCTAGTGGATTCATAAACATTTAAACATATATTTACTATCACCATTTAGCATTTATTTAGTGTGAAAAAATCTATATTTTAAATGGATAAATATTTCTTAAAAAAAAGGATAGATAAATATTTCTAAAAAAAAAGGATAAATAAATATTTTAACTATGCCTCTATGGTGAAATTACACTAAAAATTGTAGAAGCTTCATATTAGTTGGAAGTTATATTGAGGAGATACAACTTCTGTTTAGTGCATCTGTGCAATAGACACGATAAAATACAAACACATGTTCATAGAAGCTTCACCCATACTGAGATATGGGTAAGTAAGTAATCCCAACATATTTAGGTTGCAAGTAAACCCTATATATATATATATATATAATGATAAAAAAATTTCACTTTTTTTTTTTCATAATTGCTAAAATGGCCTATAACATTTTTTTTTTTTTTTTGAACCAAAAGAACTAAAATGGCCTATAACATTTGGTTCATTATTATTGGTACATTATAAATATAGTGACAGTAGTAAGTCAATGTAAAATAATGTTACTCCAATTATTATTATTATTATTATTATTTAAGAATCTACCACCTTAACAAGTTACTAAAAGTGTTGTGAAATTTTTTACTTTAACAATGCTCTACAACTATTCTATGTATATTTTCTTTTAAAGCTTATAGAAGAATCAACGTATGTTATCCCACTTTTAGTGTTTAACTTCATGTTCCACTAATTTGGAATATAGCATTTGTCTTTTTTCCTTTTGTTCTTATTTTAAAGCTTGGTTACTTTTTTTTGTTTGAATTTGAGAACCAAAACGTGGTTACTTAATAGTGATAGGATGCGTAGCATATATAGTAATTGTTAGAGTATACAGTAGAATACTCATAATCAAACATAAAATTTGTTTTCACCTTCAGAAAATGACATTTTCTTCATAACATGATTGATTTCTCCCACGTCACACGCTTTCACAAAATAAGATCTATCGTGAAATTAAATATGCAAAAGAAATTGATGTTAAAACAATCATTAATAGTACCAAGATGTGACAAGATTATAATAAATATATAAATATAAGATGTTTAATAATCAATCTTATAGAATTTACACTTAATTAAAAAATGACAAAGTTTAACCACAAAATTGGTTGTAGCCTATAAACTACAACCTTATTCAATATATTTTTATTGGAGGTTAATTTTGACAAATTTATCATTGGATTGCATCTTTTTCTTATATCTTTCGTGCTTGCAAAATATTTAAAAAATTAAAGATCAATAATTATGTCATCAATAAATTGTTTAAATTACAAGTTTTTGTAGTTTAACATTATGCCTAAAGTATAAGCTTATAAATCATATAATAAATAATATCTGATTGACACAAAATTTAACATGTGTATTAAGAGCGTAAAGAATATACAATTCAACGGTTAGATTTTCAAAAAATATAGTAATTTTTATTTTATTGAGTAAGATTGTAGTTTTAGGTTACAACTAATTTTATAGTTAAATTTTGTTTATAAAAAAATAATATTATAATAATAATGTAGACATAATGGGAGAAGTTTACAAAGTGTCAAAATTATTTAATTTATATTGTAGTATATTTATATAAATACTAGTCGTCAACTCATGCAATGCACTAAAAAGTTTAGCAATATATATATATATATATGTTCTTCTATTTTTTCTTTTAAATATAAAATTAGTAATTATTGTTGTAGTTATTACTATACATTTATTATGATTTTTTTATATAAAATTGTCTATTCTATTATTTAAAGAAAATATGATGTGACAATATTTTAATAGATCATTTAAAATTTTAAATATAATACAACATCTATATTGAATTAAAAGATTAATATTAGAATAATGTGTAAAATTGTAATTATAGGTTTTCGATTATATACACACACACTAGTCTTTGAGCACGCGCATGCGCGTTGCACGTGCTCAGAGGCTCTTATATTTTCTTTTATAGGAAAAAACATTTCACCAAAATTCTAGGAGAGTGACGAATGTTTAAAAAATTGAATAAAAAAAATTACTTTTTCTCAAAGAGGATGGTGTATAGTAAGATAAAATTAGAAGAAATCAATAGGGTTGTGGGAAAAATCTAGAAAAGAGAGATAAAAGTTGTGAGAAAGAAATAGATAATAGAAGATTAAATCAAACATAAGAAAAGGAAAATATAAAGAAAAATACAAAGTAATAATTAAAATGATATAAAAGGAAATGTACCTTTCTCAATGAAGTGATGGTGATGGATTGAAAATAGAAATTGAGGAAATCAAAGTATTTGTGCAAAGAAAGTAAAAACTAAAACTTGAAATATATACAAATTGGCAAGGATTTTAAAGCTTGTAGTAGCTGATAGCTTCTTCTTTTTTGGATCAAATGGGAGATTAAGAAATTTGAAATCAAATAAAATAGGTGAAAGAAGTTAGGGAATTTTTTTTTTTTTTTTTGATAACATGTGTTTCTATTTGAGTTTTTTTTTTTTTTTGATTAATTTTTTTATAAATTCCCTCTTCTTGCTTAGATGAGGGATTAAAAATTTGAATTCAATTAAAAGGCAATCAACATGTATGTGTGTGTTGGATTGTAGGAATCTATTTTTATATAGAGATATATAAAAAAGATTGAGATAAGGATAGAGATAAGAACTTTTTTTTTTTTTTTTTTTTTTAAGCAGTAGGCTAAGGCCTAATATTTGAATTTAAATAGAACACAAACATTGAATTGGAATGGATTATGATGTAAATAAAATTTTTTTAAACATTTTATTTATTTATATATGAATTTGAAAATTGAAAGTAGCGTAGTGGAGTTACCTGGTATTTTTTTTTTTGATAAGAAGTTACCTGGTATTTTTGAATGTGTATTTGTCTCCAAGTTTTATCATCCCTTAAATTTATGAGAAATTATAAGGTCCTTATGGTAGACCACAAGTGACATGGTCTACCATTTCACTAAAAGACTTCCACATGTTTAAAATTGTTGAATAAGAAAATTTTTTTAATCAGAAACTAATTACTGACTTAACAATTTTAAATAAATGTGAGTCTTTTAGTGGAATGGTGTACAAGTGACATAGTCTACCTATATAATATTTCTAAATTTAGAATTTTTGAACAACATAAAAGTCTGATTCAAAGAAGAAAATTATGTTATAAATAGTTTTTTTTTTTTTTTTTTTTTTTAAGAAGCCTATTATACATAGTAAGATAGT
Source organism: Quercus gilva (assembly GCA_023621385.1). Lineage (NCBI taxonomy): Eukaryota > Viridiplantae > Streptophyta > Magnoliopsida > Fagales > Fagaceae > Quercus > Quercus gilva. Next base: position 61,155,469 of record CM042477.1, read on the forward strand.
ATAGAATCTATAGATATAGATAGATGATAAATTATAGATATGCGTCGGATAAGAAAAAAAAAAAAAAAATTGACCACCCTAACAAGTCCTAACATCTTTTTCAAACATTATCACAAACCCATAATTTATTCCCCAAATCCAAGCAAAGAAATAATCACAATTAGATTTATTTCCTCCATTCAAAAGGGACGAGGAGCAAAAGTCTAGAGTCTAGACAACGTGTACGGCAAACGTAGGGGAATGCTTAGACTTTAATGTATTCTTATTATTGTTTTATAATTAAAAAATAAAAAATAAAAAAACGCACTCCGTGACGGTATCCCTCTCTTTAAGCAGGGGCAGATCCCTTGAACATGGAGATTAGCCCACCAAAGCATACACGTCACACACTACTAAACAATGAAATTCGCTCTAAGCCTAAAATATTTAACACGCAAAAACAAAACAATGGACGCTGTTTCCATATAAGTACAAGAGAAAAAGCTAACAAACAAACAACATCAATATCACACAGACCCTCAATCATATATTTATCTTATCGGCCCAATCAAGCTCAAACCCAGTCAATGCCTTTTATTCATTGGTCCATTTGTTCATTATTAATCACCATCCAATTATTTATATGTCAGCCATAATAAATATTTTTGTGAAGTTTTTATAGTTCAATTAGTTGATACTTTTAGTATTTTAAATAAAAATATTTACTATTCAAATTTTCAAATTATATATAAATATTTTAAAGTATGAATTATAATTTATATCCTTAAAGTTTGATATAATTATTAGTTTTCTTTTTAAAGTTTCAAAATTTAGATTAATACTCCTAAGATTACGTATTGTTTCATGCACTAGGTGTCTCTTAAATTCGTCAAACATTAGCTACATTCAAACTCAGTCACCGATCCCACACTAGCAAAGCCAACTATAACCAACAAAGCCCAAATGCACGTGTTTGTGTGGGAGAAAGAAATATGACAAGTAAGAGGAACTTATGTGTCTATGTGGGGTGGGGGAAGGTAATATAATATTTATTCTTATGGTTTAATTATTCTTTAGTTTGGTTATGTATTTATTACAAGAAATAATCATTCTTTATGAATAGTTATTCTTCGAAGAATAATTATTTTTCTTTAAAAGGTTGTATTAGATATTCTTTAGTAAGTGTAATAATTTCAAAACTTAATATATTTCCAAGTAAATAAACTTTCTATATACATCTAATAATTATAAAAATAAAAAATATTTTTCTTAAATTTAAAAATAACAATTTTTAAGAAAATATAATTGTATAAGTAAAAAATTTCCAAAAATAAATGTTAAAGTTTTATTTTAATATTATAACTCACAACCAAACTAATGAATATGTTTAGGTATTACATTACAATACATTTTATTCCTAAAAATAAAGATTACAATTCCTATCATAATTTCCATTCAGTATACCAAACGTACCCTAAAAGTAAGAGAATAAATAGCTAAACAAGATTGGGATGTAGTTAATAATGAAAGTACTCTAAAACCCAAATAATATTATTCATCACTCAAATAAATTTAATTTATTTAAAAAAAAAAAAAAAAAAAAAAGCCCAAAGAGTAATTTTCAACACGGTTCCACGAGATCCCAGACAATCCGAAGCAGAAAGAAACGCTTTCATACTTTCCAACTTCATTGGTTCTCTCTTTCTTTCACACTCTATCACTTTCATTTCTTAGTTTAAAAAAAGGTTTATTTATTTTTAACTTTAATAATACACTTACAAAGCTATTTTTAAATTTATGAGGGGACGAAATTTTAATTAGCCAGTTGTTGGGGGTGGCTGTAGTGTTACTTGTGCTCCAAGTTTCGTGATTAGAAATTTATGGAAATTAAAATGCTACAGTTGACGACTCGTCAAAATGGATGAGTATTTCAAACTAATAATAACAGAAACAGAAATGAAAGTGCTTCCCTGTCTTGCTTGTTTTGGGTGTTTTTATTATTTTTATATATATTTAGAAATAGTACATACATGACCTGCCAACTGTTTCTCTTTCAAAAACTCCGAAATTTTGGCTAAGGGTTTTTGTTTTTGTATTTTTCTTTTTGCTTGGGCAAAACGACAACTTGGGTTGAATTTATCTCTCGATTTCGTCCCTGTTGTCGTTCCCTTTTTTTGGTTCTTGATTCCGCGTGTTACAAGCTTTCTTGGCTGACTTCACTGCCAACTGTGTGTCTCTCGATTTGTTCAGAGGTTACTGGAGCTCAATAAAACCGGTATGGTCTTTTTTATTTTTCAGGTGGATTAATTTGAAAAGGGTTCTGCGTTTTCTTGGATTTTGAGAATTTCATTGCGTGGAATTAAGGTTTTTATGATTCAGCGTTTGGTTTCAATTCCAATTGATGTGGGACAAAAAGGGTTATTTTGTGTTGATTGAATTTGAAGCTTGGGGCTAAGATAAAAAAGGTTTTTTTTTTTTTTTTTGTTGAAGAAAAATAGGGATAAAAGGGTTTTTTTGCAATTGGGGTTTTGGTTCTGAACATATATGCAAGGAGATTGATTGGGAATTTGATTTGATTTGAGTGAATTTTTGTGGGTATTGAGTCGGTTGATGATTGGGTTGTGGATTTTGAGTTTTGGGGTTTAAGGTGTGTTGAGTGGGAATTGGGAAATTACAATGGATGAAGGTCAGGGCGGTTCGAATTCGTTGCCGCCGTTCCTTACAAAGACGTATGAGATGGTAGATGATCCCTCCACGGATTCAGTTGTGTCGTGGAGCGCAAATAACAAAAGCTTTATTGTGTGGAATCCACCGGAGTTCGCGAGGGACTTGTTGCCAAGGTTCTTTAAGCACAATAACTTCTCAAGCTTCATTAGACAGCTCAATACATATGTAAGCTAATCCATTTTTCACTAGTCTTGTCTGAATATATTGTTTTCGTTTTGTTTTTTTTTTTTTTTTTTTGGGTTTTCAGTTATTCTTGTGTAAGCTGAATTGAGTTTTGTTATGTATTTGAATAGGGTTTTAGGAAAATTGATCCGGAACAATGGGAATTTGCGAATGAGGAATTTATAAGAGGCCAGCCACACCTGTTAAAAAACATACACAGACGAAAACCTGTTCATAGCCATTCATTACAGAATTTACAGGGACAAGGGAGTGCTTCTCCTATGTCCGAATCAGAAAGACAGAGTTTGAAGGAGGAGATTGAGGGACTTAAACACGAGAGAGAACGGCTTCTTTTGGAGTTACAGAGGCATGAAGAGGAGAGGCAAGGATTCGAGATGCAAGTCCAGTTATACAAGGAGCGTTTGCAGCATGTGGAACGCCAGCAACAAAAGATGATGTCTTCTGTAGCTCAAGTCTTGCGGAAACCAGGGCTTCCTTTGAATCTTGTGACACAATTGGAAAATCATGATAGAAAGAGAAGGTTGCCAACAATTGGTTACATCTATGATGAAGCCAGCGTTGAAGATACTCAGATGGGGACTTCCCAAACTGTACCTGGAGAAAGTGGGGTGAGTGCTTGTGCTTTGACACCGAATGTGGAGCCATTTGATCATGTGCGGTCATCATTGTCTGTTTGGGAGAATCTTCTACGTGATGTTAGTGAAACTTTCATGAAATTTAATTCAAACCCGGATTTAGATGAATCTACTAGTTGTGATGAGAGCCCCACCATATCTTGTGTACAGCTGAATGTTGATGTCAGGCCTAAATCCCCTGGAATTGACATGAACTCTGAGCCTGCAACTGCTGCTGTGCTGGAGCCCGTTGAGCCCGATGCCTCAAAAGAACAGGGACTTGTTTCTACAACTGTGCCAACTGGGGTCAATGATGTATTCTGGGAACAGTTCTTGACTGAGAATCCTGGTGCAGCTGACACACAGGAGGTTCAGTCAGAAAGAAAGGAATCAATGGCAGAAAGAATGAAGCAGGACCTGGTGATGATGGCAAATTATAGCAGGGTATCAGGGATGTAAATAACCTTGCCAAGCAGATGGGGGCATCTTACTCCTACAGAGAGAACTTGGTATCAGTTGATTATTTTTTTCCCGGCTTTTGATGCCCCAGTGGCTCACTTGTAATAAGTTTAGGTATGAAATGGTTTGTTCTCATTATAAATAGATATCCTTTGTTTATAGTTCATTGTTTTTGGTTCTATATCGACTTGGATAAACTTGCCTGGCTTATCCAGATTTGTTCATTTCAATTATACTTCATCTGATATTGACATTTAACATTGATTTTAGCAGTTTTGTGAACTCTTCTTGTTGACCTCAACATTATGTGAAGGCCATGTATCTTACTTTATAATGCATACACAAAAAACACACATTGACATAGGACTTCCCCTCCCATCTGCAAAGCCCAGACTCTAAAGTCTAAACCCACCCCACCACTAATACTAATATTCTGCATAACTTTCATATAGTCAACTACTGTGGTTATCTACTGGCTTTCCTGAAAGGTAGATTGCAGGAGTGGGAGATGTTTACCAAGTGACTTTCAACTATAATGTTTGGAATTTTCCCGTTATGTGTTACAGTGGAGATGGAAAGGTGTAATCATGTATTGATTTCTTTTACTGAAGTTTCCATGACATGCTAGGGTGGAGGTGTCTGAAATTAATTGATATGCTATTGTACAACACCTCCCATCCCATTCCATTGACCACCACCCCCCCCCCCCCCCCCCCCTTGTTCTCAAAAAAAGAAAAAAAGAAAGAGGAATGTAGGTAGACTTTCTTTCCCTCTTTAACACTACATAGTTTCACTCGTCATTTCTCATGGATTCTGCAACTTTTGAAATAAAGCCATGTTGGCTAATGCTGTGGACACAAAAGCACATAAAATATAAGATGGCATGGAATAATGAGCTTAAAAAAGGGTATCTGACATAGTTTTCAGCACCAAAAATAACAATCTGATATTATGTGTGGCTAAAGATACTGATGTAGAGAAAAGTGCTGATGCTCTTCTTGTTGTATATTCTTGAATATCATGACCTGGATATGAAGAATCAAGATTTGTGAAGTATCTTAAAACCATTTGATGTCATTGCTATCATGTTGCTAGCCTTAGTCAGGCCTTAGTTAGGCTTGGGAAACTGACCACTATTTCTAGCATACAGTATTGAATCATCTTTCTGTTAGATGTGATGGCATTACTTGACCTTCTTTACCACGAGAACCAAGGTAAGAATTCTCCTTCCCCAACTTCTTGTAATAATTGAATTATCAAAAATAAAATAAAATATGTGATATCCATAAACTTCTCTTCTCTGAGTTTTTGTGTGAAATATACCATTGTGCAAAACATGAGTTGATTTAATTGAGGTAATGAAAAAAAATGTAGAGGAAGACCAAAAATAATGTTAGTAAAAGTAATTAAAAAGGACGTGTTAATTAAGGATGTAACATAAACTATGACTTCAAATAGAATAAAATGGAGGAAAATAATGCACGTGGCTGACTGTGACTAAGCGGTTGAGGATATGTAGCTAACCCCGAAAAATTTAGGACTAAAACTTTGTTGTTGTAAACTATTGTGCAAAGAACATACTACGATCATGTGAGAGTGAGGTGGGCTCCAACGGTCTCTAGTATTTATATTTTGTTAAATTTTTGTCATTTAACATGTTTGATCTTGATTTTTAATATTGGCTAACTCCTCAGGTAAATGACAATGTTTTTAATTTGGAAATAAAATGGGGGCTCCCCAATTTAATATCTAATTGCCAAGTGTATGCATGTGCCCTGAACATAAGTTTTGGTCTTACATCTTTTAAACACTTAATACAATTACTTATATATATATATATATATATATATAATGCCCCAGAATGAGTGTCTGTTGTGGGGTGTGTGCTGAATCCCACATCGGGCATATAATGGGATGATTTGGGTTTTATTAACAACTATAAGGAACTTCACTTGTGATTACACTGATCCTTTTGAAGTATAGCGCAAATGTAGCTAGTGTTTTTCATTGGGTCGTTATATATATATGTGTGTGTGTGTGTGTGCACGTTCACGCTTCTTAACTATCATTGTCATCTTTTGTTATTTAGCCAATTATCCTTCCATGCAAGGAGTCTCAATTCTGGCCTTTCCATTACTGAAGCCTAAAAAGCAATTTTGGCCAATTCTCTTTGACTCTGATAGTTTCCATGTGGGTATAATTACAATGAAGCTGATGCTTTTAATATGTTTATTTTGCTTTCATTTATTTTCAACCAATGACAGAGTTTCTTATCAGTGTAATGTATTGCAATCCTGATGTAGTCCAGCATGCTCAGATTCATATAATTGACCAATGATATTAGATCCGGCCAATCCACATGCAAATATGAACTAGTTTCTTCTAAATTTTATTGACATGTGACAATCTTTTTATGTTACTAATCTACCTAGATATTATGCATGGTAATGAATAACATAAAATATCATACAAATTTTAAATAAGATTTCTTTACTGCACTTTCTTATATTATCTAATAATATTATTACTTGAACTTCCTTGATTAGTTCTATGAAAGGAATAACTATTGGGTATGGAATCAGTATATGCTATGAGTGTGTTTGGACTTTAGAGAAATGATCTTGCAGTTGTTTTGAGTGAAGGATGGTGATGCTTCTACCCAGGTTCCAAACTAGATCTAAAATTTTGCGATTTATATATTCAGTGATGGTACATGATATACATCCGAAGGATTCTCCTGGCATAGGGGTCTTGACTCCTTAGAAGATCATGTACTGAAGTTACTGAACTACAGCTAAGTTAGGTGCAAGATGGCTATTTGGAAGTAACCTCTGTTATACTTTTGAGATTACTAAGGTGAAGTTCTGCTTTAGTTTTGAAATTATTTTTAGAGAATGTCCACTTTGTGATTCAATCAGAAGTTTGATTGATGATAAACACAAGATGGATTGATGTTATTAGATGTGTGTGTTTACTTGCCTTATACCTACAAATATTTGGAATAGAAAGAAAGAGATTACTTGATCCATCTCCTATAGGGCCACTAACTAGTGCTGGTCCCTCTTAAATAAGGTCCTGGAAGGGGTGATGGAGATATGGTTCTACCTTTCAGCATTTTTGTATAAAGTTTCCACTTTCAAGACTAAAACCTACTCGCTTGTGCTTGACAGCCTGAGATTTTTACTACTATACCAGATTATGGCCTTGACTTGATACATCTAATGCTTGTTTAAAATGATGTTGGGAGTAGTCAAGTGGCTTTAAGCCTGATGAGTATCTTTTTTATTTATCTTTCACATGGGTATGAATGGAAAAGGCAATTGGTCAGTCTGTAATGGTATATGCTTGGATTATTTAGCTCTCATCAGCTTGTATGCCTCATTAATTTTCATTTTGATTGGAAGCGCCCCTCCTTGATAGGAGGTGCTAAGAGACTGTTGTAGAGTGCATGTATTACCAACTTTTGAGTTGCAATAGACATACATAATTCCTGTTGTCTGCTTAGTAATTAGAAATGTAGATGATTGAAATAGTATCCAATCTAAATTTCAATTTTCTACAGAAAGTCATTTTAAAGTGCACTAGCAGGTGAGGAAAGATAAATTGTTAAATCTCCTCAAGATGGGACTATTTGAGATGTTTTAACTGCCAAGAAGTTGTCTATCTATATTTAACAAGTGCTGAATAATATATCCATATAACAATTATAAATTTTGCTGTTGGGTACTTCTTTTCTGGATATTTTGTATGCTGCCAGTGTTCAAAGGACTGGTGATGACAGGAAAAATGCTGTAGTCACCTTCTGGAAAACATAATTTTGAGGTCAGATCTTTGTGTCTGGTATTAAGGGAAGGACTGAGTTCTTTCCTTGGCAAAGCATTTGGCAGCTGAAGGCTTTACCTAGAGTGGCCTTCTTTTCTTGGTCAGTGGCTTTGGGGAGAATACTAGCAATGGAAAATCTCTAGAATCATAAAAAAAAGTGGTTTTGGAGTGGTGTGTATGTATAAGAGCAATGCTGAGACAGTTCATCATTTTCTTCTTTGTTGTTCGATGGCTAGAGAATTATAATTGCTTATGCTTTCCCTTTTTGGGGTTGCATGGGTTATTCCAAATATGGTGGTTGGTTTGTTTGCTTGTTGGAATGGGAGACATTGTATATAGAGGTAGTATGATTTGGAAGGTGGTAGCTTCTGTGTGTTTGTTGAGGGAGTGGAATGCTCACATTTTTTTAAAATGGAGAAAATTTTCACAGGTTTGGAATTGTTCACAACTGTTTGTTTTTCTTTTAATTCCTTTGAATTTTAGATCTTCATTTCAGAATTTTTTTTTTTTTTTCTTCCTTCACAATTCCTTGTGTATTTTCTGTGCATTTCTGTTCCCATCTATGATTGATCAATAAATTATTGCTTTATTAGAAAAAAAAAAAGGATGTTTCATTTTTCCTTTTAGGTGGGTATTATTATGTGATAGGGTTGGATAGCTCATGGCAGAATGCAGGCTCAATCTGGAAGCCTTAATTGGTAGTCAACAACATGGTTTTTAATCAGAAAGCAATCATTTGTTGACCTTAACTAGTGATAAGATTCTCAACTCAACTCAAGAAGGCCATAAATTTCAACTACTAATGTTCACTTGTTCAGCTACATGAATCATTTGTCATTATTCAGCTTTGCAATGTGATGGCAGGCAATGCGTCTCCATTTCTTGACAGGCTCACTAAGATTACTTCTTGTTGAGGAAATTTTCCATGTGCTTTAATTATGTTTTTAAGAAGCCTCATTTGGACTATATTGGATTTGAAGTCAAGAGAACCAGAGAAAATAAGTTTTAGGTCAATTGAAGTTGGTAACTTTAAGTTTGTTGGTAATTTTTACTTTTTGTTTGGTTGATCATGAAACATTGTCCATTTTGTATTGAGTAAAACGTGTCCCGAGAACTTATACTGTTCTTGGTCTGAGTTTTAGAGCTGAAAAATTGAACGAGGAAGATGAGACACGTGTAGATAACTTATTCTGCTCTATTTTTGGCATATTAGGAGATAGGTTGGTCATATCTCATCAAAAAAATTGTCACTTACTAAAAAAAGAAAAAAAAAACCTCATCAAATTGTTGATTTTGGCACTTGTTCTGAAGGTCTGAAGAAGACTCTACCTTTTTTTGGATAAGTGATTTCTACCCTTGATTGTTGACAGCAGAAACGGCTGGCAATCCAACATCATGAGGTCTCCTTTTAACCTAAGATTTTAGATGATTTTTATTTTTGGCACTTATAATAATTTCTGGGAAATGGATAACTGAAAAGATTGATGTTTGGTTAGCTTTTTGTCTGTTGAGAAAGCATGTGCTGAAGCAGCTATCATTTTTGTTTTTTAATTTCTTGGTTTACAGTCCTCCTCTCCCACCCTTCTATCTCATTAGAAGTTTCAAACTTCTGATAAGAAGAGAGAAGATGGGAAATTTTTCTAAAATGTTCTTTCTTTGACCATGTGTTCAGTCAGAAATATCCGTTTCAATGCCTATAACAAGACTGGCTTCCAAATGCCCACTTACCATCGTAGAATATAGATGTATGTTTAATTGATGGCAATGCTTTAAGATTATAGGTTGGCAAACAAATGAGCAAAATTGTTTTATTATGTACTTTTAAAGAGTCTTAGTACTTGCTAAATTTACTACCCAGAAGCTGGAATTCATTGTGCCGAATTTGTGATGTTTGACACCTGCTAGACTGATTGAAAATGTTTTCAACACCTATTTGATCTGTGTTTGACCGATCGAATATCTGTCCTCCAGAAAACCTGGCTCTCAAGTTTTCTCGATTCCAATTCGATTCATTTTCGACCAGTTGAGATTCTTGACATGTATAAAATTTCTGATGCTTGTCCAGATCAGTTTTTTCACTTCACAGTCTCTCATTCTTGATCTCTCTTAGACCTCTCTTCCCCAAAGAAATTTTTGTTGTCTTGTGGTCAATTTTTTTAGAAGGGTTTTCATTCTCTGTCACCAGTAAGTCTCTTTTGACCTATGCTTTTCAACTTTTTACATGATTTCATGCATTTCATGTTCATCAATTCTAGGGTTTCAAATTTAGAAATTGGGGCTTTTGATTTAATTGGTTACAACTAATGAAATCACGCTTTAATTGCTTCTTTATTCTTGATAGTAACGTGATTCCTATGTCTCTTTGTTAATCACATGATGATTTTGTGCAAAATTGGAAATTAGGGTTCGTGTGTTCTTAGCAAAATTGGGGATTTTTGTTCTAATGGTTGATTGACTCAATTAAAAGTTGGAACTTATGCTTAATTGCTTAATATTGATTAATTGACCGTTGGGATGTTGTTTTCAATTAAAACTTGTTTTTTTTTTTAAGAGAAATTGGGTTGATCATGCATCATATTTGTGTCTAGATTTTTTTTAAGCATATAGTTGTATTTAGGAAATTCATTTTAATTACGTTTATATCTCACGAGTGTTCTCTTTCTTCTCTTTATGTTTGTGTTTTTCTAGTTTCATTCACATAGCCATTAGAAAATCAAATCCTTGCAAATCCACTCATGGTTCATCTTCTCAAACCTCTCCTCCTGATGTTTTTAACATTACTCGTTTCAATTCTCTACAAAACTTCAAAAATTTTCAAGAACTTCTATGTTTAAGGAAAATTTGGGGTGAACGAATCAATAAGGTTAATGAATTAGGTGAATCTTTTTCTAGTGTGTTTACTTCTAGGAACTGGTTGTCACTTTGTTATAATATTGTTTCTCCTCCTATTGATATTGTTAGAGAATCCTTTTCAAATGTTCAAGTTTGTTCTTCTGACAACTCTATTTTCTTAAAAGTTTGGCTTAGAGTTAAATCTTTTAAGATTACTTCTAGAGTTATTTATGAGGCCTTAGTTGTGCCTTTGGTTTCTAATGTTGATTCTCCTTATTCTTCTACTTCTGAACCTTCCATAGATGATGTTTTAACACTTCTATGCGGTCATAATACCATTTGGGATGGTAGTGCAAATGTTCCTTTTAGTATGCTTACAAATAAGTATGTTGTTCTTTATAGGATTGTATGTCATAACATTTGGCCCATTTCTTATATTCACTTGTTACCACAACTAGACTTACATTTCTCTATGCTCTTATCAGTAGTGCTTCTATCTGTTTTCCTACTATCTTTCTTCATACTATCTCTGTCATCACTCACTCAAATTCCAAGAAACAAGCCTTGATTTATCCTATTTTCCTTGGTAGGATCTTAGTCCATCTTGGCCTAGTGTTTGATCCTATTGCAGTTACTGTGAGGATATGAGGAGCAATTGGAGCATCATATTTGATAAAAGGAAATGGTAAGATTGCTTGAATACGATCTAGAGTTGATGATGATGAGGCTATTCCTACGACTTCGAGCTCTTCTTCTGTTCATTCCATGTTAAAGAAAGTGCTTGATCTTCAAGCAACTCAAGGAGAGGTGATACAAATATTCATGACTACTCAAGTTGCACATGCACAGTTGTTGGGACACACTTCCATGAGTTGCGACGTTCGTTGTTTCCCACACCACCTCCTGTTTCTACTACTTCAAGATCTTCCCTTGTCCATTCCATATTGGAGATGATGCAATCCCTCATGACTACTAAGGTTGCACATGGAAAGTTATTGAACACACTTGTGGGGTACTTGGCTTCTTTGTGAGTTGCCTTCCATGAGTTGCGGCATTTGTTGTTCCCCGTACCACCTTCTGCACCTTCTGATTGATCGTTTGTCTTTGACAATATATGACAAAAAGGGAGAGTAGGTAGTTGTTGGTCTTAGGGGTAGTTGTAGTTTGATACATTGTGCATATTTTTACACATTCTAATGGTTCATGCTTTGGAAGACTCAACAATTTTGCCACAAAAAAAAACACCCACCAAAATGTACATTTAGACCTTCAACATTACCTACCAAATTTATTGTGAAAGTTGATTGACTTGAAACACCATTCAAAGAAAGGAAAAAAGAAGAAGAGAAAATACAGTAGATCATATAATTCATTGAAAAGTTTCTATTATTATGCTCTGTTTGTTTCAGCAATAATATTTTCTTGAAAATGAGCCATTTTCCAAAAAATGTTTTCTATAAAATTTTCTATTTTATTATGTTTGATAGTAACTTTAAATGAGTTGAAAAACAATATTTTAACTTCCCTTATTTAGCATACTGTGAGATAGAGTTGTTTTTAAAAAAAAAAAAAAAAATAGTGGAAAATAATCTCTAAAAATAAGCCATACTTTTTATATTAACCAAAGATCGTTTGCATTTGACTCATTTTTTATAATGCTACCAAACACTGGAAAACACGAAAAACAATCTTTACACAATGTTTTCCATCGAAACAAATGGAGCATTAGAGTTTATGGATTAATATTGAGCTGAAAAAAAGGGGAAAATCATACACATAATTCTATATTTAATAAAATAGTAAATAAGCACACACTTGCTAGTTACTATAAACACAAATATAATATATGATAACAATACAAAACCTGCAACACTAATAAAAAAGAGTTACTCATTCAATGTCAGTACTATAAAAGTATCATAAGTTATTAGCAGGAAAATGGTGAAACACAACTTACAAGCCTCATCTAACAATGCAAGTGTATTGAAAATGTTTTTAAACTCATACCATGTAATGAAACAATTGTAAAATATGAACAGCAAAATATTAAAAGGGAGAAAAACCATCACACATAATTCTATATTTAATAAAATAGTAAATAAGCACACACTTGCTAGTTGTTATAAACCCAAATTTAATATATGATAACAATACAAAACCTACAACACTAATTAAAAAGAGTTACTCATTCAATGTCAATACCATAGAAGTATCATAAGTTATTAGCAAGAAAATGATGAAACACAACTTACAAGCCTCTCTCATTTAACAATGCAACTGTATTGAAAATGTTTTCAAACTCACACCATGTAATGAAATAGCTGCAGAATATGAACCGCAAAATATTGAAAAAGGAAAAACCATCAACCACATAATTCAATATTAAATAAAATAGTAAATAAGCACACACTTGCTAGTTGCTATAAACAAAAATTTAATATACGATAACAATACAAAATCTGCAACACTAATAAAAAAGAGTTATCCATTCAATATCAATACTATAGAAGTATGATATGTTATTAGCAGGAAAATGGTGAAATACAACTTACAAGCCTCTCTCATCTAACAATGCAAGTGTATTGAAAATGTTTTCAAACTCACACCATGTAATGAAATAGTTACAGAATATGAACCACAAAATAGTGTATAAAAACTGCTTTTGGTTTTTCATAGTACAAGTATCAATTTGAACAATAACTATTAAGTTGAAAGTCATAATCTATATATGTGTGTGTGTGTGTGTGTGTGTGTGTGTGTGTGTGTGTGTGTGTGTGTGTTGGGGGGGGGGGGGGGGGAATAGTATCGAAAGATGCATCTTCAAACAAAATTTTGCTTTTAAAGATGCACACCCGTTGAAAAAGACATTGATAAACAAATTAATTTGAAGCATTCTTAAGTTCTTCCTTTTACTGAACTGACATTTCAGAAATGAACATCACTCAGAATATAATTCCATGGATTTAGAAAATTTTATGCAACAAATGCCAAAATATACCATTTTTGCCTAATCTAATAAACTTATGGAACTCTATCTAGGGAGGCTCATTATAGGACATTTTATCTTGGTGTTCATATTATCAACCTGAATAAAGCATGAAAAGATAAACTGTATAGCAATAGATTGCAAACGTACGTAAAAAGAAGCAAGCAATGATAAAACATATAGCAGGAATGTTAGAAATTGTATCTTTAACCAAGAGTTATTATTGTAATTGGGCAAAGTTTGTAAAAGTATGTTTTATCATGGATTGTCAAAGGGGTAGCTTGTTAGGTTTTAAGCCTGGCAAACACATGAGCAAAATTGTTTTATTATGTACTTAAAGAGTCTTAGTTGGGAACTATGCAAGGTGAAAGAAGGGGGGGATGCATATAACATAATTTCAAGAAACATGGTTAAGACTTGCAATCTATAGGCTTTGCATTTATTGAACTATTTCTCTTCTCCTTAATCTCCAATGGATGATGCAACTAGTTTATACATAATTGTAGTGATTTTGAAGTGCTCCACCCCTTAAAAATTTCAATATAGACCCCAAACAACTTTATCCTTTTTGGTGGTTTCTTGTTTATTCCCTTAACAAGTACGAAACATTTAGTTGCAGAGTGGCCACTAATACCTTGTAGAGCTAGCTTTAGGCATAGACCTAAGGCTCTCAATAGAAAAATATCCAAAATTTTAATAGTGAGAGATAATTGGTGATTTGAAAACATAAGAAAGAAAGTATAGATGGTTTACACATCTTATACCCTACTACAAGAAGATCACTAAAATTGTGGGTAAATAGAAATCCATTTTAATTGAAGCACAAATTGTTTCACACACAAAAAGAAACTAGTTTAGAACCACGTGCATATGCACGAGAAAAAAAAAAAAAAATACACATACACATCATATATATATATATATATATATAAGTTTCTACCTAATAAACAATGCATGTTTATAGTATTATGTAAAAAAGTTAATAAATTTGAATTATTTTTAACTAGATAAACATGTGATATTGGAAAGCATAACTTTTCAAACTCTCTCTTCTTCTAATTTTAAATATAGAATTAGATATATGACTGAGTTTCTTATGATTTATTTATATTGGACTCATCATATTCTATACTAAATTAACTTATTTGACACAAAGATTAAAAAACTTAGATGGGACATATGGTACAAAATTAAACTTCAATTGAAATATAATTTAGATTTTAATTAGATTTTCTTTTAGTTTTAACTATACATACATACATACATTATATATATATATATATATATATATGATGTTGTAAATTTGTTGAATTATCATTAACAATCATTTTGCCCTTATGGCTTGAGAGTTCAAGTTTTGCAAACAATTTCTCACACAATAGATTGTTAACTTTAGCTATCCAATCTCCCAAAAAGTCACACAACAAACAATGTCTCTGTCCACCATAACATAATTGGAAATTAAATTTTAGCTTTCTTTCACCATTTATCACCCTAACCAAGATAAAGTAAAACCCATTTTTTAAACATAATAATTTTTCACATCTTTTTTTTTTTTTTTAAAAAAAATTTTACATTTAAACCATGATATTTGGTTCTCAAAATAAAATTTATTTGGTTCGTTTAACATTAATTCATCGAATTATGAGTTTAATTCATCTTGACTCAGACAAATTAAGGTTATTAGGTGATTATTGTTAAGTAAAATTGCAATCATAGGAACAAATAACCTTAATTTGTCCAGAACAGTTTACTTGGGCCCTAATTTGGTTTGGTTCATTTTAAATTCTAAAACAAAAAGGCAAAAAGAAGAAGAAAGGAACAATTATGAATCATTAGTTCAACCATCAAAACAAAAACTAGACTGGTTCGATTGATTCTAGAACAATTTGTTTTAGATGTCAAAATGTTGTAGTTTTGGGCAAAACGTTGTCGTTTCCTCAAACAAAAATGACATTATATTGTTAAAAATCAAACATATTTCACTTCCTTTGTAGGCAATGACGTTGTTTCAACTTTTAACCCAAACCTAACCCTACTATTCTCTGTCCTCTTATTCGATAGATCTATCACCCTTATTCATGATTCACCTACTCTCTCTCTCTTTCTCTCCTACCATCACAACCATTGTAGTGACCCACATTCTCTTAGCAATTGTAGTGGTTGACTTTGATAAAATAGAAATGTTTTATCGTTTTTTATGGGAGAAATGTTTTACCTTTAAGTTTTGAGGAATATCGGTTATTTTGGATTTAAAAACAATTTGAAATTTGATTTGGGTTTTTGTTGAGAAAGAAGATTATGTTATGAACTATTTATTAGAAGTAGCTAAGGAAATCTAGTGGAGGCACTGGTTAAGCAATCACAAGTAGGGCACTAAGCTTACCCCAAAAACAAAAATAACAAAACAATTGACTAAAAAACGTGACGATATGCCTTTGCATATTGCATATTGCATCAAGAAGAGGAAATCTCATTGCTATAACTTAAATATTTAGTGACAATGGAGAGGCTAAGTTTAAGGAACATATAATTTGTGAGAAAAAGATAAGAGGAAAATTATTCGATACATTTGGTGTAATACACTCTTCTCTTTCACAAATGAGAATCCTTGTGGGGTTTATATTTATGTGAGAGAAGGGTGTAGTACATTAGGTTCCTAATCTCACAAGAAAAAGAGCACTAGTTTTAATGTTGTGCAACGAATGGATAGGAATGTACACTTGTTTTCTAAAAAGTCATTTACATTTTTTTTTAGAGTAAATTACATTGACACCGCTGAGGTATTGCCAAATTAGACGCTATATCTACTTTCAAGAAGTGACACTCCACCTCCCCAATGATTAAGACAATTGACAATTTGCCCCTAAATTAATTAAAAAAAGAGAGCAGAATATCATTTCTTCAAAATTGTGTATAACGAGTCTAATTTCACTATACCTGAAGGGTGTTGGTGTATTTTACCTTAATGTTTATAAAAAGAATTAATTATGCTAGTTTATAAGGGCAAAACTTAGGTAAAGTTTTGTGTTTGTGGACTACTATTATGATCTATTCACTTCCGCAGCACCCACAGAGTTTATAGTTGAAGGAGTATCCCCTGATATGAACAGGCAATTGTTGAAGGAGTTTTTGCTTAATGAAATCCATAAGGCTCTTAAGCAAATGCATCCCCAGAAAGCTCTTGGCCTTGATGGTATGCATCCTCTCTTTTTCTAGCATTATTGGCCTACTGTTGGTAATTTAGTAATTAAAACAGTGCTTGATTTCCTTAACTTTGGTATCATCCCCCCAAAGTTTAATGAAACCCATATTTTTTTGATTCCTAAAATTAGCCAACCAAGGCGAGTGACGGAGTATAGGCCCATTAGTCTGTGTAATTTAATTTATAAGTTGGCTGCTAAAACTCTTGTTAATCGTCTTAAGAAAATTCTGCCTACAATTATCAGTGACACTCAGAATGCTTTTGTTAATGGTAGACTTATTATTGATAATGTTTAGGTAGCTTTTGAAACTATGCATCAGATTAGCTAAAGGAAAACAAGTAGGCAGGGAGAACTGGCAGTGAAATTAGACACGAGCAAGGCATATGACAGGGTGGAATAGGCCCGCTTAGATAAAATAATGGAGAAGCTGGGTTTCCACTAAAGATGGAGGGAGTTGATGATGAAATGTATTTCTTCTGTCACGTATGCTGTCAGAATTAATGGTAAGCCAAAAGGCCACGTCATTCCCACAAGGGGTCTTTGACAAGGTGACCCTCTTTCCCCTTATCTATTCATTCTTTGTGCAGAAGGTCTTTCAGCCTTAATTAAAAAAGCTATTGTTGATGGCTCTATGAGGGGTGTTTCTTTTTGTAAGGGTGCTCCTATGTTGTCTCATTTATTTTTTGCAGATGATAGTATTATTTTCTGCAAAGCTTCCATTGAGGAATGTGAGGCTCTATAGAGGGTCTTGTCAGTTTATGAGGTAGCTTCAGGCAGTAGTTGAATAGGGCCAAGACATCCCTCTTCTTTACTAGCAACACGCTTAAGGAAGTTCAAGAGGAGATACAGGCTAGATTAGGGGCACAAGTTATCAAGCAGCATGAAAAGTACTTGGGTTTGCCCTCGTTGGTGGGAAAAAACAAGTAAAACTCCTTCAAAGATATTAAAGCTAAATTGGCTAAGAAATGGGCAGGGTGGAAGGAAAAATTATTGTCTAAGGTAAGAAAAGAGATTATAATTAAGGTAGTTGCCTAGGCAATACCCACTTATTCTATGAGATGTTTTAAGATCCCAGACTCATTAGGTGATGAATTGACAAGCTTAATACGAAACTTCTGGTGGGGACAGAAAAAAGATGAACGTAAAATGGCTTGGATTAGTTGGGACAAGTTGTGTACTCCCAAATCTCAGGGGGGGTATGTGGTTTAAACAATTAAAGCAATTCAATTTAGCCCTTTTGGCCAAGCAAGGGTGGCGGTTGCAGATGGGAGGAGAGTCCTTATTGTATCGGGTGTTCAAAGTGAAGTATTTTCCTAACTGTGATTTCATTCAAGCAAAGTTGGGTAGTAATCCCTTGAATGCATGGCGTAGCATCTTAGCAGCGCAATAAATTATGGAGAAAGGAATTCGTTGGCAGGTTGGCAATGGCAAAAAGGTTAATATATGGCAGGATAGGTGGCTTCCCACACCTTCCAGTTATAAGGTGACATCACCACCACCCCTACCTCTTGACGTTTCTTGGGTTGGCGACCTCATTGACCATGATTTAGGTGTATGGAAATCTTATCTTTTGAAGAGGCTTTTCATGCCGCATGAAGCTGATTTGATTGCTAATATTGCTTTGAGCTCGCATCTGCCTGATGATAAATTGGTATGGGTGCCGACATCCAATGGGAAGTTCTCAATTCGAAGTGCTTACCAAGTAGCTATGGAGATGGTAGCCCAGGAGAATACGGGGTCAGTGTCTGATGGATGTTAGTTAAGGAAATTCTAGAAGTGGCTTTAGGGGCTTAATATTCCACACAAAGTTAGGCACTTTGCTTGGCGGGCATGCAAAGATATTCTCCCCACAAAAGAGAACCTTTTGATTCGGAAAGTGCTGTAGGATGGGAAGTGCGTCGCTTGCCAGTTGGAGGTGGAGTCCTCTACACATCTATTTTGGGACTGTGATTCAGTTCGTGAGGTGTAGGCAATTTCAAAGCTTCTTCCAGCTAGGTCGAGGCTTCATTTTAGCTCCTTCATGGATATGGTGTGGTACGGCGCTATGGAGGCTAAATGGGATCAGGATAGACTTGAAAAAATTATCATGGTAGCATGGACTGTGTGGATGGATCGGAACCAGACCAGGTGTGGGAGTCCAAAAAAGCAGTGTCAACAGTTGGTCTTTGGGGCACTAGAGTACTTGATTGAGTACCAGGAGAGTGTTCATGTGGAGAATGGGCCTAGCCCGATTACAGAGGCCCATTGGAGTCCTCTTCAAGCCGGTCAATTCAAAGTCAATGTGGATGGTGTTGTTTTCATGCACAAAAAGTCTGCTGGAATTGGTGTGGTAGTTAGAGATTCAGCTGGTAGGATTATAGGAGCATGTAGCAAGAAAATCTCGACACCCCTTAGAGCCGTGGAAGTTGAAGCCAAGGCTGTTGAATTTGGTTTGCACTTTGCGTAGGACTTGATGATCCAAGAGTTTGTTTTAGAAAGTGATTCATTGACTCTCATAAATGCTTTGAAATAGACCTCTCCCCTATCCTCTTCTATAGCTGCTGTGGTGTATGGTTAACTATCTGATTCCCACAATTTTCGCCAGGTGGATTTTTTCCATGTTCGTCAGCAAGCTAATAAACCGGCTCATCTCTTAGCTAAATATGCTTTAGGCATTAATGACTTTTCCATGTGGTTAGAAGAGAGTCCTTGTTTTATTGAACAAGCTCTTCTGAATGATGTATTGTTAATTCCTTCGTTTCAATAAAGTTTTGAAGTATTTCAAATAAATAAAAAAAAAAAAAAAGTAAATTAGGTTCCCTAATTTAATTGAAACACATAATCAAATTCAAATATATTGCTACAATGAATTTAAATTTCCTTAGAAAAGACAATACTAGTTGTGTTTTATTGGTCAATTCAATCATGTGTCTAAATTTAATTGGGTATTAATTTTACTTTTGTTTTTTTTAATAGCTTTCAACATGGTTAGGTTGGCTCTAAACTTTACTAAGAAAAAAAAAAAAAAAAAAAAAAAAAAAAAAGGTTATGTTGGGCTAGAGTTGATGTGGGCTGATCCAAATAGATATGGATTTAAAAATTATTAATTTGTAATGATAAATTTATAAGTTATGTTATATGTGATAAACTCACTTGAAAATCGTTTTATTTTATGTGAAATTTTTTCAGTAATTACGATAAATTTATAATTTATTTAATTTATTAAATAATTATTTATGTTGTCACCAATTCAGCCAAAAAAACATATAATATAACCACTTCCTTTTCTATTTTCCTATACAGTTCAATAATTAAATCCACAATTGGAAGAGCGCCTTTGCTATTTTAGGTTTTATTTTTATATGTTTTTACTATATTTTTTTATTCTTGTTATATTATAATTTTATATTGTAGATAATGTTTATTTTATTTTAAAAATATTTTCAATTATAAATGTCTAATATAAAATATCAATTTGGATATAAAAAACTCAAATAAAAAAAGTGAGGGAGAAATAGAAGAATAAAAATAATAAACCTCAATTTGTAAAACCTGAATACAAAAAAATTACATTAGTAATTTTGTATCTCATAAACAAAAACAATGGATTTTAAATTAAAAAAATATAAAAAGTGAAATTAATATTATTTTAACTTATATTTAAATAAAATCTCACTTAAAAAATTATCACTTTTATAGGTTTCAAACAGTATTGAACTAATAACTTTGTTTATTATAAGTCCAATCAAAGTTTAGAAATTAGAATTGCTTGCAAAACTTGATCTGACTTATGATGAAGAAACTATATATGTATGCATTCGTGCTTCTTAACATTTCCCGTAACAAATAATAATCAACTATGAAAGAGAGTGTCAAAAGGGGGCAAGTTTTCTACAAAAAGCGTGTGATTGGATTGCATTGGGATGAAAATTTTTTGCATTTCGTTGAAAAAATGGTGGGTTTCATGATACTGTTTATGCACTTTTTAGTACTATTCATGGACTTTACTATATTATTTCAACTAATTTTTACTTTTATCTATAGTACTTTCAGTAATTAGTTTTCAGTTTCAGCAAAAATAAGCGGTATCCAAACACACTCAAAGAGTTAACCGGGTCTTTGCCTACATTGAAAACAAAAGGTTTCTAGTAAATAAGAATATTCATGGGAGACCTTGGAAAATGTTTTCCATAACGGAATTGTCAACTGTTTCCGTGTAGAAGATAGTGTAAAAATTCCAAATTTCCAATATGAAAGTGTAATGAGATTACTACGTGCCCAACAACTAAAAGATCGAATCATAATAGAGGACATGGGGGACCAAGTCCAAAATGGGGCGCACGCAAATATTAATGGGTGTGGCAATTGTCCATGTTAAAGACTAAAGTTAATGATGACTAAATGATCCAACAATTAATGCATGGTGTTGAAAAATGAAAAATTTGAAATAGTGAATGAATAGTGGGAGGTTAGAAATTTTGCATGCGCATGGAAAATCCTCATTTCTTCCTTTGATATTTTGCTCTTTTAGTAGTTGTTGTGGAAAAATGAATGAATACATGCACTTATTAGGCTTTTCTTTTGTTTGTGGACTCACTTTTAGGAAATTTTGCCTTAATATATAGTTGCCTATGACTACGAGTCGTTAAGTGGGTGACTTTGAAGCCTCAGAGAAAAAGAGAGTCATTTAATTCGTGAGCATTTGCTGTTGTTAGAAATTGTTCAAAACTTCAAATTATGATATTGGTAAAATTAAAAAAAAATTAAAAAATCAGTTTTACAATCTGCATTCAAGTCTATCATGATCTTATTTCCTAAAACATATATAAACATCGATTTACTAGACACTGATGTGTGGTTTAAAGATTTATTATTAGACTTGGAAGATGTATTTCAAGTTCCAACATAATTTTCATCGATAAAATTACTTATTTTCTTATAAAAAAAAAAAAAAAAAAAACCAAGTTTCTGATAATGTAGCTGTGTCCCATATAATAATTTTGCATAAAAATGATTTAAGGCCATTATATATAGGTGTCAAAACAAAAATCATTTAAACTGAAATACTCGTAATTATATTTTAGAATTGAGAGGATTTCATAACTACGTGATGATGACAAAAGGTGATATCAGCTTTACCATAGTGGGCCATATTTGTACTTGTCAATTTGTCAGTTTCTGAATTTATTTTATGCGCGTGATAGACTGGTATTGTTCCCATATTATTCAAACGTGGGCCGTTCCATGTCCCTTTTTTGGGCCCCCAATAAACCATCAAAACTGACCCTTGACCCTTTGTATTCTTTGTTAGCTAGAGAAACAAAATTTACGCCATTATGTACGGCAAATTTACTAAAGACTGAAGAGTAAATACCAAAAGTCTTTCTTTTATAAATCAACCGAGAGTGAACAGAGTTTAAAGACCGACGCACACGCAGAGACAGAAATAAAGGTTTCTTACTAAATGAATAGTATGAAAGTGACAACAATCATGGAGCTTGCTTGCATATTTTGCCATTTGTCAGCAGTAACTATATGCGAAATGTGCGCTAGGGTTTCCATTTTGGAGTTGGCGCATACGTCAGGTTGGATCGCGATTTGAGACATTTTTCAATGCATGTGGGGATGGACAAATTTTCAATTTAACCTAATTCATGGTAACAATGGTGGAGTTAGAAATTTTTTAGGAGACCAAATTTGGGGTATGTTTGGTAACTGTTTTTTCCCTTTATTTTCTGTTTTCAAAAATAATTTTCTATTTTTGAGATTAAAAAACTTGTTTGGCAACTCAAAATGGATAGAAAACAAAAACTATTCTCAAAACTCAATTTGCGAAGGAAATTGAAAACATGCAAAATATTGTTTTCAGTTTCTAATTTTTAAAAGTCAATGAAAAACACATTTAATTTAATGAATTTATCTCATTTAATGAATTAGTATTAGAGTTCAAATCCTAGTAACAATACATTTTAGTATTTTTTATTTTATTTTTTCAAAAAAACTATCTTTTTAATTTCAACTAATCAAACATGTTTTTGATTTCAAAAATACAAGAAAATTATTTTTTCTTTATATTCCCAAAAACAAGTTTTTGAAAATAAAAAACAAAAACTATTACCAAACATAACCTTAGTATTCGTTTGAAAATTGCCTTTTTTTTTATAGTTTATTTGTATAATGCTGGAAAAGAAAAAGCTAAAGGCTAGTTTATTTTTTTTTATATAAAAAACTGAAATTTAGATTATTTGAAATAAAGTTGTGATAAAAAAATAAAAAAATAATGTGAAACCTATAAATAGTAGATAATTTTAGCAAAAAGTTAGCTTTTAATTTGTTGCCAAACACACACTAAATATATCAAAACAGAATAAAAAATATATATGTTTAGTTTATACTTAAATTAAAACATGGTTTTCAAATGATTTATTATTTTCTCTATATATTAAGAGGATTCAGAAAATTAGTTATGACTTCAAAAAATGTCAAAAATACTCCTAATCTAATTAGATTATCCTTGTTCTTAAAAAATAAAAATAGGGTTAAAATTGTAAATCAACAAAATTTAAAAACAAAAAAAACTACTAGAGAATTTTTTTCCTAAAAATTAGCACACTCTCTATTTAAATATATCTCATGTACATTTGATACATTTTTTTCTAAAAATTAGCACACACTAAATCTAGCAATTTACTCAAATCTTCAATTTTAGTTTCTTAAAAATTCTTTCATGTATAACCTCACTAACAATAGATAAATTCAAATTGAAAAGTTACATTAAACTCAAAATAAATAAAAAAAGCCATGTCGCACGTGCGGAGCACGTGTGACGAGGCTAGTATATATGTTTTTTCTTGTGTACAAGAAAATTTTATCAAATACATTTTATATAATATAAAGATAAATATTTTCTTCCATTAAACTATTTGCAATTAATATTTTTAAAACATTTTCAATCAAGGTGTTTTTTTTTAAAAAAAATAAATGTTAAATATTTGAGTTTAATAATAATAATTTAGAAAACATATATTGTAAAAATAAATTAATTTCAAATCAATTCACTTTTGTATGCCTTAAAGAATATAACATAAATATAATTATAACAATACCCAATGGAATTTTGTTTTTTGGTTTATGGATGACAAAATAGAACATATCACAAAATTTTATCCATAAAAATCATGGAATCTTTATTCTAATAGAAAAAGAATAAAATCTCATGCATTCCTTTATCTCTAATCCTTTAAATATCAAATGACAAAATATATTTACTTATATTAAGGTTTTTGGCTGGAGAGCATGCAATGAAATTCTGCCAACGAAGATGAATCTTGCAAAGAGAAGAATCATTGAGGAAGCAGCATGTCCAATCTGTACTAGGTTCCCAGAGACAGCTGTACAGGTGTTGTGGGAATGTGAAGCAGCACAGGATGTTTGGGCAAGGAGCTTGAAATCATTGCAGGAAGGAATCTATGGAATGACTGATATGTTTCAGCTGTTGGAGTATTTGTTGGAGTGGTTGGCTTTAGAAGATTTAGAGTTGGTGTTGGTTCAAGCATGGTTGATTTGGAATCAACAGAACAGAGTTATCCACGGTGGAAAATTTCATGAACAAAGCTGGCTAAACAAACGGGCACTGGATTACTTGGAGGAGTATCGGGCCACACGAGATCAGGTTGTAGCAAACCAGATGCAACAGTCCAATCGGGATTTCTGGAAGCCTCCTCCACCTTCGGTCTACAAACTTAATTTTGATGCAGCTGTGTTCTTGGGTTTGGAGTAGTAATTAGAAATGACAAAGGGGAAGTCATGGCAGCCAAGGGACCAATGGTATTTTGCAGTGCAGAAGTTGAGCTCCTTGCGTGTAGAAAGGGAGTTGAATTTGCCATGGATGCTGGTTTTTAAGAGTTTATCATTGAAAGTGATTACAGCATAGTTATGCATGCCATATCCTCTCTGAATGCAGATGAGCCTTTTCTAGGAAATGTGGTAGGGGATATCCAATAGATGCTTAGAGGGTTGCATTGGGTGAGTATAGATTTTCCCCCGGGGGGGGGGGGGGGGGGGTGTACAATGTGGCTCGTGTGTTAGCTCAATATGCGAAAACTATTGCTGATGACATGTATTGGATGAAAGATTTACCTCCATTAGCTATGGAAGCCTTGTATCAAGATGCAAATATTATTGATTAAATGAATGAAGAGTCCATTTTCAAAATATATATATATATATACACGCATGAAAATACTTCTAAAATTATTGAATTATATATGGTAAAAAACATTAGTGCTTTTTAAATGAGTTTTGTAACATTTTTTTTTTTAAATTTGAGGGGGGCCAATACGTAAAATATACACAATATTTTTTATTTTAATTATTATATTACTGGTACATAGGAGAGATAGAAGAGGATTTTTGGAAAAGTTATGGGACCATGGTCCCCCCTCCCTCCACCAATGCATGGTAGTTTTTAAAGACCAACCAAACTCAAGTTGGGTCGTTATGTTCGAACCGTTTTGTTAGGCCTTTTATATATATATATATATATATATATGAGAAACGGGCCTAAAAAATAATTAGACTTTCATTAAATTATCTAAATTAAAATATTGAACTAAAATATATGATCCTTTATTAAACGGACCTTATCACAGACAAATAAAAAATTGCTTTGGCTTCAAAAAAAAAAAATTTGCTTTTATTCTCACTCCTAAAAGCTTATGATTATTCGATGAATGATTATGATTTACGCAATTAGGTAGAATATTTCAAATTTGTAAAAAGATTGAAAATTAACTCTCAAGACTCAATAACAATAAATAAATCAAACTCACGAATTTAAATCAAATCTCAAAATCTAGAATAAATTAAATTAACTTATAATTTTAACACATATTTTTCTACTATTAATAATGTGAGTTGGGTAGTTTATTATTGAAAATTTTACCAACTCATACCCACTCAAACCCAAGTTTTGGGGGGAAGAATTTAACCCAACCCATGAACCATGAAAAACCAACCCGAGGCATTAGGTTAGGTTGAGTCAATTATGTTGGATTGGTGGGTGGAAGGCACACCTCCAGTTTCGTCTCCTATTAATATGTGCTTAAACTACTGTTAAGAAATTTTTTTTTGAGAAAAAATACTGTTAAGATTTGTTGTGGTGGATTGGTATATAAGTAAGGAATATAGAAAAAAATAGCAAGCATGGTTTGTACGGTCAAAACTGAAATTAAAGAAATGTAGCATTATTGGTTTTAGATAAGTATATATTTTTTGACAGATTGGATGAGTATATATTTAGATTATTATAATACCAATAAAATCATTTGGATTAGCAATGAAGAAAAACTCCCTCATTGACTTTATTATTTTCAATTACTTAAATTTTAAATACGAAGATCGTCGTTTGCATTAACGCTGAAGCCATTAAAGTTATTACCTACCATTCTACATCATTCGTCCAGCACAGTTCAGATCAGGCAGTCATACCTACACCATACGTTTTAACGGAGGGTAAAGTTTCCAAAACAAATACCGAATATAAAAAGTAAGAAAAGAAAAGGCAGCTCAAAGATAAAATGAGTTATATAGAAATGTAGTATATTTATTTATTTAGGTGAGGAAAATCTGATTTATTGTCCTCAGAAGTTAGAGATTAATTTTTAGAAATAGTATTTTTTTTTTTTATTGAAGAAATTATGAAATATAGTCGATAGATGCTTATTAATGTATTTCCATGAAAATAATTTCAAAAAATTGTTAAAAGTTAAAACTATTAATAATAGCATATATTTTCAAATTATTCTTTTAGGGTTAAGCTTGTGTTTAGTGCATCAGTGCATTGGACACGTTGAGATTCGAACAAGTGCCCAAAACTGAATATGTGTCCAAATCCTAACATGTGCAGTACATTATTGCACTAGACATAAGTTGTGTTCTTTTCTTTATTGTGTGTATAAAAAGTTAACACATCAATTTGTAAAATTTACATATCTACATCCTTTGAAATTTATTTTTTCACCTTTCAAGATATTGGGAGGACAATTCTACTTGCGCTCTGGATGAGTGCAAACAACAAATTAATCAAACTAACAAATGGAAACCCTTTCAAGCCAAAATCTTCGTCTCTAGGATCCAATTTGTTAAACTTCAAATCGTATCCCTTCCGGGAGGAGAAAATAATAAACTGTATGTATATAAATATATTTACTTATCTTTCGTTACAAGTACTTGACCTTTTGAACATCTCTTATTTCGAACCACAAATGCAATGAAACTAATGAACTCTTGATTAGATGGTTGTTCGCAAATGTTCAGATGACCTTTTGATAATGATATTGATTGCAAATGTTTAGATGAAGGATAAAGGCCTAATTTAAACCCAACTTTATTTATATAAATTATAGCACAAATGTGAAACTACATGATGATTACTCTTTATTATGTGGATAAGCTAATAGGATGACAATAAGATGAGTTGAGATTAGATCATGAGTGCCTATTATCCTCTTTGGGGTGGGAAATATAGCAGGATTAGAGGTATTTTTTCACCCCTAATAAGATGGTTTGACATTAATGAAGTAGATATGAAATAGAAAGGAGATAGCTAGACTTCAGAGTATTCAAAGGAAGAGAAACCATATATTTTAGGGGATGATAATAGAATATGTAAAAAAAATAAATAAATTAACTCTATATCAAAAGGGATTAACTTTATATATATAAGACAAGAAAAATCCATACCTATCCCCCTAAAGGGCAAGACAACTCAAGCAAGGTGAGAAATTTTGACAATCTTTACAAGACACTGATTGACTTTTGGTATTGACAAGATTTAAACCCATGGTTTTTATTTTAATGAAAATATATATATATATATATATATTTTTTTTGAGAAACAAAAATATATTTTATTAATTGAGCTAATTAGAACCCATAAATGAAAATTAAATTTAAACCGTATGCTATCTTATTCTGGGAAGTATACTCAAATATGGTATGACATTTATATTGTACAAAATACATATGCACTTCATTAATTTATTTTAATGTTTTAAAAAATGTCTTAAAAATTTGAATTAAAAAAAATATGAAAAATATAAATACATATGTATAAAGCATGAATCTGTTAGGATCACTGTTGCATGGCTAATATGTTAGTAGTCAACCATGGTTAATAGTGAGGTCTATGGGTTGGTTAAGGGTGATAACTGTATCTGTGTTAGTTAGGGGCAGTTAGTTAGTTAGTGTGTGCTGTGAAGAGTTAGTTAGGATGAGTACCAGAGGATCACATCTGGTATAAAGGCTACGGCAAAGACTAATAACAATTCAAGCAAGTTGTTAATCTATCACTCTTACTCTTTCCCTTATCATTGTCTTCCTATTCCCTTCTCTCTCTCTCTCTCTGTTTTTCTACCCTGTTCTGGAGGTAAGGCTGTCCTCAAATTCAGCTACATTCAATCAGACCAACAACAATTCTTGCAATCAACAGTTCTTGCAGAATCTCAATGAAAAACTGGCATTAAGAGAAATGATATATATATATATATATATATACACACGCGCGCATAAAATTATTATTATTTTAATCTCTAATTCAGAAATGAAAATATAAGCATATATGCTTATATTTTCATAAGAATTGTTAAAAAATTAAATAATTTAAGATATCAATCACGTAACTCAAATGGATTGAGTGTATGCATATATATTTTAAATTTTATTTTACTTTTAGGCAAACTATGAATAAAAGACACACTATTTTCTCATATTATTAATTTTAAATTTTAAAAATTTAAAAATTTGATATTTATATATATACACATATTAAAATTTTAAAATATTCTCTCAAAAAAAAAAGATTTTAAAATATTTATTTTGATAAATCTGTTGTTGGATTATATTAATACAATTTGACAAAAACAAACTAGATTACCAAAAATAGCTATTGTTAGAGTTCAATTAAATTAAAGTATTTTTGAAGAAATATAATACGAAATTTTTTTAATATATGTATTTATACTTTTAAATATAAGCATGATGTATTTTTTTTTTTTTAAATATTTGTATTTCACACAACAAATAGGATAATTTAGGGAAAAGTTAAAAAAAAAAAAAAAAATACAAAGTTAGTTGCTTGTGACAAATTAAATTTTAAGTGATTTTTTTTTTTTTTTTTTTTTTTATGAACAATTTTGAGTGATTAATTATACCATTTTAAACTCCAAAATATACCTATCATGACAATTTAACCTTCCATCCATATAAGGGTGGCAAAATCTGACACGAAACGCAAACTTGACATGACTAACCCGTTTATAAACTGGTTATGGGTTGAGACTAAATGAGTTCGAGTCATATTCGGGTTGACACGGTTAACCTGTTTAATAAACAGGTTGTGTTTGTATTCAACATGCGAACCCGTCTAACCCGTTTGACCCGTTTAGCTTATAAAATTATTATTTATTTTGATATTATTGTTTAATTAATGGTTGTTTTTATATGTTTATTACTATATTTATAGTTGCAATTGTATTTTAATTTTACATATATGAGAATTGATAAAAATTATATAGGTTTGGGATAACTTATTAATCAAATAGGTGATTAAATAGGTCATTTGTATTGACTTTTACATGACTTGTTAATTAAATGAATTAAATGTGTCGGGTCGAGTCGATTTGTTTAATAAACAAGTCATGTTCGGGTTAAGAATTCCTGACACGTTTACTAAACAGGTCGAGTTCGGGTCAACTCATATAACCAAATACTAATAGCTCAACACGACACGAACCCGACTAGTAAACATAAATAACCACCCCTACATCCATATAAGTTAAAAAATCATTAATGGAATCAGTTGGATAGAAATTTTTCATTAATGCCCATTAAATGCAAATGATACCTTTTTGTTTAGTCTTAGCTACTATATTCTCTCACTCTCTCTTATTTCTATTGTCAGTAAGACTGTCCTCTCTCTCTTTTGCTCTCTCTCAAGCTTTTTGACTATAATAGGGAGAAAAAGACAAACTGTCCAATATAAAATGTTGTTGTTTGGATAGTAGATGCCAATAAAATTTTTTTTTCCCTCTCATCACATAGGTTTATTTCATTCATGGTTTTCAATACATACATACATACATACATATATATATATATATATATATATGGAGAGAAGGGTTAGATTGCCATGGCCTACAAAATCTAGGGTTTAAAATGCTAAAACCAAAAAGTTATGGTTTAATTTGTCATAAAAAGGGCAATTCTAGAGTTTTTTTCCCCCCAAAGAAAGTAACGAAAATGCAACAAATTCATAAAAATATAATATATTATCAATCAGAAGGAGTAAAGTAAATAAACAAAAATATCAATAAAATACAATTGAAAGAGAATATATGTAAGAATATTTTTTTTTGGGTATGGTACAACAAAGAATATGTGAATCGTCATTTGATCGAGACAATAGCCTCGTTAAAATAATCTTTAGGAATACATGTCAAAGAGAATTGCGTAAACTGCAAAGCGTGGCTCTTGTGAATTGTGACTTGTCCAAGAACATCCTGGCGGCTCAAAAGTCTGAAACCTAGGTAGTGCGCAAAATGCTTTATCCAAATAGAATTCTTGGTCCTATCAAAACCCAATAACTTGGGTTATCCAATTTTGACAGTGAGTCCAATTAGCTTCGATCTTCAGGTTTTCCAGTAAATTTTGAGACATTTGTAGTAATTATGTTCTTGATAGTCACAAAACAATGGCAAAGCCTCGGTGCCATGAATGGTTGTAATTGCACCCATGAAACTTGAAATGATTTTGAGATAAATTAGGGTTCAGTCTTTAGCGGTGCAAACTTTACCAAGAATTTTTTTTAATAATGGTTTTGTATAAAAAAAAGTTTCTATTTTAAATGAACAATTCATTACTACAATTTTACTCCACGAATTTTTATAATCCAAAAAAATTTCTCTGTCCAACACAGTGTTGCTTTGAATAATTTTTTTCAATACCCTTATTTAATATTTACTAGTTTATTGGGCAACGGATGTTTGTTGAGATCGATGTTGATTTTTTCTTGATAGCTGATTCAAAACAATTATTTAATTAATTTCAACATTTTTAAGAATATAATCATATTTTTTAAAATAAACAACATAATATATGAACCTTTTGTTCTAACTAATAACTGATAAGGAATATAACTGAAAATATAAATACTTAAATCAATATGATATTTAATTAAGAAATTCATTATTAAAAAATAAATAATAAAAAAGTTAATAAATTAATTTCAATCCAAAGTGGAGAATCAAATAATTACAATCCAATTTAAAAGTTTTGATTTGAAATAATTATTTACTGACCTCAACTCTAATGTAGATTTATTATACTTTTAAACCCGTCTCTTTTGAAGTTTTTTGTTTTGTTATTTTGTAAATCTTTGAACTAATCTACTTTGGTGTTCCTCAGACAAATTCCTAGAAAACCGTGAAAAAATATTTCCCGAAAATGAATGTCATGGCCATAAAAAGGAGTTTTTTTATTTTATTTTATTTATTTATTTTTACTAACTTGTAACTCATATATATAATAAGAGTGGAAGGCTATATATAAAATTTAGCAAATGGTCCTCCTATAATTGTATTAAATTTATGTAAATACTTACTGTATCAAACTTTCTTTATATTATTCTTATACCATACATAACTTGTTAAATTAAAATGTATTAAAGGTATATGTTCTTGAAAATAGATAATTTATTTAAATAGCTAATACTTCATTTTTTTTTCTTTTATTAGTTTTATACTATATGCAACTCATCATTGCTTATTTTGTTAAATTTTTTGTCGGTGTGTATAACGAAATATATATATATATATATATATTTTTTTTTTTTTGATAAGCAACGAAATGCATATTTTAGGAATGAAAGGAATGTAGTTCCGTTTCTATTTTTGTCCCTTTCTTCATGCTCAAAATTGACGAGAGTAGATAGAAGGGCGAAATGTATAATATTTTGGATTTTCAAGGGCATCGGTAGAACTTTTTAAAATCTTAAGGATGAAAATAAAAGTAGATTTATATACACTTTTCAAGTAGAACTAAAGCCATATTTTGGAATGGAAATAAATCAAATAATATTTTAACCTTCTAAAAAATTAAATAAATTAAGTGTTTGGAGTTTGGTTGAAAAGAAACAAGGAAATATTTTTGGAAATATTTAGAGTTCGATTAATGTATGCTCTTAGGGTATACATTAATTATCTATTTTTGTAAATATTTTATGAAAAATTGAAAAAGTTGTCCAAAAAGTTAGTAACTTTTTTTTTTTTTTTTTTAAATAGTTACTAACCCTTAGAGCCTACATTAGTAAAACCTTTATTTGAAATCTAAATTTCATTCCACCCTTTTCTATTTAGAAAAATGTTAATTCTAAATTAATTTGGAGCTATTTTCTCTCAATTTATAACTTTTTTAATGTGTTATATGACTTATTTAAATAATAAAAATTAATAAAAAATAATTATCAAGAGGGAATACTATAAGTTAAAATAGTAATAATAATATACATTGATAATTTTATAAGCCGGAACAAAATAGATTTAAAGAAATAGCTCAAAACTGGTTCAAAAGTAAACTTTGTCCTGATATTTTTGCAAGACAGGTTCATTTTTTTGCTTCTATAACTTGAGTACAGGGTCAATTGTTATTAGTATGTGCCTACCTACATAACATTTAGCTAACGGGTCATCATAAGTAAGTAAAAAAGGGCGGAAGGGTCCAATTAGTAGTGTACAGGGTACGGAGAAGACATTCAATTCCCCCAGTCTTTGCGGTGGGTAGTTGAATGAGTCTTTACTTTTTTTTTTTTTTTTGGTGGAATTGATTGAACCTTTACTGCTGTGCTCTCTTGGCAACTTCTAAACATCAAAATTTTCAACTGTACCTCCTTTTTTTTGTACACTATTTCAATAGCAAGAAAGGGCATTCGTCAATACATATTTCTTTATTGGAAAAGTCCACATCTTTTTCACTCCCCAAGTTCTTTTTGGACCTTTGGTAACCATAATAAATTGCAGTTTGTGCAGTTGGGTTCTTCGTCCATTCCGAAATTGAGAGAGCCAAAGCTTAGTATTCTCTCCCACTCTGATCCTTTGCTCTCATAGCTTCTTTTTGTGTCAAAACTCAAGAGTGATGGCTGGGAATTCAGGAACCAATGGCAACGATGCTGTTGCTTTGAGTTTTCATCATGAACCTTCAACCTTTGCCTCCAAACCCAACCATGAATCTGGCTTCCGTGTCTCTATACCTTTCATGCAGAAGGTGAGTACTCCTCATCTACTTCCAAGGACTAGTATTTGCCTTCCTTTCGAACCCATTTGAAAAAAATTCATGCTCTTTATCACCGGCAACTATGTTGTAATTAATTTCTTTGTGGTAAATGAAAGAGTCACCATAGTTGGTTTCTTTTACTTCTTTCATCAATTTGATCTCATATCCTAACTTGAAAATTGATAAACATATTCTGTATAACATTCTGTATTTTTTTTTTTGCTCTGTCTAAGGCAACTTCTTCTACCAAGTACAAATATTGAGAAGTGAATTTAACATGGAAATTTTTGTTGATGGCAGTTGATTGCAGAGGCTGTGGGTACATACTTCTTGATATTTGCGGGCTGTGCTGCGGTGGTGGTGAATTTGGACAAGGACAAGATTGTGACTATGCCAGGAATTGCAATAGTTTGGGGTCTGGCCGTGATGGTTCTGGTTTACTCTCTTGGCCACATCTCTGGTGCTCATTTTAACCCAGCAGTCACTATTGCCTTTGCCACTTGCAAAAGATTTCCAGCCAAGCAGGTAAACTACACCAACCATAGTCTTCTCTCCAAGAATTTTGGTATTTAGCGACGACCGAAAAGTCTTTTCGGTTTCGGTCGTCGCTAAAAGCACACATCATTTCTGCAAGAAATGATCATGAAGAAACAAAATATCACATCTTTAAAACAAACAAAAAAAAAAAACTAGTTCAATTTTGGTAAATTTTCAGTCTTAAACTCTTAATACTTGTATTTTAACATAATGTTCTGCAAAACCATGCTATACTCAACTGATCTATTGATCTAATTTACTACCCTGTTGTTTAAATAAGATCAAAGTGATGGCTATGTAAATCAGATTTCTCTCTCTGATCTGATCCCCTTTTTTTCCTGTTAAATTTTTATCTTGTAGGTGCCTGCTTATATAGCAGCTCA
This sequence comes from Quercus gilva, assembly GCA_023621385.1. Lineage (NCBI taxonomy): Eukaryota > Viridiplantae > Streptophyta > Magnoliopsida > Fagales > Fagaceae > Quercus > Quercus gilva. Next base: position 61,189,502 of record CM042477.1, read on the forward strand.
AGTCCTTGGATCAACACTTGCAAGTGGAACTCTTAGGTTGCTATTCCAAGGGCACCATAACCACTTTGCAGGAACACTGCCGGCTGGGTCAGACATGCAGTCTTTTGTGATTGAGTACATAATCACATTCTACCTCATGTTTGTCATATCCGGTGTTGCCACTGATAACAGAGCTGTTAGTTCTTATCCCTTTATATTGCTCCAATCTTGATATAGAGTTACCAAACAATTTATGATTTTTTTTTGGATGAGACAATTTATGATTAGCAACTAGCAACTGTGGTTGACTAATTAATTTTTGGACAAAGTTTAGGTCCAAATAAATCAAATTATAAGACTATTTATGTGCATGTAATATTTAAACCGGGCTCATGACTCATTTAAAAAAGTGATGTAACTAAAACTAGTGGTTTAGAGCAAAAATTATTCACTAATTTTTCGTTGGCCCGTAGCGTCAAGAATTTTATTCTATCAAGTAAACTGCCTATTATACTACTTCCACGTGCTTTAGTTACTTGTAATACTAAAATAACTTTAAAGCTTATCTGTGTACACAATCAGTTATAATTTCTTTATACACAATTGAAAATTACTTTTTTTTTTTTTTTTTTGTTAATGCAGATTGGAGAGCTTGCTGGCCTTGCTGTTGGGTCAACGATCCTACTTAACGTCATGTTTTCAGGGTAATAACTTATAATCCAATTAATCTGATTGAACCATATCATAAAAAATAAACATGTTCACATTAGGCATTATGGCCAGTTAAATGCACACTTTTTCCTTGTTTTTCATATGCAAAATTTTGTCTTTACATTGGTCATGTACACAACATTATAAACTAAACAAATCTGTACAATATTGTAGGCTGTTCATGCAAATGTATACAATTGTGTACAATTTACATGAACAAATATCTTCATATTTGGTATGCTAACATAATGAAATTGGGATCATCCTATATATGCTATTTGACAGGCCAATTACAGGAGCATCAATGAATCCAGCAAGAAGCTTGGGGCCTGCAATTGTACACAGTGAATACAGGGGGATATGGATATACATGGTAGCACCCATTCTTGGGGCTATCTCCGGTGCATGGGTCTATAATGTCATCAGGTACACCGACAAGCCAGTGCGTGAGATCACCGCGACTGGCTCTTTCCTAAAGGAGTCAAAAAACAACAACGCCATCTGATTTCAAAAGTCTCTCTTTATTACTACTACGTAGCTTATGTATTATTAGGCTTAAAAGTATAGGGCGGAACTCGTTTGTCTGTTCTCAAAAGTAATCCCTTTATGGATATAACTATAGCGAAAAGGCAGCTTTTCTTTTTTGCTTTCTTTCTTGTTGTTAATGTTGTCATGTGAATTACTAGCTAAATGACTTGGAAAGAGAGAGAAAGGGATTGGTATTTCACATTATTAACGTCGTGGGAGGGCTGGATGGAGAGGAGGAAAGTGAGGATATATGACACGAGGATCAGCTGTGTGCATGTATGGTAAGCAGTACCGTTTTCAAATGGATAAGAACAAAGCTAAGAGGGCATGTTTGAATCTAAATAATAATAATAATAATAATAATAGTTGGGTATGTTTGATCTTGGTTCCTCAATGATAAAGTAGACTGTTTGATAGTTTCTCAAAATTTTAAAAATCTAATCTAAGCAACCAAAATTAAATTGACCCAATATTCAATGAAGCAAAAATCAAACCGACCCATATTTTAAGGAGCAAAAAAATGCAATTTTATCAGTGCAATCCACTCAACATATCGTTCATCTAGTTAACAAATACTGGATAGAAAATAGACAGGAATTAAATTGTTCTAGTTTTAAAACTCAAATGATGAAATTAAAACGTTTTATAATTTAACTAAAATCAAACATATTTCATATTTTAGTGACAAAATTAAATTGCCAATTTGCTATCATTAAAATATTTAAACCATGGCAGTGTTTGAGAACTTTTCATATTTAAGCTCATGAATCCTATTCTTAAAATGCACAAGGTAATCAAAAATGCATCGGATCATAAAAACTCTTGCTAATGACTATCATGATCATCCTAGTTCTTATTTGTCACATCCATTGTTTATACTTGGATTAAAGATCTTTTCAAATATGTTTCTCAAAAAGAAAAAGATCTTTTCAAATATTGCTTAAATTGATACATCTGGGTCCAAGAAATAGTCAACGTAACTATTTTTTCCTCCTCTCCATCAAGCACCGCATGATAACTTGGCTACAAGAAAAGCCTTAAATTATTAGGACAAGAATCTGGATTGTAATCTCCTACGTACTACCCAAAATTATTGTAATAATAATATTTATAAAAATAAAAAGCCCCCGATTCTATTAACTCACTTGGCTCTCAGCTTGTAGGAAAATACAATTCTCTCCATTTCTAGTTTATAATTTATAGTTTATACTAGGACAAATAGTGTATTTTGGATATTTTTATTAAAAACTCATTATTAATTTGGTTAGTCTCAATCTTAAAATTACAGCATTTCCCCAGCTACATGTCATCTTAGAAATAAAAGTTCTTGGTGACACCATTAGGTGGCTTGAGCCACAAGTCATTTTGGTGACACCATTTGCTACAAGTCGTTTATTTGAAAATTCCATGATCATCGAGGAAATATGCTAAGGTACATCATCATTTATTCCTCCCAAATTTCATTTCAAATCTAAACTTACATTTAAATCACAAAAGAGATCTTTTAGCATCAATGACTCAACCTATTTGGAATAGACAATATGAATTTATTATCTGATCAACTTATCTCCTTCCAACATAACAACTTGGTTTCAAATTCCAAATTTGATTATGAAAGGAGGACTTCTTAATTTCTTATTCTAATATCTCATCATCTTTTATTTGGGAAGTTAATTATAATCAATGAGTCACTTAATACTTTCTCAGTTAAAGATGATATCTAAACTCAACAGTAATGTCTCTAGTCAACTAGTTGTAGAAAAGGCTTCACGAAATTGGTTTCTAGCTGGAGCTTGACTAAGTACATAGGGGATATAGGTTTGGAGGGTTCATAGTCTTATTTGTACTGTAACTATTCATATAGTGGAGATTTTCCTAACAATGCGGTCAGGGTGAGGTTTTTCAAGTGCTCGAGGTTTCCTCTTCCTAAATACTTCTTGGTGTTTAGCTTCGATTTGGTTTCTTTTCCGCATTTCCATATTCCTTCCTATACGTTTTAGTTCTCATATGTGTTAGCTAGCAATATAAAATTTGGTTAATCACTTACATTGGACTAATTGTTAGTTTTAGCTTAAAAATGATTAAGTTGTAATTTTTATTATTATGAGGGTTTCTAAGTATATGCTTGGGTGTTAGTAGGCTAGTAGAATTTCAAGAATTATATTCACAAATTAATTCTTCTTTTTGAAGTTGTAAGGACTCAAATTAGATTGGATCCAAAAGAGGGATGAGTTTTTAGCCCAACAAGCCCAAACAATAAAATTTCTAGAGAACGGGCGTAAGAGCTAATTCCAGTTGGTAGAAAAAGACATGATTATTGTGCAGCAAAAGAAGCTTCAAACTAACTAAACGATATCGACTCTCCTCGGCTAGGTTTCAGGGAATATCTTTCTGGATTCTCTCCTGTTTTTCTTTCTTTTTCCAAAAGTCCCCATCTAATGTCATTTGATTTCCTGTTATATACTGTGTTCTTCACCCCATTTTCATCGTACACGTGTAGGTTCTACTCTAGGAACTTCTTTCTGTCCCATCCAGCACTTTCTGGAACCTTCGCTCAGTGGCCATAAGGTTGCTTGGTTACTGTTCAGGTATCACCTCCACATTAATGCGGCCAGAGAGTTAGCTGGGAAGCATTTAATGTGGAGGTAGCAGCTTCAAATATTTGCTACCTTTCCTGATTCCTCCTTTGTTCGATATTCACTTTTCAATTCATATGCAACTTTGTGAAGTTCCTTGAATACTAAAATAGTTACATCTACCTTGGACCTTGGTATCAGAGGTGAATTTTATCCTCAGATGCGGTTTGGGCCACTATACACTACTTACGTCTCTTTGTCTTATGTTATTCCCAAAATGCATTTCTTTAACCATCCTCGGATAAGTGAATGTCCTCGGACTGGGCCGTTGGGCCACAAGCCCCTTTCCTATGATTTCTATGTTATCTTCTTGGACAACTGGCCCCACAGAAGTCTTTCAGGAATAAGATATGTTATCGATCTAATTCCTCTTTGGGTCTTATAATTAGAGTGATCCTTATATTCTTAAAAATACTTAATTTTCTATTATATCCTTCACTCTTTGTCAGAAGCATTTGTTTCAAGTATTAGTTTATTTCAATTTTTAGGAAAATAAACTTCTAATAAATCATCTATATCTCTTTTGATTTGTTTATCATTTCTAGTCATTTATTCGTCTAGACAAATACTTTTCTAATACATCCTTCACTTTTGTTAGAAGCATTTGTTTCAAGTATTAGTTTATCTCATTTTTTTAGGAAAATAAACTTCTAATAAATCATCTATATCTCTTTTGATTTGTTTATCATTTTCTGAGTCCTTTTTTGGTCTAGACAAATACCTTTTTATTTTTAAGTTTTCAAAAAGAGATGTTTCTTTTTAGAGAGAATTTTTTTATATAATTTTTTCCATAGTTAAGAATTTGTTAAAAAAAAAAAATGTGATTGTTTATCTCCAATTTTTCCAAGTAAATTATCTTATTTTAGTAATTATATGTTCTTGTAGTTTCAAACCTGATTGATTTAAAATCAAGCTTGAAAATTCTATAGATTACTTCTTTACCCCAATTTTCTTTGGAGAAAGAATTATGCCATAATTTTGAAATCTTTCACAAACAATTTTATATATATATATATATATATCATCTATTGTTTTAGAACACAAGAATGTCATCTATATAGAATTCAGAAATATATTTTAGGTCTTTAAATATTTTTATCCATCAAATTTTGAAAAAATTGAGGAACTATATTGAGTCCAAAGGGCATTACATTTCGACGATAATGTCCTCTAGGTGTGCTAAATGTTTTTAATTGTCTAGAATCCTCAATTAACTGTATTTGTCAAAATCCTGACTTCCAATCAAATATGCTAAAAATCGTTGAATTTTTGGTATGGTTAACAAAGACATTTTTCAAGGAATTAAATATCCATCAAATGCTAATTGTTCATTAGGCCTCTTGTGTTGATTACCATATATACATATATATATATATATATATATATATATTACCTCTTAATTTTTCTATATGGTTTCTTACCATAAAAGCAGGATTAGAGTGGGGATTGTTTGTTTCTTCTATTAATATAGTTCTTTAATTTGAATATCAAACTCGCCTATATCTTGTTCAGTAAGATCATGTGTTTGACTCTAATAATAAGTTAGAATCTTTTAATTTTAAGCTACAGAAACGAGAGTTTATTGTCCATAATTTCGAAGGGTCTTCACTACAATATTTGGTAAGATATATGAAATGGGGCCTTATTTGTGAACAGTAAACAATCTTCGACTCTAAACCAAATACACCATAAGGCTCCGCTTGGGAGGAGGAAATGAAATAGAATAGAAAGGAATAAAAAAAATAATTTTAGAATATTCTTCCATTCTCTTGTTTGGGAGTTTTAATGGAGGGAATGGAAAATCCATTCCCTTGTTTGGGAGTTTAAGTGGGAGGAAATGGAATGGGTAGGAGGGAACACTCATTCCTCTCTATTTCTTTAAAACCTCAAATTTTCATTCCTCCCAAAATTGGGAGGAATGAGAGGGAATGAAATTAGATTTAATGATTTTTTTACTAAAACTCCTAAAATACCCCTATATATTCAACTCTTTATTTTAAAATAAGGGTTTAATAGTAATATTGTCATTAAATGATTCCATTTCATTCCTTCCATGTTGCTCCCAAATAGGATTACTTACATTCCATTCATTTTCATTCCATTCCATTCATTTATTTTAAAACATTCAATTAAGGTTACTTAATTCCATTCCATTCCATTCTTTTCCATTCATTTTCCTTACTTAAATACATTCTATTCCATTCCCTTATGATCATCTCATTCCATTCCATTCCCTTATGAACTCCCAATCAGAGCCTAAATGATTCCATTCCATTCCTTCCATGTTGCTCCCAAATAGGATTACTTACATTCCATTCATTTTCATTCCATTCTATTAATTTATTTTAAAACATCCAATCAAGATTACTTAATTCCCTTCCATTCCGTTCTTTTCTATTCATTTCCCTTATTTAAATACATTCTATTCAATTCCATTCCTTTCCATTCCCTTATGATCATCTCATTTCATTCCATTCTATTTCCTTATGAACTCCCAAATGGAGCCTAAGAGATGGTCAAAATAAAGAGAACCCAAATCCTAGAAATCTAACTAACCATTATCAAGTCCGTAGTACCCACCAATTAAGATCAGTTCAATAAGATAATTAGTTACAAACCATTTGAGAATTCACGCCAACAAGGGTGGAACATTTCACATTTTCACTAATGAGGATAGAGTCCATACATATAGGAGCTTCAGCCATTTCATCTTTACCAATTAAGATCAGATCAATAAGAAACGTTACAAACCATTTTAGAATTTACGTTTGCACATCGCAAGCTGCAGCCTACAACGGCGGAACATTCTACATTTTCACTAATGAGGAGTTGAGGACAGAGTAAACATAAATGGGAGCGTCAGTCTTTTCATTTTTATTGAAAAAGTTAATGGATGCTTTAAGAGTATTACTAGCTTATAAAATATTTTTTTGAAAATTTTTTATAGGTAAAGAAAAAAAAATTTAATAGTTTTTTATATTTTTCATAAAAATAATATCGAATTTTCTTAAAATGGTTTATTGACAAATACACTAAGAGTATCTATAAACTAGACCACATTTTTATTATTACTATTATTTTATAAGTTCATAGTTAGGGTCATGGGGTAGAGAGATTTAAATCTTGAATGTTTTTATTGAAAACAACACAAAATGCCAATTATTTATTTATTTATTTATTTTAATAAGAAACAAAATAAGTACTAACTAATTGAGTTACAAGACTCTTGACTATTTTCAATTCTAAATATGCTATCAACATAAGGTTTTTATTTTTGGGTTGGACAAAGCAATCTTATTTTTTTAAAAATTAATATTTGTTGCACATATACGTACCCAATCTATTTGAAAATTGTGTATTAAAATTTAAAAGTACAATTAAGATATTGCGCTTTATGCTCCATCCATCACAATTTAATAATTTTTTTCTTTTCTTATAAAATAACCAAAGTTTTAAAATGAAAAAAAAAAAAAAAAAAAAAAAAAAAAAAAAAAAAAACACTACATCAGGGACGGAGCCAAGACTTGGAGTTATCAAGGGTAGCTCTATTGCTATCTGCATGTGGTGGCTCTAACCTTTGAGCCCTGTCTCTGTTATTGCTTAGCTGTTGAGTGTCTTTTTCTTTTTTTCTTTTAATTTTTTTATGGCCTTTAAAAGGAGAAAAATGTTAGAGTTACAATTTTTTTTTAATAAATTAATTATATGGAGAGTGGTTATTGGTAAGTAAAAAAATAATATAAGTGGTGGACTTAGATGCGAATCAGTACTAAATGCCTCAATAGTTTATAAAAATGTTGTAGAAAAGTTTGCGGTTATAGCATTACTCTTAAAAGAATCAATGATATTGTTAAGGAGAGGGGGCAAAGAGTAATTTTATAAAATAAAATTGTTAAAATTAGTACTTATATATCTACTAGTAAATTTTATAAAGAAAAATTGGGGGTGGCCATGGCCCCCCAAAGCCCAAGTGTGCCGTCGTCCATGCATTACATACTAAAATTAATAGAATATAAAGTAGAACATAAAATCTATTTCAAACTAACTATGTGTGGATTTTTTTCCTCTTTTATTATTATTATTATTATTATTATTATTATTAATTTATTTAGTTCATTTTTCCCATTTGGGAAGAGGTTATTTCTTTTCTTTCTTTGTTTACATATCAAAAAAATAATTTAATGATATTTTCTTTCCACTTGATTTATATATATTGTAGGGATATTGGGCCTGGAAGCCCATCATAGGTTTGCATGATTGGACCTATGGCTCGATCTGAGGATATGGGATTGTCCGAGGAGAGGCAATCTTTATTAAATAGGACAATATGTTGCATAGAAGTCTGCCTTAACCATGATGGCTCATAGAGATGAGCCGAGGATAAATACATCCTCGGCTGACTGGTACTGAGGTCTGCCAAGGTTGGCCGATGATCAGGATAGAGCGCTAAGAAGTGTTGTGAAGGTTGATAGTCCTTACCAAGATATTGGGTAGGGAAGTGTCCTAAAATATTTGAAGGAAAGGTTGCTACCACCGTATTAAATGTTGGGCAGCCACTCTCCTGGCTGCATTAATGTGAAGAAGACACCTTAATAATGTAACATTGGCTGCCCCAATGCAAATAAGGACAACAAGGGTGTCTGATAAGACATGTACTCAAGTGGTAGCCCCAAATAATTAACAAGTGTAGGGCTAGGATGCTTCAGACGGAACTATATAAGGGGAAAGATCCTTCATGAAAAGGGGGATCGGAAAAAGGAGAGGAAAAAGACTGTAGCACTAAAGAACCAAATCTGTAACCCAATTTAAGAATAATATATGAGAAAAATACACCTCGGACTCTTCCGATAATTACTTTTCTTCAATACAATCTTACTTCGGTCCATTCTATTCTAGCCTGAACCTATCCCAACGTCTGTCTGATCAACTAAAACCTAGTCTTTCAACCTATTCTCTATAAATTTATTATTTTGGGCCTTTTTGAGCCCGAGTTCATTCATATTGTGGGCTCGAATTTCAAACTCGCCCATATAATTGGCGTCGTCTGTGGGAAGATTGGTGTTGCAGTGAAGACATCGCAGAACGATCGCAGGTTTAGGTTTACACCATGAGGAACCTATGGGACCCTAACTTTGAGACAATTTTCGTGATCTCGAACGGTAAAGGGACCGGGAAGGAAGCGTACATACCACCTATACCGTTAATACCAGGGCCAGGGGTAAAACCCACATCTCTCATGCAGAGAACATTGAGAACATGTAGAAAGAAATCGACCACCTGAAGAGGAGCCTATGCCATGAACGGCGAAAACGAGCTCTACCCCACTCCGACCTTTCTTTCGATGGTGAAGGGGATGGTAGTTATAAGCGAAGATCGAAAACTCCACCCAGCGAGACTTTCTCGTTTGAAGAGGAACACTACCCTGAGCACAAGCGGAGAAACTCATCCTCGGTTGGCCTTGGAAACGACACGGTGAGTAGAGCGCTTAACCAAATCTCTAGGTCACCTTTCATGCGTTGGATTGAGGAAGGAAGATTGCCTCAACGATTTTCATAACCCACATTCGCCATATACAACGGTAGAACGGACCCTGTAGAGCATGTTAGCCATTTCAATCAGAGGATGACTGTGCACTCTAAGAATGAGCCGTTGATGTGCAAAGTATTCCCGTCTAGTCTGGGTCCTGTGGCGATGAGGTGGTTTGATAGTTTAAGGGCAAGTTTCATTGATTCCTTCAAGGAGCTCACTCAAGCATTTGGATCCCGGTTTGTCATGTGTAGAAGGGCTCTTCGGCCTTTAGCTTCCTTGTTGTCTTTGTCCATGAAAGAGGGAGAGACCTTGAAGACGTATTTAGATCGCTATTGGGAAATGTTTAATGAGATAAACGGTGATTTTGATGATGTCACCATCAGCACCTTTAAGCTCGGCCTTCCTTCTGATCACGGTTTGAGGAAGTCTTTGACAGGGAAGCCGTTCATCAGTATACGCCAACTCATGGATAAAATTGACAAGTATAAGAGGGTTGAAGAAAATCAGTAGCAAGATAAGGGAAAGGACAAGGTTATCTCCCAGGAGAAGAAGGATTTCAGGTCGGACTATTACAACAACAATAGGCCCCGAAGAGATTTCGTGGGACAATCTGGGACTATGGCTTCACAGGTAGTAAACACTATATTTAGAGATCCTGTGCACCAAGTATTAGAGAAAATAAAAAACGAGCCATATTTCAAATGGCTGAGCAAGATGAGTGGAGACCCTTCAAAGCACAATCAAAGTCTCCATTGCCAATATCACCAAGAGTGAGGGCATACAACTGAAGATTGCAGAACATTGTGGAATCATTTAGAGCAGCTAGTCAAGGAGGGAAAATTACAGCATCTTTTATGCCATCCCAACGGACGAGGTGATCAGTCAAGGCCTGGGGCTTAGGGGAATGTCCCTTCAAGACCTCCAATAGGCACTATCAACGTCATTCTAGCTGCATCAGAAAGGACTGGATCACAGCCCTCTAGGGTAATGTCTGTAGCTCGAGTTACTGCCGAGGACGCTAACCCCAGACCGAAGAGGACTAGAGTAGAAGTTTTGCCGATCTTAGGCTTCTCGGAGGAAGATAAAGCGGGAACCATTCAGCCACATGATGATGCTTTGGTTGTGACCCTCTGAATAGGTGGATATGATGTAAGAAGAGTGATGGTAGACCAAGGTAGTTGCGTGGAAATCATGTACCCCGATTTGTATAAAGGTTTACATCTAAAACCCGAAGATTTGACTGCTTATGGTTTCCCATTGGTGAGTTTTGATGGGAAGGTGGTTATCCCAAAGGGACAAATCAGGTTACCTGTGCTGGCCGGATCACAGGTGGTGGAAGTGGATTTCATAGTAGTGGATGCATACTCTCCCTACACAGCCATTGTGGCCAGACCTTGGCTGCACACGTTAGGGGCTGTTTCTTCAACCCTGCATCTGAAGGTTAAATACCTGTTAGGAGACAAGATTGAGGAATTGGTAGGAGGCCAGTCCATGGCTCGGCAATGCCTTGTATCTACCATCTCACATCAATCAGTAGTTGAGTCCTTGGTTTCAACGGATGAAGGATTATAGCAGTGAAAGTCTATGGACTTCTCTGGTAAGGAGTTGGCCGAGGAGGCCAAGAGTGAAGGTTTAGAGAAGTTTATCATAAGTGATGATCCGGGGAAGTTTTTTCAAGTCAGAATTCAACTTTCCTTTCAAGAAAAGGAAGAGCTGATGGATTTTCTTAAGAAGAATGTTGATGTATTCAGATGTTGTCAGAGAGGAGGTGATAAAGCTGAAACGAGCTGGGGCTATTAAAGAAGTTTTTTATCCTAAATGGCTGGCTAACACAGTGGTAGTAAAAAAGAAAAATGGGAAAAGACGCATATGTGTGGATTTCACGGATTTGAATAAAGCCTGCCCAAAAGACTCATTTCTTATGCCTCGGATTAACCAGCTAGTAGATGCAACTGTAGGCCATCCACGGATGAGTTTTCTCGATGCCTTTAAGGGTACCATCAGATACCTCTAGCTTTAGATGACCAGGAAAAGACAGCTTTTGTCACTCCTACTAGAAATTACCATTATAAAGTAATGCCTTTTGGTTTGAAGAATGCGGGAGCTACCTACCAGAGGATGATGACTAGAATGTTTGAGCCGCAACTAGGAAAAAGCATGGAAATCTACATTCATGATATGGTGGTTAAGAGAAAAATAAAGTCCGATCATGTCATTGATCTCGGAAATACTTTTGATACCTGAGGAAGCACAAGCTACGACTTAATGCTTCCAAGTGTTCATTTGGCGTAGGCTCAGGGAAATTCTTAGGCTGCATGGTTACTCACCATGGAATTGAAGTCAACCCTGACCAGATTAAAGCAATTAACAACTTACAACCTCATCGGAATCCCAACGAAGTTCAGAGGCTTACTGGGATGACTACTGCTCTAAACTGATTCATTTCTCGATCAGCTGATAGATGTAGACCTTTCTTTTAGTTGTTGAATAAGTGGAGGGGATTTGAATGGACTGAAGAATGTGCCATAGCCTTCCAGCAGTTGAAAGATTATTTGTCTTGGCCACCCATAATGTCTAGACCTGAAGTGGACGAGGTTTTGTTTGCATATATCACAGTAGCTCCCCATGCGGTGAGTTTGGTACTGATACGTGTTGATAATGGTATTCAAAGACCAGTTTACTACGTTAGCAAATCATTACATGAGACTGAGGTCCGGTATCTGCCACTTGAAAAGGCCATCTTAGTAGTGGTGCATGCTACACGCAAACTCCCTAATTATTTCCAAGCATATACGATTGTTGTTCTAACCTAGTTACCGCTTAAATCTCTACTAAGGAGTGTAGATTACACTGGAAAAGTCACAAAATGGGGTACGATTTTAGGAGCTCTTGACATTAAGTACATGCCGCGCACCTCTGTCAAGGGCTAGGTTCTTGCCGACCTGGTTGCCGAGTTTGCTAAGTCCTCGGATGAAGAAAATATAGAAAAACAAAACATAAATGGAAAATCAGTTGGGATGATCTCCGTGCAGGAACCTGCATCCTGGATAGTCTATGTTGATAGTGCGGCAAACCATAAAGGATCTGGTGTGGGGCTCGTCCTAATATCTCCACAGAGCATTACGGTTGAAAAGTCTTTGGGGTTAAGCTTCTCGGCTACCAATAATGAAGCTAAATACGAAGCCCTGCTAGAAGGGATGATCATGGTACAAAAAATGGGTGGAAAGGCAGGGAAATTTATCTATGATTCAAGATTGGTCATCGGCTAGGTCCAAGGGGAATTAGAAGCCAGAGATCCTAGAATGCAAGGATACTTAAACCAAGTTAGACATTTGCAATCTAAGTTTGAATCTTTCAATTTGACACAAGTCCCTAGAAGTAAGAGCACACATGCGGACTCTCTTGCTACTTTGGCAACCTCCTCGGCACAAGGTCTACCTCGGATAATCCTCGTAGAAGACTTATATAAACCTGTTGAGGCAGGAAGAACTGTAGCTTATGTTCACCAAATAAGGGCGGCTCCCAGCTGGATGGACCCCATTGTGTCGTTTTTCAAGGAGGATGTGTTGCCAGGAGATAAGTCCGAAGCAGACAAGGTGCGAAGAAAAGCCCTTCGGTTTTGGTTGTTTGAGGACTAGATGTTGTACAAGAGGTCTTTTTTTGGCCCGTATCTACGGTATGTACATCAAGAAGAGGTCGAGTTGATACTGGAAGAACTGCATGAAGGAATTTGCGAAAGTCATATGGGGGGCAGGTCATTATCACATAGGGCCCTTACCCAAGGCTACTGGTGGCTGAGGATGCAGAAAGAAGCAGAAGACTATGTGAAGAAGTGCGATCAGTGTCAGAGGTTTGCTTCAAACATTCATCAACCTGAGGGAGTCCTTAATCCCCTCTCTAGTCTGTGGCCTTTCGCTCAGTGGGGCTTAGATATTGTTGGCCCTTTTCCCAAGGTAGCCGGCAATAAGAGGTATCTATTGGTTGGTATAAACTACTTTACCAAATGGGTTGAGACCGAACCATTAGCAAACATCAGAGACGTAGATGCCAAGCGCTTCATTTGGAAAAACATCATCACTAGATTCGGAGTTCCTAATACCCTCATCTCAGACAACGGACTCTAGTTTGACAGCAAAGCTTTCAAGAAGTATTTTAGTGACCTAGGGCTAAAGAACAGGTATTCCACTCCGGCTTATCCATAGGGGAACGGGCAAGTTGAAGCCATTAACAAGGTCATTGTGAGCGGACTCAAGAAGAGGCTAGACGACGTAAAGGGTAAGTGGGTCGAAGAGTTACCACACGTTTTATGGACGTATCGGACTACTCCTCGTAGGTCCACAGGAGAGACCCCCTTCTTCATGACATATGGGGTTGAGGCTGTTATTCCTATAGAGATTAGATTCCCCACCCTGAGGACAAGTTCTTTCAATCCGAGTAGTAAAGATGGGTTATTGGAGAAGAATTTAGATTTAATTGACGAGTAAAGAGAAAATGCCATAGTCTAGTTGGCGTATTATCAGCATAAGCTCAAGCAAGGGTATGATGCTAACGTAAAGTTAAGGCCACTGGCAATGGGGGACTTGGTCTTAAGAAAGGTTGTGGGAGTCGCGAAGAAACCAGCATGGGAGAAGTTGGGACCCAACTGGGAGGGGCCATATCATATAACATCAATGGCTGGGATAGGGGCGTTTTATCTTGAAGATCTTGAGAAAAAGGTTGTACCTCGTCCCTGGAATGTAAATAATCTTAGAAGATACTATTATTAATACAAGTTTTTCTTCGTCTTCGTCGTGCCTATTACAGTACTTCTCTATTTACCTTATTATTTAGTTATTTATCTAAGTGTTAAACAGAACCTTAGCTATGCTTGGTTCCTCAGACCATCTGCTTTGGGAAAAATAACAATGAATGACATTTATCTAAGTATGAAACAGAACCTTGGTAATGCCTAGCTCCTCGGACCACATACCTTGGCAAAATTGATATCTTTCAGTTATTTATTTAAATGTTAAACAGAACCTTAGCTATGCTTGGTTCCTCGGACCACCTGCTTTGGAAAAATTAACACGGTATAAAATTTATTTACGTATCAAACAGAACTTAGGCTATGCCAGGTTCCTCGGATCACCTGCCTTGGGAAAATGAACGCAGTATGACATCATTCCAAACATCAAAAAAAACCTATGATCACTTTAGATGACGATGACCTTTTTGTAGTAAGAATCTCAAAATTAAGCCTATGAGCATCACTTAAAGCATTTCAGGGTGCCATGGACTTGGCTTTTGTTTGACCAACACCTGAATATTTTTCTACAAGTTAGAAAATTTGTTAAAATACTGAAGATTTAGTAACTTTGGTCTATTCTAATTCTCAATCAAAAAGGTGAGAAAGTTAGGTTTCCCCTTATGTAAACAACTCCACGCTATTGTATTTATGGCTATGTTCAATCAAGAAACAATCAAAGTGAGAATTATATAAGAGAAGGAGATAATTAGGGTAAGCTGGGGAAGGTAAAATGCATATTCCATTAACCTTATAGAAATTACTTATTACAAATTACATTATAGAAAGAAGAGAAAATTCCATTATAAAAGCTACAACTACATTCCAAAATAAAAGTTCAACATTTTAACTTTATTTGGGGGCCACCCTTGGAAGTCTTCTCAGCTTGAATGGTTGCTTCAGTAGGAGTCACTTTTTCTTTCCCCTTAAGACCTTCCTTTACAGGCATAGTGATTGAAACTAAGGCCAGTTCAAAATTTTGAGAGGTTGCCCCATCTTGTGGGTTCTCTGTGACCTTGTCCGAGGGCCTACCCACGTCAGCAGAGGTTTCCTTGGAAGCTTCATACTCTTGTTTGCTTTTGCTGAATGGGAAGAGGAGGATCCTGAAGTTGTGGCTCTTCACTAAGGCCAACAACTGTGGAGGCTACCTCACCTTGAGGAGGAGGATCCGAGGCTCTTATTGCTGTTGGGTAATAAACCTTTTCTGGTTTTCTTAGATCAGAAGAGGCCTCAACCCCAGCTTGGTTGAGGGCCTCTTCCCAAGTCAAAGCGCAGTAGGTTCGACATACTACTGGCACCTCTGCCTTGAGGGCATCCTCTATCTCGGCTACCCCAACGTTGTAGTCGTGCTGCTCAGCCGCATCTCTAGCCTTCTCGACCTCCTCTTTGGACTTCTCAGCCTTATCTTTTAGTGGCTGGACCTCAGCTAGTTTCTTTTGAACAGCTGCTATTTTCTCTTTAGAAGAAGCCAGCTGTTCCTTGGCCTTACGTAACTGCAGCCTTTGGTCCTTAGCTTGTCTTTGAGCACTCTCCAGAGTTGAATCAGCACTCTTTCTCGCATGCTCCTCCTCATTTAGCTTCTTCCTCAAGTCCTGGTTGGACTGGTCTGCGATTTTGAGTGACTCCATGGCTGCAGCGTGCCTATTCCTCTCATCATCCAATTGACGGTAGCAGGAATTGGTTATCTCCTCAACCCTAAAGGTAGCTTGGATAGCCTGAAAGGAAAAGAGTTAGTAATCATACAAGCAACAATATAAAGGTAAAAGAGGAAGAGTAGTTACGTACCATGCCCAAGTATCTCTTGAGGTTAAGGAAAACCTTCGGCCTCCTGATAGACCGCAGCTCGGCCATATCAGCTGGGAGCAATGAAGCCTCCTCCAGAGCCGAGGCCACGTGGCACCCAATGCCTCCATTGAAGTCCCTAATAGATGCATTCTCCTTCAAGGGCTCACTATGGAGCATTGGGGCTGAAAGCCAGGCCTGAGGCTCAGGGGGCTGATCATCTCTCATATCTGAACCCCTCTGCCTTATTAGCCTAGTCTTTTGCTGCTTCCCAGCTCGTTGGGTCTCTTCTTTAGGAGTGGGACGAGACCTCTCAGCCTCCAGCACATCTTTACCCTTTTCCTCTCTCTTTCTCTTTGGGTCAGAAGGTTCAACCTTAAGAGGCAAGGATGGCTGAGGAGGAGGATGAGGAAGTTGGGGCTGAGTTGACTTCCCAGGTGCATCATTCTCGGGCTGGGACTCTATTAATGCCAGCAAGCTAGACTTGGGCTTGCGCTGAAGGCCCATCTCGTCAATTATTGGCGAAAAATGGGGGCCGAGGTTAGGGAAAGAATTTTCTGGGGACAAAGCTTGGTCAAAAACGTCAAATTCATCCTCGGACTCGCCCATTTCTATCACTTCTTCCTCTTCGAAAGGGATGGTACGAGACGAAGTAGCAGCACTGGTATTTGTTCGTGACGAGGAAGACCCTACCCTTGGAATACCTTCAGGTACGTCAGTTGTACCTTGGGCACTCCCCGGTGTTGAGGAAGGAAGAGGAATGGGTTCGGTGGTGAAAGTACCCTCTAGAATTACAATGTTCTCAGGAAGAAGAAATCCTTCCACAGCAACGCTGAAGCTATGTAGGCGTGGGTCGTGGGCTTTGATCACACACTTGGGCACTTGGAAGGCGCGTGAAATATGTGTAATCCCGAGGATAAAGTGAGCTGCTCGGAGCTGACCGTCAGCCTCGTTTACAAACACCTCGGCCTTGAGAATTTTCTCTAAACTCTCATTGTTGACCAAACTGAAATTGGCTCAGTGGCGTGTCTATCTGTAGAAATCATAAAGCACAAACCATTAACAACGAAATAGCACAAATCCAACACAATGTAAAGAGCAAGTTATTTACCCTACTCTTAGAACCACACCTGGTTGCCCCTCTTGAGTCGAGTAGGGAAGCCCATCGTGCCATTCCCCAGACACGATCAGGAAATCCTTATTTAGCCCTTTACTAGACTCTAGGAGGCACTATAGAAGCCTAATCTCGGGCTTTCTCGTCTTTAGGTAGTACCTTTTCCCTTTCAAATAGTGGAGGTTGTATACCCAATTGACGTCGTGGTGGGTTAACCCTAATCCCATTTTTTCATTTAGGACATCCATGCACCCTAATATCCTAAACACATTGGGAGCACATTGGGTGGGGGCTAAACGGACGAACCTAAGGTAACTTCTCATAACATCCCCCATTGGGATCTTCATGCCGCCCTCTATAAAAGCGATCATGGGGATCACCACCTCACCTTCTTGCCTTCGCTCAAACCACTCCCCTTCCTCACAATATCTGAGGTTAACGTTGGGAGGGATCTTGTACTGGGCCCTAAAATTCACCATATCTTCCTCAGAATCTACTAAACTCTTAAATCTACCCATTTCTATAAAGAGAACAAATAACTAAAAGGACCAAGGAAACAGAATGGGGCCAAGGATATAGAAAAAGAAAAAAGGCTTAGAAAAGAAGAAAGTGCAAAATAACAGAGAAGAAAAGTTTGAAAGGACTTACAGGAAAGGTGAGAGGGTCCTCAGACAAGCTGTGAGTATTTATAAGGACATAAGAACACAAAAAGAGTGTGCAGGTTCAAGGTATGTGAGCTAGAACAAATGGAATGCTAAAGTAAAGAAAGAAGTTGATTTGAAAGGTATTTATATCGAAGAGGAAACCCAAAAGCGGGAAAACTCCCGCTCGGTACCCAATAAAGATACTAGCCATTGGATTTGCATCGCATCGTAAAACGTGGGGAGCATGTGGCCGCCAGTATTAAATGAAGAGTGCATCTCGTAAGTCGAAGCGACAGGAACGTGACTTGATGATGTCGAAATCCTCATTTCCTTTAGAAGAGTCAGAAAGAAGAATCTCGAGAGGCTATTGTAGGGATATTGGGCCCGGAAGCCCATCATAGGTTTGCATGATTGGACTTATGGCCCGATCCGAGGATATGAGATTGTCCGAGGAGAGGTAATCTTTATTAAATAGGACAATATATTGCATAGAAGTCCACCTTAACCATTATGGCTCATAGAGATGAGCCGACGATAAATACATCCTCGGCTGACTGGTACTGAGGTCTGCCAAGGTTGGCCAATGATCAGGATAGAGTGCCAAGAAGTGTTGCGAAGGTAGATAGTCCTTACCAAAATATTGGGTAGGGAAGTGTCCTAAAATATCTAAAGGAAAGGTTGCTACTACCGCATTAAATGTTGGGCAGCTACTCTCTTGGCTGCATTAATGAGGAGAAAACACCTGAATAGTGTAACATTAGCTGCCCCAATGCAAATAAGGACAGCAAGGGTGTCTGATAAGACATGTACTTAAGTGGTAGCCCTAAATGATTGACAAGTGTAGGGCTAGGATGCTTCAGACGGAACTATATAAGGGGAGAGATCCGTCATGAAAAGGGGGATAGGAAAAAGGAGAGGAAAAGGATTGTAGCACTAAAGAACCAAATTTATAACCCAGTTTAAGAATAATATATGAGAACAAGACACCTCGGACTCTTCCGAGAATAATTTTTCTTCAATACAACCTTACTTCGGTTCATTCTATTCTAGCCTGAATCCATCCCAACGTCTGTCTGATCAACTAAAACCCAGTCTTTCAACCTATTCTCTATAAATTTATTGTTTTGGGCATTTTTGGGCCCGAGTTCATTCATACCGTGGGCTTGGATTTCAAACCCGCCCATACACACACACACACACACACACACACACACACATATATATATATATATATATATATTGTAGGGATAAAAGGCCTAAGAGTCTGTATTGGGCTGTGGGTTTTGTTTGAGGACGATCAGTGGTCCAAGGACAGCTAGACAATAGGGAAGACATAAGAATTAAGCACCATGAGCAAACTACGACTGTGAAGGTTTGGGAAGGTAGTCTAAGGAGGGATGCCTCCTCGGCTAAGCAAGGCAGAGGTTAGAAGGATTGGTCCGCCCTTAAGGACGACACTTTGAAAGGTTCTATTGATAAGGATAAACTTCAGGGAAACAAAGGACAAAGGAAAATTGAGAAATATCTAAGGGAAAACAACTACCACCATATTGAATGTTCTGTAGCTAACCCTCTAGCCGCATTAATGTGGAGGTGATACTTGAACAGTGGTAAGCAGCCTTACAGCTACTCCCAAAGACTTCAAGAAGGTGTTGATGGGACAGGCGCCAAAGCCAACAACTTGACCTACACGTGGACGGTGGAGATGAAGAAGAGGGGTATATAATAGGGAAAGAAGCCCCACGGTAGAGGGATTAAAAAAGAAGGAGAAAAACACTGTAGCCATAAGAACTGAACTTGTAATCAAAGCCAAAAGAAACTTATACAAGAACTGATCTTCTTGGATTGTGCCAATGACATTTTTCTTTGGATAAAACCAGTTTATCTTTGTTTCCTCGTCACTTGGACCCACTATAATTGTTATCCAATTCAATAAAGCCTAGTTTTCTGACCCATTCTCTACAAATTTATTGTATTGGGCTCTTTAGACCTAGATCATTTTAACTCTTGGGACTAGGAACCAAATGGTGGCCTTACATATATATATATATATATATATAGAGAGAGAGAGAGAGAGAGAGAGAGAGAGAGAGAGAGAGAGAGAGAGAGAGAGAGAGAGAGAGAGAGAGAGAGAGAGACGACTCTTTTTTTAATCGTTACCTTTTTTAAACTGTTGGATTTAAGTAAATCCAATGGTTAAAAAAAGATCCTCATTATTACAAATTTTCTTATTAAAATCTCATTATTTACCCTAATTTATTATATTCTAAACCTATCTCTAAATCCAAAAACGTTTGACGTCTGACTCTCTTTTTCTCGCTCTCTCCTCCACAGGTTGACCGGAGAAAAAAAAAAAAAAAAAAAAAAAAAAAAAAAACAACACTAACAATCAAGGTTTGTGAGTGCTCTATTTCTTCTTCTTTCTACTTTTTTTTTTATTTTTTTATTTTTTGGTTTATGGTTTGTGAGTTCTCTGTTTTTGTTTCTTTTCTGGTCTGACACACACACACACACACTCTCTCTCTCTCTCTCTCTCTCTCTCTCTCTACGTTTCTTTTCTGTATCATGCTTGGTACATTGTTTGTGTTAATAGCCTGACAGACCAAATGAGTTAAAGAGAATTGAAGCCGCTGGTGGAAAGGTCGTAAACTGGAATGGACATCGTGTTCTAGGAGTTCTTACCACTTCAAGATCAGTAGGTTGTAGTATAACCTTCTATGTACTTTTTATGCCACTAATTTTCTTCATAGAATAATGATGGTTTAATACGCTAGTGACTACTCAAATGCTGAGTGGCATATAGAAAATTAAAGGTGATGGTGGCTATTAATATAAAGGCTACGGGCATGTTCATTTGAACTAGTTGATATTGACATTGAGTTTCAAGTCTTGTCAAGGTGGGAAAAAATCATACATTTTACTTTTGTAACATGATTTGGCCAGTGAGAATATTGTGGTTGATTGAAAAAGAAGAAAGTCCTGCTCATTAGTCTCAGCTGGATTGACTTTAAATGGCTTTTGAAATGCTTCCTGAGTATTGGATAAGCAAGTTAACAAAACTCATCCATACAAAATTGAATTCACTTGACACCCAAATTCTAGAAAAAACTGTATTGGAAGTCTACTTTTTGTATTTTGCTTGTAATCTGAGTATTCATCCCTTTGAAATTTAAGGAAATTATATAGCAATGATGTGTGCAGATAAGCTATTTGAATATCTTTTAAGTCGAGAAATTTAATTGTGATTTGCACATGCTTGATGTTTCTTTGGCTCCTTTCTCTGTTTCCTCTTGCAACAAATTTAAGCACAAGTGGGCTTCTTCTTTTCTTGTATAGATCTTTCCAAACTCTGAATTTGAATACTTGAAAAGACAAGGGCTGCACTTGTTTTGGCTTAAGAATACCCTCATTGATTCAATTTTGTTGATTTTTACAAAAGTTGGCTCCTACCTTAATTTGTAGTTAACTCTTTTAAGTCTTTTATGGTAAAAAGTGCTGTGTGCTGGATATGCATGTGTGCAAGGTCTACATAGTATATATGTTAAATAGTTTGGAGACAGTTAAACTTTTCCAACAAACATTTTAATACGAGACTTCTTTATAAATTGCACGTAAGGAAACATTAGCCACATATGAATCAAATTTGAGGAGCCCTAGATTTCACATTATGCTCAAACCCGATGTTACTTGTATTGCATGTTCTTAGTCAACTGAACATTTAAGTTTGTTGCTCACTGAAGCAATATTGTATCATATTAGCTCCTCGTTTTCAACTGTTCTGATTAGTATTATTGTGGCTTTCTTGCATATCATGTGTGTTCAATAAGTACTATCTTGAAACATAATGACTGCGTAGGAGTTATAGTAGCAAATAGGGAGGACATCAAAATACTTATTCATATCTTCTAAACGAACGATTTTCAAAATAGCCAAAAACCTTTTGTGTCTATATATATTCTAAACAAACAGGAAGGGCTATCATAGGCATGGGATTATTAGGCGGCCTGCAGTCATAGAATGAAGCCAATTTTTTGTCTTTGGTAAAGTTGATGGAATTATAATAGCCTAATGCAGAGATAAATAGTGCTGCACTTTTTGTTTTTCCTTTTTGCTGAATAATACAGTGCTGCACTCGATTTATCATCAGCTACTGTCGTTGTCTTTACACTCTTCACCCTCCCCACCCCCTAAAACAGAGAAGAAAAACAGAATCCACTGCTGTAGTGCAAAGGGGAAACCAATTTATCATGTTAAAGTCTCTATCCTGTTTCTTAATTCAAAGGATCTGATGCTTGATTTGAAGATGTATAACATCTAAACTTGTACAGATGAATTCCCGAGAAGGAGAGGAAGTGACCCCAAACAACCCCCTCTCTCCAAAGGAAGACAAAAAAAAAAAAAAAAATCACAAATCATGTTACAAAAATGAAGTCAATAAATATCTTTAACCTGGTAAAGAAATTAGCATGGTGGGTGGGGAACTGTTGGGGGCATGAAGAATTGAGAGCTTCAAGTTGCTTCCTAAGATCCTCTAAGTCATCATTAGACGTAAGTGGAGCTTCAGAAGTGGGCAGTTCTTGAGACTTGTTTGCACTTGGGAGCTCTCAGACAAGACCTTCCAGGAGAGTATCTAAAGTGAAAGGCCACATCAGAGAAAATAATTGACATAAACAAGCAAGCATGCTTTAGTTGGCTGCTAGCATGACATAAATATCTAAATCCTGTCACAAATTTCTAGGCATATGGTCTTTTAAACTCCCACCTGTGGCGGCTCTCTTTTCTATGTCTGTAAATGAAAGAAGAGCTAAATAGAATGAAATAAACTATGATGAGCAGAGAAGTGAAATAAAATGGTAGAAGCATAGCAAGATATATGCTACATAAGGGACAAAGTCTCTTATAGCAAATGACCAACATGTGAAGAGTGTTTAGCAATTTAGTGAAATGCAAATACACAATCTGTGAAGCAAAGCAATGCCATTTTAGTGCCTGCTTTCCTGACATAGATGCAGAACACAGCCTCTCAAACAATCAGTGAATGTAATTAGAATAGAAAGGGTCATCTATGTGGGAGCTCGATTCACATTGAACAAGAACTTTGTGAAGAACTAATGTAATCCATATTCAATAGCAACTTAAGCAAATTTGTACCACAAGGCTATCTAAATCAGTTAAAGCGTAAAATGATAAATTACCAGAACTGGCTGCATCCATGCTATCCAGCCCACTATCATCAACAACACTGAAAAATCAACAGAGAAAAGATTTCAATAAACTTTGACTGCTAAGACTCAAAAAGACATGGTACTCAATATATGCTTCACAAAGGGAATCAGCAATTTGGCATTATTAACGTGACATCTAATAATAATTACAAATATGCTTTGATGGCAAGTATAGTCAGTATAAAGAGTTGAAACTTGACAGTTACATTTAAGGCATCAACCTTTTCCTTTAAAATCCATGTAACCCAGTAACCCTCTTCTTTTTTTTTTTCCTCATTTAAGCACTATTAAATTTTTTTCACCAACAACTAAGACCAAATAGAAACCAATTTCAAGAGAAGCACCTTATGCTCCATTCATTGTCAACATGAAGTGGGCAATCTGGAACCAACAAAGCTTCGGCTTCCATTTTTGCTTTAAGTGCAGCATCCCTAGCTGGCTTTGCAACAATGTACCTTTGCTGCACAGAACATATCATTTCCTCAGAAGGGAAGCTAATAACCTGACATTGGTATATTTCACGAGATGAACTTTGGTGAACAGGGGAAATAAATACCCAAGAAGAGCAGTTGAAAGAACGTGAGAAAAGAATTTTATTCTCTTTTGATAGGTAAATAGTGGGAAAGAAAAACTTTACCATGGTGGTAGGTAAAGATGCAGCACAAACACCTTCACGCTTCAGTTTGGAAAGATTTATACAAGAAAAGCGGAAGATTACGAAGTATGCCAGCTATTGGAGCATTGTTGGTACCTGCACCTATCAAACCTAATGACATCACTGCAACCTATAGCATCCAAATACATACTTTTAGCCTTAAAACGGTAATTGAAGAAATAACAATATGAATAGATATAAAAGTTCTAATATCATATTACCATTGCTACTTCTGAATCTGTGTCATGGCTAAGTCTGCTTAATGTGTCCATAACATTGACCTGAACAGAACAACAAATCAACAGATTGATAAGCAAAGCAAAATCATGGAGAAATACTATTTGTCCTTGGCTTAAAAGATATTCAAACAGCTTATCTGCACACATCATTGTTATATAATTTCCTTAAATTACAAGGGGATGAATACTCAGATTACAAGCAAAATGCAGAGAGTAGACTTCCAATACAGTTTTTCCTAGAATTTCTGTGTCAAGTGAATTCAATTTTGTATGGATGAGTTTTGTTAACTTGCTTATCCAATACTCAGGAAGCATTTCAAAAGCCATTTTAAGTCAATCCAGCTGAGACTGATGAGCAGGACTTTCTTCTTTTTCAATCAACCACAATATTCTCACTAGCCAAATCATGTTATAAAAGTAAAATGTAAGATTTTTTCCCACCTTGACAAGACTTGAAACTTAATGTCAATATCAACTAGTTCAAATGAACATGCCCGTGGCCTTTATATTAATAGCTACCATCACCTTTAATTTTCTATACGCCACTCAACATTTGAGTAGTCACTAGCATAATAGTCCATAAGTATGAAAATCCATTAGAAAATGCATAGTTAATTTTTGGAACCTAGTATTGCGGACAAATTTTATATTGAAATTTTATTTAAGTTAAAGAAAAGTTTAAAATTCAAAGAGAATTTGAGTGAGTTTCAAATAGATTGAAAATAACTAAATGAGTTGGAAGTGGTTTTAAATGGGTACTTTGATGTAGTTTCAATTAAAGTGACCCTTGATACAAAAGTGTAAAACGATAAACCTTATAACACAAATTGATTCTTTATGACTTGAATTGGTCAAATTCTTGTATTTGATTATTTAAGGGGAAAAAAGAACCACTAAAAAGGATAGACACTATTGTAAACTTTATGCATTCAATTTTTATACATTTTATGAGATTGTAACTCATGCTTATATACGAAAACATTAAATAGTAGTAATGATGAGTAGATCTTATCTAAGTGAGGGAATTGTCACCTTGGCTTTTGCGTCAAGTATTATAAATAGGTCACTTGATACCAAAAATTAAGAATTCAAATTGGACACTTGATGCAGAATTAGTCTATAATTAGAAGTAGTTTGGATTTTAATTGTGCTTCAACTTTAATATATTGTATGGAAATTCCTTCGTTTACATTGTACTATTCATATAAGATTTACATTATAGACTAAACATTAAATCTTACCTGAATAGTAAAATATAAACTAATAAATTTCCATATTATATATGATATGATTAGCATTGTGATACAAGCACTCAGTTGCCATGTGAGAAGAGGAATTACCATGTCAATTTTTGAAAACCTTATGTTTTCAATTAATTTTTGTATTTGATTATTTAAGACAAAAAAAAAACCCACTAGAAACTAGAAAGTCTAAATTAGTAGTATCATTTGTAAGCAGTCATGCTGCCACTAATGGAGATCTTGCTACACTTATTGATGACTGCAGGGTGTTGTTGGGGCAGATTCCTCAGGTCAGAGTGCAGCACTGTTATAGGGAATGGTTGGGGGAACCTCTTCACAATATGATTTTGTACCTTTTGATGTTCCTCCCTCATTTGTTTTGCCTTTCTTATCTTTTGATAACTCCGGTTTGTATTGTGACTGTGTCTGTAATATTGATACTTCTATTATCCAATCATTAATACTATCCAATTTATCCCAAAAAAAAAAAAAAAAACACTAGAAAGGATAAACAGTATAGTAAACCTTAAGGAATAAATGTTTGGGTAAACTATATAAATAGCCCTTAATTTTTACATCAAATATCAATTTGGTCTCTAACATTTTAATTGTATCAATTTGGTTTATAATCTTTTAATATTTTATAATTTTAGTTCTTGCCGCTATTTTTTACAGGAAAAGTTTGATATGTCAAACCAAATAATAAAAAATTAATTTACTTACCATATCAGTTGACTAGTGTACAACCACGTCATATTAAATTTTTTAAAACTAAATTGTGGTTCTCACGTGAGTTTTGTTGTTGGGAGAAAAATTAAAATCCCTAAAAACTCTCTCTCGTTAGACTCTCTCATCACTCTCACTCTCACTCTCACTCATCTGTCCCTAATCTCTAACTATCTCTATTAAAACAAAAGTTGTAGATTGTAGCGGCAAGGACCGGCAGTGGTTGGTTGTGGTAGAATTTTAGGCTCCTTTCTTTGTCCAAAGGCCTTTCACTAACTAAAATTGGCTCATACTCTTTTTCAATGAATCCCCAATTTGGGTCTTTGCGTACATCGGTTAGATATCAAAATCTTGTGGAAACAGAGCTTGAGAACCTGATGAGCAAAGACCAAATGTCTATAGTTTCAAGCTCTCCTTCTCCAAAAACAATCAAACTCCCAATAAGCCTTCAAAGATCCCAACTGAGACCTTAACAAGATGAAAATAGCTTGCAAGGTCAGCCTTCTCAAAACCCAAGTCAATGTTTGTGGAACCATCTTCTGGTGGTAAAGCAAATTTGGCAGCAGAGAAAACCCAAGTGAGGAATACAAATACCAGTAGCTCTAATAGGAAATTAGGAATTCGCCTAATGTTGCTTCCCCTAGTCACAAAGTTAGTGTCGATAATCCACAAGAGAACTTGAATTTGTTAACTCATGTGACAACAATTTATTTTTGTTTTTGTTTTTGTTTTTGTTTTTGTTTTTTTTTAAATTTTAATATGATGTGGTTGCATAGTTGGCAATTGATGTGGCAAGTTAGTTAATTTTATATTATTTCGTCAAGATTTTCCATCCAAGAGATAACGGCACAACCCAAAATAACACAATATTGAAATGTTAGAGACTAAATTAATATAATTAAAATGTTATAGACCAAATTAATACATGGTATAAAGGATAAGGACCATTTATATAGTTTACCATAAATTTTTATAGTAAGTTTTATTAGCATTGTGAAAAAAAGAGATATTTGGCATTATATTGTAAAAAACTTAAATAAAATAAACATTTATAACCAATTTGGATGGATGGGGAGTAGCCAACTACTTCGCCTTCCTCCCCATTCATCCAAATTGGCCATTAAGGTTTGGTTGAAACAAACAAGGGATTTGAGGAACAATGTAGAATTTGAACTCAGCAATGTTGAAATGCCATGTGAAATTTATAGTAGTTTAAAAAGTAAATTTCGGTAGGAGTGGCAAAATTCGACACTACTAACTACACGACAAGAAGTTAGTAGATTATGAGTTGAGGTTTAATGAGTTTGTGTCATATATAGGTTGACACAACTAACCTGTTTAATAAACATGTTATGTTTGAGTCCAACCTACGAAACCCGTTTAACTAAATCATTTTACCAATATATATACCCTTCAAAACCCTAGTTATATAAAATTATTAGTTGTGATTTATTTTGTTTGACATACTGTTATTAATTATTTGTGATTTTAAGATAAGTTTTAGTTTTGAATGTCTATTTTTAGTTTTTCATAGTGCATAGCAATTGGGTTAAAATTTGAATTTTTTTTTTCTTCACTTTAATAAAATCTAATAAATAGGTTAGTGTGACTAATCCATTTAATAAACAAGTTGTGTTAAGGTTAAGAAGTTCAAATTCGTTTAATAAACGTGTCGGGTTAATGTTGATTCATATAGTTAAATACTCATAAGTTAATACGATATGTACCCGACACGCTAACAAGAATTGCCATGCATAGATTTCAGCAAGTGGGAATGGTTATATAACAACTGAATCTTTTTTCTTTTTTCTTTTTATGAGAAAATTTAATAACTAAATCTGGAGGTAAGATTTTGTAGAATTTTAACTGAAATGAAATTAAAATTACAATAATTTTTCAGTTATACTAATATTTTGTCTAAATCCCTTGTTGGATGGCATATCCTTCTCATGCATATTAAATTTTGAGAGATGCTACGTCTACAACAATCTTACAACATTTTTACAACAAATCACATGTGGTTAATTGTTATTGGTTCAAATTTGAAATTAACACTAAGATTACTTTTTTGCCCCAACAATAATAACCAATAACAACCTGCCACTTAAGATTTGTTGTAAAAATGTTGTAGACATATCATTCCTCTTAAATTTTATGTCGATTTGATATAATTTATTATCTAATCCAAAACTCATTATTTTTTGTAAAATTTTAACATATAAAAATTATAATTTTAACCTTTTTTGGACGAAAAATTTATCAAATTATAATATATAGAATGTAGATATTTGAAAAGCATATATGATAGGTATTCAGAGATCATATATATAATCTAAATTGTGGCTAGGTACGTAAAATAATGATTCATGATAGGCGTGCTTTTGTTCAATTCTCCGTGCTTGTCTTGCTTAAGAACGGAAGAAGAAAATTTATATAATGAAAAATAGTGTTTTTTTATTATCTTTTAAAGGCTTTTTTTTTTTTTTTTGGTTGAGAATTTTTACACCTCTATTGGATGCTTTGAATCTAATTAAGCCAGATTGATTATATTATTAGAAAAATTATGCTTTGAATGGCAGTTTAATTAGCAACAATTGTATAACCAATATTTCAAGTGAAAGTGTGAAAAAATAAAGTGGACAGGCAAATATGATCACAGAGTAAAACTTTAACAGGAAAAACCCTTCAGGGATTTAACGCTAACCGCCCAATAGAAAAATCCATTAAATAAAATGGATGTACACAATATAGAATATTAATCCCGCTATTGTTACTGACAGTAGGACTTATTAACGTGACCATATACAACCTCAACTCCAGTTAAGCGAGATTAATGACCCACTTAAGCGGCCATCAAGCACTAGTCCTGCTTGAGTGGACAATACCCTATTTTCGAACTTTAAGCGAGCTTGTCTCCTCATCAAATTGGCATTTAAAGAAACCTCTCTGTGTGTGATCATCACTACAAATTTGCCGATTAATTATTGAACCAAATAGGAATTTGCTTGAGTGAGCCCTAGCTTCGCTCAAGTGACCATGATTTTGAAACTCTGACCGTTTAATGAACCGAAAAAAGGAGAAGTTCAAGGGTTTTGAAGTTGGACCGAGATTTAACCAGGGTCAAACCGTGATGTGTCATTTAATTTTTTAATATATTTGATACTTAAAATTGGTTTATATTTATTAATTTTTTTATTCATGACCAATTAGATGTGCGTGGCCCAATGGTTTGCATTTTTTGGCTTTATCTTTCAGCCAACTCAAATTAACATCCTATACAAATACATTGACTGGTTTTAGAAGTAGGCCTTGTTCCTAAATCTTGAATTAAGATGAAGAATAATATTTCTTACACAAACTATATATTTTACACACATCCCAAAAAGCAACTGAAAATCATCACAATTTTTGAAGATAGAAATCATAATTTTAAGTCACAATTTAAAATGTTTTTTTGGGATCGGTAAAAAATTTATAAAATAAATTTAACTTTAAGGTCCGTTTGGTTGGAGGAGTGGAAAAGTGGGAGAATGGAAAATTAATGGAATGATGGAAAAGTGGGAGGATAGAAACGATCTGGTTTTTCCTCATTGTGTTTGGTTGGAGGGGTAGAAAAGTGGGAGGGTGGAAAACTTTTTTATTTGGTTAGAGAAAAAAAGGGGAAGATGGAAAATGTAGTTTATATAAATTGACTATTATGTCATTGTTATATAATAGTGAGAAAGTGAAAGGGGTAGGTGAGTGTAATAAAGTGGGAGTATTTGTGTAAAATATATTTCTCATCTTTTTTCCCTCCTCATTTTCCTCCCAATTTGGGAGGATAAAAAAAGTGGGTCCAGGAGGTAGAACTTTCTCCCCTATTTTCTGTCTCTCTTATTTTCTTTTCTAAACCAAATAGTAGAAAACAACATTTTTCATCCTATTTTCTTCTCCATATTTTCCATCTTCCCTGTTTTCACTCCAACCAAACACACCATAAGATAAACATTTACTAAGGGCTTGTTTAGTTAGGTTGTTTGAACATCATTTTTCAGTGTTTAAACACTAAAAACTATGGGCCCAAAAAAAAAAGGCATTTGTTAAGATTGTTTTTTATTGGAATGTTTGAGTTATATTGCTCAGTTTAGGGTGTTTAAACACCGAATTTAGAAAACTCCTCTTATCAATTTTCAAATAACGTTGTTTGATGACACTTTTGTAAATATGTTGAAAACCATGGAGCCCACTTGATTAGACAACACATTAACTGACTTCTATCTCCTCAAATAAAAAAATATATTAAATTGTATTGTGCTTGTTAGCTTTAAAAAAAAAAAAAAAAAACACATGCACACACATACCAAACACACAATTATATATTTTTTCACACATAAAACATGTTATTTGAAACATGATACTAAACATATTTTTTGCTTTATGAATACTGTAAATACGTGTTTTCACAACATTTTTTAAACCATAGTTTTCACATTATTTTTGACAATGATACTAAAAATCTCCAACTAAATGGACCCTAAGTCTCACAATGCCTAGCTACTTCAAAACTTTAATTTGAAGGGTTGTTGGTGCCAAATAAGGGGGGTCATTTTTTGTTTTGACAAGTAATTCAGGCGGGTCAATTGCTAGTGTTTGCCAACTTCGTAACAATAAGCTAAAAGGTCATAGCTTTGGAGAGATCCAAATCCTGTTTAGAAGAGATTAAAAGGCAAAATTGTCCCTCTCTTCTCATAATCTCTAAACATCACAACTTTCAACCATATATCTGGCATATTTTAAGGTTAAGAGAATAATTTATTCACAATATTTTCACAATATTTTAACAAAAAATCTTAAGTAACAAATTATTATTAGCTGTTATTAATGGGAAAAAAAAATATAATTTTAGTGATAAGTTTAAATTAGAACCAATAGTAACTTATCACATTGAATTTATTGTGAAAGTATTATGAAAATATCGTTGTACATACTGCTAAGAAGAGCAAATAAGGGAATCGGTCAATCTTTGTTTATATAAAAAAAAAACCCACGTCTTCTCCATTCATTTATAAATAGCAGTTGTTCAGTTGGGTATTTGGGCCCATTCCGATATTGTGAGCCGAAGCTAAGCTATCTTTCCCACGCTCGCTCTCATTTACTCTCTCTCGTCTCATAGCAGCTTCCTCTTGAGTCAAAAGGGATGGCTGAGAATTCAGGAATAAATCACAACCATGGGGTTGCTCTGAATGTTGAGAATGATGATATTACTCGCGATTGTCCTACCTTAGCCACCAAACCCAACCATGAATCGGAGTCCCGTATCTCTATACCTTTCATGAAAAAGGTGTCTCCTCGTCTGCGTGTCTCTGCTGCTTTCATGCAAAAAGTAATTCCTCATCTTCTCCGATCGAGTATAATTTGCCTTCACTCAATAAATAATTACTTCTATCGTTTGAACTACGGTAAAAATGTAGGATTAAACTTGTTACACACAAATTGTCACGTAATAAACACTACTCTAAAACATATGTTGTTTACATATACACTACCATATGTTTTTTTGACCATTATTCATCTCAGCCTATGGCAACTTCTTCTGCTAAGCACAAATCTAGAGAAGCGAATTTTTTCACATGAAAAGGAAATTTTTTGTTGATGACAGTTGATCGCTGAGGTGTTGGGTACATACATCTTGATATTTGCCGGCTGTGCATCGGTGCTGACGAATTTGAACTACGAAAATGTGGTGAGTTTGGTAGGAATTTCAATGGTTTGGGGGCTGGCTGTGATGACTCTGGTCTACACTGTTGGTCACGTCTCCGGTGCCCATTTTAACCCATCAGTGACCATCTCTTTTGCCATTTACAAAAGATTTCCATGGAAGCAGGTACACCAACCATTACCTTCTCTCTTCCGCTTTGTAGGTGAACAAACATACCAATTCTTGTGCTTACTGGTGCAAGAAATTTCATTGGTACTTTCTTAACAGTTTTCTCAAAGAGCTTTGGAGACCAACCATTAGCCAAAACAAGTAGTAATAATAATAATAATAATAACAGCAAAATAAATAATCAAGGACATTCCTTGACGGAAAGAACTCAAAATTAATTTACTATTCTATTGTTAATTAAGATCAAAATTATTGCTATATAAATCAAATTTATCTCTCTCTGATTTGATCTTTATTTTTGTCTAATTTTATCATGTAGGTGCCTGCATATATATTAGCTCAAGTCCTTGGATCAACACTGGCAAGCGGAACCCTTCGGCTAATCTTCAATGGGCACGAAAACCAATTTTTTGGAACAATGCCGGCTGGATCAAACTTGCAGGCTTTTGTGATGGAGTTCATAATCACATTCTTCCTCTTGTTTATCATATCCGGTGTTGCCACTGATTCCAGAGCTGTTAGTTCTTCACCTTTACATTGGTTCAATTTTTCCCTGTAGAGTTACCAAACAAATTAGGATTAGCCGGTATATATGGTTGGCTAATTAAATTTTTTCCTACTAGCTAGTTAGCGTATAGCATCAAGAATAATATCAAGAAATTAATCTGCCTAATACATTTATTTCAACGTCTATTATAGTTATAACATTAATAAGATTTTAAGCTTAACCATGTTGACAATTACCTATGGATTGTTAATTTATACCCAATTGAAATATACTCTCTTGTTAATGCAGGTTGGACAGCTTGGTGGGCTTGTTGTTGGGTCTACGGTCCTACTTAACGTATTGTTTGCAGGGTAATAACTTAATCTTATCCCATTGAAATATATCATTAAAATAAATATGTTCACATTAATTTGCACTCTTTTTTTTTTTTCCTGATTAATCCATATATCTTCATATTGGTTATGCTAATGAAATTGGGATCCAACACTATTTGACAGGCCAATTACAGGAGCATCAATGAATCCAGCAAGAAGCTTGGGGCCTGCAATTGTACACAGTGAATACAGGGGGATATGGATATACATTATAGCACCCATTTTTGGGGGTATCTCGGGTGCATCGGCCTATAATGTCCTCAGGTTGCCCAAAAAGCCAGTGCCGCCCGAGATCACCGAGGCCAGATCTTTCCTGACAGAGTCAAAAAAATGACAAACTCCAACTGATGAGTGTGAGAATATGAAGAAATCTTTAATTAGATAAACGGGTTAATTTTCTCCCTTTTTTTGGAACTTGTTTAGTGATTGCTACGTAGCATGCACTGCTGGGATTACAGTGCAAGGAGGAACCGACATTTTAGTCTGTTTTCAATTACACTATATTATCACTTCATCGATCAGTACATACTTTGAAACGAAAGTTTACTATTATTGGTGTCATTTGAATAACTATGTAACTAAATGACTTCGAACGAGAGGAAAAGCAAAGTCCTGCACATTATTAACGGGAGGTGGGAAGGGGAAGAGACAAAGTCAAAGGGGATAAAGGCTGCGTGAATATAAAGTACGTCACCATGTTTATCATATGGATGATAAGTGCTGATAACAAGACGTAAGTTCAAAAAGTTGTGCAAATGACTTTTTATTTGGTTAGGGGAAATGTTAATAGATGTGATACTGGCATTTATCAGTGAACTATTTATAATTTTTTTTATTCTTTATAAAAATGATGTCTAAACTTTCTTAAAATAGTTTATTAATAATTACTTTAAGGACATTTGTTAACGTGACCTTTATATTAAATAAGAAAAGTTATCGAGTGTCTTAAAGGTATTGGTTTATAAATTATTTCTAAAAACATTTTATGTGAAAAAAAAAAAAAAAAAAAAAAAAAGAGGCTACCATTTCGACCGGCTTTTATATTTCCTATGAAAGTAGTATTAAAATTTTCTTAAAATAGTTTATTAACAAATGCTCCAGTGGCATGCCTATCCTCGAATTGAATATCTTAACCACAATATTTGGCTCCAAAAAAAAAAAAAAAAAAGAATTAGTCAAAATTTTTTTTTCTAGTCCAAAATTTCCCCTGTAACGATCAGCAAACCATATATAGACAGCAGACACGGGTAAATGGTGCCATTTTCTAAAACTTGACATCAAGTAATAGAAGAGTCCCTAATTCCACAAACTCACATGTGGCAAACCCCAAATATTGCACTTTGATACACCGACAATTTTGGCGACTAATCAAACGTGCTATCGTAATTTACTTTAGTCACGTAAACGAATGGAGTTTGTAGCCATCGAAGAAAAAAAAAAAGCTGAAATACACGTATACACGTGCAAAAGATTTATCTTAGACTCCCTTCAAAAAAAAAAATAAAAAAAAAAATAAAAATTAAAAAAAAAAAAAAGATTTATCATAGATAAAAGAAGAAATAAGCAGTTGCGTTATAAAATGACCTATTCAATACCAAAAACATGATGATCGTCTCATTGCTAAAAAAAGATTCTCCATGAATGCCTGTTTGGTGTTAAATTGCAAAGGTTTTGTGGATTATTTTATGTATATAGCTTGTAGGTTTGGCTTCTTCTAGAGTCGTCAATGACAAAAAGCCAAAACTAGTCTTTCGTGTGGTATTCAAAAACCAAACACATTCTTTCATTAAATTGATGTGGAGGCGACAGCCTTCTGAGCAACAAGCAAAGACATAACCCTCAAAACAATCAGGTATTCTCTATAGATTGACCATTCGCACAGTTAACAAAGTGTGAAGGATATGGTATAAGTGTAAATGAAACGGATAAAAGGACAAATGGCCAAGAGAATAAAATGAAGAAAGAACTGTACCATGCTTACAGTAACAGTCTTCAATAGTCTTGAGTCTGTTTGTCACAACAAATATCTAGTAATCCTAGGATGAGTGAAGATTGATAGGAAGGTCTAACAAATAATAGGTACATAATTCAAAGCTTGTCCACACTAACAGACACGAGAAAGCTCAATGTTAGCTTATTCTTGAGTAACATGAAATTTCTTTTTTGTGGATCTGTTTGATCATGGCCACGGATGTTGCAAATAAAGTCATGTGAAATTAGGCATACAAATTGAAGGGTTTCATGGGACTTCCAAGATAGAGACTGTCACGCTAGAGAACTCCCATCTAGATTTAAAATTGGATGGTTGGTTCCTATGTGAAGTTATATTGGGATTCAACAGTTTGAGCCTAAAATTTCTTCTTTAGCCTTAGCATAATCTCACTCCATAAACTTTTAACTTCATTTTGCTCATTTTGTTCTATAATAGAATTCAATATGTGCTCTCAAAGTTTTAGCATTCAAATGTTAAACATGAAAGCAATGTCAGAATAAAAACAGCTATCGATATAGGCATATAGAAGGTATCCTATGTGAATGATACTTGCCCAATGTCAAGAAAGATGCTTCGGCTGTAAAATGTATAATGGGCCAGCGAGCTCCTAAAAAGGATACAAATACACGAGTGGATACTATTCTCAATATAGTATTGGACTTCTTTCATAAATAGACATGACCAACTTAAGCAATCACACGTGTAACTTTTTTGAGACTGGGAAAATATCAAGGAATAAAATAACCAAATGGAAGAAGCTAACCGGCAATGAGGATAGTAAATACATGAATGACCATCCATGGTTCGGTCCAGGTCAAGTTTATGCCCAACTTGGAGTCCCAGACTTAACCTGACAACTTCAGATGAGGAAAACATAACCTGTAACCGACTAGGAAGAATCATCGGACCAGCAGATTAAGTTTCATTGAGGTGTCGGGTGGTATTGGTTGGTTTCGAGTTTTATTATAGAGGTTGAGATTTGGGATTCGTCGAGATTTGGTCGACTCTGTCGAGATCTAGCCTAAAGTTTGCTGGATATTGACGAGATCTAGTCTAGAACTCGACAAGATCTAGACAAATCAGAGAGAGAGAGAGAGAGAGAGAGAGAGAGAGAGAGGTTAGGGTTAAGGATGGTAGTTTTCGATGAGAGACCTTTAGTCAATTCTGTTTCTGTTGAGTTTCAAAACCCAAAACCGCTACTTGACAGCACCCCTCAAGTTCTGACATCGGAGACCCGCCATCTACCGCGGGTTGTTCTGATCGAGTCAGTCTCAATTCAAGCGGCGGTGGTCAATCAGTTCTGGCAGGTTCCGAGTTGCTGTGGATAACCTTGTCAGATATTAGATTCTTTGTTACGGTCCATCCTTTGGTGTAAGGATAAAGTCTCAAATTGTCGGGTCAGTCAGTTTTGACGGGTTCCAAGTTGTTGTAGACAACCCGGTCAAATATTAGATTCTTTGTTAAGGTCCATCCTTTAGTGTAAGGATAAAGTCTCGGATTGGACTACTAATTACAAGTGCATAGGTAAGTCTATGGAGCAACAACTTCATGCAAAAGATGCTTAAGGGTAAGACCCACCCAAACCTTCTCACACGAATAAGGGCTTGAAGAGGCTTTAACTTTTCTAAAAATTGGATTTTTCTCAACCAGATAGTAAGTTTTTAATATAAGAATATTTGGATTTATATTACCCAAAAATTCCAACCACTCATACACCTATGCCGATGTCCAAAGTCCTTGGTGTAGAAGGCTGCTGTGATTATTCTTTCAAACTTATCCAAAAAAAAAAAAAAAAAAGGCTGCTATGATTAAATTGGAACCATAGCTATTTAGCCACAAGTATAGAATCTATAGATCACTATTTAGAACCAACAGAAGAGATACTCTATCTATTGAACTAATGACTAACGAAATATGTTTTGGAGGCATTCCAACTTAAGTTTCAATGGCAGGCTAAATGGCTTATTAATAATATTCCAGGATATTTATTTTTTAGTTTATTTTTATAAGTAAGAATCTTTATTCTTTAATAAGATTGTTAGAACAGATCAAAGGAAGTTGAGTAAGAATTGATGTTAGAAAGCAACTAAAATTTGAATTGGCCATGTCCCTACTGCTCAATGATTGATTTTCATTTCCCCTTTTCTACTTTCAAGGTCTGATAAGTGAAAACTAAACCGCATACATATCATTTTGGAGGATCTAGAAAACTTAGATGGAACCTTAAGGTAATCAATAGAAAGAGGAGGTAAACCCCATGATATATATATTTCATGTGCCGTATCAGAGGATCTATGCAGAAGGTATGAATCTTGAACATATAGTAAATAAATTGCCAAGAGCCTTGCCCGGTGAGGTTCCATGCCATCCAAAAAATAATAATAAATTGCCAAGAGCCTTGTAGCTCAACTGGTTGACACCTCATGATGTTTGTAACAAAGTCATGCAACATTCAAATCCCTCCTTCTTGACTATCGAATTATCAAAAAAAAAAAATACATGACCATTTTAAGGCCATATTATCCCGAATATATCCCCAAAGTAATCTTATCAAAAACATTATTTAATGTGTTCCCTACATTGTAAGGTATTATTATTTCGATTGACATTAGTATGTGTAAAAGATACTTTCTCATTGACCAATCCTTTTCATACAGGTGTAAATCTCTAGTATGTATATGTAGGACCAATTGTTTTCATCTTTCCCGCTCTAGATGTTGACTGAAACATGAAAGACCCAGTAATGGTAACTTTCAACACACAGCAAGCAAATCCTTGTGATCGAAACAGTTTCTGCACTAAAATTTGCTAACATTGGACCATATTCTGTCCAGAGTATAATCAACAAACAAACAGCAATAGGTCTACACTACTCTACATGGGCCAAATTCATTTCTGATGAGCAACCCTGACTCACATAATTTACATGCAAAAACCAACCTATGAAACAAAACTACAACTAACATGGATGAGTACTAAAGTAATAAAATTTCACATACCATACTTGATGCCTAATAAGTCTCATTGCTTTACTGAAAGACTTGATAGAACAATGTTCATAACTTATTTTATGAGTTCCAAATAATTTTTGGTTTACCAGGCTTACATCTTCACCATGAATTTTGTTATTAGATCTGTTTACAACTATTTCCAGTCATAATAAACTAAATACAACATTTTGTACTGCTTTTTCTACATTGCATAACATTTCACAAAACCATTGTTCATTTGCAAACTAATTAGAGAACAAACAGCTACTTGGATCATATACAAATGTTAATTTAATTTCTCTTTCCAACATACATGTAAATCATACATCATTGGTAATTAAAAATGTACATGGTCTAAAAAAAATTAAAAAATGGTCAAAAATCAAAGTTAGGATGCCATACCAAATGCAACTCAGAGTTAAGAGAACATTGGGCTCAACCATCAGAAATAAAATCCTTTTCATCATTATCATCAGGTCTGCACAAGCCACATTCTCAACCTTGTACCGGGGAACTGCTTCCTGTAGCACTACTGTTAGCAACACCACCTCGTACTGGGGGGCTGTTTCGTGTAGCACTATTGCTAGGAACAACATCCCTTGGCCTCAATTTTGGAATAATAATAGATCGACAACAGACAAGAGTAAACAGCAACTGCATCATAAATGACATTATGCAGATCCATATAAATATAGTCTTCTTCCAATACCATATAATTCTTTTAAACAGGGGAAGTTCTGACTCAAGGATCAAAGAGGCATCATATAATTCAGGGATACCAGCACCAGGACGGTACTCTGCTCGTTGTTCAATTGTAACCTTTAAGCAGGCAGTAGGCACTTCTCCTTCAGTAAAACCTCTAAACTTCAGACTCAGAGTTTGTGATTCAGATACATAGCCAGCAACAAGAGGAGCAGCCTTAAGAAAAGTCAGAAGAAGACGGATAGGCTCACTTTTAAATTGTAACATGCATGGATGGCTTGAACTGGCAAGAGTTTTACCACTAGCAGAAAGGAAGTCTACTCTGACCTTCAAAAGAACATTAAAAGAAGTCACAAAAAGATTCATCGCATATGGATAAAGACTCCAAATGAAAATCAAAAAACAGTCATGAATTAAGATCACTATAACAGTCCAATCTCTGCTACTGACATAATACCTCCCCTCTCCTCCACAAAAAAAAAAAAAGGAAAAGTTGAAACTATACAATGAAGAAGAAATAACTCTTAGAGAAATGGCATTCTTCCCTCTAGTCAAAGTTTCAGAACGGAATTGGTTGGGGAAGTACCCGTCTTAGATTTTGAATTTAGTTCCGTTATGCATCCTTTGGTGTATTTGGAAGGAACCGAATCGGTAGACTTTTGAGGATTTAGATAGTTCTGGTGATCAGATGCTTGCTTCTTTTAGTGGAACTCTTTTTGATTAGTCTCGGGCATGGGGACTCACAACTAGTGATTCTCTCCCTTCTTTCCTTAGCTCTCTTTCTCTTTGTAATTAATACGTTGATTGGTTTTCTTTTTTGTTTTTTCTCTGTTTTCTTCTTCTTGTATTTTCTGGGTTTGCTCTATGTTTTTCATGCATAGAGTAGCCTTTCGTATATATAACATTCTTATGTATAAAAAAAAAAGAGTTTCAGAAACTTGCACTGTTTTGTCAGTGTCCAGAGTGCACCTGAATTATTTCCCTTTAAACATGGTACCAGTTATCTATGTGTGGGTTTGGATAGGATGGATAGTTGCGGTGCGTTTTCCAGGTTTGCGTTTTCTCCTTTTTTTTTTTTTTTTTTTTTTTGCCGCACTTGTTGACTTTGGGGGACGAAATTCACTGTGCGTGTACTGTGCGTGCACTGTTCACGCACTGTGCATGCAATATATAATATTAAAAGTGGGTCCCACAATACTATTCACACATTTAAAAATTATTTTGCTACAGTGTTTTCAGCAACAATCAGTTTTCAGCAACTTTCAGCAACAATAAGCTGTATCCAAACGGACCCTATATATGAATGTCTATGGTAATACCTGTGTCAAGGGGAGATCTGAACAGTTTTACTATAAATAATGCCAGGGTGAAATGATGGTAAACTCCCATCTCCTGTTTGCTGGTGACACTCGTTTAGTGTAATGCAAACTCCTCTCAACTCCACCACTTGAGATGTTTCTTCATCTTCTTTGAGGTGGTTTCAAGCTTAAGGATCATTTTGAGCAAGTCTGAAATTGTACCAGTTGGAGAGGACTGAATGTTGACCTATTGGCATTTAATCTTCTATGTCATGTCTCAGCCCTAGCTATGAAATATTTGGGTTTGCTTTTGGGAGCTCACTTTAAGGCTAGGCATGTATGGGACTCCATCACTAAGAGAACGCATAAGAGGTTGGCTATTGGAAAGAAATTGTATAGTTTAAAAGGGAGGAGATTCACTCTAATTAAAAGTACACTATCTAGCTTCCAACTTTTCTCTCATCTTTATCCCCATTGCCTGCAGGTGTGACAAACAAGTTGGAAAAAGGTACTTTTTCTGTGGTGGAATGAGTGAGGAGTTCAAATTTAATTAGTCAATTGAAATGTACATTGCAGTCTGATTTGTGATGGAGGTTTGGGAATTAAGAAACTAATTCCTTTTAATTAATCTTTGCTTGGGATATGGCTATGGCACTATGAGGTTAAAGAAAAAATGATGTGGAGAAGGGTGATAGATTTCAAGTAAGGCAATACCTAGGGGAGTCCATGCACTAATGAGGTTAGAGGGCTGTATGGTGTGGGCTTGTGGAAGAATATTAGAGGAAGATGGGACAACTTCTCACTCTTTATCAGATTTGCTGTTGGTTATATTTCTAAAATTTTTTCGGGTATTATCTGTGGAATGATGAGACTACTTTTAGAGAGAAATCTTAGTCTTTTCCTAATTGCCAGGAACAAAGAGCCTAAGGTGGCAGATTATTTGAAGTATAAAAACGGATTTTTTTTTTCTAGAATTTGTTATTCGTTATAGAGTTGCATGATTGGGAATTTTTGTCAATGGTTTTAATTGTGAATGACATATATGCTATGAAGATTCATCATGGGTAGATGAATAAATCAAAACAAAGCCCTTCAAAATCTCAAGGCTTTCAAGTGAATACGGCATCAAGAGGAGAGAATCCTTTCCACATTTGGAAAGTCTGTGTGCCACCTAGGGTGGCTTTTTCTTGTGATGTCTGAGATCCGGACTACGGAAAATCTAAGGAAGCAATGGTTTGTTCTTATGCATTGGTGCTTATATGCAAGAGACATGGAATGTGTGGCTCATCTTTCCTACAATCAGTGGTGGGTTAGAAATTGTGGTGATCAGCTGTCTGTTTGATTAGTGTTTGTTGGGTAATACCTTCTTCAATGTTGGATTTGTTATATTGTTGGAAAGAATGTTTTGTCAAGAGAAGAAATGAGGACATGTGGAAAGTTGTTTCTTTGTGTTTAATGTGGTGCTTTTGGAGAGAATGAAAGACACTGTTTTGAGTTTAAAGAGATACGCACAACAAAGTCAAATTTTTTATCCTTGAAAACTTTTTACAATTGAACTTCAACTTCTCAAACTTTCTCTATAGTAGATTTTTTTAGAGTTCCTGGATACTTTACGCTTCCTATAACCTTTGTTTAGCTATTTATTATTCACTTTTGTTTTGGGATTTTCCTTTGTATACTACCCGTGTACTAGGGCTGCGCCCTTTTTGCGCTTTTCTTTTAATGGAATTTTTAATGACCTACCAAAAATGAATGTCCATGATGATAGATTGAATTGTTCTAGATGTATTCTTTTTACTATATCCTTTTCTTCAAAGGACAGTAGGAGTTCACACCATCTAGTTCCAAATGTCTTAAACAATTATCACCCATTTCCACATCACAAGTTCTTGGTGATCTTATTAATTTCAAACTATTTCTCACCGCTTAAGCAATATAACAACATCTCAAACCTCAAACACTTGCTTTAGTTACAGACATCTCTCAAACTCATATGCCAACAGACTTCACACAATAACAATTAACAACAAAGCGCAGTTAACGAGTAACATTAACCGATTATAAAAGAGAATTACACACAACTAACATGTGAATGTGTTTTCCTAAAGACTCTAGAGTTTAAATTCCTAAATTTTAACAATGCAAGTCAATGAATCATGTCAACTAAACAAAGAAGAATACTATGATATCTGGAAAAAAGTAAAACTAATTCCACTCTAAAAATCAATCAAAGTACCTGAAAAACCCCGAGATTTCGATTGTACTCAGACTCCGGCAACGTCAACGAAACCATGACCTGCAACCTATGAGTAGGAGGTATAAACCCTATCCCTCCAATCATTTCCTTACAATGCTCGCCACAACCAATGCCTGTACACGGCACAATCGGCACATACGCCACCGGACTGTGCTTAGCGTAATTGAAATTCAACGCCTCCTTAATCTGAATCGGCTCCTCCACCAAGCGCCTAACCAAAACGACGCTAAAAACCGCCGACGACACCAATAGAGAGCACAAAACGACGCCCACATAGGCCGACGACAGAATCCCCCATCCACACCGCAACGCGACGTTCCAAACCCACTGGTTCTCCCTCAGCCAAGAGCTTAGGGCTTCGGGTTTGAATTTGGAGAGCTTTTGGCTCAGATAGTCTGTGCCGCGACGCACCGTTTGGTACGGATTGGTGATGATAGTGTACGAGTGATAGAGAAGGAAGAGAGGGAAAGTGGTGAAGGTGATGAAGAGGTTGATTTGGAAGGTAATGGCTTTGATTACCAGTCCGGCTATGAATATCAGCCAATTGAATGACGGATCGCTGAGTTCCACTGCCGAGTCAGCCGAGTCGTTAGCGACGGCGGCGGCGGCGAGTCGGTTATCGGTTTCGGTGGTTACGATTGAATTTTCACTCTGAACTGGCTCCGGCTTTTCGTTTATCTTCTCGTTTTCGGTCAGGTTCCGAGAAAGCCGATACCGATCGCGGAAGGTGGAGGAGTTGAAGCTGGAGGTTTTGGAATCGTCGCCGGAGAATGAGCGGCGAGAGAGAGATCGGCGGCGGAGGGTGGAGGAGGAGTCGGCGGTGAGAAGAGCGGAGGAGGGGGAGGGGGGAGAGGCTGAGGTGGAGCATTCTGATTGGGGAGTGAGGGAAGAGGGGCAATCGTAGAAGGGAAAGTCGTCTAGGGCGTCGAGGAAAACGACGTCGTCGTCGTCTTCGTTGTTTGAGGTGGTAGCGGTGGTGGTTGCGGTTTCCATTTGAAAGAAAAAGACTTAGACCAGTGATAGATTCTGGTACAAAACAATTTAGGGGAATGGGATTCTTTGAATTGTTTTAAAGGCTAGTTCTATTTTTTCTTTTTTATGAATTTTAAGGCTAGTTCTGTACTGTAGAAACTAGACAAGTATAATAAACTGTGGGTAGTTTAATCTGATTCTGACCGTTGAAAAAAAAAATAAAACTATATCTTTTTTGCAAGTACACACTTTTGCTACATTTTTGTGTGTTTATAAGGTAAAGAAGAAGAATTTCCCCAATATTAAATTAAGAAATTCATACGTCAATATTCACAATGGACTATGGAGAGTAAAAACTCAAGACACTCTAATTTTAGTGCACTCCTAGTTTTGAGCTAGAGGCTCTTACAAAATTGTGTCAAAATTGAATTTCTCTAGTTCTAGCAAGAATTTTTTTTTTTTTTTTTTTGAGAAAAAGTTCTAGATAGAGGTTGGATATTATTTAGATGGTCGAAAGTCAAATGTACATAAATAAGTTACTAGTTTATGAACACGCGCTACGCACATATTCAAATGCTCTTTTTATTTAGATTAAGAGTAAGGAAATTATAAATTTACAAATAAATAAATAAATTAATTAATTAAAAAAGAAAAGAGAAAAAAAAAACAAAAACAAAAACAAAACAAAATGGTTAAGAAGTATTTATGAAAACATGGGCTTACGACTTAGTGATTGAAGGACTATGGAGAGTGGAGAGTTGGAGTAGCTCAAGTCTCTGAATAGAAAATGATTATATTTTGTAAGCAATGTTTTAGTGAGAGTTAGAGATAAATTTTTACTAGTTGTTATTTAGTTTTGTCTCTATTTAAACCTAAGGATGCGGAGAATTTGTTGGGCATATACCTCATTCAGAAATTTTTTTTTTTTTGGAGAGAACCTTCACAATTTTTCATAAATTTTCATTGTTGGTTTTCACTTTTATTTTATTTTGAACATTTTATAGTATAATAAGCGGTAATTTTTAATCTTTCTATGGAATTTTTATACAATTTATTTGATTTCATTTTGCGAAGTTCAATTTTGCCTAATATGTGTAGTTGAGTTATGCTCACTGTTGTTTAAAAAAAAAAAAAAAAAGAGTTATGTACCCTGTTAGTTGTGTTTGTGCTATTTTCTCAATGAATTGTCAATATTACTTAAAAAAAAATGTTTGTACCCTACTATTTTTTTTAGGTATCACATTTGTGTTTGTACTTTGTGTTGTTTGTTTATAATAATGGTCTCTTCAACATACGTTCTCTCTTTGGAAATGTTTTACAATACAAGAGAGAACACCTATTAATGAGAAAGGATAAGGAGTGATGGAAGCTGAATACTGCTTTGAACCCGTTCGTTCCAGCAAAGAAGAGGATGAATTATGACGAAGTGTCAAGAAATTCAAGGAAAGCACAGGTGCAAGGCAGTTCTCATAACCTCGTGTGGCTATTAACTACAAATATAGTCTAGTGGGGGAAATCCGAGGTGCATATGAGCAAGCCTTCAAGTTTGACTTAGTCAGAGATGATGGGGAGGACTTGGACTCTGAGTTAGAACCTCTTATCGAAGGTATGGCAGATGTGAAACTATCTAGAGAGACTAAGAGCTTGTTTGGATGAAGAGAGTTTTGAGTGATATCACTCAATTTTCTGTTTTCATCATCCAAATTGTGTGGGTCTCACCTCTCAGCACTTGTTTAGATTAGTTTTGAATCGCGGTTTTCATCACTCAAAAACTCAGTAAAATGGATGTGAGTGACCAAACTGAAAATAGGTTTCACCTGTTTTCAAAACTCAAAAATTGAGTTTCGGTGGCAAGTCGGTAAATTAGATGAAATTGTGGGCCCCTTTGCCAGTGCATTGTCACATCCGGAATAGGCTGAGTTATTACCGTTGGAGCTCTTCTGTTTCATTTTAGTTCTCTAGAAAATTTTTGTTGAAAATTTTCCCTCTTCTCACTTCCCTTTCTCAGCCTTTTCTCATTTTCACTTCCCTCTTCATCCCCAACAAGCTAGCTCCACCACCGAACCCAACAAGGCAACAACCCCAAACCCAACAACCCTAAATCAGCTAAACATAGACCCAGCAACCCCAAACCCAGCCAACTCCATCTGC
The DNA here is from genome assembly GCA_023621385.1 of Quercus gilva. Taxonomy (NCBI): domain Eukaryota; kingdom Viridiplantae; phylum Streptophyta; class Magnoliopsida; order Fagales; family Fagaceae; genus Quercus; species Quercus gilva. The sequence continues at coordinate 61,234,402 of CM042477.1, forward strand.
ACAACCAACCCAACCACAACCACCCACAACCCACTGCCACAACCACAACCAGCCCACCACGACTCAAATTAAAATAAAATAAAATAATTATCACCACCATAAACCCACAAGCCACAACTAGCCATAAACCACAAGCCGATCTGACCCATGAAACCCAGTAAACTGATCTGACCCATAAAACCTAGCAAACTGACTATACCCACACACCAACACGCTGATCTTAAAAAAAATAAAAATAAAAATAAAGAAAATTAAAGGGAGAAGAGTACAGGGGAGATCGATGGCAAATGGAGGAAGAGATGGCCGAAGCTGGATAGTCCTGACGAGGCGAGGGAGCTTCTCATTTCTTTGTTCCTTCTGATTTAAGGAATGTGGGAGAGAGAAGTGGTGGATTCAGTGAGTGAAAGAGAGGAGAGGGGCGGAGAAGAGGGGCGAAATTTTTAGGTCTTAGGGGAGAGTAAAGGCAGAGAAGTGAAGAGAGGAAAAAAGAAAAAGAAGAGGAGAGAGAACTTACGCGGGTAGGCAACTATCCGTCTGTCTGACCCAGTACAGTAAATGGGTCCCACCATTATTGCAAAATTTTGAGCTACATGGAACAAAAAATGAAACCAAACATGTTTTATTTTGAGTGAGTGAAAAAATAGAGTTTGAGTGATGAGTGATGCGTAATAGGTGATGAAAACTGAGTGATGAGTGATGAGTGACCATTTTTTTTTTTAGCATTTCAGGAGCTATTATGGTTACTGTTCATGCAATGTTCATGAACAATAGCCGCAAATGTTGACTTTCCAACTGTGAGCAGTGCACCCGTGCACTGTTCACCAACCCACAAATATCACTTTTCAGCAGCTTTTTCATTAAAAATAGGTCATACGGTACTATTCACACATTTAAAAATTATTTTACTATAGTGTTTTCAGTTTTTAATTTCAGCAAAATAAACTCTATCCAAACGGACCCCTGGTCTAAGGCATTAATAGTATAAGTGTTTGGTAGAAATGTTGGATACAACTATCTCACTTTTAAAATCAATGCCTTATGGAGGCCTGTGGAAAGAATGGATTGTGTGGACCTAGGTAAGGATTTCTTCCTGATTAGATTCAACTGCAATGATGACTATGATAAGGTTTTGAAAAGGGGTCCATGGTTTGTAGGTGAACATTTCTTAGCAATCAAACCGTGGGAGCCTTATTTTAAGGCCTTGGAAGCTAAGTTAAACTCAGTAGCTGTGTGAGTGAGATTTCTTGAACTCCCAATAGAATTTTATGATAGGTCTGTTCTCAAGGAGATTGGCAGTGTCATCAATCCCGTGCTCCGTATAGACTCTTACACAGCCTTAGGCTCGAGAGGAAGTTATGCTAGGCTGCATCCAAATAAATATTAAGCAACATTTGGAGCAACAATGATCGTGACCTGAGAAATGATTTCCACATGTCACATTGCAAATTACCATCAAGAAATCTCTCATCTTTGAAGAAAATACTCTTATTAAGAACGAGAAAGTGGAATGGATTAAAGGGATACAAGATCTTTCGCAGAAACAGAAGCTTCTCCGTAGTCCATGATGGACGGAAAAATAAGCAACATTTGGAACAACAATAGCCGTGATCCTAACAACGATTGTGACATATGTTATATTGCAAATAACCATCAAAAAAATTATCAACAAATTGCAATGGATGACTATGTCTTAAATACTTGTCCCCTTCTTCTATAGCTTCTTTGATTTGGTAGGTAGAGACCCTTGCATTAGCGCATTTAAGATCAGAGATCGAAATAGCACTCGTCGCAGCCATTGTGTTTTGGGACATCATCATTGTATCTCTCCAAACAAGCATTGCAGCGAAATGTTTCGCCATGTCGTAGATGGATGACTGTGTCGTAGTTACATATTGTATATACAAGATACATTGCTAAAATCATGTTTTAAAAACATAGTTTCAGTTATAATCAGTGTGAATGGCAGTGTATAATTTAGTTTGTATAACAATAATTAGTGTATACTATGTATAGAAAGGAGAATGTATCAAAGGTTAGATATGGGGAGAAATAAATACCTTTTTTTTTCAGTAAAGGCTAGAAAGAAAGATATTGCACGTTATGACAATATAATTTGGCATTTTTATAGTTTACTTTGCTCTAACTTTTAGTGCTTTTTAATTTATTCGTTCCTCTTATTTTAAGCAAGCCAGAGAATCATTGAAACTCAAATCTTGAAACTACCCTAAATTACATACACAAATAATAATTGAGTAGAATTGTGGTGTGCTTTTGTGTTAAAACTCATTTCCTTCTTCCTTGTGTGTGTGTCTGTTTCTCCAAAAAAAAAAAAAAAAGTTATAATTACACTTGTTCTATCTTTGGACTTGGATTTATTACTTATTATGTGTTAGACGAGCTCTTACACCCTTGTGAGCCCAAAAAAAATAAATAAAATGTATATCTAGATATATATGCTGTTCTTGTTTTGAGATATTTGGAGATTATGGATTATTGTTAATGACAATTCTATTGATTTGAATTATACAGTAGAGATAGAAAATCTCTTACCCTAAATATTATGAGCTCGTGTGAAATGCTATTTAAAAAAAAAAACTCATGCATGAAATAAAATTAAAAAGATTAAAAGGGATAGAAACCTCAATTTCGATGGGATTATTGGTTAATGTTAATGACAATTTTCTTTCGATTTGAATTATATGGTAGAGATAACAAATCTCTTATTCTAAATATGAAGAACTCGTGTAAAATGTTATTAAAAAAAAAATTTCATACGTGAAATAAAAATAAAATGATAAAGATAATTTTTCCTTATGAACATCTAACGAAATTGAGAGTCTACATACTGTCCTCTTGCCATATATTCAATCATACCTCTTAATTATTTTTCTCTAAACTCCAAAACAAAGTACTCAATGTTGTTTTTCTTTATCTTTAGGTGCGAAAAGTCCTAAAAAAAAGGCTTGAAAATGTTAATAAGTGTGTCTATGCTCAACCCGGCATTTTGAGGGAACAAAGAATAGGGCAATATAAGCAATATTAGAAAATGGCTAATATATATGTCGGTTTGACTAGATGCTGCAATCTCTCTCACTCTCTCCTTTAAGTATGATTAAACTCAAGGTTGAGGCTGTGACAAAGTGACACTGGTTCAGGTGAGATATATATATTGCAATATATATTAACAATGCAAGTCAATGAATCATGTAAACTAAACAAAGAATAATACTATCATATCCGAAAAGGTAAACTCATTCCACACTCAATGAATCATACAAAGTACCTGAAAAACCTCGAGATTTTGATTGTACTCAGACTCCGGCAACGTCATTGAAACCATGACCTGCAACCTATGAGTAGGAGGTATAAACCCTATCCCTCCAATCATTTCCTTACAATGCTCGCCACAACCAATGCCTGTACACGGCACAATTGGCACGTAAGCCACTGGGCTGTGCTTAGTGTAATTGAAATTCAACACCTCCTTCATCAGAATCAACTCCTCCACCGAGTGCCAAACCAAAATGACGCTAAAAAGCACTGACGACACCAATAGAGAACACAAAACGACGCAGACATAGAACGATGACAGAATCCCCCATTCACACCACAACGCGACTTTCCAAATCCACTGGTGCTTCCTCATCCAAGGGTTTAGGGTTTCAAGTTTGAATTTGGAGAGCTTTAGGCTCAGATAGTCTACGTCGCGATGCATCATTTGGTACGGATTGGTGATGAGAGTGTAAGAGTGATGAGGGAAGGTAGTGAAGGTGATGAAGAGATTGATTTGGAAGGTAATGGCTTTGATTACCAGTCCGGCTATGAATATCAACTAATTGAATGATGGATCGCTGAGTTCCACTGCCGAGTCGTTAGCGACGACGACGCGACGACGACTCGATTATCGATGGTTATGATTGAATTTTCACTCTGAACTGGCTCCAGCTTTTACTTATCTTCTCGTTTTCAGTGAGGTTTTGAGAAATCCGATATCGATCGCAAAAGGTGGAGGAGTTGAAGCTGGAGGTTTTGGAATCGTCGTCGGAGAATGAGTGGAGAGAGAGAGATTGGCGGCAGAGGGTGGCGGAGGAGTCGGTAGTGAGGAGAACGGAGAGGGAGGAGGAGGGGGAGGAGGTTGAGGTGTAGCATTCTGATTGGGGAGTGAGGGAAGAGGGGCAATCGTAGAAGGGAAAGTTGTCTAGGGCATCGAGGAGAATGACCGACTCTCAGTCCTTAACAACTACTCTCTAAGTCTTCAATTCGTCGTTTTACATCCTCCAATTCAGCACTAGCTAGTTTTCTTTCATTCTTAGTATTTTGAGCTAGTTTTTGTTTATCCTTTTATGTTATAAGAATATCCTTTTCTGCAAAAGCAAATTCTAATAAATTGTACAATTGTAACAAATAATAACAAAGAATTCATTCATTCTCTATAACACTTACCATTTTTTAGTTTTGAAAACTTTCTTTGCAAGTCAATCTTTTCTTGCCTTTGCTTTTGGTAGTTCTCTTCAGATTTGAAGTAACTCTCTTTCCACTGCAATTCACTAAGAAATCCTAATTTCAAAATGAATACCATTCCAAAATTCAAAATAAAAACACATATACAAAAACATACTAAGGAATGTTATGTTTTTGTTATGTGTTTTTATTTTAAATTTTGGAGTGAGTTTGGTATTTTAGTTTGAAATTGGGAATTCTTGGTGAATTGCAGTGGAAGGAAGAATATTTTAAATCTGAAGAGAATTACCACATGCAGAGGCAAAAGATTGAGCTGCAAAGAAAATTCTCAAAACTAAAGAATGGTAAGTGAAGAGGGAAAAATCTCCACAAGTATGGATCTGACGGGCCAGCATCCTGACGGGCCATCACTTGTGGGTCGAGTTTGGATGGGTCAGTTGAGCCGCAAAGCCTATAAGCGAAATTTTAGCACAAATAAAGTTCTAGAAGATATGCTCATTAATGAGTCATCTCCACAAGGAAACACCTTGTCCATCAAGTTTATGATTTTACAAAGAAGAGTCCTATAAGGAAAAGACTTTCGCACGAAGGAAGAGATGTCAATCTTCTACTACTATAAAAGCCCCAATACCCTCACAAATCAAGGTACGCATAATTAACCCCTCTCTAGCACTTTAGAGTTGAAGAAGTTCTAACTTAACCTTCGGAGGGTACTTGGCCGACACCACACTGGTGTCCTTCGCAAGGTTTTCTTTTCTTTGTTGTGCAGGTTTACACTCGAGCGCATAAGTATCGTGTGGCTCACTGGTGAATTTCCTAACATCATCAGTAAGCATTTTAGAAAATGAATTCTTTGTTATTTTGTTACAATTGTACAATTTATTAGAATTTGATTTTGCAGAAAAAGATATTCTTATTGAAGAATGTAGAAAAGATAAGCAAAAGCTAGTTCAAAATATTGAAAATGAAAGAAAACTAGCTAGTGTTGAATTGGAGGAGGCAAAACAGCGATTGAAAACTTAAAGAGCCATTGTCGAGGACGGAGAGTCAGTCGTTTTGCCATTTTGTTACTATTCTCTAGTTTGCATTCGGAAATTAGGATTAGTTGATTTGCTACTATTCTCTTGTTAGCATTGAGATTAGTTGATATGGTACTATCCACTAGTTGATTTGGTTAATATTACAAGTTTTAAAATGGTCCATTGATATTTGATTTTGATACTTCGGCAAAACTACATTATTTTTTATTCTTTAAGTTTACTTACTGGGCACATTCTCCAAAAAAAAAAAAAGTTTTACTTACTGAGCAATGTTAGAGCATCTCCAGCAGCTTCTCCAAATTTTTGTACTATTTGGGGAATGAACAGTGACATTTAACTTTTACATATCCACTTTTTCAAATACACTTCCAACAGATTCTCTATTCTATTCTTTATCTTATTTAAATATTATTTATTTATTCATTCTTTATTCTTTTTTTATCATCATTTATTCTTTTTTAACAACTATATTTTTAAATGAAATGTGTTACATTCACAACATTTTACGCAATACTTTCACAACAAAATTTATGTAAAAAGTTGTTACTAATTCTAATTTGAACTCACTACTAAATTTTTTTTTTTCTCGACAATATTAACTAATAATAATTTGTTACTTAAAATTTATTGTGAAAATATTGTGGTAGAATTTTTCAATTAAGATTTTTTATTCTTTATATTATTTTTTATTCTCTCATTTCATCCTCCTCCACACACGTGTCCTCCATCTCCCTTCTTTTATTTCTTTTTCTCCTCTCAAGAACGTTCCAGCAAAATCATTTCACATCAGGGAAAAGAGAGAGAGAGAGAGAGAGAGGAGAGATCGGCTTGGGCCTCCACCGCCCTTCACCGTCGCTCCAGCTGCTGCTCCAGCCGCCGCTCCATCTGCCGCTCCAGCCCCGCTCCAGCCGCCGCTCCATCAGCCGCTCCAGCCGCCGCTCGTCGTCCTCCCCACCACCGGGCTGGTCAGATCGGCTTCGTCTATGTTCTTCTTCATTTTTTTTTTTTTTTTTTTAATCTTGTTCTGATTCACTTTGTTGTTACAATGGAGCTTAGATAGGCTTTCATGCTCTTGATCTGTTGTTTTTGTTTTGATTTTAGATTTTTTGTTCTAATTAAATTTGTATTTTTCTCTGTTCTTGATCTGTTATTGTGTTTGTGTTGTGATTGGGTTACCGTTTGAGAGAGAGAGATGAACAAAGAAGAGAGGAGGAAAGAGAAAGAATTTTTTTTTATTCATCCGGGTATTTTTTTAAGAAGAAATAATGGTTTGGAGTTGCTACAGTGTTCTCTAAATGAAGAGAACTACTGTAGCAACTTGAAAAATAAATTTAGAGTAGCTGGGCGTTTGGAGAAGCTGCTGGAGTGTCTACAGTGACATTTGGTGGTCCAAATTTAGTTTTACAATTGCTGTTGGAGATGCTCTTAGTCTTTCAAGTTTAAAATAGCTGTTATTTGTTTCTTAAGTTTAAAAAATGAGCACAATTGATCATTCGGTTAATGACTGTTAGTTTTAATGCCTATGTGGCTAAGAAACAAATGATGCGACAAATCTTTAGTGATGTGGAACTAAATTTAATATTAAAAAATAAAAACAAAAAATCTGACTCGTTAAAAACCCATCCAACCATTAGAACCTAACCCATTTCGGGTGACCCATTAAAAAAAGGGTATTCCCAATTTGGAATCACACTGCACTGATATATATATATATATATATATATAGAGAGAGAGAGACACACACACACACACACACACACACACCAGATGCCAATTACGGTATGAGACCAAGTTAGCTATACAAACTTTGACCAAGCCATTTTTTTATTTTCCTCCATCTCTTCTCTGAAACCCCACAGCATATCCCCAAAACCAAAGCAATAGCAATGACTTAGCCAACCTTGATTTGGGTTGTGTTGGCTCTATTGCTGGTGTCGTCGATTGAGGAAACATTTTGCCCTGTTATTAAGCCTCCCACAGTTCGTTTGACAACCATGGCTTCCGGTTTAAGTACAAATCTCTATGTTTTCTTCTACTACTTAAAATTCTAATTCCAACTCTACTCTAGCACACCAAACACCAATGAACCTACTCTGTCTAATATTTCCAATTTCCAAATCTTGTATCTATCAAGCTAGATCATACTTAACTTTATGCTGTGGAAATTTCATATTACTTTTACTCTTAAGTGCCTACTCATTCATCTTGACATAGCGGTCGGTTTGGTATCCTAGTACGGAGAAATTTCTCAAAGACAAGAATGGTGTTATTATAGATCAGGAGAATCCAGAATCTCATCTATGATGTACAAAAGATAGAGACTTGATCCATGATCAGTGCTACTGTCCCACTCAGCCTTACTCCTTGTTGTGGGACAAACAAATAAGGGCAAAAGGAGTTTGGGATACCCACTTAAGAGGCGCTACACCTCAATGTCTAGAAATTCTTAAGTTAACTAGAACACAAACACTATCCAAAACAGATAAAAAAAGAAGAACTACCAAGCATGATATTCAAATACACAAAAAAAAATAAATATATATATATATATATATATAATTTTTCATCAACAACTAATTACCTTAGAATGAGTCGATCTCCTTTTTTTTTTTTTTTTTTGACTCGCTGGGGTGCTCTTCGGAGGTGGCTCCGAACAGTTTGCCTCGACCATTGAGGCAGCCCAAGGATTGGTGGAGCCGGGAGCGGTCATGAGGGTGTCTGTGACTGGAGAGAGAAGAGGATGAGAGTGAGTTAGATCATTTACAGTAAACAATCTCTAAAATTTAGCTTTTTAGAAATTCAAAACAATATTTTATCTATTTTAACAACCATTTTATAATATACAGGTTTTTTATTTTTAACAACTCTTTTAAAATAATACTAGCCTCATCACAAGCGCAAGCTTTTTTTTTAATTTTTTTGTGATCCTATTTTGTAGAAAAAAATTGTATTTAATTATTTTATATATAAAAATTTAATTTATAAGTGAATAAATCAATTTGAAAATTAATAGGAGAGTAGTCTATTTTTTAGGTAATATTTTAGTAGAAGTTAGAGTTATATTTTTACCGAATTATCTTTTAGTTTTGTTTTTACTTAAACATAGGGCTGTTGGGGCTTTTTGAACTACAAAATGAGGAATCCAAACAGAAAAAGCCCTTAAATAATACTAGTCTCATCACATGCACTTCGCGCCTCATCATATGCACTTCACGCGTGCGATAAGGGTTTTTTTTTTTAGTAGTCTTATTTTGTAGAAAAAAAAAACTGTATTTAATTATTTTATATATATATATATATAATTTTTATTTTAAAAATCTAATTTATAAGTGAATAAATCAATTTAAAAAATATAGGAGAGTGTTCCTATTTTTTAAGCAATATTTTAGTAGGAGTTAGAGTTACATTTTTACCGGATTGTCCTTTAATTTTGTTTCTACTTAAATATAGGATTGTATGAGTATTTTTGAACTATAAAATGAGGAATCCAAACAGGAAAACCCCTTAAATAATAGTATAGATTAGAGATAAATAATCTATTAAAATTGTGGGTGTGAAAGCCCAACGCTACGTATTGGGCCTGGGGCCCAATTTGAGTATCACTATGTGTCCGAAGAGGGAAAAGGGATTAGAAATGAATAGATTAGAGATAAATAATCTATTAAAATTGTGGGTGTGAAAGCCCAACGCTATGTATTGGGCCTGGGGCCCAATTTGAGTATCACTATGTGTCCGAAGAGGGAAAAGGGATTAGAAATGAGTCCGCATGGGGGAAACGCACCTGGAAATGAATGATAGGATTTTTCCGAAGACAACCCTATTGGTCCGAAGAGGTCCCTTTCATCGGATCGCAAGGGAACTTGATCAAGCAAATATACTGAAGGCCTGAACGACCTTCCCAACTGACTCCACAATAAGAGCAAGCTCTGGGCATGCCTAGAGATGATGAGAACAGAGAAATATCTAAAAGGAAAAGCTGCTACCACCACATTTAATACACTGCAGCAACTTTCCTGGTCGCATTTATGTGGAGAAGACTCCTGAACAGTGCAACCTCAGCTACTACCACTCACGGCAGACTAAAGTAGACGTCTGATGTGACATGTATTCAAGTAAATGTTTGGATGAAGAACAAGTGTACGATGAACATGAGGAAGAAGAAGAAGGATATATAAGGGAGATATGCCTCTAGATGAGGGGGGACGGAAAAATTAAGAGAAAAAAGAGAAGGAGAGAGAGAGAGAATTGTATTCACTTTTCCATAAATATTAAACCTCTTCGGATTTGAGTTGGATCCACTCTACATTTGCCTTTACATCATTTTATCCTTACTGGCATAAGTGAATCGTTGCTAAATCCATAATTAGCCCAGCTTTTTCACCCACTCTCTACAAATTTATTGTTCTGGGTTCATTGGGCTCATAATCTGCAAAGTTTGGGCTTGGCCTACCAAATTTAGACCCTACAAAAATAATGATAAACAACCACCTCAAAGACCGATCCATCACAACACAACAGCAACAGCCACCTCCACCGTTAGCCCTCTAGCCACAACCACAAACCACGGCAGCGCAAAAAAAAAAAAAAAAAACCCATAATCCAGCCACCACCAACCTTCCTCTTCAACTTTCAACCACAACCACAAACACAGCACAGTCACCGTGACTCACCTCTCACAGAAATTAAGCCAAAGCTCAACCCACAACCTCAAAACCCAATCTCAGTGGCGATCCATGATCCAGCCGCAACCCACAACCTCAACCCAAATCACTTGAATCAACCCATCGAAGCCACAACTCACAACTTCAACCCAACCCATCGAAGCTACCTGACTCACCACCCACAACCTCAACCCAAATCAAAACCCAAAACCCACCAAATCAACCAAAACGGGACCAAATCTCAGCCGTAATCCATGATCCACAGCCACCATGATCCACCGGTGAAAAGGAAAGAGAACTAGTGAGAAGAGAGAAGAAAAAAAAACAGCACTAAACAGAGGATAAGAAAAGAGGGATTTAGATCCTCTAGATTTCCTAAGGTACTCTACCAAATAGATTTCCTAAAATCTTAACCACTCTTTAATGATTTAATGGTCAAGATTCTGCCATGTCAGCATTCCATTAACAATAATCTTAATTATTTTTGTGAGGCCCAAAAATTTGGCAACCCCGGCCCACTCCATATCGGGTCCAAGGCCCATGCCGAGGACAATGCAGTATCCGAGGATGAGCGAGAGAGGCCCTAACTGTCAAGGAGCATCACCGAGGACGACCATGTCCTCGGCCCGCCGACATTGAAGAAGGGAGCTGTCATCGCCACATTAAAAGCATGCAACTGACACTCTGACCGCATTAATGAAGAATTGACCATTGAATAGTAATGTCTTGGTTACTTCAACTAACAGGAAGTCTGGAAAGGCGGCTGATGGGACAAGCCTTCAGACATAGACTCAGATGATCAATAAGTGGAAGGCAAGGATCAGTTGAATATGACTATATAATGGAATGAACCCTAGAGAAGGAGGGGGTTGGGAGTTCGGACGGATCAGGGACAACCCCGATTCTTCACTATTAATCAGGAAAGGGCTCTTCGGTCTGGACCGAGGACGAATTTTCCCTTAAAACACTTAGCTAAATCCCATTTGATGATCTTGTAAACCCGCACCAACCATTGTAATACTCGCTAATGTCTAGTCCTTCTACCCACTTTCTACAAATTCATTGTATCATGGCACTTCTCTGGCCGACGTGGGATTAAGGTGTCAAGCCTTACACTACAAGGTCAGCCCTTGGTGGGGTGAAAATCCTGAAAACCCACATCCCAAGAGGTCAAAAGCCCAGCCTTTACAATTGGCGTTGTCTGTGGGAAGGACTTGAGGATTAGCGAGTACAACGGTTGGTGCGGAAGGATCAATAACAATACTTCTTCCAAGTTTAAAAAAAAAAAAAAAAAAACACAAACAACGACAACGCACTCATTCAGAAGGCAATCATCATAAAGAAATGAAAGATTTAAGAAGTAAAGTAAACGAAATGTGGCTACTTCTTTATTAAGTAAAGAACAGTTACATTGTACAATAAGTGCTTAGGCAGGCTTGTTCTAAAACTAACTCGAAGGTAAATGTTTAGGCAGGCTTGTTCTAAAACTAAAAAAAAAAAAAAAAAAAAAGGGGCCTAGGCAGGCTTATTTTAAAGCCAAGCTATGCATGGAGGGAGAGGTTGAGACAGGCCTGTCCTAAAGCCGTCCACAGCTCCCCAACCAGCATGGGCGGCGCTGGGAAGGAGAAGGAAGAAGAAGCCGCGGCGCCTGACGGTCCAATCTCAAGGTTCCCCCTTGATTCCCTCCTAGTCCCACGACGACTGGGCGCTGGCGAATTACTACCAGCTTGGAAGGCCGGTGGACCCGCGCACGGAGGAGGGACGTTATGTTCCTTTCGGATTCCCCTCCTAACTGCAAGGGGAGTTCTCTCTCTGGTTAGGTTGAAAAGAAGGAGGATCTTTGGCCTTTACTTATTTCGCCTCCACTGTGTCGTCCAGGATCGGGGTGGCATTCTCGGCTCCTGAAAGGGGCTCGGCTTCCTTGTCCCTGCCCTTTTCCAGGGCCACTCCATCTGCTCAAGCACAAGTCACTATTTTGGCAGGGCCCTTGAAAATACCCAGAAAACGAAAAGCCTTGAGCCCTTATTGAACCTAAGTGTTTGTGAAATTTGAAGAAAAGATTACCCCAAAATGCCTTATATAGAAGGCAAGAGCTGGTGAAAACTAGACTGTGCAGAATCCTAAGGAGGAATTACTAGAGGTATTAACTCCGCCAAATTTCCAAAAAGCTTACCAGCCGCTGGATCCTCGTAAATCTGCGAGGATATTAATGAGGATGCGCCTTGCGCACCGAAGCGCCAAGCGCGTTACTTGAATAACCCAAAAGACGCCTCGTAATTAGAAGTGGCGCGCCGGGCCAAGGAGCCAGATCGAAGAAGGGTCCCCCTCTCGGTAGAGCAAGCTCAAGGCCGTTATCACTCTAAGAGCAAGCTCCCCAACGATGAGGATGAGCTCTCTCACTCCAAGCAGTAAAGGAAACTCTAAGTGCTAGACAGAACCAAGGTCTTGCATGGTCTTTGGACTCAAACCTATAGGAAAACTAACTACTTCAGAAAAACCAAGTGTTAGAAAGAACCAAGACCTTGCATGGTCCTTGGACGCTAGTCTACGGGGAAACTAACTACTTCAAGAATTAAATGCTAGACAGAACCAAAGACTTGTATGGTCCTTGGACCCAAACCTATAAGGAAACTAGTCACTCAAGAAGAACAAAGTGTTAGACAGAACCAAGGCCTTGCATGGTCCTCGGACTCAAGCCTGTGGGGAAACTAATTATTTCAAGAACTAGGTCTTAGACAGATTCAAGGTATTGCATGATCTTTGGACTCAAACCTGTGGGGAAACTAGGTACTTCAGAAAAGATAAGTGCTAGACAGAACTAAGGTCTTGTATGGTCCTCGGACTCAAGCCTATGGGAAAACTAGCTACTTCAGAAAATACTAAAGTGTTAGACAGAACCAAGGCCTTGCATGGTCCTCGGACTCAAGCCTGTGAGGAAACTAACTACTTTAAGAACTAGGTCCTAGACAGAACCAAGGTATTGCATGGTCCTCGAACTCAAACTTGTGGGAAAACTAGGCACTTCAGAAAATACTAAAGTGTTAGACAGAACCAAGGCCTTGCATGATCCTCGAACTCAAGTCTGTGGAGAAACTAACTACTTTAAGAACTAGGTCTTAGACAGAACCAAGGTATTGCATGGTCCTCGGACTCAAACCTGTGGGGAAATTAGGTACTTCAGAAAAGATAAGTGCTATACAGGACCAAGGTTTTGCATGGTCCTCGGACTCAAACCTATGAGGAAACTAGCTACTTCAGAAGAACCAAGTGTTAGACAGAACCAAGGCCTTACATGGTCCTCAGACGCAAGCCTACGAGGAAACTAACTACTTCAAGAACTAAGTGCTAGACAGAACCAAAGACTTGTATGGCCTTCGGACCCAAACCTATGGAGAAACTAGTCACTTAAGAAGATAAATGCTAGACATAACCAAGGTCTTGCATGGTCCTCGGACTCAAACCTATAGGGAAACTAGCTACTTCAGAAGAACCAAGTGTTAGACAGAACCAAGGCCTTGCATAGTCTTCGGACTCAAGCTTACAAGGAAACTAACTACTTCAAGAACTAAGTGCTAGACAGAACCAAGGACTTGCATGGTCCTCGGACCCAAACCTATGGGGAACTAGTCACTCAAGAAGAACTAAGTGCTAGACAGAACTAAGGACTTGCATGGTCCTCGGACCCAAACCTATAGGGAAACTAGTCACTCAAGAAGATAAGTATGTGGTCGGCTGGAACGCAATTAAAGCCAGGATTGTACAAGCAAAAAAAAAAAAGGATAATACAAATAGGACGAATAAGAGAAAATAAAATATGCACTTCATTGAATCTTTAAGAGTTATACAAGGCAAAAGTGCCATTACAACGCTTAAAAAAAAAAAAAAAAAAAAAAAAAAAAAAAAAAAAAAAAAAAAAAAAAAACAAACAAACAAACAAACAAACAAGGTGAAGGCGCCATGGAGGATCATTCCTTCAGCTTCATCTCAATTCCTCCCTTAGGGGGCTGGGCAGAAGGGGTCTCAGGGTCTTTGCAACCTTTGCTTGGGACTGCAGCTTGGGAAGGGTCAGCTGAAGGAGATACCTCCTCAACATGAAGGGCCTGGATATTTGCTAAGGGGTCCGCAGCCTCCTAGGGCGCATCTGCAATGGGACTCTTGCTTGTCTCAACGGCCTCAGGAGGATCATTTTCCTTTGCTGGCTAGTCCGAGGTGGTGGTAGCCGGGGCGTCTTCATCAGGAACAGCCCCAACTCCCTCAGGAGTCACCTTGGCCTCGGGGCTGGGAAGAACAGCATCGCGAATAGTAGGAGGGTAGTACACACTCTCTACCTTCCACAGATCAGATGAAACCTCAACACTTGCTTGTTTCAAGGCTTCATTCCACACCTGAGAACAGTAAAGTCTGCATACCCTAAGCACTTGAGCTTTAAGGGTGGCTTCTGTCTCAGCCACCTTTGACTCGTAGGCCTCTTGCGCGGCCTTACCTTTGGAAGCCTCAGCCTTGGCCTTGGCAGACTCAGCCTCTTCCTTGGCTTTCAAGGCCTCATCCCTAGAGGACTCCGCAATGCCTCTGGCCCCTTCTGCCTCGAGCACCCTATTTTCCAGGGTCGTGATCTCCTCTTTGGCGACCCTCAATTGATCATCTGCCTTAAGCAGGCGCTCCGTTTGATCCAGGGCCTGCTTTTGGGCACTAGCTAGACCTGATTCAGCGGTGTCTCGAGCCTTCTTTATTTCCTCAAACTCCTCCCTTGCCTTTGAAAGATCGGCCTTGGAGACTTTGATGGTCTGAGCAACGTCTAGCATCTTTTCACGCTCCAGGCCTGCGGCCCTGCTTTGACTACTGGCTATATCCTCTAACCTAAAGGTAGCCTGGATAGCCTGCCAATTAAAACCAATGCACGACAAGTAAGGAGCCAAAGGATAGGAAGTCAAGGGAATCACAAGTGATCAAAAAACTTACCATGCCCAAACATTGTTTGAGGCCGAAGAAGACCTCCTTGCTCCTCAGAACCTCAAGCTAGGCCATATCCACAGGGAACAGCAAGGACCTCCCCAATGCGTCAGCCACATGCGCACCCTCGTCCCCTTGAGGGTCCTTAAGAAAGGCATTGTCCATCAAGGGCTTCCCATAGAGCATGGGGACAGGGAGCCAAGCTTGGGCCCTAGGCTGGACGGTGACCTGTTTTTCCTGACCTCGGCGCCCAGCCCTCAGCTGCTTCGATGGCTGCTGAGCGTCGTCATCGCCCTGGGAAGGATCAGATTCTTCGCCCCCCTCAGGCCTCTTTCCTTTGTCTCTTTTCTGTTGAGGACTGGTGGGCTTGGACCCAGATGGCGAACTTTGTTGGGGTGGGAGAGGAGGAAGCTTGGGAGGAGACTTTCTCGGCACATCCTTCCCCGGCTGTCCCTCAATTAGGGCCAGCAGGCTTGTCTGAGGTCATCTCTTGAAGCTCATCTTCTATCGAGGAGAAGCTTTTTTGGATAAAAAGTCCGCTTCAGCTAAGTGGGGGTCACCCAAATCGCCAGGAGGGTCCTCGGGCGAGTGGAATTGGTCGAACATGTCAAACTCGTCCTCGGACGGACCTGAGTCAGCAACTTCCTCTTCTCCTAGCTTTTCCTTTTCAGCCTCGGTGACTCGAGATGAAGAGGTACCCACCAACGGTACACCCTCGGGAACGGGAGATCCTTCGGAGATCAAAAATCCGTGTTCGACCACTGTGATCTTATGCAACCGAGGATCTTTAGCTCGGATCACGTATTTTGGAGTCGGGAACGATTTTTGAATCGGATCGTATCCTAGGATCTCATGAGCGGCTCTAACTTGGTTGTCGGCTTTATTTACAAAAATCTCAGACCTCAGTACGGTTTGCAAATCCTCCTTGTTGACCAAGCCGAATTGACACTCAAAAGCGTGTGGATCTGCATAAAAGAAAACAAGTTCCTGTTAACAACCAAACAAAGCAGAGTGCGAAGGTACAAGAAATTAGACCTTCTCATAGTCTGAATGCCCCACCTGGTGTACCCTCCACTGTTGGACAATGAAGGCCATCGTGCCACTCTCCGGACACAATGAGGAAGTCTTTATTCAAACCCTTACTGGACTCAGGGAGGCACTAAATGAGCTGGACCCTATCGTCCCTCGTCTTCATGTAATATGACTTCTCCCTAAGGCACTGGAGGTTGTAGCACCAATTTACATCGTGGTGGGTTAAGCCTAGCCCCATCTTCTCATTCAGAGCATCCACATAGGCTAAGATCCTAAACACATTGATGGCACACTGGGTGGGAGATAAACCTAAGTGCCTAAGATAATCCCTCATCACTGGTCTCATAGGGATCCTCATACCACCCTCTAGAAAGGCGATTATAGGAATCGCCACCTCACCCTCTTTTCTCCTAATGCTCCACTCCCCTTCTTCACAGTACCTCAAACCCACTGTATTGGGGATCTTATAATCAGCAACGAATTTTTTCATCGCCTCCTCAGACTCAACTAACTTCTTAAACCTACCCATCCTAAAGAACTAACGAGGGGCTCAGCGAAAACGAAGGAAAGAGAAAGAGGAATAAGAGGGCAAGGAATTCAGGCAGAAAAGTACGAACCGGAAAGAGAAGAGAACTTACAGAAATGAGGAAAAACTCCTCGGACAGGCCTTTTATGTTGAGAGGAGGTGTAAGGTCGATTGGAGGCCTGACCAAGTTCAGCGTATGTGCGCAGGAGCTCTTGAATGTAAAAGTGAAGGGGCAAATCGGTTCGATTGGGTATTTATACCCCCAATTAAAAGTAACCGCACGGGCTTTCCCGCCCATTAAGTCAGAAGTATCCCTACCGTCCATTTATCATCACACCGTTGAATGTGGAGGACACAGGGCCGCCAAAATTTAATGAAGGCGCGCTCTAAGTACCGAAACGCCAGGAGCGTTCCCTGAGCAGTTAGAAGGATTTTGGTATTGACAGGAAGATAAGATTCGCCAGGCCAGGACAAGGACCCGAGGACATCATAATCCTCCTCCCCGCTCGAGGAGCCGGGCAGCAGAATTTTGAGGGGCTATTGTGGGGCCTAAAGATTTGGCAACCCTGGCCTACTCCATATTGGCCCAAGGCCCATGCCGAGGACAATGCAATATCCGAGGATGAGCGAGGAAGACCCTAACTGTCAAGGAGCATCGCCGAGGACGACCATGTCCTTGGCCAGCCGACATCAAAGAAGGGAGCTGTCATCGCTACATTAAAAGCACGCAACTGACACTCTGGCCGCATTAATGAAGAATTGACCATTGAACAGTAATGCCTTGGTTACTTCAACTAACAAGAGGTCTGGAAAGGTGGCTAATGGGACAAGCCCTCAGACACAGGCTCAAATGATCAACAAGTGGAGGGTAAGGATCAGCTGAATAGGACTATATAATGGAATGAACCCTCAGAGAAGGGGGGGTTGGGAGTTCGGAGGGATCAGGGATAACCTTGATTCTTCACTATTAATCAGGAAAGGGCTCCTCGGACTGGGTCGATGACGAATTTCCCCTTAGAACATTTAGCTAAATCCCATTTGATGATCTTGTAAACCCGCACCAACCGTTGTAATACTCGCTAATGCCAAGTCCTTCTATCCACTCTCTACAAATTCACTGTATCGGGGCGCTTCTCTGGCCAACGTGGGATTAAGGTGTCAAGCCTTACACTACAAGATCAGCCCTTGGTGGGGTGAAAATCCTGAAAACCCGCGTCCCAAGAGGTTAAAAGCCCAGCCCCTATAGTTTTGTTTGCAACATTATTTTATTATTTTAAGAATATTGTTAGTGGAATGCTGACATGACAGAATCTTGACCATTAAATTATTAAAGAGTGGTTAAAATTTAAGAAAATTTACTGGTAGAATACCCTAAAAAATCTAGAAGATTTGAATCCAAAAAAGAGAAGAAAAGAAGAAAGAATGCCTTAAGTGAAGTTAATGATAGAGAAAGTGCAAAACAAGGCAAATGAGGGTTATGATATCTGATATTTTATGGGGAAGAGAAACTGACACTTTCGGTGGAGAGTTTGACCGTTGGGTACATCTTGTACTTGTGAGATCAAGAATTCAAGATGCTGTACTGAAACCTTTTATTTTTGTTTGAAATTTTAAAATGTTAAAAATATACTTCTTTTTCTGAATAAATAAGAAAAAAAAAACTTTTTCAAATTTTGTTGTTCCAATTAATTTGTTAAAGTATCTAAAATAATAAGAGAAGGCTGGATTTTGTGTCCAGCATATTTACAGTACAAAAATGCATTGCACACAAGCAGTAAGAGCATCCGCATTTGGGCTTGTAAATGCCAAATGTTAAGAACATTTGGCATTTAAGCCCCAAAACCCATCAGCAATGGGAAGGCTATATCCCATATGCAAAAAAAAATTTGAGATTTTGCTACAGTATCATCTCAAATGTAAGATGGTATTGTAGCAAAATGTTATAAAAAAAAAATATTATTTTATTAATTTTACCGGCAAATTTCTCACTCTCCCTCATTTTATCTCTTTCTTTTCTCTCTCTTCCTTCTCTCTTTCTCATCCCCTCTCTCTCTCACCGAATCACCAAGCCGGATCGGAGCTCACACCGGATCGAATTTCTAGATCGGCTGATGGCCGGAGGTTAGCGCGGTGGAGTTCCGTTCCATTCCGATGGAGATCGGTTTGGCGAAGTGGGTTTCGTTCCGATGGAGATCCGTTCCATGGAGATCGGCATGGATTGTTGATGGGTTCCGATGGCGAGGTGGGTTCCACGGAGATCCGTTCCGTTCCGTTCCGATGGCGAGGTGGGTTCCGATGGAGATCGGCATGGATTGTTGATGGGTTCCGATGGCGAGGTTGGTTCCGATGGATTGTTGATGGGTTCCGATGGCGAGATGGGTTCTGATGGCGAGGTGGGTTCCATGGAGATCCGTTCCGTTCCGTTCCGATGGCGTGGTGGGTTCCGATGGAGATCGGCATGGATTGTTGATGGTGGGTTTTTCTTCAAATTTTTGTTTTGGGATTGTTGTTGTGATTTGCTGGGGTGGCTAGGTTTGTTCACGGTGATATGTTGTTGTGATTTTCTCTGGGTTTTTTTTTTTTTGGTGTTGACGGTAGTTTCTGGGTTGCCGGCGGTGGTGGTGGCAGCGGCGGTGGTGTGCAGCGGTGGTGGTGATTGTGGTTTCTGACCAGAAGGAAAGAGAGAGAGAAAGAATAAATAATATATAAATAATGTATTGTAATGCATAATGGTAATTGTGAGAAATATTATTTTATTGTGTAAAAATATTATTTTAATGAGTAGGATTGGGATATAAGAGTTGGGATGTTGGAGAATTATAAAATTGTATTGTATAATTGAAAAAATAATTTTTTGAGATGGTAAAATAAGATAGGATTTAGAATCCGAATACGGATGCTCTAATATCTACCAAATTGTTTGTCTTTTAAACTATAATATACTTATTAAAAGGCTGTACCTATCTAGGCAGCATCCATGCATGTGACCGTGTCAGGAGTAGGATTTTTTTTTTTTTTTTTTTTTTTTTCTTTCTAAATCTTCAGTACTAGCAAAGAACTTAAAAAGGCACTCGAAAGTACACATAATAATGCAAAAAGTTGGAAATCACGTGTTGCATAAGGTAGACACAAACATGAACAAAAATGAAAATATATTATTATTATTATTTATTTATTTTTGTAAGAAGGAGAATGCATGTAAGCATAACGTTCCCCCTAATTCCTAGACTATCATTTCCCTGTAAAATTTATTCAAATTTAGAATAAATACCATTATAGGAATGCCCCCTCGGACAAGCTCACCTCCCACTCCCTAATCTCCACGTCCAACCCTGTAGTAAAAAATTTTCAACGAACAAAAGAAGAAGAAGAAGAACACAATTAACATCCTATTTTATCAACTATGTAATCATAATAATAAAGTTTAAACACAACATAATATTTATAAAATCTGGATATATAATTCCTAACTACGTGTATGTGTGTTATTTTGGTCATAGAAAGTTCTATTATGTGCTAAGAACTTGTACAGCCTATGGAACATCCATAATCATAAAGCATCAAAACATGCACTATGCCATGGCCTTATTTACCTATGGTCCCATGTTTGGACGTCCAACAGTACTGACAGTATATGGTTCGATCCGACATTGCAAATTTTGGCATCTAAACACATTCTAAAGCACTCCTAAAATTACTAACACTCAACTGGAAGGGCTGGTTGTAAATAGAGTAGCTGATCTCAATCATCAAAACTCTGGAACATGGAATCATCAACTCCTAACCCAGGTTTATAACTTTGAGGAAGCAAAAATCCATTAGTAAATTCCCATCTCAAGGACAGAGGGTGAAGACAAACTCATTTGGCCTCTATCCACTAGTGGAAACTATGAAGTTAAAAAAAGGTTACAAATCCATTTTGCAACACTCACAGCATGGTAGAAATAGAAGGGCCTTGAAGGGGAGAGGTTTGGAAACAGATATGGAAATTAAAGATCCCTTACATGCTTATAATCTTCCCTTGCATACTGTTAAAAAATGCACTCCCTGTCAAATCCTGTTTAGAACATAGTGAATGACAAAGTGTTCGTGTGTGATGTGTTAATCTGAGGAAGAGAGCGTGGACCATCTTTTCCTTTCTTGTCCTTATGCAGAAGCATGTGGATGGGGTCAAACCTCAATCTAAGGTCAGATCTTTTGCATGCTTGTTCTATCCAACATTGAATTGGGAAGTAGATAAAAGGAATAGAGCAGTTCAGGAGCATAAATCAAATGTTTGAAAGTGCCATGGTTGTGACACTATTTTTACATGTGGAATAGCAGAAATCAATTCATAAAACAGTTAAGACCACTGTTTACAATCATGTGATTAAAAAACAATACCTAAGTTTTAGCTATTTGTATTATACCTAGATTCAGTTGCCATGGGTCTCTCTCTAGATTAAAGAGTAACAAGAACAGCGCAAGAGGAGGAGCATATCATTGCAGCCCTATAATTGTAGTCATTGGGATATATCACATGTGGGAGGTAACCATTCCCATGTCAGAGAAGCGTAATATATTCTAGTAACATAAAATAAAATTGATGGCTTGTATGCTGTTGTCATCATAGCTATATTTGATTGGCATATTGATGACAAGAGTCTAATTTTATGCTTTTATATTTTTGCAATGAAATCATGTCTGAGTTAACATACTAATTGTATGATTTGGTTTTCATTAGTTTCTTTCTTAAGTGGCAACTGGCTCAGTGGAAATGTTCCATAGTCAATCTTGATCGAAAGGAACTAATAATGTATATGGTTGAAGCTTCTCATCTTGGATGCCTAGTCTTTTTAATCTTGATTATGGTGGATCTCTATATATCTCTTGATTTGCCAACTTTCATTAAAAATAAAATAAAAATTTTTGAGGCTTTAAATAATTAATTAGGAGAAATAGGAATGTGACATTAATGATTACGTATGTTCAAATGAGAGCATTACAAATTATACTTCCCTTTTGTATGGTAGCAATTCGATTACATTAGCTTAAATAGAACGTTACACGACAGTCAATCACATTAGAGCATCCATAGCAGATGTTCTATGAAAAATGCCATTTTGACACACCAAAAACCTATTTTATTATTTTACCACATCATTTTACAATATCCCATTTATTAAATGTTTTATCATTCAATTCTATACATTAAAATAATATTTGCAACACATTAAAATAATATATTAAACTACTTTCCCATCATCAACAACAACGGCACAACCACCTCGACTACAACAACGCTTACAGCCACCATCGGCACAAACCCACATCCGCCAACATCACCTTATAAATAAACAAATAAAAACCACAACTAGAAAAATTGTTATGGCCACAACCACCAAAAAAAAAAAAAAAAACCACCACCACCAAAATCAAAACACAACCGCCGCCGCCCACCGACCCACCGCATCCCACACAACCACCCACTACCGCTACCAACCCACCCACCGCCGACCCATCCTTCGGAACCCGTTCACACGCCGGTCCTCCCACCACCGATTTCACACAACAGAACCCACCACCACAGATTCGCCCATCACTAGCCGACCCACCCACCCACAGGCCGACCCACCCACCACTAAATCTGACCATCGCAACCCACCACCAGTGATCCGCCAATCACCATCTCAACCCACCCACTGCAGAACCGTGTATCAAATCATTGCAAAAAAAAAAAAAAACTCACAACGACAAAGATTGGAGTGAAAGAAGAAAAGAGTGAAAAGAAAAAATTGAGGGTGATGTCTGAGAGGAAGAGAGAAAAACAACGAGATTGAGAAGAAAAAAGAGTGAAAGAAGAAAAGAATTGAGAGGCTTGATGTCTAAGGAAGAATGAGAGAGAAGAGAAATGAATAAAGTGAAGAGAGAGGACAGAGAAAAGAGAATAAAAAAATATTAAATCGTTATACCATTTCTGTTCGTACTGTGTCAAAATTGAAAGGGTACTATAGCATGTTGCAAAAATTTGACACATTTAATACATCTGATAAAACTCCATTTTTTTTGTGTTTGGTGTGCCAAATGCCAAATATTATAGCATTTAGCACAAATACCACATCTGCTGTGGATGCTTTTAGTATGAAAGAAGCACCAAAATTATTTCAAAATTCTTTGTTTCAGCTTCACTTTGAGATGATAGAATAAATTTTTTTTTTATTTTTTTGGAATTAGTTTCATTAAACTTGAACCTTGAATTTGGTCTTCAATATTGAGGATTTTATGGGATTTAACTGTGGCCTGATTAGATATTTTCTAATAGACTTAATCCTGAAGCCCTAGTATATATTTATGTAAATTGATAACCCCAGCACCCTGTTCTGCTCAATTCTGCTCCTTCAACCTGAAGAATTGAATTGAATTGAATTTGTGTGTTCCTTTTCTTAGCTTCATGATCATGAAGAATCTCTTCAAAGAAGACATAAACTATTGCCCCTGTCCGAAATCAGTGTGGTATGCTGAATCCGTGGTTGTCTTTTTGTGTTATCTAAAATTGTGTGGTCTTTTGCTTGACATGGACGCATGGATGTTAGAGATCATGTTCAAAGTTGGTACTCAAATTTTTGTTGGCTGCGATAGCAGCTGAGTACCTGATGATTATCTCTGTTGATAGCTACCAGTAGTCTATGTCCAACTCTTCAGAAGAAAATACCAAAAATAATTAATTAAGATAAAGCGTTTTTGAGGTTCGCTTCTGCTTTCTTCTTGTTCATCTTGTTTTCGAATATCACGGGGTGAGTAGTGATTTTCTCTCTTTTCCCTTTTTTTTAATTAAAAAAAAATTATTTTATGCCTGAGTTCCTAAAAAAATACTACTAACATTCTTGAAATTTCTTTCCAAAAGATCCCTATATGAAGAGCTCTTGCGTTCGCGACCTAATGCGAGTCATCTTGCGATTTATAGGTGATTTTCTTTTCAATGTTTAATTTTCTTGTACTAAATTATTTTTTTTGTACATGTTATGAAATCCCACACACACAAAAAAAAAAAAAAAAAGGCTTTAATTTGGATGAATTTCAAAAAAGGCTTTAATTTGGATGCTATAGTATATGTTAATTTCTTTTTCGTTGCTGAAAATATTTATTATTATTATTATTATTATTATTATTATTATTATTAAAATTTGTTTCCATGTAGATCGGGAAAAGAGCTTACTCCAACTAATTACCTTGACTACCTGGTATGGATTTCTTTAACTATATGTTAATTTTATTATTTATGTTTGGAAACACTTTTAATTCTAATTAATAAATAAAATTTAATTCTGTCAGGAGCTGTGAACAGTTCGACTGATGAAGGAATATAGGCTTCAATTCCATACAAAAGATTGAAGCCGAAGCAAAATCAAAGCTTATTAAAAGATAAAGGATTTTGTAGTGTATTTTGGTCTTTAGAATTTTGAGTTGTTCCACAAGTTATTGGAATATTTTTTATTTTGAATTTTCAGAATTTTCCAATTTATGCTGCATTTTTATTTAAACCTAAGTCCTTAATTATATGATGATAAGCTATTGATTAGAATTTCAAGAGGGTTAACTTAGAGTTTGTAATTTTAGCCGGATTTATGTATAAAGAGAAAATTTCCATATAATCCTCGTACCAGTAGGCTTTCACCTCAAAAAATTGATTTTATTTATCTTTCCTTACTATTTTGGTCATCTAAGGTTTAGGATTAATGTTACATAGGTTTGACTTAGGGTAAAAATCTGGTCCTACTAATTAACTTAGCTTGCTTGCTTTTTTTTTTTTTTTTTTTTTTTTTTGAGGGTGAACTTAGCTTGCTTGTTGGTTGCTTGGAATTTATTGAAATATTGATGAAGCTATGGAATTATAATTAGTTATCTCCAAAGCAAGGAGTTTAGAAATTTTTTGGTACATAAAGTCTTGCTAGGGGTTTTTCTTGGAGAGAACAGCACTAGTCAATAGCCTTTAATAGTTTAATAATATATGGTTGTCTTTGTAGTTAAAAATTGATTGGTTTCTTAGTCTGATGATAATAAAGTTAATTAGCGGATGCCAAAAGTTAAAACACTCTTTAAAAAAAATAAAAATAAAAAGGTTATACTATTTATATTTTTGTTCCCCTCTCCCTTTATTATTATTTTTTGGATCAAGTTTGAGCCTAAATTTCTCATTTTTTTAAGAAGGAAATTTTGTAGTTAAAAGGCAATTTCTTTTCATAGGGACGTAGAATAATCTTTTCAAAGTAGATATGTCTAAATTAAGCTTGTGCTCCTCCGATTATTTTTTGAAGAATTTATTTTTATTTTATTATTTTTTTAAAATCTTATAATCTGTTTAATTGTTAATAGTTCCGTTCTATTTGCATAATAATTCACTTTTAATTGCTAATTAAATACAAGAAAATACATATCATTTTGATAATAATTGGATTAATTCTTTGTTACATAGTAAAAAGGGAATTTGGTAAATATTCAGGATTTATTGTGAAGTACACCATTACATCAATTTATAGAAGTTATTCACCAAAATAATAATAATCATAAATAAATAAACAATTTATAAAAGTTATTATAAGACATCAATAACTTGTACTCACAAATTGAAAGGGCATTCACACCAGCCTCTATAGATCATTTAGCTAATACGATCTAAAAGTCGACTTTTTCTAATTTTTATATAACTTTTTTTACTTCTATCGACATCAAACTCTTTTCCCCCATATTATTAAATAATTCTTCCTTTATTTTGTTTTTACCATAGAATTACTCTTTCAGCTCCCTATTCTTTCCCATTTCTTGCACTTGAGTACAAGTGTAGTTTATTTGGTATAAAAAACTGATCACTATTTGCTTTATTCATAAAAAAATTAAATTGATCAACTACCACAAGAATATAGAAACAGCAGACTAGCAGAGACCTTTGAGATATAAGCAAGTTGTGAATACTCGATGGCCTATTTATATACCAAATTTCTTGCAGCTATTAATTTTTCTATTTTTATTATAATAACAGTCTAGTTAACTTGCTTCTATTTATTGGATGGCAAACATATTGATAGATGCATCCCATATTGAATGAAGCAACTAGCAATGCTTGCTTTCAGGAGATTAACTTATTTTACCATATTTAAATTGCAAAGAGCACTTTTTAAAATCCAGGTTGGTAAACTGCACGAGGATGGATAAGAATTATCTAGCTAGTATAAGCTTAACAAATTGGTCAGGGAACCTTTACCTAGTATAAGCTTAGAGCACCTGAGAAGAAGGCAAGTTCAAATAGAAAAATACGGAAAAAAAAAAAAAAAAAAAAAAGTCCTTTTATAAACCTTGTGAATTGTGCAGGACATTAGTGCTGTAAAATATTACCATCAAACATGCAATTGAAGCATTTTAAAACAAACTAACATTGCTTGGAGGTGGAAGCATGCCAGGAAGACTATAACACATGGAAAATAAAATATTGAGTCTAAGCAACTACTATCATTAAAAGTAAATCAATGATAACATGATAAGAAACGTAAACAGATTGCTTTTGAAAATAATGTTTACTGGGCTGCATATACGATGATAAAAATATTAACAATAACAATATACAGATGAGTAGAGAGTAAGGCTTAGATGAAAAAAATTTAGACTTTTGTCTATCATATGAAGACATAGAATCATGCATATAAGATAGAAGAATTGCTGTAAAATTAATTAGTTCATTTTGAAGATACTGAATATTTAATTATTGTAATTTGTTAACATATGTATTTATGGATTGTATTTTATTTAAATGAAAATTATGTTTATTTTTAGACTTTCTTAAATATGTATATTTTCAGGTATATATGGGGGGCCAAAATAATAAAGTTATTTAAAATTTTTCAAATTATTTAGGATATTTCCAAAAAAAAAAATTAATTAATTTTTTTCAAAAATTTGGGGGGGGGGGGGGGGAAGGCCCCCTCGGTCCTCAAATGGCTCTGTCACACTGGTAATAAGATGAGGGAACTATACATATTTACGACATGATAGACAGTGTTGTTATTTTCGAAGTGACAATCACAATTGATGCTTCTCTTGTGTTACCCCAACCATTTGAATTTGGCAAGAATTGCCATCAATCGTCCAATACTTCACACCCATTGTACTAGTTATTTTTTTGAGTGGATCAATTAAACAACATCCACAATCAAATAAACAAAACTTGTCAATTCAGTGTTGTACAACTGTGCTTATGTAAAATAGTGGCAATTCAAATTCATTTCTCACTATTTTTGCCTACATGAACTTAAATATATTAAAAAGCACCAAGGAAATATTTATCTTCTCACTTATGTTATGCCATTTTTGCTGCCTAGCTTTAGATTGGAAATACAGCTTAGCTTAGCCTTGTTCAATTGTTCTAAATAGTAAATACCCATGACTTGAAGTGACATAAGAGGAACATCAAGGACGTTTCTACCATTCTACACTTATTTTAATTTCCATCTTGTTTCTAACTTTCTCTTTTTTCTTGTCCTTCTTGAAGGGACACATCAGCTCTTAATCACATAGAAACTGGAACTCCCCAATGATCACAAATTTAGACTTTGCTGAACCAAATTTCATAAATTAATTCCTACAATTCTCCAAATCACTTCTTCCACACAGAACATTTCTGGAGGAAAATGAAAAGTAATAAATCAATATGACTTATAAAAACCACTACAGTTCGGTTCTCAAAGGGATGACTCCCATAAGGGAAAAAATCAATTTTGCTATAATTATGTGATTTCAGTCCAATGAACACGTGACAAAACCACAAAGAATGGCAATTAGAAACTCTAATCAGACTATTAGTGAATCATACACAAGTGAAGTAATCTTATAATCAATTAATCATATAAATCAATGCAAAATACCCCATTTATCAGTTTGGTCATCAAGAAGATAATTTGAGTTTCTTAAAATGAAAAATGACAAGCTCAACACAACTAGGTCAACCAGTTATGGTGACACCCAGTTGGACAAACTTCCCAAAATTCAAGACTTTCTCATATTCCTCTCCAATTAGAATGGAAGTATTATAGACCCCACCAAAAACTAAAGAGATAGAGAATGGAAGAGTTAGCTGCACGAGCGTAAGTGTGTTTGGAAATGTATTCAATATAGTGTGTGTCTAAAATCACGGTGTGTCCAATGTACTAAATTCAAGAATGTTTGAACATGTGACATCGTATTCATAAGTTTAAAAAATAAAACCAAACAAACAAGCAAACAAAACAAAGTAAAACAAACCTGCACGAGCTTGTGGCATGCCTTTTAATTTTGAAATCCGAATCAGGTTAACCGAATCCAACCATCAGTCCGATCTTTGATTTTAAAAAATTATACAAAATAATTTGAGGGTTAAAATAAGGTATAGTATAGGGGTGAGTGCAAAATGAAGTATAGTATAGGGGAGATAAGTGTAAAATAAGGTATAGTATAGGGGATGAGTGCAAAATGAAGTATAGTATAGAGGGGATAAGTATAAAATAAGGTATAGTATAGGGAGTGAGTGCAAAATGAAGTATAGTATATGAGGGATAAGTGCAAAATAAGGTATAGTATAAGGGGTGAGTGCAAAATGAAGTATAGTATAGAGGGGATAAGTGTAAAATAAAGTATAGTATAGAGGGTGAGTGCAAAATGAAGTATAGTATAAGGGGGATAAGTGTAAAATAAGGTATAGTATAGGGGGTGAGTGCAAAATGAAGTATAGTATAAATGGACATAACCTAATTTGCACTTGAAATGAGTGAGATAAGGCCATTTGAACTTGACACAACTGTGCTGCCCTTGAGATTTCACTTGAAACTCGCTTAAGGAAAATTGTGGCAAACTGTATAATAATTTTGAAGGCTTGATGACTTCACCTAATTTTCCCAATATAAAACCAACTAGTCATACAAATTAAGAGGGAGGCTATTGTATCAATATTACACTAAGAGCAAGCATTTTTTAGTAGGCTATTGTATTAATAAATCATAAATTGTTCAATCAAGCCAGTGTTTGGGGTCTAAAACAGATTTTTTAAGTGATAGCAAAGCATTTAGAACACACATGGTCTAGATAGAAATTTTCAAATGCATATCAAACTTTGAGGAGATTAACAGACTCTACACTTAGAATGGTTAGTGAGAACAATTTTTTTTTTCTTCCTATAAGGGGATCACACATAGTAAAAGGTAGAATGCAAATATATCATGGCCTATGCAGTTATATACTCAATAGAAAGCGAAACAGAATGACAGTTCTAATATCCAACCCCAAATAGTAGAAAAAGAAAATTGTACTACCATACCAGTTACTATAGATGGCTAAAATAGACGGTCAAAACACCTAATGTGGCCTATGCAAATTGATACTCCACAAAACAGTTGCAAACCATTTCCCTAAGTATCTCACTAGCTAAAGTTTTCTTGTCGATGAAGATTTCAAGACATATCCTCAACGATCATCTGAAGATAGGAAAATAAGATAACATTGTTAAAAACTAAATACTCATTTATAATTTCATCACTTTTTGTGTAAACAAACGCACCCATAGAATTAGGTTATTCCAATTATATTGCTGTAAATTCTAACCTTTGTATAAAATGATCTTAGCTAGCCGAGTCTGGCCTCTAGCATCTCCACGCTCGTGCCTAGGCCTATATAGGAAACAATATTTCAATTATGCAATTTTTATTTCTTCTAGTTCTTAAGTTTAAAACTACATACATCACTAGCATATAATCCATTTTACATCATGCACTCAATTCAAATCCATTAAAACAAAAACAATAACCAATGCAACAAAAACCATAGTAGACTAATGTAACGGTAGGCACATCCTAATTAAGTTGCATCTAATCCATAAACACACGCACAACAACCAAATGGAGTGACAAACAACAATATCAAAAAGTAACAGAAACAACAACAATTAAAGATACCGTGAGTGGAACAGAGCCTACTTCTGTGCTCCAAACTCACACATTAGGTATCAGGCACAAAACCAGAATGGCCATCTAGCGCATCTAGCCACTGGGAAATGGAATGACAATGAGGAAGTAGATTTTGATCATAAACAAAACTAGCATAAGTGATGGAAAAGCCATATCCAAAATCCGCTCATGCAAACTAGCTCGTAAGTTGACGAACATCTCTTGGATGAGCATGATCTCATGGCTAAAGAAGATCATGAAGAAAGCCACCAATCCAAGTAGGGTTCGCATCATTGAAAAATTCAAGAGGAACTGGGTTTAGGGTTTGCGGTTCGGGGTTTGGAGCTCTCGGTGTTGGTGATTGTGTTTGTGTTTTTGAAGAAAGACGCGACTGAGTGTGTGTGGGTGTAAACGAGTTTTATAGTAAAAACCTTAAAAAAAAAAATAGCATTAGCGTGTGTTTGTGTTTGAACGGTTAAGATAAGTCCTCGAATGGAATGAATGGATTGATTTATTATTTCTCTCTAAAACCTACATCCCTAATATAAAAGTGTTAAATGGCTAATAAAGAGTTAAAATATTTTAATGCCATAAATAATGGGTTTTAAAGATTTTTTTAGGTTGACTATTGTACAAATTTATTGACAATAAAAAAGATTTTGTTGGGTTGACTATTATACAAATTTATTGAAATATTATAAATGATCATGATAACAAGTACCCTTAAGGCAATTGTTAACAACCTATTTTAGGAAAATTTTGACACCATTTTGATCAAAAATAGAAAAATCTATCAAAACATTAATTGTTGTTGTTGTTGTTGTTGTTGTTGTTGTTTTTTTTTTTTTTTTTTTTTTTTTTTTTTTTTTTTTTTTTTTTTTCATAAAAACTTTCTTAAAATGGTTTATTAACAATTACTTTAAGTGCATAAGTTAACATTTTCCTATTATAAATAATAGGAGGGTGGCTTCTTGACTAAAAAAAAAAAGAAGAATTAGGTTAGTGCGAACCAAGTATCCATGATCGAAGGGTGGAGAGGAGACTGAGTTTGGAGTTGTGGTTTTGCAGTGGGTGTTGGTGTTTGTATTTGTGTTTATGTTTGTCTAGAGAGGTTGGGTGAGTGCTTTTAGTATGTTCAACAGAAATAACATGTATAAAAAATAGAAACAACAACTTACCGTGTGTGAAAGATACTTTGATTTTGTACTCCAACTTTGTAGAAGAAGCACAAAACTAGAATAGTCATCCAACGCATCCCACCCCTTGTAAATGGAGTAAGAAGAATAAAGTGTATTCCCATTGCAAAATAAGCTACCAAAATTGGAGGAAAAGCCACCTCCATCAACTTTTGCAATGCAGCTTTGCAGTTGAGCAGCATCTGGTGAATGGGTGACTTTTAGACTGAAAAAAAAAAAAAAAAAAAAAAAAAAATCAAGGGTACAATCCATTTCACACCATCGCCCATGCAATCTATTCCACGATAGTAAACAAAGAACAAACAGACACAAAGAGGAACAAATATAGCTTTGAAGTTGAACAGCATCTTATGAATGAGCATGATTTCTTAACTGAAAAAGAACATAAAAAATAAAAAATAAAAAACGATCACCGCAATAGAGGCTTTATTACATTATTACACTAGAAATATTAGTTGTAATAACTTAAAATAAAACAATTGTTACAATAACTTGATACCAATTATTTTTTCAATCTATTGTAATGAAAATTTAGAAATGATAGCTTACTACAACGAAGTTATCATTGCAATAACTTGATATAAATTATTTTACAATATATTGCAAGGAAAAATTTTAAGATATTATTGCAATAACTTGATATCAATAATTAATTGCAATAAGTTATAATTTTCGGTTGTAATAGAGGCTTTAATACATTATTGCACTAGAAATATTTGTTGCAATAACTTAAAATGAAGCAATAGTTGCAATAACTTGATACCAATTATTTTTGCATTCTATTGTAACGAAAATTTTGAAATGATAGCTTACTGCAACGAAGTTATCATTGCAATAACTTGATATAAATTATTTTATAATCTATTGCAATTACAAATGGAGTGACATGAACAAAACGTAAAAAATAAAAAATAAAACAAAAACAACATACCATGGGGTGGAAAAGACTCTAATTTTGTGCTCCAACTTCATAGATCACGCACACAGCTAGAATAAATATCTAGCAAATCCAACCATGTGGAAATAAAGTGACAAGAAGGAAGTGCATTCCAATCACAAAAGAAGCCAACAAAATAAGAGGAAAAGCCACATCTATCAACTTTTGCAATATAGCTCTAAAGTTGAACAACATCTTGTGAATGGGTGTGATTTCTTGACTGAAAAAGAACATTAAAAAAAATGATCACTGCAAATAGGGTATTCATGATCGAAGATTCGAGAGGGTACCAATGCACTATCATGGGCATATAATCTATTTCACAACATCTACTCAATTCAAATCCATACAATCAAAATCACAAAACAGACAATGCAACAAATTAAAATAAAAACAAAAATCAAATGAAATTCCAAAAAAAAAACAAGAAAAAAAAAACTTATACCTACACTATATTAACCAAGTAGCAACAGCTACTAAACTCCCATGCTGCCATTTGATCTCAATTTCACAATAATCTTGAAAGGCGCACAACAATTACTAATGCACTATACATTAAGAATAACCAATGCAACACTAAGCTACACGTATTTGAAGTACCAATACTCTATAATTCCATCTAATCCATTAAAGAACATTTATCAAATCGATTCAAAACACACACAACAACAAAACCAAATGGAGTGAAAAGAACAATAACATGAAAAATAAAATAGCAGAAACAACAATATACCATGGGTGGAAGAGGCTCTAATTTTGTGCTACAACTTCATGGATTATGCACAAAGTCAGAATAGCTATCTAACACATTCAACCCCGTGGAAATGGAGTGACAAGAAGGAAGTGGATTCTGATCACAAGAGAAGTCAACAAAGTCAAAGAAAAAGTCATATCCATTAGCTCTTGTAACATAGCTTTGAAGTTGAACAACATCTGATGAACAAGCGTGAATTCTTGACTAAAAAAAAGAACATGAAGAAAATGATCACTATAGATAGGGTATTCATGATCTAAGATTCAAGAGTGAACTGGGTTTGGGGTTTGGGTTTGTTGTGGGTATTGGTGTTTGTGTTTGTGTAGAGAAGCAAGAGTGCATGTTTGAGTATGTTCTTCAAGTTTGAGAGTAAATACTTTTAATAGTAAAAAAAAAACCACCGGCATGTGGGAATGGATTCAATACAAGATGTGCTCTAAACTTACGGTGTGTTCACATGTGCAAAATTCTAGAATGTATGTACTATACGACATCATATTCGTAAATGTTGTTTTGGACAAAAAAAAGATCCTTAAGTCCCTAATTTTTTTTTTTGGGTCGACTATAAGTCCTTAGCAAATTAGTCATGTCGGCC
The DNA here is from genome assembly GCA_023621385.1 of Quercus gilva. Taxonomy (NCBI): domain Eukaryota; kingdom Viridiplantae; phylum Streptophyta; class Magnoliopsida; order Fagales; family Fagaceae; genus Quercus; species Quercus gilva. Next base: position 61,267,495 of record CM042477.1, read on the forward strand.
ACATATATTTTTCTTCATTGATTTATTTTATACATAATTAAGCAATGAATAATAAGCAAAATACAAAACAGAACCTATAGATAAGTAAATAAATCCTAAAAACAAGAAAGGTAAGTAAAGTCACCTTCGACTAGGGTTGTTAATATAATTATTTTGGACTTGGAGTGAGAGTGGGGTATACAATACAATTTTGATTTTTAATTATTTATTTTTTTATGTAAAAGATCCAAATTTTAGAAAAATAATTATAAAATAAAAAATTTCAATTCTAGTCCCTAAAAATTAGTATGAGTTTTACTTCCCATGAGAGATAATAATGATCTTTCAAAGGGTAAAATGTACAACATCCCTGAATTTTGGGGTGTTGCACTTAGATCCCTCATATTTTGATTTCGTCAATTTAGTACATGAGCTTTGGCACTGTGCCAAATAGCCCATTGTGTTGCTTTGACATCCAAAATCTAATGTTGTCATCCAAACAATAGGAAGAAAAAAAAAAAAAAAAGGTTATGTCCCTTAATTGGTTTTCCATCACACCCAACAACTTGAGAAATCCAGTACTTAACATACACTCAATAGGCCAAACCCACCGAATTCATCTTCTTCTATAGCAAAGACAAGCCCATTCACACCCAACAAAATTAGAAATCTAGTACTTGTGACACCCAATAAGCCCAACTGCCTTCTAAGCCACCTTAATCCTTCATCAAAAACCAAGATCACTCCCATAACCAAAAGCCAAACCAGTGTAACATGGACCCACCTTTCACACCATCACATGCCACCTTGCATAGCAACCCACTTGTAAAGTTGTAATTTACAATTATGTATTTTGTTGGCTTTTATTCCGTACCAAATTTGATTGTAATTATTTTCAATCGTTTAAACCCTGTATTTGTTGTGGGATTTGTTGTAAGGGTTGTGTGATAGAGAGTGTGTGTGAAGACTCAAGCATTTGGAGGCTGAAGGATTCTTGCGGGTATGTCGTGACCTAGCTTCCCGCGAAGTGAAGCATATGTCCTGCACGTGCTGGAATGCGAAGGGTCAGGCCAGGTGGAGACAAGCTGTCTCTCGCGAGTATCTCGCGGGTAAGGCCTTCTCGCGAGACACCCGCGAGACATGCTGTTCTGCCAGCCTGTACTGACTGACTCACACATTTTGCACATATCCTATATATACCATCATTACCCACAAATGTTGAGGAATACTTCAGAGAGAAAACCCTAGCCAAACACATTGGAAATTAGAGATTGTCATCCCTACCTTTCTCTATACAATTGCTTGTGGTATCTCCTCAACCTTTCCCTCTCCATTATCCATATATTTGAGAGGTTGATAGCCCAAACACTTACCACACATTTGAGAGTGTTGTGTGATGTTTTGGTGCTGCTGGGAAGTATTGGAAGAAGCCTAGAATGGCAGATGCAACATGGAGCTTGTTGCGGGATCCGAAGAACTAAGACAAGACACGGTTCTGAGAAGCCTTATTGGAGTAGGAGCTTGGAGGGCTTAGGTACATCGGGTAGACTAGGCTTGGAGGGTCTTTTGCTAACCCATGTATCCCAACTGATTGTCTAGTGGATCAATTTCCGCTTGGAGGGCGGCGGAGAAGTTTTTCGCCGAGTTCTTCGGTTTCCTCTTCGATAACACGTCTCGGTGTTATTTGTGTTTGCATCCTTCTTCCCTACTCTTGTTCATTTCATTTTTACTACTGTATTGCTTTAAATATGGATTAGAGTAGTTGTTTTGTTTATACGCTTGTGTTTACACTATTCCGCACTTATCATTAAGTTAGTGTAAAATCAACCAAGCCGTAATTTTAATTTGGGGGTCTAAACCGCTTGTGTGTTTTTGACACATTTTCGAGCTTTCACCACTGTTTGAAGATCTCATGAACCATTGCCATTAGGATTGAGATCTAGCCATACTTTAAAAACCTTAAAATAAGAAACCTTATTCTAGGCATTCTTCTTCTTTTTTTGGGGTATAAAAATGAACTATTTGTTTTTATTAAAATCCCTTTCTTTCTTTCTTTATTTTTTATTTTTAGTGGGCATTTGGACAACCATTTTTGGGAGACCACTAGGTTAGCTGATCAATTCATTTTGGGGGGCTAGATCTTATTTTTTTGGCTAATCAACTCTTAATTTCAATTTTAAATATTTTTTAAAATGTGTAATATTACATTTATTGCCCCTTAACTCAGAGTGTAGTTAATTTTGCCCTTGCATGGAGTGAATGTCATACGTTAAAATTTCATAAGTTAAAATTCTATAGTATAGTATAGTGTGTGTGTATATGTGTGTATATATACACTTGATTATTATTTAATAGTAAAATATTATCTTAATTTTGGTAGGCATTATCATATTTACTTTGTGTTTATTCCCGCACTTACACGTAAATAACTAAATATAAGAGTTTGTAAATTTTCTTTAAAATATATTCGTTACATGTATTTTTCTCTTGTAAAAGATTAAAATTAATTACTGAGCATACATACATAAAACCAAGAGAATCCAAGGGTTAAGATCAATTGAGAAGTGGCTTTTGAATAATTTAACATGTCAAAGATGTGTGAAATATATATATTTTCTAAAAAGATAGAAATTCGCTTAAGCCAAAGTTGGAAAAAATCATTACATGGAAAAAATTCTTGACCCTAAGTCTTGCAATTGAAACTGAACAGTTCATATTTTTGCATGTAATTTCAACACCGCACAAACATGGGGCTTTAATAAAACTCTCTCTTAGGCCCATCATCAATTAATTTATGGGCTTTGCGTGGTCGCTTAGCCTGCGGTCACATGCAGTTGCATCATAAGGTATCAGGTATGTATAGGAAATTTATTTCCACGGATTCAAAGTAAGTGTATGTGGTGGGCCTGTTCAGACACCCCCAAGAAGGTCCGGTCATCACATTCACATCGACTGTCAACTTTTTTTTTTCTTCGTCGTTTATAACTCCAGATGCTAGGTTGTGGCAAGAGTTATGTCATAAAAACCAAAACACCAAGGACACTCATTTTTACACTTAATTTTACAATTTATTAATTTTGTTGATTGTATCCGTGAAAAATTGGTAGACAAAAAATGTTGGTCACTCACAATCAATCAAATCAACAAATAGCGAAACTGGCTTTAATATTGGATATATCCTTAAATTTATTACCTAAACAATAGCCAGCCTAGTTGGTCCTCTAAGAAAGAAAATGTAAAAAAAAAAAAAAAAAAATCCAGCCCTTTTTAAATAAAAAAAGAAAAAAAAAAGTTCTCAACTATATATATATATATATATATTTTTTAATGAGTAGTGATTTTTTTTATTATTATTTTTTATGGTGAGAATACGAGTGAGTTATGAGTTCATTGTCTTTTTTTTTTTTTTTTTTTTTTTTTTTTAGTGTCCATGATCATGTAATTGATGGAACCTTGTTTGAGACTGCGTGGCCAAAAATCACCTTTTACTAAGGAAAAAAAAAATCTTAGCTAAAAATAAATGCAAATGGCTTATGCATTTATGTTTAATTATAGCATTTTGGTAGTTGTCCAACTTCAGTTAAAGGATTGTTTGGGTCATTTTCTTCTTCTTTTTTTCATCACCAAGATGACTTCATAATTCAACATCATTATTGATCATATTTTTTAATACAATAATAAATTTTCAATTGTTTCTTAACATATATTTATGAGACTCAAAAATATTAAATTCATTATAGAACTTAAAAGGAGCTAAATATGAGGATTTAATGTTACGGTAGTAAAGTTTGAAAGAATACAAGAGATTTAGGGAAAAAAATTACATCAAAATAAAATTGATTTTGTTTGTCAGTAGTTTAAACATGGAAGATTAAAAACATCACATTAAAATTATTAAGAAATTCACTATAGTGGCTTGGGTTTTTATTTGCTAAGTCAAACTAAAATGAAGAAAAAAATGAAGAAAAGAAAAGTGTGAGAAGAAACAAGTCCCACCCTTCTAATTGTTTGATCACCATATATAAGGTCCGTTTGGATAGAACTTATTTTGCTAAAATTAAAAACTAAAAACTGAAAACACTGTAGCAAAATAATTTTTAAATGTGTGAATAGTACCGTGAGACCTATTTTTAATAAAAAAAAGTGGCTGAAAAGTGATATTTGTGGGTTTTGTGAACAGTGCACGGATGCATTGTTTACAGTTGAAAAGTCAATATTTGCAGCTACTGTTCATGAATAATAGTCGCACAGAAGCTGAAACACGTGAAAAAAAGAAAAAAAAGAAAAGAAAAAAAAGAAAAAGGGCTAAAACGCAGACGTGTCGGACATGAATCCAAACCTACCCATAGTGCACAACTCAAAAAGGTTTGCCAAGCCAAACTAGTAAATACAAATCCAAGGTATACGTGCAAGTGCAACAGTAGCAACCCAATTGATAGAATATCATAGGAAACCTCTTTAGACATTTGGAACAAGCCATTTCAAACCTAGTTGAATTGGAAACCGAGCACTAATTCGATCTGATAAAAACTTCCATAACCGATAAAAATTGGGAGTTTTTCCTGTTATTTGACCATAACAATTTTTAAAATTAAGATTTCAATAGGCTAGTAAGTCTATCTATAAGGTATTCGATGTCACATTTTTTTAGCATTACTACTATTGTTCTTTATATATATCATTATATTATGCCATGTAAGATGGAGATGACAGAATTTCCCCAACTCATACAATCAACTGATCTTGCTCCCACTTAAAAACTTGCATTAATTTGAGCCACCAAAGTGAATCTTGGCCCATGGGAAACTGGGATTTGTCTAGGCATTTATCAATTTGCAGTCATTAGTTTGAGAATACTAAATATTTATAATATACACATGGGGAATTGAGAGAATGTCTTAAAGAAATTTTACAGTGATACGGTATATATCTAAAATTGTTTAATTCTTGGATACACAGTATAGACTTTAAAACTCTTTAACTCACACTTATTTTCCAATGTGAGATTAATTTACTATTTTTTCTTTTGAAAATACTAAGTATTAAAATATTATTTTGAGAAAACTATTGGCAAATATTAAAATTTTAAGAGGATATGATACTTTTTATTTCCCAAAAAACCTTTTGTCCAATACCATAAATTTAAAGTGCAACTCCGCATGTACAATACATTAATTTCTCTAATTAATTTAAACACATAGTTGCATTGACTATAAACCACCAACAATATTATTTATTCTCAGGACAATTAAAATCAATGTAAATATGTGTTTGTTAAGTATACGTTTTTAATTAATGAGTTAGGAATAAAGACCAAATTGATTATTACTAAAAGGGCAAAATTTAGGTATAGTACTTAGGTGCTATTATTTAGGTTCCACTTTTAAAATTCCACAATGTGGATTTTTTCTCATGAGATGGAAGTATATTTTTTAATTAAGTAGCCACATGGCTAAATTTTAAGAGGGGAATCTAGGGAATAGCACCTAAGGTACTGTACTTAAGTTTTAACCTTACTAAAATATATGAACCGAAATGATATTTTCACCTTTAATATATTGTACCTAGCTAAGAAACAATACCCAAGTTTTAGCCATTTGTATTATACCTAGATTCAATTGCCATGGATCTCTCTCTAGATTAAAGAGTAACAACAACAGCGTAAGAGGAGGAGCATATCATTAATCATTGTAGCCCTATAATTGTAGTCAATTGGGATATATCATATGCGGGAGGTAACAATTCACTACAAAAAATGAGGGCTATAGCTGCGTTTCCAAATGTGGCCTATCCTGCGCAACAATAGCCCCCTGTGGGGGTCTATAGCCGCGTTTTTATAAATGTGGCTACGGGTGCCCCTATAGTTGCGTTTTTACCCCCTATAGCTATGTTTTTCCACTATAAGCTGAGACCTATAGCTGCATTTTGTAAAAAACGCAGCTATAGACCCGCTTTGGGTTGCGTTTAAAACACGGTTATAGCCTAGACCTATAGCTGCGTTTTTAAAACGCGGCTGTAGGCTCAGATCTGTAGCTCTCTTTTTCTAAAACACGGCTATAGACCATCTTTGGGCTGTGTTTAGAAACGCGGCTAAAGCCCCCTACATTGGGTTTTTCTATAGCCGCGTTTATAAAAATGCGGCTATAGGTTTTTTTTTTCTTGCTAAATTTGTTATTTCTGCCCAAAACAATTGCCAACACTCAATAGATGCAACCAATTGCAACCAATAAAACAATTGCCAACACTTAACAGCTCCCAACCAATTGCCAGCAAACAAAACAAGTTCATTGCCAGAAGATTGCATTGTCCAAATAATTTACATAAACAAATAATTGCATAAACAAAACAAGTTCCCAACAAAAGATTTTTACATCACCCAATATTGATTCTGCAAACTGATTACTCTGCAATTCAAAGGGTTCAATTAGCGCACACACATACAAATACACAATATTATGTCTGCAAACCCATTACTCTATAATTCAGACAGTTTAATTAACACATATGCATACAGAGTACAAACATTGAGCCAAATGAATTCTGCAAACCCATTAGTCTACAATTCATAGGGTTCAATAAACACATACACATGCACGCAGGCACACCCAATATTAAATTTGCAAACCCATTACTCTACGATTCAGAAGGGTTCAATTAATAAATGCACGCACACACACACCCCACTAGGGGTCGTGGTTGGGGTGTGGGAAACTAAATCTTAGATCTTCACAAGATATGACATGATCATGGACAAAAATGAGTAAAAATCTAAACCATTTCAAAATTTGCATGACACTGAAATACGCACCACATCGCTCCATTGCTATTGAAGCCTCATCTCTTGTGTACCCCATACTCATTAAGGATGACAATTTATTATCCTCATCAAACACGGTATTTGTGATTTCCTGCAAGATAGATCCAATGTATATGCATATTATCAGCAAAAAAAAAAAAAAAACATAATTGCAATTGTCATGATCCTACATGTCCCTCGTATGTGCATCAATGATTGCACAACTTTCAACGATATTGCAGAATTATATTTCCATCTAGGTGGGTAGGAGGACAAGAACCACTAGGAAGCCATGCATAATAAATAATAAAGAGTTGCTGGTGGGCTAATATTTGCAGAAGGGTATATTAGATGAAAATTGGTTCAAAAGTCCATTCAGTAAACATCATCTAAGTAATTAGTTTAGCCCAAAAAATTAAAAAATAAAAAATCTCTACCTCATTGTCAGACCAACTGTCAACATCAGAGAAACCGTCCAGAAAGCTCCCATCACAATCCAAAGAGTAATTATCAGAATCGATATGTTGCTGTTCTTGAGGAGATGTTTTTAGAGTCTGCAAAAATAATTAATATAAAGGTCAGAAATAGATACCCCAAATGGCAGATTAATTCAAGTTGTGAAAGGTGAAGCACTAGGATGTTCACAATAGTATCATATGCCAGACCATAGACAATAAATTCTGGTCTAACAAGGTAGCCAATCATTAAGCCATAGAAAGAATTTTCAGTCCAATGTGATAGACAATTTATTCCCATGTCAGAGAAGCGTAATATATTCTAGTAACATAAAATAAAATTGATGGCTTGTATGCTGTTGTCATCATAGCTATATTTGATTGGCATATAGATTATTATTATTTTTTTGTTTGTTTGTTTTTGTTTAATCCACTGACTGGTGGTACTTCACATGCATCCAAAGCAAAGGTCTTTGTCATATTGAGCAAATGGTGAAAGTAGAATGGGAAACAAGTTCATCAATTCGTCCAAGTCAGTCAGTACACCTTGGTGACAAGATTCTAATTTTAAGCTTTTATATTTTTGCAATGAAATCATGTCTGAGTTAGCATACTAATTTTATGATTTGGCTTTCATTAGTTTCTCAAAAAAAGAAAAAAAAAAAAAGTGGCAACTGGCTCAGTGGAAATGTTCCATAGTCAATCTTGATCGAAAGGAACTAATAATGTATATGCTTGATTATGCTTCTCATCTTGGATGCCCTAGTCTCTCTTTCTTTTTTTGGCTGAGAGGATGACTAGTCTTTTTAATCTTGATTATGGTCGATCTCTACATATCTCCTTTTTTCTTTCTTTTTTTTTTTTTTTTTTGAGGAAAGATCTCTATATATCTCTTGATTTGCAAACTTTCATTGAATTTTTTTTTGAGGCTTTAAATAATTAATTAGGAGAAATAGGAAAGTGACATTAATGATTACGTATGTTTAAATGAGAGCATTACAAATTATATTTTCCTTATGTATGGTACCAATTCGATTATTACATTAGCTTAAATAGAACTTTACACGAGACAGTCAATTACATTAGTATGAAAGAAGCACCAAAATTATTTCAAAATTCTTTGTTTCAGCTTCTCTTTGAGATGCCAGATTTTTCTTTTTTTTTTTGAATTAGTTTCATTTTGGACTTGAACCTTGAATTTGGTCTTCAATATTGAGGATTTTATGGGATTTAACTGTGGCCTGATTAGATATTTTCTAATAGACGTAATCCTGAAGCCCTAGTATATATTTATGTAAATTGATAACCCTAGCACCCTGTTCTGCTCAATTCTGCTCCTTCAAACTGAAGAATTGAATTGAATTTGTGTGTTCCTTTGCTTAGCTTCATGATCATGAAGAATCTCTTCAAAGAAGATGTAGACTACTGCCCCTGACCGAAATCAGTGTGGTATATATGTTATATCCGTGATGGTCTTTTTGTGTTATCTAAAATTGTGTGGTCTTTTGCTTGACATGGATGCATCATGCATGGATGTTAGAGACATGTTCGAAGCTGGTACTTAAATTTGTGTTGGCTGCGGTAGCAGCTGAGTACCTGATGATTATCTTTTCCCAACAGTCTATGTCCAACTCTTTAGAAGAAAACACCAAAAAATATTAATTAAGATAAAGCGTTTTTTAGGTTCACTGCTGCTATCTTCTTGTTCATCTTGTTTCCGAATATCACGGGGTGAGTAGTGATTTTCTCTCTTTTCCCTGTTTTTTTTTTTAATTAAAAAAAAATTATTTTATGCCTGAGTTGCTAAAAAAATACTACTAACATTCTTGAAATTTCTTTCCAAAAAATCCCTATATGAAAGAGCTCTTGCGATCGCGAACTAATGCGAGTCATCTTGCGATTTATAGGTGGTTTTCTTTTCAATGTTTTATTTTCTTGTATTATTATTATTATTATTATTTTTTGTACATGTTATGAAATCCTACACAAAAAAAGCTTAATTCTTTGTTTTTTGGATGAAGAGAAATGCTATGTCTACAACATTTCTACAACATTTTTACAACATTTCCTAAGTGACAGGTTGTTATTGGTTGTTATTGTTGGGGCAAAAAAGTAATCTTAGTGTTAGTTTCAAATTTGAACCAATAACAACTAACCACCTGTGATTTGTTGTAAAAATGTTGTAAAATTGTTGTAGACGTAGCATCTCTCTTGGATGAATTTCAAAAAGGATTTAATCTGGATGCTATACTATATGTTAATTTCTTTTTCGTTGCCAAAAATATTTATTATTATTATTATTAAAATTTGTTAATTTCCATGTAGATCGGGAAAAGAGCTTACGCCAACTTATTACCTTGACCTGGTATGGATTTCTTTAACTATATGTTAATTTTATTATTTACGTTTGGAATCACTTTTAAAGTTTTAATTCTAACAAATAAAATTTAATTCTGTTAGGAGCAGCTGTGAACAGTTCGACTGATGAAGGAATATAGGCTTCAGTTAAGATTGAAGCTGAGGCAAAATCAAAGCTTATTAAAATTAAGATAGACGATTTTGTAGTGTATTTTTGTCTTTAGAATATCAAGTTGTTCCACATGTACGTTATTGGATTTTTTTTTTTTGGATTTTCAGAATTTTCCAATTTATGGTGTATTTTTATTTAAACCTAAGTCCTTAAATATTATGATATTGATTAGAATTTCAAGAGGGTTAACTTAAAGTTTGTAATTTTAGCTGGATTTATGTATAAAGAGAAAAGTTCCATATAATCCTCATACCATTAGGCTTTCACCTCAAAATTTTGATTTTATTTATCTTTCCTTACTGTTTTGGTCATCTAAGGTTTAGGTTGCAGAGGTTTGACTTAGGGTAGAAATCTGGTCCTACTAATTAACTTAGCTTGCTTGTTGCTTGGGATTTATTGAAATATTGATGAAGCTATGGAATTATAATTAGTTATCACCAAAGCATGGAGTTTAGACAATTTTCGGTACATAAAGTCTTGCTAGGGGTTTTTCTTGGTGAGAACAGCACTAGTCAATAGCCTTCAATAGTTTAATAATATATGGTTGTCTTCGGTTGCTTTTTTTTTTTTTTTTTTTAAAGGAGGGAGGTTATATTCTGCTTGCATAAAAAATCAATTGATGTTTTGATCTGATGATAAAACTCAACCATCAAGAGTGGGCATCATAGGTTGAAACTCTCCCTCAAGAAAAAAAAAAAAAAGTTTATAGTTCTTTTTTTTTTGGTTCCCTTCTCCCTTTATTATTATTTTTTCGATCATGTTTGAGCCTAAATTTTGCAGTTAAAATGCAATTTCTTTTCATGGAGACGTAGAATATTAATCTTTTCAAAGTATATATGTCTGAACTAAGGAAAAAATATTTTATATCAAATGATACCACATTATTCATGTCAAAATTCAATAAATAAGAAACAGATGTGCAAAAATAATTACCCACTAACACATGTCTTTCATTTGTTAGTGTGTTAGTTATTTTTTGCTGATATATCTCACACTTATTGAATTTTAATATCGCTGACATGGTATCATTTGATACCAAATACCTTTTCCTAAACTAGGCTTGTGCTCCTCCGACTATTTTTTGTAGCATGTATTTTTATTTTTATTTTATTTTTTGAGACTTGAATTTTCCAAACTTTATTTCACAGGTATTGGGTTTTAGAAGTTAGCACGGTAAACAATTTTTACGGAATAAGCATCATCATGGGATTGCAGCCAGAAGAAACTTTTATTTCCAAAAAGGAAGGAAAGTTTCAATACTCGGTGCACCTAACATGTTTCGGAAGGAATGCTTAACAACATGCATAGGATTATAGGAATAAAGATATGTTTAGTAACATGCTTACGGAGGAATGCAAAGCAACATTGCTTGAGAATGGATATATGCTAGAAACATGTTCTGAGGTCGAATCCTGTGAGTAGGAAACCTTGTGTGTGAGGGTAAGTAACAGCAATTATAAGTTATAACCCGCCCTCAAAAAAATGCAATTTGACCTCACCTCTTTATTACCCAAAATTATGTTTTTGGTAAGGTAATAAATATTTGACTGATATTTAGCCCTACCTTTTATGCAAATTTAAACAACAATAATGATATAGTTCCAAACTATTTTACAACATTTTTGCAAAATATTGATTTGATCAACCTCTTATTGGTTTTTATTTAAGCCTACCATTGATCATTTTTTCATTTACCAATAATCACTCACCACATCAGCAATTTGTAAATTTTTTTATAAAATAATTTGTATCTCTAGTATTATTCTTTAAACAATGGGGAGTATGAGTTCTAATTAGCTTAACTTGTAAAGTCTTTGATGCTGCTTACACCAAAAACCAAGACTAAGTGCCCGTTTGTTTAAGCTTTTAGAAGCTGAAACACGCATTTTGAATCCAAATAAATAAAATGTGCACTTGGTAAATTTTAAAAGTTGCGATTTCTAAAAAAGCTACGTTTTCATTTGTGAAGGAAAAGCGCGTTTCGCGAAAGTAGCCCTGAGCTCCATTGCAAAAAAGCGCTAGTGCGTTTCATGTTACCGTTGCGTAAATTTCCCAAAAACCCAATTTTATCCCTTTGTTTGTAACACAATTTTACAAAAGAACCCAAAAATGAAATCAAAACAAAAAAAAAAAAAAAAAAAAAAGATCTGACCCATTTATGCCGCATGTCATTGGCAGTGGGGAAGAGATCAAGCAACAGTGAAGAGGAAGACAGGCGGCGGTGAAGGCAGAGCAGATCAGCAGACGACGGAGGCATGTTGAAGAAGACATGCGACGGTGAAGGTAGAGATCAAGCACCGATCTGACCCATTCCTCCCTTTTGGATTTCCCCCTCTATCTTCGTTTGATGAAAATCAAATGGTGTGGTGTGTGTGACCTTTAAGTTTGTGTGTTTTGATGGGATAGAGGGAAAGAAACTTGTAGATGAAGTGGTAAGAGAAAAGAGAGAGAGAGAGAGAGAGAGAGAGAAAAAAAAAAAAAAAAAAAAAAAAAAAAAAAAAAAAAAAAAAAAACTCTACGGCAACTGGAACATTCTGGAGGAAGTGGTAGGGAAAAAGGGGAAAGAAGGAACAAAAGAAGAAAACTAGAATGTTCTGGAGGAAGTGGTAGGGAAAAAGGAAAAAAAAAAAAGAAAAAAAAAGAAAAAAAGAAAAGGAAATACGGATGGAAAAAAAAGTAAAGAAATAAGGGAAAAATAAAATAAAGAATGAGAAATTAAAATTGAGAAATGTTACCACAATATTTTCACAATAAATCTTAAATGGTAGGTTATTATTAGTTAATATTGGTGAGAAAAAAATAATTTTTTTAGAAACTTTGAAAGTTCTTTTTAGAATAATTTTTTAGAAAGTATATTCACAATGCTTTATGTATACATTGTTCTTTTTGGTAATTTACCACTCAAACCGCCACTTTTATAAATGCTAAACAAACATTCAGTTTTTTCAAAAAACACATTTTCATATTGCACTTTTTGAAAACTTAACTTTTTCAAAAAGTCAAATTTTAAAAATCTGAACCAAACTCACCCTAAGGAAGGAAAATTTATAAATGCTTATTATGAACCAACTATAATGGACACTTCCCTGGCCGTCAATTTATCCACCCCCACTTACTATATATAAGATGCTATCCATTTACTACATATAAGTCCACCCCTATTAAATCATTTTTAAAAGGAGAAAAAGAAAAAAAGAAAAAAAGAGAAGGTATATGTAGAGATTTTGAGATCTTATTAAAAAAAAAATTTAAATAATAATTTTCACTCCTTAGCCAAGAAGTCTTATGAAAACGTATAAGGGTTCCAAAACATTTCTCACAAAAGTAGCCAAATTTGTGCTATCTATTTTAAAATGCATCTGCCTGGCCAATCTTTTTTTGAGGGAAAGGTAAGTGAGTTTTATTTAACTAAGAAAAAAGATCCAACTGGAGTACATCTTCCAAGTCACTAGGTAGTTCTTCTACCCACACATCAAAATCAACAGTTATAACCGCTCTTCTAGCAAGGGCGTGGGCAAGCTTATTACCCCCCCTCTTTACATGCTTAAAAACTGATCTATGTAAATTAGAACAAAGGCATCGAATTTCCTCAATTACATGACCAAAGAGAGTTAAGTTAGCTCCCTGGTTGTTTATGGCATGGATCATCCGCAAGCTGTCTCCTTCAAATTGCACCTGGAAGAGGCTTAACTCTTAAGCAAACAGAACTGCACGGCTGCATGCCAAAGCTTCAGCAAGGTCCATCAAGTGAGGCATTCTAATCTTCTGACTAAGTGCTGCAATGATCTGCCCCGAGTGATCACGGATTGCCACCCCAATGCCTACTAGTCTGGAACCATCAAATATTGCAGCATCAAAATTAGCTTTGAAAAAACCAGCCTATGGAGGACACCAATGCACCAGGTCTGATCGTCTAGGGGGTGGCTGAGGTTCGTGGACTTTAAAATACTCCAACGTCATTTCCTTTGCTCATTTACAGATTTCATGAAGAGGCCATGTAGGTTGTTTTTCTTTGAACTTATTCCGTCTTTGCCATAAGCTCCAAGCCACAGTTGAAAACCAAGCCGCATGAAAGACCGAACCTCTCAAGAACCGCTTCAAACAGATCCATAAAACTTCTGTACTGCTTTTTATAGTACACAGAAAAGCCAACCTCAGATTTTCACACCAATTTGGCATGATCACATAACCACAATGAATGCATATTTGTCTCCTGATACTCCTTACAAAGAGAACATGATGCATCCAAGGGAATCTGACGCTTGTGCAGGTTTTCTTTAGTGGGTAGAGAGTCTTTTACTGCCCTCCACATAAAATGCCTTATCTTATTTGGAGTACGGATTCGCCATACTCCTTTCCAGACCTTTGCCGAGTTGTCTGTTGAGGAAGAGGCTTGTGCACTCACCATAGCCTTTGAAGCCAGCATTTTATATGCACTCCTAACAGAGTAATCCTTATTAGAGGTAAGAGGCCAAGCATAAGCATCGGTTTGGCAATGGGGACTAACATGAATCCTTCAAATTTCCTCAATTTCCCACGAATAAAAGATATTATTCAATAGCTCCACATCCCAGAGTTTTGAGTTTGGCAGAAAGAGTTCACTAAACCAGGTTACATATGAATTGCTCCTCGGTGAGATGACCTTGTTAGTACTCAGATTTGGCACCCACCTCTGCTCCCATATATTAATGGATCTTCCATCCCTAACCCTCCATACAGCCCCTTTCAGAATGACATCTCTGGCTTGAAGAATACTATGCCAAGCATGTGAACACCTTGATGGAATGATCGCATCAAAAATACTCCCACCCGGAAAAAATTTTGCTTGAAAAACTTTGTAAACTAAAGAGTCCTTTTGGTGGAAAAGTCTCCAAACCTGCTTTGCTAGAAGGGCATTATTGAACATTTGTAAATCTCTAAACCCCATTCCTCCAACTGATTTTAAAGTGCATAGGGTACTCCATTTCACCTAATGGATTTTCCTTGCCTCACCTTGGCCCCACCAAAACTTCCGGATCATGGCCTCAATATCCTTACATAAGCTTCTTAGGAAATTGAAGACACTCATGGAATAGGTCAGGATCGATTGAATGACTGCTTTGATCATTATCTCCTTGACGGCTTGGGATAAGAGCTTTTCTTTCCAACCTTGCATTCGTTTCCAAATACGTTCCTTAATGTCTGTGAAGCATGCCTTCTTATTACTCCCAATAAAGGAGGGAAGTCCCAGGTACTTCTCATAGTGTTGGATTGCCAGCACTCCAAGGGCTTGTTGTATGGTAGCCCATGATGAGTCATCTGTGTTGTGCCTGAAAAATAAGGTAGTTTTATCCTTATTAATCATTTGGCCAGCTGCCACCTCATAAGAAGCCAGCAACTCTTTAATTTTCTCACATTCCTCTAAAGTGGATCTGCAGAATAGTAGGCAATCATTCGTAAAGAACAGATGGGTGAGCTTTGGTCCACGTCTACAAATGGAAAATCCATGAATCTCCCCCACACCTGCTGCTTGTTCAAGAATGGCATTTAAGCCCTCGGCACAAAACAGAAAAAGGAAGGGGGAAAGAGGATCCCATTGTCTTATGCCCCTCGTTGGGTGGATCATACCCTTCGACTCACCATTTACTAGGATGGAGTAGAATACTGTAGTGACACACTCCATGATCAGCGAAATCCAGGAAGCTGTGAATCCCATTTTGATCATAATTTTCTCCAGAAAAGCCCATTCCACTCGATCATATGCTTTACTCACGTCGAGCTTGAGGGCCATAAAACTCTTTTTCCTAAGGCAGCTTGTTGTCATGTGATGTAAGGATTCAAAGGCTATCAACACATTATCTGTAATCAACTTGTTAGCAATGAAAGCACTTTGTGTTTCCGAAATAATACAGTTTAGTAAAGGTTTAAGCCTATTAGCAATCACCTTACTAATAATCTTGTAAATCACATTACATAAACTTAGAGGTCGAAATTCAGTAACTTTCTCAGGATTTTTCACCTTGGGGATTAAGGTAATAAAGGTGTGATTTATGGCTTTCAAAATAGAACCAGAATTTAAACTAGATAAGACTGCCTGAGTAATATCCATACCTATGTCCGGCCAATAGGTTTGGAAGAAAAGCGGCGACATTCCATCTGGTCCAAGGGCTTTCAAAGGGGCTATATCTTTAATTGAAATTTCCACCTCTTCTGCTATATAAGCCTTAACCAGCTTTTCATTCATCTCCTCTGTCACCACTGTTTTGACCCCATCCAGCACACGGTCTACGTGTTGTGCATTAGAAGAGGTAAACAACTGATTGTAATACTCCGTTAACAACCTGGAAACAACTTCCTCATCTCCCTACCAAATCCCATTTTCATCCTTCAATCCCTTAATAAAATTCCTCCTTTTTCCGTTATGTTGCTGAACCATGGAAGAATTTCATGTTTCGATCACCACTTTGAATCCATTTTTCATAAGCTCTCTGACGCCACAATTGTTCCTCACAATCCAACAATAAATTTAACTCTACTTTCAACCTCACCACCTCTTGAGGATTACCCCCGTTCAACACATCTTCCTCTGCTTTCCATAACAATTCCTTTTTATTTTTTATTTCCTTTTTCACATTCCCGAAATAGGATCTACTCCACTTCTTTAAGCTCTTTTTGCACTTCTTTATTTTCTTCATGGCTTGATACATTGGCGTGCCATCATGGTTTGATGCCTTGCTCGCGCCACGGTATGGCCACACTCTGGTTTAGTAAGCCAAATGGATTCGAACTTAAAGGGCTTTCGACTCCACTTCTGCCTCTCTCCGTCAGCATCAAGGCTCAACAAAATTGGGCGATGATCAGATGTGAAGCAGGATAAGTGTTTTATTCTGCCTGTAGGGAACCTGGCTAGCCAATCATATTTAGCTAGGCCCCGATCCAACCGCTCCCAAATCAGTTCCCCTCCCATCTTTCCATGCCATGTAAAAGCCGGACCAAAGAAACCTAAATCCACAAATTCACAGACATCCATAGCCTCACAAAAAGCTTGCATCAAGTTATGAGACCGTGGAACGCCTCCTTTCTTTTTCCCAACTTGAAGCAATTCGTTGAAGTCACCGATGCAACACCACGGCAGCCTCGGCTTTGAATTGAGCAACCTTAACATACTCAAACCTTCACATCTTCGACTAGTTTCTGGCTCACCATAGAACCCGGTCAGCCTCCATGCTTCCTCCGTACCACCATTGAAAATCACATCTATATGATATTTTTGAGAAACTATCCACCCAAATTGATATATCTGATCTCCACAGCAACGCCAAACCACCTCCCCTACCTTCACTAGAGACAACAAACAAAACATTGAATTCCAACTTATATTTGATCTTCTTCATCTGTTTCAGATTTAGCCACGTTTCAGACAAGAAGACAACCTTGGGACCTTGTGCTTGTACGATGTCGACAAGCTCTTGAACTGCTCGGCGGTTCCCAAGCCCCTGGCAATTCCAAGCTAACGAACTCATTGAGCTCGCGGGGCAAGTCTCCAGCCTCCGCCAATTTTTTTGTATCACCCACATCAGACTTCTTCTTCCTTCCACCACTCTCTGCCTTTTCCTAAAATGCTTCCTTAGCTCTTCTCTTTAAACTCCCATAGGTTTTTTTTTTTTTTTTCGTTTGGGTCGTCTAATAGCTTCTCCCGACTAGATTGGTCCACAATAGGATTTTGGGTCTCAACCTGGACCCGTTTATGCTCGTGACACACCTGTGAATCTATTTGGATGGATGGGCCACCAAAACAAACAACGAGGCCCATTTGAGAAGTGTTATATTGACCTAAGCCCCTTTTTGAATTACCTTTCAACCCCTCACTAGCCACGTCATCAAATTTATTCAAATCTCCATCAATATCCTTCAATCACGCTTGAAATACTTCCCCATAACTGCTAGTTACCCGTTCTCTATCCGTTACTGCAATCATGGAAAAATTTTCTGTAATTATAGAGGATGCCTTAATGCCATCCTGGATTGGAGCACTTACCATAGAAGTTTGCCTCGGGTCAACTCTCCTCCCCAACAGTTCGTCGTGTTGTGGTTATTGCCGGTGAACCACTGGGGTTGGGCTTAGTGTGGATCCCTTTTCTGGCGCCCCTTCCTTCTCCTTCTCCCTATTGGCTGATTCCTCATCAACTCTCTCCCCTCTTTCAAGACTGATCTCCTTAACATCAAAACCTTCCACCCGGACCACCGTATTACGGAAAAGGTTAGGTGTGGTCGCTCGTATCCATGATCCGAACTGTTGGTCACCTTCTTTTAGCTTGCCTCTGCTTCTAATCCATAATGGACATTCCCTGTCACTGTGAGTAAGCCTACCACACCAATAACAAATGTTAGGAAGCCTTTCATATTTAAATCTTACCCACTCTTCCTTTCCACCTGCCAAAGATATCTTTCTTCCTTTGTAAAGTGGTTGAAGGATATTGATATTGATCCTTAACTTCATGAAGTTAAAACCTCCCTGACTATTATCATCAGATTTTGTTTCTTCAATGGTGCCCACCACTGATCCGATTTCCTTAACTATCCTACGAGACATGCTTCCCATTGGTAAATCATGTATTTGAACCCAAAAGCTCGTGTGATCAAACACCAGAGAACTGATGTGTAAAGTTGTGATTTACAACCATGTTTTATATTGGCTTTATTCCATGACAAAAAGTGTTGTAATTGCTTTAATTTTGGTCCTTGTATTTTGTGGAATTTTATTGTATTGGGTTTAGTATCAAGTTGGTGAAGACTCAAGCTTAAATGAAGAATCAGTGGATCTTGTAGGTGTCTTGCTGGAAGCTAACCCCTGAAAGAGCCATGTAAGGAGCACATGACTAGAAGCTGAAGAGTCGTGCCAGGCTGTCGTTTTCATGAGTGTCTCGCGGGCGGGTAAGGCCTTCCCGCGAGAGAGTTGCGAAACATTCTGCCTGGAGGATTTTAATGTGTGACTTTCTTACCCTTCACCCATGCTATATATACCCTCGTTACCTACAAATGTAAAAGAGGCCAATTCAGAGAGAAAAACCCTAGATAGGTTTTCTACAACACACACCCATCTTTTTAAGAGAGAACTACTCATCCTTAGTGAGAAATCATTGTAACATCTTCTCCATCCCTCTCCCATTGTCATACCTTGAGAGGAGATTTGTACCAAAACACAACACACACATATTCAGAGTGTTGAGAGTGTTTTGGAGCTACTGGGAAGCATTGGAAGAAACCAAGGATGGCAAATGCAACATGGAGCTTGTTGCGGGATCCGGAGAGCTAGACAAGACACGGTTCCGAGAAGTCTTGTTGGAGTAGGAGTTTGGAGGGCTTAGGTACATTGGGTAGATTAGGCTTGAAAGGTCTCTTGCTAACCCATGTATCCCAACTGATTGTCTAGTGGATCGATTACCGCTTAGAGGGTGGCGGAGAGGTTTTTCTCCGAGTTCTTCGGTTTCCTCTTTGATAACACATTGGTGTGTTATATTGTGTTTGCATATTTCTTCCCTACTTTTATATATTCCATTTTACTGTTGTGTTGCTTTGATTATGGATTAGAGTAGCTTGTTTATTTATCTGCTCGCATTTACACTATTCCGCACTTAGTATTGAGTTAGTGTAAAATCAATCGAGCCGTAACTTTAATTTGGGGGTCTAAACATCTCTTGTGTTTTCAACACATTTTCGAGCTTTCAATTGGCATCAGAGCGGGTATACTTGTTTTGGTTTTATTACCTAAATGTGATCCTTGACCCCTTGTGTGTTTTGCCATGGATAATGCTTTGTATGCTTATATGGATATTGTTGATTGTAACATGCCATGTGTTTGTAAAAATGCTTCTATGAGTGTTTATCCTCATGATTGTGATGCCATGTTATATGAATCTTTAAGTGTTGTTGATATTCCAAACATCAAACTCTTAAAGAAAGATGCTAAGAAGTTTCAAAAGAAATTTAGCAAGTTTATTTGTGAAAAGGATGATTTGATTGCTAAGCTCAATGAATCCAATAAATTTGTTGAAAAGTACAAGAAACTTGTTGAACAATATCTTGAAAAGCCGAAAGAATTTGAATGTTTGAATATGGACTTGGATGCTAAACTTGTTTTGTCTAACAAACTTGTTGATGAACTAAAATGTGAAAATGAATCTCTTAAGATGCATGCCAAGTGTTTGATTGCTGAACCTACTGTTAAAAAAGATGAAAATATTTGTTGCAATCATGTTGTGGTACCCGATTGTGTGCCTATTGTGTGTTTTACCTCAAAGGACAAATCGGTGTACATTCCTCCACACAAAATAAATCAAAAAGTGGAGAGAAAGGCTCTTAAGCCTAAGCCTTTGTTTAGGTCCCATCCTAGGGAATTTAGTGGATCTAAGTTTGTTCCTAATTGCCACCATTGTGGTTTGATTGGTCACATAAGACATCAATGCTCCAAGTTAAAGAGAGAACAAACTCACGTTGCTAGATCCCTTCCCAAAAGGCATAGTAGACCTAAACACATTGTTTGTCACCATTGTGGTGCCTTTGGTCATCTTAGATCTTATTGCTCTAAGTTTCAAGCTTTTAAAAGAATTAAACAAAAAGGGAAACTTGAGCTTCTTGGAAGTTATGCTTTGCAAGACAAACCGGATTTGAGTGAAAATAGCATGTTGTTAAAGAAAGTGTTTAATGCTCTTAACTCCTTGACTATGTGCATTTTCGATTCTCATTCTTCCAACACTCGTCTCACTTCTCATGAGACACTCATTCCAAACAATTGTTTTGTTTGGATGAGGAAGGGTTCATATGGTTGAGCTTTTGCTCTTTTGGTCTTTGATCTAATCTTTCGATCTTTGTAGGACTCTTTATGCATTAGATACTTCATTGTCATGCATTTGTGCATCATGCATCTCTTCATATGCATTGTTTTGTTTTTGTTTTTGATCTTACTTATATGTCTTTGTTTTGTGTGTGTAAAAATCCAAAACCACATAAAAAGTGTAAAATTCAAAAAGTTTGATTGTATATGTTTGAGCACATATCACATGTGAATTTGGCCTAGTACCTTCGTACTTATGGCATAGTGCTTTTACGAGCTTGGCTTGTTCTATATGCACCTATTTCTATGTGGAAGAAATCTTGAAAACTATGTGTGACTGTTGTAAATAGATCTTCAAGCTTGTCACGAATGATTGGTCAATAGTCTTGATACTTGCATAGACTTGTGTCTATATCTATTCCCACTTTATTTTTATGTTTTTGCAAAAGAGCTCACTAAATGTAAATCTCCAAATGAAAAGAGATATTGAGCAGCAGAAGCCTGTCGCACATACTAGTATTTGACTAGGAAAAAGGGAAAATGACTTTTATTTTGATTTTTATGGTGCTCAAAAAGCCAAAGTCTAAATCTAAATGTTGAAATATAAAAAATTTCAAGTACTGATCTCAAAAAGAGATGTACTATCCAAAAATGGATCAAATGTTATGATTTATGCAGAAGCTAAATGAAAAGCTTCTAAGTTGTGTAATCAATTTGTGGGAGGTCATATATACTCATTTCTTTAATAGAGATAGTCTACTTGATTTCGTATCAGTTGTGTATGCCTCTATTGAATTAATCATTGAAGCTTCACTCTGGTCTAAGGACTATTCCACACTTGATTCTCACACACAACATATAAGTTTAATGTTCAATGAATGCCTATTTCATTTGTATGTTTGTACATGTTCAAATGTAATGTGTGTGTGCTCAACCATATGTGGTTCAAACCAAAAAGATTTTTGTTCTTTTTGTTTGCTTTTGGAAGTGATTTGTATCAACTATGTTTTTCAAAGTTTTTAAAGTGTTTTTGTGTGAAAAACATGTTTTCTGGGTGTTTTCGTGACCTATTTCATATATAGGCTCAACTGGGAGTTAAATGATCCATTTTTAAAGTTTTTTTTAGCTTTGGACAGAGACTTTCGCGATTGTTTCACGACTGTCTCGCGAGTAAGACTTACCTGCGAAAATTTCACGAGTAATTTCGCGAGTCAACTTCCTGCGAAAATTTCTAGTTCAGTTTTTTAAAGGGCATTTCGTGGGACTTTTGTTTTAAACTTCTTCCATCTTTTCCCAAACCCCTGCTTTAATGTTTCTACATCAAAACCTAACTAAATTCAAGTTTTTTCCATTCCATTAACATCTTTAAGGTAATCTTTAACTCTTTTCATTAATTTTGATCCTTAGATTATGTTTTTGGAGGTTTTATGTTCATAGTTGGGATTTTCTCAAATGGGAGTTGAAAAACTTATTTTTTGTCAATCTTTTTGATTGGACTTTGTTTAAAATGATGATTTGCTTTGGATGTTGGCCCCTTGTGGCAAATATAACATGTATTTAGGTAAGATTTTCATATGTTCTTGTATTGTTTACTTTACATGTGTAATGTGTGCACTCTAAGTGTTTGATAAAATGTCAAAATGACATTTTCTCGTTGTTTTGGACTCTGATGAGTACCAAATTTTGGGGATCACCATATTTATTCATGTATATCATGTTTTGATTATTGGTGGTGTGTTTTGTACACTTTGCCCCTTGAGTGCCTTGCTCATGCATTAGTCATGCATCACATATGCACACTAGATGCACCTTTGCTGCACACAGTTGAACACTTGACATGTTTTGCATTCACTCATGCTAGTTATGTCTTTTTAGACCTTTTAGCACAAATAACATGTTCTTTGTGTCTATGTCATGCCTAGGTTTATATCATGTTTCATCATCCTTAGCATGTCATGTTCTTTATGCTTTGTAGCATTTTTTAAAGATGTTTTATTTTGCGTTTGAGCTTCATTTTCTCATTCATCTTGCACCCCTCATGCATTACCCTAGTTCATATCTTCTTTTCTTTCCCTCCTTCCTCTTAATTAATTTGTCTATTCATGACAAATTGGGGGAGAGTTTATCGGAGAGTATATCGGTGTGTTTCGTCATTTCTACATGACTCATGTACACATTCTTAGAGGGAGAAATTCTACCTCATGCACATTCGTAAGGGGAGAAAGCCATAGGGGAGATGCATATACCAAGAGGGATAAGACATATTTTTATGAGAAAACCTTGTTTGATTTTGATTTATTTTACACTTGTGCCCTCTGTTGGATCTTGTATCCTTAATGCAAATACCTTTTGTGTTTTGCATTGGTTATGTGTTGGACATGCTTTTATCCTTATGCTATTGTGCTTTATTGGTTGCATGTTCGGATGATCATTTTCTTTGCTATATAATCATTGTGGTCATTTCCATATGACTGTTTTGGTGTATGATCAAGTTGCTCATATGTTTCACATTATGTCTTGATCGCATTTTACTTGTTACATTATACTTGTCCTTTTATCACTTGATTTACCTTGAGGGTCTAATGCGTTTTGTGGAAGTGTTTCAGGTTACAGGTATATATGTTCCAAGTGCATCACAGCTTCTAGAATTAGGTGTGAGTGAGTTTTGCCATTGTTTCCAAACTTACGTTTAAGTCTAGAGTCTGTTATAGGGTGTTTTGTCACGAAATAGCCAAAGGGGGAGATTGTAAAGTTGTGATTTACAACCATGTTTTATGTTGGTTTTATTCCATGACAAAAAGTGTTGTAATTGCTTTAATTTTGGTTCTTGTATTTTGTGGGATTTTATTGTATTGGGTTTAGTATCAAGTTGGTGAAGACTCAAGCTTAAATGAAGAATCAGTGGATCTCGCGGATGTCTCGCTGGAAGCTAACCCGCAAAAGAGCCATGTGAGGAGCACATGACTGGAAGCTGAAGAGTCGTGCCAGACTGTCGTTTTCACAAGTGTCTTGCAGGTAAGGCCTTCCCATGAGATAGTCGCGAAACATTCTGCCTAGAGGATTTTAATGTGTGACTTTCTTACCCTTCACCCATGCTATATATACCTTCATTACCCACAATGTAAAAGAGACCAATTTAGAGAGAAAAACCCTAGATAGGTTTTCTACAACACACACACCCATCTTTTTGAGAGAGAGCTACTCATTCTTAGTGAGAAATCATTGTAACCTCTTCTCCATCCTTCTCCCATTGTCATACTTTGAGAGGAGATTTGTACCCAAACACAACCCACACCTATTCAGAGTGTTGAGAGTATTTTGGAGCTGCTGGGAAGCATTAGAAGAAGCCAAGGATGGCAAATGCAACATGGAGCTTGTTGCGGGATCCGGAGAGCTAGACAAGACACGGTTTCGAGAAGTCTTGTTGGAGTAGGAGCTTGAAGGGCTTAGGTACATCGGGTAGATTAAGTTTGGAGGGTTTCTTGCTAACCCATATATCCCAACTGATTGTCTAGTGGATCGATTACCGCTTGGAGGGCGGCGGAGAGGTTTTTCGCCGAGTTCTTCGGTTTCTTCTTCGATAACACATCGGCATGTTATCTTGTGTTTGCATCTTTCTTCCCTACTCTTTTATATTCCATTTTACTGTTGTGTTGCTTTAATTATGGATTAGAGTAGTTTGTTTGTTTATCTGCTCGCATTTACACTATTCCACACTTAGTATTGAGTTAGTGTAAAATCAATTGAGCCGTAACTTTAATTTAGGGGTCTAAACAGCTTTTGTGTTTTTAACACATTTTCGAGATCTCCATCGCTCGTAGGCTGACGAGATATTTATCAAAAGACCATGGTTTGCCCTGCAAAACCTTAACCACGTCGGACGCATCCTCGAAAGTGAAGAGAACTAAATGGTTCCCCATGTCTCTTACTTCAAAGCTCTTTCTAGTCTTCCATACCAACTTGAAAGTTCTCGCTATGGCCTCCATACTTAGAGTTCGTTTTGTAAAGAACTTCGCAGTCAGAAAAAATTCACCCGCCTCCTTTTCTTCGACCATTTCATACTTGTCACCTTCAGATTCCGTGAGGGAAAACTTCTCCCACAAAGCAATGATACCGTCCATTGATGCCACCAAAATTCCACTCCTATCACTCGTTTTCAGTGCTACTAAATGAATGAAAGAAAGCCAGCCCAAATCTAGAGTAGGCATCTCTTCTACTGACTGCTAGGGTTTAGAGAGAAACCCTAGGCCAGAGAAACTAATCCATCCGCCCGTTCTAAGGTTGTACAAGCAGCGAAAAGAAGGGGCTAAAACACAATTGATTTTTTTTTGTAAGTAGGATTTGAAACCTAGATTTCATATTTGACATGAGACTTTACTAGTTTAGCTTAAAAGTTTGGAATCACAAACAAATAAGACTGAATACTAATCAAATAAATGCATTTTTGTGGACATATATTAATGATAAAGAGTTTTTGGTATATACTATAAAACTGGAATTTTCTCACGAATGATTGAATACTAATTAATAAAGTACATATATAGATCATATAAGGCCTTTAGACTTTAGAGGGTTATCATAATTAAACTAATGCACAATTTATACTTCCTCTACAAGAACTCTGTTGGAGTTGCAAGGGCCGTTGAACCGCACATTTCATTCAACAAAAATATTTTTACCTTTGGTATAATGAAGTAATGAACACTGCGATGACTTCTGTAGCTTCATAATTACATACATCCTTCCAAGCTTTTGCAGATGCCTATCATGAACCACAAATTAATTTAGTAATTTGTACATTTTTATAGAAAGTATTTGTTTCAATACTAATAAAAGAAAATCTAAACATATTAATTTGATAGAGATTTTTTTTTTCTCTTCAAAATGACAAGACAAGAGGTATAGAATAATGAAATAAGAAACTAATAGAAATACAAAGACCAAGAGCCTTTTAGTTCAGTAGTATAGTATGTTCTCATTTGCTAGGAGAATTAGAATTTAAATCTTTCACTCTTATTGTTATAAGTTATAGCCATTGAATTATTAAGAAAAAAATGAAAAATGTTGAGAGAGAGAGAGAGTATATTCATACTTGTGTATCATCATGTTTGCCATCACCAACAGCACCATAAGCAACAACGTAAAAATATTTGCCATGACCTGCCGATAAACAAGGTGAAGTCATCATGAAGATAAGAAACATAGTGAGGATTGCACCTTTCATCTCTAAAAACTAATAGTGGTATCAAGAGATAAAAGAGAGATGAAGGAGAATTAAAAATTATTGTAGTAAGTACTAGTGGTTTGGGAAATGGAAGGGGAGGTAAAAAGTACATAAATACGTACATAGAGTAGTAGCAGTACCACTATTGGAAATAAGTAATGCAAAAGCTAAGGTTGCAATATTATGTGGAATTTTTGCATATATTTTTAGCCGAAATTATTTACATTTATTATTCAAATCCTTGAATCTTCCGTCTTTCTTAAACATATACATATTGAGATCCTGAATTTTTCATTGAGACTCCTATAGTCCTATCCTATGTTATTCTTTGTTGATGATTATGGTTACTAATTAATTTGGATTTTATGTTAAGGTTTGAAATGCTATTGAAAGTGAAGTGGCAGTTGTAAGAAGAGAAATCATGTGGGCTCAAATACTAGTCTATGATAAGAAAACTACAAAACCGAAATTAGAAATTACTTGAGGTCTAAATAGTAAGAACAAGACTCTAAAGGGAATCATAAATAAAACAAAAATAATAAAAAAAAGAGTAGAAAAATAAATCTATAAAAAAAGGGACTGCCAGTGAAGGTTTGGTGCAAT
Source organism: Quercus gilva (assembly GCA_023621385.1). Taxonomy (NCBI): domain Eukaryota; kingdom Viridiplantae; phylum Streptophyta; class Magnoliopsida; order Fagales; family Fagaceae; genus Quercus; species Quercus gilva. Next base: position 61,293,895 of record CM042477.1, read on the forward strand.
CAGATTTTCTCCTCGATTCAATGAGTAAGGAAAAGGAAAATAAATAAATAAATAAAAACTTATGAATTTTTTTCCTATTTATTTTATCTAGGGTTGGCCGTAACCCATAAGTAACGCTATCCGATTAATGTGGTGATGTCTTTTTTTTTTTTTTTCGATGCATGGAAACCTGAACTATCGTCATATCCATGCAATGGAGGGAGATTTGCTACGATCTACGTACCACTGAAAGCTAAAAACTGCTACGAATTAATATATAGCTTTCAAAAATGTGAGTGATAATATGTAAAAATTCCTGGGATTAAATAATTATTAATTAATATATTATTTGTTTCAAGTATAGTAATACCAATTTATTAATTAACTAATAATTTTATGACATATATAAAGAAATATCATTGTATTAGATGAGCCACGAAAATATTAAATTTAGGCTAAAATAAAGTTTGATCTCCTAAAGTTTACATTACTTTGGCAAAACAGTTCATCACAAGTTTTTTTGGTCAACTTCTTTGATCAGCTTTTTTTCCATAACCTCTCTTTTTTGGCATAAATTTTGACTTAAATAAATGTTTATTTATTTATTTATTTTAAGGAACAGTGATTTTATCCATTTTTCCACGGCTCTATTTCCCATCATTTAGCTCAAGGTTCTTAACGCTTGGATTTACTATGGATCAGAAAGAAGATTTTCAAAGATCAAATTGTAAGATTGAACGGAAGATGTATATTGTATGATTTTATGAAATATGAAAATTGATTATAAATAGTATAAACATATATGTTAAGAAATCACATCCAAAGCATAATTAAAGGATTACATTTTTAGCGGAAATGGAGATCTTGCTCTTGCTCAAGTGGTAGAGCCTTCATTTTAGACCAAGAAAACAACATAACTAAAATCAAAAGTAAAAAGCAATATTGATTAAATTCTAAAATGTTATAAAAAGGGGGAATAATGTGACATTCAGACTAACTTTTTGAAGGGCTGAGAAATGCGCGGTAGGCCCTTTAAGTTCAAGCTGAGCATCAGTTTTGGGCTTGATAGTATATCAAGCCAAGAGCACTCTTGAATACCTAAATATTGAAGCCCAATAGCTAAACTTGGGTAAGGCTGTATCTCTATTTATGTAGTTGGGCTATTTAGGCCCCATAATATGACCACTTTTTATGTTGTATCGTTTGGCGACTTTAATCCTAGTGCTTTCATGGTCCCAGCCATAATATATTGTTCAGTAACTTTTAGTCTTCAACATCATATTTATTATTCATAAATTAGAGTACAATTACTTTATTTTTTAGTCCTAATTGACTATTATTACTTAAATAACTTTTTTTTTTTTTTTTTTGGATCATTACCATTTTGCATGAAAGACTGTGATTTTCTTGGAGAAAAAAATACTTTTTTTTTTTTTTATTAACAGAACACGCCATCTCACAAAATTGCTAGCGGCAGTTGGAGACGCGAAACTCTATAAAAACACTACTCACTACACTCACAGACTTGATATGGGACATAAGCCCAGCTTTTTTTGATTAACAGAACACGCCATCTCAGAAAATAGACTCTTTTAAACTCATGAAATTTTTGAAAATTGTATTAGAGGATGAATTGTGAATTGTACTGATGATATTTTGACTACTTTAAACTTTAAAGTATCTTGTCTGTTAAAATGTCTTTTTATTGTTAAATGGGCTTTTAATAGTGTTGTCCATGATAAACTAGCTAGGCCTCTCTCTATCTCTAAGCTCCACTATGTTTCATTTTTTATTTTTATTTTTTGATGAGAAAATACACTATAAACCAGCAATTGAGAAAGAGCAGAAAAAGGAACACAAAACAACAGCTGGGTGAACAGACACAGCAGCTACGCACAACCTTCTTCCAAGATGATATGCTCCACAAAGCTTGGACACACACCTTTCCAAACTTGCGTAACACCTGAGACTCTAGCTGCACTAGCAAGTTCATGAGCTGCTTTATTGCCACTCCTATTCAAATGCTGAAACGAGCACCAAGAAAAAGAAGAAGAAATGTCTTTTATGTTCTGCACAATGTGACGCAACTCACCTCCCAACACATCTTCATTAATAACTTGGATAATTGAGAGGGCATCAGATTCGACAATAACATGAGAGATCCCTAACTCCAAAGCTAGCAGCACACCATCTTGCAGCGCCAAAACTTCTGTGATCTCAGTAGAGTATGATGAAGGCAGTAGTTTGCTCAAAGCTGCAATAAGGCAGCCCCGACAGTCCCGAATAGCCACACCAGTATATGAAGGGCTGCCATCTGAAGCAGTGCCATCAGTATTAATTTTGAAAAAACCAGAGGGAGGGGCATGCCAAGCTGTTAGAGAAGGGGCTGGAGAGAGGGCAGGGAGAGAGCGAGCATCTTTATACTCATGTAAAATTCTGTTTGCCATATCCCAGACTTGACTTGGAGGAGAACCCGAATCCTCATGTATAGCTTGGTTGCGGTTCCACCAAATGGACCAAGCTACAGCAAAAAATAGTTCCAAATCATGAGGGGAACCTTTTACAATAAACTCCAAGGCAACATCCACTAGGTCCCTAGGCAGGGAAGTTACATTAACTGGGCAATTGTGCCACTTTGCCCAAGTCAGCCGGGCGTGATCACATAAAAGAAGAGCATGGGCAGTGGACTCCAAGGCCTTATCACAAATAGGACAAAAGCTTGAATAGTGAATACCCCTATGGTTTAAGTTGAGCATGGTTGGAAGGCCATTAACACAAGACCTCCAAGCAAAGATTTTGAGCTTTTGAGGGATTTTCTGATGCCAAATCCTCTTCCAAAGGCAAGTTCTAGAATCAGGAAAAGAGCAATCACCCTCCTCATTTGAGTCCACTATACTTGAAGCTATGTGATATGCACTTTTGACCGTAAAAACCCCTCTTTTATTGCCAATCCAGATGAGACAATCTTCAGGGAGATTATAATTGAGACGGATATTCAAAATTGTGTTTGCTTCAAAAGGAAGGAAGATGGACCTGACTGCTTCTGCTTTCCACCACTTAGTGTCATTATTAATAAGGGAGGAAACCATTGGATAGTCACCAAAATCTGATTGGGGAGAGATCACCTTGAAAGAAGATGGCGTTGGCAACCATTTATCATCCCAAATATGTATTCTTCGACCATTACCAACTCTCCATCTTGTTCCCTTTTTGATTACTCCAAGGCTATTATGAATGCTCCGCCAAACATACGAGGGGCTGCCACCTTGTTTAGAGTTTAGAAAATCATCATAAGGAAAGTACTTAGCTTTAAAAACCCTAGCCATCAAAGAGTTTGGGTTGGAAAGGATTCTCCAACCTTGCTTGGCCAACATAGCAAGGTTGAAAGCTTGGATGTTTCTGAAAGCCATCCCTCCATGAAACTTTGATTTACACATCTTCTTCCAGCTGACCCAAGCAATTTTGTTCTCATCATCTCTTTGCCCCCACCAAAAGTTTCTCATCATACTTTCTAAATCTTTGCACAAAGTTTTAGGGAGTTGAAAGCAGCTCATTGTATACGTGGGCACTACTTGGGCAACCGCCTTGATAAGAATCTCCCTCTCACCAATTGAGAGAAGCTTCCCCTTCCAACCAGCAAGTTTTTTTGCCACCCGATCCTTTAGTTCTACAAACACTTGAGCCTTGGATCTTCCAATGAAAGTAGGCAGTCCTAGGTATTTGTTAGGCCTGGAATCATTCATAGGACCAAGGATATTTAGAATGCTATCCTTTCTCTCATTAGGAGTGTTGGGGCTGAAAAAAACAGAAGACTTGTCGGTGTTAATTTTTTGCCCCGAAGCTGCTTCATAACTATTAAGAATGTCGACAAGCTTTTGACACTCTTGTTCCTTTGCTTTGCAAAAAAAGAGACTGTCATCAGCAAAGAAGAGATGAGTGATTTTTGGGCATCCCCTACCAATGGACATTCCACTAATCTGATTATTACGGACAGCTTTATGAATAAGCGCTGAAAAGCCTTCAGCACAAAGGAGAAAAAGGTAAGGGGAGAGGGGGTCCCCTTGCCTAATGCCCCTAGAGGGAATGACGTTTCCACATGCCTCGCCATTAATGATAAATGAATAGACACAGAAGAGATGCATAGCATTATAAGGTCCACCCATTTTTTAGCAAAACCCATTTTCTCCATAACTTCTTTGATAAAATTCCATTCTACTCTATCAAAAGCCTTACTCATATCTAATTTGATTGACATGTAATTATCCTTCCCATCAACTTTATGATTCAAATAATGCATGAATTCAAAGGCCACTAAGACATTATTCGAAATAAGACGATTCAGAATGAATGCACTTTGGTTTTCAGTGATAATACTTGGGAGGATTGGTTTGAGTTTATTAGCAAGGACTTTTGATACAAGCTTATATGTGGTGTTACAGAGGCTGATTGGGCGAAAATCTGCCATTTTGGAGGGCTGGTTGGTCTTTGGGATGAGAACAATATTAGTTTTATTTATTTCAGCTATGGGTATAGTTGAGTTCAAAACATTTAAAACCATATTTGTGATGCTTTGCCCTACAATATCCCAATATTTATGAAAAAAGATTGCAGACATACCATCGGGCCCTGGCGCTTTGGTTGGGTGAAGCTGCTGAAGCGCTTTAAAGACTTCATCTCTTGTAAAGACCTTAGTAAGCTCAGCATTCATGTCCTCAGTGACACATCTAGGCAATGCATCAACAACCTCACGAATTCCACTTGGAGAGGAGGTGGAATAAATCTTTTCAAAATAAGATACTGCAGCTGCAACAATGCTTTCCTTACTCTCACACCAAAAGCCATCATCATTCCAAATCCCCAAAATGGAGTTCTTTTTCCTTCTTTCAGAAGCACGGGCATGAAAAAACTTAGTGTTTCGATCCCCTTCCCTATACCAATGAACCTTGCTGCACTGCCTCCAAATGGCCTCTTCACTGTCTAAGAGATCATTAATTTCCCTTCTAAGCTGGTTAATTACAGCCCCTCCAGTGCCACTATCTTCCATGGAGAGAGAATTGAGAGCCCTTTTTTTCTCATGAATTTTTTTTTGAATATTGCCCACCACATTCTGATTCCAATTAGTTAAAGCAGCTTCACATTTTTGGAGATTGGATGCAACCCCCTCAAGAGTAGTAGCAAAGGTGCCAGAGTTCCAAGCTTCTTGAATAACTTCTCTGCAATCATCCCGCTTGACCCACATAGCCTCAAAATGGAAGCGACGCTTTCGTTTACAAACTGGGATAGGAGAGTTGGTGGTGAGGAGAATGCAGTGATCAGAAGTTGAATCAACCAGATGATGCACTTTTGGATCCTTAAAATACTCAAGCCACTCCGAGGTAGCCAAGGCTCTATCCAAGCGTAGCAAAATTCTATTACACCCCTCTTGCATGTTACACCATGTATAATCAGGGCCACAATACCCTAAATCCTTGAAGCGACACAAATTCACAATCTGGCGAAAGCTATCCATCTGGCTTTGAGAGCGAGGGACACCCCTGCTTTTTCATTCATACATAGAATCTCATTAAAATCACCACAGCAGAACCAGGGAATGTTAGATTGACTATTAAGAAGAGAGAGGAGTTTCCAAGATTCTTCCTTGAGATGGGTCTCCGGATGCCCATAAAACCCTGTAAACCTCCAAAGAAAACCATTGCTTGACTCAGTAATTACCGCATCAATATGATGATCTGAAAAACTTTTAATTTCTAAATTAGTGTACCTAGACCAGAGCAAGGCAAGACCACCTCTACGACCCCTACTAGGAACAATTAATCCGTTCGAAAAACCCAACCTGAATTTTACTATCTCCATACGTCTACCCTTTATTTTTGTTTCAGAAAGAAACACTAATTTGGGATTCCAGCACCGCACATAGTCACAGAGCGCAAAAACTGTCCGGGGGTTCCCAATTCCCCGACAATTCCAACATAGGGAGTTCATTGCTCCTAGGGGTGTGACCTTAGTAATTTTTTCAAACCTTACTCCATACAAAACATATCCAACAAGGATTAAAAGGACCCAGAGGAACAAACAGAACATCAAATAGAACCAAATACAAAGAGGAAATCCCAAATTCAGACCCTTAAAAAGCAATAAGGAAATACTAAACATAAGAGACTACTCACTTCCCCTGGTCGAAACACACCCAAATCGAGATTATCCTCATATGTTGGAGAATCGCCCCACAGGATCTCCAAAGCAACTGCAACTGATAGAGAAGCCATCAAGAAACCGATTACAACGGATCAATACCCTCCAGAACAAGGAGACCCATTCTCCAGGAGAACTTCACTCATTCAGCTGCAGAGAAAAGCTCATCCTATCAGAATCCGATGATTGAGTTCCTTCACTGGTGATACCCGCACCAAGGCCAGTAGACAAAACAGGCTAAAGAGAAAGGTATGGGATGGAAGATGGTTGAAATGTTACTGAAATTTTTGAGATATAGATTTAGGGATTTTCAGAAAAGTAGTAAAGTACCCTAAAAAGAGTGGATAGAGAAGACCCACATAAAGATGGTGGAGAAACAGCCACTCGGAGGTGGAGAAAACCCACTCAAAGGCGGTGGAGACGGCCACACAGAGGTGGAGGAAGAACCCACAAGGAAGTGAGAGAGAGAAGCTCCTACTTGGGAGAGAACGTGAGTCTAAATTTCATCCAAATTAACCACTACGTTTCATTTTGTTTAGTTAATGCAAGAGATTGTTAATTAGAGCCAGGTTTTATTTTAGGTTTTATTTTGTGTGTCCCTCTTGTCTATTTTGTTGTTCTTGTTCTTGGCTTTTTGTTTTTTTGGTGGCAATAAAGATTTAGTATTTAGCAAAAAGGAAAAAGGACACAACACCTTGAGATATTCTCCAATCTCGAGAGTTCTTGCAACATTTTGGTTTGTGATGAGTGTATGAGAATCCAAGGGCGCATTATGTTTATTAATTTGCTCATAAAATCGGCACGTAAAATCTGTGAATATGAAGTTGGTCTAAGGTCTTGTTTTCCCTATTATTCAGTTTTGATATCTTCCCTATATTTAAATTTATATGCTAACAACCTTAGCTATGTATAGTAGCCGTTAAAAAGTGTAAAGCAAATTATCATTAGCTCTTCTTATATATAAGACCATAGCCATAACCTACTTTCTTTGTATATATATCCACTCACCATGCATGCAACATAGGAAATCTTTCCAAAGTGAAGTTTACACTGAAGTTAATGTACCATTTTCATGGGAGGCCAAACCTGGGGTTTGCAAAGTCACAAATCAAGCTTCTGGAATATCTCTTATATACTCGGCATTTTACAATATCAAAGCTGCCTCCTCCTCCTCCTCCTCATCATCATCATCATCTCAGCATTTAGTAAGTACGTAGTACTGGTTCTTTGATACTCATTAAGCGAACCCTTATTTTAATACCTTTTATATCATAAAATTCTATGGTTTCAATACAGTTTTTTTTTTTTTTTGAGGGAATGGTTTCAATACAGTTATACATTAAAAATGTAAAAATCTGATCATTTTCTTTCTTTTACTTGGGCGGGTGTAATGTATTGGTTTGAACTTTGAAGTATATAAAATTCATGCCCCCATTATCTCTTTCTTGATTTTGGAAGTTATCCTTTATTGTATTTCAAGGTGGGACAGAGTTCTTTGCATCCTGGTTTCTCTAGGAACATGATCATCTTCTTTAAGAAGTTGATTTTCTTTTCCCCATTTTTCAGTTGTCTCTCTCTCAATATATAATTTATATTTTATAAGCTAACAACCTTTACGGACTATTATGATAAAAAGCATGCATGAAGCACACCAACTCTTTTATTAGATCCTATCAAATCCTCATCCCTGACCCTTTGTATGTAGTATCCACTCTTGCGACAAAGGAGCTTTAATTTACCGAAGGGTGGTTTCCTCTAAAAAGTGATGCATTCTCTATGTAAAAAGTGTTAGACGTATATGGTTAAATGTTTAAATATACCATATCAATTCCAATAACTTAAATTTTTAGAACAATCAATAATTTAACAAAAAGTATTTTATATATATGACATATTTCTCTTTATTTTATATATATATACACACACATATGAACCTTATATAGACATGAAAATGATGTTTCATATACACATTAATTGCTACTACCTTCTATATATAGGAGGACATGTTGATTGTCGAGGATCTTTAAGGTCATACATAAAGGATCTGGTTATAAGGCAATTTACTTAAAGATACCGAGACTCTTCCTTGTTAATTTGTTAAGCATGTTTGGTGGAATAATAAGTTTTGATCCCAACTCATCTACGCGCAATTCAGCTTCCAATGAAATAAAAAATGGGACATCACTAATTAATGTGGCTATGTCAATTATTGGACTAGTGTGACATTTACCTGTATAAAATAGGGGCAAAAAGAAGAAGAAGAGGTTGTTGACGATATGAAAAAGATCCTTTTGAAAAAGTAATTCGCGCCTCAGGATCATTAAGAGTTATTCATTTGATCTTTTAATGTATAAAATATTATATCACTACCAAATGGGAGTGTGGTGCTGCTCAAGATGTGTGGGCAGGAAGCTCCATCAATCTGTAGAAATGTTCAACTAACCAACATGATGTTGTTCAATTGTCTGCATTTCTCTTTGACAGGTTGTCTGCTGCAGATTTTGAGTTGTTCCTTGTTCAAGCATGGCTCATATGGAATCAAAGATACACGGTTTTGCACGGGGGACAGATGAAGGATCCTAGATGACTAAATAAAAGCGCAATGGACTACTTAGAGGAATAAAAAAATTCCCAGAATCAGCTAGCAATACCAGGCACGTCCCTGCTAGGAACTCTTGACAACCTCCACCACCATCTGTCTACAAGCTGAATTTTGATGCAGCAATCTTCTCAGACCTGAATTGTTCCGGTTTTTGGGCAATAATCCGCAATGCAGATGGTGAGGTGATGGCTGGAATGTTTGTCAAGGGGCCCTTCGTTCATAACAGTGCAGAAGCAGAAGCTTTAGCTTATAGAAAAGCTATAGAGTTCTCCATTGAAGCTAGCTTCTCAAAGTTGGTGATCGAAGGAGACAATGCAAATGTGATGAAGGCAATCTCTTGCTCTGCAGATATCCGTGGGCAGCAGTTTGCTTCAATCAGCTGCATAAAAAAAAAAGGAGAAGGGGGGGGGGGGGGGGGGGGAGAATATGGTAGCACACTCTTTAGCTCAACATGCTAGGAATATCATTAATGAAATGTATTGGTTAGAAGATTCTCCACCACCTGTTGTGAATACTTTGTACCACAATTATTTACACATTAATGAATGAATGAATTCTTCATTTTCAAAAAAAAATATTATATCACTGCCATATGCGAGTTGGTACCTACTCTAGCACAAAGTGCATGGGTCTTGTGGGGTAGGAGTTTAAGTAGGCAAAGTAGTTAGTAATCCTATTTTTAACCGTTTCCCACAGTATATATTAGACTTGCTTACAAAATATATAGAATTTCCTATAGATATACAAAATTTCCCATAATATTGAATACACCTTTAATTTAATAATATTTAATCTAAACCTTTTAGTGCATCTATTTCAAATGGAGACAAATTCTATATAATTTTCTTTTTTATTTAGAAAATGAAAAATTCTATAATTGATTCATATAGAAATGAAACTAATCTAATTGGTACAAATTTTTATTTATTTATTATTGATGATGTGTGAAATCAGTTGGTTGAACACTTCGGCTTCGGTCGGCTACGGCGGTAGCGAAGGCCTGAAAAGAAGAAACACTGAAGGAAGTGACCGGGGTGGACCGGTCACTTACTCTCCGATGATAAAGTTAGTCTTCTCAACAAGGAAATGAAGTTCCAACTTTATTGGGAGTAAAATCTCAGAATTTTCATCATACCTTTGCATGTTTCAGACCGGTCCTTTATATAGGGGATCTTGGGACGGTTACTCAGTTTAGTAACCTCCCTAAGATTTGTGGAATAACTGGTTTTACGGAGATAACTTCCCCAACGGCTATAGAAGCAATAACCGCTGATGGAAGTTACATACTTAGAAGAAATTGTTGGCGATGAACACAAGTTGGTTACCTGCTCAAGAATTGGTTAAGTGTTGTATGGTCGTCCATGTGCAATGTCTATGGACGACCCTGTGGACGACCCTTCGTCATGCCGTTGTTTGGTCGTCCATCTGCTTCGCATATGGACGACTCTTTCGCCTTGATTATGAGATTTATTCAGTTGGGTCAACTTCTCATGGACGAGATCTCTGGACGAATAAGATTGTCTTGGATGCTTAGCTAACCATTGGTGATGGACGACCCCTCTGGACGAGCCATAGATGTAATTTATTGGTGAACCCATCAGTTGCCCCCTAGTCCAGGGTGTCGTCCAGGGACATTATAGGGATTTTACCCCGTTCATACATCCATGTGTCGTGGTTTAATACGTTGAGCAGTTAAATCGATTTGCATTTCCCTATGCAATTGCCACGTGTCATTTTCTTAGTGGAGGATGTCGCTTCGCTGACCCTACTCCTGGGCCCTATAAATAAGCACATTCTCTTTCTTGCCCTTCACCTCATCATAAACTTCCTTTTGCTCTCTCGTCCAAGACCCTCGTCTAGCATTCGTCCTAGTTCTCAGGTACTTACTCTTCCCTTTAGGTTTTCGTTTTCATCTTTCCTTTAGTTATGTCTTCGTCTAGTAGTATAGAGAGAGAAATAGACGAGTATCAGGACGTCTCATCTGGGAGTTATGAAAGTGATGGGGGTAGCACTAGTTTTAGTAGTAGTTCCTCGGACGAGCAGTACTCGTCCGGAGTTCCTGGCATTTCTTTAGAAGAATTTCAAGAAATGCAACGTAGGACGGCCTCTGGAACAGGAGCTAGTTCGTCCAGAGCGCCACCTAGCCCTTCTCAGGACGAGGAGGAGGAAGAGGAGGAAAATGTTATTTATAGCTGTGCACCTGAGGTAGTGTCCACCTTAGATGCCCCCAAACTTAAAACTCTTGTAGATAGATATCAAATCCCTAAGGAATTCAATCCTCGTCTACCCATGGAAGGGGAATGGTGTTGTTCACCTTCCTCTGGCTTGGGAGTATACTCGTCCTACCTCTTAGCTGGCCTTAGGTTTCCCCTAAATACATTCTGTAGAGGTCTTCTTCATAGGTTAGGCATTGGTCCTAACCAACTTAACCCCAATGGTTGGAGGACTGTGGTTGCCATGCAAGTGTTATGGCGCGAGGCATTGGAAGGGAACCGTCCTTTAACCGTGGACGAGTTCCTTTACTGTTATAAGCCCTCAGAGATAAAGAAGTCTGCTGGTTTTTACCAGTTCTCGTCCAGAGGCTCTCACTATAGTTTAATAACGGGCCGTAGCTCGTCTGACAGGCTCTGGAAACAAGAATTTTTTATTATTTCTGGAGATTGGGCTGGGGACCCAACTGAAGTTAGTAATGCCCCGTTCCCTCCTTTTACCAGCCCCATAGGTCGCCTTCGTCCTGAGGGTATGTTCTCTTTCTATGTTATTTCTTTTTTTTTTTTTTTTGTATTTTTTCTATCTTTCAGTCGTCTAACCACCTTTCTTTTATTGGTGTAGCTGTTACTCGTCCACGTTTGGATAGGTCTGTTCTATATAGAATAGACAAAGTTCGTGCCTTCCCTAGAAGGAGTTTTCACGAGCTAGTCACCTTCAGCAGCTTAGCTACCTGGGGACTTGGTCCAGAGCCCACTGCTGAGAACCTAAGCCACGAGGAAACCACTAGACGAAGTAAGTGTCGTCCATCCTTTTTTACTTCTTTCTGTTCTTCTTTTTCTCTTCTTTTTTTTTTTAACTGATTTTCCTCGTCACAGGAATAATCACAATGAGAGAGAATAAAGATAAGACAATACTTAATGGGGACGAGGGAGCTTCTGTGCCTCCAGTCGTCCAGAAAGGGCCTGTACAGGCTGGGAAGAGGAAGTCAAAGAAGATTTCAAGTACTGTGGACCTGGACGACCTTCCTAGTCGTCGAGGTCCTAAGAAGCCAAAAACTACTCAGACCTCCCTTCCCAAGGTCCCTAAGTTCATCCCTCCGACGGTGAATCTGGACGAGCCTACTATCAGTGTGGAGCCCATCCAAGTAATACCCCCTGTTTCAGCTGATCCTATCCCCCCTCCAACTAAGACTCCTCGAAAACCTCATTCGTCAGAGCCTTCTGATCGTCCTTCCAACTTGGTGCTGGATGAGAACTATGCATGGAGGACGTTCAAAGGCATCGTCACTGACAACGAAATTAATGAATGCTATAATATGTCAGTGAAGGAGTTTGAACGCTCTGGCATCCATGATTTATTCAAGGTATAAATTTCATTCGTCTTTGAGTGTTTTCAAAGATTTTTCAAAAAGGTAGAATTTTCTAACTTTCTTTCGTCCATGTACAGGCTATGTCAAAGTTCTCCACAGCCACATGCCAAGCGAAGGAGCTCGCCGAGGAGGCTAAGACGGCGAAGGAGAAGAGTGAAGAGCTGAACAAAGAAGTTTTGTTGAAAAAGGGGGAAGTGATCAGGCTGAAGGACGACTTCAACCGCTTGCTGGCAAGTGAGACGAAGCTGAAGAACGAGGTGGAAGAGCTCAAGGCAGATGCTGTTGAAAAGAATACACGCATTGCATATTTAGAAGGACAAGCTTCAGAATTTGCCTCGTCCTTGGAAAAAGCTCGTGAAGAAGCCATAGCAGCTTTCAAGAAGTCTGACGAATATAAGAATCGTCTAGACAGCCACTATGCTGCTGGCTATGAAGACTTCCGTGCTGACGCTAAGGAGGCCTTCCCTGAGTTAAACTTTGATTCCTTCAAGCTTCCTCTCGCTACAGAAAGTTCTGTGCTAGCAACGAGTTCGGAGGACGTCAATGTGGTGGACGACTTCAATGAAGTGACCCAAGACGATCCGAAAAAATGACTTCCCTTTTTTCAAAAAGTTTATATTTTTGCTTAAGTGCCCTAATGTTTTGGGCTTTTACTCTTTTTTTTTTTATTTAAATTTATTTGAGTACAATTTCCTCGTCCAAGTTTATGGACGAGTTTTATGAACGAGCAATATACAAGGGTTTTTGGACAGTGGTCGTCCACCCTTTAGATTTTATGAATGTATGAATGATTTTCTTTTTCACTGTTCATTGTGTTTGAATATTCTTTAACTTTATGAACAAGCTTCATTCATATCGTCCATACCATTTTTGTGGTTGCAGGATTTTCCTTTTTATTAAGGTTTTGCCTCGTCTTGAACATATGGACGAGTCCATTCGTGTATAACATCATGAGACGTTTATTTTCGTTTTAGAGCTCGTCCATGAATGACGTCTTTTCACCAGATTTAATTGTGGCTCAAATCTTGGACGACTTTTTACTCGTCCTTAATAAAAATTTCCCAACAAATGCTCGTCCATGGGCTGGATTGTTAAGTTGGTTAAATTTGTCTATGGGGCTGTGGTGTTCTTACACGCACATTGCTCGTCCATGGGCTGGACGATTGCACTTCAGGTTTGTCTCGTCTTGAGCTTAGACGGACATACCTTGTTTATTTTTCTTGCTTTATCCTTATCTAAAGGAAAGCTTTTAGACGATACTTCCTTGCGTCCAAGGATTTTACTCGTCTTTGGCTTTTATTTTTCTTGCTTTATCCTTATTTAAAGGAAAGCTTTTGGACGATACTTCCTTGCGTCCAAGGATTTTACTCGTCTTTGGCTTTTATTTTTCTTGCTTTATCCTTATTTAAAGGAAAGCTTTTGGACGATACTTCCTTTCGTCCAAGGATTTTACTCGTCCTTGGCTTTTTCGCCTTCCGTGAATCATTTTGAATCATAGAAAATGAAGGATTCCCATACAATCATACATATTTAAAACACACCATATGTATATTTAGAAATCCATACTATGTAATTATTTGTCCACAATCATGGCACATGCTTAAGAGCTTGTGCTTTTTAGGGAATTAAAACACATAATACAACATAACCTCGTCCATGAATAGTGTAAAATACCTATACACTTAAAACATAATAATAATAAGCAAATACTAGAAAATAGTATTAAGCGTTACTTCAGTTGTCCAAACGTCCAAGGGTCTCGTCCATGTCAGGGCTCATCCATGACTACCCTTCATTGATAGTATCTCCTTAGATGTTCAACATTCCACGGGTGCTCTAACTTTCGTCCATCCAGGGCTTCCAAATAGTGGGATCCTTGTCTCTTGGAGTTGATAACTCGGTAAGGTCCTTCCCAGTTTGGTCCTAGCTTCCCATGGGCTGGGTTTTTGGTTGCCAAAGAGACCCTTTTAAGGACGAGATCTCCAATGCTAAAGCGCCTGGGTTTCACCATGGCATCGTGTTGCCTTGCCATGAGATTTTTGTACCTTGCAGTTCTTTGCTCCGCGTCCATCCTTACCTCATCTATAAGATCAAGGTTAAGACGAAGCTGCTCGTTGTTTTCCTCATCTTGGTACTTCATCACCCTATGGCTAGCCATATGTATCTCTGCTGGTATGACCGCTTCACTCCCATAAGCCAGTTTGAAAGGAGTCTCTCCCGTGGGAGTTCTTGCTGTTGTTCTGTAAGCCCACAAAACACCTGGTAATTCATCTGGCCATACTCCCTTTGCCCCTTTAAGCCGAGTCTTGATGATTTTCAACAAGGATCGGTTTGCTACTTCTGCTTGTCCATTAGCTTGTGGGTGGGAGGGTGAGGAATAGTGATTCTTGATTCCAAGCTGATCACAAAATTCTCGGAAGGGGGTGTTGTCAAACTGCCGTCCATTGTCAGATACTAGTACTCTTGGTACCCCAAATCTGCATATAACGTCCTTCCAGACGAAGTTTTTGACATTTTGTTGTGTAATTTTCACTAAGGGTTCGGCTTCCACCCATTTAGTGAAATAATCTATGCCCACTACCAAGAACATCATCTGTCTGGTTCCAGTTGGAAAGGGGCCATCATTGGGGTGAGGTATTCTGAAGGTTGTCTAGGAATATTGCTGAAACGTTGACATTGGCCACATATCTTAACATATGCCTTAGCATCAGCTTGGACGGTCGGCCAGTAGTACCCTGCACGAATGACCTTGTGGACGAGTGATCTAGCTCCTGAGTGGTTTCCACATGCTCTTTCATGAACTTCTCTCAGCATGTAATTCGCCTCGTCTGGAGCTAAACACCTCAGGTATGGCTGTGAAAAACCTCTTTTATACAACACTTCGTCCATAAGGATGTATCTGGCTGATTTAACTCTGAGCTTCCTAGCTTCGTCCTTCCCTTCTGGAAGCCTTCCGTCTTTCAGGTATGAGACTATCGGAGTCATCCAATTCTCCTCTCCTTCTATCTGCAAAATTTCTGGAAGGTCTATGCTGGGCATGTATTGTATTTCATCTAACTCGTTCATGGCTTCATTGGCGGAGGCTTCCTTCGCTAGAGTGTCTGCTTCCGTGTTCTCTTCCCTCGGATTTGAACGAAATTAGCTTCCTTGAATTTCTTCACAAGGCGTAACACCTTTCTCAAATATTTCTTCATTCTGTCTTCCTTGGCTTCACATGTTCCATTTACTTGGCCTATGACCAACTGTGAATCTCTCAGGACGAGTACTGAGCTTGCTTCTACAGATCTAGCCAACTCCAACCCTTTAAGAAGGGCTTCGTATTCCACCTCATTGTTAGTTGTCTGGTACTGCAAGCGAGCTTTGTACTTCAGTTTATCTCCTTCTGGTGACTGCAGAACAACTCCTATACCTCCTGTATACAGTGTAGATGATCCGTCTACATGGACGACCCATTTTTTACTGTCTTCCTTCTCATTCAAGTCCTCATAGCTTGGAGTGAATTCTGCAATGAAATCTGCCAGGGCTTGAGCTTTTATTGCATTCCTCGGTTGGTACCGAATATCAAATTCACTGAGCTCAACTGCCCATTGGATCAATCGTCCTGCAGCTTCAAGTTTGTTCATTGCCTTCTTGAGTGGATGATCAGTCATGACTATGATGACATGACCTTGGAAGTAGTGTCTTAACTTCCTGGAAGCTGTTATTAGCGCGAAGGCTAACTTCTCTATCAATGGGTACCTTCCTTCCGCTCCTCTCAATGCCCGGCTGGTATAATATACAGGCTTTTGCACCTTTTCTTCCTCCCTGATCAATGCTGAGCTTACGGCATGTGGGGACACTGCTAAGTATAGATATAATTCTTCTCCTAGTACGGACGGACTTAACAATGGAGTTGTAGTGAGATAGTGCTTTAGGTCCTGGAAGGCCCTTTGGCAGTCGTCCGTCCACTCAAATGCCTTCTTGAGAATCTTAAAAAATGGTAAACATTTATCAGTGGCTTTTGAGACAAACCTGTTCAAAGCTGCAACACGTCCAGTCAAGGATTGGACTTCCTTGATGTTCTTCGGTGGTTCCATGTTCAGTATGGCTTGGATCTTGTCTGGATTTGCCTCAATCCCTCTCTCTGAAACCATGAATCCTAGGAACTTTCCCGACGATACTCCGAATGCACATTTACTTGGGTTCAGCTTCATCTTGTACCGCCTAAGTGTTTCAAAAGTTTCCTGAAGATCATCTAAGTGGCTTCCCTCATCTAAGCTCTTCACAAGCATGTCATCCACATATACCTCTACATTCCGTCCTATCTGTGGACGAAACATATGATTCACCAACCTTTAGTAAGTTGCCCCTGCATTCTTCAGACCGAAGGGCATCACCTTGTAACAAAACAAACCTTGACTTGTAATGAAAGATGTCTTTTCCTGGTCTGCCTCGTCCATCTTTATCTGATTATATCCAGAGAAGGCATCCATGAAGCTCAACAGTTGATGGCCAGCTGTAGAATCAACCAGTTGGTCAATACGAGGCAAAGGGTAACTATCCTTAGGGCAAGCTTTGTTTAAGTCGGTGAAGTCAACGCACATCCTCCACTTGCCATTTGCTTTTTTCACCATCACTACATTTGCCAACCAATCCGGGTAATAGACTTCCCGGATGAACTGTGCTGTGGTTAATTTTTGAACCTCTTCCTTGATCGCCTTCTCTCGTTCAGGGGCAAATACCCTCTTCTTTTGACGGACAGGCTTAGAAGAGGAGGACACGTTCAGTCGATGAGTGATTACACTCGGATCAATGCCCGGCATGTCGTCATGACTCCATGCAAAAACATCGGCGTTCTTTTTTAGAAACTGAACGAGGTCTTCTTTCGCTTTCTCCTTCATACTTGTTCCAATTCTAGCGAATTTCTCTGTATCATTATCTTCCAACAAAACATCTTCCAATACTTCAATCGGTTCTGCAACAATTTTTCTTTCTTCTATACTCATGGTCTGCATCTGCTCGTCCATAGCCAACATGGCTAAATAACACTCCCTGGCTGCCAACTGATCCCCTTGTGCTTGTCCAATTCCGCACTCCGTAGGGAATTTAACTGATAGATGGTAGGTAGATGTTACCGCCTTCCAACTGTTCAAAGTTGGTCTTCCAATGATGGCATTGTATGAGGATGAACAATCCACCACAAGGAAATTTACTTCCTTAGTTATCTGCTGTGGGTATGATCCTACCACTACAGGCAAGGTAATGGTACCTACAGGCTGCACTTTCATTCCTCCGAATCCGATCAGTGGCGAACAAGCTGGACGAAGCTGATCTCGTCCAAGCCTCATCTGCTGGAAGGCAGGATAATACAATATATCTGCTGAGCTTCCATTGTCCACCAACACCCTCCTGGTTCTGTAATCTGCTATGAGCAGGGTAATGACGATTGCATCGTCGTGTGGATGATGGATTCTCTCAGCTTCCTCGTCCGTGAATGAAATGGTTGGCTCGTCCGTCCCCCTCGTCCTTGGGGATCGTCCAGAGAGTTGGACATTTTGCACTGCTTTGAGATACGTCTTCTTTGCCTTGGAAGATTGTCCTGTCGATGTCCCACCAATGATAACCCTTATTTCTCCTAGTGGGGGTCGTGACGACTCTTCCATCTTTGCTTTCAACTTTTCATCTTTGTGATCCCTTCCAACGAAATGCCTCAACTTTCCTTGTCTTATGAGATTCTCAATCTGCTGCTTCAAGTCGTAACACTCGTCCGTGTCATGCCCATGATCCCTATGGAAGCGACAATATTTATTCTTATTGCGCTTGTTAGGATCTCCCTTCATCTTCTCTGGCCACTTCAAGGAAGGATCATCCTTGATCTGCATGAGCACTTGGTCGAGTGGGGCATTCAAGGGTGTGTAACTTTGACTTCTTGCTGATGGGCCTGCCTTCCTGTTATCCCTGTCTCGGTCCTTCCTATCTTCCGTTCGTCCTTTCTTTGGACGAGGGCTTTGATCAGAGTGACACGGGGGATGGACTTCCATTCTTTCAGCTCTCTTCCTCTTCTTGGCTATGATGGCGTCTTCTGCATTCATAAAGTTCTGGGCTGAATGGACGAGTTCAGCCATGGATTGGGGCTCTTTTTCATACAGCTTGTGAATGAATAAGTCCGACTTCACCCCGTTGTGGAAGGCTGCCAAAAGTAGTTTGTCGTCCACCTCGTCTACTGTCAAGGCTTCCCTGTTGAAGCGTGTGATGAAAGAACGCAGGCTTTCATTCTCCCCTTGTTCTATGGTCAGCAAACTGGACGAAGAACGTTTGTGTCTCTGTCCTCCAATGAAATTATTGACAAATAATTTGCTCAACTCTTCGAAAGAACTTACGGAATTCGGAGGTATTTTGCTGAACCACACTCGCGCTGGTCCCTTGAGGGTGGTAGGGAAGGCTCTGCACATAATCTCATCTGGTACTCCTTGGAGATGCATTGTTGTTTTGAAAGTAGCGATATGATCAAAAGGATCACGTGCTCCATCATACGAATCCAGGGAAGGCATTTTGAACTTCGGAGGCAAGGGATGCCCATTGATGGAAGCCGTGAAAGGGGAATCTGTTCGGTGAACCAAATCCTCGACGGGATTTGCCCTTCTCATGTTTTCCTTCATCTCGTCCATGACCTTCCTCATCTGGTCCATTTCTTTCTCCAAATGTGGCACCCTTCGCGAAGTGGTGCCTCTTGACTGAGCCTCGGGCTCAGCATTTCTTCCTCTGTCTTCCTGACTTTGGGATTGTCTCTCAGCATGTCCTTCACGGCGTTGCCTCTCCATCTCCCTAGTCAATTCTTGATTCTGGCGAGTTAACTCCGCCATTGCGACCGCCATGGATTGCATGTGTTGGATGGAAGGCGACGGCATGACAGGCGCTGATTGGCGATCGCGAAGGGGGTTACTTGAAGCGTCTCTGCTTCCCTGATGGCCTGGGCTTGTAGCCCTCGACCTAGTCCGAACCATTCAACCTTTTGTTGCAGAAAATCAAGTCGTAAAACAACTTACGATTCCCACAGACGGCGCCAACTGATGATGTGTGAAATCAGTTGGTTGAACACTTCGGCTTCGGTCGGCTACGGTGGTAGCGAAGGCCTGAAAAGAAGAAACACTGAAGGAAGTGACCGGGGTGGACCGGTCACTTACTCTCCGATGATAAAGTTAGTCTTCTCAACAAGGAAATGAAGTTCCAACTTTATTGGGAGTAAAATCTCAGAATTTTCATCATACCTTTGCATGTTTCAGACCGGTCCTTTATATAGGGGATCTTGGGACGGTTACTCAGTTTAGTAACCTCCCTAAGATTTGTGGAATAACTGGTTTTACGGAGATAACTTCCCCAACGGCTATAGAAGCAATAACCGCTGATGGAAGTTACATACTTAGAAGAAATTGTTGGCGATGAACACAAGTTGGTTACCTACTCAAGAATTGGTTAAGTGTTGTATGGTCGTCCATGTGCAATGTCTATGGACGACCCTGTGGACGACCCTGTGGACGACCCTTCGTCATGCCGTTGTTTGGTCGTCCATCTGCTTCGCATATGGACGACTCTTTCGCCTTGATTATGAGATTTATTCAGTTGGGTCAACTTCTCATGGACGAGATCTCTGGACGAATAAGATTGTCTTGGATGCTTGGCTAACCATTGGTGATGGACGACCCCTCTGGACGAGCCATAGATGTAATTTATTGGTGAACCCATCAATTATTATTTTGTTTGATAACTATTATTATTAATATTTTGGAAAAGTGTGGGGGTAAGGGCCCAATTTCGTATAGCAGGCCTTGGGCCTTATCTGGGCATATGGTTGTGTCCAAGGAGGCAAAAGTAATAAATAAAGACTCCAAGTCTAGAATAATATAAGGAAAGGGCGAAAGAGGGATAATCTGAGGAGTTATTCCTCCTCAGAAATGGCTGATATGAGTCAGCTTGTTATTTCATCCATTTAGTTGATCTTCCAGGAAATTTCCATAATAAGGATGAGCCTTCTGCCCAAGTAAGAACGATAAGAACTCAGAAATATCTAGAGAAAAAGCTGCTATCACCGCATTTAATGCCCTGCACCTACTCTCATGGCTGCATTTATGTGGAGAAGACTCCTGAATAGTGCTACCTTGGCAACTACAACTCACAGAAGACCAAAGGAGGTGGCTGATGGGACAAGTACTCAAGTAGTAACCCAAATAGTTGACAAGTGTAAGGTGAAGATGATTCAAAAAAGATATATATTGTGAGAACTCCTCCACAAAGAGGAGGGGGGAGGAAGAAAGAAAAAGACTGTAACATTGTAGCAGCATGAATATTCAGTTCTCTTGATTAATAACACATCTTGTCTCCTCGGATACCAATTTTGTTCAGTTTCATATGTCTTATTTGTTTATCCACCTTGTGATTCCGTACTAGCCGTTATAAAATTCATAAAAGGCCTAGTTCTTGCACCCACTCTCTACAAATTTATTGTTTTGGGTTTATTGGGCCGACTTCTCGTTCCTTTTGGGCTCGGGCAATAAAACGTGACCCTACAAAAAGTATATAGAACCCTTCCTATGGTTTATTTATAGAACACTTAACCCTTAAAGTTTTGAATGTAACACTTAAATATCCTAGTGGTATTGTTTTATGTGTAAAACATTAAATATCCGTTAAAATAAACGGTGAGTTGCTTATGTGATGACATGTATCTATATTTTAAAATTACAGTTTCGCATAAAACAATACCACATGAGGAACAAGATCCTCTCAATTTCAAGTCCGCTCCATTTTGTCAATTTCAATATTAAGATTTTATTTTTTTTGATTTAACAATGTATACACTACCATATTATTTAAAATTTTTAAATAATATGACAGTTTGTTGTTTGTACATCTTTATATTTCAAATTTAAATGGGGTCATTAAAAACAATAGCATATGAAGTTTAAGCGTTCACTCAAAATCTGAAGGAATTCTGTGTTTGCAGGAAAAATCACATAGTGGATTTGTATACTTTTCCCTTACTATGTTCAAAAAGATTGATTGGTCATCTTTCAAACTTCTATTATTTGATAAATGACATTAATTCCGCCCAAAGATTACAATTTTTCATTTTCTGGAATAGATACAGAACATTCCAAGCTGTTATGCAATTTTTTTTCTTGAGTAAAACAATCTCTAGCTTGTTGGTAAATGTTAGTTTTCTAGTACCCAAAGCAAGCTTGAGTTGTGGAACAGTGGAAGACTAAATAAAATTTATAAGTTATTATATGCTAGTCCTTTAAATTACATAATTATGTCGGTAGTCCCATATCTCTACTCAAATAGTTCTCACCCATTTCCCACTTTCTAATTGTTTGCTTATAATATATAGTGCACAACTCAAATGGTTTGCAAAGCCAAATTAGTAAATACAAATCCAAGGTATATGAGAATTGCAAGTGTGCAACCCAATTGGTGAAAAATATCCAGGGAAACCTCTTTAGACTTTAGGAACAAGCCATTACTAATAGGCTAGACTGGCTAGTAAGTGTCTAGAAGGTATTCGATGTCACGTTTTGAGTAGAAACTACTATTTTTCTTATATTGTTTGTGCCATTTAACATTCCAGAAGATGAGAGAATTAATCTCATTCCTCAACTCATACAACCAACTGATAATCATGCTCCCACCCTTAAAAAACTTGCACAAATTTGAGGCCATTAAAATCTAATGCATTATATAGACATACGTTTTCGTCAATATTAATACATTATATATAGCCTCAACTCAATGCTAAATATAGAATGAAAGAAGAAGAAGAGGCTTCTTACCTTCATCATCAGCAAGACGTCCTGCTTGTGCTTTGACTCCGGTTACTACCATGCATAGCAGAAGTAAGAGCTTAATGAGTGCCGAGACGATTCTTGAATTTTGAGCTTGCCTTGACATCTTCTACTTCAAAGACTTGGTGTTCCTTGAGGTTTATGTGAAGATTAGTATGAAGAGGATGAAGGGAGGGCCTTTTTCTTTTGGCAGAAAGAGAATGAATAAGGATTTGGTTTTGTGAAGTTGTGAGGCAACAATTATAACACTTAATTATCATCTATTAAGATTGTTGTCTACGTCCATTGACAAAGACCTAGCTGACAATGACAAAAATCAGATACTACTTTTTGTATGTTATATGCAAAATTAATTATGATATTAACTCGTACAAACACTTAGCATTCTCTTCTTAATTTTTATTCTAGATAAAATACAAAAGTGACCTTAGTTTGGATTAAGTATATAACACAGCGACTTTTCAAAAATATTCAATTTACTCCCTAAGCACAAATGACACTTAACACAATTTGAAGTTCCATGCTACACTGAGTGATCTGTTTCCTTCTCCATTGTTGGTTGCTATGCATCTATTTTTTATAGACCCAGATACTTCCTAGTGCATATATATAATAGTCAAAATGCAATTACTATATATAAGACATGTGCAATCAAGAGTTGTTCGACATATGCAAAAGGGTTCTTTTATGAGATTCAATTCTAACCCATTATTGAGACAAACTTTAAACACATGTGATGTCAAATTTCCTATCCATCCTAGCGGCTGGAGAAACTGGAGGTCATGCAAGGAGCAACTCAACTACCTATTAACTTGATCACAATTTAGTTTTTCAACGAAAAAGGTCCCAAATACGAGCAAATTGGATATTTTATTTTTAAGAAGTCTTGGTAGTGCTTAGCATTAACCCGATGGGTGGTTTTTGTATTTTACTATTTTTATTTTTATGGTTTGCTTATCTTTTCTTATTAAGAAACTTACCTTTGCAATGTAAAGAATATTGATTAAAAAATTAAATTCATTATTTTTTTAAAAATAAATAAAATTTTTGGCAAAATTATAGTTTATCATGTCCAAATAGATTTGTCGTTGTTGATTGGAGTTTCAACAATATATCCACCATCAACTAGAAGATCCCACAGTTATCAGTGCAGGACAATTAGACATGGCAAAACGGGTGGGTCGGGTCGAGTTAATCGGGTTGTGGGTCAAACGGGTCACGGGTAAAAAACGGGTCATTTTAAGCGGGTCAAAATCGGGTTGCGGGTCAATCGGGTTGCGGGTCAGGTCGGGTCGGGTCGGGTTGACCCGTATTTTTCAAGTGAATTTTTTTTTTTTTTTTTATAAAGAAAACATGTATCTGCTATTTGGAAAGTTATGCAATAAATTACTTGATATAAAATGCATTATTTTGAATTCACCACTTATATCAAGAATGAACTCAGTTAAACTTATTAATACTTATTCAATAATTTTAAAATTATACAAATCCTAACATTACTATCTAAAACAAAATAACACAAAGATAAGTAAAACAAATACACAAGTTTTATTTCTACACAATATTAACATTCCAAAATATAAAACAAAATTATAAATGACTTATTGGATTACTCATTTGATAAAGAATAAAAACATATAAGAAATTTACAATCTTAAAAATTAATTTTATAATCTATTATCAGTTGTGGTTGACAGTTTGTTTCAATTTGAGATATACTTTAAAATTTAATTGCTTACTTATTTATACATGGTCTCTTTTATGAATATCATATTATTGTTAAGCAACACACACTCTAGGAAATATCATAATTTATTTTGAAAAGCCGTTTATTTTGAACATAAATTATTAAAAAATAGGTCTAAGTATTCATAATTTATGCTAATTTGATACTTTAGCTTCACTATTTTCACACTTGTGAATGTTTCTCACATGTCTATAATTTTAAATCTATATTTTTAACTCTACTGTAACCAGATTATCTTGGCATGTACTTTGCTATTTGATATCTAAAAATATTTACTCATTACAGAATGTTCAATCATTTATCTTTCAATTAAATTGCATGTAGTTATGTAAATGTATCAATTGTTTCCTTAAAGTTCATAATAAACAATTAAACTAATATTGTCTTAGTTTTACTATTTTTTTTACCCAAAAAAAAAAAGTTTTAAAAAAATGGTTCGGGTTCGGGTCGGGTTGACCCGCAAAAAACACGGGTCGGGTCACGGGTCAACCCGTTTTTGCTTCGGGTCAAAAAAATCGGGTTCAGGTCGGGTCAGAAAATTCTAACCCGTTTTGCCATGTCTAAGGACAATATCCAAATTCAGTTACGTAAGTGAACAACAGGACCAGGATGACAACGTGGGAGAGGACCAGGATGATAACGTGAGAGAGTCCAATGAAGCGATTACACACATGAAGATTGTCTTTGGCATCCCTCAAGCCGATCAAACTTTCCTGTTTATGGATTCTAGCAAGTAGAGTCTTGTTTCCAATTAATGAAATGGTACGTACTGGTATTTATGGATCTTGTCATCAAAGTCTTAGAGCATTGATACCCGGAATGCTATATGCCATATGATGCCTTATTTTACCATCCAAACACAAAAAAAGCCATTAACCGATCTTCTACTCCTAAAAGAATTTGCAATTGTGCTACAGTACCATTGAAAATTTACGACGGTACTATAGCAATGTTCTAAAACTAAATAATATTTTTTTTATTCTCACTTACAAATATCTGCCTCTTTCTCTCTCTTCATTGTCTCATCTTCTCTCTCTCTCTTGACCGAACATAGCTTCTCAGTCTCACATCTCTCTCACGGTGGTTCATTTTTTCTGGTGTGGTCGTGGGTCTAGCGTTATTTGGTGGTTTGGCGGCGTGGGTTGTTTTTTGATTTGCTTTTAATGGGTTTTTGTTTTGGATTGTTTTGGGTTTTTGATGGGTTGATCGGTGGTTGATCGAGTGGGTCGAGATTGGCATGGGTTTTAATCGAATGGGTTGAGATCGGCGTGGGTTTTGATCGAGTGGTTCGTGCAGCGGTGGAGATCGGCGTGGGTCATGGCGAGGTCATGCGTGGTGGAGATGGGTGTGGTCACGGCTTGGCGAGATCAAGTGGTTCATGGTAGAGGTGAGTGGGTTTTGATTATGGGTGGGTTTTGATGGGGCTTGGGGTGGATTCCGATTCTGATGGGGTTTTGATTTTGATTTTTTGCTATGGATTTTGGGTGGGTTTTGATTTTTTGCTATGGATTTCTGATACGATGGATTCCGATTAGTTGGACTTTGGTTGGATTTTGGATTCCACTTGGTTGGACTTTGGATTTTGGATTTGGATTGGTTGGTTTGGGTTGGTGTGGTGGTGGCGTGGTGGTGGCATGGTGGTGAATGTGGTGGGTGGTGTTTGGTCGTTGTGGGTCACTATGGGTCTGTTATTGTTATGTTCATCTTTGCTCATCGTGTTGGTTTGATTTAAAATGATTCGTGGTGATGGGTGGTGTGACTATGTTGCTCAGCGGAGGTGGGTGGTGTGACTGGGAAGCTGGACGGTGGTGGTGGTGGGTGGTTGAGAGAGAAAGAGAGAGAAACTAAGATTAGAGAGAGAAGTGAGAATATTTTTATATTATTTTTATTTTACTTTATACTATTTTAATGTGCAATATGGTAAAATAAAAGTTGGGATGTTACGTATGTGGTAAAATAGTATGGTATAAATGATAAAATAGCTTTTGAGATTGTAAAATGAAATTTTTTGTAAAAACTGGATGTGAATGCTCTTATACCTAGCTAGCTACCTCCTATTTCTTGTAAGGAATTTATGCAAAGGAAAAACATGCCGTGAGGTCCATGCATGACCAATATCAAAATTGTTGTTATGGAAGTACGTGGAAGCGAAAGCAGTGCCAGTAAGAATAAGCGGAGGATTATCTCTTAGACCTACTAGTCCTCCATCCATCGCTGCTGGTTTTTTTTTCCTTAATTTCAGTTGTGAGACTCTCATACGTACGTTATTATTTTTAGGGTTACAGTTACAGTACAGCCGTACAGGCGAAGGAAGGCCGGTTATGTTATTTTTTATTTTGGAAAAGCCGGTGAAAACTTATTAAAGCCCAATTCGTTTTTAAAAAAAATATTGAAGCCCATGGGCATTTGGCCCAGCATAGACAAAAATTATTCCATGGTTCTAAATTTTAATTCTTACCCTATGCTAGCAGGAAAAATCTAAATTTGACTTGGGTATCCGAACTTTTTTTTACTGAATATTTAGACAAAACTAGAAGTTTTAGGCCTTTTTGTGGCTTTATTATAGTAATAGTTTCTTACCCTATTTGTTTAATTTTTTTTTATCCTTTTAATTCTTTTTAGAAGTTATTATTTGTTTTATTTATCCATTTTATGAGTAAAGGCACGTGTCAAATAGTTTTTTTTCCCCATTTTCTTTGGCATTCTTTTGTAAATTTGTAACTGTGAACTATAGAATTTCAACTACAAATAGTGCAATTATTTACTTTTTAATATTATTTTGGATTGTAGTGGGTGGGGAGAGGATTTGAACTTTAATTCTTCTAACTAATCAGTATTCGAAGCAATTCACGAGAAAGTTTCACATAATTTTTTTTTCTTTTTGTCTAGTATTAAAAATTGATAATTGTGGAATTTATTATTTGTATATGGAATTTTAATGGAGGTTTTAAAGATAAAATAGACATTAAATTCAATTTTTATATATATTCAAAATGATGTGTATAATTGTGACACCTAAAAAGCTTATGTGCCACAATATTATTAGGTCAACCAAAACTTAAATATATTTGGTTTAATGTATACTATAGATTACGGATTATAGATAAAGAAAAGTATGTTATGTTATATATTGAGTTACAAGACTCTTGACATAATAATAAAATTTATTTTAATAATGCAGTGCACTAGAGTGACACTATTTGAATACATGGCAAAAATAAGACGTGTCTACATCGTGTCAGCATCAATGAATTGGAACACTATAAGTAAGTCATGTCCATTCATATAATGGTGAAGCATATTATAGCAAGAACTATTCAAGAGTTTGGACCCAATTTAAAAATAAATTATAAAAATAAAAAATAAAAATAAAAAACTCTGAGTCAACTCACTCCTTGAAAATTGAAATACCTTGAATCCCATGAGGTAGAGATATGGAATACACCAGGAAAAAATAGAGAATAAAAGACAGATTTCAAAAAAAAAAAGAAAAAAAAAAGAAGAAGACAGATTTGTTATTGATAAAAGATTTCTCAATTGTAATTAACAACCAATTCAAAAGCTTCAAAAGACATAATCTTCCAGAAAAAAATAATACTAGACATATCCTTATCAATATCCATATAAGAACTCAGGTTTGAATAAAATACTTCTAGAGACTCTCGAAATCAAGGAAATAAGAACATAAATTAGAAATTTCTGAAAATTATAAAAATTCAGAAATAAAAATGTTTGAATGACATGTAGGTCAACTTGAGTTTGTCTTTCTAAAGAACAAAATACCCAACAAATCCAAGTTCTTTGTTTGTTCGTTCAAACTTTGTCTTTGCAGGTAGCTTGGATTTTGCTTCAATTTCAATCTTCACTATAGGGCTGAAGCCTAGATTGCTCAGTCTTCTCTCTTTCAATTTTGGCAATCCTCTTTTCTTCATCAGCCTTACTCGTTAAGACTTTTACAGATTTCATAGCCCCAACAAATTCCTTTGTTTGCTGAAGTTCCTTATTTGCTGCAAAAGTACAAACGAAAAAGAATTATTACATGCCTTTGACTTTGAAATTCTCAAACAAAAAAGAATTCATGTACATGACTAAATAAAGATCAAATTTCTAATCTAACAAATGTAGCCACCCAAAAATTGAACTTTTAACACTTATTCATCCCAAAGTATATAGCATATAAATCAAGATTGATTCCACTAACCTTTCTCAAGATTGTAATTCTCGGCTTGGTACTTATAAATTTTGTTTTCAGTCCTAATTCTGTCATCCTCAATGCAAAAGTAACGTTCCTTCCACTGAAAAACCATTACATTTTATTTGTCAAAATTAAAAGTGTTTCTATACATAAATAATGGAACGCTTCAAAATTCAAAAAAAAAAGAAAAAAAAAAGAAAAGCCAGAGATGCTTATTGTTAAAGAGAACCATACCTTCTTGAGATCTCTCTTCAGTTTTTCCAAACTGTTAAGGAAACAAAATTTAATAATTAAAAATCTTTATAAAAAGAAAAAAAGAAAAAAGAAAAAAAAAAGAGTACAACATAAGAAAAGAGAAATTAAAGATGTTTTTTACTTATTTTTATGTAACCTATCGAGCTCCATACGAAGGAAGTCGGCTTTGATCTGTAGCGACTCTATTTCAAAGGACAAGACTTTCGCTTTGCTCTGAGCACAACACCATTAAAACACCATTAATTTGTTTTATCAAATAATAAAACTATTTCAAAATTTTGAAATAAAAACAGAAAAGAAATCCATACCAGTTTAAGGTAGTCTGCCGGCACATTAACAAGTTTCGATCTTTTGGAACAAATTTCAATAATTCTACAATATGTTTTCGCCAACCAGAAAAACAAAAACAAATTCGAAACAGTAAAAACAAATTCTACAATATGCTCCATCGTATGCGAAATAGGAGGAAAGGAAAGACCGGGCACATGGCAGTGAAACTTGACATAAGCAAGGCCTATGACAGAGTGGAGTGAGAGTTCCTACGGTAGATTATGCTAAAAATAGGGCTGCCTGAACAATGGGTGAACTTGGGTATGGAAACAGTGAAAACAGCCACATATTCAATCTTCATTAATGGGGAACCAAAGGGCTTCATCATACCAACCCGAGGCATTAGGCAAGGTGATCCTTTATCTCCATGCCTCTTCCTGCTTTGTGCTTAGGGCTTGTCCTCCTTGATCCGAAAGGCAGCCGATACAAATAGATTGAAAGGTATTTATTCTTGCCGGGGTGGAGTCCGTATTTCTCACTTCCCCTTTGCAGATGATAGCTTGTTATTTTGTGAAGCAAAGATTGAAGAATGCCGCCAATTGCTTGATATCCTTACACAATATGAGGAGGCCTCGGGGTAGGTTATTAATAGGGCAAAGACCACACTCTTTTTTAGCGAAAATACAAGCCGTAGGGATAAGGAAGCTATTCGGACATTGATGGGGGCACAAGTCATGACTAGCTATGAAAAATATCTTGGGTTGCCTATGGTTGGGGGTAAATCAAAGGTGGGCACGTTTAAGGAACTACAAGAGAGGATAACAAAAAAAGTGATGGGATGGAAGGAAAAGACCATATCAAAGGCGGGGAGGGAAACATTGATCAAGTCCGTGGCTCAAGCAATTCCCACCTACTCTATGAGCATCTTCTAGATCCCAAGAAGTGTGTGTGAGAATATCAACTCAATCCTAACAAAATATTGGTGGGGGCAAACACAAAATGAAAAAAAGATCCATTGGATTAATTGGAGGAGACCATGCACACCAAAAAATAGGGGTGGAATTCGATTTAGGGACATTCATGCTTTCAACCTTGCTATGCTAGCGAAACAAGCATGGCGCTTGGTTACCAGATCCCACTCCTTCTATCGGGTCTACAAAGCCAGGTATTTTCGTCGGTGTTCATTTATGGACACTAAGTTAGGCCACAATCCCTCCTTCGTGTGGCATAGCTTGCTAGCTGCAAGGGATGTACTTCGAGTGGGGTCTATGTGAAAGGTTGGAGATGGGCAGAGCATAAAGATTACTAGCAATAAGTGGCTGCCACACCCCCCTCTATTCAAGCCAGGTGTCGACACTACACTGACAGTGGGGGACCTCATCCACCATGACTCCATGCAATGGAATCGTCCCTTGATACAGGCCACGTTCATGCAAGCCACACAAAATGATATTCTGCGTCTTCAACTCAGTAACACACGGACGAGAGACAAACTATACTGGAGAGAAAACAAAGCCCAGCAGTTCATGGTTAAGACAGCCTATCAAGTGGCCCTTCGTTTGCACAGAGATGTAGGAGCTGAACATTCGACGGTAGGCGAAGAGAAGAGGTTTTGGAATAGGATTTGGAGGATGAATGTACCACGAAAGGTTCGAAATTTTGTGTGGAAAGCTTGCACCGATATCCTTCCCACCCGCGCCAACCTCTACCGCAGAAAAGTGCCTATAAACCCACTGTGCTCAATCTGCGGACAGACCAATGAAACAATTGGACATGCGCTCTAGGAGTGCCCCATGGCCAGAAACGTATGGGCAATGGCGCAAGGAAGATTGCAGAAATGTGGAATAGTGGCACAGAATTTCTACCGCCTGGTTCGACAGTTGGAGGAAAAGCTCATAGGGAAGGAAATGGAGACTTGGGCGACGGTGGCATGGGCCATTTGGAACGCCAGGAACAGGTTCTGAAATTCATCTAAAACAAAGAATTAAATTTTACCCTTTTTTTGAAATTCTTAAACATTATGCAATAAAAATTTGGTTCCAGAAAAATAAAACAACATTGAAAAGAAAATCTCCTGGAAATCCCACATTGAATATCTTCCCTCATAAGCATATACAGCATAAGCAACCCGAGGAACGACACGAATCTCGTCATGAAGAAACGCCGCAATTCTTCAAGGTTTTTTTTTTAATTTTTTAATTTTTTTATAAAAGAAACCAGCACTTCGGACTTAGAGTTAGAGCAGCAGTGTTATAATAAGTGTGTATATATATAATATGAGTTATAAATATAAATGAGAATAAATTAGGTCAGGAGCTGGCGTAAAAGGTGTGTTTTACGCCAGCCAATCCTGACCCGCCACGTCACCAAATTTTTTTTTTTTTCCAACAAAAAAAGATTAAGCCTTAAGCCTTTAACCCTCTCTCCCTCTCTTTCTCTTCTCTCCTCACCCGATCTCTCCATCTTTGGATCAAACCCATGACCTCCATGGTCGGAGCTTCAAAGCTAAACACAAGCACCAACCTTTTTTTTTCAGCAAAAAAGATTAAGCCTTAAGCCTCTCTCCCTCTCTCTCTCCACCTTCTCTCTCTCTCTTACTCCTCCATCCAGCTAAAGAGGCGGCCATCCCATTCCAGGTGAGGATTCGATCACACCTTGCTCTTTTTACCAACTAGGTTTTGCCTATAATGTTGATTTCAGCATCTGGGTGTGTTTCATTTTGAGCCAAATCAGAGAAGTTGATTTATTTTTTTGGGTGTTAGTGTTTCTGGAGGTTGCAAGTTCTAATGTTGGTATTCGATATTGCATTAGAATCTTGATTTTGAGTGTCAAATATTTTTGGGATTTCCAATTTGTTTTAAGGGTATTTGATATTTCCTTAGAATATTGAATGAAGTCTAGATTTTGATGGATGTGTATCTTTCAATTTGAGGAGATTTCTAGAACATGCTCTCTCTACGATATGTTCGCAGATTCTATCATGTTGTTGCTGCCATTTAATCAACTGAAAGCCCTGCAGTTGTATCCAATTACATTCGGAATCCAAAGCCATTAGAAGAACCTGCTCTTGTAAAACTTAAGAACGAGTGGGACCCTAAGAAGTTGTTCCATTTATTTAAGGTCAATGCACACAATCGGCTTGTCATTGAAAACCGTTTTGCATTTGAAGACACGGTGTCTAGGCTAGCTGGTGCAGGTCGCTTTGATTACATCAAGCATTTGCTTTGATTACATCATGGGTTTGATTCATAGATGAAGAGATCAGGTGAGGAGAGAAGAGAAAGAGAGGGAGAGAGGCTTAAGGCTTAATCTTTTTTGCTGAAAAAAAAAGGTTGGTGCTTGTGTTGAGCTTTGAAACTCCAGCCATGGAGGTTATGGGTTTGACCCAGAGATGTTGAGATTGGGTGAGGAGAGAAAAGAAACAGAGGGAGAGAGGGTCAAGGGCTTAAGGCTTAATTTTGTTTGCTAAAAAAAAAAAGAAATTTGGTGACGTGACGGGTTAGAATTGACTAACATAAAACATACCTTTTACGCCATCCCTTGACTCAATTTATTCTCATATAATATATAATAATATATACGGATGTACTATACCTAGTCGGTTTGGACAAAATACAAAAAATTCAACCCCCAGTTTCTATTATTAATTTATTATTGGAATTAGCAAAATAAATAAATAAATAAAGTGTGTACTTTACCCCCAAAAAAAGAAAAAATTTCCGGAGCCTTGTGGCGGTGTTCCACACTGTCTCTATATATAGTTATAAACACTATATCCCTGCTGCTCCACACATAGTATTGGGTTTTTAAAACCTGAAGAATCAAATTCTTAGTAAAAGCAAAAACATTGAAGAATAGTTGCGTTCCTTCATGGCGAGATTCGTGTCTTACCTCATGTTGCTCATGTTTTTAGTTATGACGGAAGAGATTCATGGTGGGAATTCCAGGTGATTTTCTTTTCTGGAACCAAATTTTTGTTACATGCTTAAGAATTTCAGAAAAAGGGTAAAACTTAATTCTTTTTTTTTGTAGATGAATTCTAGAAAGCTATGTGTTTATTTATTTTGTCTGTTTGTTTGTTTTTCTGGTCGCTGACAATATATTATTGAAATTTTCTTTTCCAAAAGATCCGAACTTGTTGATGTGCCTGCAGAAGAGCAACTATCTGCGCTACAGAAAGAAGTCATCAACCTTCAAAAGGAAGTCAACCAACTCGATAGGTTGCTAAATAAAAAAAAATAAAAAAAAGATCTTTAATTTTTTTTTTCTACTTTCAGTTTCGTATATTTTTAATTATTAAATTTTGTTTCCTGAAGGAGCAAAATCCAAGAAGTGAAGAGAGCAATCGAGGAGGTATTTTTTTTTTATATAATTTTTTATTATTTAATATAAAAATTTTGAAGTAGTTTTACTATTTATTTCTGGAAACACCTTTAATTTTAAAAAATAAAAATAAAATTTAATGCAGTGGAAGGAAAAATACTATCAGAGTCGGGATGAAGGGGTGAAGCTTCTAGACGAACTATATAAGTTGGTAATTAAGAACTCTAATCTTCATCAAGGTTAGTGGATTTAGTCTTGATTTATATATGGTTATGACCCTAGTGTCCACATGTTAAGTATAAGCTTAGCCATATGTATATAATACATTTCATTTTTCTCCCCATTTGTAATTCTGCAGAACGTCGAGATTTGAAGAAAGGAGGATTGGAAAAATTGACGAAGAGCATACTGTGCATATAGGCTTCAGCTCCATAGTGAAGATTGAAGATGAAGCAAAATCAAAGCCGTCTCTTTTTTCAAAGATAAATTTTGAAAAACAAACAAAAGAACTTGGATTTGTAGGGTATTTTGGCCTTTAGCAAGACTCAAGTTGCCCTTTATTTTACTGAAAGATTTTTACTTTGAATTTTTTATAATTTCAATTGTCTTTTGGAGCCTTTGTGTTGGTTGTAACATCAATAAAATATCTGTACCTTGTGGATTCAAGGTATTTCAAAGAGTGATGAGTTTTGGGTTTTGAAGGTTTTCACCCATCTTCCTTAATTATTTTGACTATAGTTGGATGCTATTTGACTCAAAATCCTAATTTGGTACCTTGAAATCTTACCCTAGTAAAACAAGCTCTCTATTATTTCATTGTCTAGTTAGTGATAAACATGCACCTATGCTATGTAATTTGAGTAAATTAGTTATGGTTGCATTTTATTTACATATTTTCTTGCAAGTGGTCTTGAGTTAGAACCTTGTATCCACCCTATTTCTGGAAGTTAAGTTACATCTTCGGCCTCACTTATTGGGCGAAGTATGGGCCTAGACATGAGGGGCAATGTAAACTTTTGGGACAAGTGATAGTTTATCAATAGAGTTGAACTATATGTTGTCTTATGGAGTTGCTGAACCCTCTCTTTGCTTGCTTCAGAGTTTTACATGCTTGAAGTTCTACTTCCATTTCATATTAGTGATTTCCATTATCTAAGTCACAACATTGTAATGATTTCAGTCATAGCTTATATATCTAATGAGGTCTGGATTACATGCAGCATACCTTCCAGAGGCTAAGTGATCTGCCAAGAGCCCCATTATGTTGATGTTAAGCTTACATTTACAAGTAGTAAAATAAGCTCTCTATTATTTCATTTGTTATGTAAAATCTGCCAAGAGTCCCATTTGTTATGTAATTTGAGTCGATAGGTGCTTAGTTATGGTCGCATTTTATTTTTGTATTTCCCTAAAGAAGAATTGATATTGACTAGCCTTAGTTTTCTCCAGTTGGTAAAATCTTTGCACAATTATGAATATATAGGCTAACAAGATAATTCAGAGGATGTGATTTTGCCAGGGTTTATGTACATAGAGAAAAGTTCCTCCAAGGATTGTTACTAAAAGTTGTTAATGGAGTTTAATGGCTGACCTACAAGTTGGACCATGGATAGTTCTCCACAAGAAGTCTTAAAATGTTTTATTTCATATAATTCTAGCACCACGAGGCTTCCAACATAGAAAGGTTGGAATTTATTGTATTTATCATCCCTTACCATTTTGATCATGTAAGGTGTAGGATTAGTATTTTAGAGGTTTGACTGAGGGTAGATTTGGTCCTTCTAATTAACTTAGTAGAAAGTGTAATATGAGTTAAGTGAATCTTTGTTTTACTTACACGTTTTGACCTTTGTAAGTTTTCCTTCTTTCTTTATTTCTTTCCCTTTCTCTGGGTGGTGCTTTGGATTACTGGAAACAGTTATGAAGCTATTGAATTAATAGTTATCACTAAAGCAAGGAATTTAGACTATTTTTGGGTACATAGGTGATAGGTAAGGTGCAATTGCAATTGCACTACTTGGAAGAAGTGGAAATTCTTAATCTACTATTGGGAGAGTCAGCCGGATTAGCATTGTATTAGTCCTGAGTGCATGAGCTCAAAGTCTTGATAGGGGTTTTCTTGTTGTGACCAGCACTAGTCAATGGAGTTTAGTATACTGTTGTCTATGGTGGCTTCAATTTCTTAGAAGGCATGTTATACAGTTTTTTTTAAATAAACTTTTTTGTTCCCTTTTTTTCCATTTACAGTTTATTTTTAGATCGTGTTTGAGCCTGAATTTGGCAGTTAAAAGACATTTACTCTTTAGGGGGGACATAAAATAATCAATTCAAAGCATATATGTCTAAAATTTGCTTGTGCTCTTCTGATTTAATTTTAAAGCATGTTTTTTTTGCATAGCATCTGTATGACTATTTGTTCCATCTCTATCTGCATAATAATTAAATTTTAATAGGTAATTAAATTTATGTCAATACGTTGTATGGGAGAAAGCATGTGTATACTCTTTTTGACTATTGAATTCTTCAGTTACATAGTAAAGACGGACTTTGTAGATATTCATGCTTTCTTGGCTTCTGGTACATCGTTACATCATTTTATAGAAGTTAAAATTGCTTTATCTTCCTCTGCTACAACTGAAAACTTGAACAAATTAAATAAAAATTGTAAAAGCCTTCACACTAGCCTCTTTATAGTTTTAGCTAAATTTGAGCTGAAAGTCCATATTTTCTATTTTGTCTATAACATTTTTCACATATATCTACATCAAACTATTTTTTTTTCCTCCATCCTACTTGCTCTTAAAATATTATTCCTTATTCTTTTATTGTTTTAATAATATTACTCTTTCAACCCCTACTCTTCCCCGTTTCTCTTCCTCATCTTTCACCCCCTCTCGTGTCACCGTTGGTTGGAGGATAAGCCACAAAGTTGCATCAGTAGATTTATTGTGAAGGTGCAAGTTGTGTTTGGTAGGGACCACCAAGAATTGGTGAGCGAGAATGATGAGGAAAGAGAGGATTTGTTAACGGACTTGGCGGAGCCAAAGTAGGGCTCGACAGGGCAGTGTTTTTAAAAGCTCGCTTAACTGCACAGGCCTTGGGACTTTTTCCCTCTAAAGTGGGGTGCCCTCTTAAATGCTCACTTGAAGCGCACTTTTTTGAGCTTTTTAATTAAGCGCAAAGTGCGCTTTTTTGAGCTTTTTGTAAGTATTTTTTAAAAAAATCTTGATTTGATTTTTAGCCATTAGATCTAAATATGTTTGATATAAGCCATTGATTTAATATATAAAACTAATAGTGTGGTGTGCTACCATACACCTAAGCCTACATCTTTAGATATTCTAGACCTTCCGGACCACAACCACACAAACAAACACAAGTCCAGCAACAGGTGCAAGTTCTAGTACACAACATGCTCCTCATGATGGAGATGAAGATGATGAGGGCTACAAATCTTGTGATGACAATGATGATGGTCCCTTGCTTAATGGGGATGATGATTATGTAGATTAGGATTGCATTGCATATTTGCATTGATTTTGTTAGGCAAAGATATTTTGTTAGGCAAAGATAACATTACTTAACATTCTAGTACTTTTTAGCTTTTGCCTTTTTTGTTCTATACTTCTCTTTTGATTCAAACATGTTTTGTAATGATGGCCATCAAATATCATGGTTGCATATATTTTGTAAAGCACAAGAGAATTATATAAATATTATATAAATTATATAAAAAAATTTTATTGTAATTTATATGATTAATTGATCACTTGATTGTTGTATTGACCATTAATAAAATTTTTTTTAATTTATTAAATTATTTTTTAAAGGTGCACTTCACATTGATCAGGCGGGCGCTTGTGCTTTTCTCCTAGGCTCTAGGATTCTTTTGCACTTAAGTGCGCTCAGCGCTTTTAACAACATTGTGACAGGGACACGCTCTTAGCAATGCACTGATCGGATGTCGGAGTTGCACATGACGCAGTGGGTAGCAGTGTTGTTAAAAGCGTGCTTAAGCTCAAAGCTCAAAGCCCCAAGGCTCCAGCACTTTTTGCCTTAAAACCTAAGCTCATTCAAAGAAGCACGCTATCGGCGCGCTTTTTCAAAAAGCTCAAAGCACACTTTTTGGAGCTTTTTTATATTTTTCAAAAAAAAAAAAAAACCAAAACTGAATTAAAGCTATAAGATCTTGACATTATTGATATAAACAATTGATTTTGTATATTTTTAGTGTAAATTACTTATCAAAAAAAAAAATTTTTTTTTGAGTATAGCTTGTCCTAAAACCCAACACACAACCTCCCAGATCTTCTCCTTTTTTTTTTTTTTTTTTTCTCCTTGAAACAATAACCCACCTAGCTCCTTCGTACCAATTACCATGTTGCAATGTCCTCATATTCTTAGCTCATTCATGAAAAAAAAACGTGTGATATAATATATGTGGTAATTGTTTAGTTACTTTAGTGGTTGATTTTGAACATAGCAAACTAATTCTTCCAGAGTTATAGTCATTAAGTGATTAAATTATTAACTAATATTACTAATTAGTAGAGGGCATTATAGATATAGGAGATTTAAGAAAGGATATTACGTGGAAGTACTGATATCTAGCTTATCCAAAAAAATAAAATGACTTGACTTGCAATTTTTGTGTTAAAATTGCAAAAGTAGGGCATATCTATCAGTCCAACAATTGCAAGACATGATAGCAAATACTATTCGAGCTCAATATAGTAGTGCACCTCAAAGTTCTCTTATGTACTCAAAGCCATACACAAAGAGGGTTGACAACTTACGAATGCCTGTAGGTTATCAACCTTCTAAGTTTCAATAGTTTGACTGGAAGGGAAATTCCAAACAACACATTGCCCACTTCATCGAAACTTGTAACAATGCTGGCACAAAAGGAGATCTCCTTGTGAAACAATTTGTCCACTCCCTTCGAGGGAATGCTTTCGATTGGTACACTAATCTTGAGACCGAGTCCATTAATAGCTGGGAACAAATGGAAAGAGAGTTTTTGAATCACTATCATAGTACTTGTCACAAAGTGAGTATGATGGAACTAACAAACTTGAGGTAATAGAAGGATGAACCTGTCCTCGACTACATTAACCGTTGCTGTTCCTTAAGCCTTGATTGGAAAGATCATCTTTTAGAAGCATTTAGGGTGGCAATGTGCATCCAAGGTATGCATTGGAGACTACTTTACATCCTCCAGGGGATCAAGCCTTGCACCTTTGAAGAACTTGCTACTTGGGCACATGACATGGAGCTTAGCTTGTCTAGCCATGGAGAAAAATGCATACCCGTTGATAAAGATACAAAGAGAGGTGACAAGTTCTCCAAGTCTACTGTTGAGGAGTCTCTCACTATCACCACAAAGCCTATTCATTACAAGAAGAACACAAGTCTACCACAAGAAAAGGAAAGTCGTTGACCCACCCTAAAAGAGATGGAAGAAAAGACATATCCTTTTCCAGAGTCTGATGTTTCAGGAATGCTTAATGACCTCCTTGAAAAGAAGATAATTAAGCTACCAAAATGCAAATAACCCGAAGAAATGGGATGCACCATACCAATGATCCAAAGTACTGCAAATACCATCAAGTTATAGATCACCTAGTGGAGAAATGTTTTGTTTTGAAAGATATCGCCATAAGGCTTGTAAAGGAGGGTAAAATCCTCTTAGACTTGGATGAAACGGTTGAGTCGAACTCTACTCGTTCACCACTACATCCCTAGCTCTAATAAAGTCACAAACTCCACCAAAGACATGGTCACCTTTAGCTTCAACACTGGGGGCATCTGACAAGCATATTCAATTTGGAACAACTAAACCATTTCACATGCCATGCTCAGGCCCATTGAATGAAGCTAAAGTAAAAGGCAAGCCGATGAATGAAGATGAGAGTTGGGCTCTTGTAACTCGAAAGAAATCTAGGAAGAAATGCAACTCAAAGTCATAAATAATCCACGCAGAAAAGCAACATCAAAAGAGCAATTCTAGAGGGCCTCACGAAAAGGTGATAAGGAATCCAAGATAAGAAGTTCATGACGACAAATTGTTGCAACAAATGAGCAACTATCCAATCACCCTTCATGACTTTTCCCCCAAAGGTTATTTCAAGGCGATGAGTGATGGCTTGAGAATTGAAGAGTCAAAACATGCGACAAAAAGCCCCAAGATCAAATTTCCAAAGCATTCAACAAAAGAGCTCGTCCATAGCCTTCTCAAGTAGGAGATTTGGCATTCGCAACACGATGACCATTCAATATGTTGTCCAAGAAGTCTGCATCGAAATGGGGTGGTCCATATGTTGTCCAAGAAATTCACAACAATGGTAACTACCAAATAGTTGACAAAAATGGGCAAATGATTAGTCCCGTAAAGGCAAAGTGTCACTAAGTTTGAAAACATGAAGTGCTCCTTGGTAAGAGACTAAACTGCTCACCTCAACATTTGAAAGGTATTGGACATCTTTCCATTACCCTTAAAGGTGTTCGTGAAATTTAGAGGGGAAAAAAAAAAAAAAGTCGACTAAGCTGAAAACCTTGAAAAAAAAAGGCAATTTAAGCAAAAGTTAAAAGACAAAAAAAAAAAAAAAAAAAAAAAAAAAAAAAAAAAAAAAACTTTGAACTACGTAATGACTTGATCCCTTTTCAGGTACGTAGGCAACTTGGTATTCTTTATCAAGTTCAATCACAAATACATTTAAAAAATTCAAATCAAATCACTACATGAGTATACCAAGGGCAAGTGCACAACCAAAGTCTAGTTTCAAATCAACCATTGGTCATGCTAGTGATGTCGAAGGAGCAAGCTAGCCGAACGACTCTCTTCTCCGCAGGTTGGTCCATAGAACTTAAGAAAGCGAGGGATTTGCTTCTTAAGAGTCTTTTGATGAGTTGAAAAAGATAGCCATGTTGGAATGTACTTGATCGCAACCACTTGAAAATAATCAAGCTTGTATAAGCATTGACAAAAGTGTGGACTTCTCCTTTATGGACATTTTGTGGCAGCTGCTGATGATGGATAATGTGAACTTGGACTGTATTGCTCGGCTGGTATTGATTGCTTGGAAGGTTTGGCAAAGCATTAATGAAAGGTGCCTTTGTGGTTCTTCCCAGTCTGGTTCGCAGTTG
The DNA here is from genome assembly GCA_023621385.1 of Quercus gilva. Lineage (NCBI taxonomy): Eukaryota > Viridiplantae > Streptophyta > Magnoliopsida > Fagales > Fagaceae > Quercus > Quercus gilva. Next base: position 61,334,002 of record CM042477.1, read on the forward strand.
TTGGCAGGGGCATTGCATCTCTGGACTGAGTTCCTAGCAGCAAATGATCGTGATGTGCTTTCTGGCTCGGTGGTCCCGTCAATGCCCTGGTCTCCTCCTCCACCGGGTTCCTTCAAGGTGAATGTTGATGCTGCCACGTTCAGGGACACTAGAGCAACGGGACTTGGTGTTCTAATCCGTGATTGCTCTGGTAAGGCTGCTGCAGTTTTATGCAGAAAGTTAGATTTCCCTCTCGGTCCTATTGAGGCTGAATCAAAGGCCGTTGAAGCTGGCATCCTCTTTGCTCTGTGCCGTGGCTATCATGCAGTGGTGCTGGAAAGTGATTCTCTTGTCTTGGTTAATGCCCTGGTGGGGTCTTCCCCCGCTCCCTCAGCTGTGGTCTCTGTTATTGATGGGGTTCTTGAGCTTTGTAAGGGGTTTTCTCATGTTCAATTCTCCCATGTAAAAAGGCAAGGGAATTGGCCTGCCCACTTAGTAGCAAAAAATGCTTATAGCATTGTTAATGACATCGTTTGGGTTGAAGAGGATCCTTGCTTTGCTAAGCAAGCCCTCATTTATGATGTAAATTTTATGGTTCCTTAGTAATGAAAAGTGTGTGCATTCCCTATCAAAAAAAAATCAAGCTTGTATAGGTTATGATCCAAGTCAAGGCGGGTGTTTACAGTCAAGCATGTTGACTAGTTCCAAATGACTTTTCACATCTGACTATACACGTGCCCACCGTCAAATGTAAAAGCCATGCATTCTTAACTTCTAGTTATTAGGTGTGGCTTTGGATTAGTAAATTTGGAAGCCATGTGTCCGTGTGGTGCTAAGGCTTTGGGCAATGTGTTCAATGCTTATAGGTTATCACACGCATCATTGGTGATAAAGGTAGGGGCGTCTCTAGAAGTTTTTTTTTCTGAGGGTCAGTAAGAAGATACAACTTAGATAAAATATAAATTTTTATAGTGTAAATGGCTTTCTTATTACAAATTTGTCTATAGTACATACTAGTAATAGAATAAAAAATAAACTATAAGTTCATTTGACACATTTTTTAAATATAATGAACATGTTAATTGTCATTGTTAAGTGAATATTAATTATTACTACTTAAAATACTTTTATTTATTAGTTTATGACGATTATGGCCCTGTTTGGTAGACTATCTAAATAACATATTTTCAGTTTTTAAATAACATTATACACATTTTTATACATTTTTTTACTCGCACGTATTTCAACAAATTACAAATAATATTACTTAAATTTCTCTATTAAATTGGTCCTATATGTTTACATTGTACTATCAATGTAAGATTTATATTATAGATACTTATACTGTACATATTTGCAAAAATATACAATATTGTACACATTTGTTTAGAAACAAGGTAAATATTACAATGATAGTACAATATAAACTATGAATTTTCCATTAGTTTATTTCAAATTTATTAGATCTAAATGGGCTTCTTAAAACAATTTTAGATGAAAAAAAAAATTACTTTGTTGTTGAGCTTACTATTTCTCCTAAATTTTATATAAAATTGGATTGTTGTTAGGCGTTATTTGTATTTAAAATATCAAAATATTGTTAAGATGATCATAATTAAACTTATTTTAAGTAGGTTTTAAAAAAATTTTGAGTCAGTGTTCAAATTTTTATTATTTAAGAGTGTCAAATAAAAAAATAAAATATTATATATATATATATATTAAATAAAAAAAAAAATTGCTAGCTCAGGGGTTCACCCCCTAAACTATAAATGGCGCCGTCCATGGATAAAGGCCACAGCAGTGGAACAACGTAGAAGCAAATGAACAAGAAATCCGGTGCTTGTCTGCAGTGTCCACCTTGGGTGAATGCAGATCAACACAAGCCGACTGCTTTTGGAGCTTCAAGGACAGCACAACTCCTCCTTTAACTTTGCAAATACAAAGAATCAACATGGAAACACGCGGCTTCAGTACGTCACTGCTTGGAGAGGATTACACACAAGAGGTTGAGATGAGAAGAGTACAACGACGAAGCTTACTCGCCAGGGGTTGTTGCAAGATGATGTGAGTGGCTACGCTGATAGTCATAAGACGAAAGCAAAGAGGCTGTCTACGCAGATAGTCATAAGACGAAAGCAGTGAGATATCTACATTGCCGAGGCTCACATGCCGGTAGTTGCAAGACGAAAGCAGTGAGATGGGCACAAGGACGAAGTTTCCTATAGTTCAGAGAGTACCGCATGCTCAAATTGGTTGGACGCTAAAAAAGAAGAGCTGGACACCGCGACTTGCTTGGGACCCTAGCGCTGAAGCAGAGATGTCACTACGGTAGCGCTAACAAGAAATGATAATTGGTGTTTTGAGTCCGTGCTGCAGCTATCTATATGCTCCAGCACCAACAGCTACGAGGTGGAGACGATGGATGAGGGAACAAAGCTACGCACCTGTAGTTCAGAGATGGCAAGAGGACCACCGATGCTCGAATCCATTGGATACTAAGACGAAGAGCTGAACACCATGACTCGTTCTGGACTTTAGTGCTGATGTATGGAAGAGAAGCGATCCATGCTAAGACGAGAAGATCAATTGGACGTTGCACCGCTGCGGGAACTTCTCTATCCCTGTAAAAAGAAAAAGAAAACCTGTATTAGAGAACAACTGAACAACTAGCGGCTAAAGATAAGAAACCCTAGACTAGAGTGAAAGGGGGAGTGCCTACTGTGTCCAATTTACAGAGGGAAATATCAGTCAATACCTGTAAGGTAGGTAGCAAGTAAAGGAAAGCAAAATTTGATTACAATAAATCAGGGTGTAAAAGGAAAGGTTGGGAGGGTGAGAAATTAAATCACTGGATCAGCTAAGGAAACAAATCACCGATTAATAGGAAAATAAATTTTCGGAGGCTTATACCAAAGGGAAGTAAGCATTGGATTGCTCGTCAAGGTTTTGAGAATCAAATTTATCTCAGTAGTACCTGAAGGTCAACTTTGCGTGGTCAAGTGAAGCAGGAGGGTTAATTTTGATCATTGACGTTGTGCCCCAATGTGATGTGCTTGGCTACCTTTTTTGCATAAGAGTGCTAAAAGTCTAGCACGCCAAGGAAGCAGATGAGACGAGCAAGCCACGGCTATGTATGAAAAAAAGAAAAAAAGAGAAGAGTCCCACACACGCAGGCCCAAAGCTTGATGGTCTAAATTTGAAGAAAGGAACAACGTAAGCTATATTGCCATTTAGGACAAACCTATCTTGCAAACAAATCAAAGCTCACTTATAAATGAAAAAAAAAAGTAAAAAAAAAAAAAAAAAAATCAATCAAGAAGATGTTGGACTTCAATCCTCTTGTCTCATGCATCACAATCATACATGAAGCCAAATTTTGAAGTGAGGGCATTTGTAGACATCAAAATTTTATGATGTATTCACAACCGTTCGATTGTTCATGATCAAATATTTGTAATCAAATTAATCTTCAATTAATGATGTTGACAATTAGCAAATGAAATCAAGCCACGTGACAACATCAAATGAAGAAATCCATGTGGCAACGTTAGAAGAAAAGACTCATATAGAAAATTCTTATTAAATGAAAGGCCAAATTAAATTCTTCATTAACTCTCAATAAATGCTGAGTGAAAATTCTAAATCAAATGCTATTGAGTTGTCTATAAATAGAGACTTGTCATATGAGAAAAGGGAGACGGAAACTTAGAGAGAAAAACACTATTGATACTCTGCCAAAATAGAGAGTCATCTCTAAGTTCAAAAGAGCACCATTGATCCATCAAAATCAAGGCTCATTTCCACTTCTTCAAATCAAAATAGGGATTTTTCTTCAATTTAGTTCGAGATCAAGCCAACGGCCCTCAACTTCAAATCAAAACTCAAATACATCCAATCACACATCCAACTTGGAGACATCAAAGTACTATTCCATATCAAGCTTCGTAGCCCTTCAGATCGTAAAGTTTCTTAGAGATTGAATTAGAGGAGTTCTATTGTATTTTTACTTTGTAAAGAGTCATCTAGCCGATTGTACTCACATATATACAAATCAATATAAATTGATAATTTGTTACCCTATTTCATGATCGTGTGATATATCATTTACGAATTTTGTGTGTACACTTATTGTGAATGCTCTTACACGGCTTTACACGGCTAGTGTAGCTTTGTATCATATTATTTTCTTAATTAATTTTCATATTTTCCATATTATTTTCACTTCTCATTTTTTTTTCTCCTTCACATCGATACTCTCTCTCTCCCCTTTTACTTCTCATTCTCTTTCACTACTCATCCTTTCTTTGTCTCCTTCAGCTTCTTTTGCTGGTCAATCTTCTCCATTACAGCAATTAGATTGTCCTTCGAATAGGAACTTAGTTTGATTTTTTTTTTTTTTTTTTTTGGGCAGTGCTAACTAGTTTAGATCTTTGATAAGCAGTTTGGTTTTTGCTTTTGGGTTTGTGTATCTACGGGGTGGCACTGATCTTCTTCTCAAGGTGTTGTCCTCCTCACCTTTTGTCCCTACTAGGCAGCATTGATAGATTTGTACAACTTTGATTCTAATTTTTAATTTCAGTAAGCATAACCCCACTTTTGATTGATTATTATTTTGTTAGCAAAACAAATGGGGTTGATATTGGAGATTGTAAAGAATTGTACATGGTTGGGCCTGATTATCAAATGCACATTGTTGATTTGGTTGTTCTAGTTGGATTTATTTGCTGACGTTATTTAATTTGCTAATGTTGTTTGGTGGAGGGGAAGGGAGAATATGGGAGAGAGAAAAAAAAAGACATTAAAATATATTTGTGGGGGTAAGAGCCCAAACTTGTATACTGGGCCTTGAGCCCTACTCGTGGATGTGGATACGTCCGAGGAGGAGTAAATAATTAGGAGAGGCCCCGGAATAGAGAACCACGCAAGGAAAGGATTTAGAATTATAGTCCGAGGAGGTTGTCATTCTCAGACGGAATGAATATCGGTCAAGTAAATATTTGGGCGATTTAAGTGACCTTCCAGGAAGTTTCAACGATAACGATGAACTTCAAGCACGTACAAAGGTGATAAGAGTACAAAAATATCTCAAAAAAAAGCTGCTACTACCGCATTAAATGCACTGCAGCAACTTTTCTGGCTGCATTTATGAGGAAAAGACCTCTGAATAGTGCAGTCTCAGCTACCGCCACTCACAGATAACAAAAGAAGATGTCTTATGGGACATGTACTCAAGTGAGGGTTTAGATGGTTAACAAGTGTATAATCAAGATGGCCTGAAAGGGACTATATAATGTAAAAGATCTCCCAGAAGAATAAAAAAGGAGGTGTGAAGGAATTACTGTAGTATCAAGAACTGTTTTAACTTTCAGAACTATTACATTAATTTATAATCTATATCCTCGAATAACCATTTGATCCAATCTTATGTGTAGCTCACACTTGTTCATCGTTGAAATATTTACCAGCCGTTATTGTAAATTACTAAAACCTAGCTCTTTAGCCCATTCTCTACAAATTTATTGTATTGGGCTCACTAAACCATCGTTCAAATCCTCTTTGGGATTGGGCCAAAAATTTGTGACCCTACAATTGGCGCCGTCTATGAGAAGAGCTTGAGTGATAATGAGTATAACGGCTAATTATGGCAGAACCAGGTCCACAGCAAGCAAAATCGAGGGGTCCTAAGCGTGGTGACCCTTCCTCAACCTTGAGCAGAAAGGTGACCGCGAAGGAAGTGTCCACATCACACACACTGACCGGAGTCAACCTCAAAGGGGGGACCATATTCCCCATGCAAATGACAACAAGAATATGCAGCTAAAGATTGATTGGTTAAAAAGAGAGTTACGCCATGCAAGGAGGAGAAAAGTTTCCCCGGATTCGGACTTTTCTTTTGACGATGAAAGAGACGCTGATTACAGGCAGAGGTCTCAAACCCCACCCAGCAAACTTTTCACCTATAAAGAAGAGCATCCTCATCAACGGCGGGTGCGGAGCCCATCACGTCGAGGCGTAGTAAATGACGCTATGAGTAGGGCCCTAAACCAAATCTCCAGGTCGCCTTTCACGCGTAACATCGAAGATGAAAGACTCCCTCAGCGCTTCCACCAGCCGACGTTCACCATCTATAATGGGCGAACAGACCCTGTGGAACACGTGAGTCATTTCAACCAGAGGATGGCTGTTCATTCTAGAGATGAAGCCTTGATGTGCAAAGTTTTCTCGTCCAGTCTAGGACCAGTTACCATGAGATGGTTTGATAGTCTGAAAGAGGATTCTATAAGTTCTTTCCAAGAGCTCATTGAGGCATTCAGTTCCCGTTTCGTCACATGTCACAGGGTTCCTCGGTCATTGGCCTCCCTACTGTCCTTAAGCATGCGAGAGGGTGAAACTCTGAAAACATATTCAGATAGGTACTGGGAGATGTTCAACGAGATGGATGGTGATTTTGACGAAGTAGCCATAAGCTCCTTTAAGTTTGGCCTCCCAGCTGAACATGGTCTGAGGAAGTCTCTGACTGGTAAGCCTGTCACCAGTGTGCGCCAACTAATGGTCAGGATTGATAAGTATAAAAGAGTCGAGGAAGACCAACAGGGTAAGGGAAAGGATAAGGTTATCCCTCAAGAGAGGAGAGATTTTAGGTCGGATCCGCATGGCAACAACAGGCCGCGGACAGACTTGGTCTAACAATCAAGGTCGGCAAATCTTCAGAGAGTTAACACCGTGTTCCGAGAACCGGTGCATCAAGTCTTGGAGAAGATTAAGAATGAACCCTTCTCCAAAAGGCCAAACAAAATGATGGGAAACCCTGAAAGGTGTAACCACAACCTTTATTGCCAATATCATCAGGATCATGGACATACCACGGAGGATTGCAGGAGTCTGTGGGACCACCTGGATCAACTCATTAGTAAGGGCAGGTTAAAACAATTCTTGCACCATGCTCATGGTCAGGGGAGCCAGGCAAGCACAGGATCACGGAGAGATGATTCCTCAAGACCCCCCTTGGGCACGATAAATGTTATCTTTGCTGCACCAGAAAGAACTGGGTCTTGCCCGTCCAAAATACTATCCGTTGCTCGGCTGTCTTCCAAAGATATTAACGGAGAGCCAAAGAGGGCCATAATGGAAATTCAACCAGTATTGGGCTTCTTGAACGAAGACAAGATCGGAACTATCCAACCCCATGGTGATGCTTTGGTCATCATCCTTAGGATAGGGGGGTATGATGTGAAGAGGGTGATGGTGGACCAAGGCAGTAGTGCTGAAATAATGTACCCCGACCTTTATAAGGGGCTGAACTTAACACCCAAGGACCTAACGCCCTACAGCTCTCCCTTGGTGAGTTTCGATGGGAAGGTGGTCATCCCGAAAGGCCAAATCAAGTTGCCCATGTAAACTGGCCCGAAAGTAGTGAAAGTAGATTTTATCGTGGTAGATGCTTACTCGCCCTACACTGCAATCGTGGCCAAACCTTGGCTTCATACACTAGAGGTTGTTTCTTCCATTCTTCACCAAAAGGTCAAATTTTCGTCCAGAGGACAAGTTAAGGAGATTTTAGGAGACCAATCGGTGGCCAGACAATGCTTGGTGGCCGCGATCCAGCATAAACTTGAAGCCGAGTCCTCGGCCCTTAATGAAAAGGACTTATAGCAATTAAAATCCTCGATGCTGAATACCGAGGACTTAGTCGAGGGAGCAGAATGTGAAAGCTTAACAAAAGTCGTTATTGGCGATGGTCCGGAAAAGTTCTTTCAAGTCGAATCCTAGTTGCCTCCTCAAGAGAAGGAAGAGCTGATAGAATTCCTCAGAACAAACATTGATGTCTTCGCATGAGACTTCATTGAGGCTCTAGGAGTGAATCCAGAGTTCATTTGCCACCACTAAACGTTAACCCAGCCATCATTCCTAAAAAGCAACCGTTCCGATGCCCCTTTAAAGAACATGCAGATGCTGTCAGGGAAGAGGTGATGAAACTCAAACGGCCAGGAGCAATCAAAGAAATTTTCTACCTTGAATGGTTGGCCAACACGGTGGTGGTAAAAAAGAACAGAAAATGGCCAGTATGTGTGGACTTCACCGACTTAAATAGAGCTTGTCCAAAATATCCATTCCCCATGTCGAAAATTGATCGGCTGGTAGACGCAACTGTCGGCCATCCTCGAATGAGCTTCCTGGATGCCTTTCAAGGGTACCACCAAATACCACTAGCCCTGGAGGGTCAGGAAAGGACAGCTTATGTCACCCCCATTGGGAATTACCACTATAAAGTGATGCCATTCGGTTTAAAGAATGCAAGAGCTACCTACCAAAAGATGATGACAGGGATGTTTGAGTCTCATTTAGGTAAGAGCGTGGAAGTTTACATTGACGACATGGTAGTGAAAAGCAAAGTCATAGCCGAGCACATTGGAGATCTCGAAAACGTTTTTGAAGTCCTTAGAAGACACAAGTTGCGCTTAAACGCCTCCAAATGCTCATTTGGTGTGGGATCAGGCAAGTTTCTGAGCTACATGGTTACCCACAGGCACATTGAGGTGAACCCCGACCAGATCAAAGCAATCAACAACTTGCAGCCTCCTCGGAATCCTAAAGAAGTTCAAAAATTGACCGAAATGACTGTGGCCTTGAATTGTTTCATTTCCCGGTCAGCAGATAGATACCGACCATTCTTTCAATTGTTGAACAAGTGGAAGGGATTTGAGTGGATTGAGGAATGTGCCTCGGCCTTCCAGCAACTCAAAGATTACCTCTCTCGGCCTCCAATCTTGTCCAGTCCTGAGGCAAACGAAGTCCTTTTCGCCTATATCGCGGTACCTCTTCATGCGGTAAGCCTGGTGCTGATACGAATTGATTGTGGCTTGCAGCGGCCAGTTTATTATGTGAGTAAGTCGCTGCATAAAGCCGAAGTTCGATATCTACCCTTGGAGAAAGCCATCCTAGCCGTGGTGCACGGTACAAGAAAGTTGCCGCAATATTTTCAAGCACATGGGGTTGTCGTCCTCACATAACTTCCACTTAAAGCCATACTTAGAAGTGCTGATTACATGGGAAGGATCTCCAAATGGAGCACAGTTCTAGGGGCTTTTAATATTAAATACATGCCCCATACCTTAGTTAAGGGCCAAGTCCTCGCCGACCTGGTGGCCGAGTTCATAGAGCCCTCATTAGAGGAGATAACATCAGCACAAAACATGGATGGAAAATCAGTTGGCGTGATCTCCCAACAAGGACCCCTTCCCTGGGAGGTATATGTTGATGGTGCAGCAAATCACAAGGGCTCCAAAGTAGGGCTAGTGCTTGTATTCCCAGAGAAGAGCATTATTGAAAAGTCACTAAGATTGGACTTCTCGGCGACGAATAACGAGGCTGAATATGAAGCTCTGCTGATGGGCATGGCCATGGTTCGAAAAATGGGAGGAGACATGTTCTCAGACTCAAGGTTAGTCGTCGACCAGGTGAAAGGAGAGTTTGAGGCTAAAGATGAAGAATGCAGGGATACTTGAGGCAAGTTAAACACCTGCAATCAGAGTTCGAATCTTTCAACCTGTTGCACATACCTAGAAGCGGGAACGCTCATACTGACTCCTTAGCTACCCTTTCAACTTCCTCAGCTCAAAGCCTTCCTCGGGTTATCCTTGTGGAACATTTGGGTAGACCTACAGAGCCATGAGGGGAAACAGTCCAAGTTCATCAGGCAAGGGCAGGATCCAGCTGGATGGATCCGGTGGTGCTATTCTTGAAGGAAGACACACTACCTGAAGAAAATTCTGAAGCTGACAAGATACGTAGAAAGGTTGCACGGTTCTAGCTGTCCAAGGACCTGAAGTTATACAAATGTTCTTTTTCAGGACCATATTTATTATGCGTACATCCTGAAGCAACTGAGATGCTCCTCGAGGAACTACATGAGGGAGTCTGTGGAAGTCATATTGGAGGTAGATCCCTAGCGCATAGAGCCATCACTCAAGGTTATTGGTGGCCAAATATGCAGAAGGAAGCCCAAGAATATGTGAAAAAATGCGATCAGTGCCAACGGTTCACCCCAAACATACATCAACCAGGAGGAGCCCTCAATCCACTATCCAGCCCTTGGGCTTTCGCTTAATGGGGTTTGGACATTGTGGGCCATTTTCCCAAGGCAGCAGGGAATAAGAAGTATCTGCTGGTCGGCACGGACTACTTCATCAAATGGGTTGAAACCGAGCCCCTAGCAAACATCAGAGATGTAGATGCCTTGAGATTCGTTTAGAAGAACATTGTTACTTGATTTGGGGTTCCTAATACCCTCATTTCAAACAATGGCCTTCAGTTTGACAGTAAAGTGTTCAGAAGATACTACTGTGAACTGGAAATTACAAACAGATATTCTACTTCCGCCTATCGCCAAGGGAATGGACAAGCAGAGGCTATTAACAAGGTCATAGTGAATGGTCTAAAGAAGAGACTAGACGACGCAAAGGGCAAATGGGTGGAAGAATTGCCACATGTTCTTTGGACGTATCGAACCACTCCTTGCAGGTCTACTGGGGAAACCCCATTCTCAATGACTTATGGGGTTGAGGCTGTCATGCCTTTAGAAACTGGTCTCCCAACCTTAAGAACTAGCTTATTCAATCCGAGCAAGAACAATGATTTGCTGGAGAAAAGCTTAGACTTGATTGAAGAAAAAAGGGAGAATGCTATGGTCCAATTGACATATTATCAGCACAAGCTCAAATGGATTATGACGCCAACGTGAAGATGAGACCACTGGCCCCTAGCGATTTAGTATTGAGAAAAGTTTTGGACGCTACAAAGAACGCAGCATAGGGAAAACTAGGACCGTACCGCATCACCACAGGAGCTGGCATTAAAGCCTATTTTATAGAAGACCTAGATGAGCATGTAATACCATGACCGTGGAATGTAAATAACCTGAAAAGATATTACTATTAATCAATATATGTTGTGTGTAAAACCTTTGTATTTTCTGTCATTCCATTCCCCCTAAGTGTTCAAACTTAAACTCAATCATGCCTGTAGTCCTCGGACAAGATGATATGAGTTAGTTAACACTCCATGACATCTTTTCTAAATGTTCAAACTTAAACTCAATCATGCTTGTAGTCCTCGGACCAGATGATATGAGTTAGTTAACACTCCATGACATCTTTCCTAAGTGTTCAAACTTAAACTCAATTATGCCTGTAGTCCTCGGACCAGATGATATGAGTTAATTAACACTCCATGACATCTTTCCTAAGTATTCAAACTTAAACTCAATCATGACTGTAGTCCTCAGACCAGATGATATGAGTTAGTTAACACTCCATGACATCTTTTCTAAGTGTTTAAACTTAAACTCAACCATGCCTGTAGTCCTCGGACCAGATGATTTGAGTTAGTTAACACTCCATGACATCTTTCCTAAGTGTTCAAACTTAAACTCAATCGTGCATGTAGTCCTCGGACCAGATGATATGAGTTAGTTCACTCCATGACATCTTTCCTAAGTGTTTAAATTTAAACTCAATCATGTCTGTAGTCCTCGAATCAGATGATATAAGTTAGTTAACACTCCATGACATCTTTCCTAAGTGTTCAAACTTAAACTCAATCATTCTGGTAATCCTCAGACTAGATGATATAAGTTAGTTCACTCCATGACATATTTCCTAAGTGTTTAAATTTAAACTCAATCATGTCTGTAGTCCTCGGACTAGATGATATGAGTTAGTTCACTCCATGACATCTTTCCTAAGTGTTTAAACTTAAACTCAATCATGTCTGTAGTCCTCAGACCAGATAATATGAGTTAGTTAAAGTACTTAATTATTTACTCAAGTATTAGAGAACACAAAAGGTACCTCTATCTTCCATTGTTTACTAAGTCCATTACTGATTATTATATACAACCTAATTTTTACCAGTATTTAGATAAGTTATCTGCGTTATTAGCAAGGTGTTATTGTTGATTCTGCTCAAGTTAAAGTCGCAACATATCTGCAATAACAATAAACCTTATGGTGTGTACAGCGAAGATATAGAAAACAAAAGAAAGATACGTTCATTGATTGGAAAAAGAGCATTTTACATTCACTTAAAAAAAAAAAAAAAAAAAAAAAAAAAAAAAAAAAAACTGAAACAAACAACAGCAATAATAAAAGAACCTAACATCTAAGGCTTCGCTTGGGAGCCAAGAGGGTCAACAGCAACATCCTGATTTTCCTTTTTGTCATGGCCCTTGCCCTTGTCCTAAGGAATCTCGACTCCCTGTCCCTGGCCACCAACTTGAGTTGACTCCTTAGAAACTTCCAGGAGAGCAAGAGGGGCTTGGTCCACCAATGCCTTTTCGGAACCCTCTGGAGCCTGCTCGAAATGAGAGGAATCAGGACCTGGGAGCTCACGAATATCAAGATGGTAATAGATGCTCTTAGGTCACCTCAAGTCAGAATCTACAGGAACCCCAGGAGCATCAAGGGCTTTACCCCAAGATACATCACAGTATTCCCTGCACACCACAGAGAGTTCCTCCGTAAGTCTAACTTGAGTCTCCTCCACCCCAAGCTTATATGCTGCCTGCTTCTTAGCCTCAAGTACCTCCTTGGCCAATTGGGCATCCTGCTTGACTCTTTGAAGCTTGGAGCGAAGGTCTTTCACAAATTGCCTCTCGGTAGTAAGGTTGATTTTAGTTAAATGAAGCTACTTGCGTTGACCTTCGGCCTGCCTCTCCGCAGTCTTGAGGCCAGCATCAGCACTGTCCCTCTGTCGAATAGCCTCTTTTAGCTCCTTAAAAAGCTTAGCCTGTTCCTCCTTGAGGCTGCCCAAGGCTTTCTCTACCTCGGACCGATGATAGGCCTTCGCTTTGGCTTCATTGCGGGCATCCTTATTCCACTCTTCAGCCACGTAAACTTGTTGGGTAATCTACATAACAGAATGGAAAATTAGTGTAAAACAAAGAAGAAAGATGAGTAAAAATGATCAATGCTTTACTTGGAGAAGGGGAACAAATCGCTTACCATAGTCAGGTCCCTTTTAAGGGATAGGAAGAGTTCATGTTGATTGAAGCGCCTGTAAGCCTCCATATCTTTTGGTAGGAGAAGTGGCTGCTCCAAGGCTTCAACAATAAGACCTGCCCTTCCCCTTTGATAATTCCTGACTAAAGTGTCCCAAAGGAGGGGAGCACCGTTTAGCTCCAGTTTCGGAGACCAGGTGCGTGGTGGTCGGCGCACATCAGCTGCGAGAAGTTCATCTTGGCTCTCCACAGAAGAGGACCTTCTGCCTCGCTGGTCTTTAACTATTTTTTATTGCTTGTTCCCCTTCGAAGGTCCAACCTCACATTCTTCAAGAGCATCATGCTTTCTCTTCTTCCTCGGCTCAGGGACTGGCTTCAATCCAAGGTCAACAGGAAGCTGAAGAGGAGGAGGAAGATTTGCTAAAGGTATGGACTTTTTGGCTTCTGTAGGGGTGGGTGCCGTGTTCCTCCCCTTCAAGAGTTCCCTTAAACTCTTGCTGTCTGCTTTTGGGGCCATCTCTTCTGCCTCTTCGTCTTAGGAATCCTCCAAACAAGTAATTACAGGTGCGGGGGCCTGAACACTTGAATGTCTATCCTATTCTTCTTCTGCCTCCGAGATTACAATTGCTCCTACCCCCTGTACTTCCTCTTCTTCGAATTGGAATTTGTCAATTTCTTCTTCAAGCGAGGAACTGGAAGAGGCAACACCTTCTTCGGCTGCTGCTACTCCGAAGGGAACTTGTTGAATTGGGGGGATGACCAAAAAAGCACCCTCTGGGATTGGAAATGGTACAGGTGGAAGATTGTTTGGTGCCAAGAAATTGGGCCAAGACACGTCAATCCGATGTATCCGCAGATCACCTGATCTTATGGCGTTGCCGGCGTCCAGGAATGTGTCAGAGATGGGCTTAAAATCCAATATTAAATGTACAGCCCGTAATTGCCTGTCCACGCTAACAAAAATCTCGGATCTCAGCAGGTAATTGAGGGCCTGAATGTTAGTCAAGCTCAACCTGGGGGCTACGTGCCTTCTATCTGCGAACACAGCCGAGAGAGAAAACGGTTAAACAATTAAAAGCCATAATCGAAAGACTGAAAAGAAAGGAAACAAAACAAGGTTGGGGGATTGATCTCAAGTTTATCACTAAGAAGCATAATTCTAAGGTATCCCACCTGGTTTTCCCGCTCGGACAGGACAATGAACGCCATCATGCCACGCTCCTGAAACTATAAGATAATCATCTTTCATGCCCTTATTTGATTTTGGTAGGCATGAAATCATCCTTACCACGTCCAAGCAGGATTTAAGATAGTATCCAGCGATCTTTTGGGAATGGCACTCGTACATGTGCACCACATCGTGCCATGTGAGCTACAGACCCAAGTGCTCGTTGAGAGCATCAACGCTACCCAAAACTCTAAATAGGTTGGATGCGCATTGGTGGGGGTATAACCTATGGTTGAAAAAGTAATCTTTTGTTACCCGGCCCATTGGAAGGGTCATTCCCCCTTCTATAAAGGCTACCATGGGGATAACAACTTCTCCCTCCTTTCGGTCGGTTTCTATTCGTTCTGTGGGACAATAGCGTAGATCAACCCCCTGAGGTATATGATATCTTTCCTTAAAAGCCTCTATCTTGGTAGGAGAGTCCATTAAGTGCGCAAACCTACCCATTTTTACAAACTAAAAGGGAGCTACTAAGATCAACGAGTGGAGAAATGAAAATTCGAAGGCCAAGAAGACTGACCGAGGAGAAAGGGAAGGTTTAAATAAATTAAAACTTACACGAACTAGGGTGTGTTACGATCCTTGAAATTTTTAGAGAAAAACCGCAAGGATTACGGAAAAGACGACTATGGGAGGCCTAGTGTCTCAAGATGCTTTGTGTGTTAAAACGCTGAAAATCGCTGGAATGCTTGAGAATTCGCAAAGTAAATGAAAAATAATTTCCTCCAAGACTTTATATAGAGGGCGAAAAGTGGGTAGGAGTTATCCCGCCTAAACCTTGAGAAAAAATACCAGCCGTCGGATTAATGTTTCACCGTTGGATGCAAAGAACAAAACGCCGCCTGGAGCAATTAATGGCGCTTTGCGAATTTCGAAACGTCAGTAGCAATGATGAAACGCCTAAAACTATGCTCCCGCATGTGTAAACTCAGGAATTTTTACATCTCTAACCCCCATTTCTAAAGCAAATCAAAATCCCATTTTTTCTCCTCGGATGCGAGGGAAAAATTAAAATTTTGAGGGGCTATTGTGAGGGTAAGAGCCCAAACTTGTATACTGAGCCTTGGGCCTTACTCATCGATGTGGATACGCCTGAGGAGGAGTAAATAATTAGGAGAGGCCTCGAAATAGAGGACCACGCAAGGAAAGGATAGAGGAATATAGTCCAAGGAGGTTGTCCTTCTCGGACGGAATGAATACCGGTCAAGTAAATATTTTGGCGATTTAAGTGACTTTCCAAGAAGTTTCAACAATAACAATGAACTTCAAGCACGTATAAACGTGATAAGAGTATAGAAATATCTCAAAAAAAAGCTGCTACCATCGCATTAAATGCATTGCAGCAACTTTTCTGGCCGCATTTATGAGGAGAAGACCCCTGAACAGTACAGTCTTAGCTACCGCCACTCACAGATAACAAAAGAAGATGTATGATGGGACATGTACTCAAGTAAGGGTTTAGATGGTTAACAAGTGTATGATCAAGATGGCCTGAAAGGGACTATATAATGTAAAAGATCTCCCAGAAGAATAAAAAAGGAGGTGTGAAGGAATTATTGTAGCATCAAGAACTGTTTTAACTTTCAGAACTATTACATTAATTTATAATCTATCTCCTCGGATAACCATTTGATCCAATTTTACGTGTAGCTCATACTTGTTCATCATTGAAATATTTACTAGCCGTTATTGTAAGTTACTAAAACCTAGCTCTTTAGCCCATTCTCTACAAATTTATTGTATTGAGCTCACTAAACCATCGTTCAAATTCTCTTTGGGCTTGGGCCAAAAATTTGTAACCCTACAATACTATAATAAAAACATGATATTTTAATAAAATATAGTTTAGAATACATAATCTGAGGTCGGTGCTTTGGACAAGTGATTTGTGTAAGGAAAAATGCTCAAGAAAAAGAAAAAGGAAAATTGGTTCTTATATTAAAATAAACAACAATTTTTACACACGTAGATTTGAATAAAAGTAAAAAGTTGAACTTATCAGCTCAACCCAAATAGGCACTTAAATAGTCAAAATTATGACGAGTTCATTCAAAGCGACTGACTCATTATAATTGAAGCAAAAATTTTAGCATAAAAATTTTAGTTATTGAATAACGAAGGAGTAAATAGAAAAAGAAAGTTAAAAAAGAGTTTTTTTTTTTTTTTAATCAGAGAAGAGGAATTGGAAATCACGTGATGGGAGAAAGTATTAAATAGAATTTTAAAAAAAAAAATCAATTGTTGATCAGCATCAATTAGAAGCAAACAGGAGCCAACTTTATTTAATACTAGGAAAGAAAAGCTTAATGAAATATTTGCGTGTTTCTTGCCCGTAGAATCTTATAGATAAGATAGAGATCTACTGTGATGAGAAGCTCAAGGCCTTATTTGTTGGTAAAAGGATAAAGTTGGATATTTCAAACGCTTTTTTTTTTTTTTTTGGGTATAAAATCTATTATGATCCAACTTTATTATTGTATTTAGATTATCAATATTTTTTATATTTTGTATTTAGATTTTGATATTAAATATAACATAACAAATTATATTATTTGTCTAATATAAAAAAAAAAAAAAAAAAAAATCACACACGTGTAGGCACGTGTGACCAAAACTAGTGGTTTTGTAAAAGCTTAAAAGTATGAGATAGTCCAAAATCCTGAAGCACATGATACATTATCTTGCTTTCATATTGCATTAACATAGTGTATATGAGTGCAACAAATTGTCAAATTATCATCCCCTTTTCACTTTAGGCCGTGTTTGGTTCGCCAAAAATTGATTTTCCAAAAATATTTTCTGCATAAATGGTGTATGGGTGATGAAAATGTTGATCAACTGAAAATTGTTTTCCAATTAACCGTACCATAAAGACTTTTATAATGGAAATTGATTTAGGCTTTCATTTTCCACCTTACCCAAAACTTATCAATCAAATCTCCACCATTACCCTCCATTGTTTACCACCTAACCACCACCCCCATTGATGATCCCTAGTCTCTAGTGGCCAACCACCGCTGCTGGTGGCCGATGGCCTCCAACTGCTGCCACTACCAATTCCTAATCACAATTTTTTATCTAAAATTTTCTCTTCTTTTATAATATATATGTGCTTGGGAGACGAGAAAATATGAGAAAGTAATAGGAAATATGTTTTCCACATAATTTTAAGACCTGCGCACAAATCGGCCAAAGCCTTTTGGTTTTCCTCTTCGCCCACGAGGACTGGAATGGATACAGTTAACAGTTCTAGCCACATGGAATCATCACCATCTGACCGTACTCCTCCAATCACCTTCGTCATCGTCCCCATCACGCTCATCTTCCCATAGGATCAAAGCTTTAGTACCCTCCCTCCGTCCGTTTACTACTTCTGACTTAGCACACGCCACTCTCCATTCAACCCACGTTATACACGCATAAATATGTCCAAACTCAGCTGCCCCTTGATTCCATTACTTTCTATTCCATTTATGACTGACAAAATCTTCGCCCCAATTTGAGCTCTCTGGTTCTGTAGTCTTTTCTTATATGCACACAAACCAAAACCTCTCCAACCACAGCCCAACCTACCTTCCAGAATCACTATGGATCCTTTGCAGCGTCATTAACGAGTTCAGAGATTATAAAGAATGGACCTTGGGCATTAGAACCCAATTGAACAACATTGAAGACCTTTTGTCTACCTCTTGAAATGATCTTGCAAATTGAACAACAATCTTTTTGCACTCTCCTTCCCCATAGCTACAGAACGTAGGAAGTATTGGACTCTTTTGAAAATATGTAGTAAGTAAAATGAACCCCCTTCCTCCACCAAAAACTCAAAAGTTTGGGATCCAACAAAGCAAAACATGGAATCTCCCATTGCAAAAAAGAAGGAAAAAAAAAAAAAAAAAAAAAAACTAACCGTAGTACGATGAGAAGAACTAGAAATCTGACTAATATGAGGCAGCTAGGCCTCTTTTTGGTGACTAATCCGAGGTAGCCAGGCCTCTAATAAAATCCCAGGTATATAGCTTGCATAAGTGGTTCTATAGCTATATAAGTTCACTTTCAAATGGACACCAGCTCTAATAACTCATATGGATCCAAAGCATGAATAGTTTTAGGCTCAGATAAATAACATGGCTCCTAAATGGTAATAACAGTTCCATCATCCATCATTGCACAGAGATTTTTGTTGTGGGGATTAGTTGATGCTATGCAAAAGACAAGATTGAAGATGTATGAGGTATGCTGCTACCATTTTAAAGCAATTTGAATGCATAATTTTCAAGTTTTAAAATTCTGATGCAAGCAATGAGAAGGTTCAGAAGATCCATAAGACAACATACGGTTTAACTCCATTGATAATTACCTCTTGTCCCAAAAACATAAAATGCCCATAATGTGTAAGCCCAAACTCTCCCGTAATAAGTGAGGCACAACATGTGAGATTTTTTACTTCTTAAATGGGAGGTAGAGTGGGTACAAGGTTCAAACTCAAGATGGCTTGCAGGAAAATATGGAGAAAAAGAAAAATGTGACCATAACTAGAACCTATTGACCCAAATTTACATAACATAGGTGCATGTTTTTCACTAACTAGACAATAAGTAATTGAGAGCTTGTTTTACTACTTCCTTGTAAAGGTAAGCTTACCATAAACATATCAAATTAAATTTTTTTAGTCCAATGGCATCCAACTATAGTCAAAATAAATAAGAAAGAGGGCGAACACCTTCAGAACACAAAACTCACTGTTTGAAATACCTTGAATCCCACAAGGTAGAGAAATGGAATACACCAGAAACAAATGGAGAATAAAAGACAGATTTGTAATTGATGAAAGATTTCTCAATTTTAATCAACAACCAATTCAAAGACTCCAAAAGACATAATTTTCCAGAAAATAATAATAATAATAATAATACTAGGCAAATCCTAATCAATATCCTACCATATAGGGACTCAGGTTTGAATAAATACTTCTAGAGACCCTCCAAATCAAGGAAATAATACCATAAATTAGAAATTTCTGAAAATGATAAAAATTCATAAATAAATATGTTCGAATAACATGTAGGTCCAACTTGAGTACGGTGTCCTCTTTCTAAAGACCAAAATACCCAACAAATCCAAGTTCTCTCTTTGTTCATTCAAACTTTGTCTTTGCAGGCAGGCTTTGATTTTGCTTCAGTTTCAATCTTTACTATAAGGTAGAAGCCTAGATTGCTCAGTCTTCTCTCCTTCAATTTTGGCAATCCTCTTTTCTTCATCAGCATTTCTTGTTAAGGCTTTTACAGATTTCATAGCTCCAACAAATACATTTATTTGCCGAAGAAGTTCATTATTTGCTGCAGAATTACAAAATTCACAAATGGGGAGAACAGTGAAATGTACTAATCCAAAAATTTTACAACATACCAGCAAAGATGTGATAATATACTGGCATAATTCATGGGTGCTTTTCAAAAATGGTTCACAAATCCTTGACACTTTATCTTGTCATCATTTTTTATGTGAATAATCAGGATACTAGAAAACTTTAGACTATATATCATCAATTTACATGCCTCTGGCTTTGAAATTCTCAAACAAACAAAAATTCAAGTACATGACTAAATAAAGAAAATACACATTATAATCAAAAGCTACCTGGTGTAAGCAGATCAAATTTATAATCTAACAAATGAAGCCACCCAAAAATTGAACTTTAACACTTATTAATCCCAAAATAGCACTTAAACAAGATTCAAGCCACTAACCTTTCTCAAGATGTACTAATCCAAGAATTTTACAACATACCAGCAAAGATGTGATAATATATTGGCAAAATTCATGGGTGCTTTTCAAAAAAAAGTTCACAAATCCTTGACACTTTATCTTGTCATCATTTTTTATGTGAATAATTAGGATACTAGAAAACTTAATACTATATATCATCAATTTACATGCCTCTGGCTTTGAAATTCTCAAACAAAAAAAAAAAAAATTCAAGTACATGACTAAATAAAGAAAATACACATTATAATCAAAAGCTACCTGGTGTAAGCAGATCAAATTTATAATCTAACCCATGAAGCCACCAAAAAATTGAACTTTAACACTTGTTAATTCCAAAATAGCATATAAACAAGATTCAACCCACTAACCTTTCTCAAGATTGTAATTCTCGGCTTGGTACTTATAAATTTTGTGCTCAGTCGTAATTCTGTCATCCTCAATCCAAAAGTAGCTTTTCTTCCACTGAAAAACCATTACATTTCATTTGTCAAAATTAAAAGTGTTTCTATACATAAATAAGAAAACACTTCAAAAATTTAAAAAAAAAAATAAAAAAAATAATAATAAATAAATAAATAAATAAACAGAGACGTAAAGAGAACCATACCATCTCGAGCTCTCTCGTCAGTGTTTCCAAACTGTTAAGGAAACAAAATTTATTAATTAAAAATCTTTATTATAAAAAAAATAAATAAATAAAGTACAACATGAGAAAAGAGAAATTAAAGATGTTATTTTTATGTAGTAACCTATCGAGCTCCCTACGAAGAGAGTCGGCTTTGAACTGTAGCGACTGTATTTCAAAGGGCAAGACTTTCGCTTTGCTCTGAGCACAACACCATTAAAACACCATTAATTTGTTTTATCAAATAATAAAACTATTTCAAAATTTTGAAATAAAAACAGAAAAGAAATCCATACCAGTTTAAGGTAGTCTGCCGGCACATCAACAAGTTTCGATCTTTTGCACCAAATTTCAATAATTCTATAATATGTTTTTGGCAACCAGAAAAACAAAGATAAAAACAAAACAAAAAAAAAAAATCGAAATTAACATATAGCTAGCACCCAAAGTAAAATTAAAGGCTTTTTGATATTCATCCATAAAACAAAGAAATAAATTTTACCCTTTTTCTGAAATTCTTAAACACGTTATAAAAATTTGGTTCCAGAAAAATAAAACAACATAAAAAAGAAAATCACCTGTAAATCCCACATTGAATATCTTCCCTTATAACCATATACAGCGTAAGCAAGCAGAAGGTCCAGAACAACGACTCGAATCTCATCATGAAGGAACGCAGCAACTCTTCAAGGTTTTTTTTTTTTTTTTTTTTTAAAGAAACCAGTACTTTGGCTTAGAGTAGCAATAAGTGTGCGCGCGTGTATGTATATATATATATATATATATATATATATATGAGTCCAAACCGTGCAATACCTAGTCGGTTTGGACTTTTAGGATTCATATATGTAAGGTTGGATTTAATCAATTATCTTATTTGGTTTATTTCGTGTCAATTTACTTATAATTTAAGTACTTAGTAATCCTATATTTAGGTGGGATTATTGTAAGGGTAGTGTGTGAGAAGATGTGAAGAAAAACTCAAGTATGTGCAAGATGGCAAAGTTTCGCGGCTAGAACTTGTGACTGAATCACGACTGGCAAGCCACCAACTGCAGGCACGTGAGATGCACACATAGGGAGCTGAAGAGTCGTGCCAGTTGTCGCATTACAAGACAAAAGTCCCAGGCTGCCAATCAGCCCTGTTTGGCAAAAACTGACTCTTCACATTCTTTTCTCACCCCACTATATATAGACCCTTAAACCCACCAAATGGAGAGAGCTTCCAGAGAGAATTTTGTGAGAGAAACCCAAGAGAAAAACAAGATTGCCTCATCCTCAATCTTTATCTTAGAGACTCTACAAATTCCTTTTCTCTCTTCCTCTCCATTGTCATACCCTTGAGAGGACTTTTTACCAAATCCTTATCTCACCACACCCACGTCTGTGAGAAGATTTATTTGGTGCTGTTGGGAAGCAATTATGAAAGAACCAATCTATATTGGTTGATGCTATGGTCTAGTAGTGGAATCCAGGAAACTAAAGAAGAAATAGGTTCGGCGTAACCTCGTTGGAGTAAGAAGTTTGGAGGGCTTAGGTACTTGGGTAGATTAGGCTTGGAGGGTCTTCTGTTGTTCATGTATCCCAATTACATTCTTTAGTGGATTATTCACCGCTTGGAGGGCAGTGGAGAGGTTTTACGCCCAGAGTTTTGGTTTCTTCTTTGATAACACATTATATGTTGTCCGTATGTTTGCATCTTCTCTTCCTTTATTTTTGCCTTATATTTACTACTGTGGATGTGTTTATATTTGGCTTAGATTGTTTATCGATTCTGTGTTTGGCTTATTTTCATGTTTCGCATGTTAATCGTTTGATTTTAAGCCTGAAATGATAGTTTTGTAATTGGGATCAAAACGTTCAAGGGTGTTTCATACCCATTTTGAACATTCATTTGGTATCAGAGCAGGTACATTTGTTGTGGTTTAATTACTTAAGTGTGATTCCTGACCCCCTTTGAGATGGATAGGTCTCAATCTCTTAATGTACCACCGTTCTTTGACGGTAATAATTATGCATTTTGGAAAGTCCGTATGAGGGCGTTTCTGTGTTCTATTGATGATGCTGTGTGGGATGCAGTTGAAGTAAAATAGACAAGGTCAGAGCTGCCAAGTCTACTTAGGATAAGGCTGCTCTTGTTGCGGCCAATGCAAATAGCAAGGCATTGAATGCTATTTTCTGCGATGTCTCTCTAGAAGAATTTCACCGGATTTCACATATCACCATTGCTAAGGAAGCATGGGAAATTCTGGAGACAACCTATGAAGGGACTAAGAAAGTGAAGGACATCAAACTTCAAATGTTGACCACTCGCTTTGAGGAGTTAAAGATGAGTGAGGATGAGTCTTTTGATTCATTTTACAGTAAATTGAACGAAATGATTGTTGGGAAATTCAATTTGGGGGAAAAGATGGAGGACTCGAAAATTGTAAAGAAGATCCTTCGGTCACTACCAGAGAATTTCCGTGCCAAAGTTACAGCCATTGAAGAGAGCAAAGATCTTGACGACATTAAGATTCAAGAGCTGGTTGGTTCTTTGCAAACATATGAGTTGTCCCTGCCCACACAGAAGAAAAGCAAGTCTCTAGCTCTTAAGACCATTGATGAGAGAATGGTGTCTCATGACTTTTCGGAAGAGGATGCAGTAGACAAAGATGTGGCGTATCTTGTAAAGAACTTCTGAAAATTCTTGAAGTTCAAAAACAGTGGGAAATTTGGTGACAAAAGAAAATTTCAGAGTACTAGAAAAGAGAAGAAAGAGTTTAGAAGAAAAGAGGGTAAAGATTCCCAATCCTCACAAGGAATTACGTGTTTCGAATGTAATGGACATGGGCACTTCAAAAAGGAATGTCCCAACTATTTGAAATCTAAAGGAAAGGCCTATGCCACTACTTTAAGTGATTCTGACTCATTAAATTTTGACTCTGAGGACAGTTGTGATAGAGAAGGAAACTACTCTGCATTTATGACTATTGAGCATGTTGAGTCCTCGGAGGACTTGAATCAACTTGTACAAGAACTTGGAGAACACAATGATGATGAATCCTTAGGGATTGTTGAGGAATCAGATGCTGAAGAGGATAAGAATATAGCTAGTCTTCAAGAGAATTACGCCTTACTCCTTGAGAAATCAGGTGAGTATGCAAGGGTTGCAAAGGCGGCTGTAAAGAAGATGAAAAGGGCTGAAGAGGACTACAAAAGTCTTCTAGTTAGATATAAAGAGGCTAAGTATGAGATTGAGACACTAAATGGTGAGTTATCGGAAGCTTATACAAAAGTAAGATTTCTTGAGCAAGAAGTGATGCAAGCACAAGCCAAGATAGAAAGGGTCTCCTCTAAGAAGTTGAAAGATGTTATTTCATCTCAAAAACACTTCTCAGATAAGTCCGGGTTGGGATATACCGGATGGAGTAGCTCATTAGCCAAAGCTACCAAAGAAGTGAAATTTGTGAAGGCCATAGAACCGATTGTAGAAGAGCCCATCCTTGAGAATGTTAAGGTTGAGAAGAAGACGAAGCTGGCTGATCAACGGGTGTTAAATAAGTCCCGTAATCAATCAGAATTCAGATATGGAGCTAGAGGGAGATCAGTTCCAAGATCACAACAGGGTCCTAGAACAGATTATGTGTGTCACTATTGCGGATTGCAAGGACATACTAGACACAACTGTCAAAAGCTGATAGCAGACAACAATGCAAGTACACCTCGGTCACGAGGAAGAAGAAATGACAAGAGGTCTTGGGATAGTGAGCAACCAAGAAGTCAAAACTGTGATCCAGGAATGATGGACGTGATGAAGATGATTGGTGCCTTCACCAATTGCCTGAAAAGCTTCACCCAAAGGTTTGAAAGTCCTAACTCTCGTACCCAATCCGTCAAGGATATCACCCCAAACGCACGTGACGTGTGGGTGACGAAGGGTACTCATGCATAAGCATTGCAACATGTCCATGCATTAATACTTCCCATATTTTGTGTATATGCTTGGTTGTTTTTGCTTCCTGCAAGTTTGAGTTGGAAATTTTTTTGTGAGTTTTGGTTAAATTGTCTTTTACTTTGCTGATTTTGTTTTGATTAATTTTTATTTTTCGTGTGTAAAAAATTCAAAAACACATAAAAAATAGAAAATCTAAAAAGTTTGATCAACTTTGTTGAGTTTTGTCTCAAAACATATTTTGCCTTGTACCTTTGTACTAATGGCTTTATACATCTACAAGCTTAGCTTGTTACCTATGCACGCATATCTTTGTGGGAGAAATTTTAAAATCTATGTGACTGTTGTAAATAGATCTTCAACCTTGTCATGAATGATTAGTGAATGGTTTTGTTGATCTTGAGACATGCATAGACTTATGCCTATATATCTTCCCACTTTTTATTTTTATGCTTAAAAGAGCTTTCTAAATATAAATCTCCAAATGAAAAGAGATATAGAGTTACAAAAGACTGTCGCACATACTAGTATTCGACTAGGAAAAAGGGAAAGCGACCAAAATAAAATGTATGATGCCCAAAAAGCCAAATGCTAACTCATCAATTGAAATATCAAAAATTTCAGGCATCTATCTCACAATGAGATTTTCTTTGCTCAAAAAGTGCAAATGATATGTTAAATATGAAGCCAAATGAAAAGCTTCAAAGAATTGTTATCAAGTGCATGTGGGAGGCATATATGCATGTTTCTATAATTGAGATAGGTCACATTATCTAGTGCCAGTTATGTATGCCTTGATTGAATTGATCATTGAAGTTTCACATTTGACTAAGGACTATCTCATTCTTGATATCCACACACAACACACAAGTCTATGTTCAATGAATACTATATTCATTTGTGTGATTGTACTTGATTAAATGTGTTTTCACATGCTCAATCTTTGTTTGATTAAACACAAAAAGATTTTTGAGTGTTTTAGTTGTTTTTGGAAAGTATTTTGTTTTTACAAAAAATATCAAAAATTTCAAAAACTGTTTTTCCCTGTTTTGGCGACTAAGTCGGGGGTTAAGCCAGTTGCATGTCCCAGTCGTGAGCCCACTCCGAGATTTTTCGCGTGTCATTGGCGGGTTAGTATCCCAGTCGCGAAAAAGACTTAGAAATTTTTTCAAAATTTGAGTTTCTGCATATTTCACGGCTCAGTGTGGCGACTTGTTTGCGGGTAAAAGGTCCAGTCGCGAGGGGTACACAGAGATTTTCGCGACTCAGCTCGCGACTCCCTCGCAGGTAGATCTTTCAGTCGTGAAAAACACTTAGAAGATTTTTCAAGAATCTTGGTTTCACAGTGTTTCGCGACTTACCTTGGCGATTTACTGGTGACTTGATCCAGTCGCCAAAAACGCATGTTTTTCGTTTTTAAGTCTGATTTCAAAAACTTTTCAGTTTTTCCCTCGAATATCAGTGACTGTTCATTGTCTTCTTCATTCTCTCACTCAAACACTCCGAGTCTCACTGAAAAAGATTCCATTTTTGCATCATGTCTTCATCAAACACCAAGAAAAAGGTATGGTTTTTCCTTCCTTTACTTTATTCTTAATGTTTTGATGTTTAGTTTCTTGTTTTGTAAGTTGCATTTGTGTTATGCGATATATTGTGTTCAAACAAGGGTTTGCCCAAAATGTTGGGTTTGATTGTTTGAGAATTGTTTTTCCCTTGTTGATGAGTTAACTAAGTACCATGTTAATGCTTCTGATTGCTTGTTTTTGTTCTGTGCATTGTCTTTGATAGCGTCATTTCTCTTTGGGCACATGGGTTTGGGGGTTTTCTGTGGGTCTCTCTGAATGCGTTGTTGTTGTTTTTTTTTTTTTTTTTTTTTTTTTTTTTTTTTTTTTTTTTTTTTTTTTTCAGTTTACATGAGTATTGTGTAATTAGCATTGTGTTATTTTTTTACCTTCCATATTTTGGGTGTGCTGCTGCATTGGGGTGTTGATGCTCACTTCCTACTCATCATATTATGTTTCTTTGTCTTTTGGTCTATTCTGGGTACATTTTTCTTTAACTGACTTATAACTGAAACTAATCAATCTGATGTTTGCTTCTTGTGGTATTGTATTTGGTTCGTTTCTGTGTGTCTGCTTTGTTGCAGTTAACTCGTTATTCATCCAGAGGCAAAGGCATTGTAACTGATGATCTGTCAACCCCAGTTGCTAAACGAACATGATTATTGTCTAAGTCATCCAAGGACTCTACCATTGAGAGATTTAGGACTCCTAATGACTCAAAGACCTACACAAACATCTTCAAAGAGTCTTCTCTCATTGTGGAACGAGTCGTCAAGTTTGATACCCTAGGGGCAACTTTTATCCCTAACATTTTTAAAGAAAGAGATTGGGCTGACATTTTTGGAAACTTTGAGGATCCAATTGAAGAACTGGTTAAGGAATTCTACTCCAATGCCAGATTCACAGGTGTAGAGTTGAAATGCTGGGTACGAGGAATAGAATTTTCCCTAAATGCAGACTACATTGCTAAGGTACTTAGCATTTCCAGACCAAATAATGTGGATTGAACTCCATACGATGACAGAGTGCTTCGGGCACAAGACATCCTTCAAGTTCTTAGGAATGAACATGAAGTGGGAAGCACAGGGTCATCAATAAGCACTGCATTGTTTTCGCCCAAACTGACAACTCTAAAGTTGATCATGTTCTTCAATCTCTACCCTCTGTCAAATACTACCTTCATCAATCTTGGAAGGGCTCAATTTCTGTGTGACCTCATTACTGGTGCCCCAATTGACATCTGTGCTCATATATTCCAAATCATTGGGAAAACATCAGCTCGTTTAGCAACACAAACAATTCTTCCATTCTGCAGTCTAGTCATGAAGATTGTTCTTCGTGAAGGTGTTAGTCCTTCATCAAATGAGAAATTCTTGTCTCGTCCTCGACTAATATCTCAGTACTCTCTCCAAGCAAGCAAGAGTCACTCTTCCAAGAAACCTAAGAGTGAACCATCCACTCAAGCATCTCCATCTGCTCATGCTACAGCTACTCCTGTACAATCAACCAGCATCCCATCTGTTCCTCCTGGATTCCAAATTCCCAGGCAAAGTTACTTTATTGAAAATGTACTTCAGCGGATTTCTGATTTGAAACGGCTTCTCAACTCCTTTCACAGTCAAACTCAAATGCGTCTCGGAACCATTGAGTTTCAATTAGATAACATCCAACAGAAGCTAGAAGACAGCTTTTAGCTATTCGTGCCAAAAGGGGGAGAGCAGCACAATAAGGGGGAGCAAAGCTTAAACATGAAAAGGAGGGTGCATACTGAAAGGGGGAGTGTTTTTATAGTTGTTATTCATACTTTGCTGTTTTAGAGCGTTTATCCTTGTTAATATGGTTTTATACTTTTGGAAAACTTGTGGGTTCTCTGGTACAGTTATTTATTTATGTAGTTATTAAGTATATAATATGATGTTATTCAGATAATTCAGCATATGTTTAATTTTTGTACCTATATTGCTTTTGTAAGCTTTTAGGGTTTGGTTTTATGCACATTTGTAGGCCTTTGTGGTTTGTACCATGCTTTATGCAGCCTTTGTGCTTTGTTAAATCAGTACTTCTAACTTTATGTTATGCATTCATTTTTAAGTACTGTCACTCTTATGCCCTTGTAGGATTGTTCCTAGATGCATATATGTTTGTATGCATTGGTTGAGTGTTGGACTTGTAAATGATACTCTTCAATTGTGCTTATCACTTTGCATGTCCGGATATTCATTTCTTGTGTGAATGAGCATAGTAATCACTTTTGTATAGTGATTGCTTGGCTGATCAAGCCATGATTTATTGCTTTATTGCATAAGTTCATTTTTGCTTGATCATGCTTATATTGCTCCATATACATTTCAAGTTTTCTGCATACAATGATATTATTGTGTTGTTGTGTTTCAGGAGTTACTTGTTCATATGTTCAATAGCTATACAGAATCTAGAGTTAGGTGTGAGTGAGTTTTGTTCAATTGTTCCTAACTCACGTATTAAGTCTAGAGTCTGTTGTAGGGTTTTGTCATAGAATAGCCAAAGGGGGAGATTGTAAGGTTAAATTTAATCAACCATCTTGTTGGCTTTATTCCGTACTAATTTGCTTGTAATTTAAACACTTAGTAACTCTGTATTTAGGTTGGATTATTGTAAAAGTAGTGTGTGAGAAGATGTGAAGAAAAGCTCAAGTATGTGCAAGATGGCAGAGTTTCGCGGCTAGGACTTATAGCTGACTCGCTACTGGAAAGCCGCCAACTGCAGGCACGTGAGATGCATACATGGGGAGCTGAAGGGTCGTGCCAGCTGTCGCACTACAGGACAAAAGTCCTAGGTTGGCTAGGTTGTTATGTCGCGGCTTGAACTCGCAACTTAGACCAGTCGCGAGGCCAAGCCGCCAATCAGCCCTGTTTGGCAAAAACTGACTCTTCGCATTCCTTTCTCACCCCACTATATATAGACCCTTAAACCCACCAAATGGAGAGAGCTTCAAGAGATAATTTTGTGAGAGACACCCTAGAGAAAAACAAGATTGCCTCATCCCCAATCTTTACCTTAGAGACTACAAATTCCCCTTCTCTCTTCCTCTTTATTGTCATACCCTTGAGAGGACTTTTTACCAAATCCTTATCTCACCACACCCACGTCTGTGAGAATGTTTATTTGGTGCTGTTGGGAAGCAGTTAGGAAAGAACCAATCTACATTGGTTGATGCTATGGTCTAGTAGCGGAATCTGAGAAGCTAAAGAAGAAATAAGTTCGGCGTAACCTCGTTGGAGCAAGAAGCTTGGAGGGCTTACGTACTTAGGTAGATTAGGCTTGGAGGGTCTTCTGCTGTTCATGTATCCCAACTATATTTTTTAGTGGATTATTTACCGCTTGGAGGGCGGTGGAGAGGTTTTACGCTGAGGGCTTCGGTTTCCTCTTCGATAACACATCGTGTATTGTCCGTGTATTTGCATCTTCCCTTCCTTTATCTTTGCCTTATATTTACTGCTGTGGATGTGTTTATATTTGGCTTAGATTGTTTATCGATTCTGTGTTTGGCTTATTTTTATGTTCCACATGTTAATCGTTTGATTTTAAGCCTGAATTGATAGTTTTGTAATTGGGGTCAAAACGTTCAAGGGTATTTCATACCCATTTTGAACATTCAATATCCCGTGCAATACCTAGGGTATTGCACGGTGTACAATACCTCAAATCTCAACAATTCATTTAATCTAATGGCTTAAACTTTTGACACCGCACTAATTCAAGCTGGCAATCCGTGTGCTCAGCTCTTTGCCAATTCACTTTGCTCTCTCCTCACTGCTTCCTACCTAAGCTTCTCATTAGATCCAAAAAAATTCAAAATATCTCTCTTCCACCAAACCTTTGTCTATGGCTAAATCTCCATGGCTATAGCTAGCAACCACCAAATCCCTCACCACCATCGGTGATGCTTGCCGCTATGGCTTTCTCCTCGTCTCACTCTCTCTCCTATCTGGGTTTCTCTGTTTTCTCCTCCTCTTAAGCCCAGCCAAGGCCGAGCTTCTGCTGCCACTCACACCTATCACCATTAGCAGTGCCTCTCATTTGCGTCACAACCACTGGTGGCCGCGGGTCCAACTCTCTTATTATTTATTTTCTTTCTCTTTTATTTTTTTTTTCAATTTTATTTGCCTTTTAGACAAGACTGAAACCCCTTTGACACTCATTTTGTTTCATTTTTTTTATTAGTTTGATGAATAACATATTGTTTCAGTTTTGATTAGCTTGATGAATGGGTTTTCTTGTTTGAATTTCTGGAATTAGCAATAACTGTTATTGTGGGTGTAAAAACCCAACGTCATGTATTGGGCCTGGGGCCCAATTTGTATATCACTATGTGTCTGAAGAGAAGAAAGGGGCTAGGAAGGAGTCTAGGTGGAAGAAATGTTCCTGGAAATGAACGAGAGAAGTAGTCCGAAAAGAACCCTATTGGTCCGAAGAGATCATTCTCCTCGGATTCCAAGGGAACTTGATCAAACAAATATACTGAAGGTCTGAGTGATCTTCCCAACTACTTCCACGATAAGGACAAGCTTTGGGCATGCCTAGAGATGATAAGAACAGAGAAACATTTAAAAGGAAAAGCTGCTACCACCGCATTTAATGCACTGCAGCAACTTTCCTTGCCGCATTTATGTGGAGAAGACTATTGAACAGTGTAATCTCAGCTACCACCACTCACGGAAAACTAAAGTAGATGTCTGATGTGACATGTACTCAAGTGAATGCTTAGATGAAGAACAGGTGTACGATGAAGATGAAGAAGAAGAATAATATATAAATGTAATGGGCCTCTAAATGAGGGGGTGGGGGAGAGAAATTTAAAAAGAAAAGAAGAATTGGAAGAATTGTATTCACCTTTCAATCAATAACAAGCCTCTTCGGATTTGAGTTTATTTAACTTTCAAGTGTGTTTTTACTTCAGTCCATCCTAGATCATCAGATTGAACCGTTGTTAAATTCATAATCAGCGCAGCTTTTTCACCAACTCTCTATAAATTCATTGTTCCGGGTTTGTTGGGCTCACAATCCAAATCTTTTGGGCTTGGGCTACAAAGTTTGGACCCCACAGTTATTATTGGCATTTTTAAAGCTAGTTTTTGGGTGGGCATTGAAGATGTTTGTTGAAATGCTTCATAGAGTTTTAGTTTGTCTCTCTGTATTTTGTTTTTGGATTTTTATGCTAAAATTGTGATGCTATGTGTATGGAAATTGGATTTTTTTTTTATTAGCTTGATTAATGGGTTTTCTTGTTGAGTGTAAAGCTTGATGGTTTTGCTTGAGTTTGAAAATTGGGGCTTTGCAATATGGCCAAATCTATTGTGATTGAATGAAAATTGGTTTTCTTGTAATTGTTGTGTGTATGGGTCCATTGGCTTTGGCATTTTGGAAATGTTGATACCAAATCTATGAATTTTTCTTTTAATCCTGATTTCTTTGCCTAAGAGTATCCATTTCTTATTCTTTAGTTTCTTTCACTGAAACAAAGCTATGCTCTAATGAGTTTGTGTTGAAGAATATTTTTTTCCACCTGAGGTTGCACACTTGAGCTTATGAATAGTGCAATGGTTTTAACTCTCACCCTTTCCTTTTTCTTGTTTTGTATTAAAATATAATTTCGAAGAATCCTTAGCTGCTAGTGCTTAACCTTAAGATGCATTCTATTTGTTGTTGACGGATTTCCAATAATAATTTGATTTTTAAGATGCTCCAAATTGGGAGACATTCTACATTTTCTTATGTTATTGTTATTATTTGTTTGGTAGATATTTGTCAATGATTGGTTGAAAGAAATTAATGATATGTTTCATAAACCTTCACTAATGTTAAATGTTATCATTGAGAAAGTGTTTTATATTTTATGTTTGACTGTTAGGAATGTGTAGATGTATGTGTGTGTGGGGTGCTGATGGGGAGTGCGTGTGTTGCTGCATGGTGAGGTGCTGCAGGGTGTGCGTGGGCTGCTGATGTGGGGTGCGTCTGTTGCTGATGGGGCATGCGTGTGTAGCTGATGAGGTGTGCATGTGCTAGTGTAGCCTGAGTGTATAATGTGTCTGTGCTTTAGATAATGTTGTATTTGATTAGCTGGCATTGTATACTTGTATTTTAGTATAGATATACTTGTAATACTTGTATTGGTGATATGTTTACATTAGCCTTGTGTGGCATTAGGGTTTGTTGATATAGTCAGTTAGTAGGAGGGAATGGGTTGGCAAGGTGGTTACAATTGAGCAAGGTCACAATGCTTAAGATTTTTGAAGCATTTGATCTTGAAGCGTGCAAGACTCTTTTTTTGGTTATTATGTGGGAATTAGGTAATGTGATGGTGGAAAAAAATTGTCTATGTATCGTGTTATTATGGCCTTGTAATTGAAGAATATAATTTAATACAATTTAGTTTATTTTTTGGATCAAGCTTCTTTCTTTTCTTTTCTTTTCTTTTTTTCTTTTTTTCTAGCTTACTTCCATCTTGGATACATTGATTTTAAAATATGCTAAGCATCCTTGAGTAACTTCTAGTTAGACATTAATTATATATACAAGTGATTAATATTTTTAAATGCAATGGCATGTACTAAACTATTGTTCATTTTTTGAATGCAAGTGATTAAGGTTGCTAATGGTTATATAGTCTAGTTTTCAACTTTTCGTAAGGTTGCTAATAGTGGGTCAGCTATGTCATATGGCTTTTGTTGAAGAGAAAAGATCCTTATGAAAATTATATAAATTTGGCCATAGATAACGAACTATGTTATGCATCAAAAGACTGACCTTTTGTGGAAACATGCAAGTTTTTGAACCTTAAGTCAAAATTTCAATTGTTTATTGAAACTTTGATGACACATGAAATTAATAAAATAACAATGCAAAGTCATTAGAAGTGTCTATTTGGGGTGCATTTGATATTCTCAATGACTTGGATTGATCCCATTTGTATTCCATTTCTTTGCTAGAAGGCTAAGTTACATACTTTATAAATGGTGTCATTGCAAAAATAGGAGCCATAATGGTAGAAAACATTGTGAGTCTTGTCATTCTGTAAAATCTCAGTAATGAGCATGTGCATGCAATGGAAACCAATCCACTTTGAAAATTATGAGAACACAATGAGCTTATAAAAATTCTTAAGTGTAACTTGGTGCAGTGGTTTCTTTCCATGGATGTTAAAAAATGCTTATATAAAAGGCACAACCAGAGCGCATAAAAGCTAATAATTTCTTCTCAAAGAGCTAATAATTATGGTTCTCATACCATCTAGTAATAACAAAAGGAAAAACCCATTTATACTTGTTGTAGGGCCACCAGATTCATTTG
Organism: Quercus gilva; assembly: GCA_023621385.1. Classification (NCBI taxonomy): domain Eukaryota; kingdom Viridiplantae; phylum Streptophyta; class Magnoliopsida; order Fagales; family Fagaceae; genus Quercus; species Quercus gilva. Next base: position 61,367,425 of record CM042477.1, read on the forward strand.
TTATAAACAACAAAAATTCATTGAAATTTTTATCCATAACCAAATGAACAAAACCCAAAACAAAAAGGCTTTATAGCTTAGCTAAATTAGCTTCACAATATAAATATGTGATTTCAGTGTTTCAAGAAAGCCAAAATAGCTACATCTCGATTATGATCCCAACTAAAATAGATATGAGTCATGAACAAAGCCCCACTCCACATGCGTTACGACCCTAGAGATCTTGTAATATCCATTCTCTCCCCACTTTTCTCCCCAAGAGTTCTTTAAGATCTAGAATGGCTTTTCCTTGAACCGGATAGGAGCATAACCAGCAGAACCATACCCCACTAGAAGCACTCCATGATCCAATTGCTTCCCACAGATGTATGGACATGAAACTTTTCCAATGTAAGTCTGCATGAATACTGCATTGATGCCAACTGCACAGTACAAAGCAAGAGTTATTATTTACTTCCTATCCATCAGTGATCATTCTTAACCCTATTGTTCAAATAAAACTGGTAGATTAACAATGAAAATAGTTTACACAGCCTATCATAATTTCAACATCAGTGCACACAACCAAAGAAGAAAACAAATAAAATGGAAATGAAAACAATTTACTATGTTTTGAAGAAGGTTAATTGATAATTACTTGCAAGAGGGCCATTGTTCACCAAATTTGCGGCAGTTTGTTCTTCGTCAATTGAAACAACACTGAAGTTAAAAACAAAAGCAACAATTTTGCCCTTGTAAAATTTGCAGGTGCCACAATCGGTCCCAGTGTAAGGATAATCCTTCTCTTTCTCAAGTCCACCAGCCTTAAGGGTGTTCTCAAAGGCAGAAGTCATCAGCCCACCATTACAGCCTGAGTCGCATGCACCATATTCCTCGAGATCACACTGCAAAAAAATTACAGGGGTGATCTAAGACAAGACCATGCTGATAATAAGATCATCTGAAGCAATCAATGTGACACAAGAAAGATGCTGACAAATAGTCATATTTTGGTTTTTCTCTCATGCTAGCTAGGTTGTCAAACTTAAGAATAGTTATGGATATACAAGATCATGGGTTAAGTTTTTTAGTCTTTACAAGACATGCTAGTCATCTATGACACGATGAACTACACGCCCAAACCTTAATTTTTGTTTTGTTTGTTTTCCAGGTTTGATGACTTCCATTTCTGTGCTGTTTGTAGAGGCTGCCTTACTCTGTTATGAGATTAACTGTTTGTATGCTTTTTGATTGCTGGATGAAATTGGAGCAAGAACTGCATGCTTTAGAGATCGCATGATATCTTCATTAAAAATTAGAAGCATTTTCAAATATAAAAAGCACAAGAATTGAGTCTAAAGCACATTTACCATCAAGATTGACAATTTGAAACTTGGCTTATATATATTATACATACATCAAGTAGCAATTTTTATGGGAAACTTAAAACTTTATATTAAATATGGTTTTTCTGGTTATAGAACCAATTCAAACAACTTATCTATTAAAAATAAAAAAGAACCAATTCAAACATGCTCTTAAAATCACACTCCTCGTTAACATCATGATAGAGAGAACCCAAATATTATGATCAAATTACTCTATTTTATTGCAATTTATAACTTTAACTGACCACACAACAAATTGCAAACCAAAGAAGAAGAAAAAAAATTCAATATTAGTGTGTTGATTGTGTTCTAAATCCATACTACTAAAACTACATACCAATTTTCGTAAATTGAGGCCCTAAAACAAGAGAATTTAACTATTTATCTAAAACAAGAGAGAACTCACCTATCAAAAAAAGAAAAAGAAAAAAAAGAACTCACCTCCTTGCGAAGTCCAATGTAGGAAGCGGTGATTTTAGGGATTTCTGATGAGAAAAAGGCTAGTATCGTTTGAACTGGAGATCCGGGCTAGTGGCTATGCCGTGAAGAGAGAGCTTCATCAACTTCTCTACACCCGATTCTCTCCAAACCCCAACCTTGCTCTCTGATTTGGGTCTAAAAAGCGCTCTACGAGGCGTGGGGGTTTGGCTTCAAATGGTGAGTTGATGTTTTCTCTTCGATTTTGCTGATGGGTCTGAGTTGGGTATGCTGGCAGTGATGATGATGAGGTTGAGGGGAGCGTGGAGGTTGAGAGAGTGGTGGAGGCGAGAGAGACACCGGTTGAAGTGGGAGAGAAAGAGAGTGTTTTACTGCCATTAGATTAAATCTATGGTTGAGAATAGAGCTATTGCACACCGTGCAATAGCCTAGGTATTGCACGGCATATGAATCTCATATTATATATACACACTTATTATAACACTGTTGCTCTAAGTCCAAAGTATTGGTTTTGAAACCTGGGCCAAACTATACTGTTTGACCGGAAAAATCGCGAACCTCTCACTATTACGGTTCTTTTACCCCTAGAAACCGTTTGAAGTAAGAAAAGCAGGAAATTGTTCAAACCGTGGTTGAACTGCCCAAGTTTAAGAATCGTAAGCTATTTTCACGATTCAAGTCAGAGCTATTTTTATTTAAAAAATAAAAGCATTACAGACTCACAGCACCAAATCACCATTGTTGAAGCTTCAACCATAACATTCTGTCAAACGTTGAACTGGCATTAATGTTCTTGATAGTTTCAGGCAAAAATTTCTTTTTGGCAATGAGTGCTTCTATGAATTTTTTTTTGACAAAAAAGAAGAAGAAGAAGAAGAAGAAGAAGAAGAAGAAGAAAGGAGCAGCCACTACACGGTGACAATGCAATGCTCTTCAAGAGTTTTTTACCAAAAAAATAAAAATAAAAACCATGCTTGTTTCCATGAGTGAGATTGAGAGCAGAGGAAGAGTTTTGTGAGGACTTAGGAGATTTGTGAAGAAGAAAGAGAGAAGAGTGTTCATCAAAAAAGAGAAAGAGTTCCTTGAAGAACCGTATAGGCAACTAGGCATTGGAAAAGTAAAAGAGGCATTGGAAAGGTAAAATTTTTAAATGGGTGGATGAGAAAAATTTAAGATACTAGTAAAAAAAAAGAAAAAGAAGATAAAGATGTAAAATTATAAACGGTGGAGGAGATAAACCAATCAATCAAATGGTGGAGAAAAAAGGAAAAAAAATAAAAGAAATAGAAAAAGGAAAAACGGGATGTACTTCGGCAATTTAAAAAGTGCTATGTTTACAATATTTTCACAATAAATCATATGTAGTTAGTTATTATTAGTTCAAATTTAAATTTAGTACAGAGATTACTTTTTTAACTCAATAATAATAAACAGTAATAATATGTTACTTAGAATTTGTTGTAAAAATATTATAAATATATCATTTCTCTTTGAAAAGTATAAGAAATTTAAAAGAGAAATGAGATATCTATAGGATTTTTATAATTTTTTATAACAAATTTTAAATGATAAGTTGTTATTATTAAAACAGAAAAAGTAACCAAGGTTCAAATTTGAATGAGAAAAACATGCCTTTCACTTTCTCGCCTATCGTGTACCCCAAACATCAGATCACAGAAGTATTGATATATTTATTTATTCATTTCATTTTTATGAGATTGATATAGCACTATTTCCACAGTAGCACTGCTACCACAGTAGCTTAAGCTTCATCAACTATCCTCTTTAATATTTTATATTAGATTTAAAATTGATAACAATGGTTTACTATTTGGTTTGGTTAGTGATTTAAGTATATCAACTACGTTTTTTATAATCAGCAAATCAACCTTGACATTGTTATGCATTTAATTATATATTTGTTTATTTATTATGTTTGCTTTGAATTTAAATTTTTTTATTTATCTTATGAAAGTTATTATATAAAAAATACATTTGAAATATAGATTTTTATATTTATTTAGGGATTATTTTAGTCAAATCTTGTATTTATATTCATTTAATATATTTAAAATAAATATTAAATTAATTATAACATCATCATAGTTTGACCCCCGTTCAATCTTAAAAACTTTGAACCTCTCTTTTTTACGGTTCAATGAACAGTCCGAGTTTCAAAACCATTAGTACATTTGCATATTGAGAATAAATTTTTAAACCAAAATTACAAAAATAATTAAAAAATTAATGATATTTTAAGTAGTGTTTAATTCCACCTAAAATATATTTTAGAGAATAAATTTTTTAAGTGTTTTTTACTATTTTCTCACGTTTTTTCTGTCCCAAACACGTATGTATAAGGTCCAATTGAGAACAACTTATTTAGCTGAAATTGAACATTTTATGCTGAAAGTATTGTAGATAAAGTAAAAGTTAGCTGAAATAGTACAGTGAGACCCATAAACAGTACCAAAAAATGAAGTGGGACCCATAAATAGTAGCAAAAATAAGCTAAATAGTAAAATAAGCTGGCTTTTTTGGTACTATTTATGGGTCTCATTGTACTATTTTAGCTAACTTTTACTTTTAAAAACTGTACTTTCAGCAAAAAGTTCTTAATTTTAACAAAATAAGCAGATTTCAAACAGACTTGTAATATAAAAAAGAAATTTTACATAAAAAAAGATCATGATTTGAGACTTGCTGGCCACTAAAGGCAGTAGTTGGGCATTGGAGACCAAGAAAGTTTGTGGGGGATGGTGGTTGGGTGACAAACAATGGGGGTTAGAGGTTCAACTTGTTAGATTTTAAACCCCTAAACACACGAAGTTTAACCTGATTTTATTGTGGACAATGTTTCTCTTCAAATTAGTTTGGAGAAAAACTCTTCAAACTTCTTATAAATTTCTTTTTTGGGTGTGAATTTTGAAAATCTAACTGTTGAATTTCGTGTTTCTTATATGCTTAACACGCATATCAAATTTCATTCAAATTGGAAGTTATTTACTATTCGATCAATAAACTTATTTTTTACATACAATTTTAAATCATAAAAATTTGAAATTTTAACATTTTTTTGATGACGTAGCAATTGACCTTTGATTTTTTTTGAAATTTTGCAAGCATTAATGATATTATACGAACGTGCAATCCAACGGTTAGATGTTCAAAATTATGAAGAGTTTGAAAGATTTCTCTCCAAACTAGTTTAAAGAAAAACTGTGTTCTTTTATTGCCAAGTGTGAGCGACTGCAGCCCCAACCCGCCAATTTTTTCTCAAACTAGGCCTAACCCACGCGAACAGGTGGGATCGTGATGCTTAAAATGTTGAATTCACTTTAAAATGTACTCCTCCCTTCGAGGGTTTTACATGGAGTCACCACTTTTTTAATTTAAATGGAAAAATAAAAAAAACATTCTCTATAAAAAAAATGCTTTTATTGTATTAATATATATATGACAATTTACATCAATTTTGTAACAAAATTTACAATGCTTTTTTGGTTCTAGATACAATCTAAGAAAGTAAATTACATTGCCTTGTTTCCTAGTTACATTCCAAAAAATATAAAATTGCATATACAAGAACTTAGTCTAGAACCCTTGATCTTGGTTCGGAGGCTAATTTACGAGATGAGAATGGATTAAGCACCCATCTTGCCCAGTGAAACCAGTCTCCTAAGTTAAGATAGCCAATATCATGTCATGTCAAACAAATGCAAATAATATATCACACAAACATGTTAATTTGCACGAATTGTAAACAAACATGTGATGGGGAATTTAGTGTAAAGAGAAACAAAAAGTGAATTTATTTGATAACAATGTAAATGTAAAGAAAGCATGAAAGTAATGGCATGTTCATCCAAGAAGTTAATGTAAAACAGAGAATTCCTAAATTATACATGTTCATCCAAGCATGTTTAATAGATCATAAAATTAGAAGTGTTCATCCAATCATGTTATAAAAGGTAAATAATAACTTAGAAGTGTTCATCCAAGCATGTGAAAGAAAACAGAGAATTGTCACGCTATTTGTCATCCACACAATTGCAAAGAGAAAAACAAAACATAAGCATATTCCTCAAGGTTTGTTTGTTTGTTTGTTTGTTGTTTGTTTGTTTTTGTTTTTGTTTTGTTTTTTTTTTTTTTTTTAAGAAACCAGTACTTTGGACTCAGTGTTATAATAATATGAGTTATAAAAGTATAGTACATCCATATACTATTGAGCAAATAGTATTTTAAGTAGATTGGTGCACAAAATTTGAATTTCTTTAAACCAAAATTACAAAAATAATTAAAAAATTAATGATATTTTAAGTAGTGTTTAATTCTACCCAAAATATATATTAGAGAATAAATTTTTTAAGTGTTTGGTTGTATTCCTGAAAATGCTAAGGAAACCATATTTTTTTCTACTGTTTCACATTTTTTCATCCTCAAACACATATATAATATAAAAAAGAAATTTTAGATAAAAAAGATCATGATCGAAGACTTGCTAGCCACCGAAGGCGATAGTTGGGCATTGAAGACCAAGAAAGTTAGTGGGGGATGGTGGTTGGGTGACAAACAATGGGGTTTGGAGTTTCAATTTGTTAGATTTTAGACCCCTAAACACACAAAGTTTAACCTAATTTTATTTCCAAGTTGTTACTTAAGTTATAAAGATATTAGGTTAAACATAAATCAATCTGTAAAGTTGTGATTTACAACTATGTATTATGTTGGCTTTATTCCATGACAAAAAGTGTTGTAATTACTTTAATTTTGTTCATTGTATTTTGTGGGATTTTATTGTATTGGGTTTAGTATTAAGTTGGTGAAGAATCGAGCATAAATTGAAGAACAAATGGATTTTGCGAGAAGCTAACTTGCGAAAAAGTCACGTGAGAAGTATATGCTGGAAGCTGAAGAGTCATGTCAGGCTGTTGATTTTTCGAGTGTCTCACAGGTAAGACTTTTCCGCAAGATACTCGTAAAACTCTCTGCCTGGAGGAAGTGTGACTTTCTTACCTTTCACACATACTATATATGCCATCATTACCCACAAAATTATGAGAGGCCATTCAGAGAGAAAAATCCTAGATAGGTTTTCTACAACACACACACACACCCATCTTTTAGAGAAAGAGCTACTCATCCTTAGTGAGAAATCATTCTAGCCTTTTCTTCTTCCCTCTCCTATTATCATGCCTTGAAAAGAGATTTGTACCCAAACACAACCCACACATTTTCAGAGTGTAGAGAGTGTTTTTGAGTTTCGGAAGCTTTAGGGATTTGTCAAAAGAAGCCAATCCTTTGGTGGATGCAATTGGGTGTATTGCGAGATTTGGAAAGTTAGAGAAGACATGACTTTGAGAAGTCTGTTGGTAGCAGGAGCTTAGAGGGTTCAAGTATATTGGGCAGATTAGGCTTGGAGGGTCTTTTGTTATTCTTGTACTCCAACTTTATTCTCTAGTGGATCAATCTATAGCTTGGATGGCGGCGAAGAGGTTTTTTGTCGAGTTCTTCTACTTCCTCTTCGATAACACATTTTGGTGTTATCTTGTGTTTGCATCCTTCTTCCCTACTCTTTTAGCTTTCATTTTACTGTTGATATATGATGAATATAGCTTAGAGTAGTTTTATCATTTGTTCGCTTGCATTTACTCTTATTCCTTACTTAGTTTAAGTTAGAGTAAAAGCAACCAAGTCGTAAATTTTAATTGAGGGTCTAAACAAACTCTTGTGTATTCACACAATTTCGATCTTTCACAATCATATCATGCAACAGAAAAGTAAATAAGATAAAGATATGATGATCTAGGAAAACTAATGAAACAAACCAGTTTCAAGATAAAAAAAATATGGAGGAACTATCCCAAGAAGAACAATCCATTATATCAAATAGAAGTTTACAGTCAAGAATATTTAATTCATCGTAAACTTAACTATGAGCATCAAACCTAGCTCTGAAACCTTAAACTTCTTTGATATGGATCTACTCCAATGTGAACCTTCAGTTCACGCTTTAGATCTCCAACATAAACCTCCAGTCTACCTTATGCATGTAATGTGGCTAACTAAGAGCATTTGCACTAGTCCATTTAAAATTTTGTGGCTATTTTAGTATAAGAACCAGTTTGGGTTGATTTTGGTTTTTCTTGATTTTAAGTTGGATTTTTTGATAGTTTAGGTTGATTTTGGTTTGATTTTCCATTGTTTTTGGGTCAATTTTTTGTTTGGATTATCAAGTATTGAAATGTGGTGGTGGTGGTGGTTGGGTGGTTCTCTTCTTCTTCTTTTTCTTTTGCTAGGTTGCTGTGGATGTTGGGGAAGAGAGAGAGAATCTAGCAAGAGCAATGGTGAGAAAGAAAAAAAGAATAAACTAATATTATATATAGGTATAATAACCGTGTAAATATACATGATTAATATAGCAAATGTGTAAATTGTAATCATTTTTGTAACAATCCAAAAAAAGCGCTAGCCACATCTGTGATATACCTCAAAAGGACTAGTCACAATTGAGGCCCTTTGTAGTTGTTAATAAAGCCCAGTTCAACCCAGTAAATACACGATGTGGGACTCATCACACACCCACACACGTCACACAATCAATCAAATTAGGACATCACAATCTCCCCTACTTAAATCCCTAACGTTCTCGTTAGGGCCCACTTTGTGGAGTAGTGTTTCCGAGCCCACATGGGGTTACTAGGCCGGCTCTGATACCATATGTAACAACCTAAGGAAAAGCGTTGTCCACATCTGCGCTATACCTCAAAAGGACTAGTCACAATTGAGGCTCCTTGTAGTTGTTAATAAAGCTTAGATCTACCCAGTAAATACCAAATGTGGGACTCATCACACACCCACACATATCGCACAATCAATCAAATTAGGGTATCACAATCTCCCCCACTTAAATCCCTAATGTCCTTGTTAGGGCCCACTTTGTGGGTAATGTCTCTGAGCCCACACGAGATTATCGGGCTGGCTTTGATACTATGTAATAACTCAAGGAAAAACGCTAGTCACATCTATGCTATACCTTAAAAGGACTAGTCACAATTAAGGCCCCTTGCAGTTGTTAATAAAGCCCAGTTCAACCCAGTAAATACCTGATATGGGACTCATCACACACCCACACACATCACACAATCAATCAAATTGGGGCTTCACAATTTTGTATTTGTCAAAATTTATATAATAAAAAGATATTAAGTGAAGTTGTAACCTTAAACTACAATAAAGTTTGTAACCAAACTTTGTCCTAAAAATAATTATCAATTAAAAATAGTAAAATATTTAGAGCATATTTGGTAGACTGTAAAAGGCACTGTAATGTAATAGCTATTCTTATAGTTTAGCTATTCAATAGTTTAGTTTTGTTTTTATTACAGGGAATAGTTATTCCTTATGAATAGCTATTCTCTAAAATGAGGAATAACTATTCCTCTCTAAAAGGTTGTAATACCTATTCCTTAGTAGATGTAATAATCTTTAACATTAATATATTTCTAAATAAATAAACTTTTCATATCCACCTAACAATTATGGAAATAAAAAATCATCAAAAAATAACTCATCTCTCTAAAATTTAAAATATATTATTTTCTAGGAAATATAATTATATGAATGAGATATTTCGTAAAATAGATCATAAGTTTTATTCTAATGTTATAACTCACAATCAAACTAATGGATAAGTTTAGTTATTCCATTACAACCCATTTTATTTCCGGTAATAAAGATTAAAACCTATTTAGTAACAGTTTTTGTTTTCTATTTTTAAAAACTTTTTTTTGGGAATATAAAAAAAAAAATTCTTGTATTTTTGAAATAAAAAATATGTTTGATTAGTTGAAATTAAGTAAAAAAGTTTTTTTGAAAAAAAATAAAAAATACTAAAATATGTTGTTATTAGGATTTGAACTCTAATGCTAACTCATTAAATGAGACAGATTCATTAAATCAAATGCGTGTTTTTTTTTTACTTTTAAAAACTAGAAACTGAAAACAACCTTTTGCATTTTTTCAGTTTTCTTCACAAATTAAGTTTTGAAAATAGTTTTTGTTTTCTATTTATTTTGAGTTGCCAAACAAGATTTTTAGTTTAAAAAATAGAGAATTGTTTTTTAAAAACAGAAAATAAAGGTAAAAAATAATTACCAAACATACCCTTAGATTTAGTTAATTAATAAATAAGAAATAAAATTAATATCTATTCAATAAAATAAATATTTTTTAATACATTTCAACTAAATTATCTATCAAAATGGAGTTCAATGTTCTTTTCAATCGTGAATCATCTATAATTGATTTTATATTAAATTCTACAACAATTTTCCTTTCAATGATTATCCTATATTCATGGATGCAATTTAGAACCACACTCTAATAAACTAATATCAATTTTTCAAAATTTTGGTTAAAAATTTTAATTTTCATATGCTGGTGGCTTCCTCCGTGGTCAAGGACCTAAAGATATTGGTGGTCACTTATGGCATGTTTGGATATTTAAAAAATGAGAGGGAGTAGAGTAGAGGGAGGGGGAGTAATCCAATTACCTTATTTGGAAGTTTTTTAAGGAATGAGGGGGAGGGGTTTGGAGGGGTTTCAACTCAAAATTTTTCCAAATTAGAGAGATTTGGAGGGAGAGTAGAGTAGATAAATTATTGTCCAAGTAAATTTCCTAATTTACCCTTTCTAATAAATTAATTATAGACCAATGTTGCAAGTCCATTTTCAAATAGGGGTAAATTTTTCTATTTTAATAATTTCCTCTCCTCTCCATCCTAATTTTTAAAACATCCAAACAAGGAGAAGTGCTAATTACTCATTTCTTCCTTACTAATTTTAAAAACATCTAAACAAGGTGGAGGGGAACCATTCCTCTCTACTCTCCTCTCTACTACTCTACTCCTCTCTACTCTCTTGCCTCTCTAAACTTCAAAACAGGCCATTAGTTAATTGTCCAATATAAGTGGCAACATGTGTGCGTTGGGTTTTACTTTAAAATTTTTGTTTTTTGTTTTTTTTTTTTTTTCATTTTTGTATAAGTTTTTTTTTGTGTGTGTAAATAATCAAATTTTTAGTTTAAGCAAATTAATTACAACTTACCCACATATGATTTGGCCAAAATTTAAGTTGCATATTTGTGATTTAAAAGTTGACACAAACCCAAAAACTTGGCCACTCATATTTTCATTGAATAAGGTAGACACAAACATTTTTAAAAAAAAAAAAAAAAACATAAATTATTTGTTAATTACGCAGAGAAAAGAATGGGTAGAAAAAGCGCATGAGGTTATTTTTTAAACTGAAGCATTTATCATAAAATCCAAACTAAACCTCCCTCCAAAGACAATTTATACAATTCTTGATATATCACAAAATTGAAACTAAAAGGTTTTTTTTTTTTTTGCTAAACAAACATTTTCATTCAACAAACAACACAGAGGCTATCTGCCTTACAAGCATCTGCAATTTCTACAGGAAGACTATACATATTGAAACACAAAACACTACTAAAACTAATAGCATACTTAGCAGCCACATGGGCAGCAGCATTGTAGCATCTTCTAACCCACCTAAATTTACAATTCAAAAAGAAGTTACTCAGCTCAAGAATATTACTAACTGTATTAGCAATGGACCAATCCGGTTGCATATCAGGGGAGGTTAGGGGATCAAAACATGACTTAGCATCTCCTTCGATGATGATCTGCTGCCAATTTTCTTTTTGCGCAAGCTGGACCGCCCAATATACAGCTTCAGCTTTCGCTTGCATTGGAGAGCAACCTACATGCCTTCTGGCCCATACTTTAAGCACCTCTCCATTTTTATTTCTAGCCACCACAGCCAAAGCAGTTGCATTTTCAGTCACAGCAGCATCCACATTGATTTTAATCCATCCAACCTCTGGAGCTTCCCATCCATTTACACTCTTGTCCTTGGCTATGGTCTTTTCCTTAGGAAAGGTCTTGGCATACTCCACTGTTCTTTTCTTTATAGATTTGGCGGCCTCCATAATGTCTATGTGGCTAGCATTGTGCACAACCTGATTCCTCAAGAACCAAATTTCTTCAAGCGTGATCAACATTCTTACTGATTCTAGCTCATTATCCTCTTTATTCCTTGCTAAAACCACCCCCAAAAAGTTGTAAGGATTAACTATGAGTTTTACAATATCCTCATTAGTGGATATCGGAATGGAATCCAATCTCAAACCTTCACAGCTAGCAAACCAAATTGCCCTGGCAACATTGCATTTAAAAAATAGATGACAGCAATTTTCTATACTTTCTCCACATAGCACACAGTTAGGATCACCTTCACCAATCCTTATCACCATATTTTCTTTTATGGGAATAGCATTTTGTCCTATCCGCCATAATAGCATTTTTGTTCTTTCTAGAGCTTTCAGCCTCCACAGTTTCTGCCAAGGCACAATATCTGTAGCATTGTTTGGATATTGATCATGGGATGCTCTATAGGCTGACTTTATAGAGAAATCACCCTTTTGATCTAGAATCCAAATAAGCTTGTCTGGTCTTGGGTTCAAAGGGATTTGGATCTTGGTAATTGCCTGGACAGAAGTTTGGTCAAACAACTCTAGGAGGAGGTGGAACTTCCAACTACGACTGCTTTCATCAATTAGCTGTGATACCATTAAAGGGCTTTGAATGATGCTGTCATCTTTTGGTTTTGGTTTGAACCCCTAAACCCAAGGGATCCATGGATCTAACCAAGCATCCACCGATGTACCATCACCAACCAGATAACAAGCCCCATTTGCAATAAGCTGTTTAGCCCCTTCTATTGCTTTCCACACCGGTGAAGCTCTCTTGGGAGGATTTTTCTGAAGCCAATCATTTCTAACTTTGTACTTTGCCCTAATTATTCTCATACATAAACTATCTCTTTTCGATGCTATCATCCAAGCAAGTTTGGCTAATAGGGCTTGATTCACCTCTTTGGCTTTTTTGAAACCCAACCCTCCACGACACTTTGGCTGGCACAACTTATCCCAAGCTCTCCAAGCTACAAATCTCGCTGCAGACTTTTTTGGCCTCCACCAAAATCTTCTGGTTGCTGCATCTAACTTATCACAAATCATATCAGGTATATTAAAAGTAGACATGGCATAAATGGGTAAAGCCTGAGCCACCGATTTTATGAGCGTGCTTCTTCCTACCTACGATAAACATTTACTTCGCCATCCCATCAGCCTTGCTTCTAGTTTATCTTGCAAAAATTTAAAGTCCTTTGAAGGTGCTTTAGATAGAAACAAAGGGACACCTAAATATATAGAATCTTTCTTGAGCCCTTTCATCTAAAGTATTTGTTTAATTTCTCTGCACTTTTGTTTCTGACAACGTTTGGAGAAAAACACACCAGATTTGCTTCTATTTAAGCTTTGTCCTGACCAACTGCAGTATGTTTCAAGGCAATGATTTATGGTATCAGCTTCTCTCCTACAGGCCTTGGAAAACAAAACTATATCATCAGCATACATCACATGAGTAATGGCAGGCCCTCCGATACTAGCTTTTACACCACTAATGTTATGGCTTCTAAATTCTTTCTCCAGCAGCCTTGAGAGGATCTCTTGCCCCAATATAAATATATATGGGGATAATGGATCTCCTTGTCTCAACCCTCTTTCCGCTTTAAAACTTTCTGACTTGCCACCATTTATCAACACCTCAAAAGACACTGATGTAATACATTCCATGATCCAATTGATAAAGGCCTCACTAAAATCAAACTTGATCAACATCGTTTTAATGAAACTCCAATTAACTCTGTCGTAGGCTTTTTGAAGATCAAGCTTAATAGCCATTACACCCTCCTTCATTTTCCTTGCTTTAAAACTATGTAGCATCTCTTGCACAATAACCTGGTTCTCAGCGATCCATCTATTATGAATAAAGGTCGACTGACAAGGGGAAATAAGCTTATGCAGCACAGTCCTTAATTTAGACACTAACAGTTTAGAAATAATTTTGTAGACAACATTACATAAACTGATCGGTCTATAATTATTGAAAGAACAAGGGTTATCATTTTTGGGAATAAGGACAATTAACGAACTATTTACCTCACTTGGCAGCCTACCAACTTCAAAGAAAGAGGTTACTGCTTTTATTACCGTTTCCCCTACTATTGGCCAATATTCTTTGTAAAACATTACTGGAAAACCATCGGGTCCAGGAGCTTTGAGGTCACTCATTTGAAACAGAATATTCTTGATGTCTTCTGGATAGGGTATGCTACATAACAAATGGTTCTCCTCAGCCGTAATACAAGGGCTTACAAGCTCATCCAATTGCTGTGGATATTCAACCTCTTCTTCACTGAATAATATCTTAAAATTTTCTAGAAAAACATTCCTTATTTCCTTAGGTTCTGAGACCCAATCCCCAGCATTATTCTTAACTGCCTCTATAGTGTTTCTTCTTCTACGAACAATTGTTGATAAGTGAAAGAACTTGGAGTTTTTATCCCTTTCTTTCAACCACAGTTCTCTAGATTTTTGCCTCCATTGAACCTCACTTCTGTAAAGCCATTCATTTAGCTCATTATGCAGACATGTTTCCAATCTATTGTTCTCCACTGAGCTTGGATTTCCTTGAATTTCCTTTAACTTTTGCATCAATGAATTTATCCGATTTTGTATATTGCCAAAAATTTCCTTGTTCCACTTACGAAGTGCTTCTCTGGTGGCAGCTTGTTTCTTGCAAAGTCTGCTTAGCTGTGATCCCCACACTTCTAAATTCCAAGCCTGTTCAATCACTACATGACACCTCTCATCCCTAATCCAAGCAGCTTCAAAACGAAAAGGACGGGGGCTGAAGCAATCATCTGGGTTTGTGTCTAAAAGGATAGGCAGATGATCAGAGTTTAATGCCCCTAAGTGTTTAACAGAAGCTTTCGGGAATACTAGCCTCCAAGAAATGCTAGCTAATCCCCTATCTAATCTTTCCTTAATTGCAGCACTTCCCCATCTTCCTTTAGCCCACGTAAACTTATTTCTTGAGTACCCCAAATCAATTGCTCCAAGGTCAAACATCATCTCCTTTAAGTAATTGGGGGCTGAAGTTCCACCTTTAACTCCCCCATACTTCTCCTCTGCATTTACAATGTAGTTAAAGTCTCCTAAGCAAACCCATGGACCTTGGAAGGATTCAAGGATAGCACAAAGATTTTCCCAAGCTTTCCTCTTTTTTGCGGGATACGGCGGTTCGTGAAAGCCCACCAGCCACCATTCGCACAAAGTTTCTTTTATTTTAACAGCCACTAAATTTTTATTGAAGTCCACAACTTCCACATTTACACCCCACTTCCACATCAAACAAAGACCACCCGCTTTACCCTTTGCATCAACAACTAGTTTACCGGCAAATCCGATTGAATTTTTAACCTTTTCCATACGTGTCTCCTTTGCTTTAGTCTCACTAAGGAACACAACATCTGTTTTGGACCCCTTAACTTGAGCCCTTAGCGCTCGAACTGTGGAGGCACCGCAGATGCCTCGACAATTCCATCCAAGGATCCTCATGGGAAGGTCGGGGCCAGACACCGACCCAGAAACGATCAAGGCCCAAAAGAGAAGAGTAGGAATAATAACCCCAACAGCCACAATTAATCAAGGATTAATACAAAGATTTAGAGAAAAAGGCACTTACAAAATACCAAGACGGAAATTGTCCCAAACAGTCGCGACCCTCTTTCGTGAGGTTCCGAAGATAGTAGAATCAATCACCAGAAACCCACACCGAATCTAGCAATCCGAAGAAGAAAATTTTTGTGAAGTTATGGGAATGATAGATTGGATGGTGAAAACTGAATTTAGGGTTTAGGTTTAGGGAAATGCAGAAATTTAGGAAAAGACCCACAATAATAGTGGGTAGAGGAATCCCACACGCTGGTGGTGGGGAGGCGCCACACGGGGTGGAGGAAAACCCAAACGGAGGTGGGAGAGAGGCCACACGGGGTGGAGGAAAACCCACACGGAGGTGGGAGAGAGGCCACACGGAGGTGGAGGTCGGGTTACTGTATCAATCAAATATTATTGAAACTAAAAGGTTGACTCTAGCTGACATAGAGAAGTGATATACTACAGTAATCCTAATCTCCAAGCTGTCAAAATCTTAATCGCTAATGCAAACATTATCCAATAAATCAAGACAGAAAAATGAGGAAATACAGAGCCATTACTACCGTGACAATATGAAACAAATGATTTACTGTCCTGCCTCTCATATCCTACCATTTAACACCATTTCACAACTCAAATCAAATCAGAACACACGCACACATCAACCAGACTAAATGGAATTATAAAATTAAAAACAAAAAAACAAAAAACCAAAACAAAAATGGCATAAACAACAAAAACTTACCAGACCATTTCATAACTCAAACCAAATCAGAACACACGCACACATCAACCAGAACAAATAGAATTATAAGAAAAAAAAAAATGGCATAACCAACAAAAACGTACTACGGGAAGAATAGGTCTGCTCTTGTGCAACAATCTCATAGATCAAGCAGAGAGTTAAAATTGCAATCCAGCGCTTCCATGTTCCATTCTCGTGAAGATGATTTGACAAGTATGGAATGCACCCCAAGCACAAGAATACACAACGGAATCAAAGGAAGCGCTACCTCCATCAGCTCCTCCAACAAAGCTCTGTAGTTGAGCACCATCTGATGAATGAAGGTTGCTTCTTGACTAAAAACGAAGATGAAGAACCAGCTCAGTGCGAACCGAATATCCATGATCGAAGGGTGGAGAGGAGAATGGGTTTGGAGTTGGGGTTTCGAAGTGGGTTTTGTGCCTGTGTTTTGGGCCTGTGTTTTGTGCTTGTGTTTGTGTAGAGAGGCTTTTTAATATTAAGAAACACAATCTGCATGTTTTCAAAAAAAAAATATATATATATATTTTTTTGATGGGGTCAAAAAAAATATTAAGAAACACAATCTGCATGTTTTGATAATGGACTCAATACAGGTGTGCCTAAGTACTTACGGAGTGTCTCCTTGTGCTGTGCAATATTCTTTTTTTTGAGAAATGCTGTGCAATATTCTAGAATATACTATACGACGTCGTATTTCTACGTGTTTTTTTGGACAAATTGAGCCAATCGTATAATCTGAGTTTTTTTTTTCTTTTTTTTTTTGAGAGGAATATAATCTGAGTTTGATGGATTATTGGTTGGCAAATACATATAATATAAGAAACACAATCTGTGTGTTTTCAAAAAAAAAAAAAAAAAAATATTAAGAAACACAATCTGCGTGTTTTCAAAAAAAATATTAAGAAACACAATCTGCATGTTTTTGATAATGGATTCAATACAGGTGTGCCTAAGTACTTTACGGTGTGTGTCTTCGTGCTGTGCAATATTCTAAAATATATTATACGACGTCGTATTTCTATGTGTTTTTTTGGACAAATTGAGCCAATAGTATAATCTGAGTTATTTATTTATTTATTTATTTATTTATTTATTTAAGAGGAATATAATCTGAGTTTGATGGATTATTGGTTGGCAAATACATATAATATACATCAGAGTAAAACCCTTTAAAAGAAAAACAAAACAAGACAATTAGAACTTCTTAAAAAAAAAAAAAAAAAAAATTAGAACTTTTCCAATTAAGTCATAAAAACTAAAAATAAAAAATTAAGAGAAAAGGCAGAGAGGCAAGAGGAAATTCCTTTAAAAGGTTAGTATTGTCATTTCACCTTCACCTTAAATGGAATGGAATCCTTATATTTGGTGTGGGTTTGGTAAGAATGAAAAATTAAAATTATTTTACTATTCAATTTATTTGTGTTACTATTTATAGACCTCATTGTATTTTTTTGGCATTATTCATGGGCTCCATTATACTATTTCAATTAATTTTTACTTTTATCTACCATACTTTTAACAATAATTTTTCAGTTTCAGCAAAATAAGCAGTATTCAAACACATCCTTGAAGTTTGAATTGAATGGCTAATAAATAGTTAAAATATTTTAATTCCATAAATCATGGTTTTGTTATGTTATTCAGTGAAAAAAAAAAAAAAAAGGAATTTGTACAAATTTATTGAAATATTTATAAATAAAAAGAAAATATCGAATTAAAATCTATAAAAAATTGTGATAGATATCATTTTATTGTTAACCTCTTATACTTTTTGTTTGTATGTTGAAAGTAGTCTATTTATTCTTGAATTTCTTTAAATAGATTTTAATTTTTAGTCAAGATTTTTATTTTTATATATTTATTTCATATTAATTAATTATTAAATTGTTTATGACGTTATTACGATTCGACCTTATTCAACTTTTGTCTGACCTCAAACACTTTATACCTCTCATTTTATCGATTATTTAAATAGTTTGAGTTTCAAAACCAAACCATACCTACACATGGAAACATTTAATATTAGTTGGTGATATGATCATCTCAACTTTCATGCTAAGTATTATGAATAGGTAATTTGGCATTAAAATTATAGTTTTTCATTGTAACTACGGGAAACCTTTTCATTAAGGAGCAACAATTCAACTACTTGAATCAGGAAATTGAGAATTCGATTTTAGTAAAAAAAAAAAACAAATCCACCCTAACAATTTAGGGCAACAAAATTTCATCTCATACCAAAACACAAAAACAAAAAAATTAATAATAATAAGATCTAATTAGCTCATATGCCTTTAATAAATTTTCATTTGCCCCAAAAGCTTAAGTTATTAAAAAATGATAAATTTTAATCACTTAATTATAATTTTAACAATCTCTCTCATGTGTAATGTAAGCCCAAATTGCACTTAAGAAGTTTGGTCTAACATGTGAGATTTTTAACATTTTCAATGGGAGGAAGGATAGAAACAAAATCATGATAAATTATCAATTGTTCCAAAAACTAACATTGTTAGTAAATGGTAAATATAATCACTTAATCATAATTGTAACAACTTCCATTCTAGTACACCAATTTTAGTGTAATTTTACAACATGAAACTACATATTGAAACCACTCTAGAAGCAGAGTAAAGTCTTGTTGTTGGTATTTAGCATACACCTTATAATATTATGTATCAAAATTAGATTATGCACACTTGCACACAATTCTCTAAGACAGAGGGGGCTGGAGAGCATACTCAAAAGGACTGAAGAAGCGCCTTTCATATGTGACAATATCATATGTTTCCCATCTCTACAGCAGCAAGATCTAGTATTTCACCCAACTAACCTTTCTAAGGTGATGAAACATATGTAACTAGCTAAACAAGAAATGACAAAAAATGGCAAATAAAATATAAGAAACTGTTTATTGGATAAAACTGGTTTTAGTTTTACCTTGTAGAATTCAACTAACACATTACCAAGAGATTCTCAAGAATCATAAGGGCAAAGATGACGAAAGATTTGATTGCCTCAATTACTTCATTAGATCGAATCACAACTCCCACTTGATTACTACTTTCTCTTTTCCCACAATATTTTTAAAAGCATCCCAGATAAGAAACATACATATTACTTCCTTCCTTCAAGACCGAGTCTCGCACATTTCCACTTAGCAAGTTGCCAGTTATAAAGCTAACAAAAGCAACATCGGAAGATTAGTATGATATACCAATTCTAGAATGCGAAAACAATTAAACAAATCCAATTTGAAATACAAAGCCTACATTTGGTAGGATACTGAGAAATGGTTCTGTACCAAAAAGCGAGTTTAATCTTAAGAAATTGTGAACAACGTGCATGCATCTGTGTACGCATGTATTTCACTTTTCAAGTGCTTGTGTTTATATAAATCTGAGTCCTCTAGACTTCGAAAATTAAATGCCCACTAGTTTTAATATGTAAGCAAATACGCCCATATTTCAATATACTTACAGGAATCTCAGGGGCTCTAAGTTTATACTAGGTGGAAGTTCCCCAACCAATTTGTTAAATCTGACATCCCTATCATAATCACAGAGTGACTGAATAATCATTATCAATCCTTGGGCAATTTTCCAAGTCGGTGGTATATTAAAAAGTAGAATATCTGTAATTGAAAAAGGAAAGATTAGTTAACAAGGCATTAGGCATCATTCAGTTAGCATTACTAGTAGTTAATTTTCTCTTGAAGCAAGCATTGCTTCTATCAAAATGTTAGCATCTACTAACCTGTTTCCGAAAAATAGAAGAAAACAAGACAATAGTAATAAGAAAACAACTGATGTCACTTGTTCATGTCTTATATGTTTATGATGTTTCTAGATTCTAATGGTTGATCAATTTTATACATACCAAATATCTACAGGGGTTTACGTAAGTGCGTGTCCATATGTTAGCTAATCATGATGTTCCCAATAACATTAGAGTTATAACATATTTCTACCTTATTATTCAGAATCATTACAATCTTTCTTCTTATTTAAGGTTTTTTACACTATTTTGTAATGTTCACATGTTACTTTTCTTCATTGTATAAACTTTGGCTATGTTTCTTTGCCATGTGATTCACTAAGTACCAATTGAAAGCTGCAAGTGTCAATTAACATTAGCATATCTACAGTGACAACTGTTAGAATCTATAAATGCTCATAAACATTCAGAACACTGAATCTTAATATTAAAATATCTACACTGACATCTTCCCAAGCTTTATTCATCAAATAAATGCAAAATATCTGCCCAATGTCTACATTTTACAAGTGAAAATAATACTTAACAGTAATCCACCCTTACTTTGTATCCTCTTTTTAAAGGCCTCCATTTTTCTTTTTCATTGAAACAAAAGCATGTTTACTTTGTATCTTCAAATTCCATCCAAATCAAAGGCATATATACTAATAATAATGGTAACTTAAACCTTGCAAACTAAGGAAAAACCATGTTCCAATACTCGACATGCTTGTAAGATTGAATGGAGGATATATATTGTATGATTTTATGAAATATGAAATTATAAATAGTATTATATATGTTAAGAAATCACATCCCAAAGCATAAAGGATTACATTTTTAGCAGAAATGGAGATGTTGCTCTTGCTCAAGTGGTAGAGCCGTCATTTTAGACCAAGAAAATGACATAACTAAAATCAAAAGTATAAAGCAATATTAATTAAATTCTAAAAAGTTATAAAAAGGGAGAATAATGTGACATTTAGGGCCGTTTGGTTAGCTAACTCAAACAACAATTTTTACATTTTAAATAACTTTTCACACATTTTTACACACATTTTTACTCACACATATATAAAAAACACTTAAAAAAATTACAAAAATTTCATCTCAAATTCCTCTACCAAACACATGCTTAGACTAACTTTTTGAATGGCAGAGCGTGGTAGGCCCTTTAAGTTCAAGCTGAGCATCGGTTTTGGGCTTGATAGTATATCAAGCCAAGCCCACTCTTGAATATAAATTGAAGCCCAATAGCTAAACTTGGGTAAGGCTGTATATCTATTTTAGGCCCCGTAATATGACCACATTTCATGTGCCGATTTACCCCAAGCACATGGACATTTTTATGCTGTATCGTTGGGCGACTTTAATCCAAGTGTTATTATAGTCCCAGCCATAATATATTGTTCAGCCATAATTATTCATAAATTATAGTACTATTACTTTATTTTTTAGTCATAATTGACTATTATTACTTCAATTAATACCTTTTTCTTCTCCTTTTTTTTGGGTAACTTACCTATGGTATTCATAAATCAGTTTAGATAAATTTAAAACATATTCATATACAATTAGATTAGTAAGAACTCGTTATTTTCCTTTTCTTTTTCTTTTTTTTATCTAATGAACATAATCTTTTTAAACTTTAATGAGTACACAAAAATTGTCTACTTTACTCTAAACATGTACGAAATATAATCCAAAAAGAAAAATAATTAAATTTTTAAATATAATGGAGTCAGGAGCCTTGTAACTCAATTGATTAAATGTAAATGTATAAATGAAAAGATAAAAAAAAAAAAAGGAAAATAATAATAATGGATGATACTTGTGTAACGTTTTTTATTTTATAAATTTGTTTTGGAAAGATTAAGCTTTTTATTTTTGTTTTTTCTTGGGGGAAGCCAATTTTTTTTCTAATGTTATTGGAGACCAACTCAATTGGGGGGGGGGGGGGGGGGGGGAATCTCATTTTTTTTTTGCCCCACCTTAACCGATTTATAACATATATATGTATGTATATATATATATATATATATATAGGATATTAACATATTTCAAAATTTTGGGGGCTAAGAGCATTAGCATTGGGGAATGCAAATGCCAAATTGCAAATGCCAAATGTAAGGAGAATTTGGCATTTGCATCCCCAAATTGGTCTACATTAGAAAACTCTAAAGGCAAGTATTGCAAATTTTTTTGCAATACTGCTACAGTGCAATTCTATCTTTATTTGCATCCCCAAATTGGTCTACATTAGAAAACTCTAAAGGCAAGTATTGCAAATTTTTTTGCAATACTGCTACAGTGCAATTCTATCTTTAGAGATAGAATTGCACTGTAGCAGTATTGTCAAAAAAAAAAAAAAAACTTCTATGATGCCTTTTACCACGAAATTTCTCTCTCATCTCTCTTATTTGGTAAAGTTCTCTTCTCTCTCTTCGTTCTCTGTTTCTCTGTCTAATCTCTCCTCTCTTCAGACCCAAACACCATCACACACTATCCTCCATCACTGAAGCTTTACCAAGCCTCTCACCCATCCTCCATCGCTGAAGATTCACCCTCACCCATCTTCATCGCTGAAGCTTCACATGGCCTTTCTCTCATCTCTCATCGCTAGATCAACCAATTCACCCTCACCCATCTCCAAATCCCTTTGCCGATTTACTCATCTGATAAACCTAACACTCTAGATAGCTCTACCCATTTAACTCTTCACTCTATCACTCTCTCTTAAAACCAATATTCTCAAGGGTTTTTGGGTTTGGGTTAAGATTTTGCAAAAATGAAGTTCTATCGGTGTTGGGGGATTTAGCTTCGTTGGTGTTGGTGCTAACTGTAAGGTGGGTTTTGATCAATGTATTAGAGTTTTTGTGTTTGTGTTTCTTTTCTCTCTCTGCGAGAAAAAGAGGGATTCAGCTTGTGTTTATGTTTGGATTTTGATCAAAGAATTGTTGTTAATATTTGCAAAGGTGAGATTCAGCTTCATCACGAGGGATTTTCGTTATTTGGCACAGGATTAGCATCTTCAGAAGGTTTGCTCATCAAGTTCATCTTCAATTACCAGTAAGTTTCTCTCTCTGTCTATTTCTCTCCATTCTCTCTTTTCTCTTTGTTTTTGTACCCCTCTGTAAAACCGTTCTATGATAAGCTTTTTTTTTTTTCCTCACAAATCATTCAACAACTCCTCCTTTCTACCAAATCCCAATTTTATTAGATAATTGGTGTTCTTGTATTCTATTAATATTTGGCTGTGTACAGGGCTAGTATTTCTGTAAAACAAAAAATTACTGTAGTATAGTCAAAATAAGTTGATTAGGAGCTGTCAAAATATATTGTTTTGATTATGAGTTGTCAACATATATTGTAGGATGTTGCTATATGTGAGAAGTTGCCACCAAAATATTATGATTAGCTTATATTGATTGTAAAGATACAAATAAGAATTGACTTCATACATTAATTGTTTGAAGTTCCCTTTTTAAAAGGGATGGTTAGGGAAGAAGACATTGAACAATATGGTAATTTCTTACAGGGGGATTCTGATTTTGTGGAACCATTTTTAATTGGGTCTCAAAATCCTTCAATGCCCATCCATTTTTTACCGGAAGTTGAAATTGTCACCTCTAATTCATCAAAACGTGGTGGCAACTTCAATATAGATGAGGACCTCCTCCTCATCTTTGCATGGCTTAACATTGGCATGGATGTTGTGCATGGTATTGAACAGAAGGGTGAAAAATTTTGGGCGAAAATTTGGGAATATTTTTGCGCAAACAATACTTACGGAACCACACGTTCTAGTTCCTCCCTATCAAGTCGATGGGGAAATATTAATAGGGAGACAAGTAGGTTTGCTGGGTTCAAGGCTAAAGTTGAAGCCCGAAATAGCAGTGGTACGACTGACGAGGACAAGGTATAAATTATATTGCAATGGTGTCACAATATTAATTTCCTTTATAGTTTCAAGACTCTAATTATTTTGCTTTTTTAAAAAAACTTTAGTTGAAAGATGCAAAGGATCTATATAAAGCTACACCAAATCCAGCAACTGGCAAAAAAATAGCTTTTGCTTATGAACATTGTTGGGTTATGTTGAAAAACCAACCAAAGTAGAGTATGCCTAAGGAAAGATCAAAAGGGCTCCCTCAAACTCCATATTCAATTAATCAAGTTGATAGTAATGATGATGACACAGTGGTACTAGAGAGACCAATTGGTAGAAAAGCCGAAAAGGCTAAGCGAAAAAAGACAGATGGTGATAAGGGTTTCGATGATTATTTGGCAAAAAAATTGCAGTATATTCAGGCATCACGTGAACAAGACAAAGATGCTCTTCACATCGAAGTGGAAAAGCTTCATCTTAAAACTATTAGGGAGGAGAGAAGAATAATGACCATGGATACAAGTGGCATGAATGACAAAGAAAGACTTTATTTTGAAAATCTCAAGGATCAAATCCTTGCAAGACAAGTTGGGTTTGACCCAAGGACCATGTAGATGTCTTGTCGTAACCTTATTTTGGTAGTAAATTATTTCAGGGTTGGGTTCAGTATATGTAGATGCCATTTTATTTCGACCTTATTTTGGTAGTGGCTTATTTTAAGCGTAAGTTTGAAACATGTAGATGATGTATTGTTCCAACTTGATCAATTGGTAGTAGGTTGTACCACTTATGTAATCACATCATTTTTGTTTATATGAAAAACTTATGTATTTTCTATGTTTGATATTATATCTTCTACCAATTGGTTGTTTCAACTTTAAGTTTGTTTTCAGTTTTATACTTCTGTTTAATTTTTTCTGATAGTTATTTGCCTGCTGGTATCTGTTTTAAGTCTGTTTAATTCTGTTTTAAGGGTGTTTCTTTGGCTGTTTATGATAGTTAAGTTTGCTAGTTATTTATGTGGCTGTTTTACTGCTGTTTGTGTGGCTGTTTGGTGAGATTAGAAGCACTCTAGATGGTTGATACGAGGTAGGGGGTGGGGGGCATAAAACGAAAAAAAAGAAAAGAAAAGAAAAAAAAAATGAGAATATGTCATATGGGTGAGATATGAAGGTAGTTCAGTCAAAACAAACAGTAACTTTCAAAATTAAGAACAAAACATTACCAACATATTGGATTTAGTTCGATGGCAAGGGAAACAAACAACTAGCAGTTTTGACATTGATTATGAGTTTTCATTTCAACCTTAGCCTAGCAGTTCGATGTCTAATTTGTCTGCTTGAGTTGTGGTTTTAGCCAGTAATCCTGTTCAACTTATAAGTTTTCATTTCAACCTTAGCCTATATGTTACTTTAAGCGCCATAGTGCTGAACCGAATTTACAATCTAAAATCAATAATTTATGGTATCAAATAATTTTGTATATTTTTTTTCAGATTTACTTTGAAATATATGGAGTTTCATTCCATACTCTTCAATCCAAACATGTGTCCAAGTTGTCTTAAGTGAACTTTTAGAATGGCAATAGCGTTATTGCTACCCCTTGGAAGTGTGTGGGAGGAGGAGCTTGCCCATTTACAAGGTCATATAACTAGACTGCATCAAAGCTTTGCGGTTTAGGGGATGATATTTCTGTTAAGTCAATTTGCCTATGCTAGAGGGACCATAATTTACCCTAACAAGGATATTGGTGAACATGATGAGATTTAAGATGTCAATATTGAATAGCTTGATGAATATTGTGAATATATATATATATATATATGTATATTACTGTCCATAGCCTGTTTATGTGTTAATTTTCAACAGACTCTTAAAATGGAGGATTGGTTTAGGAAATCATATTCCTCCAATTATATGTTAAGTTCAGTAACCTATGTGGCAACAAATAGTATTATCATGGTTATTGGTTAGAGTGCTCTTGGATATTTTAGGGTGTGTTTGATGACACATAGGAGGTACAAATATTTATCATGCTCATATGATACATAATACATACCAAGCATTACATTACATAAAATTTTGGGTGTAGGGAAGTCCTTTGTTTCTACTATTGTGGATAGAAAGGGAAGGGGAATTCATCATGGTTTTTGGCTTGCAATAAAGCTAGGGTCCTGATTAAGCAACTAGTAGCCCTATCTATCCACCTATCTAGAAAGAATATCTTGAGTACCTATGATGACTCCATCTGCTGGCATGTGATATTTGGACAGGATCTAGTCCTTGCTAAACAAGGTGCTGGCCAATATGACTTTATTAGAAATTACATCCTTGAGATACTTTTTCAGTCAGTTTCTATGTTCTATGAAAAGCTGGAAACGAATGTTTTGCACACATGAACTAAGCAATGTGATGCAAATTCTAGAATTATAGAATTGAAAATGATTTTTTTCACACACATGAAAACATGAATAAGTAACTTAGCTAGCTTTGCCAATTGTCACATCAATATGTCCTACAGCCTGGTGCTTAAATTGATAAGACACCCAAAGCATATGTATGTACTTTGAGTTCATCTGAACAAATTAAGTGATGAGTGGGCATTAAGTGATTCACATAGGTGTCCCTTTCTTCATCCAAAATAAGTGATTATGCTGATTTTCTAATATAACCGTTGTAGCTTTTATGGTTAAGTATAATGACCCATTTGCTTGTTAATTTTAAACAAAGGTTAATAAGAAATAGATAGATAGAAAATTTGTTCTGCTTGAGAAAATTCAAGCGTATGGAACACTAAGACTGTCCACAAAAAGGTGAACAAGAAGTTACTCATGGCTGTTTAAGTGGCTGTTTAGGTGGCTGTCCACAAAAAGGTAAATTCAAGTGTTTAATGTGGCTGTTTTATGTCTGTTTCAGTGGCAGAATTTGTCAAAATCTGTTATGGGGCTGTTTTAAGTATGTTTTAAGCTATTTAAGTGAGATAATTTCCTATCCAATAATAGTGATAATTTCCTAACACTGTTGTCTTCAAGGTTGTCTCTATGGGTCACTTTCTTTTTAAAAAGTTGCTTTTTGACGACTCAGTCGAGGATGAGATAATGAGGTGAGTTCTTAAGGGTTCAACAGTACAACGTAAACATCGTCGATATATCGAACGTGATCATTTAGTAGGCCACTTTATCTCGACTACTTTGCCGACATACCAGTGTATCCTCCTAATTTATTTCGGAGGAGATTTCAGATGAGTCAGAATCTTTTTCTCCGTATTCAGCATAAGGTAGAAACTTATGAATCTTACTTTATCCAAAAAATAGATAATGCCCAAAAATGGGGTTTATCTTCTCTTCAAAAGATAACAGCTGCACTTAGGATGCTTGCGTATGGAGTTACAGCTGATTTTATGGATGGGTATGTGCGGATTGGAGAATCCACTGCAATGAAAAGTCTGAAAAAATTTGTTAAAGCGGTGGTTGATATTTTCTCCAAGGAAATACTTGAGGTTCCCAAACAATGAAGACATTGCTAGACTTTTAGCCAATGGGGAAAGATGTGGATTTCCAGGGATGCTAGGGAGCATTGATTGCATGCATTGGAAATGAAAAAATTGTCCGGTTGCATGGAAAGGTCAGTACTATGGTCATATTCGTGAGCCAACCATTGTTTTGGAAGCAGAAGCATCATTTCATCTTTGGATATGGCATGCATTTTTTGGGTTATCTGGGTTAAATAATGACATTAATGTATTAGAATGATCTCCTATATTTTCTGAACTCGAACAAGGACGTGCTCCTGCAGTTAATTACTCAATCAATGGTCATGAGTATACAATGAGATACAACCTTGCTGATGGCATATATCCGAAGTGGTCAACATTCGTTAAAACAATTCCATCTCCATAAGGACACAAAAACAAATTATTTGCAAAAGCCCAAGAGGCGAATAGAAAGGATGTAGAGCGTGCATTTGGAGTGCTTCAAGCAAGATTTGCAATTGTGTGTGGACCTGCAAGATTTTTCCATAATGAAACGCTTCAAGACATCATGAAAGTGTGTGTAATTCTTCATAACATGATCATTGAGGATGAGCGAGATATAAATGAAGTGGTGGAATTAGATTATGAGCAAATTGATGACAATCCTACAATACAATTGTCACGGGAGAACACAAATACATTTACGGAGTTCATTGAAACCCATCAATGTATTCGAGACCATAAAAATCATTTTCAACTCCAATCAAACCTCATTGAGCATTTATGGCAATTACAAGGGGGGTTGTAGGAACTTAGCAAGTGTGTGAGTTATGCATGTGGTGTTTTATTGTAATTTGATATATGTACGAGTCTTCTAAAGACAACATTGATAGTTATGTATGTGGATTGCATCTATGTATATGTATGTGGATTTTTGGCAGGTTGCATGTATATATATGTATGTGGATTTAGGTTGAGTACATTGATATTAGGTAGGTTGTATGTATATATATATATATGTGTGTGTGTGTATGTATGTGGATTTTTAAAATTAGCAAGTTTGAGTAAATTGATATTTGGCAAGTTCTTTCTATAAAGAAAAATTGGTAGGTTCTATATGTGTGTGTGTGGATAATTAAAGTTGGTAGGTTGAATACATTGAATTTGACAGGTTCTATATATGTGTGTGTGGATCAAAAAAATTGGCAAGTTCAATATGTGTGTGTATGTATTTGGCAGGTTTTTTAGAATAGTTGTTGAATTTGACCAAAAAAAAAAAGTTTGCTGGAAAGAAATAATAAAGGCCAAGGAAAGATATTTGACAGGTTCTTTTTCAAAAAAAAAAAAAAAATGGCATGTTGTTTGGAATAGTTGTTGAATTTGACCCAAAAAAAAAAAAAAAGTTTGCTAGAAAGAAATGATATAAAGGCCAAGAAAGAAATGTGACTGCTGGAATCAAAATCTCAAAATTACTGTTGAAAAAATATTGGCTGTTGGAAAGCCCAGGAAAGAAATTGATAGTTGGAAAGAAATGTGACCATTGGAAACTTGGAACCATGCCAAAGTCTTAAAAAAATTGACAGTTGAAAGAAATAATAAAGGAAGATTAAAAAATAATATTTTAATAAAAATAGAGTTTTGAGATGTTAAAAATATTATAAAATGGTATGGTATAATGATAAAGAAGTTTTTTAAAATGATAAAATAGAATAAAATTGAAATTTTCTAATGCTAATCCTCTAATGGGCTTTGCCACTAGATATTTTGACTACTTTAAACTTTAAAGTATCTTGTCTGCTAAAATGTCTTTATATTGTTAAATGGGCTTCTAATAGTGTTATCCATAATAAACTAGCTAGGCCTCTCTCTATCTCTAAGCTCCACGGTTCATTTTGTTTAGTTAATGCAAGAGATTGTTAATTAGAGCCAGGTTTTATTTTGTGTGGCCCTCTTGTCTATTTTGTTGTTCTTGTTCTTGGCTTTATGTTTTTTTTGGTGGCAATAAAGATTTAGTATGTAGCAAAAAGGAAAAAGGACACAACACCTTGTGATATTCTCCAATCTCGAGAGTTCTTGCAACATTTTGGTTTGTGATGAGTGTATGAGAATCCAAGGGCGCATTATGTTTATTAATTTGCTCATAAAATCGGCATCTAAAATCTGTGAATATGAAGTTGGTCTAAGGTCTTGTTTTCCCTATTATTCAGTTTTGATCTCTTCCCTATATTTAAGTTTATATGCTAACAACCTTAGCTATGTATAGTAGCCGTTAAAAAGTGTAAAGCAAATTATCATTAGCTCTTCTTATATATAAGACCAAAGCCAAAACCTACTTTCTTTGTATATATCCACTCACCATGCATGCAACATGGTAATTCTTTCCAAAGTGAAGTTTACACTGAAGTTAATGTACCATTTTCATGGGAGGCCAAACCTGGGGTTTGCAAAGTCACAAATCAAGCTTCTGAAATATCTATTACTCGGCATTTTACAATATCAAAGCTGCCTCCTCCTCCTCCTCCTCATCATCATCTCTGCATTCGGTAAGTACGTAGTACTGGTTCTTTGATACTCGTTAAGCGAACCCTTATTTTAATACCTTTTATATCATAAAATTTTATGGTTTCAATACAGTTTTTTTTTTTTTTTTTTTTTTTTTTTTGAGGGAATGGTTTCAATACAGTTATACATTAAAAATGTAAAAAACTGACCATTTTCTTTCTTTCACTTGGGCGGGTGTAATGTATTGGTTTGAACTTTGAAGTATATAAAATTCATGTCCCCATTATCTCTTTCTTGATTTTGGAAGTTAACCTTTATTGTATGTCAAGGTGGGACAGAGTTCTTTGCATCCGGGTTTCTCTAGGAACTAGGAACATGATCATCTTCTTCAAGAAGTTTATTTTCTTTTCCCCATTTTTCAGTTGTCTCTCTCTCAATATATAATTTATATTTTATAAGTTAACAACCTTTTCGGACTATTATGATAAAAAGCATGCATGAAGCACGCCAACTCATTTATTAGATCCTATCAAATCATCATTCCTGTGTATGTAGTATCCACTCCACTTGCGACAAAGGAGCTTTAATTTATCGAAGGGAGATTTCCTCTAAAAAGTGATGCATTTTCTATGCAAAAAGTATATTATATATGCAACATATTTCTCTTTATTATATATATGTGTGTACACATGAACCTTACATAGACGTGAAAATGATGTTGCATATACCCATAACCCGTTAATTGCTACTACCTTCTGTATAGGAGGACATGTTGAGGATCTTTAAGGTCATACAAAAATGAAGGATCTGGTTATAAGGCAATTTACATTAAAGATACCGAGACTAGTCTTCCTTGTTTGTTAAGCATGTTTGGTGGAATAATAAGTTTTGATCCCAACTCATCTACGCGCAATTCAGCTTTCAATGAAATCAAAAATGGGATATCACTAATTAATGTGGCTATGTTAATCATTGGACTGTGATATTTACATGTATAACATAGTAGGAAAAAAGAAGAAGAAGAGGTAGTTGATGACATGAAAAAAGATCATTTTGAAAAAGTATTTCACGCCTCATGATTAAGAGTTTTTCATTTGATCCTTTAATATATAAAATATTATATCACTGCCATACGCGAGGTGGTACCTACCTAGCACAGTGCATGGATCTTGTGGGGTAGGAGTTCAAGTGGGCAGAATAGTTAGTAATCCGATTTTTAACCATTCCCCACAGTATATATAGTCTTGTTTACCAAAAAAAATATAGTCTTGCTTACAAAATGTATAGAATTTCCTATAAAATAATATACAAAGTTTTCCATAATATTGAATATATACACCTTTAACTTTATAATATTTAATCTAAACCTTTTAGTGCATCTATTTCAAATGGAGACAAATTCTATATAATTTTCTTTTTTATTTAGAAAATGAAAAATTATATATTTGATTCATATAGAAATGAAACTAATCTAATTGGTACAAATTTTATTATTGCTATTTTTTTTTTGTTTGAAAACTATTATTATTAATATTTTGGAAAAGTATACAGAACCCTTCCTAAGGTCTATTTATAGAACACTTAACCCCCTAAAATTTTGAATGTAACACTTAAATATCCTAGTGATATTGTTTTATTTTTTATTTTTTATTTTTTATTATATATATATATATATATACAAGATAAAATTCTACTCTAACCTAATCTAATAAGTGTATATATGTGTGAAACTTCTTTTTGGAGATTTAAACCCCGGCCCTTACCCCCCACACTCCACAAGCACTGATACTTATGAAGTGATCATCGCATCAAGAGTGTGCAATGGTAAAAAATTGAAAATTTTAATTTTATGTATAAAACATTAAATATCTATTAAATTAAACAATGAGTTGCTTATGTGATGACATGTATGTATCCATATTTAAAATTAATTATAGTTTCACACAAAACAATATCACGTGGGGAGCAAGATCTTTTCAATTTCAAGTTCGTTCCCTTTCGTCAATTTCAATATTAAGATTTTATTTTTTCTGTACGGACCCATATTGTGCGGACCTGTATGAGCCTCGGATCATGGGCCAACAATAAGGTCCAAGGGCTTGATGTTGATACCCTCCCGAGCCCCAACCCAAGCCCACCTAAGTATGAGCCCAGTCCAAGCATTGTTCAAGGGCCCAAATCATAGACCGAGCACCGGTGTGGCTGCTGGGACGGCT
Organism: Quercus gilva; assembly: GCA_023621385.1. Classification (NCBI taxonomy): domain Eukaryota; kingdom Viridiplantae; phylum Streptophyta; class Magnoliopsida; order Fagales; family Fagaceae; genus Quercus; species Quercus gilva. Next base: position 61,399,481 of record CM042477.1, read on the forward strand.
GCTGGGTCAAACTTGCCGAACGATATTGCATTTGTCCGGACGCATCGCTGGATAGATGCTTGGCAGTGCCTTTGGGAGTAATGCTGCTGTACATGTCCGCTAAAGTGGGGATCATTTCCAAAGCCACTCTCACCTAAACCCCCACTTACCACTCACGAGATTGGACTCTTCAACCCACTAACACTGAGGGTAATCATGATCACCCCACTAGTAGCCTACTAAAAATAAGAGAACCAAAGAGAGGGTAGTGGTTGCGAAGTTTTGGGTAAGGAAGTAAAGAATAGAGTAACAGAGAAGCGATGCTAAGGGAAAGGGAAGTAGTATTCAAAAGGGAGAGAAAAGTGATCTCATTGAGCCTTATAGTTGCGAACGACCCAAAGTAGGAAATCCTATCCCACCATACAAATAGGTTGTAAGTCCAAGTGAAGCCTAGCCCATCAGCCTCATTTACGATGTGCACAATTGGTGCCGTCTGTGGGAATCTCCTACAAAGTCATAGTTCGACCAAGATTCGCGTACGGGAGCATGTCCGGAAGACATTCCGGGAGTGGAGCTGAAAGTGGTTCGGTAGGATCCTCTCGGGGATCCTCTTGGCGAGAAAGAAGGCAAAAGAGGCATGAAGATAGGGACCGCGAACGAGAGGAGCAATCTAGTCTCGGGGAGGGGTCATATCAAACACAGCGGACAATATTGAGTGCCTCCGGGCATAAGCAATTCGATGAACAGGACGAGGAGATTGAGCGGCTACGCCAGTTGGTGAGGGATCTAGAACTGGAGGCCGAGGACCGATGCCAAAGAAGGAACAAAGGAGACCAGGACAGAAGAGCAGGCTCTAGGAAAGATCGCCAAGGCACGGGCTCTAGTCAATCCAGAGTCCGTAGGCACAGGGATCATACATATTCACAAGAGTCCCATCATTGCCGAGACTGTTCGCGTTCGCGGGAATCCCGCCGAATCCGGGATTGTTCGCGGTCACGGGGTTACGAGGACCAGGGATCTGACTCGTCCGAGGAGTGGCGACCCCATAATGCCGCCATAGACGCAATGAGCTGAGCCTTACGTGGAGCTGCCCGATCCCCGTTCTTCGACGATATTGAACGTGCCCCAATGCCAAGCAGGTTCACGCGCCTGCCTTTTAATATTTACGACGGGAAAACAGATCCTGTTGAGCACGTCAGCTATTACATCCACATGATGTCCCTGCATGCTCACAATGATGCGCTGATGTGTAAGGTGTTTCCTTCGAGCCTCGGCCCGACTGCTCTGAAATGGTTTAACGGGTTGCAAAAGAGGTCTGTCCACTCATTCCCCAAGTTAATCCAGGAGTTTGGTGCTCGATTTGTAATGTGCAGCCACGTGCCACAACCGGTAGATGCACTGCTATCAATGAAGATGAGGGTGGGGGAAACCCTCCGTAGCTACACTAGTCGGTATTGGGAACTTTACAACGAAATTGGTGAAGGCAATAAGAAGATTGCGGCCAACACCTTCAAGTTGGGATTGCTTGAGGATTCATAATTGCAGGAATCGCTGACGAAGAAACCCCTCGAAGATATGAGGCAGCTTATGAGGTGTATCGAGGAGTATAAGCGCTTGGAAGATGACCGGTTACAGAGTAGAGGCAAGGCCCAATTGATAAATCGTGCTCGACAGGGGGGTTTCAACCGAGGCCTCGAAAGGACTCGAGGATACAGGAGCCTACGTGGTAGGTGGGGGAGGTGAATGTGACGTTTAAGGAGCCAGTGCATAGGATAGTGGAGCAAATTAAGAACGAGCCATACTTCCGATGGTCGAGTAAGATGGGAGGTGATCCATCCCGGCAGAATCAGAGCATGTACTGCACCTACCATAAGGAAAAAGGACACACCATCGAGCAATGCCGGGTGTTGAAAGACCATTTGGGGGCAATTAGTGAAGGCAGGGCATCTGAAGGAGTTTGTTGTGAATCCTGGTGACCGAGGAACCAGTCAAGGTGTTCAGTAGAGGGGAAATCTTCTCCCCCCACCGCTCAGAATAATCGAGATGATCCTTATAGCTGCGAGGAGCATGGCCGCGACGAAAAGGGGGGTGTTGACAGTCGCGCCCATAAAAGAATCCCCGAACGTGGAGCCAGTGGGGAAGAAAGTAAAATGCATTAGGGAGGCACTTGCCTTTGGGGAAGATGATTTAGAGGGCACAATACAACCACATGACGATGAGTTGGTAGTTGCGGCCTGGATAAACGGTTTCTTGGTGAAGAGGGTGATGATAGATCAGGGCAGCAGGGCTGATGTGATGTATCCGGACTTGTTCAAAGGGCTTGGGTTGAAGAATCAAGGTTTGACGAAGTATAGTACGCCGCTAGTCTTGTTTGATGGAAGAGTGGTGATTCTGGAAGGGCAGATTTCCTTACCAGTAAGCATGCAAGGTAAGGAGATAACAGTCGTCTTCATAGTAGTCAACTCCTTCTCACCTTACACGACAATCCTGGGAAAGCCGTGGATTCATGCCATGGGGGCTGTCCCGTCCACCTTACACGTAAAGGTTAAATTTCCTATAGAGCAGGGCATCGCAGTGGTACGGGGGTGCCAGCGAGTGGCCAGGCAATGCCTCGTCGCTGCAGCAAATTGGGAGGGCAAGCTAGCCGAGCAGAATGAAAGCGCCGAAGAAGCGCCATTATAGCAATTACAGAAGTCCTGAGAAGAAGTGGGGGCTGCATGCGCCGAGGAGCTAATAAAGGTTAGAATACTACCGGATACTAACAAATACTTCCAAATAGGAGCTAGCATGACAACTCAGGAACGAGTAGAAGTGTTGTTATTTCTTGTGCGTAGCATGGATGTGTTTGCATGGAATCACTATGATGTGCCCGAGTTGGACCTTGAGTTCATCGTCCACAAGCTTAACATGGACTCGTCGTTCCCCCTTAAGAAGCAGAGACCGAGAAGAGTGGCCAGGGTGCATGCAGAGGCTGTAAGGTTAGAAGTTCAAAGGTTGAAAGAGGCAGGGGCAGTAAAGGAGATCTTCTTCCTTGAGTGGCTAGCAAACACCGTGGTGGTGAGGAAGAAGAATGGCAAATGGAGGGTCTATGTGGATTTCACAGATTTAAACCGGGCATGCCCAAAGGACCCATTCCCTATGCCAAAAATTGATCAGTTGGTAGACACCACGTACAGGCACCCAAGGATGAGCTTTCTGGATGCCTTTTAAGGGTATCATCAGATTGCCCTAGCTATCGAGGATCAGGAGAAGACAACATTCATATCCCCTGATGCCAATTACCATTACACTGTGATCCCTTTTGGGCTGAAAAATGCTGGGGCAACATATCAGCGAATGATGACGAAGATGTTCTGCGACAAAATTGGGCGTACGATTGAAGTATATATTAATGACATGGTGGTAAAAAGCAAGCAGGAAGTGCAACACATAGAGGATCTTCCGGGGGTGTTCGAGATATTATGGCAACATAAATTACGCCTTAACGCAAAAAAGTGTGCCTTTGGCATGGGGGCCAGAAAATTTCTGGGGTATTAAATCTCCAACCGAGGAATAGAAGTTAATCCCAATCAGATCGAGGCCGTGAAGCGTCTCAAATCTCTGAGCAATCCGAAGGAAGTACAGGTATTAACTGGGATGTTGGCCATTCTCAACTAGTTCATCTCTAGATTTTCAAACCGCTGCCGGCCATTCTATCAGCTCCTAAAGAAATGGAAGGGGTTTCAATGGGACGACAAATGTGAAAAAGCTTTTGAGGATTTAAAGGAGTACTTGACGCATGCACCAATGCTGACTGCCCCGGAGCCCCATGAGGATCTGTATATGTACCTTTCGGTATCCGATCACGCCGTAAGTGCCGTATTACTGAGAGACCAGGGGGTGCACCAGTCCGTGTATTACGTCAGCAAGACCCTGGTTGAGGTAGAGACTAGATACTTACCATTGGAGAAGTTGGTCCTGGCACTGGTGCATGCCACCAGGAAGTTGCCTCAGTATTTCCAAGCTCATACCGTGTATGTGTTGACCGAGTATCCTTTGCAGTCGTTATTGAGGAGATTTGACTTCATGAGGCGGATAGCTAAATGGGGGACTCAGCTTGGAGCTTTCGACGTACGGTACAGGCCAAGAAGCACCATAAAGGGGTAGGTATTGGTTGATTTTGTGGCTGAGTTTTCCCCCAGGACCCCGTACCAGATAGTTTGTCAGTTGAACTGTCGCCTGTGGAAAGTATACGTAGACGGCGCTTCCAGCTCCACGAGGGCTGGTGCGGGGATTGTCATAATTGGCCTCGAGGGAATACAGTTGGAGCACTCTTTCAGATTAGGCTTCAAAGCCTCCAACAACGGGGCGGAGTATGAAGCTTTGATAGCCGGATTAAGTGCGGCCTCAAGCTTGGGTGCCCGGGATATGGAAGTGTATTCGGATTCACGTCTGGTAGTTAATCAGGTGCAAGGCAGTTTTAAAGCCCGAGATCCTCGGATGAAAGCATACTTGGAACGGGTGAAGCAAGTCATAACTGGATTTGGTACGGTGAAGGTAGTACAGGTTGGTCGGGCACAAAACAGACACCGATTTCCTCGCTACACTGGCGTTATCAATAGCCGAAGAGATACCTCGGCTAATTAGAGTGGAGCTGGTCCCGGAACCGAGTATCAGGGCAGCTGGTGATCCGAAGGTCGCAGCAATTATAACACTTGGGCCTAGCTGGATGGATCCCATCATTGAGTTTTTAGCCGAGGACCGAGTTTCGCCTGATGAAAGGGAGGGAAGTAAGATCCGCAAAATGGCCCCTCGGTATTGGTTGTCGGAAGACCAGAAGTTGTATCGAAGATCTTTTGGGGGTCCATACCTCTTATGCTTGCATCCAAACAAAGTGGGCGAACTCTTGGCCGAGCTACATGATGAAGTGTGCGACAGCCACATAGGAGGACGTTCGTTGGCACACCGGGCAATGACTCAGGGATTCTGGTGGCCTCGAATGCAGAAGGACGCTGCCGAATATGTGCGTAAATGCGAGCAGTGTCAGAAACATGCTCCCCTGATCCATCAGCTGGCTGGCCATTTAAACCCAGTCAGCAGCCCCTGGCCTTTCACACAGTGGGGGCTGGACATACTCGGGCCATTCCCCCAGGTAATTGGCAACTGAAAATTCGTTTTGGTAGCTGTCTACTATTTTATCAATTGGGCGGAGGCAGAAGCCCTGGCGAATATTCGGGACGTGGACATGAAGAAATTTGTGTGGAAGAACATTATTACAAGATTTGGAGTGCCAAACTCCCTAATATCAGACAATGGACTGCAATTCAACAGCCAGGCCTTCCGAAAATTTTGCGAAAATCTCGGCATTAAAAACAAGTATTCTACTCCGGCATACCCCTAGAGCAATGGCCAAGCTAAAACTGTGAATAAGGTAATTGTGAATGGGCTAAAGAGAAGGTTAGAGGGTGCAAAAGGGAACTGGGTCGAGGAGCTGCCAAATGTCTTGTGGGCATACCGGACAACACCTAGGAGATCTATGGGGGAGACCCCGTTTTCTCTCACGTATAGAGCCGAAGCTGTTATACCAACCGAGGTGAATATATGCAGTGCATGAGTCGCAGGATTCGACCGCAGCCTAAACAACAAGATGCTAGCTGAGCGTTTGGACAAATTGGAAGAATGCCGTGATGCTGCGACTGTATGGCTTGCGGAGTATCAGCAGAAACTGGCCAAGAGGCATAACCGGGGTATGAGAGCGAGGGAGTTTGGCGCTGGGGATTTGGTCCTGAGAAGGGCCGTGGGGAATATGCTAGATCTGAATGCCGGGAAGTTGGCATAGACATGGGAAGGGCCTTACAGGGTTACTGCCATTGCTGGCGCGGGGACATACTACTTGGAGGATCTCAACGAAAGGCCATTACCTCGGCCTTGGAACGTCCATAATTTGAAAAAGTTCTATCAATGACTAGTTGTACACTAAGTTATAATTTGTATGTGATGTCTCGTTATGTTTTGCTGATGAGAATAGTAATGTTTGTTCGTGCAAATTCATGTTAGTCTATTGCTGATATCCACTTAGTCGAGCACATAAAAATAAAATAAAAAATAAAAATTTCCTAAGGACAGAAACCTGCTGCCCGGTTCAATCTCTATCACCGAGCAGGTGGAAACCTTAGTACAAAAAATAATTCCTAAGGACAGAAACCTGCTGCCCAATTTGATTTCTATCACCGAGCAGGTGGAAAACCTTAGTACAAAAAATAATTCTTAAGAACAAAAACCTGCTGCTCGGTTCGATCTCCATCACCGAGAAGGTGGAAACCTTAGTACAAAAAATATCCTAAGTACAAAAAACTGATGCTCGGTCTGATCACGAACCGAGCAGGAGGAAACCTTCAAAGTAAAACGTAAGGGTAGAAACTCCTGCCCAGTTCTAGCGCAATCACTGGGCAAGGGAAATTCTCCTTACCTGTTTATTAGGAACGCTCATAAGCACAGGAAAAAGGAAACACAGTAATTCACAGTTCGAATTAAACTAGAAACAGATAATAAACCAATTGTTTGATCACCAAAACCCAGTGACGTGCAAGTTAAGCCAAAAAAGTAAAATAAATGTTTAACCGCCACAGCCCGGCGGCATAAGCAAACCAGTTAAAAATTTAAACTAAACTAAGACATCTTGGAATTGGCAATCATTCGGTAAGGTCCACGGGTTGACCCCCAGTCCTCATCTTCGGTAGTTGGCTTTCCGAAGCGAGGTTTTGGAATTCCACATTTTCAACAGACAGATCCTCGACAAGAGGGTTACTGGTAGCCTCAGTCCCAGCCATTTCCATGTGGGCATCAATCTGCTCCATCAGCTCCCTCAGGTTGCCTGTCTCCTCCTCATCATCAGGTCCGGGAAGGTTCTGCGCGGTGGGAGATGCATCTAGGAAGGGGATCCTGCCGGGGTCCCTTAGGGGGAATCTTCGGGCACCTCCAAGGCTTGCAGGGTAGCCATCCAGCCGTCTTGAAAGGATAACTGCCTTGCTTCCTTGACGACCGGTTCCACCCCCTTCTTGGCATCTGCAAACCCTTCATCATACCATTTGTTTTCAGCGGCCTCCAAAGCGGCTTGCAGATCAGCTATCTCCTCAGTAAGGACAGCATTCTGGCTCATCTCCTCAGCTAGCTTCAAGTTCGTCTCGTGTTGTTTCGCTTCCAGCTCCACCGACCTCTCCTCCGCCAACGCCTTGGCTTTCTCTACAGCAGTTGCCTTCTTCTTGACGGCATCAGCAGCCTTCGCTTTATCCTTTATCGATTTCACTGCCGCTTCCCTCCCGGTCTTCTCCCGACCAACATCCTGGGTAAGGTCCTTCACCCGTTCGCTCAGGATATGAGCCAACTGGGCAACCTAATGAAACGGCGGTGGTTAGCATGACGTCATGAGAAAGCAATATGTGTAGCAATAGTGAGAGTAGACGAAAATAAAAATGCAAGGAAAGGTGAGTTACCGCAATGGTGTGCCACTGGAGCCTCCACCCTATATACTCATCGGGCGCATCCGAGAAGGCGCTCACGTCCTCTCGCAGAAGGAGGCCATGCACCAAGCATTGGGCAACGTGGCTCCCTTCACCTTTCTCCCACACCCGTAAGCAGGCATCTGCGAGGAGGGGCTTACCGTCCAACTCATAGGTCGGCTGCCTTTCCGGTACAGGCCGGGAGGATGATGCCATGTTCGTTCCTACTTGTCCTGGGGACTCCTGTATAACAATGCCCCTTGACAATGGGGGGGGGGGGGGTTTGGGCTTGAGCACCACCCAAGCTGGTAGAGGACTGTTGCGTAACCCTTTGCCTTTTTTGGGCCGTGCAGGAGGAGGGTGAGGAGGAGGACGGGCCAGGGGAGTTTGGACACGCCCTTGAGCTGGTTGTAAGAGTTTTGCGGGTGACCATTTCTTCACCAATGGAATGTGTTCTGGACGAACTGCTTGACTCTGCTGCTACTTGTTCGGTTTCCCGTACGGGAGGCTCTGGTTCGGCTGGAGCGTCGGGTTCGGCTGGGGCCTCACGTTGAAGGGTTTCATGGGCACACTCTCAGAGACGCCGAGATACTATTTCGGCAGACTCGCCTTTTATGGGGGCAAGCTCATCCGAGCAGGTATACTGCCGACCAATATCTCGAGCTTCACCAACCGTGAAGTTGGTTGGGAGAAAGTTCGCGTGGCGAACATCTATATAGGAGAGGAGAGGGCTATCTACTATGAGGGCTTGACCGAAAGGTTGCCAGGTGGAATACACTGGTTCTACACCAAGGATGAGATGAGGCGCCCAGAGCTGCCCATCCCAGTGAACGAAAATCTCGGATCGGAGAACGAAATTCAGGTCCCGTACATGGACTGTTCTGATGTCTTAGGTAAATACCAAGCCATTTGCAACAAAAATGGAACAAGTTAGCATTTAAGTTAGGGAGACAGTAGCAAAGAGATAACAGGAAATAAATCAAGTGGTGGCACCGACCCACTTCACGCCGCAACAGAGGGGGGGGACATCACTGACAAACCAATTGCCGCGTACCCGAACGAACTCCCTGGCAGAATTTCTATTAGAGTCCGGCAGATAGGAAATCAACCGTACTCTCATGTCTCTAACTTTTAAATAATAGTTAGTTTTCTTCTTCCCACACAGGCTGTACATGTGGTTTATGTCATAATGATCCAATTGCAGACCGAATATTTGATTTAACTTGCTTACACAACTCACAACTCGATAAAAATTAGGGGGGAGTTGGTCGGGGCACAATCTGTAGTACCTAAGGGTGCTAAGTACAAGGGGATCAATAGGGAACCTAACCCCACCCTCTAGTATCGACATCAGTGGGAAAAAGGCAGTATTCGTCCCTCTATGGAAGGTGATGTCGCTTTCGTGGCAGTACATCACTTCCACATCATCAGGAATATGGTAATCTCGCCTAAAGGTGACTAAGGAGGCTCTAGAGTTCAACAGGTGAGCATAACCCATCCCAAATTCCAAAGAATCAGAAGGAACTGGGAAAAATAAATTGAAGCAGAGAAAGGGGGAAGGAAACTTACTCTTAGCCCTAAGGAGGAAGTGGATTCTGGGGATTGGTGAACAACTAGCGCGATGGGTGCCCGGTAGAGAGAAATTTCGGAAACTGGAGAAACGAAAAGTAAGAAAGTGGGTTGAAATGGGCTTTTTATAGGTGTGAAATGGAGATGAACGATGGTTAATGAGATAATAATGAGGTTAATTGACAATAATGATGCGTAATAAGAAAAAACCTTACGGATACCAAAGGCATGTAACGCGCGTATGCCTCGGTTCACGAACCAGCAGGCAATAATGGCTGCTAAAGTCAGAAGGCCAGACACAACATGCCTTTTAAAAAGAGCGTTCAATGAATGTATAGAGACGTCCAGAAATCACACCCATTCAGTTTCTCAGGTAGACGATTCCCCCACCCTACACTCTTTGATTCGCTCCCAAGTAGTCGAGCACGAATCAAGGGGGGGCTAATGTACAGACCCATATTGTGTGGACCTGTATGAGCTACGGATCATGGGCCAACAATGAGGTCCAAAGGCCTGATGTTGATACCTCCCGGGCCCCAGCCCAAGCCCACCTAAGTACGAGCCCAGTCCAAGCATTGTTCAAGGGCCCAAATCACGGACCGAGCATCGGTGTGGCTGTTGGGACGGCTGCTTGGTCAAACTTGCCGAACGATATTGCATTTGTCTGGACGCATCGCCGGACAGATGCCTGGCAGTGCCTTTGGGAGTAACACTACTGTACATGTCCGCTGAAGTGGGGATCATTTCCAAAGCCACTCTCACCTAAACCCCCACTTACCACTCACGAGATTGGACCCTTCAACCTACTAACACTGAGGGTAATCATGATCACCCCACTAGTAGCCTACTATAAATAAGAGAACCAAAGAGAGGGTAGTGGTTGTGAAGTTTTGGGTAAGGAAGTAGAGAATAGAGTAACAAAGAGGCGATACTAAGGGAAAGGGAAGTAGTATTCAAAAGGGAGAGAAAAGTGATCTCATTAAGCCTCCTAGTTGCGAACGACCCAAAGTAGGAAATCCTATCCCACCATACAAATAGGTTGTGAGTCCAAGTGAGGCCCAGCCCATCAGCCTCACTTACGACGTGCACATTTTCAATTCAACAATGTATACACTACCTTATTATTTAAAAGTTTTAAACGATATGACCCTTTTTTTTTTTTTTAGAATGGACCACTTGTTGTTTGTACATCTTTATATTTCAAAATTAAATGGGGTTATTAAAAACAATAGGATATGGAGTTTAAGTGTTGCCCTCAAAATCTGAAGGAATTCAGTGTTTGCAGGAAAAATCACATAGTGGATTTGTATACTTTTCCCTTTTTTTTAGGGACTGTATACTTTTCCCTTACTATGTTCAAACATATTGATTGGTCATCTTTCAAACTTCTATTATTTGATAAATGGCATTAATTCCACCCAAAGATTGCGATTTTTCTTTTTCTGGAATAGATACAGAAAATTCCAACCTGTTATGCAATTTTTTTTCTTGTGTAAAACAATCTCTAGCTTGTTGGTAAATGTTAGTTTTCAAGTACCCAAAGCAAGCTTGAGTTGTGGAGCAATGGAAGTCTAAATAAAATTTGTAAGTTATTATGCTAGTCCTTTAAATTACATATTATGTTGGTAGTCCTATATCTCTACTACAAGAAACGCGCAATTAAGCCGCATTTTCTAGCCGCTTTTTTCAAAAACACGGCTACAAGTGAATGGGTTGAGCCGCATTTTTGAAGAACGCAGCTCCATCCTGGACCTATAGTCGGGTTTTTGGGATGCGGCTATAGATCAGGGGTGAAGCTGCATTTTGAAGGAGTGAGGCTGCGTTTAGCTCCCTAGGACCTAAGCCACGTTTTTAAAAATGCAGCTTAAGACCCGAAGCCGGATTTTTTTTTTCAATATGTCTGGAGTTGCGTTCAACAAACCCAGCTTCAAAGATGCTTAGAGCTACGTTTGATTAAACGCAACTTTAAAAATGGCTGGAGCTGCGTTTCGTTAAACGCAGCTTCAAATTTTAGTATAAATAAAATAATAATAATAATAAAATCCCTCAAACCACACAATTGCAAAAAAAAAACCCTAAATTACAACTCTCAAACCACTCTTAATGATCTCAAGCTACCTCTCGATCCATCACACTCCCCTCCTTCCCTCACTTCCACCCTCTTCGAATCCCCTTCCTCCCTCCGCTCTTCCCTTCTCTCCATTCCCTTCTTATATAGATTCTCTTCCAAAATCAAGAACTGAGGAGAAGTTCTTACAAATAGCCAAACCCTTTCAAGGTCGGAATCTAGAAATGGTAACACACACACACACTCTCTCTCTCTCACACACACACACTTCGCACTGTCTCTGTATGCAATAAGATATCAAATTGTTTGATTCACTAATTTTGATATGGGTTTGCAGGCATTTGTCGATAGAGAAGAATCGACACCGACAAAGCCCAGTCCTCTCTGTGTAAGTCATCCTTCTTGTTTTGTGTTTGGTTTTGGATTTTGGATAGTGTTGTTTTGTTTGTGTGTGTGTGATAGTGTTGTTTTGTTTGTGTGTGTGATAGTCTGAACCTGATTCAATAATGGGTTTATGTACTTATGGATGAGTTCAATTTGAGTGCCTTCAAGTTTCAATTTTCTTTCATACATTTTATCTGGGTTTGTGGCTAAAGCCTTCAAGTTTCAAAATTTTATTTTATTTTTTTACTTTCTGGGTTTACTCTCTCTACACTCATTATACAGAGTATTGGATTTTCCTGCAGTTTGTTGTTCTCTCTTTGAACAAGAACAAAAACCCAGTTGGAGTGTTGTAGTTTCAAACCGCCAGATCTGTCTCTACAATGCTAGGTACGTGTAGTTATTGTTTCCTCTGTGCTTTTCACTCCAATGGGTGTTCTAGGTTTTGCTAAAGATAAGATTTTTTATCAGTTTTTATTTGGTCTTTTCTAGTTGGGTTTTTAATCTAGGAAAGTTATGAATTTTCTCTGTTAAGTGCTTCACATTTGGTTCTGGGTGCTTCTGAAAAGACTTTTAGCTGGTGTAACTTTGGAATTTGTATGATTCATGTTTGTTCTCATGTTCTTATGTAGCTTTAGATGTTTTGGTTAATTCATTTATTTTGTGTTGGTGATTTTACCTCTCTTTTCTTCATTCTTGTTTTGGCCTTTTTTGCGGCTTTACAATTTATATCTCTGGAAATGTGTAGCTCAATGTTTGTCCTTTACAGCCCCAATGGCTGCGAACTTCATTTGTTTTTTGCTTTTTTTGATGGGTTGTTTCCTTTTTCTCTTTTTTGTTAATAAAAAAAGAAAACTTGCAGTTTTTGGGAATGTGCTATATAGCAAGAACGTAAAGAAGAAAAAGATTGAAGTAAAGAAAACCTTCCTCGACTAAATCCGAGGAGAATGATCCTAGAATATATTGCTTTTAGACTTGGATGTTATTACAATTCTTGTTATTACAGTATTCCCCTTTACATATTTTTTGATCCCTTGTCCCTAGAGGGTCTCTTACATTATATAACTCCCTTTAGATGATCTTAACCCTCCATTTGTTGATCATTCAGGCCACTATTTAAGTGCTTGTCTTATCAGACACCTTCCCAAACCCCTTATGAGTTGCGGCAACCAAGACAACACTGTTCAGAGCTCTTCTCCACATAAATGTAGCCAACAAGTTTGGTGAGATGCATTGAATGTGGTGGCAACCACCATCCCTTTAGTCATGTCAATGCTAATCCTTTCCCTAAAACCCTTTTTCTTCAGTATGGCCTTCCTTGGTGACATGCTATTGACGTGAACTTACTGGGCGTGCGTGTGGCCTCCTCGGCATGATTTCGGCCACGGGTATGACACATGGCAAATTACCTTACTGGAATTCCTGTACCCCACAATCTTAAAAGTATAAAAATATTTCCAAAGCTTTTAAAAAGTATATATGTCCTACCTTCTATATAAGAAATTAATAGCATATAAATTTTCATTTCTAGTTGTTAAATTCAAGTTTACGGCCAAAGAAAGAAAATCTTAAAAAGGATGTTGTAGACTTGTACTATAGTATATATATTAAAAGGGTATTCTAGTTTGGGAAAATTATATTTTATCTCCCTAACTCAAAAATCTTAAAGATTAGTTTATTAGGGAGCATGGTTTACCCATTTTTAAAATATTTTATTGTTATATACATTTTTTTTTTTTACCTCCGCTCGACTACCTATAGGAGAGAAAAAAAAAAAGTAGATTTTTAATAGTGGAGTGGACCATTGATTCATAGAGAGGGCTTATTTGTTAGCAGGGCAAATTTTCTTAAAAAGAGAGTCTGTTCTAATGGGTTATCTCTTTACTCCTTTCATAATTATCTCATAAATTAGATACATTAAAGAGAGTTTGTTTTGAAAAAGGGTTATCTCTTTTCTTCTTCCATAATTATCTTTATGCATCATATGCTTCCGATACATTCTCCTGTATTTGATTTGAATGCACATAAAGAATATACATAATTGAGATGATTTTGGGCTAAACAACAAGCAAGCATGCATTCTCCTGTATTTGATTTGAAAGTACATAATTGAGATGATTTTGGGCTAAACAATGAGCATGCCCTCTGTTTTTATTTTATTTTATTTTTTCTTCATATTTTAAGGAAACAATCAAACAAAAGAGGAAAATTAATAAGCATGCCCTAAGGCCACGCAGACCACGCATTCCTCATGGTATAATTAACAAACACCGTTAGAGTCAGTGTCACCTTCTCAAATGGATCTAAAGTCACCTAACAAAAAGAGCATAATGGGGACATCGGACCCTTCAAATAATCCTCACTGTACACAAATTTATTTGTGTACCAGAACAAAAATAAAAATTACTAGCTTGGCAACAAAATAAAAATAAATAATAAAAAAACAAAAAATAAAGTCTGACAAAGATGACAAATTTACAATTTAGTGCTGGAAGCACGCAAACACATACTATACAACAGTACAGCAGGGCCTCGACACGTGTAAGCCACGTGTAGTTATGCCAAGGAACCCCCGGTCACGCACTGTCCTCACGCTTCCCAACCCACTGTTTGACCTGTTACACACACCTAATATGACAACAAATAAGACATATAACGTCGACGTTTATGATGTCTGGTTCTTCGACTTTGATTGCTACTATTTTTTTTTTTCTTCTCCTTTATTCTATTTACCTTTCGGTCCACAGTCCATACCAAAAACGTTGCCAACGCTATTACGGTAATAGTAACGAGCTGGCACCTTCACTGGCCCAACCTTGGTTTGTCACTATACTCTCTATAACACGACTAGTCTTGGGTATCTCTTTTGGAAGATTCAGAAACCATATTTTGAATCCTTTGCTTGCCTTGTCTCCATTTCAGAAGCTGATCTATCTTCCCTCCTCTTTGTGTAGGCCTCGAAGAATTCCTTGTTCTCCTTCTCCAATTCCTTCCACACTTTTTTGTACACAATCAAAAAGATAAAACTTTTTTTTAGATTTCAACAAATATATATACAAGGGGTACTATATAGAATATATGTGTACATGTATGTTTTCATGTATGATAGAAATTTGGGTGTGAGGGCTTTTTGACTTATTATGTATAAAAAGGGTGACTGACCTGTGGAGGTAATGACTGGTTTGATATTTGCATGCTTAGAGAGGGCTTCCATGCACTCTTCCTTGCTCATGTTAAATATGATACACTCTTCGATCAGGTGGTGCACCTGCATAAACTCAAAGTATTAATCTCCATGAATATAATTAAACAGATTCTAGTTGAACGAACCACAAGACTCTTAGTATTTTTGAATCAAAGATATACAGCGAAGGATTAACAGAAACTTACCATGCGTATATATGAAGCTGAGTCTCCCATGATCTTATGGTGTATCTGTGATATACTACTATATATAAGATCAAATACACACGCTGGAAAAGCAAGAACCAAGAGAAAATGGAAGCAAATTCTAGATGATTTCTTGCAAAAGAATTAAAAGGTAGAAGAAAAAGAACGGTCTGGAAAGTTAGGTTGATAAGACACCAAAGAAAAGAGGAAGCTAGAAGAGAGAGAGAGAGAGAGAGCAAATTTTTAATGATCAAGAAGGGAAAATGGTTGAATTTATAAAAAGAGCATGGTTTCAAAATAGGGTAGGTTAAAATAGATTATATAATAAAATAAAAGGGCACAGGGGGTGTATGATGTAATGGGCAACTGGTGGGGTCCAAAGTCCCACGTGGGAGAAGTAAGACGATTGGTGGAGAGGGGATTAGAAGAGATTTTATAAGCAGCCTTATTTGTCTCTTACGTGGCCACTAGGCCAGTGTCCAAGTGACATATGGGTCCATGTCACCTCCTCTGTTCTAATTTTTTACACAAGCACTAAAACCTAAAACGTGGTGCTATGCCAGAGAAATTATAGAGTTTTTTGGTGGATCATATCATTTGTCCACTATTTCATTAAAAAATTTTCAATTGTTTAAAATTGTTGAGTCAGTAATTAATTTCTGTTTAAAAATTTTTTTCTAACTAACAATTTTAAACAGGTAGAAGTTTTTTAGTGAAATGGTGGACCACATCATTTGTCCACCATATGGATCTTATAATTTCTCCTACGCCACACTCCAAAGTCCAAAGGCAGCAATATGGCCCACATTTTTAAACCAACAGCCTGTGAAACTACCGTAGCATAGCGTCTTCATTAACTTGACTCTCCTCGCTTTCAGTTTTTTGCCTTTCATGGGCTTTATGTAGGGTCCATTTGGATAGAACTTATTTTACTGAAACTGAAAATTAAAAACTAAAAACACTGTAGCAAAATAATTTTTAAATGTGTAAACAGTATTGTGGAACCCATTTTTAATGAAAAAGTGGCTAAAAAGTGAAGTTTGTAGCACCCGTGAACAGTACATGGGTGCACCATTCACAGAAGAATAGTCAAAAGTTGCGGCTACTGTTCATGAACAGTGCATGAACAGTAGCCGTAATTGCTCAAGTCCCATTGAAACGCTGCTTGAAAAAAAAAAAAAAAAAGGAGTAAAACGCAAACGCAAAACTCAAAACATGTATCCAAACCCGGCCGTAATCCCCTACAAGGGATTCCATTATGAATTTGTTTGGAGGGCCCGTTTGATACATATATTTAAATATATGTTTTTAATTTTTAAACAATATTACACATATTTTTACACACTTTTTCATTCACACATATTTTCAAAAAAACTGAAAACTGTTGTTTAAATACATGTACCAAACGGGCCCCCAGGATTTCTCGATTTGAATTTTAAATTCCATGTGAATAATAGTAACGTTCTTATGGGCTTCAATTTCGTACAAAGTTAGTTTTTATATAGTGAATTTTAGTTAACTTAATTAGTAAAGTTTCTTATAAAGTTGTTTTTATTCAGTTGATTCCTGTTAGCTTAATAACTTAACTTGATAGATAAAGTCTCTAATGATTGAAAAAAAGATATCATAATTTGAAATTCTGTAAAAAATAAATTTGTTTTATTTATGAATATAAAGTTGTTATTAACTTATTAAGTTGCATTTAGCCTTGAGAACTTCACTATTGGTGGATTTTTTTTTTTGGCTTATCTCTACGATAATTCATGAGAATGTAATGGTTATAGTTACTTATATTGAAAATCTGACAATTGAATTATATGTTATTAATATTCTTAATATGCATGTCAAATTGCTTTTAGATTAGATGTTGATGATGCAAAGAAAATCAGTAGGCTGAATGCTCCGGGCTTCAATGGACTAGAGGTTGTCTAGAAGGTCTGAAAAGAAAGAAACACAAAATCAAAGGTGACCAGGGTGAACCGGCCAAGAACCCTCCAATGCCTAAGTTAGTTTTCCCTCTAGAACTCAAGAATTCCAACTTTAGGAGTAATGGAAACTTACTTTGATTTGATGTGGATGAGTCCTTATATAGAGAGCTTTGGAGCGGTTACTGGTTTAGTAACTTCCCAAATATTTGTGGAAGTTAGAAGGTTCAGACTTAACTTTCACAACTGCTATAGAAGTTAAAATGTTCAATCTTATCTTCTATAACTGTCATTGGAAGTTAAGTACTTATTAAGAAGTTATGGCGATAAATAAGGATCTTGTTCGCGTTACAAAATAGTACCACGTGGTCCGAATCTCAAACTTACGTAGGTAAATCAATTTCTGGAAATTTCCTAAGTGTTGGGAGATTGTCCAGGTCACTTTGTGAGCTAGACAACCCTTCTGGTCTTGGATGACCCTTTTGGTCTTGAACAACCCTTCTGGTCTTGGACAACCCTTCCGGTCTTGGACGACCTTTCGGTCTTGGACAGCCCTTCTGGTCTTAGACAACCCTTTTGGTCATGGACGACCTTTCGGTCTTGGACGACCCTTCTGGTCTTGGACAACCTTTTTGGTCTTAGACGACTCTTCTGGTCTTGGACGACCCTTCCGGTCTTGGATGACCTTTCTAGTCTTGGATGACCTTTATGGTCTTGGATGACCCTTCCGGTCTTGGACGACCTTTCTAGTCTTAGACGACCCTTATAGTCTTGGATGACCCTTTCGATCTTAGATGACCTTTTTGGTCTTGGACGACCCTTTCTAGTCTCGGACAACCCTTTCGGTCTTGGACTACCCTTCTGGTCTTGGACGAACCTTCCGGTCTTGGACAACCTTTCGGTCTTGGACAGCCCCTCTGGTCTTAGACGCCCTTTTGGTCATAGACGACCTTTCAGTCTTCGACGACCCTTCTGGTCTTGGACGACCCTTCCGATATTGGATGACCTTTCTAGTCTTGGATGACCCTTATGGTCTTGGATGACCCTTTTGGTCTTGGACAACCTCTCTGGTCTTGGACGACCCTTTTGGTCTTGGACGACTCTTATGGTCTTGGACGAACCTTTCGGCCTTGGACGACCTTTCTGGTCTTGGATGACTCTTATGGTCTTGGACGACCCTTTCGGTCTTGGATGACCTTTTTGGTCTTGGACGACCCTTATGGTCTTGGATGACCTTTCTGGTCTTGGACGACTCTTATGGTCTTGGACGACCCTTTCGGTCTTGGACGACCTTTCTGGTCTTAGACGACTCTTATGGTCTTGGACGACCCTTTCGGTCTTGGACGACCTTTCTGGTCTTGGACGACCTTTTTGATCTTAGATGACCCTTCTGGTCTTAGACGACCTTTCGGTCTTGGATGACCCTTCTGGTCTTGGACGACCCTTCCGGTCTTGGATGACCTTTCTAGTCTTGGATGACCCTTATGGTCTTGGATGACCCTTCCGGTCTTGGACGACCTTTCTAGTCTTAGACGACCCTTATAGTCTTGGATGACCATTTCGATCTTAGATGACCTTTTTGGTCTTGGACGACCCTTCTGGTCTTGGACAACCCTTTCTGGTCTCGGACGACCCTTTCGGTCTTGGACTACCCTTCTAGTCTTGGACGAACCTTTCGGTCTTGGACGACCTTTCGGTCTTGGACAGCCCTTCTGGTCTTAGACGCCCTTTTGGTCATAGACGACCTTTCAGTCTTGGACGACCCTTCTGGTCTTGGACGACCCTTCCGGTCTTGGACGACCCTTCCGATATTGGATGACCTTTCTAGTCTTGGATGACCCTTTTGGTCTTGGACAACCTCTCTGGTCTTCGACGACCCTTTTGGTCTTGGACGACTCTTATGGTCTTGGACGAACCTTTCGGCCTTGGATGACCTTTCTGGTTTTGGATGACTCTTATGGTCTTGGACGACCCTTTCGGTCTTGGATGACCTTTTTGGTCTTGGACGACCCTTATGGTCTTGGATGACCTTTCTGGTCTTGGACGACTCTTATGGTCTTGGACGACCCTTTCGGTCTTGGACGACCTTTCTGGTCTTAGACGACTCTTATGGTCTTGGACGACCCTTTCGGTCTTGGACGACCTTTCTGGTCTTGGACGACCTTTTTGATCTTAGATGACCCTTCTGGTCTTAGACGACCTTTCCGGTCTTGAACGACCTTTCTATTCTTGGACAACCCTTATGGTCTTGGATGACCTTTCTGGTCTTGGACGACTCTTATGGTCTTGGACGACCCTTTCGGTCTTGGCCGACCTTTTTGGTCTTGGACGACCCTTATGGTCTTGGACGACCTTTCTGGTCTTGGATGACCCTTTCGGTCTTGGACGACCTTTCCAGTCTTGGACGACCTTCCCGGTCTTGGACGACCCTTCCTGGTCTTGGACGACCCTTCCTAGTCTTGGATGACCCTTCTGGTCTTGGACGACCCTTTTGGTCTTGGACGACTCTATGGACAAATTGGAGATAGTCTGATTTTTAGTTCACCATCAATTGCCCTCTTTGTCCAAGAGTCGTCTTGGTCACTGTAGCAAAATTCTTGTTCACTATTATGATCTCATTCACCAACCTATTATGTCGATTTGTTTACCGAGGAGATTGCCACGTGTCAGCTTTTGGTTGGTCCACCTCAACCCGTTGACCTTCCTTAGAGCCTATAAATAGGTACAATCTCTCTCTTGCCCTTTCATTTTTCTAATATTTTCCTCTGCCATCTTGTCTAGGAGCCTCGTTTAGTCATCCTCGTCCTTAGGTTTTCGTCAAGTACTTCTTTTTCTTTGTCCTTAGGTTTGTCTTAGAAAATTTTGTATTTTTCCAATCATGTCTTCATCTAGTGGTAGTATTGTGAAAGAAATAGACAAGTATCAGGACGAGTCCAATGGTAGTAGTAGCTTTAGTTCCCAAGACGAGCATTATTCATCTGGGGTTCCTGGAGTTCCTTTGGAGGTCTTTCAGGAAGAGATGAGATGGAAGGCAACTTCCAATTTTAGAGCTAGCTCGTCCAAGAGGGATGAATCGTCCAAGACTCCTTCTCATGATGAGGAGGAGAATGTCATCTATAGTTGATTTGGGGTCGTAGTTTTTCTGATAGGTTATGGAAGACGAAATTTTTCTTCGTCTTTGGAAATTGGGCTGGGAACCCAATTGATGTAAATAGAACTCCCTTCCCTCCTTTTAGCAGTGCTCTAGGTCATTTTCATCCTAAGGGTATGTTTTCTTTGAAGTTTACTTCATCTTTTCATATGCTCTTTCCCTCGTCTAACAATTCTTCTCGTCCATGCAGCTGTTACTCGTCCACACTTAGACGACTATAGAAAGAGCTCGCAGTTATCATGATAGGTCCTTCAATTTTTTTTTTTTTTTTTTTTAGTCATCTAATTCTTCATGCTTTCTCCAGTATAGGGCTAGCCACCATGAAGGAGAACAAGGGTAAGAATGTTGCCAGTTGGACTGAGGAGGAGGAGGGAGTCCAGGTCCTCTAGGACAAACCAATTCCTTTGGTTGTCTAGAGCTCCACCGCCCAACCTCCTACTGGGAAGAGGAAGGGTATCTCCAGAGATGTGTTCCTTGGAAGCCTTCCTAGTCTTCAACATCTGAAGAAGGTCAGAACTGACAAGGCCCCTTCTAAGACCCCCTCGTACAAGGCCTCCAAATCCAAATATGCGACGGCATACCTGGATGAACTGGTTGTGAACTTGGTCTCTTCTGAAGTTCCTCCTTCAGCCATCCAAACTGAAGCTCTTCATCCTTTTGTTGGTAGACCTCCTCGCAAGACTCATCCTTCAACTCTTGTTGAGGCTCCTTCTATCTTGGTGTTGGACGAAGGCCATGGATTTTCTTTGTTGATTTTTGTTTTTTTTAAAGAGAAAATTTATAACTCTTCCTCATCCATTCCTATGTTAGGCGATGTTAAAGTTTTATGCTGCGTCCTAGCAGGCTAGAGAGAGTTGAGTGACGATGTTAAGGTTCTGGCCAAAAAGAACGAGCTGGAGGACGAGCTTTGTCTTAAAAAGGGAGAGAGGATCAGGCTTGGCGAGGAGCTTACTTGTCTTCAGGCAATAGAGAAGGAGCTAGGGAATCAAGTTGAGGAGCTTAAGGAGATTCGTGTTGGTCACCTTGAAGGAAAATGCCAAGAGTTATCATCGTCCTTAGAGAAAGCAATGGACGAAGCAATCGAAGCCTTCAAAATGTCTGGTGAGTTCTCTAGGCCTCTAGACGAGCAATATGCTGCTGGCTACGAGGACTTTCACTTTGATGCTAAGGAAGCCTATCCTGAGATGGACTTTAATGTCTTCAAGGTTCCAACTACTGCTGAGAGTTCTTTGCTTCAAACGAGCTTTGAAGATGTAAATATCATGGACGATGCCTCTACTAAGCCTTCCAAGGACGATCCAAAGTTTGAAGATGCCCCTAGTGGTTTATCAAAGTAATCTTCAATTTAACTTTGTTTTTATATATTGTTCATGGTGCCCCTTTTTTTTTTGTGTGCTTATTTTAAGTTTTATCTAAGTACAATCTTCTCGTCCAAATGTATGGACGTATGATAACAGATACAACTGCCTTTATTGGCATGCACAATTTAAGGGTTTTTGGATGATGGTCGTCTACCCTTTTTATGTTTTATGAATGAATATTTAATTCCATTTTCATTCTTCATTTGGTGTTGAACATGTTATATGCTTTATGTATGAACGAATTTTCTCTTGTTTACATCGTTCATGTTGTTTCTATGGTTTTAAGTGTGGTCCGTTCACTTACAAGATATTTTATCTCGTCTTAACTATATGAACGAATTTCCTTTGTTTACATCGTCCATGTTGTTTTTTTTGGTTTTTAAGTGTGGTCCGTCCACTCATGAAGGCATTTAGCTCGTCCATGCTAGAATAATTTTTTTTATGTTCAACACTTTTACCGTTCTTTAAATTTTACAAGTATAACTTGTTTATGAATGGTATTTCTTTTGCTAGCTTTATTCGTCTATAGATTTGACTTATAGCTTGCATTATCCCTCATCCATAGGCTAGACGGCCCTTTACTTGTCTTTGGGCAAGACGTTGCTAGCATTTACTCGTCCAAAGATTGCACTGATTGGCTGGTCAAATTCATCCATGGATTTTGAATATTTCTACATGCACGTTTTTCCTCGTCCATTGGTTAGACGAATATACCTTAGGTTTTACCTCATCCATTGATTAGACGAGTATACCTTAGGTTTATTTTTCTTTGCTCTGTCCTTATTTTAAGGAAAGCTTATAGACGTTACATTCCTGCGTCTAGAGATTTTACTCTTCTTGGACCTTTAGCCTTTTTGTGGATTAGTTTGAATGAAAACCACATGAAAATTAGAAGTTCACACATTATATACATTGGGAATCCAAGCAATATACACAACATAAACATTGTCCACAAGCATGGCACATGCTGGACGCTAGTGGCTTTAAGGAATTGAAAACGCTATGTACAGACGGACTAAGTTCATGACTTCGTCCATCACAAATTCGCCCATAGACAATGCAAAAGTTGGAAGCTAATGCACTTTTTAGGGAATTAAAATATTAAAAACATGTAGTACTAGCAATAAACATAAATAAATATGAGGGAAGTAACACATAACTCCAACTTCGTCCATGATGATGCTCGTCTAGGCTGATCCTTCACTGATAGTATCTTCTTAGATATTCAACATTTCAGGAGTGCTCTAGCTTCCATCCATCCAAGGCTTCCAAGTAGTATGATCCTTGTCTTTTGCAATTGATAACCTTATAGGGTCCTTCCCAGTTAGGCCACAGTTTTCCATGAGCCGAGTTTCTAGTTGCCAAAGAGACCCTTTTTAGGACGAGGTCGCCAATGTTGAAATACCTAGGTTTCACCATTGCATCATATTGTCTAGCCATAAGATTTTTATATCTTGTTGTCCTCTGCTCTGCATCCATCCTTACCTCGTCTATTAGATCGAGGTTAAGACAAAGTTGCTCTTCATTCTCCTCGTCTGCCCCCCTTGTCCTTGGTGGTCGTTCAGAGAGCTGGACGTTCTGTACCACCTTCAGGTATGTCTTTCTTGACTTGGAAGATTATTCTGCTGAAGTTCCTCCTACAATAACTCTTATTTCTCCAAGTGGGGGCCGTGATGGCTCTTCTACCTTTCCTTTTAACTTCATGTCTTTATGATCTCGTCCAAGAAAATTCCTCAACTTTTCCTACCTGATAAGATTCTCTATTTGCTACTTTAAGTCATAGCACTCACCCGTGTCGTGCCCGTGGTCCCTGTGGAAGCGGCTATACTTGTTCTTATTGCACTTATTAGGATATCCCTTCATCTTCTTTGGCCACTTCAAGGATGGGTCATCCTTGATTTGCATAAGCACTTGATCAAGAGGAACATTCAAGGGCGTGTAGTGCTGACTCCTTCCTGAAGACGAACCTGTTGTTTTTCTTCTCTCCCATTCGGCCCTTCTTTGGATGAGGGCCTTGGTCAGGATGGCGTGGGAGATTAGCTTCCAGTCGCTCTGCTCTCTTTCTCTTCTTGGCAATAATCGCATTCTCTACATTCATGAAGCTTTGGGTTGAATGGATGAGTTCAGCCATGATTTATGGTTCTTGATCATAAAGCTTATGGATGAATAAATCCAAACTAACTCCATTATGGAAGGCTGCCAATAGCAACTTGTCATCCATCTCGTCTATCGTTAGGGCTTCCCTATTGAAGCGAGTAATAAAGGACCGCAAGCTTTCATTTTCTCCTTGTTCTATAGTCAACAGGCTAAACGATGAACATTTATGCCTTTGTCCTTCAATAAAGTTGTTGACGAACAAATTACTCAACTCCTCGAAATAACCAATAGTATTCGAAGGTATTTTACTGATCCACACTCATGCTAGCCCTTTAAGGGTGGTTGGGAAGACCTTACACATCATCTCATTTGGAACTTCTTGAAGGTGCATTGTGGTCTTGAAGGTTGCAATGTGATCACATGGGTCGCGCATTCCATCATACGAATCCAAGGAAGACATCTTGAATTTGGAAGGTAGGGGATGACTATTGATGGAAGCTATGAAAGAGGAATAACATTTTCTCCTTATCTAACTTCTTGAATCTAAGTTTGTCCTTCCGCACACCGTTCATGATGTTGCCTCCTTTGGTTGATCTCTCGGGTCAGTTCTTGATTCTGACGCCATGGCGGCTGCCATTGACTATATTTGTGGGACGGAAGGCGGTTGCATAACAGGTGCTGACTGCTGAGTGTTGGGTTGGCTAGAAGCATTCCTACTCTCCTGGTGGCCTAGACTAATGGCCATTGACCTTGTCCAGACCATACAGCCTTTTGTCTAAGAAAGATAAATTGCAAAATGCAAATTTAATCTTTCCACAGACGGTGCCAACTGATGATGCAAAGAAAATCAGTAGGCTGAATGCTCCGGGCTTCAATGGACTAGCGGTTGTCTAGAAGGCCTGAAAAGAAAGAAACACAAAATCAAAGGTGATCGGGGTGAACCGGCCAAGAACCCTCCGATGCCTAAGTTAGTTTTCCCTCCAGAACTCAAGAATTCCAACTTTAGGAGTAGTGGAAACTTACTTTGATTTGATGTAGATGAGTCCTTATATACAGAGCTTTGGAGCGGTTACTTGTTTAGTAACTTCCCCAATATTTATGGAAGTTAGAAGGTTCAAACTTAACTTTCACAATTGCTATAGAAATTAGAATGTTCAATCTTATCTTCTATAACTGCCATTGGAAGTTAAGTACTTATTAAGAAGTTATGGCGATAAATAAGGATCTTGTTCGCTTTACAAAATAGTACCACGTGGTCCGAATCTCAAACTTACGTAGGTAAATCCATTTCTGGAAATTTCATAAGTGTTGGGAGATTGTCCAAGTCACTTTGTGAGCTAGACAACCCTTCTGGTCTTGGATGACCCTTCTGGTCTTGGACGACCTTTCTGGTCTTGGACGACCCTTCCAATCTTGGATGACCTTTCTAGTCTTAGATGACCTTTATAGTCTTGGACGACCCTTTCAGTTTTAGACGACCTTTCTGGTCTTGGACGACCCTTTCGGTCTTGGACGACCTTTCTGGTCTTAGACGACCCTTCTGGTCTTAGACGACCCTTTCGGTCTTGGACGACCCTTCCGGTCTTGGATGACCTTTCTAGTCTTGGACGACCCTTATGGTCTTGGATGACCCTTTCGGTTTTGGACAACCTTTCTGGTCTTGGTCTTGGACAACTCTTATGGTCTTGGACGACCCTTTCGGGTCTTGGATGACCCTTTTGGTCTTAGACGACCTTTCTGGTCTTGGACGACCTTTCCGGTCTTGGACGACCCTTATGGTCTTGGACGACCCTTTCGGTCTTGGATGACACTTATGGTCTTGGACAACCTTTTCGGTCTTGGACGACCCTTATGGTCTTGGACGACCTTTCTGGTCTTGGA
This sequence comes from Quercus gilva, assembly GCA_023621385.1. Taxonomy (NCBI): domain Eukaryota; kingdom Viridiplantae; phylum Streptophyta; class Magnoliopsida; order Fagales; family Fagaceae; genus Quercus; species Quercus gilva. The sequence continues at coordinate 61,424,761 of CM042477.1, forward strand.
CGACTCTTATGGTCTTGGATGACCCTTCTGGTCTTGGACGACCTTTCCGGTCTTGGACGACCCTTCCGGTCTTGGATGACTCTTCTGGTCTTGGACGACCCTTTTGGTCTTGGATGACCTTTTTGGTCTTGGACGACTCTATGGACAAACTAAAGATAGTCTGATTTTTAGTTCACCATCAGATGTTATTTACTATTTGAACTATAAACTTATTATTTTTAATTATCTATAATTTAAGACTACAAAAACTTAAAATTTAAACGATTTATTGATAACTTAGTATATATTTTTTTTAGAAGAATAAAAAAAAGTAATTTGATGATTGATTTGTCAAAATTCATATTTAATAAAATATTTGTAGCCACGGCCTAGCAAACTTTGTTCTATGGACTAGTGAAATGCAATAATGTCTACATTTTTGGGATTTTTACAAGAATGCAACTTTCGAATCGAATGCAAAGTACAGAAATCTCAAATCTAATTCCAGAAATTTAGGATTCTATGTTTGGAATTTTATGAGGTTATAGAACCCTCACAGTTTCTCACCAATTTCCCACTTTCTAATTGTTTGTTTACAATATATAGTGCAAAACTCAAATGGTTTGCCAAGCCAAATTAGTAAATACAAATCCAAGGCATATGAGAAAGTGCAAGTGTGCAACCCAACTGGTGAAAAATATCAAGGGAAACCAATTTAGACTTTACGAACAAGCTGATAGTCCCAAAAAATATATGTTCGTCCATACGAGAAAGATGAAGGTCAAAGACGATCCCAGCTTCAGCCCAGACCGAATGAAATTTGCCTGACGAAGACTTAACCGTCGTCCTTTAATCAAGACGAGATGTTACAAAGATAATAATGAGCTTCAATATTGTTGGAAGCTTATCTGTCCATTTAACACTCTGCATGGGCATTACAGATTTTGCAATAACGTTCTCATTATTGCATAGCCAACGGTTAGAAGGAGGAGGAAGTAGCTTATATATACATGAACGGAACTCGGGAGAGGTAGAAAAACAATCATACACAGATATTCCTAATACTTTCATTTCACTTCCTTTACATTTCTCAATCTTCTTCTCTAACTTTGGCATCGGAGACTCTGTGGCCGGCGCCACACCGGTGACCATCCTTTCTTTTTATAACTTGCCTTGTTTCAGGACCCGAGATAGCTGTGGACGACCCTATCTAGATGATAGCTCGTGCTAACGACCTAAGCATCATCAGTTTGGCGCCGTCTGTGGGAAACATCTTTGACACTGAACGATTCTTGGGCACCCAGTTTGAGAACACTGTTCTATTCCAGGCTATAAGTTCAGAAGGAGTCTAGCACTAATCCAGATTTTGCGGCATTGGCCCTACAAATTCAGACACTCGCAGCCACTGTAGAAGAACTTACTAAGCAAAACCAGGAAATAAGGCAGAGGTTGCAACAAGGAGATAACCGCCTGGAAACTAACAGGGATGATGATGAAGACAGTCACAGGAGGCAAACCAACACTTCAGAAGAAGCAAATTCAAATCTCCTCAGGGAGATGAGAAAGGAGATGGTTGAACTGAGGAATGCTATCAAAGGAAAGACGGATCAAAGTTTGGACAGGATAGTCAGGAAGGCAGACTCACCTTTCACAGTGGCAGTCCAGGAGTGTCTGGTGCCTTCTAAGTTCTGTCTACCCCAACTCAAGCCTTTTGACAGGCTAAAAGACCCACTGGATCATCTCAATACATTCAAGACGACCCTGGGTCTTCAGCAGCCTCCTGATAAGATTTTATGCCGTTCTTTTCCCACTACCCTCAAAGGAGTGGCCAGGGAGTTGTTCACGAAATTGCCAACCTCATCCATTGATAACTTCGAATAGCTAAGCAACTCATTTTTCCGTCATTTTGTGGGCAGACAACGACCAAAAAGAATAGCTGACCACTTGCTCACAATCAAACAAGGGGAAAAGGAAACTTTGAGGTCTTACGTAACCCGTTTCACCCAAGAAATGTTGGAGGTAGATGAATCAGATGATAAAGTGCAACTCACAACCTTCGAGGTAGGTTAAAATCTAGAGATTTCGTGGTATCCTTGGCAAAGAATCCCCTCAAGACGATGGCAGAGGTATTGCTGAAAGCACAAAGGTACATGAATGCAAAAAACGCTTTGGCAGACATAGAGGGTATAGAGAAACCAAAGGAGAAGAAGAAGGAAAAAAAAGACGATCGAAGAGGACAGAAAAGAGATCAAGCTAACCGGTGGAATGATGAAGGAAGTAGACGGAGGGATGACAAAACTTTTCGACAGACAAAGTTCACACCGTTGGTGATGCCAGTTGACCAGATCCTGACAGAGATTAAAGATGAATCATATCTTAAATGGCCTAGGCCACTCCACTCGTCACCTAATGTGCGCGACAAGGAAATACTACTGTTTTCACAAAGATCATGGACATTATATGGAGGAGTACCGAGACTTGAAGGAGCAAGTAGAAGAACTCATACGGAAAGAGAAACTACAAAATATGTGAAGAGGGGAGATTCCAGCAAGTTCAAGGATAACAAGAAGGACCAACACGGAGGCTCCCAAAGAGACGAAGACCATCTACCACCTCGTCCACAGAGCGCAATAGGGGAAATAAAAACTATTGCGGGAGGACTAACCACAAGAGAGTCATTCAGATCACTTCAGAAGTTGCACCGAAGGCAAGTAAACAGTATTCATAGCCTGCCTCCCCTGAAGTTAAGAAGGACAAATCAAGATATGTACTTTTCAGAGGAGGATGGCAGGGGAATAAAGCAACCACACGACGACCCTCTGGTCATTATGAACATGATAGAGGGATTCAATACAAGGAGAGTTCTGGTAGACAACAGGAGCTCGGTAGACATTATTTACCTCATCGCCTTCCAGCAGTTGAAGGTGGACCCGAAAAGGTTTCGTCCTTTCGAGTCCCCCCTCGTCAGTTTCAGTAGGGATAAAGTGTACCCTCGTGGGATTGTAATGCTGACAGTCATGGCAGGATCTTACCCCCTCCAAGTAACAAACAAACACAATTTTTTAGTGGTTGATTCACCCTTGTCCTACAATGTGATCATAGAACGACCTACCCTCAACTGGTGGAAAGCTGCCACTTCCACATATTGCTTGAAGGTGAAATTCCCAACAGAGCATGGTATGGGAGAGATACGGGGAGACCAAGTATTAGCAAGAGAATGTTACCAGGCAATCCTAGCATCAAAGGAGAACCACACGTGGATAATCGAAGATAAAAAACCAAAGATTGTTGAGAAGCTAGAAACAGTAAGGTTGGTCGAAGAAGATCCAGCAAGAACGACACAAGTAGGGACGGACCTAAGTCCGAAGACAAAGGAAGAGATAATCAACGTCCTAAAGGATAACCTCGACGTGTTTGCATGGAGTCATGAGGACATGCCAGGTATCCCAGCAACTATTATCCAGCATCACCTGAATGTAGATCCTGAGAAAAAGCTCGTTCAGCAGAGCAGAGGAGTCTTTGCTCCTGAACGGAACAAAGTAGTTATGGACGAAGTAAACAAGTTGCTCATGGCCAATTTTATCTGGGAAGTCTACTATCCCGAGTGGCTGGCAAATGTCGTCATGGTCAAAAAGGCAAATGGAAAATGGAGCTTGCCCGAAAGATAGCTTTCCTTTACCCAGGATTGATCAACTAGTCGACTCGACGGCCGGGCATAAATTGCTTACGTTTATGGACACATTTTCTGGGTACAACCAAATACAGATGGCCGAGGAAGATCAGGAAAAGACAACCTTCATTACCAGCCAGGGGCTTTACTGTTACAAGGTCATGCTTTTTGGTCTGAAGAATGCAAGGGCTACATACCAACGGTTGGTGAACCAAATGTTCGAAAAGTAGATTGGGAGAAACATGGAGGTGTACGTGGATGATATGCTCGTTAAGAGCAAAGAAGAAGAGAACCACCTGGTTGATCTGTGACACCCCAGGCTCTAAAAAAAAAATATAAAAAAAATAAAAAAAGATCAGATTTTTGTGGAGCTCCCACGTGCCCCCCACCTAACCCCACTCCCCACCACTCATTTTCACCCACCTCTCTTCTCTCTTTTGGCTGGCTCTCTCTTTTCTTTCTTTCATTTTCTTTCTTTTCTCTTTACTTAAACACACACACACACTCACTTTCACACCCACCTGCCGGCCTCCACTCCAAACCACACCATCTCACCATCATTTTTCCGGCAAGATCACCAGAAAAATACTTAGGAACCCCAAAGCATCTTCATCATTTTATTTGAGGTAAAATTTCTAATCTTTTTATGGGTTTATGTGCTTTTACTTGAGGTTATTTTTATCTAAGCCTTAATAATAATACCCATGTGATTTTTGAGCATTAGAAGTGATATTCTTGTGCTAATGTTTATGGGTTTTGCTTTGGTGGACCTATTTGGGTGAATGGTTATGAATTTTGTACAATGGTAGACATTTGAGCTTTACCCATAGTAAAGATTTGGGGGTTTTGACTTTCTAATGTGAAACAATTGATGAATCTAATTTTTATTGTTTATTTGGAGCTAGTGGAGGGTTTACATTTGGGGTTTGTAATGGTGGATATGGTTATATATGTTGTTGTTTGTGGGTCTCTTGAAGATGACATGTATGTTGAGGAAGAAATTCATAAAGTGTTGGGATCTCTTATGGTAAAGAAAAGGCTTTGAATGATATGATTATAAATTGGAGTCTAAGCCTTGTAAATGAAATTGTTGATAAACTTTGGAAGCGAAATACTTTATTTGTGAGGTTAAGTACTTAGGCTTGCCTAATTAATTTCTTATCTAGCAATTTATAATTTGTAGCTAGATAAAATGTTAAGCTTTATGCTTATTGTGATAGATTTGTTTGGTATTGTTTAGGTTCTAACTAATCTCCGTTGGAGTTTTGGAACTAAACTTTTTGCGAGTTGCGAGGTAAGTAGCTTTTAATGGGATTTTTTGGAAAATAATCATGTTGTATAAACTTTGTTTTTGGGTCAAACACATTTTGGAAGATTAATAGTAGAACTATGTTTTTCTATAAAGTATTGTGTTGTGACCCTACTATATATAATGATATATGAATGTGCATATTCTTGTTGCATATGGGGAATTGCATGATTTGTTAGCATGGAAAAGATATGCATCTTTTATCAATTCTTGGGAATGGATTTTATGAATTTATTGCATTATTTGCAAATTCTAAAGATGCTTTATCTTGGCTTGTATTATTTGGGAAATTTACGCAAAATATTTATGACAAGAAATAGTTTAGAGGACTTTGAGAATATTGTGGCTATTTGGTTATCGAAATATTTTATGAAACTACTTGGAAGTGAACTGTGTATTTCAAATACATTAACTTGTAAGCTTTTGACATGGTTTTGTCATTGTGCCATGATATTGGTGATAACCCCGTCTGTCTGTGTGACGACCTCGTTTGTGTGACAACCCGTCTGTGTGACGATCCCGTCTGTGTGACGACCCCGTCTGTGTGACTACCCCGTGATGTGACCTTGGGTGAGGTTTCTAGATTTGAAATGGTATTAGATATTTTATGGCTCACAATGAATAATATGTAGTTTCATGGTTACTTTGGGAAGCTTGGTGTTACAATATGTCTACCATTCTTGTCATGATGTTAAGGAAATTTATTTTGCAGAATTCAAATGGAAATTCCCAAATTTTAGCATGTTTGTAAAATATTCATTGTTATGAAACTTGCATTTCCCCCACCCTCCATTAAATATGCTACTTACTTGGCTCTGTCTCATCCCATTATTTTATAACCTTTTCAGAGTAGGCAACAGTCTTTTGAGACAGCTTTTTGGTAGCTAATAGTAGTTAGACTAACTACTGATGGAGACTGAACTTTTGTTATGGGTATATTAGATGGTGTAAATCTTAGAATAGGCTTGACTCATTCTTTTGTATATTAAAGTGGTTGTGACAATATTTTCACTGATAGGACAAGCTGACGATATGTAATTAATTATTCAGACCTCTATTCTTTTGTGGCCAATGGTCCTTGTAATTATCGCTTAGAACTCTGACTTACTTTGAGAGTATATTCAATGAAATTATTATGATAATTCTTAATGTTGGTTTTTGATATGATTTATGTGGATTAGATTGTCAAAAAGGAAAATCTACAGGTTCTTTAAGATGTCTTTTTCATGCCTTAGACCCTTTGGGGTTTGGGGTGTGACATGATCTCAGAGAAACATTCAATTCACTTAGACAATACAGTATGAAGCTAAACCCATCCAAATGCGCCTTTGAAGTTTCTTCAGGAAAATTCCTAGGGTTCATGGTGTCACAAAGGGGGATTGAGGCAAATCCTGAAAAAGTAAAAGCTATCCTCGAGATGTCTTCTCCTAAAACAGTAAAAGAAGTCCAATCCCTCACAGGAAGAGTAGCTGCCCTCAACAGGTTCGTCTCAAGGGCGGCGGATAAATGTCTTCCTTTCTTCAAGACATTGAAGCGAGCATTCGTCTGGACAGAAGAATGCGAGACAGCATTCCAGGAGTTAAAGCACTACCTAAGCAATCCTCCGCACCTAAGCCCATCCAAAGAAGGAGAGGATTTGTTTCTCTACTTGGCCGTATTTGATACTGCGGTTAGTACAACCTTGATTAGGGAGGAAGACAAGATACAGCGTCCAGTGTATTATGTTAGCCAGGCCTTCCAGGGTGCCGAAGCTTGATATCCTAAGATAGAGAAGATTACTTTAGCCCTAATCGTTGCTTAAGAAAACTTCGTCCGTACTTCGAAGCAAACCCTATCATTGTAATGACAGACCAGCCCATCAAGAAAGCAATGACCAAGCCTGAAGCTGCTGGATGGATGGTACAATGGGCCATCGAACTTAGCGAGTTCGACATAGAATACCGCCCACGAATTGCGATAAAAGCCCAGGCATTAGCAGATTTCATTGCGAAGTTCATGATCCCCAAGCAGGCAGATGACGAGGAAGATGTCTGGACGATTGACACTGACGGATCGTCCACCTAGAAGGGAGGTGGAGCAAGAGTCGTTATCATTTCTCCTTAGGAAGACGTTCTCAAATATGGGGTCTAGCTCAGATTCCTTGTAACAAATAATGAAGCGGAGTACGAGGCTTTGTTGACTAGACTAAGAATAGCCCAGACGCTTGGAGCAAAAAGTGTCGTCCTTAAGAGCAACTCACAACTCGTTATAGGGCAAGTCAGAGGAGATTTTGAAGCAAAAGAGACAAGGATGCATAAATACCTTAGATTGACGAATTAGTTGGCAAGCAACTTCCATCGCGTGGAGTTTGTTCAAATCCCTCGAGATCAGAATGTCGAAGCTAACGAAGTAGCAAGAAGTGCATCATCAGATGACTAGGACAAGATAAATGCTTGGAGACTGGAAGAACAAAACTCCCTAAGCATTAAAGAGTTCTAGACATTCCCTGTGCATACACGCCCAGGATGGACAAATCCAATTCTGTCCTACCTTAAGGACGAACAGCTACCATCGAATCCTGAAGAAGCCAAGAAGATCCAGAGGCAAGCTGCCCGGTTCACAATACTGAATGACGAGCTTTACAAAAAGGGCTTCTTCCAGCCTTACCTACGGTACTTGAAGGAGGATGAGTCCAGGTATGTCCTAGAGGAAGTGCACGGAAGAGTCTGCGGGGATCATATGAGGTCAAGATCCCTCGTCAGAAAGATCATGAGGGCAGGCTACTTTTGGCCCACCATGCAGCAAGACGCAGCAGACTTTGTTAAGAAATGTGATAGTTGTCAAAGGTATGAAAACGTTCAATGAGTCCCAGGAGAAAAGATGACGACTGTTTCCTCACCCTGACCATTCACACAATGAGGGATAGACATCATGGGCTCCCTACCACAAGGAAAAGACAAATAAAGTTCCTACTTGTCGCAGTTGACTACTTCACGAAGTGGGTGGAAGTAGAAGCTCTTGCAAAGATCACGGAAGCAAAGGTACAGAATTTTGTATGGAAAAATATTGTTTGTAGGTTCGGGATTCCAAGGACGATCATCTCAGACAACGATCGTCAATTCGACAGTCAGGGGTTTAGGACATTCTGCTCAAGTCTAAGTATCAAAAACCAGTACTCGTCACCAGGACATCCTCAGGCCAATGGACAGACGAAAGTAATAAACTAAACATTGCTCAAGATTATCAAGTCTCGGTTAGTAAGGGCCAAGGGAGCATGGCCCGAGGAACTACCAGCCGTCTTGTGGTCTTACAGGACTACTGCAAGAACACCAACAGGAGAAACACCATTCAGCCTAACATACGGCACAGAAGCAGTCATCCTAGTCGAAGTAGGACTTACTAGCCTCAGGAGGGAGTTTTTTGAAGAACAGAGCAATGACAATCAATTGAAGATGAACCTAGATTTCCTAGTCGAAGTCAGAGAACAAGCTTCCCAAAGGATGGCCAAATACTAGCAGAAGATGGCGGAATACTACAATCAAAGAGTAAAACTGAAAAGATTCAGCATCAGAGACCTCGCCCTTTGAAAAGTAACTCCTGCAACAAAAGACCCAGCACAAGGCAAACTAGGACCAATCTGGGAAGGACCCTACAGAGTCGTCCACTATTCAAGACAGGGAAGTTACCACCTAGAAGACCTAGAGGGGAACAAGCTACCTCGTCCATGGAATGTCGAACATCTAAAGAGGTATTATGAGAAGGAGCCGTAGCTTGATTATATTGTAAGCAGCTAATATGAATCGATTTTATGCTTTCAAACACAAAACATGTATTTAAACAAGTTTTATTCAGCATTTTACATGTATTTGAATAAATGATTATTCAGCATTTTGCAAGCGTTAGTCAGAAATTTGTGCGCTCTCATCATCTCCTTCTCAAAAACCAAGAATGGTCGTCTGGATCCAAATAAAAAAAAAAAATAAAAAAAAAAATAAAAAGACAATAAGATTCCTTAAATGGATGTACATCGTCCAGATAAAAAAGACGATAAAATTCCTTAAATGGATGTACATCGTCCAGATCAAAAAGACGATAAGATTCCTTAAATGGATGTACATAAATGGATGTACGTCGTTCAGATCAAAAAGACGATAAGATTCCTTAAATGGATGTACATCATCTAGATCAAAAAGACGATAAAATTCCTTAAATGGATGTACATCGTCCAGATCAAAAAGACGGTGAGATTCATTAAAATGATGTACATCGTCCAGGTCATCCAAACCAAAAAAAAGGGCTAACAAGATCCTTGAGACGAGTAACCTTGTCTAAGAATATTTTAACAAAAATTCTCTAAGTCCAAAGAAGGATGAAGATAAAATTTCAAAAAAAAAAAAAATTCTCAAAGTCCACAGAAGGACAAAGAAGAAAATTCCAACAAAAATTCTCTAAGTCCACAGAAGGACGAAGAGAAAATTTCAACAAAAATCCTCCAAGTTCACAGGAAAAAAAAAAGATTCTACCAATCTTCAAAAAATGCTTCCACAGTTGAAATAAGCAAGGAAAATAGCAACATTATATAGAAGGCTACGAATTGTTCAATAACCACAAAACATATAAGGATTCCAAAAGATTGTTCATTCAAAAACCCCAAAACATGCGGGGATCCAAAAGATTGTTCAAAAGCCCGAAAACATGTAGGGCATGTAAAGTAAAACAAAATTAAAAGGGGTCATGAAAGGCGCGTCATGGTCAAATAGAAGGAGCATCGTCAACACCCTTGTCCGCTTCAGGAAGATCCTCACCAGAAGCCTGAGCAGCCAAGGCTGCCTCGACCGCCTCAATTTCTTTATCCACGGCTTTAAAATCCAGGTCTTCCAAATTGACTCCAGGCTCGTGCTTCACCAAATATCTCCTCAGCAATTCGAAGCCTTTAAAGTACCACTGGAACAAGATGGTATTGTATTCATCTGTCGTCTAGAAGGCAAGGACGGCCTTAGCTACAGCAGCTTTCATCCTCTGGCTTGCCGAGGGAAGAAGCTCGTCCTTCTGCTTTACCAATGATTTCTCGGCCCCAAGTTACTCAGTCAAAACCTTGACTTGCTCCTTGGAAGTGTTGTATGCGTCCATCACAGCAATTAAGTCTTTCTGCAAGCCTGAAGCCTCAGCCTCTAAAGCCTCAACTTTCGAAGTGGCCATGACGGCCTTCTCTTCATTTGCCAAAAATTGTGAAGTAAGATGCATCGTCTCTCCCAACACCTAACAATAAAAGCTTGAGTTAAAAAAAAAAAAAAAATTTACAGGAAAAGATTACCTGCATAAGCTTATGAACGTGCTGGTTCACCAACTCATGGGAAGGCACAAAGGAAATCTCCTTCATCTCCTCAGGAGTTAATAACTCATTCACCCTAGTCATGGCGGCTTCAGCATCAGCCCAAATGTTGGAACCTATTTTTTCCTTGCCCTTATACCCCATCTTCCGCTTCTTAGGGACAGGGAACTCCTCGATAGAGATTGTCAGAGAAGCTATCCGTCCTTCATCCAAAGTAGGGGTGGACGAATCCCTCTGAACTTTTTCTTTCTCCTTCTCCCTCTTTTTATCGGTTATCCTTAATGTTCTCTGACCAATACTGGAAAGGAGCTCGTTCTTCTTCCCCTTGATTTTCGTGTACATGTCCTTGTTAAATTTGCTCGTCATTTCTACACCAGAAAGTAGAGAAAATCCAACAGTCAAGAAAAAAAAAATAAAAAAAAAGGAAGGGAGTGATTAGGCATAACAAGGCAACTCAAGTTTCCTTTGTTCCCAGTCAATTGTTTGAAGAACGTATACTGAAGGTTCAGGCCCCAAACAATGACGAGCCAATGTGCGCATATCTACCAACTCGTTAAAGTCGTCAATCATTTCAGCATACTTGATTGCTTCTTGTACTCTTCCTTCAAACTGACTCTTAAGGTCAGGACGCTTCTTCACTACAAAAGAAGAGAAATTCGCACAAGGTTAGAAAGACGATAAAAAACAACCAAAGTGCCAAACAGAAGAAATACAAAAAGCAAATGCACCAAGACGAGGGGTCTCCCACCGGTGCAGCAACCTAGGGACATTCCCCCAAAAATCGTTAGATAAAGTCTCCTAACCATCGCCTAACATGAAGAAGTATCTGGACTTCCAGTAACGGAAGGACGAAGGGAGGTCAGCGACAAGGCGAGATCTCCTATCCCAGGGGATGAATTCATAATATCCAAACTCCTTGGACTCTTTTAAACGGTAAAGATGGGTAAACTCATTAAGGGTGATCATGTCTCCATCCGTTATGGTCGTCCAAATCACCATACAACTTATCACGATCCTCCACGAATTCGGCATAAGCTGCCCGGGGGCAATATGCAGGTGATTTAGGAGTTCCATGATGAATGGATGAACAGGGAAACTTAGGCCATATGTGAAAGCCGCTTCATAAAAGCAAACCTCACCAAGGGCGAAGGCGTAAGCTTTTTCTCCTTTCCTGAGAAGACGAACCCTAGTTTCATCGGGGAATTGAAACCTATCCCTAAATCTATTAAAGACATCTACCTTTTGGGAACACCTCTCCTTAAGAGCATGAAACGGACGATGAGTGGTAGAAGTAGAAGGATGGACAGGCGAAAGAGGAATAACGGAGGCAGCTGTGTCCGCAACAGCCCCATCCGCAATCACCCCTGGAGACCAACCACTCTCTTGACTGCCCGATCTCACATTAGAGCCCATAATTTAACTTCTAAGGTCCCTACGAATGGATTTAAACCAAGAAAGAGATTGCTGCAACAGTTGGTACAGATCACCTAATGCTAACTCTAAACCACTACCCCCTACCACAAAATCCCCAATTTGTGGGTATCGGTCACCAGAAAAGTCTAACAACCCCCCTAAGTGAGCAAAAAGGAAGGCGATGGAAGGAGAAGTATGCCTAAAATCAGTATAATCCACCATTAAGGAAAGTTACGCAGAAGGAAAATTAAAATGCGGAACAAAGAAATGCAGAATAGCCAAAAAGGAAAGAAAGCATAGAAAAAGGAGAAACGTACCTGGAAATAAGGAAGAAAGTTGAAAAAAGCTGGGGACAAAGCGCGCAGTAGTAGTAGTGAACTCAGAAAAATCACAGAGAAAATGGAGAAGAAAAGCTAAGAGTCAGCCAAACGTAGAAGGAAGGTAAAGAGATGAGGATAAAGAAAAGCAAAACAGTTAAAAATGTTTGCCTTGAAAATTGCGGGAAACTGAAAAGGCACTCACCGGGAACAAGACATCCCCACCAATTAGAACAGGACACGTGGCCATGATGCGTGCCACGCCGCCATAGAACAGTTAATGCGAAGAACATATCACCAAGTGTAAAAAAAATAAAAAATAAATAAAAATAAAAAACGTCTCACATTCCTAAGACCGTCCAAATTATGGACAACCTTGGAATAGGGGGGCAGCTAATAGTCCCAAAAAATATATGCTCATCCATACGAGAAAGACGAAGGTCGAAGACGATCCTAGCTTCAGCCCAGACCGAATGAAATTTGCCTGATGAAGACTTAACCGCTGTCCTTTAATCAAGACGAGACATTACAAAGATAATAATGAGCTTCAATACCGTTGGAAGCTTATCTGTCCATTTAACACTCTGCATGGGCGTTACAGATTTTGCAATAACGTCCTCATTAATTATTGCAGTGCCAACGGCTAGAAGGAGGAGGAAGTAGCTTATATATACATGAACGGAACTCGAGAGAGGTAGAAAAACAGTCATACACAGATATTCCTAATACTTTCATTTCACTTCCTTTACATTTCTCAATCTTCTTCTCTAACTTTCAGGACCCGAGATAGCTGTGGACGACCCTATCTGGACGATAGCTCATGCTAACGACCTGAGCATCATCACAAGCCATTACCAACAAGCTAGACTGGCTAGTAAGTTTCTAGAAGGTATTCAATGTCACGTTTTGAGCAGTAACTACAATTTTTCTTATATTGTTTGTGCCATTTAGCGTTCCAGGAGATGAGAGAATCTCACTCTTCAACTCATACAACCAACTAATAATCATGCTCCCAGCTCCCACGCTTAAAAAACTTGCACAAATTTGAGGCCGCTAATGCATTATAAAGACATTCGTTTTCGTCAGTATTAATACGTTATATATAGCCTTAACTTAATGCTATATATTGAATGAAAGAAGAAGAAGAGGTTTCTTACCTTCATCACTAGCAAGACGCCCTGCTTGTGCTTTGACTTCGGTTACTACAATGCATAGAAGAAGTAAGAGCTTAATGAGTGCCAAGACGATTCTTGAATTTTGAGCTTGCCTTGACATCTTCTACTTCAAAGACCCGGTGTTCCTTAAGGTTTGTGAGGGGGGGGGGGGGGGGGGGGGGGGGGTTGCTTTTTCTTTTGGAAGAAAGAGAACGAATAGGGATTTGATTTTGTGAAGTTGAGAGACAATAATTGCAACATTTATCATCTATTAAGAGTGTTATCTACGTTCATTGACAAAGACCTAGCTGACAGTGACAAATCAAATACTGCTTTTTGCATGCTATGAGCAAAATTAATTATGATATTAACTCTTACAAATACATAGTATTCTCTTCTTAATTTTTATTCAGATAAAATACAAAAGTGACCTAAGTTTGGATTAATTATATAACACCGTGACTTTTCAAAAATATTCAATTTATTCCCTTAGCACAAATGACACTTAACACAGTTTGAAGTTCCATGCTACACCGGTTATCAAAAAAAAAGAGTTCCATGCTACACCAAGTAATCTGTTTCCTCCTCCATTTTTGGTTGCTATGCATCTATTTTGATATATCTAATTACTTCCTAGTGCATATAATAGTCAAAATGCAATCACTATAAGACATGTGCAATCAAGAGTTGTTCGACATATGCAAAAGGGTTCTTTTATGAGATTCAATTCTAACCCATTATTGAGACAAACTTTAAACATATGTGATGTCAAATTTCCTATCCATCCTAGCGGCTGGAGAAACTGGAGGTCATGCAAGTAGCAACTCAACTACCTATTAACTTGATCACAATTTAGTTTTTCAACGAAAAAGGGCCCAAATACTTTTAACTTTTAAGTCTCATTTGTACTTAAGGAGCAAATTGGATATTTTATTTTTAAAAAGTCTTGGTAGTGCTTAGCATTAACCCGATGGGTGGTTTTTGTATTTTACTATTTTTATTTTTATGGTTTGCTTATCTTTTCTTATTAAGAATATTACCTTTGCAATGTAAAGAATATTGATTAAAAAATTAAATTCATTATTTTTTTTAATAAAATTAAAATTTTTGACAAAATTATAGTTTATCATGTCCTTTAAAAAAAAAAAAAAAAAGATATAACATTTTCAAGTAGTAACAACAAATAGTTAAAATTTAAGTATAAAATAATGTGTTCTAATTTTATGATATTGAGTTTTTTTTTTTTTTTTTTTTTTTTTAACTTGCTAAACCGTTTTATTTAATATTTTGTTTTGAGAATATAATTTGTTTATGTGGTTGTGTTAGTGGGAGCAAATTTGATCGACTAATTTAAATTTCTCAACTTTCTTTTATTTTATTAATTTGTTTTATTGTTAAATAAATTAGCTAATTTAATTACTTTAAGAAATACTATATATATTCTAGTTATAAACATTGATAGAGATAATTTGGCAAGATCTCGGTCATATCTAGCAAAATCTATATATTCTCCCTGCTAGTATACCGAATTTGACTGCTACCCTTTAAGACTATAGCCATCTAAACTGCATGCCATTATTTCTCAGTCATCGGCGGCTTTTATTCTTCCCCACCCAAAGTGATCTGGTCAAGTTCGGGTTGCCTGGACCAACCTAATGCATGGTGCATCATAAGGTATGTGATTTTGTATAGGAAATTGGGTCAATCGGTGAAAATAATTAATAAGCTATCTACTTAATTCCCTGTTCCCTCTTTCTCTTTGGAAGTTGGAAATTGGAACTCACAACTTAAAAGCTGTCAATCTTTATTCCTTCATCACTTTCATGGAACGTAAGTGAGTGTGTTCTGTGTGCGTAGTACAGTACTAGTATGCATCAATCTAAATGGACACATTTTTTAAGAAAGATTTTTGAAGCATGTATTTTTTCTGGAACAGTCCCTCCAGAACTTGGGTATTTGGCTAATTTAGAACCTTGTAAGTTCTAACTTCTAAGCCATTTAGTTACCTATATGTACTATATTCAGTTTAATTAAATTTTGTATTGGTTTTCACCCAGAGGCCAGGTTAAAACTCTCATCTGCTAATTAGCACAAATTTAGTTTCCAGTGAGATAATAGGATTATATATAGTAAACTTGAATTAAGTATAAAAAAACCTGAGAAGTGAGGACCTGGCTAGGATTGGGCATTATGGGTGGAGAAACCTAGACTCCTCATATTCTATTTAAGTATATAGTGCCATCCAAATAGTAGATTTGTCGTTGTTGATTGGAGTTTCAACAATCCACCATCAATTAGAAGACCCCACTGTTATCAGTGCAGGACAATATCCAAATCCAGCAGTAACGCAAGTGAACCTCCTTAGACCAACAGTACGTACCAGGATGACAACGTGGATGCATGATAACGTGAGAGAGTCCAATGAAGGGATTACACACATGAACACTGTCTCCAATTAATGAAGTGGTACGTACTGGTATTTATGGATTTTGTCATCAAAGTCTTAAACCTAGCTAGCTACCTCCCATTTCTTGTAAGGAATTTATGCGAAGGAAAAACATACCATGAGGTCCATGTATGACCAATATCAAAATTGTTGTTATGGAAGTACGTGGAAGCGAAAGCAGTGCCAGTGAGAAATAAGTGGAGGATTATCTCACGTGGGTCTTAGACCTAGTGACCTACTAGTCCTCCATCCATCGCTGCTTGTTTTTTTCCTTGATTTCAGTTGTGAGACTCTCATACGTACGTTATTATTTTTAGGGTTACAGTACAAGACAGGCGAAGGAAGGTCGGTTGTTATGTTATTTTTTATTTATTTTTATTTTGGAAAAGCCGATAAAAACTTATTAAAGCCCAATTCGTTTTTTTTTTTTAAATATATTGAAGCCCATGGGTATTTGGCCCAGCACAGACAAAAATTATTCCATGGTTCTAAATTTTAATTCTTACCCTATTTGTTTCTTACCCTATGCTGGCAGGAAAAATCTAAATTTGACTTCAGTATCCAAACTTTTTTTTTTTTACTGAATATTTAGATAAAACTAGAAGTTTTAGGCCTTTTTGTGGCTTTATTATAGTAATAGTTTCTTACCCTATTTGTTTAATTTTTTTTTATCCTTTTAATTCTTATTAGAAAATATTATTTGTTTTATTATTTATCCATTTTATGAGTAAAGGCACGTGTGAAATAGTTTTTTTTTTTTCCCATTTTCTTTGGCGTTCTTTGGTAAATTTGTATCTGTGAACTATATAATTTCAACTACAAATAGTGCAATTATTTACTTTCTTTTTTTTTTTGGATAATAGTGGGTGGGGAGAGGATTTGAGCTTTAATTCTTCTAACTATTCAGTATTCGAAGCAATTCACGAGAAAGTTTCACATAATCTTTTTTTCTTTTTCTTTTTGTCTACTATTAAAAATTGATAATTGCGGTAGTTATTATTTGTATATGGAATTTTAATGGAGGTTTTAAAGATAAAATAGACTTTAAATTCAATTTTTATAAATATTCAAAATGATGTGTATAATTTTGACACCTAAAAAGCTTATGTGCCACAATATTATCAGGTCAACCAAAACTTAAATATATTTGGTTTTATGTATATTATAGATTACGAATTATAGATAATAAAGAAGAATATGTTATGTTATTGAATTACAAAACTCTTGACATAATAATAAAATTTATCTTAATAATGCAGTGCACTAGAGTGACACTATTTGAACACATGGCAAAAATAAGACGGGTCTACATCATGTCAGCATCAATGAACTAGAACACTATAAGTAAGTCATGTCTAATCATATAATGGTGAAGCATATTATAGCAAGAATTATTCAAGAGTTTGGACCCAATTAAAAAATAATAATAATAAAAATAAATAAATAAATAAATAAAAACTTTGAGCCAACTCACTCCTTGAAAATTGAAATACCTTGAATCCCATGAGGTAGAGATATGGAATACACCAGGAAAAAATAGAGAATAAAAGACAGATTTCAAAAAAAAAAGAAGACAGATTTGTTATTTTTAAAAGATTTCTCAATTGTAATTAACAACCAATTCAAAAGCTTCAAAAGACATAATCTTCCAGAAAAAATAATACTAGACATATCCTTATCAATATCCATATAAGGTCTCAGGTTTGAATAAAATACTTCTCTAGAGACTCTCCAAATCAAGGAAATAAGAACATAAATTAGAAATTTCTAAAAATTATAAAAATTCAGAAATAAAAATGTTTGAATAACATGTAGGTCAACTTGAGTTTGTCTTTCTAAAGAACAAAATATCCAACAAATCCAAGTCCTTTGTTTGTTCGTTCAAACTTTGTCTTTGCAGGCAGCTTGGATTTTGCTTCAATTTCAATCTTCACTATGGGGCTGAAGCCTAGATTACTCAGTCTTCTCTCTTTCAATTTTGGCAATCCTTTCTTCATCAGCCTTACTCGTTAAGGCTTTTGTAGATTTCATAGCCCCAACAAATTCGGAATTCCTTTGTTTGCTGAAGTTCCTTATTTGCTACGAAAGTACAAACGAAAAAGAATCATTACTATATATCATCAATTTACATGCCTTTGACTTGAAATTCTAAAACAAAAAAGAATTCATGTACATGACTAAATAAAGAAAATACACATTATAATCAAAAGCTACCTAGTGTAAGTAGATCAAATTTTTAATCTAACAAACGTTGCCACCCAAAATTGAACTTTTCATTCGAAGTAGTTTTTATTGTAGCAACTTGTGTTTGACTAATTTATTTTACAGAAGTTCTCTTAATTGAAACAATTACTATACCCCCTCAAATTCAACATTCTACTTTGACATAAATTTGACAAACATTCATTGGCGTTTGCAGTAATCTTAGGATGTACCATGATTGAAAAAAGAAGACCCTTTGAAATATTCATTGGTGTTTGCAGAAAAAATGTAATGTTGAAGTACTTAATTTTTGCAATTTTTACCCAAAAAAAAGAAGAAGAAAAAAACACACACACAAAAGAATTAATAAATAAATAAATAAAATTTCCTTGTATTCCCCACTTTAGTCTTTTCCCAAATGATTTATAATACCAAATCCAGGGGTGGCTCTACAGCCAACCCAGGGGGTTCAAACCTCCTGACCTAGCCAAAAATAAAATTTATATATAAAATATTTTATTTTATTTTTTTGTTTTGACCCCTAGAATAAAATTTTGAACACCCTAAACCTAAATTTTGTTTAATCTCAGTTGAAATAAGCTTGAATATGATAATCTTAATGCTACTTTCGTAATATTATTTTCACAATAATTTTACAATAAAGGTTAAGTGGCAAGTTTTAATTGGTTTTTATCTAAACCCACAAATAACATCACTTTTTAACAAATCTTTAACAACTCGCCATCTAAATTTTGTTATGAAAGTGTTGTACAATGGCTCTACTCTTAAAATTGCTGCTTCGTTTTTAAAAATAAATAAACATTCTCTCCAGACGCTGGTTTACTTTGCCATTGGCCACGAAATGAAATTGTTGTTCCCTACACTTTTCTTCTTCATTAGCAAAAAATTACACCATTTTTAGCACACAAAAATTAAAACCCTATTGACCCCCCTAAAAAAAAAAAAAAAAAAACCTAGAGCCGCCATTGAACAAATCATATCCACTTGTATAGTTGAAGCTTTAGTAATTGCCACAGGGAGTCAAGATAGAGTTAAAGAATAAACATTGTTCAATGAGGAATTAATAGGAATGCTCTTAATTCTAAATAGGAATAAATTCTGGATTTATTTCATAAAATCTTGGCCAGATGTAGTTGAAGAGGAGAATGTATGGATTGTTGTTTAATTTTGGTTTGGGCTTCTGCTTAAAAAATGAATCACAATATTCTAGTCATATTGTCCACTTTTACAATTTCACTATTGTAGGAATCACAAATCTGAATTAAGAGAAATGCTAGATAGAAAGGGTGTAGCTCCATAGCTCAAAATGTTATGCATGAGAAACACCACAAAGAAAGAGTGAAAGGAAAAAATTATAAAAATTTACTACTAGTTCAATGCTTCAATTATATCCAAGGAAAGAGACGTAACTAGCAAGATAGACTGTTCCTCTCATTACAAATTCACCACAACAAACAAAGAGGAACTACTCACCATGCCATTTGACTCCTACAGTCCTATTTCTAAATCCAAATCTCAAATTAAGCTACCATAATCTTGATTGCTAATGCAAGCACTAAGCAATAAACCAAAATAGAAAAACAAGGATAAGCAAGGAGATATTGCTACCATGACAATATAAGACAAATGATTTATTGTTCTCCCTCTCTTTACAATAGTCTATCCTCCCTGTGCGCACCGAAAATGAGGCTAATGGGCTAGGCCTCGCTCGAACTCACAACTTATTTGTATGGTGGGTTTGGATTTCCTACGTTGGATCGTTCTTGGCACAAAAACTCAATGAGATCACTTTTCTCTTCCTCTCTACGCTGCTTCTCCCTTTCTCCAGAATCTCTCTTCTCCCTCCATTCTCTGTTTCCTTTCCAAAACTTTCCAACCTCCCATTCTTCCTCCAACCTCTCATATTTATAGCTCTAAGCTAGTGGAGAGGCCATGATTACATCCCTGGTTAGGGTAGTGGGAGGTCTAACATCATCAGCTATAAGTGCGTGGTTAGGTGGGAGTGGGATGAGGTGAGAGTGGCCTTGGAACTTGGTTCCCACTCCAGCAGCCATGCCCGGCTAAGGCACCCCTAGGCACTGCCAGGTATGCTGGTGATGGTATGTTCGGACATTATTCTTCCTTCATTGTCCGATAGGGGTCCCCTGAGTAAGGATTGAGTGATGAAGCTCGGGGCCTGCGGTTCGTGTGGGCTTAGACTTGGATCTTGGGTAGACAAAGATTAGGACCATGGGCTACACTGTTGTGCTAGAACTTAAGGCCCAAATAGGCGTGGTCATCACAGGGCCGTACATTAGCCCCCCCTTGATTCATGCCCGGCTAACGGGAAGAATCCAGGAACCCGATGGGCAAATTCGTTCAAGAAGGTTAACAGGTAGAAGCTAGGGCGTTTCTAGAAACCTTTAATGCACCATCAAAAGAAGTGCTGCTTCATATTGTTTGGTTCAGTTGTCATCATTATCTAACGGTTCGCTAACCGATGAGGCGCGCGTGTCAGATGGCGTTGGCATCCTTTCAAATTCCTTGTTAACTAAGCCTCATTATGATTGATTAGATGCCTCTCTTCCCTTCTTGGCCCCTATAAATGGTTCGTTCCAATTCATTCCTCCATTTTTTTGTTACTTTGTTCTCTCTAAATTTTCTCTCTACCGAGCATTCATCTGTGCACTTACTCGCCCACCCAGAGCCCCCCTTTCTTCCTTAGAGCCCAAAGTAAGTCTCCTGCCCCTTCCTTTTACTTCAACATCTTTCTTCGAGTTTCTTCCTTCACTCTTAGGCTTTAAGATGGGGTATGCTTATCTCCTAAACACCACGGTGTCTTTAGCCACCTTTAGGCAAAAGTTTGATATTCCTGATGATGTGGAGGTGGCATATTGCCACGAGAGTGAATTTGAACTCCACAAAGGGGGACAAACTGCTTTCTTCCCTTTAATGGCAATCCTAGAGGGTGGGGCTAGGTTTCCCGTGGACCCTCTCTTACTTGATACACTTAAGTACTATGGGCTGTGCCCCAACCAACTCCCCCCAAACTTTTACCGGGTAGTCAGTTGTGTCAGTAGGTTGAACTATATATTCGATTTACAATTAAACCATCACGATATAAACCACATGTACAGTCTATGTGGGAATAAGAATACAAACTATTACTTAAAGTTTAGGGATAAGCGGGTACGGCTGATATCATGCCTACCTGACTCCAATAAGAACTTTGCTGGGGAGTTCGTTCGGGTGCGCGGCAACTGGTTTGCCGGGGATATCCACTGTCCCCTCTCACGCCGCGAAGTGGGTTCGTATTGACTTCTAACTTGACCGTCCCTCTCTCTTATGGTTGTTTTACTTACCTGAATACTAACATGATGTTTCGCATGTATTTCATATATTCATTATTTCTTCATTATTATTATTATTTTTACCCTTCTTTTTTATTTCATTTATTTATTATTATCTTTCTTCTTCTCTTTTTTAGACAGCAAAGTGTTTATCCCGGACGTCAAGGTGGTCCATGTTAGGGATCTGAACTTCGTACTTAGGTCCGAGATATTCATTCACTGGGACGGACAGCTCCAAGCGTCCCATCTTATTCTCGGGGTCGAGCCAGTCTACTCCACTTGGCAACCATTTAAGCAAGCGTTTTTGGTAGATAGTCCCCTCTTGTCTTATATTGACGTTCGGCATGAAAATTTTTTGCCGCCAAATTTCACGGTAGGAAAAGCCCTGGAACAAGGTCGGCATTATACTTGTTCGGACGAGCTCGCCCCACTACGGGACGAATTGGCAGAGCGCGCGTCCCGACAATTACGAGAACTTGCTCACGCATCTATTGGGGAAGAAGCCCCCATCCAAAAGGAGCCCGCCCAACCTAAAGGACTAGTTGAGCCTAAGGCCCCTGTGTTGGTAACCGAACAAGCGACCGTTGACATTACCAAACTTTCTGACATAGAATCTGAACATAGCGGAGATATGGTGACCCGGAAGACCCTTAGCATTGATCGTTTCGTGCCCGGCGCACAGCACACCACGTAACAACAACCACCGCAAGGCCAAGGCCAGACGCCTCCTCCCCCACCTCCTCCCCAGGCTGGATGAACCCAAAAGAGGCAACGCGTTAGTGAGCAAACCCCTTCCAAGCCGAGAGACGCTACACCCCGTGTCCGCTCCCAACCGTCCAAGGGTATTGTCATTCAGGAGCCATAGGCTCAAGTCGGGGCGGGCGCAGCGTCCTTCTCTCAAGCAGCACCGCTGTGGCAACCTAAGTTTTTCTTCGACGATAAGCCGCTCCCTGAGAGCGCAAGTTTGCGGGTTTGGGAGAAAAGCAAAGGGGGTCGCGTTGCCCAAAGCTTAGCACACGGACTTCTCTTGCCCGAGGACCTACATGCTTACGAGCAGGGGACAGACGAGTCCATGGGAAGAAGGTTGCAGTGATTCACTCTCGCAGTAATCCTTCGTACGCCTTTATTGTTTATTGTTACCGTTCACATCACATACACGTGTACATATATACAGGTCTTTATTATGATCATCATTTTGCTTTTTATCATACGGATACGCGTACTTATTTTATTCTCTGCCGAACTGACCTCCGAGGTTTCATTAGGCTGCTCAGCTGGCCCACATCCTTGATGGGCATCTAAAGGAAGTCTCTGAGGATACAGATTGAGAAAGGGCAGCCAGGGAGGCGGCCGCCAAGATAGCGAAAGAAAGGACAAAGGCCGTTGACATTGTCGAAAAGAAGGCTACTACCAGGGAGAAGGCTAGGGCGCTGGCGGAAAGTAGGTGCGCGGAGCTTTTAGTGAAGCAGAACGAAACAGACGTAAAACTAGTCGAGGCGATAAGTCTAAACACCGCTCAAGCTGAAGAGCTCGCTAATCTAAGAGTGGCGTTAGGGGCTGCCGAAGAGAAATGGTACCATGAAGGGTTTGCTGATGTGGAAAACTCTATGGAGCCGGTCATGACTTAAGCTCAGAGGTTGGGCTTTGAGGTTGGCTGGTTAGCTGCCTTGCAGGTTATGGGGGTCCCCGAAGATTCTCCTCTCAGGGACCCCAACCAAATACCCTTCCCCAGCTTTACTCCGGCTGCACAAAACCCCCCGACGTCCGTTGACGAAGAAGACATGGCAAGCTTGAGGGAGCTGGTGGAGCAAATAGATGCTCATGTGGAAACGGATGATGCGAAAGTCACCAATGTCCCTCGCCCTACCAGTCAGCGCAATAAGGATGTAGCTCAGCACCCTGCCGACCAACAGCCGACCGAGCCCATCACCCAGACGCAACCCACAGATTCTCAAACTTAGATGCCAAACAAAACCGCTACTGTTTTCCTTCAGTTTACATTTTTATTATGTCTTTCTTTTTCTACTTAGTTTGCCCACGTCACTAGGCTGTGGTGACTAAACAATCATTACTTTACCTTGTTTTAAGTCTTACATGGTCACTGGGCTTTGGTGACAGAACAACGGTTTCGTTTTTATGCATTTACTTTACTTATGTGATGCTTATTATCATGTTATCTTCCTCATCATATTCTCCTACTTTTTGTGCATACATATTTTCTTAATGATCGGTAACATGTATGGTGTAGAAAATCGAGATGTGAATTCCCATTTCTGGACAATGTTTAATTTGATGATTCCAATTTTTAGCTTTTGTTCTTATAATACTTCCCATCTGCTCAGTGACAGTGATTGAACCGGACAATAGGTTCCTATCCTTAGAATAACCACCTGCTCGGTGATAGTGATCGAACCGGGCAGCAGGTTTCTATCCTTAGGACTTTTTAGCACTAAGGTTTCCACCTACTCGGTGATAGTGATCGAATCGGGCATCAGGTTTCTGTCCTTAGAATTTTCTAGCATTAAGGTTTCCACCTGCTCAGTGATAGTGATCGAACCAGGTAGCAGGTTTCTGTCCTTAGGATTTTTTTTTAGCACTAAGGTTTCCACCTGCTCGATGATAGTTAAGAGTGGCAATTCATGTTCGCGTGTCCAGTTGAGGTGTGAGTATTACGTTACATAGGTCAACCCGAACCCGATATGTTTAGTAAACGGGTCAGGATTCTTCAACCCTAACATGACCTGTTTATTAAACTAGTAACCCGACACGACACGTTTAACCCGTTTAATTAGTAGGTCAAGTTAAGATCGACATAAATAACCTGTTAATAACCTGTTTGATTATGACCCGAACAACCTGTTTAATTAAACTTAACCTGAATAACCTGCTATCAACTCCCATGTATCTAAATTTATAATTCAACCATAAATCAAGTAATAATAATTCAAATAATAACAATAGCAAATAATTCTTTCATTCCTTCAAAATAAAATTACTAGTCCAAAAGGTTCCAACCTCCATACAATCAAATTCAAATTCAATAATATGTCAATGTTCCATAATAAAAAGCCAAGATTATTACATGGCATCCAAGTGCCATCTCAAAAACTAAAAGACAAACCAAAATAATTACATGGCAGATCAATATTTCCATGATGGGAAAAATATCCAAGTCCAACCATCCAAGTGCCACATCAAAAAGTAAAAGACATCACTGATTAAGAAATTGGATTAGAAGAGATTGGGGGTCCCATTGAAGTGGTGTCTTCCATGTGCTCATCCTTATTGATATTCATGTCCATTATATCTTCAGTGAACTCTTCCAACTGTGATTGTGCAAGTTCTACATCAAAAAATTTAATGAAACATTAAAAACTTATCAAAGCATTATAAATAAGAAATTTAGAAACTGTGGGTAATCAAGCAATTGAATCAATTAAGTAAATAATAGTAATTCACATATTAGTAATTAGTAGTAATGAACTTGCATAAATGTGGATAAAAATACAGTTGTACCTAGACAAATTTAAGTTTTAAAAAATAATACATATCAACTCTGCATTAAGCAGAACTTAACCTGTGAGTTTTTAAAGCTAAAAAGAGCTTTACAAGGAAATACTGAAATTTAAAACTTTTAGAAAAGCTCCATAAAATTCAGAATTCGTATTTTATAAATTAATAGCTATAAAACACTAATTTCACAGGTAAAGTTTTAGTTTCTACCACAATGTCTTAAAGAGAAAAGGAGAAGAAATTTCATGATCCTACATAGATATTAACAGCTAAGTTGGACAAAAAAGATAGGATAACACATCATAGATATTGTCTACTGTGTACCAAGTCTGCCAAATAACATCCATAAACTATTATATTTTGTCCATAGAGCAATGTTTCTGCCATTTAAAGTTGACATAATATGGGAAATCTGACATATGAAATCTGACATAAATATATTATTTTCTTTTTAAAAAATCATCATAAAACTTATAACTCATTCAGCCAACATGTAAATAAAAAATACATTACCTATATCTGCATATAACCAATCTCTGCTACAAACCAATGCCTCACAACATCAGGTTTAAGTGCACTCCTGAATTGATCAATGATTCGTCCCCCAACACTAAAAGTGGGTTCTGAAGCAATGGTAGAAACAGGAATGCTCAAAACATCACGAGCCATAGCAGCAAGTTCAGGATACTGAAATTCATTTCCTTTCCAAAAAGCAAGAATGTCTAATTTTGCATTCCTATCTTCTCTTGGTTCATCCAAGTAGAGCTCCAATTGAGTTTTTTGTGCCTGCCTACCCATATCCATACTATGAAAAGAATCAAATTCCTACATACAAAAACAACATAATAGATATTAATTTAGGCAGAATATAAATACAATAATATAAATAAAAATAAATAAATAAATAAAAAACATACTTGCATCATAGACAAAGATCCCTCATTAGCATATTGTTCTTCAGTTTCTTGAGTAGTTTGACCAACCATTTCAGAAGATACTGAAGGTGCAGAAACATTACTCACATATTCCCCAAACAAAGCAAATAATTTTTCATGAACCTTTAAATATTGGAGTGAACTAGCATACCCATAAAGCTTCTGATAGCACCAATCAACAAAAGGCAACTTATACCTAGGGTCCAAGACCACTGCTATGGCCAACACAACACTAAATTCTATCCAATACTTCTCAAATTTCACAAGCATTTGATCTACCATTTTTCTCATATACTCATCCTCACTATCACTTTCTTTCTTCAAGGTAAAATAAACAATGAAAACTTGTGAAAAATATAAGTTAGCTGTGGGATATTTTGTGCCAAAAAAGACCAATGTCGCATCATAAAAAACAGTCAAAAACTTTTTAATTTTTTCTGCCTTTTCCCACTCACCACCAATAGGACAGTGCTTAAAATTCTAATTAGTTAACTCTAGGTGTTGAAAAGCACGTCGATAAGAGAGAGCACTTTGAAGCATTAAAAAAGTTGAATTCCATCTAGTAGGCACATCTTGCCTTAAACCTTTCTTACCATCCAAATCCATTTGCTTAACAGATTCATAAAAACTTTTTTTCCTCCCTTGTGAGCCTCTTACATACTTAATGCTTTCATGAATTTTTTGAATAATGTTAGGGTACTTTTTTTTAACACCTAATTTATTTGAGTACCACCTATTTATTTTCAAATACCACTAATAAGTTATTGGGTTTTCCCAAATATTTTTTGCTTTATTATTACGTTAATAACAAATGTTTCATATCTCATTACTAAAATTGGGTTAGGATATAAATTATCACAAAAAGCCTAAAAACTCATATTTTATCCAATTTTATTGTCATCATTAGCTAAGCCCAAAACCGGCCATATGAACCCAATGAACACATCCTATTCTATTTAAAGCCCAAGAATACTTATGCTTGGCAATATTTGAAAAGCCCTTGATTTAAATCCATGGCAAAACAATTTTTATCAATGGAATTCAAATCCATAATCAAAGCCCATGGTTTAAATCTATGGAAATTTATTTATCAAAGCCCAATTCTCATTGGCAACATCAAAACCCAATTTTCATTGGCAACATCAAAGTCCAATTCTCATTGGCAACATCAAGGCACAATTTTCATTAGCACTATTTTTGTCAAAAAAGAGCCCAAGATTATCAATACTTGGCAAAGAAAAATATCATGGCAAAAAAACCATGACAATTGTCTTATAAAAAAAAAACTCATTGGGAGTTACCTTGAAGATTATGTTTCTCATATTATAAACCCATGAAATACATGGACATCATTTGCATCGCGGCATCCATAATATGCACCTTCAACACTCATGGTAAACATTCAGACCCAGAAGATCACCATTTAAGTTATATGCGATTATTAGAAACCATGAACATTATTTGCAACATGGAATTCATCAAAGTGAATATTATTAACAAAAGTATTTTGAAACTTGTTCTATTGTTTCAAACATTACAACTAATTGCCCAAAGGCCCATTGCAAGTATTTATGAAGAACCCAAAAATATTTACTAATAAAAGTCCATGAGGAATGAAAACCTATGGCGAGCATGTACACACAATCAGCCCAAGTGAACAAGCCCAATCTAAGAGAACGCAGCAAGAGGCAGAGGACTAAAAGTAGGCAAAACAGCCCTTGTTCATCCTTAACTGAAGTACAACAAGAGGACCAAGTCCTTAAGAATGAACTAGAGGCTATCCCATCGGCTTTTGGTCATTCTCTACCTAACATGAACAGTACCCGAGGCTTGTAAACATCAACTGAAGTTTAAAGGGTGATGAGACTCCATCATTTTTTTCAAGACTGTACCTCTAGCGGAAGGGGTGCTGAAACCATATTATTCACATTCCATCAAATTGATGCTATAAATGTTAAAAACGTTCAAGACATGATTCATATGCCAAACCCATGAATCATAAAGGGGAAAAAATTGGGAACATGTGGTTTGGAGGGCATAAAGGGACCTCTAGCAGAACCCCTTGAAGTAGGCTTAAAACTTGACACCTGGCTTAGGGTGTTGAATCTTACTTCTTGGGGGTCTAAATCTCAGTTGCAGCTTTAGGATTTGCTCTTGATACACGCACCAATCACGTTGATTAAGCTCAGCCCCTGAAATCCTGACATTTAATGCAAAATCCCATCATTACCCAAAGAAGCAAAGCAGCCCATAAAGCAAATCTTCTACTTTTGACCAAAAAATCCCAAGAAGATTAAGCATGGTTCTCCACCTCTAATTAACCCTACGTTTTTTGGACTCATGTTAATGAATGCTTCCCTAAAGCTCCATTATAAAAAGGTAGGCATCTCAGCCCACAAACACAGCCACCCACCTCTGAGACTTTGGGGTTCGCTTGCCATTTTTGCTAGTGGTTTAGCTCTCCTTAAGCTCACCACTCATCATCTTTAGCCTACACTCATCTAATCTCAGATATTCTTCTCCCCCTTACACTACCACAACTCATAAACGTCTTTTAATGAGTCACAAACAGACCATTACTCATAAAAGATTTCAGTCTCAGCATCTCTCCCATACCACTCACTCAAAAAACAGACCTCATTCCGCTCGTCCATGCCTTATAAACACACACTCACCAAAATTTTAGCTAAATATTTGCTACACTGAGCTGGGGATCTTTCTCTCCCTTCACACCATGCCAATTATTCCTCCTTTTCTTTTTCCTATGGAACCTTTGATGTTTACTTTTATTTTACTGTAGAAGAATATGATGTATTCATAATGATTGAACTCTTCCCTCACATTAATCTAATAATGGCTGAAAGCACAATAAATTCTTCTTGAATGAGACACATAAGGACCTAAAATTTGCTTAAATTTGTCTAATTATTGATTGCTGGACAGTATAATTTTACCCCTATTGTTGGACAATTTATCTCTTTGGACTTAAGTGAAACATTACTCTTACCGTTGGAGAATTTATTTCCCTTGGACTATCAGAACAAGACCACTAATGTACTAACTAAGTATTATAAAGTATCTTTTTTTTTATTGGGCTTTTGTTGCTGATTTGTTAAATGCAGCCTTTGTTTCCTTGTTTGGGTAGGCTTGTCATCACACCGATAGCCTTTGGGTGTCATCTCAAGAGCCCATAGTTGAGTTTTGATTTGGTTTCCCAACATCTTATTCAGAGGCATCAATTTCCCCCTCGACAAACAACAACATCAATTTCTTTCAAACCATCTTGTATAACCAAATTGAGAATATGAGCACAACAACAAAGATGAAAAAATTCACCATTACAAACAAGTGCTTTCTTATTTTTCAATTGAGTTCTAAGCATGTCAACAGAAATATCATTGGAAGAAGCGTTGTCCAACGTCACACAAAAAATCTTATTCTCAATGCCCCACATAGATAGCAATTTATAGACTTTTTCAAACAAAGACACACCATTATGCGGTGCTGGCATAAAGCAAAAGTTCAACACTCTTTTTTGTAAGACCCAATTAGCATCAATAAAATGAGCTGTAACACACTTATAACCATAAGTTGCTATAGAAGTCCACAAATCAGATATCAAACAAACTCTACCAGGAACAGATGTCAACACAGATTTCATCCTTTCTTTTTCCCTCTTATACATCTTAACCATATCATTCTTAGCAGTATTTCTAGAGATATTAGGGACATCAACACACAAGTATGAAAATATTGCCCGTATACCAACATACTCAACAAACTGGAAAGGTAATTCATGCATTATAATTGCAACACATAACAACTCCCTAAATGTTGCAGGATCAAATTTAGGTGAACTTACAGACATTGCATTTTGGCCAAGTATAAGCTGTCCAACATCTATTGTGTCTTTTCTTGGACATACCTTCAAATGCCGCTTCAAATTTCCAGTACCATATGCTCCAGCAGCAATATATACCTTTCCACACTTCTTGCATTTGCATGTAGGCTTTTCTTCATCTTTTGTGGGAAGCATCTAAAAGAAACGCCAAACGGTTGAAGTCCTCCTCCTTTTCTTGTCTTCGTTGTTTGTCTTATTCTTAGACTTAGTCTTAGTCTTCTTTGGTGGAGGAAGTTCAGCCACTTCATCATGTTCATCTTCCAAGTCAAGGTCTTCTCTTTCATACTCAATGTCAATAGGAATCAGCTCATCACTTTCCATCTAGACCAATTTAAAGAAAAATTATTGATCAGAAATTTAGTAATTCTAGGATGACAGAAACAAATAAACTTGAAAAGAAATCATAAAGAACAACAAATAAATTTAAAATCAACAAAACAAACAAACAAATCTACTATAACATTACAGTGATTAACACAAAAAACAAATGGATCTTCAATTATTTTATTTTAAGATGATAGAAACAAAAAACACTTGAAATTAAATCATAAAGCAAGACATTATTTTAAATCAACAAAAAATAAACATATCTACTTTTATTTTTTATATCAGTAAAAAAGATCTCCTATTATGTACTAAAAATCAACAATATAGTGATTACTAGTATACTAAACAATGCAACAAGAGTGACAAATATTTTTCTGCACAGCGGTGTTTTTTGCACAGCGGTGTTTTCTGCAGTGTTGTTTTTCTGCACAATGTTATTTTTCTGCAGTGTAGTTTTTCTGCACAATAGTTGTATACATGTATAGACTTGCCCTTTTAGCTATACTCACTTGTTTTGGCCTTAAAAAAATATTCTTTTTGTTGTAACTTGTAAAAGGTTTCCGTATATATCAAACATATGCAAATTTGCTGATCCAATATGCATGTGAGTAGAGAGCTGAAATTTAGCTTAAATAAAATGAGTTAATTTAACTTGAATCTGCCATGCACCATTCCACCAACCAGGGAATAAATCCTTTTATGGCTTTAATAAGAAGGATTAGCATTGTGTCTTATTATGTACGGAGAAATCAAAATCATGAAAAGGTTAGAAATTCTCTATCTTTCAAAAGACAAAAAGAATGGTTCGCTTTATCATTCACTTAATTGTCATATATGTAAAAAATGCTTTTCGGCCTAAGATAAGTAACATCGAAAAATTGAAACTATTACTCTAAATGAAATCTACATTAACCTATGAAAGTCCACCGTATCTTTATTTATTATTAATTTTGGAATTAATTTGAAACTAAGACTTATTTGTTGTTATTTAAATCTAACAAGTGATACGATTCTGAACGTGTTTTATTCGATTTTCAACACCCATCCCACCTTGATAATCCCAATTTATATAAGCTAGATTATTCATCCTTTAGATGTACAATTATTTTATTTTAATTATTTTATTACGTATATATTATAACACTCAAAAGATAAAACAATATAGATACATATTACGCATAAACACATTAATTGAAGTGAAATAGAAATAGAAAGACATTAATTGAAGTGATGAAAATCAGAAAAGGTTATAAAATACTTAATCCAAACAAAACAAACAAGAAAGTTAACCTTAACTCCACAATCCACACACCAAATGCACCAATTGAGTTCGCTGTAGTGGCCGAAACTTTTCCTTCTTTTTTTTAATAAATTTATTTTCTAAACTGAGAATAAGCTATCAATTATATATATAGTTTCAGTCACTTTCTAATCAAACTTCAAATTCATCAGTAATCTATGATTCCCCACTCTCCGAACCCTAAAATATACATTCACATACCTACACACGGAAGAAATCTACGATGTATACAACCATTACCAAAACTAAACGACGCATATTCAGGTTAACAAGTTTACCATTGATACTAAACAATCAACATGATAATGATTAACACAATAAACAACAAAATCTACAATTACTTAAAATTTCATAAGTAAGAAAACAAAACGAAAATATATAACATATATACCTTCCTAGGGGATTCGGTGGTTGAAAGCTGAAGAAAAAGAACCAGTGAAGCTGTGAAGTCGTGAAGGAGAACAGAGAGCAGAGAGGGCAGCCACGGTTTTGAGGGGAAGAGATATTAGAGGGGTTGGCTAGGGATTTGAGGGGAAGAGGGAGTAGAGGGTTGAGAGACATGAGGTGGCTAGGGTTTTGATTTTATAGTGTAGTTTGTAGAATCTATATCTGTAGGAGAGGCTAGAGTTTTGAGGAGAAGAAGAAGAGTCGGAGGAGACAGAATAATGACGTTGATGAAAACGAAGAGACACAAGGTTCAGCAGAGAGGCGTTAGGTCTAGTTTTGAGGAGAATAAATCATAGCTAAGCTTATATACCTAGGTTTTAAGGGTAAAATTGTAAAATTACCTTTATAAGCTAATCGGGTCAAACGGGTTCAATAGGTTGAATACGAACACAACCTGTTTAATAAACGGGTTAGTCGTGTCAACCCGAATTTGACCCGAACCCGTTTAGCCTCAACCTATGACCTGTTTATAAACGGGTTAGCTGTGTCGGGTTCGCGGGTCGTGTCGAATTTTGCCACCCCTAGTGATAGTGATCGAACCGGGCAGCAGGTTTCTGTCCTTAGGATATTTTTATGGCATAAGGTTTCCACCTGCTCGATGATTGTAATCGAACCGAGCAGTAGGCTTCTGTCCTTAGAGCAATTTTTAAAGTTTCCACCTGCTCGATGATATAGATCGAACCGAGGGTCAGGTTTCTGTCCTTAGAGCAATTTTTAAGGTTTCCACCTGCTTGGTGATATGGATCGAACCGAGGGTGAGGTTTCTATCTTTAGAGCAATTTTTAAGGTTTCCACCTGCTCGGGGTCAAGTTTCTGTCCTTAGTAAGATTTGTAGCTTAAGGTTTTCTCATGCTCGATGATGGAAATAGAATTCGAGAAGCAATAATAGAATTGGAAGAGTTTACACGGGTAACCATCATCATCTTCATTAGCAAAACCCATACGGTATTACATTCAACTTACAATTTAAAGCATAGTCGATCAGTGATAGAGTCTCTTAAGATTAGTGATAGAATCTCTTAAGATTATGGACATTCCACGGCCGAGGTAGTGGCCTCTCGTCTAGATCCTCTAAGTAATACGCTCCCGCACCGGCAATGGCAGTAACTCTGTAGGGCCCTTCCCATGTCTGTGCCAATTTCCCGGCATTTGTATCTCGCATATTCCCCACGGCTCTTTTCAAGACCAAATCTCTAGCGCCAAACTCCCTCGTTTTTACATCTCAGCTATATCGTCAGGCAAGCTTTTGCTGATACTTTGCGAGCCGTATAGTTGCCGCTTCACGGCATTCTTCCAACCTATTCAAGCATCCAACCATCATCTCATCGTTTTGGGCGGGATCGAATCCCACGACTCGTGCACTGCATAGATTCGCCTTGGTTGGTATAACGACTTTCGCTCTGTATGTCAAGGAGAACGGGCTCTCCCCCGTGGATCTCCTGGGAGTTGTTCGATACACCCACAGAACGTTTGGTAGTTCTTCGGCCCATCTACCCTTTGCATCATTCAGCCTTCTCTTTAGCCCGCTCAAGATTACCTTGTTGGTGGCTTCAGCTTAACCATTACTCTACGGATACGCTGGAGTGGAGTACCTGTTTTTGATACCTAGATCACTACAAAAAGTGCAGAAAGCTTTACTGTCAAATTGCAGTCCATTATCAGATATCAGTGAGTCTGGCACCCCAAACCTTATGACTATATTCTTCCATACGAACTACTTCACGTCTGCATCCTGGATATTGGCCAAAGCCTCGACCTCCACCCACTTGGTGAAGTAATCAACAACCACAATTACGAACCGGCGATTTTCGGTTGCCTTGGGAAATGGCCCGAGAATATCCAGCCCCCATTACACAAATGACCATGGACTGCCGATTAGGTTCAGCTGACCAACTGGTTGATGAATTAAGGGGCGTGTTTTTGGCATCGTTCACATTTACGTGCATATTCGGTAGCGTCCTTCTACATCTATGGCCACTAAAACCCCTGGGTCATCGCCCGTTGCGCCAACAAGTGTCCCCCTACATGAGTCCCATACACCTCGTCATGTAGCTCAGCCAAAAGTTTCGCTACTTTCTCGGGGTGCAAGCACAAAAGGTACGGCCCTCTGAAAGACCTTCGGTATAACTTGCCATCTATCGACAACCAATATCGAGCTGCTGTTTGGCGAATCTTACTGTCCTCCTTTTCATCGTCCGGGATTCTATCCTCGGCCAAGAAGGCAATGATTGCGTCCATCCAACATGGCCCGGACACTGAAACTATGCTGACTATATCCCCTCTAACGCCGACGCTGTCTGCCACACGAATGCTCAGTTCTACTATAAGCTCCACTCTGATTATCCGAGGAACATCTTGGGTCATTGATGATGCTAGCGTGGCTAAGGAATCAGCATGTATATTCTGCGCCCAGTCCACTTGGGACACTTTTGCCGTAACAAACTTGCTTGTAATTTGCTTTACCGCCTGCAAGTATGCTTTCATCCGAGGATCCCTTGCTTCAAAACTACCTTGTACTTGGTTAACAACCAACCGAGAATTTGAATACATCTCCACGTCCTGAGCTCCCATTTCCAAAACTGCTTTTAATTCGGCGAGTAAGGCCTCGTACTCAGCTTCGTTGTTAGAGGCCCTAAATCCCAACCTAAAAGAATGCTCTAACCGAATTCCTTCAGGAGTGACAATAACGATCCCGGCACCGGCTCCCAGGGCACTCGACGCACCGTCTACAAATACTTTCCACTAGTGAGTCTCCACATGATAAACTATCTCCCCATTGTTCTTTAGCGAAAACTCGGCGACAAAATCTGCAAGGACCTGGTCCTTCATTAAACTTCATGGTCTATACCGTATGTCAAAAGAACCAAGCCGAGTTCCCCATTTTACTATTCGAACCGTGAAGTCTGATTTCTTCAATAGTGATTGTAAGGGATACTCGGTCAATACGTAAATCGTATGAGCCTAAAAGTAGTGCGGCAGCTTTCTCGTAGCATGTATTAAGGCCAACATAGCTTCTCCAAAGGTAAGTACCTCATCTCAGCATCAACTAGAGTCTTACTGATGTAATACACAGGTTGCTGGATTCCTTGGTCCCTCAGTAGCACGGCGCTCACGGCGTACTCAGATACTGCCTGGTACATGAATAAATCCTCACTAGGTTCCAGTACCGTTAGCATGGGTGCCTGCACCAAATAATCCTTCAAATCCCAAAAAGCTCTGTCATATTCTTCGTTCCATTGAAATCCCGTCCACTTCTTCAGAAGTTGGTAGAATGGTTGGCAGCAATTTGCGAATTTAGAGATGAACCGATTAAGGGCGGATAGCATCCCGGTTAACATTTGCACTTCTTTTGGATTGCTCGGTGGCTTCAGTCTTTTCACAACCTCAATTTGGTCAGGGTTGACCTTTATTCCCCGATTAGTGATCAGATACCCCAGGAATTTTCTAGCCCCCACACCAAATGTGCACTTCTCGGTGTTAAGACGTAACTTGTGTTGCTGAAGAACCTCAAACACCTTCTAAAGATCCTCTATATGCTGTGCCACCTACTTACTCTTCACCACTATGTCATCAATGTACACTTCAACCGTACGCCCTATCTTGTCTCCGAATATCCTCGTCATCATTTGTTGGTATGTGGCCCCGACGTTCTTTAATCCAAAAGGCATCACCGTGTAATGATAATTGGCCTCTGGGGAGATGAATGTCGTCTTTTCTTGGTCCTCAGGCACCAGGGTGATCTGGTGATACCCCTGAAAAGCATCTAGAAAGCTCATTCTTGGATGCCCGTACGTCGCATCGACCAACTGATCAATCTTTGGCACGAGGAATGGGTCTTTTGGGCATGCTTGGTTCAGATCTGTGAAGTTCATACAAGCCCTCCACTTGCCGTTCTTCTTCTTTACTACCACGGTATTTGCCAACCACTCCGGGAAGAAGATTTCCCTTATCACCTCAGCATCCTTCAGCTTTTGGACTTCCGCTTTTACTGCCTCGACGTGCTCCCTGGCTGATCTCCTTGGCTTCTGCTTTTTAGGAGGGAATGAGGGGTCAACTCTAAATCTATGGACAATGAATTCGGGATCCACCCCGGCCACTTCATATGGATTCCATGCAAACACATCCACATTTTGTATTAGGAGTAACAACATTTCTACTTTATCATGTTCGTCGATGCTTTTCCTTATATGGAAATACTTGTCGGCATCTGGAAGTATCTTTACTCTCATCATTTCCTCGACACAGCCACCCCCCTTCTCTTCTCGGGGATCCTGTAATTGCTATAACGGGACCCCCTGTGGTGGCTCCTTATGCTCAACATGCTCCCTCTGATTGGCTATCTCCTTCCTCCAATTAACTATGGCAACTAAATATTGTCTCGCCGTCTGCTGGCTTCCCCTTACCATAGTAATTCCATGCTTGGTAGGAAACTTCACTTTTTCATGCAGTGTGGACGGGACGGCCCCCATTGCGTGGATCCACGATCTTCCTAATATTGCAGTGTACAGGGAGAAAGAAGCCACCACTATAAACGTTACTACCGCCTCTTTACCTTCCATATTCACAGGTAGAGAGATTTGCCCCTTGGGTATTACGACTTTGCCATCAAACCCGACCAAGTGTGTATTGTACTTAGAGAGGTTCCCATTCCTCAATCCGAGCCCCTAGAATAGGTCCGGATACATCACGTCAGCCCCGCTTCCATGGCCTACCATCACCCTTTTCACCAAGAAGCCGCTTATCCAAGTAGTAACTACTAACACATCGTCGTGCGGTTGGACCGTTCCCTCTAAATTGTTATCATCGAAAGCGATAGGTTCCCGGGCAAGTTTCGTCTTCTTCCCCGACGGTTATGTGCTCGAGCTGCCTTCCACTTGGACTACAGTTAACACCCCTTTCTTCCTTACCGCGATGAGGCTCCTCGGAGGAGCGTGGATGACTTCAATTATCCTGAGAGGGGGTGGGAGGGGGTGGCCCTTCTATGGAGTGCTTTGCCCTGTTCCTCGGTCCCTCGCGTCTACCACAAACTCCTTTAAATACCTAGCCTTGGCCAGCTACTCGAGATGATCTTTCAACATTTGACACTGTTCGGTGGTATGACCCTTATCTTTATGGTAGGTGCAGTACAAGTTCTGATTCCTCCTAGAAGGGTCACCACCCATCCTGTTCAGCCACCAGAAGTATGGCTCGTGCTTAATCTTGTCTACAATCCTATGCAATGGCTCCTTAAACGTCATGTTTACCTCCCCTGCTAGCGCTTCTGGCTCATGAATCCTCAAGTTCCCCTGGGTCCTTGGTTGAAAACCACTCTGCCGAGGACGATTTATCATTGGCACTTTACCTTTGCTTTGTAGCCGGTCATCTTCCAACCGTTTATATTCTTTAATGCGCCTCATTAGCTGCCTCATATCCTCAAGAGGCTTCTTAGTCAATGATTCCCTTAGCCCGAAATCCTCGAGCAATCCCATTCTAAAAGTACTCGCAGCAATTTTTTCGTTCCCTCCACCGATCTCGTTGTAAAGTTCCCAGTACCGACTGGTATAATTGCGAAGGGTTTCCCCTACTCTCATTTTCATTGACAGTAGTTCATCTACCGGTTGTGGTACACGGCTACAAGTAACAAACTGAACTCTGAATTCCTGTATCAGCTCGGCGAAATTGTGGATAAAACCCTTCCGTAACCCATTAAACCATCTCAAAGTGGTGGTGCCTAGGCTTGAAGGAAATACCTTACATATTAGTGCGTCATTACAGGTATGCAAAGACATCATTTAGATATAGTGGCTAATGTGCTCCACCGGGTCTATCTTCCCGTAGTAAGAATTGAACGGAGGGAGCGTAAATCTGTCCGGCATCGGGGCGTGCCCGATGTCAGTTGAAAATGACGACCGAGTAGCTCTACATAGTGCACGGCTCATTGCATCCATGGCCACAATGTGGGGCCGTCTTTCTTCCGGAGAGTTCGAACCTCGATCTGCATACTCCCGCGAACGTGAACAGTCTCATCGGCGGCGGGATTTCCTTGAATGCAAACGGTCTCAGTGTCAACAGGATTCCCGCGAACGTGAACGTTCTTGGCAATGGCGGGATCTAAACTGATTGGACCGCGTCCCTTGTCGTTCTTCCCCAGTACCAGGTCTTCTCTCTCGATTGTCTCGATCCCTTCTGTGGTGCCTGTTTTCTGCTTCCAACTCCAAATCTCTCACCAGCCCGCGCAGCCGTTCAAGCTCTTCATCCCTCTCGTCAAATTGCTTGTGCCCTGAAGCATTGGATACCATTCGCTATGTTTGATATGACCCCTCTCCGAGGTCGGACCGTTCTTCCTCTCGCTCATGATCCCTATCTTCACGCCCCTTTTACCTCCGTTCTCGCCAAGAGGATCCCCGAGAAGATCCCACCGAGCCACTTTCAACGTCACTTCTAGAACATCTTCCAGACATCTTCTCGCGCACAAGTCTCAGTTGAACCACTGCATTGTAGGAGATCCCCACAGACGGCGCCAATTATGCACACCGAAAATGAGGCTAATGGGCTAAGCCTCGCTCGAACTCACAACTTATTTGTATGATGGGTTTGGATTTCCTACGTTGGGTCGTTCTTGGCACGGAGACTTAATGAGATCACTTTTCTCTCCCTCTCTACATTGCTTCTTCCTTTCTCCAGAATCTCTCTTCTCCCTTCACTCTCTGTTTCCTTTCCAAAACTTTCCAACCTCCCATTCTTCCTCCAACCTCTCATATTTATAGCTCTAAGCTAGTGGAGAGGCCATGATTACATCCCTGGTTAGTGTAATGGGAGGTCCAATATCATCAGTTATAAGTGGATGGTTAGGTGGGAGTGGGATGAGGTGAGAGTAGCCTTGGAACTTGGTTTCCACTCCAGCAGCCATGCCTGGCTAAAGCACCCCTAGGCACTGCCGAGTATGCTGGTGATGGTATGTTCGGACGTTATTCTTCCTTCATTGTCCGGTAGGGGTCCCCCAAGCAAGGATTAAGTGACGAAACTCGGGGCTTGTGGTTCGTGTAGGCTTAGACTTGGATCTTGGGTAGACAAAGATTGGGACCATGGGCCACATTGTTGTGCTAGAACTTAAGGCCCAAATGGGCCTGGGCATCACGGGGCCGTACACTCCCCATGGTTCAAAACTCACTAAAGGCCGACTAATGAGTCATGACCATCCAATTACGAACTTTACTAATCTAGAAGATCTTGTGGTGTTAATAGTAAAGATTCATTATGTTCTCTTTTTGATATTCAAAACTGAAGAAATAAAACTGTAAAAATTCAAACACATTTACTCAAATCATTACTCTCTTTTATTATTCTTCGCTTCGAATGAAAGTCTTTACTGTATGTGGATTTCTTTAAGCTATTTTCATTTTATAGTATAGGGTGAGTGCAAAATGAAGTATAGTATAGGGGGGATAAGTGTAAAATAAGGTATAGTATAGGGGATGAGTGAAAAATTAAGTATAGTATAGGGGAGATAAGTGTAAAATAAGGTATAGTATAGATGGTAAATGTAAAAGAGAGTATAGTACTGTTTTTTTTTTTTTTTTTAAAGAAACCAGTACTTTGGACTTAGAACTCTCAAATGATCACAAATTTAGACTTTTATCAATCAAATTTCATAAATTAATTCCTACAATTCTCCAAATCACTTCTTCCATACAGAACATTTGTGGAGGAAAATATGAAAAGTAAGAACATATATGATTTACCATGGGTGAGTCAAGGAGCGATTGCCAAAAGAGACGTAGAAGGGAAAGCAGAGAATGAGCACAATCATCCACTATAACCAAATCCACTTCGGAAATTGGGTGAGGAAGACAAAGCAAAGTGCTAACATAGATCCAGTCATTAAAGCCACGGGGATGGCTATGTCTAGAAATCAATACCTTATACTATTTCTAAAAATCTCCGTTAGGATGAAGAGAAGGATCATATAGATGATCATGACGCACTCCTTCATGTTTGGGTTTTTGAATCGGATGTGTTTGGATTTTTAATCGGATGGTCGGTGTTTGGGTTTTGATAGGGTTTTAGTTTCCCAAAAGCAAAGAGAAAGTGTTTGTTTATATAGTAGTAAGGTGAGTGGTGCACAAAATTTGAATTTCTTTAAAACCCAAATTACAAAAATAATTAAAAAATTAAAGTTTACAATGGTCTATCATCTCCATGGTTCAAAACTCACCAAAGGCCGACTAATGAGTCATGACCCTCCAATTACGAACTTTACTAATCTAGAAGATCTTGTGGAGTTAATAGTAAAGATTCATTATGTTCTCTTTTTTATATTCAAAACTGAAGAAGTAAAACTGTAAAAGTTCAAACACATTTACTCAAATCATTATTCTCTTTTATTATTCTTTTCTTTGAATGAAAGTCTTTACTGTATGTGAAATTCTTTAAGCTATTTTCATTTTATAGTATAGGGGTGAGTGCTAAATGAAGTATAGTATAGGGGGGATAAGTGTAAAATAAGGTATAGTATAGGGGGTGAGTGCAAAATTAAGTATAGTATAGGTGAGTGCAAAATTAAGTATAGTATAACGGAGATAAATGTAAAATAAGGTATAGTATAAGGGGTGAGTACAAAATGAAGTATAGTATAGGGAGGATAAGTGTAAAATAAGGTATAGTATAGAGGGTAAATGTAAAAGAGAGTATAGTACTGTTTTTTTTTTTTTTTTAAAGAAACTAGTACTTTGGACTTAGAACTCTCAAATGATCACAAATTTAGACAATGATCACAAATTTAGACTTTTATCAATCAAATTTCATAAATTAATTCCTACAATTCTCCAAATCACTTCTTCCATACAGAATATTTGTGGAGGAAAATATGAAAAGTAAGAACATATATGATTTACCATGGGTGAATCAAGGAGCGATTGCCAAAAGAGACGTAGAAGGGAAAGCAGAGAATGAGCACAATCATCCACTGTAACCAAATCCACTTCGGAAATTGGGTGAGGAAGACAAAGCAAAGTGCTAACATAGATCCAGTCATTAAAGCCATAGGGATGGCTACGTCCAAAAATCAATACCTTATACTATTTCTAAAAATCTCCGTTAGGATGAAGAGAAGGATCATATAGATGATCATGACGCGCTCCTTCATGTTTGGGTTTTTGAATCGGATGTGTTTGGATTTTTAATCGGATGGTCGGTGTTTGGGTTTTGATAGGGTTTTAGTTTCCCAAAAGCAAAGAGAAAGTGTTTGTTTATATAGTAGTAAGGTGAGTGGTGCACAAAATTTGAATTTCTTTAAAACCCAAATTACAAAAATAATTAAAAAATTAAAGTTTACAATGGTCTATCCTCCCCATGGTTCAAAACTCACCAAAGGCCGACTAATGAGTCATGACCCTCCAATTACGAACTTTAATAATCTAGAAGATCTTGTGGAGTTAATAGTAAAGATTCATTATGTTCTCTTTTTGATATTCAAAATTGAAGAAGTAAAACTGTAAAAGTTCAAACACATTTACTCAAATCATTACTCTCTTTTATTATTCTTTACTTTGAATGAAAATCTTTACTATATGTAGAATTCTTTAAGCTATTTTCATTTTATAGTATAGGGGTGAGTGCAAAATTAAGTATAGTATTGTTGAGTGCAAAATGAAATATAGTATAGGGGAGATAAGTGTAAAATAAGGTATAGTATAAGGGGTGAGTACAAAATGAAGTATAGTATAGGGGGGATAAATGTAAAATATGATATAGTATAGAGGGTAAATGTAAATTTTTTTTTTTTTTTGGAAACTAGTACTTTGGACTTAGAACTCTCAAATGATCACAAATTTAGACTTTTATCAATCAAATTTAATGAATTAATTCCTACAATTCTCCAAATCACTTCTTCTATACAGAACATTTGTGGAGGAAAATATGAAAAGTAAGAATATATATGATTTACCATGGGTGAATCAAGGAGCGATTGTCAAAAGAGACGTAGAAGGCAAAGCAGAGAATGAACACAATCATCCACCGTAACCAAATCCACTTCGAAAATTGGGTGAGGAAGAGGAAGTAAAGTGCTAACACAAATCCAGTCATTAAAACCACAGGGATGGCTACGTCCAAAAATCAATACCTCACACTATCTCTGAAAATCTCCGATAAGATGAAGAGAAGGATCATACAAATGATCATGATGCACTTCTTCATGTTTGGGTTTTTGAATCGGATGTGTTTGGATTTTGAATCAGATGGTCAGTGTTTGGGTTTTGATAGGGTTTTAGTTTCCTAAAAGTAAAGAGAAAGTATTTTTTTATATAGTAGTAAGGTGTGTGGTGCACAAAATTTGAATTTCTTTAAAACCCAAATTACAAAAATAATTAAAAAAATTAAAGTTATTTGTTGTAATAAAGAAGTTATTGCATCAACTTGTTTGTTGCAAAACGTAGAATTTATTGCAACGAGATCTTTGTGTTGCATAAACCTATTACCTTGAAGTTTATTACAACGGCACGCAGCGACTTTATCGTCGTTGCAATAACACCTTATTGCAGCGACTTTGTAGTTATTGCAATGATTTTTCCCGTTATAACATCCAATTCTTATCTTTCTTTGCTCTATTGTTATCAATAAAGAACCATCATAGGGTAAGATACTATCTTATATGTACCAGTTACTCTCTCTCTTTGTAACCACAGCCATACAAAGCCTAATAGTGTAAAATTAAGCATTGCAATGCATGGTATTTGCAAACTATAATATTAGAAACTACAAACAAAAAAACAATTAATAGTAATTATTAAAGAGGCAGTTATCTAGGAAATCAAAGACACCACTGACCAGCAAAGCACATTAGAACAACAAATAAGAAAGAACATATATGATTTACCATGGGTGAATCAGAGAGCGATTGTCAAACGAGGCATAGAAGGCAAAGCAGAGAATGAGCACAGTCATCTATTGTAACCAAATCCACTTCGGAAATGGGGTGAGGAAGAGGAAGCAAATTGCTAACACAAATCCAGTCATTAAAACCACAGGGATGGCTACGTCCAGAAACTGATACCTCACACTGTCTCAAAAAATCTCCAATAAGATGAAGAGAAGGATCATGCAAATGATCATGACGCGCTCCTTCATGTTTGGGTTTTTGAATCGAATGTGT
This sequence comes from Quercus gilva, assembly GCA_023621385.1. Classification (NCBI taxonomy): domain Eukaryota; kingdom Viridiplantae; phylum Streptophyta; class Magnoliopsida; order Fagales; family Fagaceae; genus Quercus; species Quercus gilva. The sequence continues at coordinate 61,467,466 of CM042477.1, forward strand.
TTGGATTTTGTATCGGATGGTTGGTGTTTGGGTTTTGATAGGGTTTTAGTTTCCTAAAAGCAAAGAAAAAGTATTTGTTTATATAGTAGTAAGGAAAGTAAGACAGTCTGTGTGTTGTGTTTGTGTGGGATAACTAAATCACTACACAAAGAGTAGTACACTACAGACAGTTTGTGTGTGGGATAACAAAATCACTACTACACGCAGAGTAATACAGACAGCGTCTAAACTAAACTTTTGGAGAAGCAGATGATCAAAACTACAAAGAACAATAACCTCATGCAACTTGTTTGTTACAATATGTAGAATTTATTGCAACAAAATCTTTGTGTTGCATAAACCTATTGTTTGTATTGTTGCAACAAACAATACAAATTAAGAAAATTCTACATATTGTAACGAGTTCTTTGTGTTGTATAAACTCCCTATTGCCTTGGAGTTTATTACAATGGCCCACATCAACTTTTTCATTATTGCAATAATATATTATTGCAATGATTTTTTCCATTGTAGCATGCATTTTTTCTTGTAGTGTAAGCGACATGAGGAATGACAGGACGAATTTCGTCATGAAGGAAAGCAACAATTCTTTAACTCTTCAGGTTTTTAAAAACCAGTGCGTACTTTGGAGCAGCAATGTTATAATTGTGTATATATATAAAACATAAATACTTAAATAAAGTGAGAAAGAGTTATAATAGTCAGTTTTGACATTATACTTAGTCGGTTTGGAGTCTTTGGACAGAATGCAAAATTCAAACCCCGGCCCACTCGTCTTTATTATTACTAAACAAAACTCGGATTTCTGTAAGGTGAGTGATACAGAAAATTCGAATTTCTTTAAAATACAAATTACAAAAATAATTAAGAAAATAATTTTTAATTATATAGAGAGAGTGTGTGTGTTGAAGTTGGAACACCGCCACAACAAGGCACCCCATAAACATGGACAGAACGCAATTTTTTTTAAAATTTTTTGTTGATTCTCACTCATTATTTTTTCCTAATGCCACTGTAAGTTTAAAATTTCTTGATGTATTTCATGTTAATATAGTTATTTTATAATGTATTTTTTATTTTTTGCTAAAGGGTAGAAGTTATTTTATACGGTCTTTTTTTATTGATTCCTAAGGAAATTTTTTTTTTTTTTTTTTTTTAAGTCTAATGATCAACGTACACAAGGTGCCCCCACTCCAATTAATAACCCTAGCCGTGTGAGTTACTAGATTTCTCAACTGGTTGGGTGTATTCCAAATAATAACAAGTCAACCCTTGTCCCTAGCTGAATCATAGTACTGTTTGCTTCATGTCCAAACCGACTTACTTGCCTCAGGCAAGGCCTTCCAACCCTCTCTAAATATAGTATATATTTATAACCCTAGCTACTCCAAAGTAAAGTACTAACTCTGAAGAATTGATTCGGTGCTTCATGATCATGGAGAATCTCGTCAAAGAAGAACAAGGTTTCCCCAAACCAGTGGAAGAAGAGTACTGCCCCTGTCCGAAATCAGTGTGCAATGCTGTATGCGTGGTGGTGTTTTTGTTTTCTCTTAAGGTAAAGGGGTTTTTGGATACACCACTATTACAGATATGTGCTAATTTTGCGCTCGTAGCAGTGTTGTTTCATGTAGTGTGTGATTACACGATGATTCTTGTGAATGCTTTGTGGTCTAAATTTTCCGAAAACACCAACACCAAGACGTCAATAAATTTATATAAAGTGTTTTTGAGGCTTGTTGCTGCTTTCTCGTTGCTCATGTTGTTTTTGTTTATCACGAATTTCGGGAATATCAGGTGAGTGATTTTCTTTTCCATATCTTATGGATAAATTTCTTCTTTCCCTGGTTGCTGAAAATATATTACTAAAATTCTTGAATTTTACTTCCAAAAGATCCCAATTTGCTGGAGAGGCCATGTCGACTAATCATGTGCCGGCAGTACACAGTCATCGTGGGACTTCCAGGTGATTTCTTTTCCATGTTGTTCTTATTTATTTCCTGAACCAAATTTTTAGTACATGTTTATGAATTAAAAAAAAAAAAAAAAAAAAAGAGAATAAAACTTAATTCTTTGTTTTATGGATGAATTTTAGAAAGGCTTTCGTATGGATGCTATAATATATGCTCAGTTCTTTTTTGTTGCTGAAAATATATTATTATTAATTTTATTGAAATTTTTTTCCAGAAGATCCAATCTTGTAGATGTGGCAAAAGAGCTCATGCCAACTAAATACCTTGACCTGGTATGGATTCGTATAACTATATGTTAGTTTTATTATTTATGTCTGGGAACACTTTTAATTCTAACAAATAAAATTTAAAAATACTTTTGGACTCAGGACACAAGGAACAAGATTGAACACAGAATTGATAAGTGGAAACCTCAAAATTCCAATCCTATTAATAACTGGAAAGCTCAGTATTACAATCTTATTGATAAGTGGCAAGATTACAATCCTATTGATAAGTTGCAAGCTTGGAGTTACAATCTTGAGAAAGGTTAGTGGACTCACTCTTGATTTCTATGTTATTTAGGGATTAATAAGTTAAAGTTCATTTTTTGGGTGGCTTCATTGTTTTTTTTTTTTTTTTTTTTGAGGGGGTGGCTTCATTGTTAGATTAGAAAATTGATCTACTTACAATTCTATCAATAATTGTTAAGTGTCTTATAGTTCAATTTGGTTGATACTTCTTAGGGGCCGTTTGGTTTGCTGTGATGTTACCGTAATATTACATTATTGTAATTTTACATTAATGTAACCTCAATATAAGAATATAAATGTTACATTGTTTAGGAAGGAGATGAGATTAATGTGATATAATATATTTTGTAATTTTAGATTATGGTAATATATGTTAAAAAAAATTTAAACCAAAATTTTTTTTTTTTTAAAGAAATAAACCAAAAACTTTAATGTTACATCATCGTAATATGCATTACATCAATGATATATCACAATGAACCAAACGCTCTCTTAATGAGTTCATGATATTCAAAGTTCAATTCCATCCCATTATAACTATAGACTTTTCATTTAGTTATGTACGTGGTTCCTTTTCTTTTAAGAGGTCAAGGCATGTTCATAGATGATATATAATATATGATAATATATAGTGTTAAGGATGAGTGAACATTCTTGAAAGGCACCAATGAATTAGGCCAATATATTATCGTCTCTCTGTATGTGTGTTACGAAATGTATTGGACCAGTACATTTCACTTTTCTCACAATTTGTAAACTTTGTACTTTTGCAGCACAAACAAAGCGTAACTACCGGAGCTATCAAATCTGTAGATGCTGTGTGAAGGTTACTGCTTATGAAGACTGAGCAATACAGGCTTCAATTCCATATTGAAGATTGAAGCTGAAGCAAAATTAAAGTTTTCTGCTAAGACAAAGTTTGAACAAACAAACAAACAACTTTGATTTGTAGGGTATATTTTTTATAAAAAGATTGAAGAATTGTAGGGTATTCTGGTCTTTAGAAAAAGAACACCACTAGACTTAGAGGATGTATTTCAAAGTGATTTACTTCAATAAAACTTTTTTACCTTCTTCTCTCTCACACACACACACACATATATATATATGAGGGGTCTAAGTGCAACACCCAAAATAAAAGATGTAATCTAAGTGTATTTTATTGCTCATAGTCATAGCCGTCATAGGAACTCATAATTTTAGGGACTGGAATTAAAATAAATTATTTTTGTAATTTGGATTTTTTTATAAATAAAAAATATATGCCCCACTCCATGCCCAAATAATAACTACCCTTATGATTATCAAAAAAAAAAAAAAACTACCCTTATGA